>OW026298.1:505744-1765744 GCA_932273695.1 Apotomis betuletana | reverse complement strand
TCCGACCGCGACTTGTGCTTGTTATGTAATTTCAACCTTGTGGCTATAAAAAAATGATATTAATTTGTTATTTGCTTAATTTTCTTCTAAAGTGAGCTCCTCTACACAAAGATACAGAAGACATGTTAACAAGATAAGCTCTCCGGTGGAATTCGGACATCTAAGAAAAAAAAACTATAACATATAAAGAAAATAAGTGGGAACATATTAGTTGTGCCAAGTAAAAAACAACATCAATTTAATACGACTCTTTCTTTTTAAGTAGTTTTATTTACTTAGTAAATTTCTTTGGCTTTTTCTATTGTTACATAACGATAGGAAAAGCAAAATGTATTTATTGGTTTTAAATCAAGACCTCCGTAAATTGATATCAGTGGCCCATTTCACGAAGCTACAAGGTACATTTAACACGCAGGAGTTTCTTTATGACTATCTATGCGTTAGAAAGAGATTTCCGAGATTTATTTGGATGTCCGTATAAATTGTGCTGTCCGCAGGTCCGCACACCTAACTTTAATAAGGGCTTTAGTTTAAGTTTTTTTTTACTGTTTATTTTTGTTTCTTGCTTATATCTGTATATTTTTAACTTGATTAAATACTTGTCAGTGACATAGATTTTTTGTGATGTTGATTACTTAAATATTTTATATAATTACTAACTACAGGCTGTATTATTATGTTTTATTTTTTAGTATGTTGCTAACAATTTGAGTAGCTTTTATTATTGGGGTGCGGACTCTGAACGTTTTAACCGACGCATATTCGTGCAATGAGATGAATGATGTGTACAAGTAAAATATGATTTCTAAGAGTTTGAGAGTTAGTTTTATAATAAATATCACTTATTTTCATGTTATCGCTCAATTATTTATTGCATTAAAGCGCGGTGGTTGAAAACTTAGGGGTCTCCCACACGTAACGAGTACAGACAGTGGCGAGACAGCCCTCGGCCGAGTGATGTAATGTACCGAGCACTTGGCCGAGGGAACTGTCTCACCAGCTCACCACCGTACTCGTTAAGTGTATGAGACCCAATTAGTGTCGGCACCTTAATAATAAACTACCGAAATTAATTTAGTGCCTTTAGTGAGAAAGGGCTAAACTCAAGTTTTCTCTTATTTTTTTATAACCTTATCATTAGAATCATCGTGTCACCTAATAGTCATTTTGAATTAGGTATGCCCTTTCTCACCAAGGAGGCACGGAATTTACCTTACCCATTAAAATTGTGATTAAAATTATTTTTCGTTAAAATGTTTTCAATTAAAAACAGTGACCAAGTCCGTCCGTCCCAAGGTTTCGTGTAACGAAGCTACTAAGTAAAATACGTGTTTTAAAAGTACCTTGTTTTTTAAGTTGACATTACTCAGTATTTTAGGTAATATATATATATGTTACTGACATAATAAGTTTGTTTTTATGTAATAATGAAAGCTATATTAACGTGCTTAGTGTTTTGTTACCAAAGATTGACAATTTGTTTATTTTGAGTCACTTAAGTATCTTAGTAAACTTATTGCAAAACAACCCACATTAAAAGGACCAGAGAAAATCTTTCTACACGCATTCTAACAACCAGAGCCAGGGATTTCAGATTCCGATTGTAAATTGTATAGTTTGTCGTTTCATTTTGTGTCCATTCTATACTTAAGCAACAAACATAAAACTATTTTGTCTATTGTATTTGGTTTATAGCTCATTATCGTCAGAAACAACAAACTATAACTTGTAGCTTCGTGAAATGGGCCATAGAAAGTAGCTGTTAAACTCAGAATCTTTTTAGGTGGCCGAGTCTGCGTACAAAGCCAGCCTTTGTTCGCAGGTAATAAGATTTGGACACCAAAAACGATTCCGAGTATACATGTACGATTATATTGTGCTGTAAGTACCCCTAACTTTATGATCTAACTTAATAACCTTGGTTAAAAATGTGTAGCAGTGACGGATCTCTGTTTTGAACAAAATAGGTAATTTTTTTTAATAAACGTCTTAAATGTATATGCTTTGTTTAAATTTACTTTATTTTGAATAAGGAAATCAAATCTAACCTTACCCGACGTCGAATATGAAGCGGCATGAATAGTAGTTATACAGCTAGCGGACGTCTGCATATAATTTACAAGCTTACTCAGCAGTTTGATTCTGGCGCTTAGTTCAATTTATGCAAAGAACCTGTCTTATTAACTTTACCGTATGTTTGGTCGTTAATCTGCAGATTAACGACCAAACATACGGTAAGTAATTCTTCAGATTATCTAGTTAATAGTATTAACCATCCCGAAGGACTTATTCTACGCAGACATATTAATAAGCACTTGCTACCAAAATAACGGTCAAAACTCACTTCAAAAACTATAAGTTTTAGCCGTTTTTTCATTAACAAGTAAAACTTGACCGTTAGAATTCACGGACGTCGAATATGAAGCGGCATGAATAGTAGGTACCTACACAGCTACCAGACTTACGTCCGTATATAATTTAAAAACTGCGTGACACATACATACATATACGGACGTTAGTTTGACGCATACTATTCATACCGCACGATATTTGACCTCCGTATAGTTATGAATGCAGAGCATTACTTTAGAATTAACGGACGTCGAATATGAAGCGGCATGAATAGTAGGTTCCTACACAGCTACCAGACTGACGTCCGTATATAATTTAAAAACTGCGTGACACATACATACATATACGGACGTTAGTTTGAAGCATACTATTCATAGCGCACGATATTTTACGTCCGTCTATGAATCCAGAGCACTACTTTGGAATAATTACATGGACGTCGAATATGAAGCGGCATGAATAGTAGTTATACAGCTAGCGGACGTCTGCATATAATTTACAAGCTTACTCATCAGTTTGATTCTGGCGCTTAGTTCAATTTATGCAAAGAACCTGTCTTATTAACTTTACCGTATTGTTACGCCGGTAGGTTAGTTCAAAAACTTTGAACGTCAATTTCAGTGCTTTAGAGGCGTTTTCAGCAGGCTGAAAAGTCATTTCAGGCCGTTTCAGAAGTTGCTCTATCACATATCTAAAGATCGAAATTTCACCCAAGTTGCCGTCGTTTTCAGGCGCCTGAAACATGTTTTCAGTCCGTTTCAGGGCACCCTCTATCAGATGACGCCATAACCTGAAAACCCGTTTTCAGGCGTTTTCAGGACCCCTTATGGGCCTCTGAAGCACAAATCGTTATATGGCGAAATATCCCGTAGGAGTGACAGAGATAGCACTAGTAGAATGAGATAGCTATACTCGGAACATTCGAGAAGTGTGTGACAGAGATAGGACTACTAGAAAGAGATAGCTATACTCGGAACATTCGAGAAGGGAGTGACAGAGAGTGCACCATTAGAGAGAGACATATATGGCCTCGAATGTTCTCGGCCCTCACACTGGACCTTACTAGAATATTCGCGATATGTGTGGACAATGCGTCCAGAACGGTTCCGCGGGATATATAAGGCGCCGACGGCCGGCGTGAGTTAGTTACATTTTAACTGCGATCGAGAGTGCTAGTACAAGGATAATCGGAGAGAAAGACTCTTAAGTGATTAGTGCGCTTAAGTACAGTTCGTGTGAATAGTGAGTGCATAATTTGTGAAATAGTGTGTGAGTTTTAATTAGTGGATTTTAAGTACAGTTCGTGTAAATTGCAAGTGTGTAATTTTAGTAATAAAGTGTGAGTTCATTTGTGGATTAATTTGTGCTTTTCTATCAAATACGAACCCCACGCTCGTAACATTTGGTGTCAGAAGTGCGGATAGAAAATGCCGTTAATGCCACGAGAAACCGAGCCGAAAGGAGTGACGACGCGAAGCCAAACATCTGGATCGGGAGACTCGACGCCTGGTACGTCAGAATCACCTTCTCCAGCTGCACAAGGTGTGGATCTCAACGCCATATTCGTCCTCCTAAAGGAACAGTCCCGAATCCTTCGAGAACAAAAGGAACAACAGGATGAACAGGCGAGGAAACAGGACGAACAGGCGAGGAAACACGACGAACAGGCGAGGAAACAGGACGAACAGGTGAAGAAACAGGAGGAACAGTCTCGTATGCTACGTGAGGTGCACGAGTGCACGACTGAATGGAAGAAGGAAATGCTTGAGGTGCAGGAAAAACTGGCCGACATGGACATAAAATTGGAGACTCGAATCCATGAGGTCAACAAAGAAATGGAGGGCTTCAAGGAAAAGGTGCGAACTGTCAAGGAGGATGTTGAGACCTATAAAAACCGCCTCCAAAAATTAGAAATTAAAGTGACTAATGGTACGAGCACCTGTGTACCCGACGCATCGGTGGCTGGAGGCGGCAGGTTCAAGGTACCGCCTTTTGATGGTACCTCATCGTGGGCCGCTTATAAGCTGCAGTTTGAGTCTGTTTCCCGGGCTAATGGCTGGAATAAAGAGCAAGCGAGGACAGCATTAACCTTGGCGCTCCGTGACGAGGCCCTCACCATACTCGAAGCTCTGGGAAACGACCAGACATACGACCGCCTTCTAGAAGCTTTGGAGGCACGATACGGTGATAGTCACCTTGAGCACGTATATCGAGCTCAGTTGAAGGACAGGACGCAAGGACGTAATGAGTCCTTACAACAGTGGGCCCTGGAAATCGAGAAGTTGGTTAGAAAGGCCTATCAACGTACGTCCGCGTCCTTTGTGGACAGTATGCTGGTGCAGGCCTTCATCGATGGGATCCGGGATCTGGAAGTGAGGGCAGCCGTGCGATTGGGACATCATGGCAGCCTAAAGGATGCGGTAGCCCACGCTCTCGAGGTGGAAGCTGTACGACAGGATTCATCCAGGCCTTTCAGGGTGCGAGAAGTGTCAACAACGAAGCCAGTAGATTCCCGCCGCGAATTTGGGCCACGTTGCTACCATTGTGGAGAACGTGGTCACCTGCAGTCAGGCTGTCCGAAAAGGACTAGGAGGGACAGAGACCCCGCTCCAATGGTGAGGACAATAGGCTCTGTGGAGTCAGAGCCCCAACAGGGAAACGAATAAAAGCCAGGACTATGGGACGAGTGCTGGCTGGTGGTCGAAATGTCCCAATTATGATCTCACAGGCGAACGACGGGAATAGTCTGGTTGTCAAAGGAGAAATTTGTGGAATAGCATGTCTCCTGACCATAGACACCGGAGCTTCTCGGACTGTGATCAGCTCTCGGCTACTGAGACACCTGACCAGAGATCATCTAGTCCGACCTAGGCATCTCCAGCTGCAGACCGCTACCGGCCAGTACATTTCCGTCCAAGGAGAGCGGGAGTTGGCTGTGAAAATAGGTGAAAAAGAATACTGGCATAGAGTGATCGTTGCTAACATCGTGGACGACTGCATTATTGGATTGGATTTTATGAGGAGATATGATTGTAAAATCGACTTGAAGGTTGGAGTTCTAAAGTTTGGAGTTGATGAGATTCCTATACAAGGTGGAGTACATGGAAATGTCTACTGTACCAGGAGAACCATTCTTCAACCAAGGTCGCAGGTTTTAGTTCCAGTGAAATTGCCGAACTCCACAGGGCCGCAATCTCACCGCTGTGTGGTGGTGGAGAGGTTGGATGCTGATAAACTGTGGATAACAGCCCGTACAATGGTAACCACGGCATCTACAGCATTTGTAAGGATCCTTAATCCAAGCGACACAGAATGCGTCCTCAATAAAGGAACGCTGGTCGGATCATGCGAAGAAATTTCCTGGTTACGAAGCTGTCGAGAATCTGAGGTAAGCATCAATCCTGGGCATGTTAAGCCTTCACTGGATGTTGAAAAGTTACTGAATGACTCCAGGAAGGACCTTACCAAGGAGGAATTTCGTAAGGCGCGTAGCTTACTGCTGCGTTATCGCAATGTCTTTTCTACGCATGACGATGATATTGGAAGAACTGGAGTGGTCCAGCATGAGATCGACACTGGGGAAACCACGCCTATCCGACAGCGCCCGCGTAGAGTTCCAGTAGCTCGGGAGAAGGAGGTTGAGGGCATGACCGAGGAAATGCGAAGAAGCGGAGTTATTGAACCTTCAACAAGCCCGTGGTGTTCTCCCGTAGTTTTGGTTAAAAAGAAGGACGGCACCATGAGATTCTGTATTGACTACCGTCGACTTAATGATGTGACAAAGAAGGACAGCTACCCACTTCCTCGAATCGACGACACCTTAGACACGTTGAACGGAATGAAATGGTTTTCAACGTTGGATCTGAAAAGTGGCTATTGGCAAGTCGAAATCAAGGACAAGGATAAAGAGAAGACGGCCTTCTCTACTGGCAAGGGACTCTGGCAGTTCAATGTTATGCCATTTGGACTGTGTAATGCACCAGCCACATTTGAGAGATTAATGGAACAACTATTAGCTGGACTTCTAGGAGAAACTTGCTTGGTCTATTTAGATGACATCATTATCGTTGGTAGAGACTTCGATGACCACTTGAATAAATTGGAGCAGGTGCTAGCCAAACTACGAGGGGCAAATCTGAAACTCAGTCCGAAGAAATGCTCGTTTTTCAAACGTAAAGTGAATTACTTGGGACACGTGATTTCAAAGGACGGCATCCAGACAGATCCTGAGAAGATTAGCGCCGTGAAGGATTGGCCGACGCCAAAAGACAAGACTGCAGTACGTGCCTTTTTGGGGCTTTGCTCATACTACAGACGTTTTGTGAAGAACTTCTCGGATATAGCAAAGCCTTTGCATCAACTAACGGAAGAAAAACGATCATTTGACTGGAACGAACAATGTGAGTCAAGTTTCAACGAGCTTAAAGGAAGACTTTGTGAAACGCCAATATTGGGGTATCCAGACCCGGAGGTGGATTTTATTGTGGACACAGACGCTAGCAACACTGGAATTGGAGGAGTCTTGTCACAGAAGAAAGGAGATAATGAAGTTGTGATTGCGTACTTCAGCAAGTCATTATCTAAACCAGAGAGGAATTACTGTGTCACTCGGAGGGAATTGCTAGCAGTTGTCAAGACGTTACAGCATTTCAGCAAATATCTGTTGGGAAGAAAGTTTCGTATCAGAACTGACCATGCTGCTTTGAAGTGGTTGCTAGAATTTAAAAACCCCGAAGGACAAGTGGCAAGATGGATTGAACAACTGCAGGAATATGATTTCATCATCGAACACCGTAGTGGGAAATCACATGGAAATGCTGACGGCCTATCACGAAGACCTTGTGCGGACGACTGTAAGCATTGCTCAAAACAAGAAGATAAGGAATGTGTTCGAATGATAAGAACTGATACCGTCAGCGATGAGTGGAGTGATGAGATCATGCAGAAAGCGCAACAGGAGGACCCTGACGTGAGACCCATTTTTGATTGGATTAATGCTGGTGCGCCTAAACCAAGATGGTGTGATGTAGCTCCGATGAGTGCAGTAACAAAAAGCTACTGGGCACAATGGGATAGCTTGGTAATGCATAATGGCGTTCTGTGTAGAAAATGGGAATCAACAAATGGGAAGGATGCTCACCTACAAGTCGTTGTCCCAAAGAAAAGGGTGAAAGATGTTTTGAGAAGCTTTCACGATGGAGCATCCGGTGGACACCTTGGAGTAAAAAGGACCCTAATGAAAATTCGGCAACGCTTTTATTGGATTCACTGCCGAGAAGATGTTGAAAATTGGTGTAAACGATGCACTAACTGTGCATCAGTCAAGGGACCGCACACCCGTAGCCGAGGAACACTCAAGTTGTACAACGTTGGAGCCCCTTGGGAACGGGTTGCATTAGACGTCGCAGGACCGTTTCCAGCATCTGACTCCGGAAACAAGTACATTCTTGTCGTGATGGATTACTTCACGAAGTGGCCTGAAGTATTTGCGATTCCTAACCAAGAAGCTGTCACCATAGCGGAAAAGTTAGTGAACGAAGTGTTTTGTCGCTTTGGAGTGCCACTCGAAATCCACAGTGATCAAGGAAGAAACTTCGAATCTGCGGTCTTTCAGGAGACTTGTCGCATAATGGGAATTCATAAGACGAGGACTACGGCGTATCATCCACAGTCAGATGGAATGGTTGAGAGATTTAACCAGACACTGGAGAGACATCTAGCTAAGGTCGTTGAGAGCCATCAAAAAGATTGGGATCGGCATATCCCCCTCTTCCTGTTGTCTTATAGATCGGCAACTCACGAAAGTACGGCGGTTACTCCATCGTATGCGAATTTTGGAAGAGAACTCCGTTTGCCTGCAGATCTCCTGACTGGACGTCCGCCCGATACACCAAGGACCATCACGGAATATGCAAGTGATTTGCGGGATCGGATTGATGATGTTCACAGCCTGGTACGTGAACACGGGCTCCACGCTAGCATAAAGATGAAAACCCGATATGACCGGAAGTCTTATCAAGTGGGTTTTGAGGAAGGTTTGTTGGTGTGGCTACATAACCCTATGCGACGAGTAGGAAAGTCCCCGAAACTATCTCCGAATTGGGAAGGGCCTTACAAGGTAGTCACCAAAATAAACGACGTCACGTATCGAATCCAGCGGAATCCTCGTAGTCCGAGCAAGATTGTTCATGTTGACCGGCTGGCCAGATACCACGGAAATAATGATGCTCGGGACGAGCATGTCTTAGGAGGGGGTAGTGTTACGCCGGTAGGTTAGTTCAAAAACTTTGAACGTCAATTTCAGTGCTTTAGAGGCGTTTTCAGCAGGCTGAAAAGTCATTTCAGGCCGTTTCAGAAGTTGCTCTATCACATATCTAAAGATCGAAATTTCACCCAAGTTGCCGTCGTTTTCAGGCGCCTGAAACATGTTTTCAGTCCGTTTCAGGGCACCCTCTATCAGATGACGCCATAACCTGAAAACCCGTTTTCAGGCGTTTTCAGGACCCCTTATGGGCCTCTGAAGCACAAATCGTTATATGGCGAAATATCCCGTAGGAGTGACAGAGATAGCACTAGTAGAATGAGATAGCTATACTCGGAACATTCGAGAAGTGTGTGACAGAGATAGGACTACTAGAAAGAGATAGCTATACTCGGAACATTCGAGAAGGGAGTGACAGAGAGTGCACCATTAGAGAGAGACATATATGGCCTCGAATGTTCTCGGCCCTCACACTGGACCTTACTAGAATATTCGCGATATGTGTGGACAATGCGTCCAGAACGGTTCCGCGGGATATATAAGGCGCCGACGGCCGGCGTGAGTTAGTTACATTTTAACTGCGATCGAGAGTGCTAGTACAAGGATAATCGGAGAGAAAGACTCTTAAGTGATTAGTGCGCTTAAGTACAGTTCGTGTGAATAGTGAGTGCATAATTTGTGAAATAGTGTGTGAGTTTTAATTAGTGGATTTTAAGTACAGTTCGTGTAAATTGCAAGTGTGTAATTTTAGTAATAAAGTGTGAGTTCATTTGTGGATTAATTTGTGCTTTTCTATCAAATACGAACCCCACGCTCGTAACAGTATGTTTGGTCGTTAATCTGCAGATTAACGACCAAACATACGGTAAGTAATTCTTCAGATTATCTAGTTAATAGTATTAACCATCCCGAAGGACTTATTCTACGCAGACATATTAATAAGCACTTGCTACCAAAATAACGGTCAAAACTCACTTCAAAAACTATAAGTTTTAGCCGTTTTTTCATTAACAAGTAAAACTTGACCGTTAGAATTCACGGACGTCGAATATGAAGCGGCATGAATAGTAGGTACCTACACAGCTACCAGACTTACGTCCGTATATAATTTAAAAACTGCGTGACACATACATACATATACGAACGTTAGTTTGAAGCATACTATTCATAGCGCACGATATTGGACCTCCGTATAGTTATGAATGCAGAGCATTACTTTAGAATTAACGCACGTCGAATATGAAGCGGCATGAATACTAGGTACCTACACAGCTACCAGACTGACGTCCGTATATAATGTAAAAACTGCGTGACACATACATACATATACGGACGTTAGTTTGAAGCATACTATTCATAGCGCACGATATTTTACGTCCGTCTATGAATCCAGAGCACTACTTTGGAATAATTACATGGACGTCGAATATGAAGCGGCATGAATAGTAGTTATACAGCTAGCGGACGTCTGCATATAATTTACAAGCTTACTCTGCAGTTTGATTCTGGCGCTTAGTTCAATTTATGCAAAGAACCTGTCTTATTAACTTTACCGTAGGTTTGGTCGTTAATCTGCAGATTAACGACCAAACATACGGTAAGTAATTCTTAAGATTATCTAGTTAATAGTATTAACCATCCCGAAGGACTAATTCTACGCAGACATATTAATAAACACTTGCTACCAAAATAACGGTCAAAACTCACTACAAAAACTGATTTTTCATGTGAGTTTTAACCGTTATTTGATTAATAAGTAAAACTTGACCGTTAGAATTCACGGACGTCGAATATGAAGCGGCATGAACAGTATACAGGCTAGCTGATGTCCGTATTAAATTTAAAAGCTGAGTGACTCATACATATACGGACGTGCGTTTGACGCATACTGTTCATACCGCACGATATTTTACCTCCGTATAGTTATAAATCTAGAGCAATAGAGAATCTGAAAAAAGAACTGTCAATGTCACTACTACTTTTTTAATTTTCCTTGCTACTTCCATGTAGACAGAAGTAATGTTGCATACGTCTGTCGAGGTTTTAAAAAACGATATCAAAAAACTATACGACACTATTTAGATAGGTATTAAGTCCGAACAACGTATGCTATCGGGAAAAAATATAATGAATGCCTTTGTAAAACTTAATGATCCCAATTCATGGATGTCGAATATGAAGCGACATGAATAGTAGGTATACAGGCTAGCTGATGTCCGTATAAAATGTAAAAGCTGAGTGACACATACATATACGGACGTTCGTTTGACGCATACTGTTCATACCGCACGATATTTTACCTCCGTATAGTTATGAATGCAGAGCATTACTTTAGAATTAACGGACGTCGAATATGAAGCGGCATGAATAGTAGGTACCTACACAGCTACCAGACTGACGTCCGTATATAATTTAAAAACTGCGTGACACATACATACATATACGGACGTTAGTTTGACGCATACTATTCATACCGCACGATATTTGACCTCCGTATAGTTATGAATGCAGAGCATTACTTTAGAATTAACGGACGTCGAATATGAAGCGGCATGAATAGTAGGTACCTACACAGCTACCAGACTGACGTCCGTATATAATTTAAAAACTGCGTGACACATACATGCATATACGGACGTTAGTTTGAAGCATACTATTCATAGCGCACGATATTTTACGTCCGTCTATGAATCCAGATCACTGCTTTGGAATAATTACATGGACGTCGAATATGGAGCGGCATGAATAGTTTAAAGGTCTTCGCACATTATAACAACTCAACGGCGACTCGATTCTATGCCAAATATTGAAATTTAAGCCCTATGTCATATTTACTAGGTTTAATTTAAAAAAATGTACGACGCGTCGTCCACTCGTCGTCCACTACTAATATCATTTTTTGAAATTAAACCTAGTAAATATGACATAGGGCTTAAATTTCAATATTTGGCATAGAATCGAGTCACCGTTGAGTTGTTATAATGTGCGAAGACCTTTAAATACCCGCCAGCACTGAGCGGGAATTCTTTTTCTTTACCGAATTCACTTCGCTTAGTGTCTAGTGAAATTGGGGGAAAAAAAAGGAAAGATCGAAATATAGGTAGGTACTAAGTCAGCCTGCACAATTTGTTGTCACATTGGACCAAGATAGTTTTCGCGGAATAGCAAATAAACTATTATCCCGTTTGACTATATTAAGAGTAGGTACGTTTAATGTATATTTCCTCGTGTCGTGAAAAGCACTATGTTAAGTCTCGGCTGAAAGTGCAATAGATTAACTCGTACTATCGAAGGCCTCCCCTGCGGGTCGGCCTTCGAAATTTACTCGTTAATCTATTGCTTACTTTACAGCCTCTACAACAATGTACTATATCTACGCACATATCATTAGTGCTCTAAAATGCGTTCAGAAATCGTAGGAAACGACCAGCATTATTACAACCAATTTGACTATGAGATTTTTTTTGTTTGTGGTAGTAGGTAAAATCTGTACTGTAATGTTATTACAGTACCGATTTTTGTAAGGTTACGAGTTTAAATTAGGAACAGCTGTCAAAACACAAGTTGGTCTCTATTCTAGTATCCATAGATATTAATATTGTTATCGATACGAAACGTCAATTCAGTATGTTTTTCTATAAAAGCCGCACGACATTTGATCTCGAGTGACATGAGAATATGCACACATTCGTTTGTATATGATTTAGAAAAAAAAACATTCGTCTTGACGGAGGTTCGAATTGCCGCCATTATTGTTGTCATTTGTTTGTTGGTTCTTTGCTGTTACGAAAGTAGAATTGTGAAAAGTTTATTGTTATTCACATTTTAGTTGAAAATATTGTTTCAATGTAAATGTAAATTACAACTATTACAATAAATAATCTGTTTATGTATTTGTTCAGATTTATTTCTTACTACATTAGTATATGTCGTTTTTAGATATTTTACAGGTAGCACTAGTGGTGCCGGTCATTTTCTTATGGCTTCTGAACCCATCTTAGAGTACTTATGATATGTGTTTAGATAAAGTAGTGTATACAACTGTACATAATTAGGCCTTAAAACACTCGTGTGATCCTATTATGAAACTCGCTGGCGCTCGTTTCATAAAACCACACTCGTGTTTTAAGGCCTCTTATTATGTATCAGTTGCATAAACTACTATTACTCCAGGTTTGGCACCAACTTCAAAAGGTGATTCAAATTTGATCCGTACCGTACATAAAGGATTATTTTTGGGTTTTTAGTTTATTTTGAAGTGGGTTATTTTTTTATTTTTTTATGTTTTATTTTTTGCTTGTTAGTGATTGATATAAAATACACTAGGTACTTACGTCAGGAGTACACTAAAAAGAATACGACCAACGGTCTTAACTTACATATGATATTTAAAGAATTAACTCCTAATTCCTAACCGATAAGGAGTTGTACTTGTAATTATTAGCTCATCATCATGAGACGACGATGGAACTTTAGAAAATACATGAAAAACATTGTTAGTGCCCGGAACGTTTGAGAGATGCCTTCGATTTCCCTGAGATCCTGACTAGGTGACAATGGTATCACCTCAGGAGTACCTTCACTAAAAAGGATACGACTAACGGTCTTAACGTACCTATAATACTCGTATTAAAGGAATTATTCCCTAACTCCTAATCATTAAGGAGTTGTACCTTCCATCATCAGGTCAGCATTATGAGATGTTGACTTCCAAACGCAAATACTTGAATAGCTTTAGAAAATGTATGAAAAACATTATAAGTGCCTATAAAATTTGAGAATTGCCCTAAATTTCTCCATGATCCCATCATCAGATCCCGACATGGTGACAATGGGACCACCTACACTTTAAAATAAAAAAGAATTTTTAAAATCGGTCCACAATTGACGGATTATTCGGTGGACATACAAAAAAAAACCGGCCAAGTGCGTGTCGGACTCACGCACAAAGGGTTCCGTACCATTGATTTATGAAATTAAAGGCCTTTTGTTTATTTTTATATTTGAGTTGATTTAATGAAACGGTTTACGATTTATATTATATAAAAAAAAACTACTTACTAGATCTCGTTCAAAACAATTTTCGTTGGTAGTTTTTATAGTAATGTACATCATGTTTTTTTTAGATTTTTCATTTTCTTATTTTAGAAGTTAGAGGGGGGGGGACCAACTTTTTTCCACTTTGGAAGCGTCTGTCACGCAAACTATTCGGTTTAGAAAAAAAAATATTTAGAAACCTCGATAACATCTCATCATTCATTCATTCATTCATCATCATCGGGAGTCATTTTTGAAGACCTATCCATAGATTAGATACCCCACACGTATGTTTGATGAAAAAAAAAAAATTGAGTTTCAGTTCTAAGTATGGGGAGCCCCCAGATGTACGGGAGGTACCCGAAAAAAGGTTTTTTTTTTAGTTTTTATTTTACCGTTTTGTCGGCGTGATACATACTCATACCAAATTTCAGCTTTCTAGTACTAATGATCACGGAACTAAGCCGCGGACGGACGGACAGACGGACATGGCGTAACTATAAGGGTTCCTCGTTGACTACGGAACCCTAAAAACAAACAATCTATAGCTAACACGCTAAAAAAAGCGAAGTGAATTCGGTTAAGAAAAAGAATTCCAAGTATAAAAGAACCCGCGTCGTAAATGAAGTAAATTATTTGAAATAACAATAATTTGGGAACATTTAATTTCTAAAAGTGAATTCATGTTATTGACCGAGCGAACGAAGTGAGCGAAGCATGTGCGTTCCCATTGAGGGTCCACGTTGGAATTTCGAGCTTTTGAATGTGTCAGTCTTTAGTAAAAGTTCTCAAACGATTGTAAATTCATCCTTTAATTTGTAAAAGTCGGCACTCAAAAGTTACATTCGGTTAAAGGTGGACCCTCAGTCGTGCCTGTCAGGTACCCATATTTAATAATCTACTTAAAATTTACAACTACTGTAAATGGCTACTTTTAGTAAAAGATTTGTAAAACTAATTGCATTAATTCTGATTCCTTTCTGCTAATTCAATAAGAAAAAATTGCATGCAGAAGGTGGTCCCTCAATTGAACGCGATAAGTTCACATTAAGTGAGAACAATAGTAATATTTAAAACATAGGTGTGACTGAGAGTTAGTAAAAGTACTTAAATCATTGTAAATTCATTCTTTAGTTTGTAAAAGAAGCCATTCAAAAGTTACAATCGATTAAAGGTGGTCCCTCAATTGAAACGTTTGTCATAAGAATAAATCAATTTACGTATCATTTGGTTGTTAAATAGACAATTGCTATAGTCTATTCTTTAGTAAACATTTTTTACTAACTATTGCTCCACCGAACAGTATAAACAAATGTACCGTTTTACTTAAAAAAAACAATCAAAGGCCTGCGACGAAACACTACACTCTAGGTGACCACATATTAGGATTTCTTAGGATAAGTAAATAAAAATAATAACTTTCTGTTGACGTTATTTTATTTTTATTTTTAAGTTTGACATATCTTGGGTTATCATGACAATAAGAAAAAGAAAATGCCATGCTCCCAATCTATCCATCTCTAATCTCACTAAGAAAAATTTGACAAATGGCCTTGTATATTTTTTTAAAAGACAAATATACTGTTATCTCGTTTTTTCTTGCAGAAACTTGACGTGCTTTACAGAGATAGCAATATATTTATTCCTAGGTTTCTACGAAGTAACACGGACTCTATTGACTTTTCCTTACTCTGAAACCCGCTCCAGACCTTCCGATCCGATCCGATTTATCGGAAGCAATCGGATAATATGTAGTGAATGTCCGATTTATAGGAAGAAATCGGATAATGTGTAGCGCAATTGTTAGGATATTTCTTCCGATAAATCGGATCGGATCGGAAGACCTGGAGCTAAAACCCGCTCCAGGCCTTCCGATCTTGAGGTTTTTGCATGCCAAATGTTTCCCCAGATTTTTGCCTCTTGTAACACTGCGTATTTTGGTGTTGCGTAGTTGAGATTGCGGGTATTCGTATAAAAATAAAACCATTTGTAACATTGGATCTGACAAGAACACCTGAAAACCAATCTAACTGTCTTGCCGCCAAAGTCAATCCCGGATGAACTAACGGCTGAATTGTTGTTGAAATTGAATGTTTATATTTCGCCGGGTACAAAAGCATGCAGTTAGTCCAAATCAAGACTGGCAAGAAATATCGGAGGCAGAAGATAACGTTGCCAGGCTGTTAGGTTCCTTTTTAGGGTTCCGTACCCCAAGGGTAAAAACGGGACCCTGAGACTTCGCTGTCCGTCCGTCCGTCCGTCTGTCACCAGGCTGTATCTCAAGAACGGTGATAGCTAGACAGTTGAAATTTTCACAGATGATGTATTTCTATTTCCGCTATAACAAAAAATACTAGAAATATAATAAAATAAATATTTAAGGGGGGCTCCCATACAACAAACTTGTTTTATGGTACGGAACCCTTCATGCGCGAGTCGGACTCGCACTTGCCCAATTTTTATTTATAATAATGACAGCGGCTTTGTGCGCTTTACGTGCGTGCATTTTATGTGCTTGTAGAATATGTAGTACAATTTGAGTTAATTTGTTTTGTATTCATTTGACCATTAAATTAACCATAAATATAGTGTGGTCGACGGTCGTATAAAAAATAATTAACGTCAACAAACAGAACTTATTTTTATTTACTTATCCTACAAAATCCTAATATGTGGTCACCTAGAGTGTAGTATTTCTTCGAAGGCCTTTGAATGCTTTTTTAAATAAAACGGTACATTTGTTTATACTGTTCGGTGGAGCAATAGTTAGTAAAAAATGTTTACTAAAGAATAGACTATTGCAATTGTCTATTTAACAACCAAATGATACGTAAATTGATTTATTCTTATGACAAACGTTTCAATTGAGGGACCACCTTTAATCGATTGTAACTTTTGAATGGCTTCTTTTACAAACTACATAATGAATTTACAATGATTTAAGTACTTTTACTAACTCTCAGTCACACCTATGTTTAAATATTACTATTGTTTTCACTTAATGAGAACTTATCGCGTTCAATTGAGGGACCACCTTCTGCATGTAATTTTTTCTTATTGAATTAGCAGAAAGGAATCAGAATTAATGCAATTAGTTTTACAAATCTTTTACTAAGAGTAGCCGTTTACAGCAGTTGTAAATTTTAAGTAGATTATTAAATATGGGTACCTGACAGGCACGACTGAGGGTCCACCTTTAACCGAATGTAACTTTTGAGTGCCGACTTTTACAAATTAAAGGATGAATTTACAATCGTTTGAGAACTTTTACTAAAGACTGACACATTCAAAAGCTCGAAATTCCAACGTGGACCCTCAATGGGAACGCACATGAGCGAAGCGTCTCTGCTTCAGCTTGGATGAAAAATCGTTGGTATGTTAGATGTTAGGATGTTTGGATTTCTGTTCTCGCCTAGAGCTCGCATTTCTCAACCGATTCTCATGAAATTTTGTGAGTAGGTTCGGTCAGTACACAGATGTTTTTTGTCAAGCCAGTTTTTAGAAATTAAAAAAAATGGCGGAGCTACCATGGGAGTTCAAAACTTAAAAAATTACAAATAAGAGATCAGCGTTGACTGGGCGGTCGCGACGTTTTGGTACAAATTTGTTTGCCGTCCCACTGTATCTTGAACTTCGGTAAAATCAAATTGCCGCCATTTCGAAACAAAGCGAGGTATACAGCTCACAGAGCCACTAGTACCTATTTTTACAAGTACATGCGCACGCGACATACTTAACAATAATTTGCACCATCAGCATAAGCATTGTATAATATTTCGTTATTAGCAAATAAGTGAATTTACTTCACCTTCGCTATAAATGTTAAATAAATCAAGTTATTTCAGAAACAGTTTATTTAAAAATAAACAATATATACATCATTGAATCAATATAATAGTATATTAACTACGTACAATCATAAAAGCTAAAATTAAAATACTATACTAAACTAATAAAACTAGTGGCTCTGTGAGCTGTAGACCTCGCTTTGTTTCGAAATGGCGGCAATATGACTTTACCGAAGTTCAAGATACCTACAGTGGACGGAAAGCAAGTTTGTACTAAAACGTCGCGACCGCCCAGTCAACGCTGACCTCTTACTTGCCGAAATATGTAATTTTTTACGCTTTGAACTACCATATCTCCAACTTTTTTCAAAATTTCGAAAAACTGGCTCGACAAAAAAAATTATATACTGACCGAACCTACTCACAAAATTTCATGAGAATCGGTTGAGAAGTGCGAGCTCTAGGCGAGAACAGAAATCCAAACATCTAATACATATACTCAACGATTTTTCATCCAAGCTGAAGCAGACGCTTCGCTCACTTCGTTCGCTCGGTCAATAACCTACAGTTATTTCAAGAAAAGTGTTTCGTATTCCAAAATTCTATCAAGATAAGTATGAAGTTAATGTGCGAGCAGTCAAGTGCCCATACACTATTATTCGTTATTTGGACTAAATATCTACCAACAGTTGAGTGGTAAGGAAAATGAAAATAGTAATTAGTCGTGACATCGACAGTTCTTTTTTTTTTAACTCTCCTTATTCATTCCATATAAGCAATGTTGAAACGAAGAAGAAAAAGTCTACACATTTAAAAATGCATCTGTATGTAACAAACACACTAGTAAGAACGAATGAAAGAGATAGATACATCACAATGCTGGCAACGTCGCACTTACGAATCCCAACCGTTAGCGTGGACGTAAAAATGTCGGCGTGTTAGATGAAATATGATAAATATATCCAGGAAGTCAAGAGTTCTTCACCTTTGTATGGGGTTCATAAATGTTTAGGCCCAACTGCAGAATGAATATTGCCGCGTATGCAATAAAAAGAAAATCATATATCCTATGGAGTAGGAAATCAACAAACTAAGCAATATTTGCAGAGAAATGTAAAAAAAAATAAGCAGAACTAGTGGACGCCATGATGATGCACTATGTGCATGACGCCAAATGTGTTGCTGGATGTATATATATATATATATATATATATATATATATATATATATATATATATATATATATATATTAACAATATGCAGATGTTCTATTTTTTTTTTCTTTTGGGGGTGGCCTAACGGTTACTAACATTTAAACAAGAAATAATTATTGGAAACTTTAAATATTCAAAGAATAAACTTCGTTTTCATACTGTTGGCTTGGGGTGTAAATATATGTATAAGGGGCTTCCCATTCAACAAACGTGATCGGTTGCGTTTGCAATTGTATCCGGCGCTATACATACCTACCAGGTGCAAACTAAACTTAACCCGGCCTGTTAAGATGGGATAAGTATTTGTACGGAACCCTCAGTGCTCGAGGTAGACTCGCACTTGGCCGGTATTTAAACAACGTTTGACACGAAAATGTTCACAAATATGTGTATATATGTTTATTATTTCAAAGAAAGACATTAAAAATAGAACAAATCCACAGATATAATAGCATCAGTCGTCTTCAGTTATTCACGTTTTCGTATTAAGACATGTTTGTGTAAGTAGAAAAATACGAAAAATATTGTTTTTTACTCTTAAATCTTCTGATATTCTTATTATAGAACCTGTGACTCATTTCATGCGAAAATCATGTTGAATAGGGACTTCCGCTTGTAATTAGTAACTTGCAGCTTTGTAACATGGGCCACAGGTAAAAAAAATACAGTCCACTCCTTTTTAAAGCTGGTGAACATTTGCATCTGTAGTGTTGTCTGGAGGTGTAGGTGTGGCATCGTACAACTGGTTCGAAAACTGGAGATACAATTTGATGTTAATTAAGCCCTTTTGATAAGTTCCACTAGGTCATACCAGATGGTAGTTACATCAGGTACTTCGTAAGAAACTCGTGACTCTAAGGGCCTTATCACACTTGCGATTTGCGAGCGTATTTTCTATACAAATACTTAAGCGACGCGGCGAACACGCTGCGCGATCGCCTTCATACAAAATACGCTCGCAAATCGCAAGTGTGATAAGGCTCTAAGACATATTTTACATTTATGACAATAAAATTACTGTAATTTGATAGGGATCGCCTTATTAAGGGGCCTTATTCCTTTTAAAGAAATATTTTCATATTACGACGATATACATAAATTTTGCAGCTCATTGTAAATAATCAGATCTTAACACTTTTGTCTGTGATCCTATTATGAAACTCGCCTTCAACTCGTTTCATAAAACCATACTCGTGTTTTAAGACCAATCTTTATCTAACAGTTGCATAACTGTTATTATCAAGGATCCCTAAAAAACAAATACAATACAAATACAAATACTCTTTATTGCACACCTCCAACATCAAGGAATAACTATACAATACAACATGAGATACATTCAAATAACAGGCAGAGATAAACAACAGGCGGTCTTATCGCTAAATAGCGATCTCTTCCAGACAACCTTTAGGTAGCGGAGTAGTTAAAAAATTAATGTTTGAAATTAGTAGGTGGTGCATAATAATAATAGGACTAAATGAACGACAATATGTTCTTTTCTTTCAACCAGTTTTGTTTGAAGGTATTTACTAAATTTTATTCATCGATGTTGGGTCATTTACATTCATGGGAATGCAAAACCGGTTATTTTAACATATAAATAACCGGTTATAAACGGTTCTACTATGACACAATACCCGACATTACATTCTCTAATTGACGGGTAGCGAACTGTGTTTGACTGTTCGTAATTGAGCTTTGGGTATCAGTCGAAACAGTGTGACTTCGTACATTCTGTTCGTTCATTCTGTTTACGTTATTGGAAACGAACACTAATGTTTACAACTAAGCCAAAAAAAAAATGGTTTAATCGCGGTTCGAACCCAAGTCCCAACGGCTTTCCGGGCCAACAGGCGTCCTACCTATTGGCCCACTGAACCGAAGCGAGAGACATTGAATTTTTAAACCGGATGCTTCTTGTGTGCTCGTGCCCATGGCAAACTAGTACCATCCTCCTACAGCTACACCCCAGGCCAAAATTATGGAAACCAAATTGTTTCTTTTATAGTTTCCAATAAATAATTAATTATGTAAATATCAGTAACCATCCGGCCATCCCCAAAAGCGGCCATTAAAAGATGGATAATATTGTAACAATAAATATACTTAAGTGCCTAACAAAAAAATGTTGCTTGTCGCCTTTTTTTCATTGCCTGTCTACAAAATGTTGAACTGGCAATTTTCTTTAGCAGATTTTGGGTTGTTGATTTCTAGAATGTTTATTATCATTTTTATATTGTAATTTTGTAATTTATTTCGTAATGAAATCACAGCTTTGTGATTAATATAAGCTTGTTTCCATACTTTTAGCCTGGGGTGTATATCATAATAGCTAAGTGATCTAACTTTGCCTTTCACCAGCGGACGATGAAGATGCTTCCAACGATACCTCATCTGTCAAATTATGATAAGTAGTTTACAAATTACGAGGGAACAGATGAACATTCACAAATACCCATATACATACCGGTCAAAGTCATACCCTCTATTTCCCCTTTAGGCGAGGCAGGTCATTATCGTTTTGAGGCGTTTCCGAGCAAGGTCATGTTCTCGGTTCGTCACCTTCTCGGCAGATCATCTTCGCTTCCTGACCATTTCTAAGGACGTCATGTTCTCAGCTAGTCAGTTTCTTAGTAGGACGACTTCATTTCGTGTCAATTTCGAGGAACTTCGTGTTCTCAGCAAGTCATCTTCAGTTAATATAGTCTTAACTGATAGACTATGTACATATATTATAAACTTAGTCCAAGTTAAGTTTTTATAGAGGTAACCTTTATAAACCTGTCCTTTTCGATATCATTATCGATCTCTGCTAATATCTATTAATAAATTTACAACTAAACTAGAAAATGACATCCTGCGAAATAGACCTACTTAGAAGATGACTAAACCCGAAAATGTCGTCCTGAGAAATGGACCTACTTAGAAGATGACTAACCCAAAAAATTACGTCCTGTGAAATAGATCCACTAAGAAGGTGACTAACCCAGTATAAGACGTCCTACGAAAAAACGTAAAACAAACATGACGTTTCGCTAAGTCAATGGACTTTTCACGAAAACGACCTGCCTCGCCTAAAAGCTTTTTGCGTAGTCGAATATAAAGAGGATTTTCTCACTTTTTTAATCTGTTAGCTCAGTCGGACCGTAATAGGCAGAAACTTGAAACTGCACAATGTGTATTTACTATGGCCATTATAATAACAAATACAATAAGACCTTAAACACCCCTGACTCAAGTAGCTGGTCATCATGAGACCCTCATTCAATGAGTGATATAGAAAATGCAACTAAAACTGAACTTAACTACAAAAAAGCAGGGTTTAAAAATGTACCATGCGTATCTGTCAATGTGTCTATTTGTATCGAAAGCCGACAGTGGGCGCCAGTAAGCGTCAGAAGCTGACAGTGGGCGTCAGTAAGCGTCAGAAGCCGACAGTGGGCGTCAGTAAGCGTCAGAAGCCGACAGTAGACGCCTGTAAGCGTCAGAAGCCGACAGTAGGCGCCAGTAAGCGTCAGAAGCCGACAGTAGGCGCCAGTAAGCGTCAGAAGCCGACAATGGGCGTCAGTAAGCGTCAGAAGCCGACAGTAGGCGCCAGTAAGCGTCAAAAGCCGACAGTAGGCGTCAGTAAGCGTCAAAAGCCGACAGTAGACGCCTGTAAGCGTCAGAAGCCGACAGTAGGCGTCAGTAAGCGTCAGAAGCTGACAGTGGGCGTCAGTAAGCGTCAGAAGCCGACAGTAGACGCCTGTAACCGTCAGAAGCCGACAGTAGACGCCTGTAAGCGTCAGGAGCCGACAGTAGGCGCCAGTAAGCGTCAGAAGCCGACAGTAGACGCCTGTAAGCGTCAGAAGCCGACAGTAGGCGCCAGTAAGCGTCAGAAGCTGACAGTAGACGCCTGTAAGCGTCAGAAGCCGACAGTAGCCGCCAGTAAGCGTCAGAAGCCGACAGTAGGCGCCAGTAAGCGTCAGAAGCCGACAGTAGGCGTCAGTAAGCGTCAGAAGCCGACAGTGGGCGTCAGTAAGCGTCAGAAGCCGACAGTAGCCGCCAGTAAGCGTCAGAAGCCGACAGTAGGCGCCAGTAAGCGTCAGAAGCCGACAGTAGGCGTCAGTATGCGTCAGAAGCCGACAGTGGGCGTCAGTAAGCGTCAGAAGCCGACAGTAGACGCCTGTAAGCGTCAGAAGCTGACAGTAGACGCCAGTAAGCGTCAGAAGCCGACAGTAGGCGTCAGTAAGCGTCAGAAGCCGACAGTAGACGCCAGTAAGCGTTTGAAGCCGACAGTAGACGCCTGTAAGCGTCAGAAGTCGACAGTAGACGCCAGTAAGCGTCAGAAGCCGACAGTAGACGCCTGTAAGCGTCAGAAGCTGACAGTAGACGCCAGTAAGCGTCAGAAGCCGACAGTAGACGCCTGTAAGCGTCAGAAGCCGACAGTAGACGCCAGTAAGCGTCAGAAGCCGACAGTAGACGCCTGTAAGCGTCAGAAGCCGACAGTAGACGCCTGTAAGCGTCAGAAGTCGACAGTAGACGCCAGTAAGCGTCAGAAGCCGACAGTAGACGCCTGTAAGCGTCAGAAGCCGACAGTAGACGCCTGTAAGCGTCAGAAGCCGACAGTAGGTGCCAGTAAGCGTCAGAAGCCAACAGTAGACGCCTGTAAGCGTCAGAAGCCGACAGTAGACGCCTGTAAGCGTCAGAAGCCGACAGTAGGCGCCAGTAAGCGTTAGAAGCCAACAGTAGACGCCAGTAAGCGTCAGAAGCCGACAGTAGGCGTCAGTAAGCGTCAGAAGCCGACAGTAGGCGCCAAATCATTCGTGCACCAAAAAACCCGGGTATGATAATTAGAAATGACATGTCAGAATATAAAACGACCTTACAAAGATCTTACAGGGTTTCCGAATGAAAATTCAATCGATTGAACATCCAATTTAATTAACCTTCTGTCTGCCTTTAGCGTTTGTAAAGTTCTCATTCCTGTCGCGCGGAAGCATTCCGCGGTGTCCAGCAATATCAGCTGAATGGATCAGCCAGGTTATATTAAACAAATATATTTAATTTTACTCATAAATGGTCGGGAATGTTGGCTTTATTAATAAAAATCCGGACGCGAAGTGCATAGTTAAATGAAGGCGGCAATGCAAGAATTCAGTTTTGACATATAGTGGCTAATAAAACTTATCTGTAATTATTTTGTTTTCTGGCACCATTTTTAAGAAAAGCACTATATTTGTCTTAGCCGGGAGGGCAATTGCTGGCTTGACGCTTCGACGATAATGTACTATTATTATGTGTTATGTCATAGGGGGCAAACGAGCAAACAGATCGCCTGATGGAAAGCGATTACCCTCGCCCATAGTCACCTGCAACACCAGAGAAGTCACAAGTGCGTTGCCGGCCTTTAAAGGAGTACGCTATTTGCATCTATATCTGAATCCCTAACTTTTTTAGGGTTTCGTACCCAAAGGGTAAAAACGGGAACCTACCCAACTAGCACACAAGCGCTATAAGAAGCCGTATAGTAGCCGGATAAAGGATTTTGATAACTCCTTAGGCTCCTAAATAAGTGCTATAGTGGTTCTATATCCAGATATAGATCTCTTGTAGCGCCAATTAGGCCCCAAATTATACAGCTTATAGTTCTACAATAGCTCTACAGTGGTCGGATATGTATGTTATAATGGCTCTACAGAAGTGGTTTAAAAGGGATGATCAGCGCTATGAGATTTCGAAAAAGTGCTTGTAGCGGCGTAACGCCACCTTTACCTAAATTTGCACCGCTAATACCGCTATATTAAATCTCTGGGTTCTAATTTAGTAATTTAGTAGGTCTACTGTGGGCAACACTAAATATATTTTCATAAAATCAAAGAAAGTGAAGTGCAGTGACAATTGTAGTGAAAGGAACGATACGAATGGGATCTGTGGATGATACAACAACAAAGTTTAGCATTGTTTTACTTCGACGTGCCGTTAAATATCCGTGCGAGTGCAAGTTTACTGTCAATGTATACGTATATTCTAGTCAAAATTTTCATGCGCCCTCGTAATATTCAGTTTTTAATGCATAAAATATATTTCCGCGTTGTTTACAAAATTGTGTTTTAACAAAAAGAAGACTTTAAAGGTTACAAACAGTTTTGTACGGTTTGATGTGTGAAAAGTACTGACTTTAATTACATTAATAGTTACAAATTACGCATATATACGATGTCCATAACTTCATCATAACCTTAAAAAAACACATTTACTAAACAAATTAATGGCGTCTCAATCATGCAGCTTTCAGTGTTGGCTATATCTTTTATGCAGGTTTGAGTCGTACAACGGCTGTAGTGCTTGCTGTTATAGACTTATAGGTTTAACAGTAGTGTTATAGTTGTGCTATTCAACTATTTAGGTGGCACAGCAGGTTGTTGCGATTAATATTAAGAACTTAAAGTTGTATATTGGTGTTCAAGGTAACCTATCCTTTTATAAAACTTTTTTGGGGTCCATCTTTGAATATTGAAAACGTTTGAAAGTCAATTCAAGTAATGAATTCAATGTTAAAATTACCTGTTGACCGAGTGAGTCACCGCTCCAAATTGGCTCACTCACTAAATTTTAAGACAAAACTGAGACTATAGTAAGACTGAACTGAGAGATCAGTTATTGGCCGTATAATGACTCTACTATACGTCTGTAAACGACATAAAAGCGCCAGTAAGGTTCATTTCTCCGCCTTGGGCTGCATAAAGCAACATACACCTAACGTTTTACAGCTTTAGGTCACAATGCCGTGCTATAAATCTCTAATATAGCGCTTCGAGCTCTAATATGAAGCTATGTTCCTCCGTTGTAGATACGTAGTTACAAGAGCGCTAATGGATTTTATTAAAACACTTAAGGTGCCATAAGACTATTCTGTAACTCCCACGCCCGTATAAAATACTTCGTATGGTTCCTTATACAACTGCAAGCCGTACAGTAGCCATATAATTCTCACAAATAGCGCTTAAGGCGCCATTCTAGCGCTACATAACTCTGTTATAGATAAGTGTTACAACAGCCGAACACAACTCCGTTCAAGAACCTCTGGCTTTGTAAAATGTCTCTGTACGCTCTTAAGCGCCATTAAAGCGACTCATAACTCTTTTCAAACTCTTTTGCCTACTTAAGCACTCCTTTACGTCTTGTGGTGGCACAATGGTTTACATGAACTCCATAATACTTCTCATGGCTGTCTTGCTGAGGTACTGAATGCTCTTATACCACCATAAGCTATTCCATTGCTATTAATCGGCTACAGTACCACCTACTGTTAAAGGGTTTTCCAAAATGCTACTGTACGTCTTAAGGAATATTGTACAGCACTTGAACGACTCCTATACAACTACCAGGCTGCACAATGGCTGTATAATTCGCTTGTGTGCTAGTTGGGTATTACTGAGACTTTGCTGTCCGTCCGTCCGTCCGTCAGTCCGTCCGTCCGTCCGTCCGTCCGTCTGTCACCAGGCTGTATCTCAAGAACCAGTGATAGCTAGACAGTTGAAATTTCCACAGATGATGTATTTCTGTTTCCGCTATAACAACAAATACTAAAAATAAAATAAATATTTAAGGGGGCTCCCATACAACAAACGGGATTGGTTGCGTTAACTTTGCACCTCATTTGTATGGAGCGCTATAATACATAGGTACCAGGTGCAAACTTAACTTAAGGGTGGAAAGTGTTTATACGGAACCCTCGGTGCGCGAGTCTGACTCTCACTTGACCGGTTTTTTTCTGTGTTGGTTTGGTTGTCAAACGAAGGAAACACGATTTGGCAGACCTCCTTCTATGCACTTGTTTTAATGAATTTATCTTTATATTCATTATTTGTCTTATCGCAGAGCTCTGGACGTTCCTCTACCTATTAACGATATTAACAAATCGGCATCGATATTTTCTGCCATCTTGCATAAAAGCACAATAGGTACGAACTGACAATAAATAAAACATCGGAAACGGGTGCGCGCAAAGGGATTCGCGACGTTGCCTTGTCGTGCATTTACGCGCCGCGGCACCGCACCGTCAAGACGACACGGCAACGTGTATCTACACGACGCCGCGACGTATATATTCACGGCGTGGCCGTGGAACTCCACCGGCTCTGCACGCGCGCTGAGGGCCTGGCCACATGTTCACGGCACGACCTCGGTAACATGAAACGGCGCGGTGCCGTAGAAAAGCACGTTGCCACGCCGTGAATATAAGATGTTTAAAAATAACGGACTTTTCTGCTCGTAAAAATTGTGCGAAAATTCATTGCAGCTTTTTTTTTAAGTTAGCTAACATTCCTCGCAAATGACTAGTTTTGTGACGGTCAAATGAACAAGTTTTTAAGAAACGTTACCTATACAATATTATCGGGCGGTAATTCGTAAAGCCTCAGATCGCATATTTATGGCCCTCGCCTTCGGTTTGGGCCACAGACATCTGCGATCTGGCACATACACGAATTCACCGCCCTATGACTAACCATCCTAGACAACATGTCAAAAATTCAAAACTACCGGACCGTTTGTAAGGTCACCCATAGTACTTTAGTCTCTATTCACCGAACTATGTGTAATGTACCATTTCCGGTCACTGCCTGAAACCAATAATTAAATTAGACTTCAAGAGCATAGTTGCCTAGCAATGCATACACGCATCATGCATCCAATGATTCGGTCACTGCCTAAACCAATAATTAAATTAGACTTCAAAAGCATAGTTGCCTAGCAATGCATACACGCATCATGCATCCAATGATTCCTCGTCAGAAAGCACTTTAGTACGGTTGTACCTTGTTTAGCCTAACAACTTTTTGCCTAATTTCGGTTTGCCTAATTTCATTTAAACTAATATTATTTGGCATAACTATTCACTTTGCCTAATTTTCATTTGAGTGAAAGTCGTTTTGTATAATACTCATTTCACATAATCTTATTTCGTCTAATTTTATTTGGCCTAATTTTTTATTCGTATAAACATATTTTATCTAACAATTTTTTTGCCCAATTTATTTATTTAGCAAGCATTCTGACGCTCCGCTCGCTTCGCTCGCTCCGCTATCCATGGTCATAAAACAAACCTAACCTAACCTACAGTATTCGGTCTTCAACCTAACCTACAATTTTCAAAATAAGAATCGACAAAGTGAGTTTTAGATAAAAGAATATTCGACAAAACAAGAGTTATGAAAATGATAATTTAGGCAAAACAAATTTCGACGAAATAATAATTATGAGAAATGATATTATACATATTGACTTTAGATAAAATGTTCATTATGGTAAAAGTTGTTAGACAAACTGAAATTAGACAAAAAAAAATAGACAAATCAAGGGAATACCCTTTAGCACATCCTGTTTGTATTCCCCTTTCCATTAATGGTTGGTTGGCTAGGTTAATGTTGTCATTTAAGAGGCCTTATTCCTATTAAAATGCTGATTGTCATAGACATTATTTTCTATGGTCAAATGACCGTCAAAGTTCAACATTCCAATCGTGAAGCTTATGGTTATGGGTTCCAATATTTGTATGAAGACAAATTGCGTATTTGCAATAAATATTATTTACATTTTTGGAGTTTATTGGAGTTTACTCCTTAAGAATCGATTTTCATATATAAGCCCGGGGTATGAAAAATATGGGGTATAAAATCGAACGTATCTGCCGTGCTAATTTAAAAAGTCGTATCTCAGTATACGATCGGGGTAAAAATACGACTTCTTAATTTAGCAGGTTATGCGTTATGCCGTTAAACCTTTACCGCATACGAAGCCATATATGGCAGATATGAACTTGGACCTTATTGGCACAGATCAAGGTTCAAATTCAAACAACTATTTCTATATGCGGTAAAGGGTTAAGCGTTATGTGCGAGAGAGAGCCCAAGAGGGGGTTTCGGGATAGTGGAAGGGAGACAAACTAAACGCTCCCGGCTCCCCTACCATTATGTTCGTGCGATACTAGCGTCACAAGCAAAACTTTGGCAATATTCATATTATTCTAATTGTATATGGGTATATAAAACACATAATTATGATTAATCCGTTTATGGCGGCCCGAAGCTTGTGCCAGTATCAGTTTTTTTGGTTTATAACTTATAACCAATGCATGACATCCGTGTTAAATGTAAATAAAACTTATCAAAAAATAAAAAAATAAAACATGAGATGAAATGAACATGAACAAAGATGGCCGATGAAACTAAAACACATAAACAAAATATGAAATTTGACATTTCGGATACCTGCATGAAGTAAGGATAATGCAGGCCATACACGATCAAGTCCGCCGTCAAGCCTGCATGATGCTTGAAGCGGCATCCGGTAAACTTGTGTATGTGTAGGTATCTAAGGACTAAAACAAATCGTGGTGCGCGCCTGGCCTGAAGAGTAAACTCCAGTCGTGCGTCGCTGACACACACACTTTTTTAGGGTTCCGTACCCAAAGGGTGAAAACGGGACCCTATTACTGAGACTTCGCCGTCCGTCCGTCCGTCCGTCCGTCCGTCCGTCCGTCCGTCCGTCTGTCACCAGGCTGTATCTCAACAACGGTGATAGCTAGACAGTTGAAATTTTCACAGATGATGTATTTCTATTGCCGCTATAACAACAAATACTAAAAATAAAATAAAATAAATATTTAAGGGGGGCTCCCATACAACAACCTTGTTATAGATTATATATATGAATAGGTACGGAACCCTTCATGCGCGAGTCGGGCTCGCACTTGCCCAATTTTTTTTTCTTTGTTTCATGACATATTGAGCTATTATTATTCGTATAACTACAGTTTGCTGCAGAATTTACCATCAGTCATCATCCTTATTACGTCCGCAATAGGAGACATAGCGCTAGAATTACAAGATAATAATATGAAAATATTCGCAGTTTTAGTCAGTGTGAATTGTGTCGAATTAATTTAAATTTTGGTTATACCGGGATATTTTTATATTCTACATCCATACACGCAGAGATCATCCTTTACGCATGGTTTGGGACACAGCATAAAACAACACACAGCAAAAAAAACGCATGGTCTATCGAATATTTCGTAATGGCGTGGCTTCGACAAGCATCTTAAATGTGACGCGAGCCAGCGCTGATCTTCCGGTGGGACCAATGGGACCATGGGGATTGTTGATCCTGTATAAGCCCTGCTCCCCCCGCCCATTCCGAGCGCGCTCTCCATCCACAACTCTATGCTCAGCGTAGCTCCACACTGCGATGTGTTTGCTACCAGGTATGCAAGCGTGATGAATGAATGCAGTAAGTTCTTAGAACGATCTTAAAATGTACTTTACATGATTTTTTTATTTTTACACCATATTTAAAAAAAACACAAATTTCTAAAGTTGACGCAAAAAAAAGTTACTCCAACAATGTACACACACCCCCAAGGGAAACAAAATTCATAGGATTTTTTCCATAGACCTGGAACTACTCGTACGAAAATTGGCGTCTTTTACTATAAGTACGAGGGAAAATCTGAAAACTGTTCAGTTATTTTGGATGGTAAACATTTAATAAGGTCCAACTATGTTCAACCCTATCTACAAAATTGTGTGGCTGTACATTAATTTTGTTTGTAAATAAATAAAAAATAAATTAATTAATTGCACATATAATTTTTTTTGGGTTATACAATTTTTTTTAGGGTATAATAAATAAATCTTATACCTACTTACTATTATTAATCGAATAAAAAGGTCTGTCTATTAAATGCATTCTTTTCACTAATGTGAGATTTTTTTGTATATTTTCGGGGCCATTAAATTTCATTTTTCGACAGACGTCCCGCTTTGGGTGGCGCAGCAAAGCAATTTTGATGGTGCGTCCTTTAACTTAAGAGGGAACATTTACGAGCATTTATTATAAAAAACATACTTATAATATTTGCGTAGCATCTTAAAAAGTAATATTTTACTTGTTTAAAAAACCAATCAGCCAGTTCGCTGACACCTCAAATCAGCAACTTTTTGTACATTGCTTAAATGCTGCCATTGAGTAGCCGATACTGCTTAGTCACTAATGTCGCTAGGTGACACGGTCAAATTACTTTCGTTTCTTTGGGGTTTCATCATCATCTCAGCTGAATGACCTTGACTGCTTGTCAAAGGCCTCCCCAAAAAAGTTGCACGATGATAGCTTACGATGCGCATCCAACAGCTTTCTGTGACCTTCGTTAATGTTGTCAAATCAAAATAATAAAGTTTATTCTGTAAGGAAACAAGGGCATTTTCACATGTCTGAATCTACCGGAATTTCGAGGGAACTACTGTTGGGACGAAAGCCGAAAGAAGCTCAACAGTAAGTATTTTTTTCGTAAATTATACTTAAAACTATTACAACGATATTATAACTAGGTAATTGATACATGTACAGGACATGTACAAGATTCTCCAAATCAATGTATATAGTATTAATTATATAAAAAAGTAAGTTTTTCAAAGATTCTAGGTCTCTAGGCGTCATGATATGAAATATGTGTAATTAATTAAATAATTTAATTCCGTTGAGGTGCTTAAGGCGTCAAAGTTAATAACTGGATGCTACATTATCAAGCCACTCTAAAACTAAATCTAAACTAAGTCTAAAAATGGCCCCCGTGGCATTGTACCAAAGACGCTGGCAGCATTACCTCGCTGTATTGCTATACGAGGACGCTGAGCGAGGAAACTGCCAGCCCTTTGATCACCAGTGGTGTCGACGAGCCGTTTCGCAAGCTCTTTAAAAAGTTGTACGTGATTTTTATCGATATCAACTAATAAAATTAGTTAAATTTTTCCTCGCACTAATTAAACGTCAGTACAATTTGCCCCCGTCTATCCGTGGGTTGTTCATTATTATATTATATTATATTATGATTATTTAATTCAAATTTCTTAGTCTGTCAGGACGCGATGCGGTATATTTGGGTATAGGATGCCTTCTCACGCTGCGTTTACCATTGCGTGGTCTTTACTCGAGACCCTTTCTACCGCCTCGTTTAGATTTCGGGGTTTGACTTTCTTTGTCTAGGTTGTATTTAAATATATAAATTCACTATTAAGAGGCCTTATTCCTTTTAATTTTTATTTTTCATATTTTGTAAAATAAATTCATGATTTCAACCGACTTTTTAAACTATATAATACTTTTCCCTGAGTTCTATGAAAATGTAACATAGCTATTTTATGCTTTCATTGCGTGCGAACGAAAAAAAGTTGAAAATACCAGTATTCTGCGTGAATTTTGCTAATTACGAGTAATTTTCGAAACAAAAATTATCACTGATAAATTCAAACAGTGTATTTCAAATAATATAAATACCAATAAATCTCAATAGCCCTGCTCTAAGTAGAACATAAAAATAAACATGTTTGATCATAAAGAAAAATGACAGCATTTTTGAACGGATAAGGTTAAGGAACCTTAAGATAGACAACTCGGTTGGTGTAGCGGCAGTTGAGCTGCCTACCGTACCTACTAAAAATTATAGCAAACATTTATTTCGCAAGTGTACTTACAGAATCTAGGAGATTGGCTGTATGTAATTTTTCCTTGGTTTGTATAATGTTTACTAAAATCAGATTTAAAAAGTTATAGCAGCGGACGATAATCAATTCTTATACTTACGTTCCCGGCCTGGAGCCATAAAAGAGGAATTTTGTGTCTACATTTCATGGCAAGAACGCATCCATTTCCGAGCATGTTTTCGAAAATAATATATATAAATAAATGTATAAACAAAAAATCGAGATGCTCAATACGTTAAAGTTCAATAACTCACCGAAAGCACGGTTCACACCCCCAATTTCGCCTAACATATTAACATAACTAATTATAGATTAAACACTTGTATACAAACATACATTACATTTCCGCGAGAGAGGGGCACTCTTGATATATAGAGGCTGCGCGTGAGTCCCAGCGCAGTGTTGGCTCGGAGTTCAAGATGAGAGCTCTCACGTACACGGTGGGTGAAGTGCAGTGTTGTGTGGCTAAGGATACGTGCGTTTTGTGCGTTTGCGCATGTTCCCAGGGGCACTTCATAAAATGTGATAAATTTCTAATTGAATGCCATGTTATAAGGTGTTTTATATGTTTAACGGGAGCTATAGAAACTATTTTCGTTGACTGTCTTGTTTCACCGAACAATTTATTCGCAGTTTTTTTTTTTAAAGGTTTTTGAGGTTTGTTTTATAAAAATCTCAAAAAGTTCATGTTCATGCTTTCTACGAAAAGATTTTTCGGCGAATGACATATTTGACGAAAAATAATTCTAGGAGCAAAATAGACCCATTTTTAACAGGTTTACAAAAATTTCGAGTTGATAACGAACCCGGTGAATTTTTGAAATTTCAAATGAAGTGTCCCAGGGATAATTTGGTGCCATATTGCGCTGATTAGGGATTTACTATGTTTTATACGTAAATTTTAGTGTTAATAGGAATTTGTGTTTTCATAGGATGCTATAGTGAATAGGGAATTAATTTGTTGCCTTAAGGATGTGATAGTTAAAGATGCGTATTTGCTTTTTGTGCCTTCGTGAGTGGATAGGGAATTTTGTAGTAGTAGTTATAGAATTCACGGCGTTAGTTATTTTATAATAGGGAGTTTTAGTGTATAATATACAAAACCCCAAAAAAGTGTATAATATTATTTAAATAGGGTTTTTGATTTTGCTATACAATATTTTTTATTATACCTCTGTAGTAAATTTTGCGATTTGTCTAAGTTAATTTTACGTATGAAACGCTTAAGGATTGATAAAATGTTAGTGGATTCAGTAGGTTATTTAATATTAATTTGAATAATAGCTGTGAAAAGGTTTTTTATTTATTTTAATAAGTACTTTATTTATTTGTTATTAATATGTACATTAATTTAAAGCGATATTATTTTGTACGCGCCTGAGATACCGGGAAATAAAATAATTTGTAAAATTTATGTCATTAATAAGTTCATACATTTTATAGAGAAGATAAAATTAAAAAGAAAAAGAAGCAAACTAAGCTGCGGGCACGGTGTGTCAAATAGAATTATATCCTTCATACGGAAAAAGCAGATACCTACGTAAGTTCCTCATATAGGCCCTCGATAAGTAGATAAATTTAAGCAGAAAATCTGGTCCCAGAAAAAGGTTTTTAAGTTTGCACGGGGTGTAAATTGTAATTATACGGACGCAATTTTACTATAATACACTGTATTTTACTTTCTTAGGTCTCGGTATGTACGTGTTCTTTTGCATTGGTATAAAGTAAAATTTAGTTATTTAATTTCTAGTTTTTGAATACTGGCACCAATAAAAATATATTATAAATCTAACATAAATAATAATAAAAAATAATAAAAATAAAATACAATATCATAAAAAATAAATCATAAAGAAATCTGATGAAAATATCTTATATCATATTTTTTTATAAAAACTAAAAACTCAACTGTAATGAATTTTTGATTGAATGCGGTCAAAGCTATGGATTCATTCCCAAGAAATTCCACAACATTCGTGGGTTGGTGGTAATAGGTGTGCGTACTCGTTCCGCAAAGTTAAGCAACGTTACCTCGCGTCAACTTATGGATGGGTGACCGAATTGCGATCATTTCAATCTGGTAATAAAAATATACGACATTGTATAGTTATTTGATTTAACCGCAAATTGAAGGCAGACGGAGATTTTAGTTTAGTGCTTATATTATTTATTATATCCGGTATTTATAAAAAAATATTATTTATTAATTTAGTGCTTATATTATTATATCTGGTATTTATAAAAAAATATTATTTATTAATTTAGTGTTAACTGCCATAGCATAATTAATTTTTGAAAATTTTTTGTGCTGAAATGTATGGCGTAGTTATTATTAAGTGACAGTTGTGACATGAATAATGTTAAGTGTCAACAAACAACAACAAACAAATACATTGCTTGCTGAATTATTTTATATGGAAAAAAAGTTAGATTTTTTTAAATAATTTACTAATCAATATATTAACTAGGTCGATGCAGAGTCAGCCACCGGCTAAGCTTGCACCATAAATTGGAGCGGAGTTTTTTTTTTTTTTTTTCGGAATTTTCTCTTTGTCACGGTCTAGTGAAATTAAATTTTTGCATTTTAAAACAAAAATTTCTAAAATCGGTTGAGCACTCGCTGAGATCTGCGCATTGTTACAAAGTCCATTCGAGTCGATCCATGGGAGCTCCAATAAGCGCCTATAATAAATATATAAATATGCGGTGATATCAAATATACACCCTGTATAAAAGTTAATTTAGTGAAACACTACCCTCTTAAAGCAAATTAGTGGTATCTAAAAAACACTATAGAAATATTTGTACTATGGTATAGCTTAAATAAAACAATGACCTAAAAATATAGTATATTTACTCAAATTTACTTAAAATGTCTAAATAGTTTAGGTAGTAGGTACCAATTGCTTATGGGGCCTTTAGCGGTACAATAAATAGTTAAGTATAGCCTAGCAGGCGTCGGTCCGACCCATGGATAGTAATGCTACAAACAGCTTTCATATGGCAATAATGTGCATACGTCATAATATTTGCATTATTAAACGTCAATAGCTATTTGTCAAGGATTTGTCATTTACCAAACTCAAAACACTGTTTACCGGTATGCTGCTCAATCTTTCGTTCTTGTTGCGAAATAAATACTGAATCCTATTGAAAAAAAACTTCTTGACTCATCACTGTGGATAGTCTTAGCTTTATTATGCAAAAAATACTTGAAATTTGTGGAATATTTAGTCCTGTTTCCTCTTTGTGACATTCACCGATTTTCAACGTGCTACCATAAATTCTTCGTTACCAGTAAAATACATTAGTACCACTAAAAATGCGCAATTTGGCGTGGGTTATAGAACCTCTTGCGGGGCTATAAGTAAAGCAAAAGATAAAAAAAATAAATTGAAAATCGGTCCACGAATGGCGGAGATATCGGTGAACATATATAAAAATAAAAATAAAAGCATACAGTAAAACATAAAATATCCTCCTTTTTCGAAGTCGCGGTTAAAAATTAAAACAGCGTTGTACTATAAAAGTGAAATTACTAGGTATCATATATAAGGCATGAAATTTAAAGTCTTTAATTTAGAAAACAGAAGATATCTATTCAATTCCAATAAATATAAGAATAAAAAAGCGTCCAATAAACAAGAAAAATATTGCGTGTAGAAGGGTTCTATAAATTAGCCTTAAATCAAAAATTAATTTAGTGTAGGCGTGTGGGGCCCTAAAATTTCACTTTTCACACAGATATTTGTACAACTCTTGGGAAATATTATTTAATCTTCATCACTAGCTGCCTTTAAACTGAGTTTAAACAGAGTAATGAACATGAAACCGAACCATATGAAGCTTGGCATCATTCTGCATAAAGCCTTTGTTTAAAAAGCGAACCATTTATCATTTGTACTAAAACTGTTGCGCCAGAACAAATGGACAAAGTAAAGAAAGAATCCTAAACAATATAGGTATTTATGTACGTATACAACGTATATGGTGAACTTGTAGTGAGCACTTTGAAGTTATAGATACGTAAAAAACTTTCTAGCTATATATGTAATAAGTGTTTTTTGAAAAAAGTTAACATAAGTTAAACAAAAAGTATCTATATTTGTTATTGCCATGTACCTCATGCGATCTGCTTAATTTATCACATCACAATAATATTATAAAGGCGAAAGTTCAAACGGCTAGCTCGGTTCATGAAATACAGTCTGGTGACGGATGGACAGACAGTCCCATTTTTACCCTTTGGGTACGGAACCTTAAAAAAACTAAAAGTAGTAGCATCAGCATATCAGTGTATCTTGTTTAAAAGATGCCACACCTTTACATTCGCAAAAGGTTTAAGTAATACAATTAGATCCCGTCATTTCAGTATACAACTCAAATAAAACGTATTTCTCCTATAAAAGAGTTATTTAAACCAACGTCGTCAAGAGGTTAATTTTATTATTTCAAACATTTTAAATAGTATTTTCAATTTACGGCGTCCAACATTGACATTCCCTGAGCATTGACATAGCTCACTCTACTAATATCGGACATTTCCCAATACCTACATTACTTCTTTGTCTAAACATTATTCAACAAAATATCCTTTAATACACGTTATTTTCATAAGTTGCATAACAAATGTTGTTCAGTTTCAAGGGAAGAATCTATGTTTTTATTTATTGCTCCTATTACAGACCACACCCGGTATTTGATTTGATTTTGATGTGATATGATTTTTTCGCGGAACAGCAAAGGAATTCATTAATTTTCATAGTTAGTACGTAAAAGTGGTACTTGATAGGAGGAGTCAACGCTCCAAATAATATATTAGCTGTGGATTGAAAATGCACATCGTTATGACGGCTTCCAAAGCCGAAGGGATCCTTTTTTTAGGGTTCTGTACCCAAAGGGTAAAAACGGGACCCTATTACTGAGACTTCGCTGTCCGTCCGTCCGTCCGTCTGTCACCAGGCTGTATCTCAACAACGGTGATAGCTAGACAGTTGAAATTTTAACAACAAACTTGTTATAGATTATATATATGTATAGGTACGGAACCCTTCATGCGCGAGTCAGGCTCGCACTTGCCCATTTTTTTTTTCTGTTTTTATGTTTTGGAGCGTTTCAGTCGGAAATCCAGTGTTTATTATTATTATAGTATAATAAAATATGGCGGGGTTATGATTTATGAGAAAATTATCAGGATCGCTTTTTGTTTTGCTATGACGTCTTTAGTTTATGGGCCATTTGTCAGTCTGGCGCCATCTGTTGAAATATAATTTCTACCAATTCTGGTACGACATTTACCCGTTTGATATACGGTAAAGAAAACATACGCGGGCTTAGTTGCGGGACTCGTTTGTTGTTTTATAAAACCAAGAAGTCATAAAATCGTTATAAACTAATAGACCAATAAGGAAAACTTTATAACTTTTACAGCTCTTGCGAGTGAACGTCATATAAAAGTAAACCTTCTAGTTTCTTTTTTTAATTGGACTTGTTATTTTAATAATATTTTTAATAAAAAGCCAATCTAGGTTTTTTTTTTGATGTACCAGTATCTCCTTTGAATTGTTTATCACTAGTCTAAATTATATAAGATACGAACTAAAGCCGATTTATCGTAAATATTCAGAATTAAACCGATCGCCTTTATAAATACCAATATCATAGCATAAAATTCCCAAAACCATTTATTTTTCTCAACCGCACATTAATTTACAAAGGTTTATTAAAAATTCTTCCTGAAATGAATATTCATATCACGAGAGAGCAAAATCTTACTTATTTTATTTTCACCCCCTTTGCCCCCCCGCATGTGCCTCGATAAATAGCCATGGCATTATTGATATTACGGGAAAATAGCTGGACTCGTAGTCCTCAGTTCAAAGAACTACTTCTATAGCCTAACAGGTGTCGGTCCGGCCCAGGGATAGTGGCGTTACAAACAGTTTTCATATGGCAATAATGTGCATACGTCATTGATTTGCATTTTTAAACTTCAGTAGCGATTTGTCAAAGATTTGTGATTAACCAGATTCAAATCATTGTTTACCGGAGTGCTTCTCAATCCTTGGTTCTTTTTGCGCAATAAATACTAAATCCTATTGAAAAATATTTGACTTTCATCACTGGATAGCTTGGGCTTTATTATATAAAAACTACCTACTAGAAAATTGCGGAATATTTAGTCCTGTTTCATCTTTGTGTACAGCAGTGACATTTACTGACTTTCACGTACACCAAAAAATTGTCGTTGCAAGTACCACTAAAAATCCGCAATATGGCGTGGGTTAAAAACATCCCGTTGTACGTAGGAAATTGTGCAATCATCCTTTTATTAGTTTCTTAACAAATTCGGATAAGGATTAGTCAGGTTCGTTTTTTTTTTCTCTATTTCATCGTTCGAATATTGTACACCGAACGTTTGTTTTATTGTGATAGGTACTTAAGTATTACAATTACTTAACACATTATTCCCTGACGTTGATTTTGATAATATTCCCTAATGATTTGTTGAACAACGCGAGCACAAAGTTGACCGGAGTTAATGCACCTCAGTGGGTATATGTTTTCTACAATTTCTAAGCTACTTTTTTCTTTGCAGCTTCTGTTTGTGGCCTTCGCGGCTGCTCTAGCAGTCCCCGTCGCCCAGGATGTAGCAGAGACGACCAGAGAGAAGCGTTCTCCGGGCGGCTGGCACTCCCAACCCGAAGGCGTCTGGAAAAAGAAATTGGTCTGGAAAGAGGAGTGGAAACAAATCTGGAAAACAGAGAAGAAACTAGCCTGGAAAACTGAGTGGAAGAAGGAAAAAGAACCAGCGTGGAAAACTGAGAAAGTGCAGCAATGGAAAGAAGAACAGGTACCCGCTTGGAAAGTAGTCCAAAAGCCGATCTGGAAAGAAGTTCAAGTCCCCATTTGGAAAGAAGTTCAGGTCCCAGACTGGAAGAAAGTCTGGAAACCAGTGTGGAAGGAAGTCAAAGTACCAGTGACGAAAACTATACAAGTGCCTGAGTGGAAGCAAAATTACGTCCCAGAATGGGTGAAAGAAGGCGTTCCCGGCGAAAAGTTCTTGGGCAAAGATGACCACGGATGGGAATACACCAGCCACGACTTGTGGAGAAAGAAGATGATCTGGAAGCCAGTGTGGAAGAAAGTATGGAAGACCGAGCACAAGCAAGAATGGGTGACGGAAAAGAAACTTGAATGGAAGGAAGAATGGAAACAGGTCTGGAGGACTGAAAAGAAGCAAGCGTGGGCGACAGAAAAGAAGCAAGAATGGGTAGAAGAGAAGGTTCAAGTATGGAAGACAGTCAAGAAAGAAATCTGGGTACCTGTGCAGAAGAAGATTTGGGTAGAGAAGTGGAAGCAGATCCAAGTACCAGTATGGAAGACCATTGAGGTCCCAGCGTGGAAGAAGGTATGGAAACCAGTGTGGCAGAAAGAATGGGTCCCAATCCACCATGAGCACCACGGATGGGACTAAGCTAGGTAACCACTTTGTATTCATTCATTGCGTTATCATATTGCAAATGTGATTGTAGATGAAGATATGGTTGTGCTATAAAAATATAGTCTCATATGTCGTTATGATCATAATGACCGAAAATATGATAATGAAATGTTAAGGAGGCGGTTTGGACAAAAGGATAGACCATAAGAGTAAGTTGAAATCGTTTTCCTCGTCCAGATTAGTAACTTTAGTAATTTCATAACTTTCTTATTCTTATGGTTTAAAAGACGAAACTTATTTGTATATATGGAATACCATTTTGTGGTTTCGTCAGTAACCTTTTGCCTTCAGGTTTATTCATTATAGTCACTTTGTTAACTATTGTTACCATTACCAATTACCAATTGTAAATATGCTATAAAAGTACTCAAAGGGAACTTATAAGGGTAGGTTATGTTATGAGTTAGCGAGACTTTAGCAGTGTTCTGACTTCATTTTGGATATCATCAATTGACATTCCGTACGTCATTCCTGATTAAAATTCCTTAGAATAGAAGACATCGTCATTCTTATCCATTTTCTCCGATTTCTTTCCATTGGTTCAAAAGGTCTTTTAGTCCATCGTCTATATCGTTTGAAAGTACCTTCGATCAACCACAAATATATACATTTTTATCCTTCGTGTGTACAAATTCAAGCTTTTTTGTGTATAATGGAGTCGGATCACTGCACCGGTGTGACGTACTCTTCGAAGAGACAAGATAATCGACCAAGGATTGACAATTCAATGGCATTGCTCCATGGACTATTGTCTAAGACTGAAAGACATTCCAATCAAGCCAACTCAAATAGTGTACTTTCATACCTTTAAATGGATCAAATTCAACGAATTCACAAGAAAATGTTGTTTATCGTGTGATTTAAGATAGTACATTTTGGGGTTGGGTCAAATTTCGATTTTGTCTTTGGCGTAAGCAGTGCGAACGCGAGCGATTGTTTTTAAATTGTCGACTCAGATGTGTATATATGTTACCACTGTCTCTGTCTAACGTATAACTGCATCTTTGTCGTGCTGAAAAGCGACGGTATATCGCATTGCGCGCCATGGCTTAAGCGAAATTTTTACAACTTGTATTTGTAATTTGTATGAAATACTAAAATTACAAATTCAATGATCCTACACCTAAGTTTGTAGATAAAATTGCAACAGCTTTTTGGAATATTATTCTTCCAAAATCTAGTTAATTTAAACATAATGCCTTGTCTTGTTGCCGTTAAATGTGAATTTAACATAAGCTATTCATTTTGTTTAATTTATTCAAATTTAAACAATTTGATACGCTGTAAATGGCTATATTACACCTCATTGGAATATACATTATCAGAAATTGAGGTCTTTATCAAATTTAAATAATACCTTTTGGGTTGATGATTGCAATGGCAACTCTAGATATCTTGATTCGTACTAGTAATTTTCAAAAATCTGTTGTCATTTTATCTTGAAACTGATCCTATTTCTAAAGGCCTTAGTTACATTTAACTTCTTGGGTTCATACCATGTCTTGGAATCGAAGTTTTGTAAGATTAAAATCATTTTACCCATGGTTTTAAAGAGCTAGATCGATTTATATTTTGTATCGATTTTGTTGAGGCTTTACCGTACTTTAGTTTGAAAGAGGCTTTGTTTTTCCCAGTGTAAGAGTACATTGTTTTTTTATGTGTTTTATAAACATACTTTTGTTTTTTTTAAGTTTTAGCAATATACGAGTTAAAATACGAGTTTATGTTTTATTTTTAGCCGTTTATTGGAGTGCGAAAACGTGAAACGTGTGAATCAGGATGTCGCAATGTTGGAGATATTTTTATGAAGAAAGATAGATATTTTTTGAATGTATCAGTAATAAGGTCAGTCGGGACAAGTAAGTCAGTAGGGCACGCGCTACCATATCGAAACATTGAATAGTACTTATAGATAATTCAATATACAAAGATCAAAGCACAAATAAAAATTTAAATGCGTAAGAAGAGACCGCCAGAATCGTACCCGATACCTCTAGATTACCAGTCCATTACCGGTCCAGCGTGTAAACATCTCCATCAACCTATCCTTTTGCATTTTTTTTATGCTCTGTGTGGTGATCTTTCAATTTTTTTATTTGAGAGGCTTAACAGCTTAGGTCTGTGCGACTATAGTTTTATGGTTGTAAGAGGCCTCAGTGTTAGTGAACCCGTCATGCACGCATACTTTGAGGATCGTCACAAAATCCACGCAAAAATGGTTAGATTGTATTCCCTATCCGGATCGAAGGGCCAAAATTCACTGGTCACGCGCACTGTCAGAATGTATGTCAGATGCAGGTTAGATTGTGGGGCATCAGCGTTGATGTCGAAATTGCACACGATTGATGATGAAGATGGTCTTTATTGCACTGCTATAATGTAGGTTTAAGTCATGTCAATGGAATATTTCATATTCATTGATTTCATTAAATCTACTTTCTTATGAGCCTTGAGTGGGCGTAGCAATGTAGATTATAGTAGCCCTTTCCAAATAAAATCCCAAATCCTCGTTTCCTTCAGTCTGGCGCCATCTCTGGGTCAGAATTTCTTTGTCCACTCGTGACGCCATAACGGCTGGACACAACCAATTTTGGTGCGCGAGTAGCTGCACATCCAAAGATAGTTATAGAATATTTTTTAGGACACTACCGTGTACACTAAAAAAAAATAGCTCAACTAGATTAACTACTTGAGAAATAGCCAAGTTGTGCTTAGTAACACCAAAATTATGCTTATTTTGCACAACTTATTTTGGTTACTAGTAGCCCTCAGTTTGTCAGTCCTCCGATTTATATTAACTAACAGCTTCTCTCTCAGTTCTTGACAATTCAATTTCAATTTATTCAATTATAATTTACACAGTATTACAGTGATACACCAAGGCACTGTGTAACAAGTACAGTCATAGAACTAAGTAACAATACAGAACATTGCACAACAGAAAGGAAAAATATTAATAAATAATTAAACATGTCGGAGACGGTCATGAGTATGGAAGCTCAACGAAGCCGGCGCGTCATTGGAAGGCGACAGTAGCGCCCCCTTGAACCTGTTTTGGCGCGCTAGACAGAGTATAACCCTGCAATGTGCCTAGTGTTAATTTAATAAAGACTATTCTGTTCGAGACTTCGATAACCTAGCTTACAGACCTCTGTGCCAGGAACTGTTATTTTGTGCTTCATTGTATCAGGAATAAATCAAGTTAATTGCATCCGTAGTGTTTCATCTTGCTCACAACTACCTCCTCGTCCACAACTATATCGAATAGCTCATCTAATGTGCCACACCACACCGGCCATCCGACCCCGTATCCCGACAAACATAATTCACAGCAGAAGGACGGTCATCCATCGCCTCACAGAACCTCATACATTCATCATATAGGTATTATCATCCAAGCACTTGCAAAAATATCACACTCTGGTGCTGCTACGAGAAGTTCATTTAAATATTGCAAAGCACGTACGAGAGGCGACTGTTTGTACGACACCGTGCGCGCATTAGGTACTGCTAACAAGCCGCGGGAGCGCTTCCTAAAATTAAACTTATGCGCCATTGAAGGTACGTGAAGACGCACCAGTTGCGCCACTAATTCAGGACAATCTGATTCACCTCGCAATCTGATTCACAACAATTGATCTTGCGCCGCCTCATCCAATTTCTGCCCGAGATCCTAACCAGGTCATCGGTCCACCTTGTTGGGGGCCTTCCCACGCTGCGTCTTCCGGTCCGCGGTCGCCACTGAAGTAATTTCTGCACCAACGGCCATCGGTTCTACGAGCAATGTGCCCCGCCCACTGCCACTTAAGTTTGGCGACTGTCTGAGGTATATCTAGAACATTGGTTAAAAACTTCCGTCTGATGACACTGCGGTATTTGGGACGAGAAGATATTCCGCAGCTTCCCGAATACTGCCCATCCGAGTTGGATTCGACAGACCTTTTTTTTTTTAATTTGACCTTCCCAACGTAATTGTTTGTCCCAGGTAGATAAGCAAGGCACCTACTAGTTTCTGAATACAATTCTTAAGGAGTAGATTATGTAAAATAAATAAATTACAGACAATCTCACACAATTTGACTTAGTCCCAAATTAAGCTCAAGAAGGCTTGTGTTTTGGGTACTAGACGACGATATAAATAAATATCAGACAACCTCACACAAATCAATCTAGTCCCACAGTAAGCTCTAGTAGGCTTGTGTTATGGACACTAGACGACGAAAAACATACTTATATAGATAAATGTATACTTAAATACAAATAAAATCCATGACCCAGGCACAAATACTTGAGTTCATCACACAAATATTTGCCCTTGCCGGGATTCGAACCGAGGACCGTCGGCTCAGTAGGCAGTTGCTTAACCACTGCGCCAACCGCGTCGTCAAAATATATGTGTCGCAATCAAAAGTGTGAACTGGTCAAAAGGACTTTTAACCGACAAAAACAGGCCAAACTGCTTTTGACTGAGCGTGTTGGCCGCAGGCACATTCGTCCCTTTATCTCGATATTATTTTAATCCGACTCGGCCGGGCTAGGTTAGGTTAGTTTTTTTTTATATCCCTAACCAAAAGTGTGAACTGGTTAAAAGGACTTTTAACCGACAAAAACAGGCAAAACTACTTCTGACCAACACGCTCAGTCAAAAGCAGTTTTGCCTGTTTTTGTCGGTTAAAAGTCCTTTTGACCAGTTCACACTTTTGACTGCAACATATGCATAAGTACTTAAATAGATAAATAAATACTGAAATCCATATATAACACCCATGAACCAGACATAAAATATTCAAGTTCATCACACAAATATTTACCCATGCCGGGACTCGAACCCAAGACCGCCGGCTCAGCAGTTAGGTGAACTACGAACTACGCCACCCGCGACAATCATCCGATTGTGTCTGCACCAGTTGCCGTCACTGACGGGTGCGTATTACAAACAATTAAAGTGACTAGACGAAATAGGCTGGGGGACGGCGAGGGAATGCGGCACTACATGGTGACATCGAATTTCAAGCCTGGTGCTGCTGATCATGTTTACTCGTAAACACGGGTAGAAATAAAATTATTCGGAAACCTATCTCTTGGTTATTTAACTTGGGTATTTTTAATTTTTAGTGTTCCGTACCCAAAGGGTAAAAAAGAAGACGTTATTACTAAGACTTCACTGTCCGTCGCCTGTCTGTCTGTCAACAGGCTGTATCTCATGAACCATGAAATTTTCACATATGATGTATTTCTGCTGTCGCTATAAACAGAAGAAAATATATATTTCAGTGGGACTCCCATACAACAAACGTGATCAGTTGGGTTAACATTGCACCTCATTTGTATGCGGCGCCAGAAATACCAAGTTCAAACTTAACTTAACCCGACCAGTTAAGATGCGATAAGTATTTGTATAGAACCCTCGGTGCGCGAGTCCGACTCGCACTTGGCCGGTTTTTATATTACATGCATTTAGTTGTGGACCACAGCAATGATAGCAACCGACGCATGCGCGTCTCTAGGAGTGGCTACGATAGCTCAACAATTTCGCGCGAACGAGATTTTACAAAAAATTACAACCTATCTACCCCAAAGACTTCACTGCATCTATGTGTGGGTACCTAAGTAAAATTCTCCTGCTTAGATTGTAGTAGATCGCATTAAATTTTTCTTTCTTAATTTACTTTTGTGTCATTATTTATAAAAACTAAAAATATGGTATTTCCACATAAAAAATTGAATCGATAAAAAAATTCTATAAAAATGGTTAGGATTCTATAAAAGTAAAATTCTGCCATTTTATAATAAAGGTAATAAATACAACATTCTTCAATTAAGTGTACCGACAATCGAATGATATAACTTCGAATTTAGTCTTCGGTAAAACTGGCTATTTGACAAAATTCGCAGCAGCTACATAGTATAAAACAAAGTCGCTTTTGCCTGTCTGTCCCTATGTATGCTTAGATCTTTAAAACTACGCAGCGGTTTTTGATGCGGGTCGCTAGTTAAAAATAAAAGAGATAAAGTACTATGAGGTCTGTCAAATATTCTCCGGTCCCCGGCCTACGTTCAACCTCACAAATCAATACACAAAGCTTCATCACAAGTACGAACTTGTATCCGTAACGTGCTCATCGCCCCTCGACAGGGAATTGACAAACTTGTCCTTTTAGTCCGAGAGCTAACTGGAATGGATGAGAGGGCGGTTCATACATATTAAGTTGTCAAGTGGTTTACTAAATTTTAATTTAATTTTAAGCGACTTAAAGCGTGTAAACAATGAATTTAGTTATGTTACAAGTTAAAATTTGTCGTGCAAGTAAACAAGTAGATTAAAAATGTGTCTATTTTTCGGTTAAGTGGGTGGGCGTGAATTATAACTTGACATGTTTGGACAGGCACAATTTAGTTAAATACTACTTAAGTGTATAAGTTTGGCAGAGCAGTCGCATTCGAAGTTCGTATTTCGAACAAAGCGTTTGAAGAACTTTTTTGAAATAAAAATGTCGAAGTGGTCGGAAGACACTACACTAAAGTTTATTGAAGAATACATAAAGCGCGATTGTCTGTGGAATATAAAAAGCCTTAATTATAGGGATAAGCAAGCAAAACAACCAGGGATTACCGATTGTCGGCCATGGCGATACCTAATTTTGGTATCAAGGAAGCCGAATCAAAGATCAAAAGTGTCCGATCAACATCTCGGGCTAATTAAAGAGCTTAACTAATACGAACGTGTAAACTTACTTACTTACTACGATGGCTCAGCGACCCGAAGCGAATCTTGGCCTCCAACACGAGATCACGCCACTTTTCTCGATCCTGCGCCAGCTCTTTCCAGCTCTTTCCAGTCCGCGCAGATCCGCCTCGACCATGTCCTTCCAACGATATCTCGGGCGCCCAAGCCCAACGTGTAAACGCTTGCTTAAAATTGAGTTAAAATTTAGTTAACTACTTGACAACTTAAAACGTGTGACCACCCTTAGACCGAAGTGAACGAAGCTCCATTTCAGCTTAGCCAAAAAAATCGTACATCCGGATGTTAGGATGGTACTATTTTTGGATGGTCGGATTTCTGGGGCCTAATGACCAATGTAATTTATAATGTAACATTGTACAGGCAAATAAGCGGCCTTATACCTTTTAAAAAAAAATCGTACAACATCAACAAACAAAAGATTTGTGAAAGATGAAACCGCTTATTTTTTTATGTGTGTGTGTCTACGAACCAATCATAGCTAGAGACGTGTTGCTTGTGAGCTTAAGGGTTCTTATCCGTTCAAAATGCTCATTGTTTTAGATATTTTTGTCTATGATCAACTGGATCAAACATGTTTCTTGACATATAATCAATTTAGAACATGGCTATTGAGATTTATTGGTATACTCGTATAATGAAACACACAAATACATACACACATAATGAAAATTTAAAATATGTGATTGGTACATTGTTAATGGTTTAATAAAAACTAGCCATATGCGAGTCTGACTCGCGCACTGATGGTTCTCTCGCGCACTGATCTTAACTGGCCGGGTTAAGTTAAGAGGTCTTATTCCTTTTTAAAATGTTTGTTTTTCATATTATGACAAATTCAATATATTAATAATTTCAAGCAACTTTTTTAAGTGCATCATACTTTACCCTAAGTTGCAGACACTACTAGTTATTAAGTTGAAAAAAAACCTTTCCTGCGAGATTTTGACAATTTCTAGTTTTTCAATAGTAGTTTTAGAAACAAAAATTCTAACTGTGGGATTCAAATATATGGGTGGTTCTACTCACAAGGGAATTTTCCGCGGCTCACCTTATTTTGTTTAGTTTTTGTAGGAAAATTATATTGATTTACGATCGAAACTGTACAACTAAATGGTTTCTAGTATGACACTGAAAGTTAGCTAAGCCCTAAATATATATCTCTCAAAAATTGTACTTTAAAGTGCCAAATTCTCAGTCTCCAGGCATGTCTCTCGGACGAAATGAAAGCTTAATGGCTGCATCATAACTGCATTTTGAGTATGTACGTAATATTTTCGCTAAAATAGAAATCTATAATATATGTAGTTTCAATGTGTTTGTCTAATTTTACCTTAAATGCAAAACTTATTAAAAAAAAGTGCATTATATTTTGTCCCTCGTTTTTTACCAGTCTCCTGCTACATCAAAACACGTTAAAATCAGTTTGAGTTACCACGTCTAGCGCGTTGCTGTTCGGTCTGAGTGAAAGATCGAAGTGAAGTTAGCATATAAATGATCGCGTTTGTGTAGGTTCGCGGTTGGCTTAGTCGCTACGGCGAGTTGTGTAAGTGAAGTTGTGCTACGGCCAGTCAGCTTAACAGTATCCTGGCCCGTATTTATTTAAAATCCATTGTTTTCTATACACTTTTTTTGCATTCATAGGTCGTAAATTCGTTGCATTAGAGTACAGAACTGCATGATTTCAATATTAAATGTTGCATTGACGTAGTTACTGGCTAAAAACTTACAATAATCTCAGTATCCTGTCCTCAGTCTCCTGGGCCCATATATTGTTTAAATGGTCATAAATTTGGTATATTTTATTTTTTGACTGGCCCGTTTGAGATCAGTAAAAGAACGACCTCCGCTAGGCGTTAAGCTACTTTTCTGACCTTAGATGCTAAAAAAATGGGTATTCCCTTGATTTGTCTAATTTTTTTTTGTCTAATTTCAGTTTGTCTAACAACTTTTACCATAATGAACGTTTTACCTAAAGTCAATATGTATAATATAATTTTTCATAATTATTATTTTGTCGAAATTCATTTTGCCTAAATGATCATTTTCATAATTCTTGTTTTGTCGAATATTATTTTATCTAAAACTCACTTTGTGGATTAAAATACTAACGAAAAGTTTTCCATTGCCCGCCGTCGCGACTGATCGTTGCTCCTGAGGATGAATCGCGTACCGATTCGAGACATGAATTCGACTTCTGCGACGGGAGTTTCCTCACACAATAAATAATTATTAGATAAGATAAGATAAGAATTGTTTAATCAATTGGGATTCACTGGAACCACTTTTGAATCGTCATGGAATACATAGCTATTACATTAATTGATACAATATACAAAATACGATCAATAAATAACACATTATTGCTAACATAATTATGTCAAAATCTACACTTTAAATTAATAATTCATTCCATACGTTTTCAATATAATTCATTCATAAACTTAGATGTGCAAGAAATATTAATAGGTACATAAATCTTCCTGGAGCAACCGTGTCAAATTATAAATAAATAAAAAGTAAATGAAATACTTAAGTACTTATTTAAATTTAAACAAATACAAATGTTGAAATAATATTACGGTCAGAATTAAGGGATTGAGCAGTGAGTGAGACCTGGCAACACTGCAGCAAGTGTCAAAGACATTCATTCACCCGTCCGGTACTTGCACAATTACTGATTATAACTGATTATTAGTGAATCCGTTTTGTATGTATTTTAATATTAATCATTTAACCCGAGATGAAAATTAAATGTATCTTAACAAATTGCTAAATTTTACGCTTATACATACGTTTAGCGGTCGTAAAAGTCAAATTCCAATTCGCATAATTAATTAGATGCTAAGTTTAGAATCTGGGAACGCTAAAGTCTAGATGCTATTGCATAAAGCAGAATTCTAGCTTAAATGGCAGTTAGGTAACGGACAGGTTTGACCTAAGTATTCAACCACAGTTTGAAGCTAAGCTATGCGTGTTGCTATGTTTATGTACACCCATGTTGGAAATTACTTGGTATACCAAGTTCAGAAACTAAAGACAAAGTTTTACATTACATTCAGCGACGGAGGTGGGGCATGGATGACCAAAATTAGAGATGTCCTTCATTATTATAACAGGAAAAAACTGCCTACATTTTTTTTCGAAATATTAACAAAATATTACGAGAAGCGGTTGAGAAATACGACCTATAGGCGAGAACACGTGAAAATCTGATCAACCAACATGCAAACGTAAACGTCGGTAATTATTCTGTAAGTGTCTCTACAGGCATTTAAAAAGAAAGAGACCACTGCTGAGAAGAATGCCGAAAGAAACTAATCCTAAATTCAATTTGATAAACTTCAATACAAGACAACGTATGTTTTTGGTTTTTTGTAGTCCGAATCGAAAAGCATTTATTCAGTATGTAGCTCACAACAACTTTACAAGTCAGATTGTGAATCCACCGGCAAGCCCATTTGGAGACCGCTATTGAGAGGATAGCCGAAAGAAACTCAACAGTAAGTTATTATCGTATATTATACTTAAAACCTTTTAAGGAAGCTCAGAGTCACTCAGCGAGCTATGGAAAGAGCTATGCTCGGGATTTGTCTACGAGATCGAATCAGAAATGAGGAGATTCGTAGACGAACCAAGGTCATCGACATAGCAAACCGGGTAAGCAAGCTGAAGTGGCAATGGGCGGGGCATGTAGCTCGAAGGACCGATGGCCGTAGAGGCAGAAAGGTTCTCGAGTGGAGACCACGTACCGGCAAGCGCAGTGTAGGACGACCACCCGCAAGGTGGTCGGACGACCTGGTTAGAGTTGCGGGGACTCGCTGGATGCGGGTCGCTGCTATCCGACCCATGTGGAAATCTATTGAGGAGGCCTGTGTCCAGCAGTGGACGTCCTATGGCTGAAATGATGATGATACTTAAAACAAACAAATATTAGCATAACAAGAATATCAAGAGTCGGTCCGGTACAGGGATAGTGGCACTGCAAACGCTTTAATTATGGCAGTAATGTGAATAGGGGATGTATTTGCATTATTAAACATCAACAGCAGTTCAAAACAGTGATTACTGGAATACTGCTCAAGCCTTCATTCTTGCGAAATTAATTCTGAATCGTATTGAACTAAACTTGAATTTCATCACTGTGGTCAAGTTTTGGCTTTATTATTAAAAAAAATACTTGCAATTTGAGGAAGATTTAGTCCTGTTTTCTCTTTGTTTACATCAGTGACATTCACCGACTTTCAACGTTAGTTAAACTGAACTTTTAGATGAAATTGACCCTACATAATAACTTGTATCTCAAATAATGTACGGCCATGCAATTTTGCAGCTCATTGTACCTAATCCCTAACTGTAACATTTAAATTCTTAAATAAAGTTACTATTACTGAATTTATTACTATTGTATGATAAATACTGAATAAATAGACATCGATATGGTTATAACTAATAACATTGGTATGCGTAAAGTGAAAACCTGCTTTTTTAAACTAGTGAATAAAAAATTTAATATATCTCAGTGTGTGCGAATATCTTAATACAACAAATAAGGCTGTCACGTTCAACGCTCAAAGAAATCTAGATGCATCTTAGCGTGCACGACGTAAGGCCATAGTCCAATCGCGAGCGATAATGGTAGCTTATGCAACTGTTACATAATGAACGGTCTTAAAACACGAGCGTGGTTTTATGAAACGAACCAGATGCAAAATTCATAATAGGATGAAATCCTACGATCACAGCCGATAGTACAAGTAGCGTACGCTAATTTTATTTAATAATTTACGTTTTTTTTCGAAAGTTGACCATTTATTAGCCCATCTATCAGGGTGCACGTGGCATACGTGGACTGCCTATTTATAATATATCTTATGTAGTGACATGATAAAATATAATCCAAAACGTGAAAAATAATTATATAATATCATTAATATGTCTATGATAATAATGAAAATTTTAAAATTATATAATTAATATATATGTAAATAGATCTAATAAATTTTTAATAAATATAAATATAAATAAATAAAAAAGTGAGGCAGAATATGGAGGATGCTAAATTATTATTGTTAGAACTTTTACACACAGAACCATGCAATAAAAATATCTTGAAAATTGTTTTTTTTTAATTTATCTACACACAATATATTCATCATCATAGTATCATACATTTTCTTATAACATAAGAAATGTCGAGACATTCCTGACGTTTTCACGTAGGTTTGTTCATTTTCAAGAATAAAACACTTTTTTTTTGTGTCACCTGTACTAAAATATGTAATAATATTATATAGATGTCACGCATTGCCCATGCCCATCGATGAGTCCCGTGCTCTATACTTTGAAAAACCACGGATTCTTCGCCGCTGCCGCATAAGCCGCAGCCTAAACTTTCTCCCGGCTCCGCCTATACCTCTCGATTAATTGAAGAGAAGAATCAACAGCAATTAATGTTTTCTTTTCCTTCTTTTGAAGTGCCGGGTCATGTACTCGGGGCACGTCCATTAACTACATGAGGCGTTGTGAACCTTTGACCAATATCACATAATTTATGTTTTCGCAAAACATTGTGAAATTGCCAAATAACTTAGATTACTTAGAACATGTTTCTCAACTAAAGTATGGCTAAATCCTAATCTTCATTATTTATAGCGGTTTGCGAAATCGGACCGGAAATTACTTTAGTATTTTAAATAGTTTGAATATTATAAGCCACTTAATTGTATTTGAAGCCAATTCTCTTTGGAGAGGAGTCATTTAAGAAGCATTATTACTTTATTTTTATTTTTTTTATTTTGACAAATAAATTTCTAAATATTAACATTGATAATATGTTAATGAAACATGTTTGATCATAGAGAAACATGTCGAAAACAATTCGTATTTTTGAACCGATAAGGATCCTCAAGAGAAAGTCTTGTCAACGCGATCCAGAAGGATGGCTTATGTTTCGTATTGAGGATTGACTAAATGATTACTTAATGGTGCCATCTTTGGGTTATGAAACTTTATGCGCTGTACTACGCCATAACAGATATTTTACTGATTTTTTTATTATAACAGGGATTTAAAGATTATAACACACTTTTTGATCGACTAAGTTAAAAACTAAGATTAGAATTTTATGAAACATGTAATATCCTGGTAATGGCTTATTTTTTAATGTGGGTCTATCTACACCACTCATTTTTAGGGTTCCGTAGCCAAATGGCAAAAAACGGAACCCTTATAGATTCGTCATGTATGTCTGTCCGTCCGTCTGTCCGTCCGTCTGTCCGTCCGTATGTCACAGCCATTTTTAGGGTTCCGTACCTCAAAAGGAAAAAACGGAACCCTTATAGGATCACTTTGTTGTCCGTCTGTCCGTCTGTCAAGACCCTTTTTCTCAGGAACGCGTGGAGGTATGAAGCTGAAATTTATATCAATTACTCAAGTCTACTGTCCCTTGAAGCTGTGAAAAAATCAAACTTCTAAGCCAACGCAATCAAAAGATACAGCCGTTTATGCCGCAAATTTTCGACACTTGCAAGGGAATCAAAACCTACAGGGTGCTTCCCGTGAAGTCAGAATCTTGAAATTTGGTACGAAGCAACGTCTTATAGCATAGATAAAGGAATAATTACGAAAACCATAATTTTTTTTTTTAATACCTAACTTTGCACCTAATTTATATGGGGCGCTATACATACCAGGTGCAAACTTAACTTAACCACTTAGGGATGGAAAGTGTTTGTACGGAACCCTCGGTGCGCGAGTCCGACTCGCACTTGGCCGGTTTTTTTTTGTATTAAACCATTGATACAAAGATCAAAAATCAAAGAAAATTTAAAATGATATTCTGATGATATTCAATTTTTATTTGAGGTTTGATCTTCGTATCAATTGTAAAACTAACTAAAAGAACTAACTAAGTCACAACACAACCTGTTAAGGAGTTTTTATATTAGTTTTTATATTGTCTATGTTTTATTTATCTATTTTTTTGAAGAACTATTGTTTTTAAAATTAGTTGTCAATATATTTCGGTGTCAAGCTGCTGCGTTTTTGTCCTAGCTCCCTTAGCCCTTAGTTATCGAAGATTCCCGTACATTTTTGGTCCTTCTCACGGTTTAGATGAACACGCGATTAAAAACAAAGCAGCGGACGCTGAAAACCGGCGCGAGCGAGGTTCGCTCGGAGTCAGGTTTGCCCGTCGCGGGTGGGCTCGGTAAGTCCACAGAACAGGACACTGCTGTTACCGATGCCACTGTTACACCCGCGCCCCGCAATCCTGGCCCCGGGACGCCTCGCGAGTGCTTGGCAACGGGTGCGGAACACGTTAATATTTCGCCAAGTTCCAGGTCGCGCTTGTCGGGGTCTTCGCGGTCGTCGGCCACAATAAGGGCACGTAGACTGACCGCGGAGGCACAGTTGGCCCGCCGCAGCATCGAGCGCGAACAACAGTTGTTCGAACGCGAACAACAACTAGAACAAGAACGTGCCGAACGCGAACAACAACTAGAACAAGAACGTGCCGAACGCGAGCAAAAACTCGCACAAATCGCCCGCGAGCAGGAGCTCGCCCGAAAACGTCTAGAACAAGAACGTAAGCTCATTCAACAGGTGAGGCAAGTTGAAGAGCTTGAACTGGAAGCCACATTGGCGGCGCAGGAAGCCTACGACGCATCAACACGCTCGGTCAGTAAATATTCTCGTACTGCATCTTGGGTTCACGACGTGAACCATGGTAGTCATCCTACCGATAAAAACGCGGACCTCTCCATACCTTTGTTGCCGCAAGAGGATGCTACTGCTATGGTTCCCAAACCCGCGAGAAATTTAGTCGCTGCCCGTAGTACTACCGAACGAAATATCGTAAACGATTCGAGCGTACCATATTTCTCGCGAGAGAATAACACTCGTTACGATATTCCGGCAAATACAACAACTAATACTCAATTTCAGTACAATACTGAACAATTTTCATCGCTGAAACAACCTGAAATTCATCAAACTCAGCCCAATGTTTATAAAAAACCCGTGACATTTGAAATTCCAATAAATGACAAGTCGCAACAATTATTTCAACCATCGATGTCAAAAACTGCGATGTCATTTACACGGCCGTCAGTTGACACAAATTACAACAAAGATTTTATAATGTCAAAACAAACCGAACCGAATTTTTATTCGCACAGATGTTCGCATAAGCTTGAACTTGCTCCGTTTAGCGGTAAAACTACCGAGTTTTTAATGTTTAAACGTACTTACCGCAACACTCAACATTTGTTTACACCCGCAGAAAATGTCGTGCGCTTGACTACCGCGCTGCGCGGCCAAGTCCTGGAGAGCGTGTCGTCGTTGCTGTACACGGCCGAACGCCCCGAGGAAGTGCTCGACATGCTGGAGCAGACGTTCGCGCTCCCCGAGATGATCGTGCTGCATGAAATCAACCTCGTGCGGAGTCTTCCCAAGCTAAGCTTTGACCAAAGAGAGTTGAACCATTTTGCGTGTAGACTACGTAACTGTATAGCTGTCATCAACAATTTAGACCAGAAAGAACACATTTATTCAGTAGAACTATTTCACTCTGTGTTGAGTAAATTGACGCCTATATTGTACAATCAGTGGAAAGATTTTGCGTATCGTAGTGATCAGTCTATACCAAAAATACAATTATTGTCTGCGTTCCTCGACGTGGAGGCTGTGAAGCACAATAGGTTTGGTTTAGTTCCTGATTACGCTAAGCGTCCTGGTGCTTTTATGTCAGACTACAACAAACGACCCGGTACAGTCGGCAACAATTTTACACCCAATTTCACACGTCGTGAAAATGTTCACGTCACATCGACACGCGGTTGTAATGCTGATTTATGTCGTTACTGTAATAACAAACACAAACTAACTGATTGCAAAGAATTTCAGGCTCTGACATTAGATGATAGATGGCGCTGGTTGCGCGATGCTAAAGTTTGTTACAAGTGTTTGAAATCGAAAAACCATCGTTGGAAGACTTGTAGGATTGGTCGCTGCGGTATCGACGGATGTGAGCGCTTCCATAACCCACTGCTGCATCCGCCGTCGACGCCGCAAACGTCCCGCACTACTGATCAGTCTTCGAATCCTTCTTACAACGTCGTAAGTGAACACAACGACACTGATAAAACTGTGACAATATCTAACATTACTGAATCACACACAAGTGGCGATATGTCACCTACACAGACACGTGTATACTTGAAGGTAGTTCCAGTTGAAGTGAGCGGCCCTTGCGGAAAATATGACACTTTTGCGTTACTTGATGACGGATCTTCCGCGACCTTGATCGACTCGGAGGTGGCACGTCAAATAGGAGCATCAGGCCCCATGGAGTCAATCAAAGTTGACGGAGTCGCCGGAATGTCATTGCATAACTATTTGCCAATGTATGTGCCTACATTCCAGTTTGAACCCTATACTCTAACTGAATTAGTTAAAGCATTTAAAACAATTAAACGAAAAAAATCCCAAGATGTAAACGACATGTCTACGTGCGTGCTGGATTACCTACCGCCGGTGGTCGTGTCACTATTCCTGCTATTATTCAATGAGTGCCTACTTAACGGGGTATATCCAGACATATTGAAACTTATAAAAGTACAACCTATATATAAAGGTAAGGGTGAAATGGAACTCGAGAAAAGTTTCCGTCCTATATCCCTAATACCCATTATTTCCAAAGTGTTCGAGTACCTTATGAGTTCATCACTTTTGAGATACTTCATGGGGAACGGTTTACTGAATGGGCAACAGTATGCATACCAAGCGGGGCGGTCGACGACGGATGCGACGCGCGACGTCGTGGCGCGGACGCTGACTCACCTCGAGGCCGGGCGACAGGCTGCTGCTATTTTTTGCGACCTGTCGCGCGCCTTCGAAATGATCGACCATTCTTTGCTCCTTGAAAAATTATCTAGGTATGGTGTCGGAGGCCAGTTTCATAATACCATACGCTCCTTCCTAAATAACCGTAAACAGAGTACATGCGTTATGAACTCTAAATCGAATTTAGAAAATATTGGCAATATTGCTGTACCCCAGGGATCGACAATGGGAAATGTCCTATTTTTAATCCTGGTAAACGACATCTCAGCGGCTAGTCCCGATTTGGAGTTCATAACGTATGCCGATGACACATGCATTCTGGTGAGTGCTGACAACCTTCAAATTTTAAATTCTAAGGTTGAAATTGCTATGCAACAAATATCTCAATGGTTTGCTGCAAACGGAATGCTACTAAATTTAGAAAAAACTAATATCTTATATTTCCAGCTTAGACATAACATCAACAACAAATTAGTTATAAAGCTAAACGACATCGAGGTACCACAAGTAAAAGAGATAAGATACTTAGGCTTCATCCTGGATTCTGGTCTCACGTGGTCCCCTCATATCGACCGTATGTGTGACAAACTATCTTCCGCATGCTATGCGCTTTCCAGAATAGCATCGTCCTTGTCACATGAAAATGTGATAAAAGCATACTACGGATATTTTCATTCTGTTCTTATTATGGGTGCTGACCTGTGGGCGACGGCGGCTGACCGCGAAAGGCCTTTCAAATTACAAAAACGTGCTGTTCGTATCATTAGCGGAAAGTCATATGATCATCCTGCAAAAAGTTTGTTTAAAGAGCATAAGATTCTCACTCTTCCGAGTGTTTACATATTGGCCGCATGTAAGTATGTGAGGGCAAACGTGGATCAATACGCTACCCGCTATATTGATTGGGATACCGAGCTGCATCCAGATGCAATTGAAAAATGGTTGGCTTGGTCTCGACAACTGGCTATGATATCAAACCTCAAAATTCCTCGCTGGTACAGGTGCGGATTCCAGGGTGAGGGCATTAGTGATAGGCAGCTTCACGTTTTTGCAGACGCAAGTGAAGAAGCATACTCGTGCGTTGCATACTGGCGTTTCACATTTTCGAACGGGCCTGTGAAGTTGTCTCTCATTGGTGGAAAAGCACGCCTCAGCCCATTGAAACCCGCTTCTATACCACGTTTAGAGCTCCAAGCGGCCCTTATTGCTGCTCGATTTGCCAATACTTTGTGTACCGGTCATGATATCCAACCGAATTCAATTCACTTTTGGTCAGACTCAACTACAGTTCTGAGTTGGATTCGGAGCGATGCGCGAACATTTAAGCCATTTGTAGCGAATCGCGTTGGAGAAATCACGGAAATATCAAACGTCAATGACTGGAAATACGTCCCAGGTGGCTTGAATGTCGCAGACGATGCGACAAGATTAAAAGATTCTGACATTGACTTGACGCGGTGGCTCTCTGGACCAGATTTTTTATTACTGCCATCTTGTGATTGGCCTAAAGAACCATTGCGCTCATCTGAAACTACATCTACCTTGGAAGAACTGAAACCCTCCAAGGAGTCCAAGGTACATATAGGTTTAACTATTCTGCATAAACCTTCATCGGTTGTGCCCGATCCCTCACGCTTTAGTGAGTGGCAACGTCTGATCCAAGCGACCGCGCGCGTCTTCCAGTGCGCGCACAAGTTTCGGTCTCTTTTGGCACATAACACTCCAAATTCCAAAAATGCTACTAACGTTTCTTCCAACCAGCTCTTACCACTGTCCGCTGAAGAGGTCCGAAAGGCTGAAGTGGCCATTTTGCAAAGAGCACAGTCTGACAGCTTTGGTGAAGAGATCGCATTACTCCACGACGCCAAGCCTTTGCCTAGGTCTAGCAAACTGCACCCGCTCTGCCCGATATTCGACAACGATGGCCTGCTCAGATTGGACAGCCGTATAAAGCACATGAAGAACGTTGATTACGCCACCACGTCCCCTATTATCTTGGATGGCCGTCATCCTGCCGTACGTCTTCTTATACGTCACTACCACGTGAGAGCTGCACATGCGTTTAACGAACTGGTGATTAACGAACTTAAACAGTATTACTGGATTTTTCGATGCCGTAGCGAAGTACGCATGATTGCAAGAAGATGCTCCTATTGTATCAAACGAAAAGCATCACCTCAAATCCCACCTACTGGTGACTTGCCGGACGTGCGCCTTGATCACCATACACGCCCTTTTACAAACACCGGCCTAGATTATTTTGGCCCTGTTGAAGTATCAGTCGGCCGCCGGAGAGAAAAGCGATGGATTGCTCTTTTCACTTGCATGACGACACGAGCAGTACATCTTGAGATCGTCACTAGTCTCTCAGCGGATTCTGCCATTATGAGTATACGTCGTTTTGTTGCACGTCGCGGACTGCCGCTTAAGATTTTGTCCGACCATGGCACGTCGTTTGTTGGAGCTAACCGCCATTTATCTGAGTTTCATGACAGTGCGGTACAAGAATATGCTGCCAGCAAGCAGATCGAGTGGTGCTTTATACCACCTGCGTCACCGTTCATGGGAGGTTGTTGGGAGCGGCTAGTGAAGACGGTAAAGACTGCCCTTCAAGCAACTTTAAAGGAAAGAGCACCTAGAGAAGAGCTGCTTCACACCCTGCTCCTAGAGGCAGAAGCCCTAGTGAACTCGAGGCCCCTGACGTACGTCACTGAAAATCAGGAGTGCCAGGCTCTTACACCATTCCATTTTCTAATTGGAGCTTCCTCGAATCAACAGTTACCAGTTCACTTGGATGACGGAGTGTTCTCACTGAGGAAAGAGTGGCAGAAAGTTCTCCGGCTTTCAGAGCATTTCTGGAGCAGATGGTTAAAAGAGTACCTGCCCAGTCTCAAACCTAAGAAGCGTCACGGAACCCAGTACGAAAACGTAAAGGTAGACGACGTGGTACTAGTTGTTGACCCAGACATGCCGAGAGGAGTTTGGCCAATGGGCAGGATTCTGGCAGTGCATCCGGGCAGAGACGGAATTGTCCGAGTGGCTGATGTTGCTACCAAAGGCGGCATACTGAGGAGACCCACCAGGAAGCTGGCTGTGCTCCAACAAGAAGCTGTGTAGCTAAGCTACACGGGGGGGATGATGTTAAGGAGTTTTTATATTAGTTTTTATATTGTCTATGTTTTATTTATCTATTTTTTTGAAGAACTATTGTTTTTAAAATTAGTTGTCAATATATTTCGGTGTCAAGCTGCTGCGTTTTTGTCCTAGCTCCCTTAGCCCTTAGTTATCGAAGATTCCCGTACACAACCAAAGGTATTTATTTACCATTATTAAATAAAGAATTTGAAGAAGGTCACTTGAGCACTGTCAAACATAGAACATTTACTAACACGAATGGCATGCCGGACTTGCAGTGATATTAAATTATCGGTAATATGTACGTTCAATAACTGGTCACCTCATATTAAAAATAAACTCTGTTACCAACAAACATAATTCATTTTAGTATAAGGTGTTAATTACTGGCCAACCTTCAATAACTGGCCACGTTATACTAAAATGAGTTCAGTTTGTAGGTAGACAGAGTTAATTTTTAGTATGAGGTGGCCAGTTATTGAACGGTGGCCAGTAATTGGCGATTTACCCTAGTCCTTTTCATATTATATATACTTATACAATAAAATATATCAGACAACCATATACAAAACGACCTATTCAAACAGTAAGCTCTAGTAAGAAAAAAAAGAAAGAAAGAAATACATTTATTCGTGACGTGACCATAGAACATAATTACAAATAGTGACAAAAATGATAAATTAAATAAAACAATAAGCAACTATACTACTATGGCTGTGCCACGAAAAGGTCCCACCTCAGCATGATGCTAGCCCAAGAGCCAGCGCTGATCTTCCGGTGGGACCATAGATGGCGCCACGGAGAGCTGCACGCGCGAGCGCCGATCGCATTTGGATGCGTTAACCTGAACGCAGACAAGCGCTGTCAGTGTCACGTCGACTTGTGTTATGGTCAGGGTTCGTAATATGCGAGCAAAATTCATTAAAGTGGTTGCATAAATTTTAAAGCCATAATGTCGATTTGCATAACCACTTTTGTCATAATCATAATAGTTCTTGCGCATAAGGTGTATATCTCGCTTCTGAGCCATGTCTACAAGCTCTTTTCTAGGGTCATCGCGAATCGTCTCTCAAGCAGGTTCGATGAATTCCAGCCTCCCGAACAAGCCGGGTTTCGAAAAGGCTTCAGTACCATAGACCACATACACACGCTGCGGCAAGTTATACAGAAAACCGAAGAGTATAATCTGCCACTCTGCTTAGCGTTTGTGGACTATGAGAAGGCCTTTGATTCCGTCGAGACATGGGCAGTACTACAGTCCCTCCAGCGATGCCGAATTGACCATCGGTATGTCGAGGTGCTCAGGAGTGTGTACAACAACGCCACTATGTCAGTCCGAGTACAAGACCAGTGTACGGAGGCGATTCCATTGCAGAGAGGTGTGAGACAAGGAGATGTAATATCTCCGAAGCTCTTCACCAACACAATGGAAGACGCCTTCAAGCTCTTGGAATGGCAAGGACTTGGCATCAACATAAATGGTGAGTACATCACGCACCTTCGGTTTGCTGACGATATCGTGGTCATGGCGGAGACGCTGGAGGATCTCTGTATAATGCTGGATGATCTCAACCGAATATCCCAACAGGTAGGCCTTAAGATGAATATGGACAAGACGAAGATCATGTCGAATGTCCATGTAGCACCCACCCCAGTATTGGTTGGGAACTCGGTCCTCGATGTTGTCGACGAATACGTCTATCTAGGTCAGACGATCCAATTAGGCAGGTCCAACTTCGAGAAAGAGATCAATAGATGGATTCAACTCGGATGGGCAGCGTTCGGGAAACTGCGAAGTGTCTTCTCGTCCAAGATACCTCAGTGCTTGAAGACAAAAGTCTTCAACCAGTGCGTATTACCGGTGATGACCTACGGAGCCGAGACGTGGTCTCTAACTATGGGCCTCTTAAGGAAGCTCAGAGTCACTCAGCGAGCTATGGAAAGGGGGTTCGCTTTATCTTGCATAATATCGATTCTCCAAATTTCATTTCTCATAACAGCTATCACCGAATATTTTTTCTCCGAATGATTCTTTCTCATAATCGTAGTATCATAAATTGTCAGTTGGCATACTATTCATTTCTCATAATTTTATATGGCAGAACATTAATATCGCCGAATTTATTTACTAAACTGATACCAGTAAAATGGGTTAGGTTAGGTTAGAACTGCGACCACAACAGAGCCGAACTGCTGCCAGTAAAGTAGGTTAGGTTAGAACCGAACTTAATGTTTTTTTATTTGTATAGAATCTTTTTATCGATTCATATTTTTATGTGGTAATACCACATTTTTTATTTTTATAAATAATGACACAAAGGTAAATTAAGAAAGAAAAATTGAATGCGATCTACTACAATCGAAGCGGGGTTTGAACCCGCGACCTCTGCGTTTCCGGCGCATTGCTCTCCCAACTGAGCTATCCGACCGCTACGTTAGTCACACCAAATCTTTCATCCCTTAATCCTTTACGCTACTGGAGCGCCCTCTGCGTCATATATGTTTTTTGAAATGCTTATTGCGCATTAGCCATACCCTAGGAGGTGCGTTTTACACGCACGATCCCCAATCCCCATTGCTTTACAGCAAGTGTGAAGACTGCGAGAGAGATGGCGCTGTTCTAAATATTTGTATAGAATCTTTTTATCGATTCATATTTTTATGTGGTAATACCACATTTTTTATTTTTATAAATAATGACACAAAGGTACATTAAGAAAGAAAAATTGAATGCAATCTACTACAATCGAAGCGGGGTTTGAACCCGCGACCTCTGCGTTTCCGGCGCATTGCTCTCCCAACTGAGCTATCCGACCGCTACGTCAGTCACACCAAATCTTTCATCCCTTAATCCTTTACGCTACTGGAGCGCCCTCTGCGTCATATATGTTTTTTGAAATGCTTATTGCGCATTAGCCATACCCTCGGAGGTGCGTTTTACACGCACGATCCCCAATCCCCATTGCTTTACAGCAAGTGTGAAGACTGCGAGAGAGATGGCGCTGTTCTAAATATTTGTATAGAATCTTTTTATCGATTCATATTCAATTTTTCTTTCTTAATTTACCTTTGTGTCATTATTTATATTAATGTTTTTTTTTTTTGCAAAATTTCAAATTGGTGCTAGACGGCTAAAACTCGGTATCAGGGGGCTCTCGGGGCTCAAAAATATGAATCTGAAATCTTGTCCGAAAATTCGGTCAAATTTGGAAAATATCGAAAAAAAACCATTTGTATGGAGAAAATTTCAAATTGGTCCTAGGAGGCTGAAATTCGGTATCCGGGGGTTTTTGGGGCTCCTGAGTCAGAATCTGAAATCGGATTTTTAAAATTCGGTCAAATTCGGAAAATATCGAAAAAAAAACGATTCAAAATTTCAAATTGGTGCTAGGCGCTAAAGTAGGTTAGGTTAAAACCGAACTTAATGGGTCAGGTTAGGTTAGAACGGAACTTAATTTTTTTTTTTTTTTGTAAAATTTCAAATTGGTGCTAGGTGGCTAAAACTCGGTATCGGGGGGCTCTCGGGGCTCAAAAATATGAATCTGAAATCTTGTCCGAAAATTCGGTCAAATTCGGAAAATATCGAAAAAAAACGATTCAAAATTTCAAATTGGTGCTAGACGGCTAAAATTGGTATCGGGGGGCTCTCGGGGCTCAAAAATATGAATCTGAAATCTTGTCCGAAAATTCGGTCAAATTCGGAAAATATCGAAAAAAAAACGATTCAAAATTTCAAATTGGTGCTAGGTGGCTAAAACTCGGTATCGGGGGGCTCTCGGGGCTCAAAAATATGAATCTGAAATCTTGTCCGAAAATTCGGTCAAATTCGGAAAATATAAAAAAAAAAAAGATTGAAAATTTCAAATTCGTGCTAGGCGGCCAAAACTCGATATGGGGGGCTCTCGGGGCTCAAAAATATGAATCTGAAATCTTGTGCGAAAATTCGGTCAAATTCGGAAAATATCGAAAAAAAACTAATTATGAGATATGAATTTCTTCGAAATAACTATTCGGATAAAAAAATTATGAGATATGATGATTATGAGAAAAAAATTATGCAAAATAAAATTCGGAGAAATGATGATTCGGAGAAATGATGTTATGCAAAATGAAAATATGAGTATCAATTTTATGCAACATAATAGTGAACCATGGAAAGGGCTATGCTCGGGATCTCTACGTGATCGAATCAGAAATGATGAGATTCGTAGACGAACTAATGTCACCGACATAGCAAACAGGGTTAGCAAACTGAAGTGGCAATGGGCAGGGCACATAGCTCGAAGAACCGATGGCCGTTGGGGCAGAAAGGTTCTCGAGTGGAGACCACGTACCGGCAAGCGCAGCGTAGGACGGCCACCCGCAAGGTGGTCGGACGACCTGGTCAGGGTTGCGGGGACTCGCTGGATGCGGGTCGCTTCTATCCGGCCCATGTGGAAGTCAATTGAGGAGGCCTGTGTCCAGCAGTGGACGTCCTATAGCTGAAATGATGATGATGATGATGATAAGGTGTATAGTCATTAATTGATCCGCATAAATTTTATGACCATAATGTTTTTACGCATAAGTAAGGAATGTCATATAATTTTGGAGCATATCAACCTGAATCATAATCATTAATCGTCATAATGTTTTTATGCATATCGTGAATTGGCGCACAATACTGAAGAACATAAATATTAATCTCAAAATGTTTTTATATCAACGTCATACTGCTTTTCTGGCAGCAATTCATTTCTGAGGAAGTCGCAGTTCTTTCAAACCTAACCTAACCTACTTTTCTGGACGATGATCGTATTTATAGGTTCTCAATTCTAACCTAACCTAACCTACAACCAAGAGGTCAGTGTGGAGAAGTTTTGTATCATTATTTCAATGTTATATTTGGCACATGTGATATAACTTATACTATTTGATGACTATGGCCATTTATTATGAAAGCCATAATTTATGCCTTGCTCTTCTTGGTACTATCAATTATTATGACATTCAATAATATGATTTGAAATTTTCTGCCATACACGTTATGCAAATAACAATTTATGACAAATAACATGTATGAGAAAAGCCATTATGCGAAATGAGTTATGACAATCATGACAAGAATTTTTATTCCACTAGAGGTGATCCCCATTAAAGTGCTAGTCATCACTCGTTGTCATACGTCATTTTGTTATGTTGTGATTTAGTTAATAAATCACAACACATACGATGATAAAATAAATAATTTGTTAAAGGTCACATAGCAGACATATAATATTTACTGACAGGAATTAAATTTGCGTTACGGAATTTTAGTGATATCACATATTAAATTATCCATAATTTATTAATCGACCTAGTCCCACAATAAGGTTTAGTAGACTTGTGTTATTATGTGCTGGGTAAAAAGCGAGCAAAATTCATTTTCTCAAACATCCAAGGAAATGTCGTTCTTATGATCGTGGTAATAGAACGCGAAATACGTCTTTGTATAGCAATTGTTGAAGATTCGTTCTAATTTCAAATTAGAACGATATAAAGGAATTTCATACAACATTATTGGCCGTAGCCAACAAAGAGATTGTCTTTTGTTTCAGTGGGGTTTATTTCTTTTATTGATAATCTATGGCATACTGCCAATAAAAAAAAACTTAGTTTGTGCATGTATATTTACGTTTTATTTCTTATATTTAACTAGATTATTCAATTCGATTAAATCAGATATTCAATAAAATAAACAAGGAATCACGTTTATTGTTAAAAAATATAACAATATCTAATTAATAAGGTGTTGTAATTTTTTAATAAATAGAATCATCTTAACATTTGGTGGCAAAAACATTGACCCGAACAGCTTAAAAAAATAAATTTGTTTTTTTTTATTAAATTTGAAATAAATTTGTTTTTATATGAATATATAAGTTGAACATTTGTATTATTTCCTTGGATTTATTTGAGAAAAGCACTATACAAGCCTCGGCGCGAACAGGGATTATCGGCCTCGTATCTCTAGATGGCCTCGTTATCACTCGGCCATCTATTACTACTCGGCCAATAGTTCCCTATTTCGCGGCCTCTGCAGTAATGTACTATTAAGTGCCAGTCGTCATTGGTTGTCATACATACGTCATTACAATCGATATGGCTCACATTTACCGATCCCTGCTTATAATCGCTACATGACTTATGTTACATTACTTTTGAAGTAAAAGATAATTAGTGAGCTCACAACATAGCTCTTTTTGTGAATTGCGATGGACTTGACGACGCGTTTGACGCAGTTTGTGGACTGTACTGAGCCGGTTATTTGTGTGATGAACTCGAATATTTGTCCTTGGGTCATGGTTGTGCTATGTATTTAAGAATATATTTCTCTATATAAGTACGTATATCGTCGTCTAGTACCCATAACACAAGCCTTCTTGAGCTTAATTTGGGACTAGATCGTTTTGTGTGAGGTTTTCCTTCGGTTGAAAATTAATAGTTATTTTCGTTTACATTTCATAATATACCATCATAAGTCAAGGAGCGCTTAAAACAAAGTTATATAATATCTGTTTATTTAATAAAATAACAAATGCATGAGTAAACTAGCTATTAATTCATTTATACCTTATGAAAGTGCTTAGTTAATACCGAATCGAATTTGAAGCACCGTACTCGGTCTTTAATGCTAAGTTTAGATGATAGTTAATTTAATATACCTTTTCCGTATACACATAGTGATACAGTGAATAAAGACGACACGTTTGGCTCGGTTTTAGACACCTGCCTACTGAGCCGGCGGTCCCGGGTTCGAATCCCGGCCAGGGCAAATATTTGTGTGATGAACTCGAATATTTGTGCTTGGGTCATGGTTGTTCTATGTATTTAAGTATATATTTATCTATATAAGTATGTATATCGTCGTCTAGTGCCCATAACACAAGCCTTCTTGAGCTTAATTTGGGACTAGATCGATTTGTGTGAGGTTGTCTGTTATTTATTTATTTATTATTTATTTATTTAATAAAGGGGATTTTTCATTTTAAACACTGACTAACCATAGTTAGTAGACAACATATCAAACATTCAAAACTACCGGACCGTTTGTAAGGTCACCCCTAGTACTTTAGTCTCTATTCACCGAACTACATATAAGTACACGTAACACATTCAAAGAACATGAGAATAATTGTAATGCATAATATTTTTTCTACTCCTGTTCTTTTTTCTGTCATTTATATAGTTACTAACTCTAATATAAAGACATAAAGTCTATACTCTATTGCCCAAAAAAACACTGCTAAACGATGTTATAATGTCGCCAAAAAAGCATCACTTAGTACCACAGATTACAAGATAAACAGCTGCATTCACACAATTTGCAATTTAAAAAAAAAAGCTTATTGTACATAGCTGCTGCCAACTTCAAAAAAAGTTTTATCTTCAGTGCATGGATGCTTAGTATAGTGAACCTTTATGTATAAGTTCATATTTTTTTCCAGATGGACGTCAATAAAAAAAAAGTTTATCAGCCTATTTTTTTTTTAGTTTTGTTGATTCCGAGCGGGAACATTGTAATTATTTTCTTTGTTGTTTATTTGCATTTTATTTATGAAATTTAATGTCGAGTCGTAGAAAAAGTATTGAATGCAACGTAGTATAAGGTCAAAAAACGCTCGTGGCATCTTTCTTACGATGTTCACTACACTCACATCGTAATGTAGTAGTAGTATTTTGCCTCCTCTTATACAACGGTTGCATAAAATACTATTATTGCACGACGGGCGGCAAACATTTTATCCCTTATTATTATTTTGTTACCATAAGGCGGAAAGTAATCAGTGATGTAGAAACTCTCACTAGCTGGAGTGTCATACGTTGCTTTCTTATACCATGGACAGTAGCTAATGACCCTGTTACATCTAGCTTTTCATACATAACAATCTTTATAAGGTCAGGTCGGGAAAAGCGTGCACTCGGGACAAGTGGACCTACCATCCATACTAATATTATAAATGCGAAAGTGTGTCTGTCTGTCTGTCTGTCTGTCTGTCCGTTACCTCTTCACGCTTCAACCGCTGAACCGATTTAGATGAAATTTGGTATATGGATAGTTTCAGTCCCGGGGAAGGACATAGGATACTTTTCATCCCGAATAAATGTAGTGTTCCCGTGGGATGAGTGGGTAACACCGCGGGGCACAGCTAGTATCGATATATTGAAAAGTACATGGTGTTAAAAAAATTGGGCAAGTGCGAGTCCGACTCGCGCATGAAGGGTTCCGTATCATAAAACAAGTTTGTTGCATGTGATCCCCCTTCAATATTTATTTTATTTTTATTTTAGTATTTGTTGTTATAGCGGCAATAGAAATACATCATCTGTGAAAATTTCAACCGTCTAGCTATCACCGTTCTTGAGATACAGCCTGGTGACAGACGGACGGACAGACGGACAGCGAAGTCTCAGTAATAGGGTCCCGTTTTTACCCTTTGGGTACGGAACCCTAAAAACAGATTCAAAAATACATTTTGAATTATGAACTAAAACTAAAATTTTAACTGATTTTTGCCTAAACTATCTCAATAATATATTTTTAGATTTTTCTTACATGCTTACATAGAGGTCTACTTTCCTATATTTCTACTCAGCATTCATTTTTAAGTTTTGATCACTTGAAAGCATTTAGCTCTGTTTCACTAGTAATGCCCTTTGGCATTAACTTCGCGTACCCTACTGAATCGAAATAATTAGTTCAGCACTCCGAAATCACATCACTTTTCAAAATAGAAAACTACCGTGAGCCTCAGACATATTAAAATACTACAATACTTAAACGGGTTTACTCACGTCTTAGAAGTCAAATACCGCTCGACATGTTTCGAATCGGTACGCGATTCATCGTCAGGAGAGACGATCAGTCGCGGCGGCGGCCAATCGAACAACAACCGAGTGTTATTCGACTTTATGTGTTTTAATATTCTTAATCTATTGTTATTGCATTCTATAAATATTATAGTAAATGGAATAGATAAAAAAGCGTCCAAACATCGAGCAGGCTCTGCCATTTCATCCCTAAAAGTCGTTTCTTTTCCGTCAGCAAGACTCTTCACTTAATCTGTGTATCGACAAAGGATTCCGTGGCGCTCATACAGATCAAACCGGATTTGTTTCAACGTAATTTTTCTAATTGCTCTGTTCACTTTAATCTGTTAATATCAAAGCGAAAGCGTGGTTCTAAGTCTTTAATGTTTTCTTTTCAATTATTACTTAGAAATGCTTGGATGGATGTGCGGACAAGAATGGTCAGAATTAGAAATTAGTGTGTAAGAGGAAGTTTGAAAGTAGCACCAATTAGGGAGAAGCTGCAAGCTAACCATCATGGTATAGGCACGTGATGCGAAGAGCGGAAAGCCACGTAACCAGAAAAGCGTTAAGTATTAATGTGGACAGATATAGAAGAAGACGAAGACCTAAGGAAAGATGCGATGGATTATGTGAAAGATGATATGAATAAGAAGTAAATGACGAGATGCCTATCACTATAGGGAGAAATGGAGGAAGAAAACATGCTGCGAAGACCCCAAATAAATGGGATAAGGGCAAGGGAATTATGACTTGATGATAACCCCTTTTTTACCAAAATTCATTAAACTTCTTTAACATCCTTAAACATCTTTAGCAGCCCTACTACCCCTGTAACAAAATTGGACAAATTCGTTAAACCGTTTTGGACTTAGAACCCAGCAAAGATATTATGAGCGGACTAATCGTGTATGATATATTTTCCAACTGGCCGTACTAAGTAAGTACTTAGATGCTGAAGTACCTATTAGAAAGCTAGGTCATTAACTTACCTAACCTAGTCAATTACGTAGTTTATTTATGTTGATTGTGTTTTACGTTTATGGGCACCACGTTTAATTCTATTAAGTAAAATTATAGCCGCTAAAGCTGAAGTAAAAGATTCTCGACGAGTACTCAATGAAAACTTCGATTTTGTGGACTGTTCTTTTTTGTTTGTTTTTGTTTTTTATTGCATGGTCATGAGTTTACATTACAGGTGTTAGTTATTGTTTAGTACTAGTACATCATGTCCTGCCGAGAGGCGTAGTCTTGTCGTAGGAAGTAAAATTTATGAATGGAAGTAATTTTATTGTGCAAGTGCCATATCTCAAGTCATCATATACTGGTACATTGATATAAAGATCAAAGTACAAAGAAAAATTGAAATGCGTACCCTGACGGAAGATACCGGATATCGAACCCGGTACCGAACACTGGATTACCGGTCCAACGTATTAACCTCTCCACCCTAACGCCAGATAACCCTTGGAGTTTTTCCTTATGCTTTTTGTGTCTATTTTTGCATTGTTTATTTGAAAGGCTTTACACCATTGCGAACTCTATGTGAATATATTAATATATACATCTTACCGCATTACGTGGCATTACTTACTTACTTTATATCAATGGTTAAATATAAAACACTTTATAACTAGCGAGACATTACATGCGTTTCATACATTTCCGTCCGTTCGTATAGTTCATTAAGCAAATAGTCAATTTGACACTAGAAAGCGAAGCCAATATATTTATGATTACAACTATTTGGCACGTGATTAGGGGTCGTAATAAAATGGCCACAAGGTCGCCTGGGTGGCACGCCGCACTACACACATTTGGTGTAAAAGTGCTTTTTCACCGGTGAGACGTGGCACAGCACAGACATATTCCCAACAAAAATGCCATTAATAGCAGTAAGCTACCCACTATACAGGGTGGAACAGATCGAGGGACTTTTAAGCAAACAGGGAATTGTTCAGACTGAGTACTTCATTTTTCACCACCGAACTATGTAAACATTTCTATCCATTTTTGAGATACAGTATACAGTTTGTTAAACTTTAGTGTAAAAATCTGCATAAGTATATCAACCCTAGCATCTTTTGAACATCGCTAAGTTAAAGACAGGTGTCAATTTAAAATGTAAATAAAACCTTTGAATTAGTAGGGTTGTCACTGATATTAAAATATTTTTATTTGATGACTTTTTTCACTTTTAAACCCAGCTTTACAATTATAATAGGTCGATTGTAGATTACTCAGATGACACTATCCTGTCAGCCCAGTCTTTAGAAATGTTCCACCCTGTATACGCAGCAATACAGCTTTTACACCGACAAATACCTCAATTCTCGTCTCGCGTCTTCACCGACCAATCTAAGATGCGCCTGAAAGCCATACATTTTTCAAAATCCATACCCTGGGTTTTCCGTGTACGAATGATTTGACACCAGCCGACAGTAGGCGACAAATCTGAGCACCGAAAACCCCGAGACTGATTAAAACGGTACACGATGGGTGCAGAAGTGCGAGTCGTTTCGCCACACTACATATAAGTGCGGAAACAAGTGCGCGAGCCGCTTTGGCATACTTAGGGTTAAGATATACTGATGGACGCCTGCACATGCACGACCTGTGCATATATCAAATGCGATGCGCAGGCGGCGGTACGCGGAAACAATTACTAAAGGTCGCGTCGCGTGATGTAAGGAGTCCCTACTGCCGCGTGCATCAACCCGAAAGGCATCGTTCGGAACTGAAAAAGTACAGTTTTTTAAAACCTATAATCCGAAAGCTTGTACGAGTATGTGCGGGAGTATGAATATACATGTTTTATTTGGAATAGAAATAGTTTAAACCCTAGCCCGAAATAATGGTACCCGTAAGATGGTGTATATTTTTCAACGCGAGCGAAGCTACGGGCTATAGCTAGTATTCTAATAATTAAGTAGAAAGAGAGAGAGTAGAAATCTGTTCAAAGGTGTCGTTTGGAAACAAATATCTTCGAAAACATTCGCGTACATGTACAGAGGGTGTAGTGAAGGTCTTAGCTTTGCGGAAAACGGAGATTGCTTGAAATTTTGGTCGAGAAACATACTCGTTCTTTAGATAAAGAGTAAACCTTGTTTCTAATATGTTGTCTAATATGAGTTTGAATCCCCCATGAAAAAAGAGGGTTGTTACTCGTATCGTAGTTATAAGTTTGCACAGATTGGAGTGCAGTTTTTAACATTGATGTTTATGTTTTCCTGATCGAGTATAGTGCCCGATTTATGAAATTGTGACATTTGCCTGTAGTTACGTAGACATGAGAGGTACGCGAATGAGCCGTTTTGTTTTTTTTTCCAAAGTCATTCAAGTAACGTTTAGAAATTTTCTAAAATTTGACAAATAGGTATTATATTTTTCTTTGATTGAGAATTTCTTTCGTAATATTGTTTTTTTAGCTCGCTATTCAATAATCGGTAAAATTAAAACTCGGGTTTGAATTAAGCTTTTACGAAGCGGGCGGACAAAAAATGTAGCCAGCAGCGGGTCTCTTACGTGCGAGATCACAAAACATAGTTAAATTTTAACATGTTTTTTTTATTATATTTTAATGACTTTATTATTTAGCTGCGAGTAGTGTGAGATTTGTAGATTTTTTTTTGTCTTATCTGTCAATATCGTTTAAGCTATTTTAGGTAGAAATAAAACTAGTCCTCGCCAAGATTCAGTATTCAGCTTTTATGTAATAAGAAGTTAAGGAATTCTTTTTCTCGGGTGATTCCGAAAATAGAATTGACTTCCCACGTCTAATTTATTCCTTTATTTTTAGTTAGTCTCGTCTTAAACAGAAACAATACGATCATATTGTACCAGCATACTACAAGTTATGCCCATTATTTATTCAGTAAACGAATTGATTGATTGATTTATGAAAACAAAAAGTTTTTTTGTTAAGACGCTTCATAATTCACACCGTTTGACAAATGTTTTACTTTAACAAATTACTGGCTTTGGCTATTGTATACTTTTCGAAACTGTTTAAATTTGCTTAGGCTTCAATTTTGGGAAATAAATTCCAAGTTAAAAACCAACACGGGAAAACTACTGGCATCTACGTATTTATCAAAAAAAACCGCATTCGAATTAGGTAGCATGCCTAATTGGAATATATACCTAAATAAAAAACCTTTTTTTGTTAAAATCGTGAAATATTACCGTATTTAAGATAATAATTTCATCCGTTTACCTTCGAAGTGACATATTTCATAAAAAAAAGATTTTTTTGGTTTGTTTTCTTTGTTTCATGACATATTGAGCAAATTTTATTCATATAACTACAGTATGATGTATAATTCAACATTCAACACCCTTTATAGTCTGTGAGCTCTTATCGCGATTCTAATTTGGGTGAAAACTGAGAGGTTCTTAATCAATCAATTTTTATATAAAAAAAAATGGCTACTGCCCATTGGGTCAATTTTGCCAGTGTCAAAGTTGACGAACGTTGTACGGTGAGTTGAGCTTTTTGTAAAGTGATAGCGATTTACAAAAAACCACGCGGTCTACCGGGCCTTGACCCAAGAAGGGCTATGTACGCTTCAAGTTGAATTCTTCATTAACCATTCACTCATACGTTAGTTCACTGCACAATAGTCTATCAATACTACACATTGAACATCCAAAATGAATAAATAACGAATAACTAAACTTAAAGGCATGCGGCCATCTTAAGTCACAAACCGGAAGACCCTGAGAGGTTCTTATCAGGATCGCGTAAGAGCGAGCGTGACAGGTATATCAACCTGACAGGACGCACTGTATATCAACTGTCACCGGACCACGCACCGCCGAAACGTCGGTAACGCAATTTGGGTTGAATGCTAGTTGTGCGCGCCTGTTCACACGAGGTGAAATTGCGCGGTCCGTGGACGGAATCATTATATCGCGTAGGCGGCAGCGTTTAAGCAATAAGCGGGCAGCGGTGAGGGAACATTAATTGTTTTAAGTATTATTTACGAAAAAATTACTTACTGTTGAGTTTCTTTCGGCTTTGTTCTCAACGGTCTCCTCTTGCGAAATGCCGGTAGATTCACAATCTGACTTGTAAAAGTGCCCTTATGATTAAAGAGCTGCAGTTTGTAGGTGCTTATAGCAAGGACTATCGGAATAACCTAAATTGAAAATTTAAACCACCCCTGAGGCAAGATAGCTCATCACTATCATTCAAAGAGTGATATAGAAAATGCTAATAAAACTGAACAAAAGTACAAAATTTGTAATTCTTAGCTTCAATATTGGCTGAGATGTACATTAGATTAGTAGCTAGTAAATATAAAAACGGTTGAGTTAGGTAAAAAAATTCAGGAAGCGGCCGACATGCTTCGATATCATATGCCCCCATTACGCCCACTGCACTGGTTTTTGCTCTCCTCGCCGCCCGCGCAGAGAATGTGCGCGCGTGAGTTTAAGCAGTTTTTACAATTATTAAAGACTAGAAGGTTCCCGCAACTTTGTACGCGTACATTTGTTTATACCGTAATCGGGTAAAAACTAATAATGTTCCTATATCCATCTTTGGATGTCCAGATATTCCTGTTCTAACATTGGTTAAAATCCACAACAATCACAAAATAAATTATGAAAGCTCATGGCGCCAGGTTGCCGCGCGACCAAACAAAACAAATGACAATCCTGCATCACGCTATTAAGATGTTTCCTGAAATCATGACCCCTCTCCATAGAAAACTGATTTTCAGTACAAATCTAGAATTGTATAATGGTATAGATATCTCACGATAGCTTTAATATTATTATAAGTCGCTAGCTTAAAACTTGGACCACCGTGATGTAATAGCCGAGCTTATGCAACAGGGTGCACATCTGATTCTCAATGTACGTTAGCCGCAGATTGTGCTGCCCCGCGGCGTTGCTCGAGGTCGTGATGTTATGTAGATGAAGAATGATGGATTGACACAGCATAGACAAATAGGTGGGTAGCCGTTTGATTCTCAGATAGGAGGAACAGACTGACACAAAGTTTACCAATAGGCTAGTTTACTCATGCTTAATTGTATTAATGTTTATTTCGTATAGTATTTAGCGTAGGAAACCTAAATATGTATTTTTCAGTTCAATGTTTTGCCCGCTCCAGACCTTCCGATCCTATCCGATCCGATTCTAATTATCGGATGAAATCAATCAATAATGCACGTGTATTACTGGTACACTGACATTTTGTTTATTGGTATTTTTATTTTCTTGTGTTTTTATTTTTGGAAATCTGATATATTTTGACATTGTGTAAATTATTTTTGTTCTTAGTGTTATTAATTTGATTTCATATTATGGTAAGTTTGTGATGACGATCCTTATTGGGAGATACTAGATTCATTTATTTATAAAATTAGCCTTTGTTTTAAAATTAGCCTTTCCATCTCTCAAAAATTATTTAAAAAAATCTCTAATGTCAAAAGCATATTATACAGTAGAGGACTATCTGACAGACAAAAATGCATGGCCTGAACCAGAAACCGCGTAGCTGACTCCTTCTTAGATTGTACCTAACTAGTTTAAGGGACACAGAGTTCTAATAAGAAAGCATATCAAACGTACATAAATTGTGATAAACCGTCAGGCTTTCTTGTAGTTTCTATTTTATTCTTACACTTTTCCTTACTTATGTCTTAAAATACACTTTTAATATGTTTTCTTGTAGAACTACGTATAGTTAAGTTCATATCATTGTAATAGTTAAGTACTTATGCTTTCTGAAAAAATGACTGACTGTTGAGTTTCTTTCGGCGTTTCTTCTCAACAGTGCTCAGACATGTAAAAGTGCCCTTGTGGCCTACTTGCAGAATAAAGTTCATTATTATTTCATTATTATATTTTATTTACCTTTTGACTTCCCCTTTTATTTTAAACTTATTTTGACATTGTAAATAATATTTTCTCTTGTTATTAATCTTGCCTTATTTTTGACGATCATGATATCAATTCCTATAATTTTGACATTAAGCAAGTTTGTAATGTAATTTTTATCGTGAAATAAATAGTCTAATCTAATCTAATCTAATCGGATGATGTGTAGTGTGTTTGTTAGGATCTTACATGACACTACACATATCCGATTTCATCCGATAATTAGGATCGGATCGGAAGGTCGGAACGGGTTTTAATCGTGGATTGTGCTGCCCCGCGGCGTTGTTCGAGTCGTGATGTTATGTAGATGGAGAATGATAGATTGACACAGCAAAGACAAATAGATGGGTGGGTAGACCTGTTTGATTCTCAGATAGAAGGAATACAAAGTGTACCAAATACTCATATATTTATTTATCGTATGGCTTACGTTATAGTTCTCTACTTACATTTTTGGAGAGTTAGATTTGAGGTAAGCAACTATAATTCAAGTCGTCTGATATTGGCATATACAGGTGATCGTTAAGTGTGTTAATTTTTTTTATGTTAGAAATAAATCAAATAAAATACGATAAACGTAATCTAAACATATTGATGCAGATATATATATATATACCTAAAGCTAGCCACCAACAATTATATTGTGTATCACGGATCTGTATATTTTATTTATTTCATGTCCGAGATAATCGTGGATAGCTCTTAGATGTTCGGAATCTTTATGATACAATAAAACAATAATTTTATAACAACCACGTGAAGTACATGGTTGACCATTTAACAATGCAATTTTTCAAATGGAAAATTACTTAATTTTATACAGATAAATATTGGTGCCTTTGTACTTGACCATGATTTATTTATTAAATAAATAAATAAATTGACCATGATGTCACGTTAAGGCTATTTATGCACCTGAATTATATGAAATGAAATATGAAATATATTTTTATTGAAATACCTATACCTATAGAACGTTTCCACGCTCCGTTGGAATATCGAATTTTAACGGTAATTTCTCACTTTTAAGGCACCTTGTGTGTAGTTACTACTATATTACTTATTTACTTATACTAAAACATAGTTTTTATATTTATCTGCGTTAACGTCTGCTAGTTAACTGTAAACCAAATGTTTACAATGAAGCGAAAATTAGGAAAAAAAATGGTTCAGGCAGGGAATGGGATCGAAAATATTATTATATTAAATAAGGGATATTATTAATGGCACAGCAAACAAATAATCGCCTATCAATTTATTTTCATCAATTATATACTTTTTACATCAAATTAATTATTGCACAGCAAATAAAATAAATGCCTAGGAAAAATTGTACGGCAGATAATTAGAAAATACACATCAGCACGACATTACTTTTCATCTTTTTAAAGAACCCAGTAGGTTAGGTTTGTTTCATAATTATTCTGAAAAATAAACAGTTATTGAAAAAAATGGCTTTCGGACAAATTAAAATTTGGCGAAACGTTACAGATGGGAAACAAAAATTAGTGTTTCAGATAGGTAACCATCTAATCCTGATCACCTTTCAGAGCAGATCCGACTCGGCCGGGTTAGGTTAGGTTAGGTTAGTTTTTTTTTATATACCTCAAAAACGCTCCATAATGTGCGGTAGTCATTATTAGCTATGCATTACTATGCTTTACTTTTAAATAAAAGATGCACGCCACAAATATAAATTGTAGTAAATTTAGTAACATTTTGAGTGCATTATTTGCTGTGCAATCAGTTATTTTGATATACATTTTGATTATTTTTGCATAGATAAGGGTTTTTTTTTATGCGTTTAAATACTACCCATTAAATAATAGGATCGATAATCATCCTCAATTTTTTTTTTCATTGTACCTGTTTATGCCAAGGAACCTCTGAACACGTATTGAAATACTTTTCAGCCGACGCCATATTGCGGATTGTTAGTAGTTCTAATTTGTTTTAGAGGCAACGACAAATTTTTGGTAAATGACATTGAAAATTCAGTGAATGTCACGGATGCAGGTAAACAACGAGGAAACATGACAAAATATAAAAAAAAAACAAGTTATTTTCGCATTTAAATCCAAACAACAGTCAAGTTATTTTCAAACCATTTAATATTCGTTTCAAATTCAAATTCAAAATTATTTATTTGTCAGAATACAGTTATATACATGGTCTTAAGGTATAATATAAAAGTCCTCGTATTCAGCATGCAAGCATGCGTACAAATATTTTTGTGTAAATAGGCATAACATAACATTTAAATTTGGTATTATTAATTAATATTACAATAATTGCACATGTCAAACATTTTTATAATTCAAGTAATCCTTAACACTGTAAAAGCGGTTGTACCTTGTTTAGCCTAACAACTTTTTGCCTAATTTCGGTTTGCCTAATTTCATTTAAACTAATATCATTTGGCATAACTATTCACTTTGCCTAATTTTCATTTGAGTTAAAGTCGTTTTGTATAATACTCATTTCACATAATCTTATTTCGTCTAATTTTATTTGGCCTAATTTTTAATTCGTATAAACATATTTTGCCTAACAATTTTTTTGCCCAATTTATTTATCTAGCAAGCATTCTGACTATCCATGGTCATAAAACAAACCTAACCTAACCTACAGTATTCGGTCTTCAACCTAACCTACAATTTTCAAAATAAGAATCGACAAAGTTTTAGATAAAATAATATTCGACAAAACAAGAGTTATGAACATGATCATTTAGGCAAAACGAATTTTGACGAAATAATAATTATGAGAAATGATATTATACATATTGACTTTAGATAAAAATTCATTATGGTAAAAGTTGTTAGACAAACTGAAATTAGACAAAAAAAAATTAGACAAATCAAGGGAATACCTGTAAAAGCATTTGTCCAGTAACCATTCCGTCAATTTTCGCTTAAATATTGGTCCCGATAATAATCGTAATTCACGTGGTAAATTATTATAAATAGTTATACTCATATTAGCAATATTTCTTTTGTACATGTCTTTGTAGCAGCGAGGTTTGTACAAAAGAGTCATGATATGTGGTCTTGTCTGCCTCTGTATGACTTCACTACGTTTATCAAAGTGATCTTTATGAGAATTGACAAAAACACATACGTCTCTAATGTACAAACATGGTAACGGAAGAATATTCATCTTTTTAAAGAGTGGGACACAACTGTCATTCAATTTGACATTACTTAATAGCCCTTATACATTTTTTTTTAATTTTAAATACTCTTTCAACCTGTACAGAGTTACCCCATAATATTAAGCCGTAAGTAATTACTGATGACACATAGCCATGGTAAGCTGTTAAAGCAGCTTCTTTGGAGATGGTTTCTCTCAGTCTTTTTAAAGCAAATACAAAACGATTTAACTTATTACATATGTTTTCAATTTGATCTTTTCAACTAAGGTGTTCGTCTATCACTATGCCTAGAAATTTCATTGATTTAACTTTGTCAATTCTATTCTTTTCATATTCTATTTTAATTGGTGTTGGATTTGAATTAAAGGATTTAAATTGAATAAATTTTGTCTTGTCAATATTGATATGAAAATTATTCAGAAGAAGAACAAAAAAATCGAGCTGCATTCCGGTAAGCAATGTTTTAAATTTGGTTGACATACCGCTGATCTTTTCAACTAAGGTGTTCGTCTATCACTATGCCTAGAAATTTCATTGATTTAACTTTGTCAATTATATTCTTTTCATATTCTATTTTAATTGGTGTTGGATTTGAATTAAAGGATTTAAATTGAATAAATTTTGTCTTGTCAATATTGATATGTAAATTATTCAGAAGAAGAACAAAAAAATCGAGCTGCATTCCGGTAAGCAATGTTTTAAATTTGGTTGACATACCGCTGTTGACATTTTATAATGCATATATATGCCGTATGCACATTATTGCCGTATGAAAGCTGTTTGTAGCGCCACTATTCTCAGGCTAATATAAACTTACCTCCATAAAATTAGCTAGATTTTCCGTGCATCAATTTGGTGTAGTTAACATCGCACAATAAATCATTAAGTTACACAAAAAGTATTTCCCATGTTGTCGATCGATGATCTCCGCCGCAAAACGTTCAAGCGCGAGCGGGTATGTATTACACTGGGTTTCGTTCATTTTAAAAATTGTTCAAAGCGATATTTCATTAGTCAGGCGTAATGCTTTACAGAACAGACAGCCACTATTTTTTATTGCTTTTTCCTAAGTTTTCATTGCTTTGTCATCCTCTTTAATATCTGTCTATTTGTTGCGAATCTGGCATCTTTCTCATGAACAAAGCTACATAGCATGACGACGCGTTTGGCTCGGTTTGTAGACACCTGCCTAACTGAGCCGGCGATCCCGAGTTCGAAACCGGCCAGGGCAAATATTTGTGTGATGAACTCGAATGTTTGTGCTTGGGTCATCATGTTTGGTTGTTCTATGTATTTAAGTATATTATTTATCTATATAAGTATGTATATCATCGTCTAGTACCCATAACACAAGCCTTCTTGAGCTTAATTTGGGAATAGATCGATTTGTGTGAGGTTATCCGATATTTATATTTATTTATAACAAAGCTCTCAATAGCCCGAAGATATTAGTAGGTCAGGATATCATTTAGGACAGGACATGACTTGTACAGTAAGTACTTGAAGATGCCCGCAACATCGTGCGCGTGTTTTGTTTTCTTTATCTTACACGGGTAAAAAGTATCTTATCTACCATCTTTCGATGTCCAGCTATCCCTGTACCAAAGTTGGTTAAAATCCGTGCAGCCGTTTTGGCGAGTTGAAAGGAAATACAAAATTTTACCAACAGGTGGCGCCGTACGATTGGCGCCACGCTGATGCAATATTTATGCAAAAGAGAACCAAGCCACATTAAACGTTGTACTTTATGCTATAGTTAGAGGGTTCAATGTTATAATTGTACGTATTTATGCGAAAGGGAACCAACCCACATTAAACGTTTGTACTTTATGCTATAGTTAGAGGGTTCAATGTCAAACCGTTTTATATGGTGGTTCACTTTTGCATTAATACATCGAATTTTTCCTGAAATAATGCCCCCCTACTCACAGATAACTGATTTCCAATACTATTTTAGAATTTTATAATAGTATATTTGACGTATGAATAACATTTTCATCTTCGAACAAGCGAATAGAAATATATGGGGTAGAAGTCAAGGTCCTAGACTGATCGTCGGTATGTTTCGTGTAATGTTTATGTAAGTATATTGTTGTTCGAATTATTGCTCGACGAACCGATGGCCGTTAGGGCAGAAAGGTTCTTGAGTGGAGACCACGTACCGGTAAGCGCAGTGTAGGACGGCCACCCGCATGGTCGTCGGACAACCAGAGTTGCGGGGACTCGCTGCACCATAAAATGTTTCTGTTTAGCCTAATGGTGGACTGGTAGAGAATGCCTTATGGTATTAAGTCCTCCATTTGTACACCTTTTTTTGTGCAATACAGTTTAAAAAATTAAATAAATAAATAACTAAGTTTCAAACGTCAAATTGAGTTTTTAGTATCACGGAACCCTAGAACCACGTTCTTCAGTTAAGTCAAGGTGAAATTTATTAAAAAAACAGAATACGTGCCATTGTTTGGGCTATCATGATCGAGATAAGCGGCACACAAAGACTAACATACACTTTGTATGTTCCTACTCCCAGTTCCGCGGGTTTTAATTATGACGAGTATTTATGCAGGATTTCCATACTAATAAGAGCTCAAACATTTTTTACGTTAATTATCCTTAATTTATGTTTTTTAGGGTCGTCTTTGTGTACGATATTTTTAATATTACAACCATTTCACAACACGTCGTTTCGTATCACACTAATACTATAAAGGCGAAAGTTTATGTGTATGTTTGTTATTTCATCACGCTTAAACGGCTTGTGTACAAATCACGTGAGGTTTTTTCGGCTACTTTTTGACATAGCTTTGTGCACAAGCCCAAAGGGCTTACAGGCTTCGTATCACTATCCGTCTATACTATACCTACTCACCCGGCAAGCCCTTCTTTCTCTATTTAATTTAAAAGAAAAGTAAAGGAACCGCAACAAATCCGCTTTTGACCTGTATGATCGTTACGAAATCTTTCATCATCATCATCAGCCAAAAAACGTCCACTGCTGGACATAGGCCTCCCCGAGAGAACGCTACCATGATCGGTCCTGCGCCTCCTGCATCCAGCGGACTCCAGCGACCTTCAGCAGGTCATCAGTCCACCTTGTGGGGGGCCTACCCTCGCTGCGTCGTGCGGTGCGTGGTCGCCACTCAAGAACTCGATGGGCCCAGCGGCAGTCGGTTTTACGAGCGATGTGCACTTAAGTTTTGCTATCCTTCGGGCTACTGAAGTGGCAGTGGGCTGGTCACATCTGTCGCAGAACCGATGATCGGTGGAGTAGACGGGTTCTCGAGTGGAGACCACGACTCGGCAAGCGTAGTGTAGGACGCCCTCCGGCCAGATGGAAAAAAGTGGCTGGTGGTGACTGGATGGCGAAAACGGGAGATCGGGCCATGTGGCGAACCCTGGGGGAGGCTTACGTCCAGCAGTGGACTGCAATAGGCTGAAATGATGATGATGATGATCCTTCGGGCTATGTCGGTTACTCTGGTTCTTCTACGGATCTCTTCATTTCTGATTCGATCTCGCAAAGAAACTCCGAGCATAGCCCTCTCCATTGCTCTCTGAGTGACTTTGAGCCTTCTTATAAGGCTCATCGTGAGCGACCACGTTTCAGTTCCGTATGTCATCACTGGCAACACACACTGTTCAAAGACTTTTGTCTTGAGACACAGCGGGATATTGGATGAAAAGATAGTCCGTAGCCTCCCAAACGCTGCCCAGCCAAGTCGGATTCAATGATTGACCTCTTTCTCGAAGTTGGACCTACCTAACTGGACAGTTTGTCCAAGGTATACATACTCGTAGTTGTCCACAACTTCAAGCGTAGAGTCTCCAATTTTTACCGGTCGTGGTTGAACACGGACATTAAACGAAATCCTTTGTATATACGAAACTTTGTTGCCTTTGGGGAGTCCTGCAGAACATTTAATGCTGAACTGACAAAGGTTTTGCTCGAGGCTCCATTTTAATGCGTTCCAATTTGGCTATTACCTGTACCCTTACTATGAGTTTAGGGTGGAGCGTAGATGTATGGAGAGAATAAAGTTGTCTGGTCGACCCGGAACCTTTGTAATACCTATGCTGCCTTTAGATAAGATATTTATGAATAGGTATATATACATGTAATTTATTTTACATATATTTTAGCCCTCTACTTGAGCTCTAAAGTTTTGTTTTTACTCAAAAATGGTAAAACTTAATCTTTTTTTTTAACGAAATTAGTATTAACTTTTATGAAAAAAGGGTTTCAACTTCAAATGTTTTGAGCACATTTCATACTTACGGCAACTTCTACGTGAACCTGTTACATCAGTTAGAATTCAGTATTAAAAAAAATTTAATGCTTTTAACATTGTTATATTTTTATGCAATAGATCTTTTATTTTGAGTATTATGTGTTTAAAACAAATTTACTTGACTTACAATTAAAAAAAAAACAAGATATTGTTAAAATGCATTTCTTTTTTCAATATAGGCTCGATTAGAATATTATTCTAGATGACAGTAGATGGCTAAAAGTAGTATTGAATATTTTTAATATTATTTCTCTCGTACACCTGGCAGCCAGAGGCAACGTTTTAGGGAGGTTCTGAATTGAATTTACAAAAAAAAAATCTCACTACGCCCTAATGAGTATACAGCGAGTGTACTTTCTAGCGACTCAGTAAACGATTTGTATGGATAATAATTGTGGTTGGCTCGGTTTGTAAGCACTTGCCTACTGAGCCGGCGGTCCCGGGTTCGAATCCTGGCCAGGGCAAATATTTGTGTGATCTCGAATATTTGTGCTTGGGTCATGGTTGTTCTAGGTATTTAAGTATATATATATATCTATTTAAGTATGTATATCGTCGTCTAGTACCCATAACACAAGCCTTCTTGTGCTTAATTTGGGACTAGATCGATTTGTGTGAAGTTGTCTGATATTTATTTATCTATTCATACATACATTCATTTATTCATTCATACATTCATTCAATCTTTCATTCATTCATTCATTCATTCATTCATTCATTCATTCATTCATTCATTCATTCATACATTCATTCATTCATTCATTCATTCATTCATTCATATTCATTCATTCATTCATTCATTCATTCATTCATTCATTCATTCATTCATTCATTCATTCATTCATTCATACATTCATTCATTCATTCATTTGTAGTTCTGTATAGTAACCGCTAAGGGCGCTGACCTATTCTCCATACATATCGTTTACGCAGTCGCTAGTGAGTACGGTAACTGTAAACTCATGGTAAGGGTTCTGTAGCTCTGTGTGAGCTATAGACATCACGAGTTTATTTCTAAAACGTTGAGATTTGTAAATTATTTACGTTTTCAATCTCCATAATGACCGCCATTTAGAAAAAAATCGAATAATAAACCCCCAACGAAAAAAGACAGATCTGTGTGTCGGTGTATCTGTGTCTGTCTGTGGCATCGTAGCTCCTAAACGGTTGGACCGAATTAAATGTGTCTTTTTAGGGTTCCGTACCTCAATCGGAAAAAATAACCCTTATAGGATCACTTTGTTGTCCGTCCGTCCATCTGTCTGTCTGTCAAGAACCTTTATCTCAGGAACGCGTGGAGGTATCGAGTTAAAATTTAAACCATATATTTAAATCTACGGTCCCTTGAAGCTGTGAAAACATCTTACGTCTACGTTAACGTGAAAAAAAGATACGGCCGTTTATGTCGCAAACGTACATTTCGACACTCTCAAGGGGATCTAGGTCATCGAGAAGTACCCTCTTGATGACCTAGAACTATGAAATTGGCAAGTAATATCGTCACATGCTACAAATACTTATAAAAATCTGAAAACTATGTATTTGTAATAATCTAATTAGGAGAAAAAAACTGTCCCAATGTTTATTCGTTCCATTCCGTTACCATTTCCGTATAACCTACTACAGCGGTAACGGACTGGAAAAACAGAAAATGTATGAATATTTTGTGATAGTTTTTTTCTCCTCATTAAATCGAGAGAGCTCGCGATTCTGTGTAGAAAATACCCAAAATATCGAAAATAAAAAAAAAGTGGGGTGTACAACTTTAGAGAAAATGGCCCAAGTTCTGGATCGCATTATGCACATTTTTTTTTAGTAGCCTATTTGAGTGTCCCACTGCTGGGCAAAGGCCTCTCCTCTTGATTTCCACGACTCCCGATCAGAAAGCCTCCTCCGGCCAGCCGTTGAGGAACGTGTCCAGGTCGTCCCGCCATCTCCGCCTAGGCCTGCCCCACCTGCGCTGCCCATCTTGTGGCACCACAGACAACCCCCACTAAACAGAGCATGTAAGGCGACCCGCGCGCACCAACGATATGGTACGGCAGAACATTAAAGTATCAACACGGCGGCCACCGTTTAGTTGCGTCCTTGTTTATGATTCATGCGTACGTCAACGAAAAAAGAAATTAAATAAATAACATGGTAAATTGTAGTGTTAAGTGGTGTAGAGAGACCTCATAAACATGGACGCAACTAAACGGTGACCGCCGTGTTGATACTTTAATGTTCTGCCGTACCATATCGTTGGTGCGCGCGGGTCGCCTTACATGCTCCGTCTAGTGGGGGTTGTCTGTGTGTGGCACCCACTCAGTGGCCAAGCTAGCCCACCTTTCTGGGTGCATGCGGCAGACGAGGCCGGCCCAGTCCAACTTCAGCCTGGCGGTAGTTGCACATTGCGTAAGCTAAATACAACTGGACCTTCCTAGGTGTTATATAACTGTTACATGCCAAATTAGTGAGATAAAATGTTCCCAAGCCATCTAAACAAAGAACAATAACGTGCAAGAGAAAATTGTGGTTGCGTCAGTGGGATCTCATTAACTGTTTTGGAGGAAAACGATAGTGCGTGTCTGTCTCGCTCACTCTCAGGCGATCCGGATATGAACCTCTCATTCGGACTAACCCGAATAGTAATCTGAAAGTGGTGTAGCAAATGTCTAATTTATGTCTTACGTCGGTTACTACGTCGTAAGTCCGAATTATCGTTTCCCATCAGTAAAGTTTCGCCAAATGTTCGAATGCCCGAAAGCCATTTTTAGGGTTCCGTACCTCAATCGGAAAAAATGGAACCCTTATAGGATCACTTTGCTGTCCGTCCGTCTGTCGGTCTATCGAGACCCTTTATCTCGAGAACGCGTGGAGGTATCGAGTTGAAATTAACACCATATACTCAAGTCTATGGTTCCTTGAAGCTGTGAAAAAAAAAAAAACTTCTACGTTAACGTCAAAAAAAGATACGGCCGCTTATGTCGCAAATAACGTACATTTTGACACTCTCATGGGAATCAAAATTATAGGATACTTCCTGATGACCTAGAAGTATGAAATTTGGCAAGTAATATCGTCACATACTAAAAATACTTACAAAAATCTGAAACCATACATTTTTAATAAAATCATACGCGGCGTATGCGCGGAGTTCGTTTGTATGCGGCGCCATACATTTCAGGTGCAAACTGAACTCAACCAGGCCAATTAAGATGGGAGTGAAAGTTTGTACGGAACCCTCGGTGCGCGAGTCGAACTCGCACTAGGCCGGTTCTTTTTACCCGACTACGGCAAAGCCAAAAGGAAGGGTTATTAGTTTAGCAGTCTATGAATGTATGTATGTATATTTTTCCTAAACTGTTCATATTTCAGAATCATTGCGGTTGGCGCAGTTTTAGTGCACCTGCCTACTGAGCCGACGGTCCCGGGTTCGAATACCGGCAAGGACAAATATTTGTGTGACGAACTGTTCTCAATCGAGGTCGGATTCGAAAATCGAATTTCAATTTGATAAGTTTCTATCCCTCTCTTTTATATACATATGAAAGAAACAGAGTGCATCGAGATTCAAATGGATTAGAATTTTATAATTAACCTTTGGCTGAAGAATGACAATTCTTGGTCAGATATTGAAAAAATTAAAAAGCTACTTTCTACTCACGCTCGAAACAAAATCGCATTTTGCTCACTGTTATCTGACAGCAAAATGGCCATGTTTGAGCTGGTGAGGTGAAAATGAAGTTATTCCCCAATGGAATTATTTAGCAAAAGTTATTTTAGTTTTAGTTAGTTATTTAATTTAGTTATTTAACAAAAACACATCCCTCGCTACGCATCCTCGTACATCTCTGGTGGAAACGCAGCCTAAATCTAAACGCTTCGCGCACTGAATTAATGAAAAAGTAAATTGTTCCGTTGATATAACCGGTTCAATGCTCGGTCGGGGCACGATCTTGGCACTGCCATTGTGGGGTCTAGGAGATCCCACGTTGGCTCTTCCGCCGTGAGACAAACAGGTTTTTGCTACACTTTTACTAGACTAAACCTAAGCTACATCGCTTGACAGTGTGCGTGGCACGGAAACATTCCCGTTAGTGGGTTAATAAAAACTAAAATGTCTCTACAAGTTAGCTGTGCGTTGTCCAAAAAAAAACCCGAATCTCCGGTTCCTCCAGACTTTGGCATTTTTGGGTTCATGTCACTCAAAATCGATAACAATTTCAATGCGAATAAAAAAATGACTCCCAAATCTGTCTGTTTCATTAGGTAATGTTTGAAAATGAACTATTTTTTATTTGCACTAGCGTTACGTAATACAAACGAAAATTTCCATAAAAAATTTGGGACACTTTTTATTATTTTGCACATTAGAAATGCTATGTAATTCAATGGAAAAAAAATGTAGGATAGCATTATATTGCGCTTACCACGGTCAAAATAAACAACTTTACCAACTCTCCAAATAAGATTGATATCTGAAAAAAAAATCGTCAGGAAAATAAAAATTGGCCCAAATATAACCGCGAAAACCGTAGTTTAAAACTGACCCAGGGGACATCACCCTGGCAACGAGTATAGGAAAAAAAAAATTACCCTCCATGCTCTTCACTACATAGTATAAAACAAAGTCTGTCTGTCTGTCCCTATGTAACTTTAAAACTACGCAACGGATTTTGATGCGGTTTTTAATAGATAGAGTGATTCAAGGCGAAGGTTTATATCACTACATAGTATAAAACAAAGTCGCTTTCTCTGTCCCTATGTCCCTTTGTATGCTTAAATCTTTAAAACTACGGAACGGATTTTGATACGGTTTTTTTTAATAGATAGAGTAATTCAAGAGGAAGGTTTATATGTATAATACATGAATAATTTATCAGTATTGAACCCGTGCGAAGCCGGGGCGGGTCGCTAGTGTATAATAAATGCATAATTTACCAGCATTGCACCCGTGCCAAGCCGGGGCAGGTCGCTAGTTATAAATAAATAAAAAGTTATACTAAAAGTTGCGCAAAGTTCATTAAAGCTACAGTATTAGAAAATACATTGTCACTTTCTGATTCGTTTAGATAAAAAGTGACAGCGATTGATAGCAGCATCGTGTTTAATGAACGTTAATGTTGGTAGACATTAGAATCAGCGGTGCCCAAACTTTGGTTTTGTTGTATGGGAGCCCCACTTAACCTTTAGAACGCTTTTCCACCCATGTCAAAATGTGGCTTATATACCTTATCTGTGAGCGGGAAAATTGCTTTGACAGCGTCCGCCATTAACCCTATAGTGGTCGTTGGCGTGGTAGGCACGACAGCACACGACCACTTTAGTGGCACTTGGCGTTCAAAGGGCTAAATGGGTGAAGACCAAAAAAGTTGACCACCTTAACTTCACTCAATTACTATTGGTATCAAAGTCTCCGTTGTGCGACGACAGTAAGCCTTCCAATAACGTACCTTAAGGTTCTATTTTAAGGTTCCTTGTATATCCCCCCTCTTTTTTTTTTTTTTAATTCTGTTTTTAAAAAAATTCAACTGCCTAGGTATAACTTATTCATTATCTCTATTTACGTACCTATCGAACATAACTACTCACAGAATTTTAAGAGAATCTGTTGAGTGATGCGAAAATCTTCTGGTCATCCAATCATCCAAAGAATCTACATTTGTATTGAAAATATTTTTTCTATGGAGAGGGGGTCATGATTTCACGAAAAATCTTAATAGCGTGATGCAGGATCGTCATTTGTTTTTTATAGGCGCGCGGCGCCATTCCAGCCTGGCGCCATCTGTTTTCATAATTTCCCTTGTCTTGAAACAGTTAGACCTATTTTAACGAAATTTTGGTGCAGGCATGAAATAAAAATAAAATGAAATGAATAGTTCTTTGAGTAAGTAGGCCACAAGGGCACTTTTACAAGTTAGATTGTGAATCTACCGGCATTTCGCAAGAGGAGACCGCTGTTGAGGAGAAAGCCGAAAGAAACTCAAGAGTGAGTAATTTTTTCGTAAATAATACTTAAAACAATTACATCACATAAGTGTTATAACTAATTACATGCGTACACGTAAAGGAGATATATAGATACTCCAAATCAATGTTAGGTAGGATAGCTGGACATCCAAATACAATAGGATACTTTTTACCCGTCTACGGTAAAGAAAATAAGTTTCTGTCAAAAATGACATTTTAGTGGCAAGCTTTTATAGCCGACTGTACTTTTCTTGAGACCATTCTAAAGAGCCCAAGCTCGGTAGGATTGCTTTTTCTATTATAGAGTTCCTATGGCCACCTTCCGGCTCCATCATCAGACCCATGGTACCATATTATTGTATTGTCATCAAAGTTAAGTAAGTATGCAAAATTTCAGCTCAATCGGTTGACGATATCTGCTTCAAAATTGAATTGCAAGATTCCACCCGAACAAACATACTTTAAACATACGAGTACATACAATGCAAGTTAAATAAAAGCTTGTAAAAATACGCGAAGTTGCGAGCTCTTAAGTACGAAATAATTTTGGGCCGAACCGAAACAGAGATGCTTCGCTACGGTACCCTAAAAAGTAACTATTGCTGTAATTTTTTTCCCTCCAAAACGCATTGTGCGATATTTTACCAACACGAGAAGACTCTCCCGTCGTCACTAGGTTATGTCTTATGTCATCCAACAATGACAATTTAATCGCGAGATCATTGTCTTCATAATGGAGAGGTTCTCAAACTGTTTTACCGAGCAAGGCGTCTTCAATTGAATTTTTTTTACTAGCTCTTTTTTAATATAATCAAATAAAGGATAAAAAGTTAAATTGTGCCACATTTTTTAGTGTTTCGAAAATATTGCAAATTATGTTTAATCATCCATACTAATATTATAAATGCGAATGTGTGTCTGTCTGTCTATTACCTCTTCACGCTTAAACCGCTGAATCGATTTTGATGAAATTTGGCATGGAGATAGTTTAAGATCCGAGGAAGGACATGGGATAGTTTTCATCCTGGAAATTATCCCTAAAAAGATTGAAAAGTGAGTAAGTAATTCATGATGACATTGATGAACCTGTAGGAAATGTAATTATTAGACCAAAAGCACAATTGCTCTTACATTTGCTTAGGCGCTTTTAATAATCCCCTTTATTAATTAAGGTGATTAGGTGGATATCTATCGTGTTGTACGAGGTTGCTTCCATACTTCCAAGTTCCACGCGGACGTAGTCGCGGGCAAAAGCTAGTGTTTAATAAATCCATTTCAAAAGTTTCTCATTCTAAAAGAGCGTATTCACAGCGCAAAAATCTTACAGTCGGACTATTTACTAAGACGAATTTAGTGTGGACATTGTACCACTGCTCTTTTGTAGGTTGTGGCACAGAATAGATAATTGTAGTACAAGTACAGAAGGCACACTGCTTTGATCTTTACAAAAGCCGCTTTTTTTAGCCAAAAAAATATGATTTATGGCCCTTCTAAAGTCGTCGTCCCCAGCGCAAGCCAAACGGAACGTTAAAGCTGCGTGCCAACGGTGAAAATGAATTGTTTCGCTTGCCGCGTCGCCGAGAGCGAGGGCTGTCAACGACTAAAAAATGTACTTCCCATTCAATTCATTTATTTCTGGCATTCAATATAGAGAGCAATATATTTATATTCTTCATAAATTATATTTATTATTTCATTATTTAACTATATAATAATCAATCTCAGAATTTGGACGAATTGAATCCACCACCAGGCCGCAAAACATTTTAGCTTTATTTTTAAACATTTTAATACGTATAATAAAATAAATAATGCAACGAATGCGTTAATTAAATTCTTGAGCTTAATTTTGTTTTTGCTTAGCTGTCCGATATTTATTTATTTATTTATTCATATATATTCATCACTACATACCTAGTATAAAACAAAGTCGTTTCTTGCTGTCTGTCTGCCCCTATGTATGCTTAGATTTTTAAAAATAAGCATGGCGCGTACCGTGCGAAGCCGGGGCGGGTCGCTTGTAACAAATAAAACATGTACAAAGGCGAACTTATTCCTATTAGGGATCTCTTCCAATACATTTATTGTACCTTATTATTTATATACTTTATATACTTACCTATCAAACTATCACTCAATCGTTTATTCATTATTGGTAATTTTACAAACGTGATATCAAAAATTATTATAAAAACCTCTGTGATTGTTGATTTAGTAGTAGGCATACTTATTTTACTAGAATTTAAATTGACAAATAGCAGCAAATAATCAATTCAAAATTACATAAGTACTTAACAATTAAAATTGTTCTGAGTATTACCAGTGTTAAATATGGAAGTAACCTGCAATATGTTTTTTATTATTATTCAGTAACTAAATATTATATATTATGTTCATTTTCTTACCTTTCGGCATCCGTCGGACATGTTGGGAGAGCGAAAAATGCGTGATTCCAATTTCGATCATTGTTCCTACAACCCGCTGCGATACAATATCTTTTCGCTGTCTTTTTACTCATTTAAACACTATTATAATATAACACTGGTATCAACAGATGAATGCGGAACGTTCACTTGCGACGTAAATCGTGAGCGCGCGAAAATCGTGTAGGTACGTGCGTTCCGAGACAGAGCGTGTCAGCCACTGAATAGTCCGCATGCATGCGGCCACCGGCATGTACTTGTAGCGGGAAACGTTAATCGCGGAGTGCGCCCCGCCTGGTTGTGGCTGTAACTTTTCCACAGGGTGACTGTTATTTTTTTTTTGTTTTACGGCCTAGTTTTTAAAATATAAAAAATGGTAAAAGTAGCTTCTAAGAATCAGCAATCAAATTATTTGAGTACTCTAGTCCGTAAAACCAGAAAAAATAACAGTTGGGATCTGTGATAATAAAGAAACGAAATTAATTTAAGAGGCCTTATTCCTTTTAAATATTTATTTTTTTCATATTATGACAAATATATTGATAATTTGAACCAACTTTTTGAAGTGAATAATACTTTTCCCCGAGTTCTAGGTAGTAACATAGCTAATTTATGCTTTTGTTGCGCGCAGTCGAAAATAAGTTGAAGAAACTAATTTTCCGCGTGAATTTTGTCAATTTCGAGTAGTTTTTGAAACAAAAATTATCGATGAAAAATTCAAACTGTAGGTTTCAAATATATACCAATAAATCCCAATAGCCCTGTTCTAGGTAGTACCTAACATCAATATTATGTTAAGAAACCTGTTTCATCATAGAGAAAAATGTCTAAAACAATCAGCATTTTAAAAGGAATATTTAAGGCCTCTTAAATTTAGCACTATTTGAAAGAAAATATTATCAATTTAGTTTGGTGCGAAATTCTTTCGAATGTCCGGCCGTTTTGAGGGTGTTTGGATGTCCAGACGCTTCCAGGCTGTTCTCCCCTAGCGGTAACAATTCTTAGTCGATTGGCGTGGGCTGGGCACGTTGCTCGTAGAACCGATGGTGTTTGGGGCAGAAAGGTTCTTGAGTGGCGACCGCGGACCAGAGGACGCAGCGCGGGAAGGCTTCCAATAAGGTGGACCGACGACCTGGTTAGGTTGGTGGGCAGAAATTGGATGAGGGCAGCGCAAGACCGATCGTGGGGAACTATGGGGGAGGCTATTGTCCGGCAGTTGTGTATGGTGGCAACAGAAATCTGTGAATTTCCATTTCCATTGTTCATGAGATACAGCCTGGTGGCAGATAGACAGACTGATGGAGTCTTAGTAATAGAGTGCCATTTTTACTCTGATACTTATTTCTGCCATAGCCGAAGAAGATAAGAATTCCTAAAAATGTTTACAAACTTCTAGATTTTCGATCTGGTCCCAGCTGACGCTATGGAGTGAAGAAATAGTGCTGCCATCTCTGATCATTTATGCAACATTTTAGTATACTAGCTCGTTGCGTCGGACGCGGGCTATGACACCAAGTTGCGTGCATTTACATCGCAGTCAGTTCTTACAATTTCCGTTAGATGGCGGTTTTGTTAACATTCGATATTTTGCACAGATTTTTGATACAATACGCTTACACCTGTCCTTTATTAATTATAAACGAAGTATTTAAATAATAGAATGTACATGATTAGTTTTTATTCTCTCCGGCTAGACCGATTGGCTGTGTCCTAGACAGTGTTGAGTTCTAACCTACTGACCCAATTTCTTACAAAACCGTATAAACGATATTTATTTACGAAACTGTGCTGGTAAACAATATAAAATAATCTATACGTAATAATTTTAATTTTTCACTGTATAGGATTTCTAGGACTTAAATTCGTATTTTAAATTGAAATTTTAAATTAACGCCATCTAGTCATTTATGTTCGAACTTTAATTGTACTAGGTTTACTTGTTGTTCTTCAGTTACAGGTGTATAAGGATCAATGAGGTTTTCCAAGTCTTTTATTCAAGGACTGTCAATTTTCTAGATATCCATTTACTAGGAGATATGTAAAATAAAGAAACTATTTCTGGAATTTCAACAATTTTGAACTACGCCTGGCATTCCAAATAAACAAAGGATAAACGTTTTTTTATCTTAATTTTTTGTTTATAGGTTGGAAAACCCATCCAATCATATTCCAAGAAAACATTCGTAGATTATTCTGTAGCTCAAAAAAAAATGTAAATACTTTTCCCCGTCTTATATAGGAAATACCTGCGGCCTTAAGACTTTCGTCGTTAAAGCAAAAAGACTATTATTCTATGTACGATCCCATGAAAAACCTCCGAATATTGAATTTGGGTAGTGGATAAATTCATACGTCTACATAATTGGAGAAATAAAAGAAAATCCTATATCCAACGGCCAAAAGTCAAACGTACTAAGCACTAATAAATTTCATTGGCCCTTACTGCCTTTTATTAATGTATGTTCTTCGCGGCCGCACTTATGGCAGATTTGAGACGTGAAGATGAAAGAAGGAACTTGTTACGTGTGCTGCCTTGTTCCTAGATGATTTTATTGCCACCATACCTACATAGCCATCTCGACGGACAAAAAAAACTTTCTAATAAAAAGGCCGCAATATATTTAAAACACCCCACATAAAATAAGCTGGCACTAAGAGACCCTCATTCAATGAGTGATATAGAAAATGCTACTAAAACTGAACATTACTACAAAATTTGGAATTCTTAGCTTCACTATTGAACACTTGATCTAATTAAAACTGAACATCTTGGAAATAACTCGTCCTATTTCCACCAAACATAGCTAAGAACAATGTTGACCGACAAATCTTTCAATTAAAAGAAGCCGCACTCGAATTGGCGCATCCACTTGGGAACTAAAATTCCATAGATACGCAATTAAATACGATTTAATACCTCTAATTCCCAAAAGTTAATCAAATTAAGAAACAATAATTTTCACATTTATTAGCGCCCTCTGTGTGACAACATTAACACTATTAGTACAACAGAAGTCCGCCGAGGTTGTGGCGCCACCGTTGCACTGTTTTTGGAGCAGTGACGCCATCCCATAGCATCAATTGGAGTTGTCTATTCGCGTGACGTCACAGCTACTCCGCCGTCGGTACGGCAGATGGACGAGAAGAATGTTGCCAGGTTCAACGGATTACCGCAATTTCTGGGTTTACTGTTCTTACCTAAAAAGTCCTGGTATGAAAAAATAAGGCAAACACTCAAATGTGACACGCTCTTATATTATAGTATAAAACAAAGTCGCTTCTTACTGCCTGTCTGTCCCTATGTATGCTTAGATCTTTAAAACTACGCAACGGATTTTGATGAGTTTTTTTATTGATAGATAGAGTGATTCAAGAGGAAGGTTTAGGTATAAATGCATAGTATATTTATTTAGTATCAGCATTGCACCCGTGCAAAGCCGGGGCTGGTCGCTAGTATTTATTAAATGTGATATCAATGCAACAAGCTTACGTACCTATTTTTTACTTTTATTTGTCATTGTCATTCCGCAGTAATACGTACGTACGTAGCGAATGAAGTCATCATGAGTTATTAGAGATGGCAGGGAAAAGTAAAAATAAACTTGTCCAAGAGAGACTGAGATGAAATTAGTCCTTAAATTTTACCTACTTATTAAAATGTTATAAATAATCAGGTTTTTAGGGTTCCGTACCCAAAGGGTAAAAACGGGACCCTATTAACTGAGACTTCGCTGTCCGTCCGTCCGTCCGTCTGTCACCAGGCTGTATCTCAAGAACCGTGATAGCTAGACAGTTGAAACTTTCACAGATGATGTATTTCTATTGCGGCTATAACAACAAATACGAAAAAAATAAAATAAGGGGGGCTCCCATACAACAAACGGGATTGGTTGCGTTAACTTTGCACCTCATTTGTATGGAGTGCTATACATACCAGGTGCAAACTTAACTTAACCACTTAAGGATGGACAGTGTTTGTACGGAACCCTCGGTGCGCGAGTCCGACTCGCACTTGACCGGTTTTTTTATTCATATTCGTGTCGAATGAAATGTACACGATTTTTGCTCATTATCGATATCAAAAGCGAGACATATCACTAGACATTATTATACATTATTATTAGTAATTGACCGATCCCATCCCATCCGTGAAGTTTCGCCAAATTTTCATTAATCCAAAACTATTTCCTTTATTACTAGCGACCTGCCCCGGCTTCGCACGGGTGCAATGCTCGTAATTTTCCATGTATTACACATTTATTTATTTATTTAATTCAAATTAGTTACACAGCATTACAGTGATTAAACTAAGGCACTGTGAACTACAAAATTATACATAAAGTTTGATTTAGGCGACGTAACAGCGTGGCTCCGTTGCGTCGTTTGATCTGGCGCAGGATTCGGCAGATTGCCCCGGAACTGCCGAAACACAACACCCTTCGGCCAGAAGTCTGCACTTCACACACAGTCCTGCAGTGGCCGCGGTACGCGCACCACAAACGAGCTGAAGTGCACGTAATGGCGGGACTGCAGCTGTTGCACCCTCAGCGTGAAGCCAGTCTTTCGGCGAACGTACTCCACCACATCATCAGCCACACATATAACTCTTCCTCTTGAATCACTCTATCTATTATTTTTTTTGCATCAAATGGCGTTTCATAGTTTTAAAGATCTAAGCATACTTACATATAGGGACAGACAGCAGGAAGCGAGCTTGTTTCATACTATTATAATGATATCAAATTGTTATTTTACAAGCTTTTATTTACTTGCACCTGTCCCGTTGTAATGGAATTTTGCAAGTTAAATTTGACCCACTTTCCGGTTTCCGATTGAGCTGAAATTTTGCACGAATATGCAAATCGCGTGACAATGGAATATTATGATGACGTGGAGCTGATCTGATGATGGAGCTGGCAGGTGGCCATAGGAACTCCGTAATAAATAAAATAATCATATCGAGTTTGGGCTCTTTAGAACGTCTCCGTGAGCAATTAAGGGATGTTCAAAGAAAAGTACAGTCGGCTATAAAAGCTTGTCACAAAAATGAAATTTTTGACAGAAACTTATGACACAGAGGACGACACAGAAACTTATGACTGTTGGAGCTTTCCTTTTCGAAGGCTTAGCCTGGCAACCCTCACAAAACCGGCAGTACAATGCTATACGCATTGCGGTCTGCGCGCGTCCGTCCGCCGACGAACCATCTCCAATGTTTACAATCAGAAAAGTGATGTAATTCTCCCACTCGGTGTACCCAACGTGCTGTGCCACTAAAAAAAGGAAAACAATGTAATACCTAATGTTGGCATTGAGGTAAACAAAATCATCTCATTTTGGTTACGATTTTTGAATGTTTATCTGTCATTTTGTATGGCATGCCTGTTTACTTGAGTTGAGACATATGGGTATTTATTTGAGATAGCTACGTTTGAAATAATACGGATATTTAGTTGTTTCATCTCATTTCGTTGTTACGATGACCTTCGTTATTCACGAACGTTTTTCTATAATGAGCTTACGAATGGAATAAGGATCGAAAATAGCATTCGAGAATTCATTCTTAGTGTTCCGTAGCCAAAAGTAACCTTTTTTAGGCCTCTGCAGTTATCTGTGTGTCTGTTTGTCACAAGGTCTTAACTCATTTGCCGTATTAAGGCCGGCACGGTTTTTTTTACATTCCCGTGTAGTCGCCGTAACGGAAAATAGAAAAAAACAAAAGAAACTTGTCTTAGAACCTCTTTGAAAAGGATCGAAAAAGGAAAACTCATTCGAAGCCTGATAAAAAGGTTTTTGTAATAAATAATGAACGTCTAGCCATCTCATCAAAACTATTGTTCTTGTAAATTGCTCTAATTATCTTCTTAAAGGGAGACTAGGTCTTAGACATTTTCAATACTCGTCTACCCATACTGAGATACCTTATACATCTTAAAATGTATATATTTTTCATACAAGCTGCGCCACGCGGTGTTACCCGGTCATTCCACGAGGACACTACAATATTTCGGGATAAAAAGTAGCCTATGTGTTACTCTAGGGTGTTAGCTACCTCCACACCGAATTTAATCAAAATTGGTCTAGCCGTTTAAGCGTGAAGGAGTAACAAACATACACATGAACACACACACTTTCGCTTTTATAATATACTAGCGACCCGCCCCGGCTTCGCACGGGTGCAATGCTAATAAATTATGCATGTATTATACATATAAACCTTCCTCTTGAATCACATTATCTATTTAAAAAAACCGCATCAAAATCCGTTGCGTAGTTTTAAAGATTTAAGCATACAAAGGGACATAGGGACAGAGAAAGTGACTTTGTTTTATACTATGTAGTGAAGTGTGATATATTGATAATTTCAACCAATTTTTAAAGTGAATAATACTTTTCCCTGAGTTCTAGGTAGTAAACTATATTGAAACTATATTGAATAAAATCGGTCGAGCCGTTTTTGAGTTATCGCAAAAATTCATAATTTTCTTTAAAATACGTAAGGGCCTTGCGGTGTCCTTATACTTCGAACGTTAGACATATTAGTTAAGTGCCATACTGTATTAAAACATTTCGCTCAATCTGGCGCGTATATTTGATAACTTCTTGAAATCTTTCTCGTATTTTAAGCCCGTACTCATATTGTAGGATGGCTAAATACGGAACGCTACACTGAGCGTGGCCCGACATGCTCTTGGCCGTTTTTTTTGAAGTGGGTTAAAAATTACGCGTACGATGTTGCGAGTAACTTCTATCCCATCAAAAACATAAATGTTAAATGAGAGCCAAGTTCAGTATCTTGTGTCACGTTGTCGACTTCGCCGACAAAAGAATTGAGATCTATATGGGCGCCAAGTTCTTTGCCCTAAATTTTTTAGATACAAGGACATGCGACATACTCAATGCATTTATTTTACTTGGGGTGTAATTCAATATCAAGACTTGACTTGGCTAGTTCTCAGGACAGGATTCTCTTCTTAATGTAAATGTTACATTTACTGACTTTGTCTCGTTTGCTTTAATCCGCCACTTTTTGAGCCAGTTCGATATGTCGTTTGGAGAATTTCCGAGGCCTTTTTTGGGTCACAGTTAGCTGCTAGTATGGCTGTATCATCGGCAAAGGTTCCGGTGGTCAGGGATTCGGATGTCGGTAAATCGGCGGTGAACAGCAAGTACAATATTGGGCCCAGTACGCTACCCTGAGTCTCCCCAATCTGTACGATGAAATGACGTTGCTGTAGAAATGACTTTAAGTATTCCATACAGTTGATCTGGTAGGGCTTTTTTTAATTTAAAAAGTAGTCCTTCATGTTATTATTAATGTATTAAATATCTAACAAAACAAATCGGTTTTATTGACATCACACTGCCAGCAATAAAAAAAATACATACAGTTGAACATAGAACCTCCTCCATTTTTGGAAGTCGGTTAAAAATAAGACAATAGCATCCATTAAAAAAAATATGGCTACCTTCTTTTTTTGACGTCTCCTATTAAATATAATAAACGTTTATCGTCTTGTTTGCAATAACATACCGAGCGAGCAAAGCGTTAGCGTTGTAGCTTGGGCTAATTTTTTTCTTATATTCAGATGTGACTATTCTCGCCTAGAGGTCGTATTTCTCAACCGATTGTCAATTTTGTGAGAAGGTTTGATAAGTATTATTTTGTATTTTTTTTCGCTAATATATATTTTTTTTAGTTCTTCGAAATGTTTTATAAAGGCGAAAATAGGGTGAACAGATAACGTAAAAAACTTAAAACTTCAGCAATATAAATTGAAAATAAAAAAACTGGTCCAGCCATTTGAGCTTGAAGAAGCAACAAATATACACACAAACTTTCGCTTTTAATACATTTTATAATATAAGTGAGATTTTATTTAACTCATAAAAGTTTTATACAATTTGATCATAAGGAAAATGTTATGAAAAAACATGAATGATTTCATAACGTTATGATTTCTTATTATATGTTATGCCAAGCCGGCGGCGTCGGCTCAATCATTCCTCCGTTCCGTGAGACTTACTAGTACCACTGAGTACTTCTTATCTACATAAAATAATCTATGGTATGTACATAAATAAGAAATGTATGCGGCTGTACATTTGTAAGGTCTTAAAACACTCGTATGATCCTGTTATGAAACTCACATTCAGCTCGTGTCCTAAAACCACACTCATGCTTTAAGTACTCATTATGTAACAGTTGATAAACTACTAGTAGAATACTAACTGAAGAGCCCATCCCGTCGAAACGGCTGCACACAATTGAACTATTTTTGGTAGCTGGATAGGGCAAACGATTTTAGGTTTAGGGTCAATGATATTTTATAAGTAGATAAGTCTACTTAATATCTAATCCAAAATACAAGCCCTTAATAGGAGTCAATGGGCACCAAATGGTGCTTATGCCATGGCAACGTTTTCGTTGATCTCCGGTAAAACAGATGCGTGTCAAGTTCTCAGTAACTGTGTGATTTTGGCTCCAAAACGACTTGCGTAATGCGTAAGTAAATAAATCAATATCAGACAACCTCACACAAATCGATCTAGTCCCAAAACAAGCTCAAGAAGGCTTGCGTTATGGGTACTAGACAACGATATACATACTTATATAAATCAATATTATACTTAAATACATAGAACAACCATGACCCAAGCACAAATAATATTCGAATTGTTCACACAAATATTTGCCCTGGCCCGGATTCGAACCCAGGACCGCCGGCTCAGTAGGCAGGTCTCTACAAACTGAGCCAACCGCGTCGTCGTGCACAATTTAAGCAAAAAACGTAAGTAACAAAACGGAAACTGATATTGCAAGTTAGTAAGCTGAAATCATTACATTTTCTCGGATAAAACATTTCATTTTCCCAGCAGACAGCTTTTATTTCATTTAAACCCACCCCACCTTTGAGTCTACATTCACATTGCCTATTTTAACTTCAAGTTAATTATTTTTTAGCTTTACTTTCAGTCACTACTACATAGTTATAGTCATAAAGTTTTAACTCTGTACGCATTTGAACGTGTCTAACTTCCCTTGAGTTGATACCCTAATGGATCCTACAGGGTATCCTGGCTCAGGACCCAAAGGCATAAATCATTATGTTTGTTCTTTGGTTAATTTTTTTTATTTTTCATATTCATTTTTCAAATGTACTAAACTCCATTTTGACAACATGGAGTTTTTAGAGAGATAAGCTTATGTCATTGACCATGGTCTGCACCTAACACGCGACTTTTTGTCGCGTGACAAATACTACCTGTCACTCTCCTTTCAATACCGTGCGAGCAAGACCGGTGATGGTGAGACGCGCGACAAGCGAAGTCGTCGCGACATATGCTAGCCCTACTGAGAAGTAAATGTTGCAGCTGTCATTATATTTGTCGGGTCCTCCTCTGGAGATTCATGACCATCGGGTCCAGGCATAGCGCAGGCAACGAAATAACACTCAAGTTTTAACGTCTGATAATATATTCACACACTTGAATCAAAATCACACCAAAATACTAAATGATTACACTGATGTAAACAGATTAAGTTTAAAATGGAAACGTGATGCATTCTGCGACATATTAATGTATAGTAACGTTTTTTTTTATTCACAATCTGACCGGCGATTGACCTCAGTATCACCTGATGGAAAGTGACTACGGGGTCGAGGATGTAGCTCGCCGGTTCAGTAATAGCCTATTTACTGTTACCTTGAAGATACCTAAATTATATATTTTTTGTAAATACACACGATGGGAGCGAGTTCCATTCCTTAGCGGTTCGCATTAGAAATGATGAAGCAAGCAACGATGACGTATTTTCTTATAATATATCATGGTTTACAGGCAATAGGCATACAATATACATTACTGAGGTAATTTGAGTTGGAAACATTCGAACATCTCTAATGCTTTTTATGCTGGTTTATAGAAGTCACGTCGACTCCATTGTTCGAGTAAATTACCCAATTATGCTTCAAATGGAATACTATGGCTGAATTATGCATGCTATAGCCTTACAGGCGTCGGTCCGGCCCAGGGATAGTGACGCTACAAACAGCTTTCATATGGCAATAATGTGCATACGTCATATATTTGCATTATTAAACGGCAGTAGCGACTTGTCAAGGATTTGTCATCAACCAAATAAATGCTGCTCAATCCTTCGTTCTTCTTGTAAGATAAATACCGAATCCTATTGAAAAAGACTACTTTCATCACTGCGGATAGTTGTGGCATTATTATGTAACAATATATTGTATGTTGAAATTTCAAAAGTCAGTCCGACTTTCAAAGTCCGTCCTCCTAGCCTTTGTCCCATATCTTTGTAGAGAGTGAATTCTCTATCGGGGTCGGCTACCTAAAGAGGCGATTTTCAAAGTCCGTTACCAAAAATTTGTTTGTGGCAATAAAATCAATTAGTACCACTTATATCCGCAATATGGCGTAGGCCGAAAAACACCCATTAGGCCATACATATTTAGATGATTACATAATACTAAGAAGCCATATTTCCGTTTCATAATATTTTGTAACTCGGACAACAAAATAATTGCATAACCAAAAATTTGAAAAGCCGAATTGTATCCCAAGTTACGCAATTGGTGCACGCGTGGGCATGCGGAAAATTATGGATTCAGGGGATTAATTCGAGTGTACTATGAGATACCACCAAATAAGCGGTTGTTTAGGTATATCTCAGGTGCCTATATCGGCTTTAACTGTTATGAAAACGCGGTGTTTGCTATTTGAGCTATTAGGCAAGATTTACAGAGACCTTATACAATCTCTGTGGAATTTAATTCATTTATTGTAGGTATCTTATTGCTTAATTAAAAATTATTAGGTTAAATTAAATTGCTATTTCTATTGGGTGATTACGAAATTGTATATATTTAGTTCCCAAATTAAATCTTGTCGGGGGTATTTAAATATTGAATTTAGGTTATTTGTTATTTTATTTGCCACGTGTTTAATTTCCAAGATGATGTGCGAAAATCGTGTAGGTTCAAATCAATACCTGTGTGTGAAATTGGCTACGATTGTGATAAAACCAATTCAACAGTTCACCTTGACCTTCGTGTAAATAGGTGTAAGTAATAGGCTCGTTAGCTCATGTAAAATTGTATCAAATAATTAAAGATATATTTATCAGTTCAGAAAATGTAGAAGATGGTTGAAAAATAATAATTTGGAAATATGAGCCTTACTTATTTGACAACGGTAACTGTAAAGCTACCGAAACGTCAGGGAGGCTCAAATAATTAATATACGCGATATAATCCGTTTAAATTGTTTCATTTAAATGTGTGACAGTCGCCTAAACCGAAGAAAATATTTTGAAAATATAGTTTTTATCCTGTGTTTTTAAAATACTTAAAACGCTGTCCGCCATTTTCGCCCGCGATAGGGACGTTACCGGCCCCGTAAAGAAAACTTATGCTCGAAATTTCACGGTCGAATAATGCCGTCCCTCTCGATCTTTTGTAAAGGTATATTTGAATGAGCGGGACGGTGCTATACGACGGTCGAATTTCGAGCATTTACTCGGTAGTCTACGTCACGCCACAGATAAGCTAAAGGCATAAATTACATTTCTGTTTTCAATTATAAAAATTTAGCTTTCTAGCTCACACAAAAATACAATGAGCTATTATCATAATTAACCATTTCAAATATATTTCAAAAATGGGCAAACTAGCCTTTTCTGAAATACGCTTAATATAAGACTTACGTTATATAATTTTAAACGCGGGGTTTAGTGCCACATTACACAAACGAACATAATACGCAAATGCCATATTTATAATCTATGGGGAAAGTGCAATTTACCGCGGCACAAACCAATACAATATTGACATTGATATTGTCTATGGGTCAGTGTTGCCAACATGCAGAAAACAAAAATCTGGATTACTAATGTTTGGCAAATAATCTTTCCCAAAGTATCACATCGCAAATTTTGTTTCTCAAATTTTTATTTGGCAAAAAGTGCAATTAGCAAAACTACGTATCGCAAATTTACAGTTTGCAAACATTTTGTTTAGCAAGTGGTTCATCATCATCATTTCAGCCATAGGACGTCCACTGCTGGACACAGGCCTCCTCAATTGACTTCCACATGGGCCGGATAGAAGCGACCCGCATCCAGCGAGTCCCCGCAACCCTGACCAGGTCGTCCGACCACCTTGCGGGTGGCCGTCCTACGCTGCGCTTGCCGGTACGTGGTCTCCACTCGAGAACCTTTCTGCCCCAACGGCCATCGGTTCTTCGAGCTATGTGCCCTGCCCATTGCCACTTCAGTTTGCTAACCCTGTTTGCTATGTCGGTGACATTAGTTCGTCTACGAATCTCATCATTTCTGATTCGATCACGTAGAGAGATCCCGAGCATAGCCCTTTCCATAGCTCGCTGAGTGACTCTGAGCTTCCTTAAGAGGCCCATAGTTAGAGACCACGTCTCGGCTCCGTAGGTCATCACCGGTAACACGCACTGGTTGAAGACTTTTGTCTTCAAGCACTGAGGTATCTTGGACGAGAAGACACTTCGCAGTTTCCCGAACGCTGCCCATCCGAGTTGAATCCGTCGATTGATCTCTTTCTCGAAGTTGGACCTGCCTAATTGGATCGTCTGACCCAGATAGACGTATTCGTCGACAACTTCGAGGACCGAGTTCCCAACCAATACTGGGGTGGGTGCTACATGGACATTCGACATGATCTTCGTCTTGTCCATGTTCATCTTAAGGCCTACCTGTTGGGATACTCGGTTGAGATCATCCAGCATTATACCGAGATCCTCCAGCGTCTCCGCCATGACCACGATATCGTCAGCAAACCGAAGGTGCGTGATGTACTCGCCATTTATGTTGATGCCAAGTCCTTGCCATTCCAAGAGCTTGAAGGCGTCTTCCATTGTGTTGGTGAAGAGCTTCGGAGCAAGTGGTTGCTTAGCAAATAATTACTTGTCAAGTTTTACTTTCCCAATTTTTTTTTGCAAATATATCGTTTGGCATAACATTCTTATCCCAAAATATTGCATGGGATACGATTTATATCCCAGTATAAGGTGAAATAAGTAATACTATGATGTTTGGCCCACTCACTATAGGGCCGCGTGGCTCGCTCGCTACGCTCGCTCGTTAAGGTCGCAACTCAACCTAATACTCCTCCTCGCTACGCTCGTCGTCGTACCTAACCTGAGCCAAGTCGGATTTCCCTTAAGGTGAAATAAGTGATATTATGATGTTTCGCCCACTCGCTATCACTATAGGGCCGCGTGGCTCGCTCGCTACGCTCGCTCGTTAGGGTCGCAACTCAACCTAACACTCCTCCTAGCTACGCTCGTCGTCGTACCTAACCTAAGCCAAGTCGGACCTGCCTTACGTACTACTATTAGGTAATATTTAGGAATACTTAGGGCTTACAATTTACCAGACTTTTGCTATAAGTTCAGCTTGCAAAGTGACTAATTTGGGAAAATTTTGTTTGGAAAATTATTTATGACAAAATCAAACATTTGCTTTATAAGCATTTGCTAAATAAAATCTTGACAAAGTGAAATTTTGGGAAAAGATGATTTGACCAAATGAATACAATGGGAAATGTAACTTTGCTAGAGATGCATTTGGGAAATAAAACTGTTGCGATAAGTTATTTGGGAAGTCATATTTGGGAAACATTATTTGCCAAACGGCAGTACACCCAAAAATCTACTACTTGGTTTCTGCCGCGGTAAATTGAATTTGTCCCATTCATAACCTGTCCCTTTCATAGCACTTTCCCCCTACAATTTCACATAAATTTAAGGTAACAATTAAAGACAAACGTATGTATAAAACCTTACTCTAAACAACCTATAATACATACCTAATATAAGGAAGGTCATAAGAAGAGTACCTCATCCAAAAGGTCCGCCTGCGGCATGGTCCCCAGTATGCTGGCAGCGCTACCTCTTTGTATGGCCAGAGAGATTTATTTATTTATTATACAGAATTAGCACTAACAGCTGAACCTTACGTGCTAATTGTTAGTTGTTAGCAGAATACATAGTCATTAATTTAACTAGGTAATACATTATTGCATTTGGTTCTCTGGCAGAGGCTTTGGGGTCTCCCGAAGCGTCATTTATTTATTTTTTTAAACTGAAACGTGCCCAAAACTTCTTAATACACGCAAAAGTAAACCATTAAAACAAAGATCAAAGCTTAAAGAAAAATTTAAAAAGGAGCTAGGCTAAGGACCTGGTGGAACTAGGGTAGCGAAGTGGTTAACGCGCTGGACCGGTAATCCAGAGGTACCGGGTTCGATTCCCGGTCTATTATTCCACCAGGTAGCTCATTTTTCAATTTTTCTTTAAGCTTTGATCTTTATTTATTTAAACTTTATTGCACAAAACAAAAGTCAGTACAAATGGCGACCTTAATGCCTAATGGCATTCTCTACCAGTCAACCATAGGGCCAAACAGAGATGCTTCAAGTGGGTGCAGAGTTGAAAATTAATCGTTCGGAAATCATCTAAGATACAAGTGAATAAATGTATATTATTATATTGTATAATAACTTTACCATCTTGATCTTTGTATTGATGGTTTAAATAATTGTGGTGTACCCACATTAAAAAAAAGAGACATTACATGTTTCATAAATTTACGCGCAAAAGTAGTTATTTCCTGTAGTGGCAACTCGAATCGTATAACAGTGCCTTTACCACGAGTTTATTGTATACTCGCTATAACTGCGTAAACTAAATGGAGAATAGTAGTTCTACAAAATAACCGCTAGGAGCTCTGTACTCTGTCGCTTTCGTCAGCGAGTACCTTTACCAGGAGTTTAGAGTGACCGTACTCGCTGAGCAGAATAGGCTAGTAGACCCAGTTTTGAAATATATCTGATATGGTCAATAATGATCTTATACTAGCTCTAAATAAAAGTCGTGTATTTTTGTGAAAACTAGAAAGCTAAATTTTATCAATTGAAAATTAGAAACTTCACGAACAATCAAAAACGCCGTCCGCCATTTTTGCCTTTTGTCTGTGGCGTGGCGTAGAATTACCCGTAAATCTTCGAAATACCACCGTCGTTTAGTGCGATACCGCTCACTCCAATATACTTTGACAGGAGATCGAGAGGGACGGCACAGTAGACTTTCAGTTTTCTTTAGAGGACCGATGACGTCACTATCATAAGCGAAAATGGCGGACAGCGTTTTAAACATTTCAAAATACAGATTAAAAACCATATTTTCAAATTCATATTTTTCAGCCATCTTTCACTTTTATGAATTGAAATAAGTTTCTGTCAAAAATGACATTTTACTGACAAGCTTTTATAGCCGACTGAACTTTTCTTTGGATATCAATCAAATGCTCACTGAGACGATTCTAAAGAGCCCAAGCTCGGTAGGATTGCTTTTTCTATTATACCTAGAGTTCCTGTAGCCAACTTCCGGCTCCATCATCAGATCAGCCCCATGGTACCATATTATTGTATTGTCATCAAAGTTAAGTAAGTATGCAAAATTTCAGCTCAATCGGTAGACGATATCTGCTTCAAAATTGAGTTGCAAGATTCCACCCGAACAACCATACTTATATACAATACATACAATGCAAGTTAAATAAAAGTTTATGAAACATATTTAGGTTTCCTTTGCTAAATATTATACGGAATAAACATTACTTTATTACAATTTGACATCCGTCAACTAGCCTATTGTAGTTGTACAAAGTAACCGCTAGGGGGCGCTGTACTATTCTCCATACAAATCGTTTACGCTATCGCTAGCGAGTGCGGTCACGTTAACTCATGGTAGGGGTACTGTTACATTGTGGTGTAAAACTGAACAATGCGCAGGATTACTCTAAGCAAATATCTATAAATAGAGAGCCTCGCTGTTGTTGACAGCGATGAATGACTGAACGGACTGTCTTTTATGGTTCCGTCTTACTAGTAATGTTGTAGTGTCATGTCTGTCTGTCTAACATGACACGCGTCAGTTTGTCGCACGACATATACCTATCACTTTTCTTTCAATACATTGCGAGTGCAGTGCGATCTCGCCAACAAACTGTCTTAGCAGTAAAAAAAAAAAGACGGATGGCGCTGAGCCGCACAACAAGCGAATCGCACAATATGGTAGGTCTGCGTTATAAAATATGTAATTTACACAGTAACAAGGACGTCAAATAAATAAAAAATTGGAGACTTCTTAGAAATTAAACTGTCTAAGAAACTAAAACTAGTACTGATATATGAGAGAAATTAAATTACTAAAACTATAGTACTGCTTATAACAGCCATCTCAGTAGTTACGCCAGAAAATAACCTAAATTCAATATTGCGAATACCAGTAGCCGGTTATCATGAGGCCCTCATTTAATGAGAGGGATAAAAATCCTACTAAACCTGAACATAACAAAATTTGGAATCCATCGCTTAATTTTGGCTGAACAAGTGAACATGTGACAGTATCGTCACTTGTACCAATCAAAGCTGAATATCTTGGAAACTGTTGCAGCTATTTTTACCAAACATAGTTAGGTACAATGTCGACAGACAAAGCTTTGGATAATAAAACCGCTTTTGAATCGGTCCATCCGTTTGAGAGCCACGATACTACACAGACACACCCTTTTATCGTCAGGGGTTAAAAAATAGACAACACAACGTTTGTACCAAATTTATTTGTTAATGTCTCATAAGTGCACTGTTTAATATAAATTCATTTTTTATTTATTAAGTTACTAGAAACTTCGTCAGCGTATTTTTTATTTACCATGGTCAGATAAAGTGCTTATCATCCGTTGAACAGGATGGGTGAAGGTCGAGTCCAACTCGTATCCTATACACTAAAGATTAAAGAGATTGAGGACGTTGTAACATTCCTCATTAAAGTAAATAATCAAAATAAAACAACAGACACAAGTACAGTCTGACCAAAAATATGATGTCATCCCTTTCTAATCAATCTAAGAAAACGGGTACGGTACTACAGTTCTGCCACTTTTTAATTTCTACTCTTTTTGTTCAGACTGTAGCTGCATGATGGTCACCATGGAGATTAATTCAATGGGTGGTATAGAAAATGCTACTAAAACTAAACATAACTACAAATTTTGGAATTCTTAGCTCCAATATTGGCTGAGATCTTGTCACTTGTTCCAATTAAAGCTGAATATCTTGGAAACTAGTAGTCCTATTCCCAGAAAAAATAGCTAAGAAGAACCATCTCGATGGACAAGTCTTTCGACTAAAATACAAACTCATCTTGATCCATCCGATAATAATAAGGGTCCTGTTCATGGATGTATCATCTTATTGTTATGATCAGGAACGGGTCCCAGCAGGGCTACAGCCACAGCAAATTTCTCCAAGGGGCCTCTACGTGTTGGATCCATATCCCCACGCAAGCCTTCCAAAAGACCGGGACGTATGAGCCCGAGACTCAATAACATGAAACAAATATAATAATATTAATAATAATAACACCTCTCTTTTTTCGTGGGGGTAAAAAGCTACAATTTTTTTTTGTAATTGTGACAAACAATGAAATATTAAGGTATTTACGTAATTTATAGAGATTTTTTGTTATTTTATTATTTTTATAAATTGTTACTAATATTTTAATTTACAAATGTAAAACCGTAATTCAATTGGATAATTAATAAAATATGTCAAAAAAAAAATTAATCAAAATCAAAATTAACCTTCAAATTATATAATAAAAAAAAAATTACATATTCAACTTTCTTTTGATGTCTAGATATCCCTGTACCAAAATTGGTAGAAAGATAATAACACCTCTCTTTTTTCGTGGGGGTAAAAAGCTACAATTTTTTTTTGTAATTGTGACAAACAATGAAATATTAAGGTATTTACGTAATTTATAGAGATTTTTTGTTATTTTATTATTTTTATAAATTGTTACTAATATTTTAATTTACAAATGTAAAACCGTAATTCAATTGGATAATTAATAAAATATGTCAAAAAAAAAATTAATCAAAATCAAAATTAACCTTCAAATTATATAATAAAAAAAAAATTACATATTCAACTTTCTTTTGATGTCTAGATATCCCTGTACCAAAATTGGTAGAAAGTCTAGCCGTATCGGCTTGATAAGAGGACAAAGAAAATTATGAAAAAACATGGCGCGGCGCCATGCCAGCCTGGCGCCATCTGTTATCATAATTTCCTTACAAAACAAATGACAATCCTGCAACACGCTATTAAGATTTTTCCTGACATCATGACGTCTCTCCATACGAAAGTTACGAAACTGATTTTTAATACAAATCTACAATGTTATAATAGTAGATATTATGTAGATAAATTGTTACTGATATTTTAATTTTCTTAAATTATTTTAAAAATTTACCGTAATTTATTTGGGTAATGTGACATGTGAAATATAAATGTAACAAGTAATTTAATTACATAATATATGTAAATTTTAAAAATAATAAATGACTGAGTAATACATACGAATTACGAATCAAAGAATGCGATGGTGGACCTCTATTTCCAAGTCGGTTAGCATGTGTTCCGATTACAATGCATACAATATTTAATGGCGTCTATTGTCTGTAAGTCAATCTTTTGCTTTACGTATGGATGTAGTTGTGTGTGTGTGTGTGTGTGTGTGTGTGTGTGTGTGTGTGTGTGTGTGTGTGTGTGTGTGTATGCGTGCTCAGTCTGACATTATGTGAAGTGAGTTGTGGTTGTGCGAAGACATATTTAAAGCTTGTTAACGAAGTTTAAATAAGGAGGATCTCAAGGTAAATTTTGCATCTTATAACCCTTAATTTCACGATGTGTAGCCAGGTATACCTACATATGTTTTAGGGTTCCATACTCAAAGGGTAAAAACGGGACCCTATTACTGAGACTTCGTTGTTACGTTTCGATTACGTTTCGACCCCCTGAAGGTCTTTAAAGTCGAGTACCGCTGTTAGGCCACGAGGCTTGCCGGGTAGACTAAGTAAGGTACGAGATTTTAAGACCTAATTCTGTAACTATTGCATACAATACTTTTTATACGAGTAAAAAGCAGAAGAAAATTTTTTACTTTCGTCACACCATGAAAAATGGGTCCAATTTTTAACCCTTTGGGTACGGAACCCTAAAAGTCATCCATTTCCCATTCAGGTTCCTCCTGGCCTCGACGTAAGGGCGTGGCCACATGTCCACGACACGGCGTCGTAAACGTAAAACGACACGGTGTCGCGTCGGAGCGCGACACATTATCCACCGTGCGAATATACGTTGCCGCGTCGTGAAAACACACGACACGGCGTCGTAAACGTAAAACGACGCTGTGTCGCGTCGGAGCGCGACACATTATCCACCGTGCGAATATACGTTGCCGCGTCGTGAAAACACACGACACGGCGTCGTAAACGTAAAACGACGCTGTGTCGCGTCGGAGCGCGACGCATTATCCACCGTGCGAATATACGTTGCCGCGTCGTGAAAACACACGACACGGCGTCGTAAACGTAAAACGACGCTGTGTCGCGTCGGAGCGCGACACATTATCCACCGTGCGAATATACGTTGCCGCGTCGTGAAAACACACGACACGGCGTCGTAAACGTAAAACGACGCTGTGTCGCGTCGGAGCGCGACACATTATCCACCGTGCGAATATACGTTGCCGCGTCGTGAAAACACACGACACGGCGTCGTAAACGTAAAACGACGCTGTGTCGCGTCGGAGCGCGACACATTATCCACCGTGCGAATATACGTTGCCGCGTCGTGAAAACACACGACACGGCGTCGTAAACGTAAAACGACGCTGTGTCGCGTCGGAGCGCGACACATTATCCACCGTGCGAATATACGTTGCCGCGTCGTGCAAACCAGAGAAGGGCATTAGTCGATTAATTTTTTAGTCAACTAATCAATCGATTGAAAATATCAATCGTCATTTTTCAATCGCGACTAATTTAGTTGCGATTGAATTAGTTGTGAGAATCTTCGACTAACAATTGAATTAGGTAGTTTTAGTTTCAATCGACTAAATTTCACGATTTTCGTTTCTTCTGCTTTTTCATCATGCTTCTTCTTAAAAGCAACAAGAGCAGAATACGTGTGATAGGATCCATGTCGAATTGAAAACTGATCGCAAAATATTTTGAACATGTACGAGAAGCTGCGGCGTCGTAATCGAACGTGGCACCGCACCGTGCATCTACTCAACACAGCAAAGTTAATCTGCCCGGCGCGCGGCGCGACCTGCGGTGCCCGGTGCAGCATGTGTTTTCACGTCGCGGCAACGTATATTCGCACGGTGGATAATGTGTCGCGCTCCGACGCGACACCGTGTCGTTTTACGTTTACGACGCCGTGTCGTGGACATGTGGCCACGCCCTAAGAGAGTTGACGTCATCTCGCGGACAATTTCCTATTTCTATGCAAAATACCTCATCGATCGACTTACAGATACAATTTTGCATTTATAAATATTGATAGAGAATAGATGAATACTTTCCATGGCTATAAGTACTTTAGAAGGTGTTCTTCGTGTATGGAGAAGAAAAACATTACTTACTTCCTTTGAAGACGCGGTTGGCTCAGTTTGTAAGCACCTGCCTACTGAGCCGGCGGTCCCGGGTTCGAATCCCGGCCAGGGCAAATATTTGTGTGATGAACTCGAATATTTGTGCTTGGGTCATGGTTCTTCTATATATTTATCTATATTAGTATGTATAACGTCGTCTAGTACCCAAAACACAAGCCTTCTTGAGCTTAATTTGGTACTAGATCAATTTATGTGAGGTTGTCTGATATTTATATTTATATTATGATGGTATATTTATGTTTAAATTATAAAAAAATCTAACTTTTTTTCCATATAAAATAATTCAGCACGCAATGTATTTGTTTGTTGTTGCTTATTGACACTTAACATCGTGATGTGACTAGTAATAACTGCGCCATACATTGGTGCTCAGAAAATGTTCAAAAAATAATTACGATACGGCAGTTAACGCTAAATTAATAATTGTTATAAATATCAAATTATAGCACTAAAATCTCCGTCTGGCTGCAATATGCGGTATCAAATATATACGCTGTAAAACGCTAAATTTCGTAGACTGAAATAACGTGCAATTATCACCACACGACCCCGATGCCTAGGTCTATAGGATACCAGTGTCAAGTGAATTAGAACTGATTCATTAGAGCACACGGAGGCCGACGGAGACACTTCATATACAGGGTGATTCCTAAGTCGTGAACAATACCGATGAAATGAATACTTAATCATTTTTTTATTAAAGTCGTAACGACTGCTAGCGTAAACTTAATGTTTATATAGAAGCGAAAAATTATTTAGATAAAGGCATTTAGAAATGAAGCAACTGGTTGAAAAATTAGATGCTTTGGCTAGTGGCTTTGACAGCATAATTGATAATGCACCCGTCTGACCCGAATAGCCTTGGGGACGTGGGTTCAAATGCCGATCAAAGCATTTTTTTTTCTCTTAAAAATGAATGTTTGCCACTGATGAAGTTTTATATGTTTTTAGATATGTAAACAGTTTACATGTAGATTGTTTAATTTTCAATCTTTTATCTCTATTTACTTAGGCTTAATCATTACATTTAAATTCTGTAACTACGGGTAAATGTATTTTTAGTTGTAATACGATTCAAATATCATTTATGTTTATAGACAAATATTTCTAATATTCCTTTGATAATTATGATGATTACACGATAAATTATATGTCGGTAAAAAAATAAACAGCGGAAGTAGTCGTTTGTAATTTAAATAGGACATATATTTATGTACTGTTGTGTTGAATTGCATTAGTTTAAAAAAAAAACGATTCAACTTAAAAAAAAATTAAAACCCAAAAATAACCCAATCATGTACAGATTAAATATGAATAACCTCTGGCAAACCTCACGTTATTTAATTTAATTTCATCTAATCACGTCGAAGGAATCACCCTGTATATGTTGCTGTGACTGGCGCGGGTGCGATCAGGTTCCCATTATTATGGGGCTTCTTATGTCGTTGGGAACTATAACAATGAGGTCACATTAAGGTCACGCGACGCAAGGTCTAGATTTTACATGCACTGTGCAGATCCATACCATTAATAAATAGTTGCCGGCAAACTTTTTGAACAAAAATGGCGGATCTACGCATGTTCATTTGTACGTAAATCGAATGGTTTTTTTTTTTGGTTTTTTTTTATAGCTAGTAATGAGATCCCTCAATGCTAGAAAAAGCTCTCACTCACACTCGCATTTTGTCAAAACGTGACGGACGCTATCACTTATTTATCGCGTGATAAAAACCATAATTGGCTCCCAGGCAAAGATTATATATTATATACTAACGTAAAAAGAAACAACAGCGACAATTGTGTGCAGTAACGACACTCGCAGATGTGTGTGCGTGTCGAGGGGCGAGCGCGGAGCGCGCGCTGTGGTGAAGGGCATTCACGTGAATACCTCGTCGAAGGATTCGGCATTACAAGGTCACCGACGCCCGAGTTACACCGATAGGCCGCTGTCGCGCCTGTGTCCCAGGGCAGTATGAACACACTCTCACGGATATCGTTTGTCCTCAGACGCAGAATGAAGCACGGGGCGGTGGCCCGCTGCTGCACCGGGTTCACCCGTCGGCGGCTGCTTCTGGGACTAGCGGCGCTGACGGTCTTAGCACTGCTGGCTCTGAGCTCCGGGGGAAGTGAGTACTAGCACAGCCTGTTGTTTATTACCCAGGACGGGTTGACCCATCGTCGGCGGCTGCTGCTGGGACTAGCGGCGCTAACGGTCTTAGCACTGCTGGCTCTGAGCTCCGGGGGAAGTGAGTACTAGCGCAGCTGTTGTTTGTTACCCAGGACGGGTTGACCCATCGTCGGCGGCTGCTGCTAGGACTAGCGGCGTTGACGGTCTTAGCACTGCTGGCTCTGAGCTCCGGGGGAAGTGAGTACTAGCACAAATATAATTCTATTCCTGATGCAAGCATCCTATATGTTGATAATTACAACAAATACAAATACAATACGTGGAAAAGCGGTGTCGCTGGCACGTGTCTTCACCCTGAACCCTGCAAGCAAGGTCCAAATAGCACCAAAAACACGTGTCAGCGGCGCAACGACCAAATAGGCGAGTGCTCGCTTAATTGCCTATGTAAGGCTAATACGAATATGCGGGTGCGGAGCTGTTGGTTGTCATCAACAAATGAAGCAAGGGCGGTTGCTGCTAACCGGCTGAATCGGTGGTGACTGTGCTGGCATTAGCGGCGTTGACGGTCTTAGCACTGCTGGCTCTCAGCTCCGGGGGAAGTGAGTACTAGCACAGCTGTTGTTTGTCACCAACAGGATACCCTTCGGCTGCTGCTGGGGATAGAGGCGTTGACGGTCTTAGCACTTCTGGCTCTGAGCTCCGGGAGAAGTGAGTACATGTCCAGCTATTTATGTCTACGTCGCCGGTCCGGTACTTACTATTCTTTGATGTACTCGTATCTTGAAGAATGAGTAGGAATAACTCCACAAATTTTAGCATTTAAATATATTGGGTTTCAATTGGGTTTAATCCAAATAAAAAACCATGCTGTCATAAAATGTATTAATATGGTTCGCAACCAATTCTTAATCTTAGAATACTTATATTTACGTATTACCTTATTACGAGTGTAACATTTTTCACGTTTTACATCATTATTTATAAAATGGAACACAGTTATCAAGTATTGAATAGTTTTTTTTATGAAGTAGTCCTTTCTTGTGTTATGAAATACTACATGTACATTTAAAAATGCATTGTACATAAAAGGACATTCGGGATAAGTGCACCACACGAGGTAAGAAAAATAAATACGAAAAGCACAGATAATGTTACTTGCATGCAACTAGGTTACTTGCATAGCAGAGCTGTAAGATGCCGTCAGTAGTATAACATGGTGTACTTTTCGATATTTTTATTACAAGCTTTTATTTAGCTTGCATTGTAAGTATGTATGTATGTATCTAAGTATGTTTGTTCGGGTGAAATCTTGCAACTCAATTTTGAAGCAGATATCGTCAACCGATTGAGCTTAAATTTTGCATACTTACTTAACTTTGATGACAATACAATAATATGGTACCATGGGGCTGATCTGATGATGGATCCGGAAGGTGGCCATAGGAACTCTATAATAGAAAAAGCAATCCTACCGAGCTTGGGCTCTTTAGAATCGTCTCAGTAAGCATTTGATGGATATCCAAAGAAAAGTACAGTCGGCTATAAAAGCTTGCCACTAAAATGTCATTTTTGACAGAAACTTATTATGTTAGACGCACTTACCCCGCAAGACACGCTTATCCGGACTGGCCTTACCACTAAATTTAATTGAGAAATCAACTTTAATTTAGCTATTTCTTTCTCTAGCTTCGTTTTTCGGTTGATACTACATACTCGTACATTGACGTTGAATCTATACAGACAACCCTTGTTATTTCTATCAAACAGCGCCCACTGCCTATTTTCGATCCAGCAGAAGAAAACCGTTTAAAAAGCAGAAATTTTTGGTAACGGGCACTACGAGACTGAGCCAAAGTTGTTCGGTTCATACTACATACTCTCTGATACTATGTTGACGTTGTGTCTATGTATACCCCTTGTTTAATTAACAATTTTTATCAAACATCGCCTTCTGCGTCTTTTCGATCCAGCTGTAGTAGTGAGGAACACTGCTGTAGACTGTTATCCCGTGGGGTAATAATCTGGTCGACACAATCCCGACTTGGTGTTTGTCCGATTTTCTGACCAACGGGCCGCCAGAGTCGCCACTGGAAAAAAATTCTAGACGTAATAGAATACTAGATAAAATATTGAGTTGATTTTATATATAAACTATTATTTATTCAAAAGGAACTTCCAATATATGTACAACACTATAAAAAAAGCTTATTACTAAAATCAATTCAAATAGGTGCGAAAAACCCCCGCGGCATGGTCCCCAAGACGCTGGCAGCATTTCCTCGCTGAATCGCAATGCTAACGCGTTGAACGAGGAAGCTGCCACCTCTTCGGTCCCCAGAGTCGTTTTTATTAATCTTTCACTGAGGTCTTTATAAAGTTTGTGGGCGCTTGGACCCGACGGACTAAAAATACTTACTTAAACTAAATACCTGATAATTTTACAACTAAAATATAAATAATTGTAATTAAAATAATACTACAGGTTGTATATACCCGCCAGGTCGCCTTCAGTAGATATTGTTGCCAGAAGGCTGGCAGCGTTGCCTCTGGATGGCGAGGCTCAGTCGCTGTCCAAAGTAGCTGCCAGCCCTCTGGTCACCTAAAGCTTAATTTTAATTATAATAAAATATAGGTTATCGCCACACATCGGTAACTCGTGGCACTTAGGTAGCACTTGACAGTTTCTAACAGACTAGTGATGTGACAATGTTCTTCCTATACCAGTCGAGAAAAAGAAACCACTAAAAAAAGGATTTTTAATCATTTAATATATGACATTCGTGATAAACAATTGACATTTGTTCTAAATTTTCACAAGTTAGCCTACGTCTTCTACTTGAGAAAATCCACTTTGTGTAAGAAAACTTGTTGTAAGATATCCTGGATTTTTTGATAACACTATTTTCAGCTTTTGATAAACAAGTTTACTTTTGTGATGCTGTCTCAGTAATGAAAGTGACTTTTCAATTTTAAATACGATCTAGGTAATATTAATTTATTATACTTTTATCTTACCTGAAAAGACACATAGAAAACGTGTATCATCACTAATCTTTTAAGTGCTACCTATATGCAACGAGTTACCGATGAGTGGTTATCGCGTTATCGCGGGCTGGTTTTTGCGCAACTGTACGTCTTACAATGCGCCTATTTTGCGTGAGCTAGTTGCTAGCTGTCATTAAATTTTGCATTTTGCATCACCCTGTCTATCAAAACCAACCTGTAAACATGCCTAGGCCCCTTGATTTTCCCCGCACATATGACGCCCGGGTATGGAGGCTTCATCATGGAGAGACAGATCGGCATGGTGAACATCACCTGCCCGATCCTCTGCAGAACCCTCTCTTGTCGGTTCTGCTCATCCCACAGGTTCTCCTGGAACAAAACACATAACACGGCTCTGCAATAAAGAATATTCTATTCTATTCCATTCAAATTCAAATTCAGATTCTAAGTAACATATAAAAAAACATTTACAATTAACAATAATAATATCATAGTAGTAATGCTACAGACAAATTCACCGGGCATTTTTTACAAGGAGATGTACATATATTGTCTCCAGATCTATTAAATTACAATAAACTTAAACTATATATTATATTCCTTTCTATTCCATTATATTCCATTCTATTCCATTCTATTCCATTCTATTCCATTCTATTCCATTCTATTCCATTCTATTCCATTCTATTCCATTATATTCCATTCTTTTCTATTCTATTCCATGTATTCCATTCTATTCCATTATTTTCCATTCTATTTCATTCTATTCTATTCCATTCCATTCTATTCCATCCTATTCAACTCTTTTTCATTCTATTATATTCTAATCTATTAAATTTTATTCTCTATGAGCTGTAGACTATGCGAACTATATCGGGTGATCAATCCAAATGGGTCAGTAGGGAGAAGTCACAAACGACAAGAGATAGGTGGATCTGTTCTTAGGAACCATGGCGTCGACTTTAGATTTAATAAAAACTGCGTTACATATTTTTATAAATGTCATACATAACCCGGTTAAAACCGCTGTAAAGAATGTAACAATATGACATGCGATTACTTATCTAATTTTAACCAGGTTCAATTCCCGGCTATAAAAATTATCGAATCTACTCACAACATTTTAAGGTAAGGTGATAAGGCTGCCACAGTCCAATAAGTAACTATCACTGTTGGTCTTACCCCACCGTATCTTAGGTTTCAGTACTTGAGAGGCATTTACAACTCCTCCCGCACCTCAGAAGCAAAATGCTGTAACTGCTATCCATACTAATATATTATAAATGCGAAAGTGTGTCTGTCTGTTTGTTACCTTTTCACGCTTAAACCGCTGAATCGATTTTGATTAAATTTGGCATAGAGATAGTTTAAGATCCGAGGAAGGACATAGGATAGTATTTATCGTGGAAATTATATCTAAAAAGACTGAAAAGTGAGTAAACATTTCTGTTGGGGTGCGGTGACCCTGTAGCAAATGTAATTATTAGACCAAAAGCACAATTGCTCTTACATTTGCTTAGGCGCTTTTAATAATCCCTTTTATCAAGTTCCACGCGTACGTAGTCGCGGGCAAAAGCTAGTGTTAAATACATGAGCTGACAGCGTTCTGCCTCTCAGTTCGGCAGATACAGTCGAGTTCATTTACATCTACACACTTACGAGAACAAAAATATCTGAACACGATTTTATGCTCCTGACAATAGGGTCGTGTTCAGATATTTTTGTTCTCGTAAGTGTGTAGATGTAAATGAACTCGACTGTACAATGTTATGCCTCTCAGCCCATCTAGCACTACTACATTTCGCGACTATTGTCGCGCGACATAGCATCGCCCGACACTCTCTCACAGTACTGCGAAGAAAGAGATAGGTAACATTTCCGAGAAAGACTTGCGTGTCACGTGTAAAATTGTATGATTTTCTGCTCTGTGACTGTGACCAATTAATGCTCGCCTACGCTCTTTTATAATGAGGAAATTTTCAAATGAATTTTTAATCACTAATTAATATTTTCAAAAATGTAAAAATGTGACAATATTTCATTTTTTATTATGATATTTAGGAGGCATATTCTTTTATTTCATATTGTGACTTATTATTATGACATATATTATTAGAAAGTAACATATCCATCTCATGCCTCCATTGCGTGGAAAGTAGAAAAAACCTGTTTTCAGCGTGAATTTAGTCAATTTCTAGAAGTATTTGAAAGAAAAATTATCAATGTAAAATTCAAGCTGTATGTTTCAAATATATACTAATAAATCTCAATTGCCCTGTTCTAAGTAGTGACATTGATATAAATATTAAGTTTGATCGTAGAGAAAAATAAACATGATTGATCATAGAGAAAAATAAGTTTCTGTCAAAAATGTCATTTTAGTGACAAGCTTTTATAGCTGTACTTTTCTTTGAATATCCATCAAATGCTCACTGAGACGATTCTAAAGAGCCCAAACTGGGTAGGATTACTTTTTCTATTAGAGAGTTCCTATGGCCACCTTCATCAGATCAGCCCCATGGTACCATATTATTGTATTGTCATCAAAGTTATGTAAGTACGCAAAATTTCAGCTCAATCGGTTGACGATATCTGCTTCAAAATTGAGTTGCAAGATTCCACCCGAACAAACATACTTTAAACATACATACAATGCAAGTTAAATAAAAGCTTGTAATGACTAAAACAATCAACATTTTTGAACGGAGGAGCCTTAAAGTCTTACCGATACAGCGCCCCACCCGGCTGTCTCAAAAATCCGGTGTCTTCGCCTCCGTGGAAAGAAGTCGCTCTGAGGAACCAGAATCACCTTCTTCACTGTGTCCGAAAAGGTCACCATTTTAGACAGCAACAGGACGCAGATGTCAAACTTTGTGGCTGTAAGTAAAATATTCGTTTATTTCTTTCATTGAAGTAAAGTGATTAATTAAAGTAAAAAAAACATAGTTTTTTTGCCTAATGTTGTAAGATTAACAGTAAATCTACTTATTGGACTCTGGCAGTCTTCCCTCGTCGGTCCCAAAACAATTTAAACAATAAATAAAACCGCTTTATTTTTCATTCTCATAAAAAGTCTCAGGGTTTTTCCCGGATACTTTTTGATATCCCCTCCCCGGACAGCATCAGCCTCCAAACTAGGACAAATCCGGGGAAACACGGACGGATGGCAGTGCTACCTGTAGGTGAGACTAGCCGGAAATCCGGAAAAACGGATATCCAAACATCAAGCATCCATCGGACATACGAAAGATTCTTTGACCAAGTTGAAACGGACAAGCTTCTGCCCGTCTAGCACAATTATGCTTCGCGACTCTAGTCGCGTGACTTAGCGCTACCCGTCACCCTCTCACATTACTGCACAGACAGAGACAGGCAATTATCTCGCGCGAGAAATAGTCGCTTGTGACAGTTGTGCTAGAGGTGCTGGAGCTAATAAACGCGCGTTAAAAATAGACCCTTCTCTATTGTTTTATGATAAAGTCGTGGGGCCAAGTGCGACAGCGGGACAAGCGCGAAATATAGAATGGTACAAATGTTTTACTACTAACGCCATCTTACTTACAACTTAACATACATATGTCTCCACACGACCTAAATTCCAGCTAGATGACATTAACTAACAGACTGATCTCCAGATGACGTTGTCAAGCTAGGTACACGTCTGCTGGTTCGAGTGCCCGTGCAAGCCAGCACACACACGCTAGGCGCTGGGGCAGTGCGCTGCCTACAGCCTAGCACCACGATGTCGGTTACAGCCGCCAGGCTACCGAGTAAGCCATGATTTGAACGATACAATACATATGTCTCATTATTTTTTAATGTGAAACACCTCAATTTTTATACTAAACCATTGATACAAAGATCAAAGCACAGAAATTGAAACGCGTAACGTGACGAAGAGACCGGGTATATCAAACCCCGGTACCTCTGGATTACCGGTCCAGCGTATTTGACTTTTGTATCAATACAAATGTACTTTTCGATATATTTGGGCCCTTTTTTCTTTGTTGTACACCCCACTTCTTTGGATTTTGTATATATTAGGTATATTCTACTCAGAATCACGAGCACTTTCGATCTAATTAGGAGAAAAAAAGTGTCCCAAAATTTTCATATATTTTTTATTTTCCTATTCCGTTGCCGCAATACGGTATTTGATGACAGCTCAAACCAGCTACTCTTTATGAAATGTCAAAACGATCTGTTAGTACGAAGTCTCTATGAAGATACTGTCTTAATGTGACCTCATAAAAACGAATAGTCAAAACCAGTTTTCTTTTTCATTTATTGTGTAATTAGAAATAGACATAGTATAAGGTACAAAAGTTAGTGGTACTTTATTTGGTTTCATGTATTTCTGAATGTGTTTTTAGAGGTATCAATGATACAATGTATTTTCCCTGTAGTCAGATACCGTATTGTGGTTTATGGAAATGGTAACGGAGTTGAACGAAATGATAAAGAGACACTTTGTTCATCTAAATTAGATTAAAAGACCTCGTGTTACTGAGTATAAAATACCTAAAATATCCAAAATTTAAAAAAGAAGTGGAGTTTACGATCAATAAACATGGCCCAAGTGCGATTCCCCGCTGTCGCGCTTGTCCCGACCGGCCCTCACAAAGGTAGTAGTACTCTTCGTGCGAGTGGTAATCCACGACGCGACGTGTCAGGACCGCCTTCTTGTGCCTTATGTGACCCATGTAGATTCTAAACTCCCACCTGAAACAAAAAAGTGTTTTTCCACACTCTTATCTCGACCACCCGCACTTATCCCACCGTCATTAAATATCCTGACGCATCCTTTCTACCGCCATATTGAAATTCCTTTGTTTCCCATCACACAAATTCAGAAATGTGGTCAAATCAGTTCATCAACCAGCCTTTTAATCGATATTATCGAATAGAAGATAAACAATTTAATAATTCAATTCAATTCAATTCAATTCAATTATTTATTCATAAAAATACATTTTATACGTCATTATATTAAATTTTACATTTTACAGGTACACATAATTAACATTAAAAATATTCAATCATTATCGTTATAATTATATTTTACATTAGTTTATAATTACATTTAAACGCATGTCAATGTCACCAGTGACGGAATTTACCCCTCAAAAAATTCTTCAATGGAATACAGTGCGTCAACAATGAGTTTCTCCTTCAGTTTTTGTACAAACGACCTGTAACTAGGAGCTTGTTTAATAGCCGGGGGGATCCTATTATAAACCTTGGGACCAATGTAGCCGAGGCACTTCCTTGACTTTGCGAGGCGCGTGCATGGTAGACACAACTCATGTCGCCGTCGGGTGTTGAAAGCATGCACGTCCGCGTTTGTGTGGAATATGTCAATGTTCCTCCTAACATACTTGGCTATTTCTAAAATGTATAGGCTTGGTAGGGTTAGTATTTTATACTTCTTAAAAAGATCCTTGGCGGGATGGTCCCAGCTTACACCCGCGATGACGCGTACTGCTTTTTTTTGAAGCCTGAATGCTCGTTCGCGTTCCGCGGCCGAGGCCCAAAGATCAACTCCGTAAGACAGTATGGAGTTGAAATAGCCATAGTAGGCTTTTTTTATACCGGGGAGGTCGAGGCTCGGTCGCAGTCTGCTTAGAGCGAAGCAGGCTGAAGATAATCGATGGCAAAGGGTGTCGATATGGGGTGACCACTTTAAACCGGCATCTATTGTTAAACCTAAATATTTGACCTGCTCAACTTGAGGAACAGGCTGGCCGTTGCACTCAATGTCGAGTTTCAGGTTTATGATACCCCGTAGGCTAAAATGTATAATATTTGTCTTCTCGACATTTAACACCATGCCGTTTGCAGAAAACCACGCTGATATTTGGTTCATTACTTTTTGGGTTTTTGCTTTTAATTCCTTAAAGTCCTCGGCAGCAACAATGACGCATCCATCATCCGCAAACAATACAAACTCCGCCTCATCCGTAGCTGAAGTGAAGTCGTTCATCAGCAAAATAAATAGGTTGTTTCCCATTATCGAACCTTGAGGTACAGCGTATGGACCCAATTGCAGCAAATCGGACCTTGTCCCGTGTACTTCCGTCAGTTGTTTGCGGGCCTTTAAAAAAGATTCGATGATTTTGAGAAAGTTGCCAGAAATGCCATAGTGATCTAGCTTGGCTAACAGGAGGGCGTGGCTTACCAGCTCGAAGGCGCGTGACAGGTCGCAGAATATGGCCGCCACCTGCCGTCGCGCCTCGAGGTGTCTCATAGTTTTGGCTATTACGTCGCGAGCGGCATCGATCGTTGATCTCCCTGGCTGATAAGCGTACTGCTGTTTATTAAGCAAGTTATTATTGCTAAAATATGACATGAGCGCATCGCTTAGAAGGCGCTCAAAGACCTTTGAAAAGATCGGAATCAGTGAGATGGGTCTAAAATTTTTTAGCAAGTCTTTGTCCCCCTTGCCCTTATAAATGGGTTGAACTTTGACATTTTTTAGGCTTGTAGGATATATACCATTTTCTACACATTGGTTAAATAATTGGCAAAGTATTCCGATAATAAAAGGAGGGAGTAGGTCGAATAGCTTCGTCGACATATCGTTGATGTCAGTGGAACATTTACGCTTTATTTTTTGCACAATTTTGATTACTTGCTCAAGTGAGAATCCATTAAAATTATGTACGCAGTTATGTCTCCCAATGTATTTGCTAAGAAATGAAAGCGATAACGGAATGTTCATGTGTGCCATTGAGTTTATGTTGGCGTTTACGTAGAACTGGTTTAGATCAGCGGCCGCGGCTGCTACTCGCTGCTCCTCGCACTGGCCGGCTGATTTGCTTATCAGTACGTCGAGCGCGTCCCTCCTGTTTACCTGCCTACCAGTCTCGCACGCGATAATGCGCCATGATGTACGGCTAATATCGTTACTATTATTTATGGATTTATTAATAAAATCCCTCCGGGCTAAACATAGTTCGTTAAAGTATTCTGTTTCTATAGTTACCAGGTCGCTTGCCAGTTGACTATTGTCAGGGTCTTCGCTCAAACGTGATTTGGTGTTACGGAGACGTAAACGTAGGAGTTTAATATGGTCGTTTATCCATACTTTTGATGTTTCTCTGAGTGGATACTTTTTTAAGGGGAAATGTATGTTAAAATAATGGGTAATAATATCAAGTATTGAGTTTACAGTTATATCTATACATACAGGTTTGTATAGGACCGCTTGCCAGTCGTGATTAGTAAGACTCTCATTAAATTGAAATGTATTATATTCGGAGAATAAGCGTTTCCATATTATATTATTATACTGTAGCACTTTTTGTATAGTGATGGATAAAATTACACACTGATGATCCGATATATGCATTTCGAATGGTTTTACATTTATAATTTCATGGGATAACAAGTTGGAATATGCATGATCGATACATGATTTCTTCGTTTTACATATTCTTGTCGGAAATGATACAATGGATTTCAATCCAGCGGATGTGACTGAGTCAATCAAAAGTTTCTTTTCTTTAGTATTAGTGAGTAGATCTATATTAAAATCACCCATAATTATAGTTTTATATTGCTTTAAAAAACGAAGATCCATTACTTTTGTAAATCTATTGAGGAATGATTCAAAATTATTATTATCACCCGGTTGAGGGGGTGGTTTGTATACACATATAACTATTATATTTAACCCGACAAGCTCGATTGCACAGGCTTCAAAGTTCAGTTCTTGACAGAATTCGGCAATTTCCTCCCGTTCTATAGTTAGAATGGTAGACCTTGTATATATACAAACCCCTCCTCCTTGGTGCTCGGATCTACAGAACTTAGCACTAAGTTTAAAGTTCATTATATTAATCGAAGTTAATTCGGCTGTTGACAGCCAGTGTTCGGATAAACAAAGCACGTCAATATTTTGCATAAGTTCAAGTTCGCACTCTAACTTATATGTCTTGCATTTTAACCTATTAATGTTTTGATGTATAATAGTTATTTGTTTCGATTCTACCGTCAGCTGCGTCGTCTCGGGACCCGTGGATTTTTTGGATTTTAACCTGGAGGACGTCGGAATTGTGTTGGTTGTAGTACTCGAGAGCCTCGCGGAGCCTTGGTGAGATTTGTGTTGATAGTCGTCGTTGAAACTATTTGGCTGAGGAGTCGTGTTTGGTGGTGGAATTGTCGGGCGTGCCTCTCGCGCGCCGTGTGCTGCGGCGAAACCACTCACTGACCTCGATTCCAGGTGGCCAGCTGCTTGGGTTCATGAAGAAGTCATATTTGTCGGTAGGTACTGTGATCTTAAATGAAGCGTAGTACGTATGTTTGAGTGTTAATTGTTCGACTTTGTAACCGTTACATTCGTTTTTCTTTTGCATATACCGTAGTAGGCTATCGGCTGAGGTATTGAATTTGAAGAAGCAGGCGTGAATGCGCCTAACACGGTCCATTGTTTGAATTTCCGGATCAGCAGAACCACTGCCCTTTACTACTGATCTACGGAATGATTTACGGTTCTTTTTTTTGGGTCCAGCTATCTTCCATGTCGAGTCGTCGTCGTCAGCGACATCACCAGCGAGGTCAGTTACGATCGGGGTCACATATCCTGTTGATAGACCTGTGTTTAATATTCCCGAGATCTCTGGCTGGGGTGTTGTTATTGCCGCCGGCGGTTGTTCGCGTTTAGAATCAGTGTTGGTGTCAGCGCTAATTGCGTTCACGACCGGTGTCGGAGGTGTAGCGGGCGTACTCGATTTCCTCCTCTGCGTCACAGTACTTAGGGCTTCGTTTGGTTTGGAGCGCGCTAGTCTCGGTGGACGAGGTTGGACTACTGGTTGTGCAGCGGTTGTTTTTTTCGGCTGCAGTTTGGGGGTAGATGCCTTCCCATCCGTCTTTGTTGTTAGCTCGCGTATTAGTTGAGATTGATTTGCGATTATCTTTGTTTGCTCACAGATTACGTTTTCCAAAGAAATCACTTTAGCACTAAGTTCAGACACACATTGGCGCACCTTTTGCACTTCGCTTTCGATGTTTGTGAGCGACATTTTGTATTTATTTCTATAAACCCGACGGAGTAATGTCTCACGCGTCAGACTGGTCCCGGGGGGGTACCTACACTGAATAGTATCACATTATTACATTTTCGACCATATACCCCAATTTGTGTTTAAAAATTCATTTGATGTTTCATTCTAAAAGAGCGTATTCATTGGTCACAGCGCAGAAAATCATACAATCGATCTATTAGGCTGCGTTTCCACCAGGGATGTGTAGCGAGGGATGTGTTTTTGTTAACTAATAGAATCAGCCGCGCTGAGCGAGGATAAGTAAATGAAGTTATTCTATTGGTTAACAAAAACACATCCCTCGCTACACAACTCTGGTGGAAACGCAGCCTAACTAAGGTGAACTTAGTATGGAAATTTTACTACTTTTCTCTTTGTGTGTTGTAACTGTCAGATTTTCCACAAGCTGACGTCATGTAGACGGCCGATTCATAGATGACGCTGCTTTCTCGTTTTTTTTTATATTTAGAAAACGTGTTCCGTTATAATAAATAAATGAAATATAGGTGACACAATCCGTAATTAAAACTAAACATACGAAAACCATTGAGCCAAGGTGAGGCTTCGCTCGCTCGGAGGCATATAGGCGATTTCTAGCGATGAGAGGTCACAACTCACTTGTGAAACTGTTTCTTATCCCCCTTCAACAAGTCTTCCACGCAGTGTGCCGCCGTCAGCACAGTCTGAGAGCTGATTAGAGACCCCCCACACGCAGCAGAGAGGTCTCCGTTCGCTTCTAGAAACGCTATAAATGGCCAGTCTCTTATAGAAGCCCTGTCACCGTTGACGATGAAGGGAGACATGTTTGCGGATGCAGAAGTCACCATCGTGAAGAGGAGAGAACGAATCATTATGTCCTGAAATGATTATAAGTTTAGGATCAATGTAGAACGTCGCTAAAATGTACTTTATTCAACAAACAAGCAACAAAAAAGCAATAGTATATAAAAACTTAAAGTAATTAACAACTAGTTACATAATAACCTAAATCGATAATTTAAAACACCCTTGGCACAAGTAGTTAGTCATCATGAGACCCTCAATCAATGCGTGATATAGAAAATGCTACTAAAACTGAAGATACTTGTAACTAACTTCAATATTGGCTGAGATCTTGTCACTTGTTCCGAGTAAAGCTGAATATCTTCAAAATATCGGGTCCTATTTCCATCCGTAGCTAAGAACCATCTCAACGGACAAATCTTTCAATAAAAAATCACTTAAATTGGTCCATCCGTTTCGGAGTTATGATACCACAGACACACACAGATATGTACATACATTTTATACAGATGCACATGTTAAGCTTATAACACCCCTTCTTTCTTCTTCGGGTGTTAAAAACTAAAATTAAATTACTCTAAAACTAAAATGAACTCTGAAAGTATAATATGAAGGCAGCATTTACTGTATCGCTATGCTGATACAAGGAAGCTGTCAGGTCTTCGGTCCCCGATATTATCTGCTAACCTTCAAGACAGTTCCGGGTGTAGATTATGGGCGGTGAGACATCATGGATCTAAGGTACAAAATTACCTAAGTCCCCTAACTGGACGCTACAGGGACATTCTCCAAAGCCGTGTCCAAACTATGCTAATCCACTTGGTGACGATTGCGTTTCTGGGTGGAATAGAAGTATAGTTCGAAGACGGTGACCATCGCTTGGATGGTGTTTAGTACTTGTTTCGGAACTTTCGGACATCGGGTAAACTGACCTCTTTGCAGTAACAATCTGTGATGTCTGGATTCACAGCAGTATCGGGAGCTCGAGGAAGGTAGTCTTAGGTGCTCAGCTCATCATCATCACGTGTCTTAGTTGTGCTACTTACCATGAAGTGATATAACGGTTCAGAAGAAAAGTACAATACTATTATTTTTACCGTTTTTTTGATACACGAGTAAACATTATTGTCGATAATTAATTGTCGTCACCAATCGTTGGTTTAATGCTAATTAAACTTTTTAATAGTTTCTCGTAAACTATCCCGAAGTTAATGATTACATGAAGTTAAGTAATTGCTCACCGTATGACGCATTTGGCTACCATTTTTAGTAAACTATATGGTTAAACTTTGTCATAAAGGTATAACGTTCTTTTTAGTTTAGTGTAGTTGAATCTGCCGGCACATGTGTTCCCTCCTTCCTACAGCAGGGGACTTTTCAAACGAAGCGTTAAGAAGCATCTCTCGAGCCAGCATGGCAGTGTCAACTGACAAGGCACCGTTGCGTTGGTATCTTGTCCGTTGCGATGGCGACTTGAGGTCCCCTTTTTGGTTACCATTAGGGGAAGTAGAGCCACTATGTTCTGTCAATATAAGAAACCAAAAGTAGCTTGTTTCGGCGCGAAAAAATAACAAACATACGCACATACAATTTTGCTTTTATAATTTTACTGGCTGTGTCCGCTAATTCCACGAGAACACTATTTCCGGATATAAGTAGCCTACGTGTGAATCCAGTGTTAGCAATCTCTACAACAAATTATATCAATATTTATCCAGCCGTTTGAGCGTCAAGAAGTAACAAACACACAAACAGACTCACAAACTTTCACCTTTGTATAATTGTAATATAACAAATATCGGTAAAAATACTGAAAAATACTGCAGGCAGTAGGCCGGAGGCCTGATTTAATTTAGTTTCCGGAGTAAGGCAGATTCCAATTTCTATGTTTAGGAATTTTTGTGTTCCGAAAATGAGGAAATAAAAGTTAAAGAACTGTGACAATTTTATTACTTCATGGTGGTAAAAAAACAAAAATAATATTTTTGTTTTTCATAGCCATGATAGCTGTTTAAGATTCATATCCATATCATTCCAATAGTCCTGTTCTAGTTAATAACATCAATAATATGTTAAGAAACATGGTTGATCATAGAGAATGTCTAAAACAATCAGCATTTTATAAGCAATAAGGCCCCTTAATTCATACTTGAGTTTTAAAGCCTAGGTACGCTATTGTAGGTACTTACTATCTTATTTGTATTAAAACTAGTAGCTGTGAGTTGTAGACAGTATAGACCTTCAGCTGTTGCGAAATGGTTGAAATTAGATTTTATTTAAGTTTTCAACCCCCATAAGTAAGTGTACCAGTCATTATAAAAAAATTCAAATTCCGGAATCGTCAAAAAAAAATTTATCCGTTGAGAAATTCGAATTTGAGCCGGTAACCATCTAGACATCAAAACATACTAAGTTTATACTAAGTTTGGGCTAAGCTGGATCGGAGACGCCTCGCTCGTTTCGCTCACTCGGTCAATAAATACTACATTTATCAAGGTTTTGTTAAAGTTAGGTGGCATCTACAAACTCGTTGGGACAATGTTTGCTGAACAATTGTCCCTGGGCTTCCGCTATCCAAGAGTAATAGTACGCCACACTTGTGAACACGGTGATGCCAGGGGTATACATCGGCTTGTACGACACGACCCCGACTAACAACTGGTCCTTTAATCTTGCTAAAGGACCTCCGGAGTCGCCACTGTAAAAAAAAACAGGGTTATCAACTAACAAGAGATTGAAGGGCGCCAAGCTCCCAGTTGAATGCATCCGGAATGATGGGTCAAATTGACATTTCATATTTTCAAGAGAACAATTGTATTTTCTGTGTTCCGCTTAGAAAGAGGACGTAATCACTGTTTTTATATTTTTCTGAGATTACTAATTCTTTTATCATTCTGAAATTTTACAGACATTATTGATAGCTTTTTTTCGCGGATAGAAAAACGTCATTCACATCATCATCATAGATAAGACGGGATCGTCTAAGTCACGCCATAGATAAGCTAAAGAAAAAATGGCGGAAAGCGTTTTTGTCTTTTCATTATAGTATAGGTACATTACTGCCGAGGCGGGGAAAAGTCAGTTCGTGGATGAGTATGATATTCAATAATACGAATCTGCCAACTGACATTCCCGCCGAGGCTTGTATAGTGCTTTTCTCCAAATATGCTTGGAAATAATCACCAATCTACATTTTAATTTAATATATCAGTGCCATGAAGTTCATTTGGTACTTATTTTTTTAGGAATAGGAATAAAAATTCGGGTCCGAATCATATGTTTGATTTACAACAAAATATATTAATAAGAATTAAAATTATATGCAATCACAATATTAAAAAATATGCACAATAATTATTAATTTAAGTTATATCAACAACTTCTAAACACACTGTTTTTTTAGAAACCTTACCATATTTATCATTCGGAGAATATCATAAGTTAAAAAAAACTTATATATTGATTTGGACACAATCATTTCTGTTTTATTTTTTACTAGCTTTGCCCCGCGGTGTTACCCGCTCATGCCACGGAAACACTACATTTATTCGGAATGAAAAGTATTCTATGTCCTTCCCCGGGACTGAAACTATCTATATACCAAATTTCATCTAAATCGGTTCAGCGGTTTAAGCGTGAAGAGGTTACAGACAGACAGACAGACAGACAGACAGACACACTTTCGCATTTATAATATTAGTATGGAGTATGGATATATATATATAGTTAGTATATAGTATGGATTTGTTTACGTTTGGTACACTTATTAATTTTCAACTCACTCATTAAATACCTTAACCGCATATAAGATTATTATTTAAATTGTTTGTCCGTTACATTGAGTTATTATTACTACGTAGTAATAATAACTCAATGGTCCGTTATTCGAAATTTGTCTACATTTAAAAAACATTGACAGTAGCAGAGCAGAAAAATGTTCAATGCATGAACTAAACGCAGAGAACAATTAAAAAGTTTATACTAGTTTTGTTTTTTTTTTATTTAGTGGACAATTGGCTGTATGGTGCAGGACTAAAATTTGTTAGGCAACCCATATGCAATATATTTATTGACATATTAAATTAAAATAAAATACATTTCATCAAATAAACATCTCGGTGAAGGTCGTTTTATATCGGGATCCTATACTATAGATATTTGTTTGTTGGTGAGTTTTGGTTGTCAACCGATATTATACTCGTACAGGGTGACCCATTTAGATCGGTCTTCCACCTGTATAATCATTATGTGCAATAAACGTATTGAGTATTGAGTATATATTTTATAATCGTTCTTAAGGCCAGGCGCGCACGCCGATTTTAGTCGCGCGATAATTTTGTCGCATAAATGCAAGATATGGGTTTATATGAGAAAGCGCGCACCACGATTTTCATAAACCCATAAGTACGCTTATTTCTGCGACAAAATTATCGCGCCACTAAAAAAAATCGTGGTGCGCGCCTGGACTGAAGAGTAAACTCCAGTCGTGCGTCGGAGCTGACACACACACTTTTTTTAAATAATATTGATTTCCCGGCCAAGGCCAATAATATTTCTTTTTTTTTTATTTGTATTACCGCCTTATTAAAATAACGAACGACACGAAGAAAATACTATGATTTGTGTGATTAACTTGAAAATATTTATTCCCGGGTCACGCATGTTATTTATTTATTTATTTATTTAATCTTTATTGCACAAAAGAAAACTTATCGTACAAAAGGCGGACTTAATGCCATGAGGCATTCTACATACATAATATAAATATTTAAGTATTACGTATATCGTCGTCTAGTACCCACAGTACAAGTTTTGCTTAGTCTAGGGCTAGGTTGATTTGTGTAAGATTGTCGTTTTTTAGGGTTCCGTACACAAAGGGTAAAATCGGGACCCTATTACTAAGACTTCGCCGTCCGTCCGTCTGTCACCAGGCTGTATCTCAACAACGGTGACAGCTAGACAGTGGAAATTTTCGCAGATGATGTATTTCTATTGCCGCTATAACAACAAATACTAAAAATAAAATAAATATTTAAAGGGGGCTCCCATACAACAAACTTGTTATATATTACGGTACGGAACCCTTCATGCGCGAGTCGGACTCGCACTTGCCCAATTTTTTTTTTTACTATATTGTGTGCATGAACAAACCTGTCAGCGGACTCCTCCCCGTCAGGCTCGCCGGTGCATATGATCCCTGGGTCCTTGTCCCTTTCGTTCATCTCTTCATAGCAGCGCTGCAAATCGATCAGACTCTGATTTAGAGACTTCAGTAGCTGGCTGATGTGGCCTGTGGGCTAAAAAAATTAAAATTGATAAGGCTCATTATTCGTTCAAAATGCTGATTGTTTTGGACTTTTTCTCTATGTAGAAACATGTTTCTTAGCACAATTATCAATGTTACTACTTAGAGCACGGCTATTGAGATTTATTGATATATATTTGAAACCTGCAGTTTGAATTTTTCATCGATAATTTTTGTTTAAAAAACTACAGTGAATGTGTGAAAAATCACGCAGAGAACTGTTTTTTCCGTTAATTTATGATGGATGTATTACTTTCTAGAAGTCATGAAAAAGTATTCGCTTTAAAAAGTTGGGTGAAATTATCAATATATTTGGCACTAGCTGTGCCCCGAGGTGTTACCCGCTCATACCACGGGAACACTAAATTTATTCGGGATGAAAAGTATCCTATGTCCTTTCCCGGGTCCCAAACTCTCTCCATACCAAATCTATATATATAAAACTCAAAGGTGACTGACTGACTGACTGACATAGTGATCTATCAACGCACAGCCCAAACCACTGGACGGATCGGGCTGAAATTTGGCATGCAGGTAGATGTTATGACGTAGGCATCCGCTAAGAAAGGATTTTTCAAAACTCACCCCCTAAAGGGGTGAAATGGGGTTCCAAAGTTTGTATGGGGAAATAAGATTGGTTATTATTATTTTATTTGAAACTTCACAGGGGTATTTCTAACGATAAATGAGTAAACACGTGTTTCAGGTTTTTTGAAAATTCAACCCCTAAAAGGGAGAAATGTGGTGACAAAGTCTGAAAATCAATATGGGTATTGTTTTTATGGTTTATCGGGTCGCTGATTACGAAAACCGCAACGATTTTAAAATCCAACGTGGCGGACGTGAATTACCATCTCCCCTGTTGGGGTGAAATGGGGTTGAAATGTCTAAATAATAAACCGCTGGTTCTAGACTCTAGAACCAGCGGTTTACTAGAGAGTCCAAATTTGGCACGTAGGTTCCTTATAAGGTGTAGGGGTGCACTAAGAAAGAATTTTTCAAAATTCACCCCTTAAAGGGGAGAAATGGGGGTCCAAAATTTGTATGGGAAAATAAGATTAGTTAGACTATTTTATTTGAAACTTCACAGGAGTATTTCTAACAATAAAAGAGTAAACACGTGTTTCAGAATTTTTGAAAATTCAAGCCCATAAAGGGAGAAATGTGGTGACAAAGTCTGAAAATCAACATGGGTATTGTTTTTATGGTTTATCGGGTCGCTGATTACCAAAACCGCAACGATTTCAACGATAAAATCCAACGTGGCGGACATGAATTACCATCTCCCCCGTTGGGGTGAAATGGGGTTGAAATGTCTAAATACTAAACCTTTGGTTCTAGAGAGTCCAAATTTGGCACGTAGGTTGCTTATAAGGTGTAGGGGTGCACTAAGAAAGGTTTTTTTTAATTCACCCCCTATGGGGGTGAAATGGAGATTCAAAGTTTGTATGGGGAAACAAGATTAGATAACTTGGTACCCTGTATCCCGGAAGGGGAAGAGGGAAGAGTTGGTTTCTATGGATTATCGGGTCGCTTACTAAAAAAAGAACGATTTTAAAATTCAACATGGCGGACGTGTAATACCATCTCTCATGTTAGGGTGCGATGGGGTAGAAATGTCTAAATATGTCTAAACATATGGGTGTCGTTTTTAAACGCACAGCCCAAACCGCTGATTCTAAAGAGTCTAAATTTAGAACGTAGGTTCCTTATAGGGTATAGGGGCGCACTAATAAACGATTTTTCTAAAGGGGGTGAAATAGAGATCCAAAGTTTGTATGGGGAAACAAGATTACACTATTTTATTCGAAACTTCACAGGAGTATTTCTAAGAATATGAGTAAACACGCTTTTCAGGCCTTTCAAGAATTGAAGCCCTAAAAGGGGGAAATGTGTTGACAAAGTCTGAAAATCAACATGGGTATTATTTTTATTATTTATCAGGTCGCTGATTACGGGTACAACAATTATTTTAAAACTCAACGTAGCGGACGTGAAAATACCATTCCCCTGTGGCGGTGCGATGACGTTATGATTGTGGGTGATATGAATATGGGTGTCATTTTCATGTTTTTTTGGGACACTTGTGGACATGAAAATTCTTGAAAGCATTTGTGCCTAATTGCAATTCAATCGGTGCAGTAGTTTTGCAGCAAATCGGTTGTAACAGACGGACTCACAGACAGCTACAAGTGATCCTATAAGGGATTTATTTTTGCTTTTGAGGTATGGAATGAGTCCCGTTATCCTAATAGATGATTAAATTTGTATTTGGTGCCATTTCGATTGTCGTCAAGGCCAGTGCGGGTGGCGCGGCGAGACTGGAGTAGTCATCGGGAAACCTCCTGCAGCCTTATTTAATAAATGCATTCAAACTTTTCAACAATAAAACGGCTAGACGGATAAGCAGATTATACCCTAACTTTAACAAATAGCCCACTTTTTATCCTGAAAAAAAGAGCATCGTTCCCGTAGGATAATGTTTATTGTATAGGAACGCGGGCGAAGCCGCGGGTTAATGCTAGTTACATATAAGTCGGTTCAGCGGTTTAAGCGTGAAGAGGTAACAGACAGACGGACACACTTTCGCATTTATAATATTATTATGGATAATATAAAAAAAAATTGCAACCAATTCAACAGTGCTCTGCTAGTACCTAACAAAAAATATCATATTCGATTTTTAATTATAAAAATAAATGAATTTAAATTAGTAATTATTAGTGAACATAAAGTATATTTGTCTAGTTTACTACCAATTAAGTATTATGAATATGAATATATCCCGCTTTTTTTTTAAATTTTATGATATTCCAGATATTTTCTACTCAGAATCACGAGCCCTTTTGATCTAATTTAGAAAAAAGGGTCCTTTGGAACCAGTAAAAACTAGCTTTTGAGCAGAGCGAACAGAACGTAAATAACTAAAAAGCTTATTGAGGTAGTGGGGAGTTGTGGGGTTTTAAAAAGTACATTATATAGAAGCCATAGAATATGGGAGTGAAGGCGAAAGTCACGTTAGTACGACGAAATTCATCCTAACAAGAATTATAGAAAAAAAGGCATTAAAAGATTATCTCTTGGTACCCGAATTTCGGTGACAAGTATATTTCTGGTATGTGTATCTTTTATAAATAGGCTTATGTAATGATAATGAATTTTATAACACTTCATTTGTTTTTCGGCCGAACTTACTCGTTCATCTATTGCTTACTTTCCAGCTTCTACAACAATGCACTTTTTTCTATGAAACTTACCGAATATTTGCCCCATCCAGCAACAGCTAAGTCTGTAGTCGCGTTCCTTTCCATCCCTTTCTTAATCATTACTACCTTCCTCACAGTCGGTAGGAACTCGACAGGCTGGTTGAGGAACAAGATCCCGATGTCATAGGGAACATCATAAGGGTCATATTTCTGGTGGGTGATGTAGTCGTGTCCAATGCGTGTCAGTGTCGCATTTGCGAAGCTTCTATGGCCCATGGATACCATGAACTGATATCTGAAAAATTGAAAATTGACAAATATATTATAAAGTAGAAGATGGTTCGACGATTCGAAATTGAAAATATGATTCATATTGTATTTTAAAATGCTTAAATGCTGTCCGTCATTTTAACACTTGATAGTAACGTCACGACTGCGTTAAAAAGAAAATTAAAAAAAAAAAACATAACAAACTGCCGTACAATTGGCTTGGAGCAAATTTTATGAAGGCCATAATTTTTTTTCGATTGTTTGCTGTAAGTATCTACAAACTACAGAACTTTATTTTTCTTTACCATGTTCCTGAAAAAAAATTACAACTCGATAGCTCCCAATATTCTTGGATGAAGGAATCTTTGCCTTCGCAAACCCAATTAAAAAAAAAAACAAGTCGATGGTTGACACTGACAATTTAGACACTGACGTGTGTCAACATTTCTTCCGGTTTGACATTGACCAGTGCCGAGCATCGATTTTTTTTTAAGATTATTACGTTCTGTTAAGTAGAATAATTATTTGGGAAAATCCATGGTTAAGAAAAATTAAGAGCTGTAATTAGTATATACATACAGCAAGTATTATTGAAGCAACATATAATAATTTTCTTTTAAAATTGTACTCACCCTATGTTATAGTGAATTATTATTAATAATAAAAACATACTTATCGAAATCCCTCTTATTATAAGTGACATCGTCGAGACAATGCGCTGCAGTGAGCACAGTCTGTGAGCTGATGAGCGAGGATCCACATATAGTCGCTGATGCTACATCTCTAAACGCTATTATGGTAGCAATGAACGGCCAGTCTTCTATAGAGGCGAACTGTCCTCCGACTATGAAACCTGACATCTGCGCCGAGGCTGCAGACAGACAGGCTGCAGACAGTAGTGAGAGGAACAGAAGCATTTTTGAGTTCTGAAAGTGAAATTGGTGGAGAATGACTGAATGACTGATTGATTTGGAATGCCGTGGTTCTAAAAACCATGGAGTGCAACTAATTGTGATTTTTATGACACTGAGGTGTGTCAAAATTTCAATGGGTTGACACTGAAGTGCGTCAAGATTTCGACGTCTTGACATCGAGTCGACAATGAGGTGTGTTAAAATTCCAACGGGTTGTCGTTGTAAAGTTTAATTTTAACAAGTCTATAACTTCGGTTTAGAAGGCTTTCTTGAGAGTCTTTCAGTCACAAAAATAGCTAACTGTCATGACGAAAATAAATAAAAAATGTTTTAGAAAAGCGATCGCTAAGACTATTGTTAAAAAAAACTTTGAAAAACTTTGCTAACCCTATTGAACACTTTTCAATGGATATCTTTGGATATATAAACATAGTGCATCTCCTTTTGTTGTGACAACGCGGTTGGCGCAGTTTGTAGTGCACCTGCCTGCTGAGCCGGCTGTCCTGGGTTCGAATCCCGGCGCGGGCAAATATTTATATTATGAACTCGAATATTTGTTCCTAGCTTGTTGATGTTATCAATACAGTATTTAAAATATCGTCTAGTGCACATAGTACAAGCATTGCTTAGTTTGGGACTAGGTCGATTTGTGTAAAATTGTTCCTTAATATTTATCTTTCTACACTCCGTATTCTAGCATTTCTCACCTCTATAGAGTACTCCATCCCTTATAGGTTTCATGTATAGTCAGTTCTTTCCAGTCACACTAACCTGGATAAGCGTTAACTCTAATAAAGTCAATGACGCAACGCTTTAATTTATCGAAGACTTAATGGTGATTAAACGGTCACAAGCAATTTGATTACTTTCAATCTTGGTGCAGATATAAATGAGCACAAGATATAGTCCTCTCGTTGGCGTTGCACGTTCATTTTCGAAAACAATACTGTTGTGCGGTTTTGTACCTAATTATCGTCTGTCATAAAAGAGTGCTTCATGGATAAGATGTCATTTAGGTGGATTATTAACTCTAAGTTCTTCGCCAAGGGTTGAAATTGCTTCAATAGTAATCGCATTTACTGGACTTAACTTTTTTAATAAAATTTAGCTAGGGCTCACAAAATCTTTTTTCTTTTTTTGAGTTCAAATCATTTCAAATTTGTTTAAAAATGGGCTACTAGCCTATAACTATATCTCCGTTTGTCATAAATTTAAAAGGACATCCAAACATTCGGACGAACGAAAGAACTTTCGGCCATGTTGAAACGGGGCCACCCGCTGGGTCAATTAATTGACCTTTTATTAGGAGGTCTTAAATACGTCTTAATATTTTTTCACATTATGACAAAATATATTGTAACCAACCATCTTTTTAAAGTGAATAATACTATTCCCAGAGTTCTTAATAATAACATAGCTATTTTATGCTTTCATTGCATGCTGTCGAGAATAAGTAAATTAAAAGAAAAAAAAAACAGTTTTCTGCGTGAATTTTGTCAATTTCGAGTAGTTTTTGAAACAAAAATTATCAATGGAAAATTCAAACTGGTTTCAAATATATACCAATAAATCGCTATAAGTGTTCTAAGGTTTGACATTGATCATATGTTAAGAAACGGTTAAAGGGGAAAAACGTTTAAAACAATCAGCATGTTTAACGAATAAGTAGCCTTAATTTGTTTATACATACAGATTAAACAAAATCCTATGTGTTCAATTGTTTACAATTGTCTATGAGTCTTGGTTATGTTTCTTTCACATCGCATGAAACGGAGTTAGGTTTGGTAACTTGGGTCTTCGTTTGTTTTTTTTTTCAGTCAGATTTTAAAGCTATAACGCAATTTTGACGAGAGTGAAATAAAACAAAGAAGCGCCTTTTAAGATTTAATGTCATACAAAAAACAGTCGCTACTACAGAGACAATTTCTACTTGTTCTAAAAATATATAATTGTTCTTCTATTCCGTAGCTTATTTTATTTTTCAATCTCCGGAATAGTAAGAATTAAATATTTTCCTTTTTCCATAAGGAAAAAGCTAAATAGGTCATAATGTAAGGCGTGGGTTGGAATCCCGCTTGCATTTTAATGGATTCCGTAAAAATTCACCATTTCTAATATTCAGTTTTTTTAGTTTATTGTCTTTTAGCTTCTGGTATTCTTTCGTTTTCGTAATCTTCTCCTATCCATTCGTTATCTGCCCGGACAGAATTTATTAAATAATTGTGCTTGTGTCTCCTGAATCCATGAGTAGTAGTAAGGCACGCTGCTGTATACCGTTACCCCAGACCTAGGCAGCCTATACGATATTATTCCTACTTGGAACTTATCCTTTTTTCGAATCAACGGACCACCGGAGTCTCCGCTGGAACAAGATTTTATGGAAATAAAAATTTAATACATGAGACCCTCATGCAATGAATGATGTAGAAAATGCTACTAAAACTGAACATAACCTCAAAATTTTAAGTTCTTAGCTTCAATATTGGCTGCGATCTTGTCACTTGTTCCAATCAAAGCTGAATATTTTAGAAATTACTAGTCTTATTTCCACCAAACATATTTAGCTAACTAAGAACAATCTCGGCGGAAAGTCTTCGATAAAAAAAAACTTACTCAAATTTGTCCTCCCGTTTGGCGGCTACAATGCCACAGACATATACACAGAAATACGCCTCTTTTTAAACCCCGACGAAAATGTCTGAACGACGAAAAGTCTGTGTATTTCTGTATTAGTAGTTTCCAAGACATTCAGCTTTAATTGGAACACCTGTCAATATTGAAGCTAGGAATTCCAAATTTTCTAGTCATGTTCAGTTTTACCAGCATTATCTATATCACGCATTGCATGAGATAGAAAACTTATTTTCAATACAATAGATATGTAATGATTTCTGCCTGTCCTAACCTTCGGTGCCCAAACATGGTCCACATGACCACTGAGTACCACAAGGCCAAATTGAAGGTTTCCCAACGGGCCATGGAGCGCTGCTTTTTAGGTGTGAAAAGTACAGATCGCATCTGAAACACCACGCCCTGAGGTACCGGGTTCGATTACCGGTATCTTCTACCAGTTACCGCATTTCAATTTTTCGTTGTGAATCTAAAATCTTTGTTTTAATGGTACACATGTTGTACTCACCGATAAGCATAGTCACTACCAGGACTCGCGCATATGACACCCGGTGTGAAGTGATGTATAAAGGACTGACAGCTTCTAGTAGTGTCAAGAAGCTGGAAAGCAGCCTTCAGTTTGGTGCTTCCGGGGCTCTCATGCGTGTCTGTCTGAAAGAAAGAAAGAAAGAAATATTTTTTATTTCTATTTTAGACATCCTCTCGCAAATAAATCTAGCCCCACGGTAATAGTCCGTAAGCCCGCTCCAAGATTGCCTACGTAATATGACATCACGATAAAATGCATGGCACACGGTCGAAAAAGTTGTGCTGAGCAAGAATCAAACGATTATCGCACAGAAAATTGGCCGGAAGTTTGAGAAAATCCTTCACTTCCGGTCAAAATTTTAGGGGTGTACTTACGACATGTGACATCATTACGTGACAGATGGCATCATGTAGCCCTTTAATCGTAGATAGTGTAAACATAAGTCTGCCAGTTCTAAAATGGCCGGAAGTGCTTGGCAGACGGGGTCAAAGATGGTCGTCGGATACGTTTTCCTACGTTTTGTGGTATCTTGACGAAATTGATTATAAATGTTTTAAAGTAATAGTGTCTCTAAAAATAAATAAGTCTGCCAAGACATATCCGGCCGGAAGTCCTTCAAAAGTAATTTTTTAGGGTTCCGTAGTCAAACCAGGAACCCTTATAGATTTGCCACGTCCGTCGGTTCGTCTCTCCGTCCGCGACTTAGCTCCGTGACCATTAGTACTAGATTTTTTTTCGGGTAGGTACCTCTCGTATCGTACACCTAAAGTGAGGGTGAATTTATTTTTCTTTCCAACACTAGTGTGTGGGGTGGCGTTGGATAGGTTGTCGGGCCACGCTCAGTCCCGTCCGTACTTGCCCATCCTTCACAATGTTGTTGCTGTCCTATGGTACCCCAGTGGTACAGAGGGCCTTCGTGAGACGTCGCCATCCGCTCCTGTCCTATGCCTCGCGCTCCGCGTCACTCCAACTCAACCCGGCCACCCGCAGCTTGGCGTCGACGGTGCGCTGCCACGTGTGCGCCGGTCGGCCCTGTCGTCTGCTCCCGCGCGGCCTCCACGTGAACGCAACCTTGCCGACGTTGTCCTCTGGACTTCGGAGGGTGTGCCCTATCGACTTCCACTTCCGTTGAGCGATTTCTCGCTTGATCGGGATTTGGTGGCATCGATTCCAAAGATCTTCGTTGCTGATAGTATTCGGCCAGAATATGCGCAGGATGGATCTAAGGCATTTATTGACGAACACTTGTAACTTGCTCGTCAGACCCTTTGTCTCTTTCCAAGTCTCGCAGCCGAAGAGTAAAACAGACTTCACTTTGGAATCGAAGAGGGAAATCTTGATCTGCCAGGTGAGCACGTTCGAACCCCAGACCTGTTTCTGCTGGGCAAAGGCGACTTTAGCTTTCCTAATCCTCGCGTCGACGTCGTCATCGGAACCACCGCTGTTGGTCACGGTGCTGCCGAGATATGTGAACTTTGCGACTGATTCCAGCGGTGTCCCATTGAGTCTTAGGGGTCGGTTTTCCCACGACTGAACTCGCATTTCGACGGTCTTCCTAGCGTTTATTCGTAATCCCTGAACTTGAGTTCTCGTAACGAGTCCAGCTTCATTTGAAGATCGGGCAGTGAAGTCGAAACCAACAATATGTCGTCTGCGTAGTCGAGGTCCTCCAGTGTTTCTGTTACTTTCCGCATGATGTCGTCGAGCAGGACTATGAAGAGCAGCGGCGACAGGAGGCAACCCTGTTTGACTCCTGCACTCATTGGAATTGGTTCCCCTAGAACTTGGTCGTGCACTATACTTTGCAAATACTGCCATTATATAGGGACCCATCCCTCACAATAGACGGGCTTAAATCCCGAGGTTTAAATTACGAGAAAGAATTCAAGTTCTATAAAAAGGTCGTAAACGCTATTGTAACTGTAATTACTTATTACCTTCTGGAAGTTATCGATTATACGCGCCAGATTGAGCGGAATGTTTTAATGCAGTATGGCACTTAACTAATATGTGTAATGTTCGAATTATAAGGACACCGCGTGGCACTTACATCATTTTAAAGAAAATTATGAAATTTTGTGATAGCTCAAAAATTACTCAAACGATTTTATTAAATATAGTTTTCATTGAAATTACTTCTAGGTCATATTTTCATGAATTCTTGTATATTTTGTTTGATTTAATGTTAAAAAGTTAGAGGGGGGAGGGGACGCTATTTTTTGGATTTTCGGAGCGAATATTTACAAAACTGCTGACTTTATCAATAAATAATGTTTGGAGACCCCTATTATCTTCAAAATACCTATTCAACGACACCCCACACTCTAGTGTTGGAAAGAAAAATAAACTTCAACCCCACTTTAGGTATACGATTTTTTAGTTTTAATTTTATCTTTTTGTCGTCGTGATACATACTCATACTCATACCAAATTTTAGCTTTCTAGTACTAATGGTCATGGAGCTAAGCCGCGGACGGAGAGACGAACCGACGGACATGGCAAATCTATAAGGGTTCCTAGTTTGACTACGGAACCCTAAAAAATCACTTTTGAAGGACTTCCGGCCACATATGTCTTGGCAGACTTATTTATTTTTAGAGACACTATTACTTTAAAACATTTATAATCAATTCCGTCAAGATACCACAAAACGTAGGAAAACGTATCCGATGACCATCTTTGACCCCGTCTGCCAAGCACTTCCGGCCATTTTAGAACTGGCAGACTTATGTTTACACTATCTACGATTAAAGGGCTACATGATGCCATCTGTCACGTAATGATGTCACATGACGTAAGTACACCCCTAAAATTTTGACCGGAAGTGAAGGATTTTCTCAAACTTCCGGCCAATTTTCTGTGCGATAATCGTTTGATTCTCGCTCAGCACAACTTTTTCGACCGTGTGCCATGCATTTTATCGTGATGTCATATTACGTAGGCAATCTTGGAGCGGGCTTACGGACTATTACGTTAGATCAAAATTATAGTAAAAGCGATTCGATGAACGACTACGTCGATAAACAAATAAAATAATGAAGTGAAATTCGATGACTTGATTCTTGTGTAAAAGGTAGTTCGAGCAAATGTATAAGCGATCTAACGAAGTTCGATGAATGATTCCTAAGTTGTAATAAAATTCTGCGAATAGTGTTATAGGAAACGATAATTGATGAAACGATTTTCGGTAAAGTGATGGATTACCATTATTACATAATACATGTTATGTTTTCATCTAACTGAACGAGAATATAAAAGAGTTCGTCGTAAAAGCTTCAATTCGATTCCGTTTATCGGATTACTGCGGATTTAAATAAAAACGCCGTACCCCGATCCGCGACTGATAAATTAAATTAGGAAAGCCACGGGCGAAAATAAAACCATTTACTGATATTATTGTTATAAAACTTATGGTCACTAAAAGAAATGACGTTTTTATAAATAACTTGAAGCAGCCGGATTTCGTCCGAGCAAGAGAAATAGCCATAACCCTCTTTTTACTTATCTGTAGTTATATAACAGAAAGTAGGAGAAGGAAGTCATGGCATACGTCACGATATCTAGAGAAGATAATCTATTATCTTCTCCTATCTCTATCCGCGACTGATAAATTAAATTAGGAAAGCCACGGGCGAAAATAAAACCATTTACTGATATTATTGTTATAAAACTTATGGTCACTAAAAGAAATGACGTTTTTATAAATAACTTGAAGCAGCCGGATTTCGTCCGAGCAAGAGAAATAGCCATAACCCTCTTTTTACTTATCTGTAGTTATATAACAGAAAGTAGGAGAAGGAAGTCATGGCATACGTCACGATATCTAGATATCGTACGGCTGCTTCAAGTTATTTATAAAAACGTCAATTCTTTTAGTGACCATAAGTTTTATAACAATAATATCAGTAAATGGTTTTATTTTCGCCCGTGGCTTTCCTAATTTAATTTATCAGTCGCGGATAGAGATAGGAGAAGATAATAGATTATCTTCTCTAGATATCGTGACGTATGCCATGACTTCCTTCTCCTACTTTCTGTTATATAACTACAGATAAGTAAAAAGATGAACACATATGGAACAAATAATAGAAAAAATAGATGCTTCATCCATCATATAAAGAAGTAAAAAAAAGGAAAGTGTATAATGAGCTAGAGATTACTCCACCAACAAGAGCCAAGCTCTTAATTATATGATGAAGTATTTAGATAAACTAAAAATATATTCACTGTGTTTTTTAAATCTGTACACTAAAGCTGTTTAGGCTGTTCATGAACACAGACGCCATGTTTAATAAAAAAACTACTTCCCAGCTAAGGCCTTCAATTTTGCATGAAATACCTGTACAGTACTGGGTTGTTCCGCCCGAAACGTGATACTTCGAAGCCTGTTCTAACGCACGTTATAGCGACATTTCAGTGCTTGTTTGAGAAAAAGTAATTATTCAGCCATTTCGAGGTGATTACAGAACAGATCAGTCAACAGCTCACAGAGCTACTAGTATAATATTGATTTGGAGTATCTATACTCCTATACGTGTACGCATGTAATAATTAGTTATAACACTAATGTAATATAATTGTTTTAAGTATTATTTACGAAAAAATTACTTACTGTTAAGTTTCTTTCGGCTTTCTTCTCAACAGCGGTCTCCTCTTGCGAAATGCCGGTAGATTCACAATCTGACTTATAAAAGTGCCCTTGTGGCCTACTTACTGAATAAATTATTTCATTTCAATAGATATTGATACCTAATAAGCAAGATAATCGACATAGACGACTCACCATACCCCAACCTGCCACCATAACCTGCTCGCCTTTTTTCAAATCCGTGCTCTTCGGCACCAAAATCACCTTTTGCACGGTGTCTGAAAATCTGACGGGTACATTCAGGAACGCGACTGATATATCGTAAACTATAATCTTGGAATGTGGGTCATATTTTTGGTGGGACGTATAGTCCTCGACATTACGGATCATGAGTGCTTTATCGAAGCGAGAGTGGCCCATGTATACTGTAAATTCATAGCTGTAACAGACAGGTTTTAATGGTTACTTATGGAGAACGAGGTTTTGCTTCCGGATCATAGTCAGATTTAGGTTCGAGTCTTTCCTGTGCTCATAAGCAAAATGAGGGATTAGGAGGCCTTATTTTCTGATTAAACTCTATAATCTAATGTAATACGTAGCAATATAACCTGATTTCATACATGCTCTTAATTTTTGATCACCGGAGGGATGACTTTTGTTTTTTGAACTAACTATGGCCTTTACGAGATATAAAGTGTAACGCTGCCGGGTAAACTGCACTAAGGGGTTTCGTGAAATAAAAAATCTATAAAAAATTTTTTTAGTAGTCTGCTTCGTTGTGCCAATATAGTACGATTTGAGTAGACATTTTAGTCATATTTGTGTTTTTGCTGACTTCGTCAAAATTGAAGTACACCACCTATCCAAGGTTAGTAAAAATAACCACGACCACCATCCCATAAAAGATATTATTATTATTTCGTATATTTATTTAATTTCTTAGGTTAAGTTTTTTTACAATAAATTTATATAAAAAGTAAAATACAACAACGTAATTACAAAATATAGATACATTATAAAAAAACCTAACCTAGGGTGCCGCCGGCAGCGGGGCGGGGCCCAGGCTACCGGTGGTTAGGGCTGCAGAGAGAGGAACCTCCTGACGATGCGCGCCGTGTCCAGGAGTACCGCCTTATTATTATTATTATTATTATATATATATTATATTATTATTTCAAAAGAAAAACTTTCTTAAAGACCAATTGCAACTACTCACTTATTGAACGTTTTATGGTGATCTGTCAAATCATCAAAGCAGTGAGCAGCACTCAGCACAGTCTGGGAGCTCAGAAGCGATCCCCCGCAAGATGCCGTTACCTCCTCGTCATCCTCTGTCCCTCGAGCATGTATGAAGACGATGAATGGCCACTGATGAATATCCGTCATAAATCCACCCACAATGAACCCGGTCATATTGGATGTGTCAGCGGTGCTCATAATTAGGAAAAGGAAGTATGGCACCATATTTATTCTGTAAAAATTAAAAGCAAAAATGGATACAGCTACGCAAATCTCTAAAACAAAAATATGATAATACACTACGTATATTCGTAAGTGTTATTTATTAGTTTAGAGTATCAACATACTTTTTGGATTATACGAATTCATCTACATACGGTTCGGCCTTAAACTTGCCCCGGCGACTTTCCAAAAGGTCATGGACATAAAGAAGTGTGTCCTGAATCTCAAAAAAACACTAAGTTTTTCAAATAGAGAGTGTAAAATCCGTTCAATATATTATTTACCTAATCACAGGCCAATAATTAATCTCGATGCAATTACTATTAGAGGCAAGTGGTGTAATAAAGTCGGCCTATCGCCCAATGAAAGTGTTGAGTTCAGTTAATGATGATTGAGATTGCGGGTGTAATTACTTTTATTGTGTGACTTTACGCTCGCCTAAGGGCTGCAGCCAAACCAACCTTCAGCATTGCCCTTGTAACCAGCACCTCTAGAATAACTGTGACATGCGACTCCTTGACGCTCGACATACACTATCTGTGACTTTCCTTTCAATGCCGTGCGAGCACGACAGAATAGATGATGATGAATCGCGCGACAAGCGAAGTCCCGAAAAAGATATATGCTAGCCCTGCAGCATCAATCCAAATGGGTCAGTAGGGAGAAGTCAGAAACTATAATAGATAGGGAAATCTGTCCTTAGGAACCAAAGCTACAAGATATACACACAACAATGTCCGACTGACTTTCTTAAGTAAACATATTATATTTTTCCCGACGGTATACGTTATTCGTATTCAGAATCTACGATTAGTTTACTTTTCCGACGTATATTTTTTCAGATATCGTTCTTTAAAACGTCGATATGACATTTGGTCATATTCCGAAGGTAGGTAGGTACCACATTACCTTGGGCAATACAAAATCACTAGGTAAATAAAGAAAAGAACTTTCAATGTCACGACTACTTTTTAATTTTCCTTACTAATTCCTTGCAGACCTAGGTAATGTTTTATTCCTTCGGAATGTGACCACATGTCAAATCGACGTTTTAGAAACTATACGTCGTATAAATAAATTAATCGTAGATTCTGAATCCAAAAAACGTATACCATCGAGAAAAAATATTATAGGATTTTTTTTTTTAAACTTCATGGTCCCAATTAGCTTTTTGCGTACTCACGAGAAAGTTGTGGCATTAAGTCCGCAATTTGTACTAGCTTGATCTGTGCAATAAAGTTTAAATAAATTAATTAATAAATAAAGTTTAAATTAGAAGACCATTATGCTGGATGTTTCCTGTAATAGGAGCGATAAATTAAAACATAGATTCTTCGCTTGAAACTGGACAACATTTGTTAAGCAACTTCTGAAAATAACGTGTATTTAATGATATTTTGTAGAATAATGTTTAGACAACGAAGCAATGTATTGCAAAATGTCCGATATTAGTAGAGTGACAGCTATGTCAATGCTCAGGGAATGTCAACGTTGGACGACATTAATTGAAAATACTATTTAATTTGTTTGAAATAATAAAATTTTAAAAACTGACTTTTTTATAAAGTTGCTGAACAAATGTTGTTCAGTTTAACGAGTAAAATCTATGTTTTAATTTATTGCTCCTATTACAAGAAACACCTGGTTTAAATAAAATAATAAATCACATATTGTTTTTCGCTAGTCCTTGATGTAACGATCTACAAATGACAGGTCATAAATTTTTCCTTAACAAGATTTTTCCAAAATTTTATATCAATGACACTTTGACAGTTCGCAATTAGTTGAACGGTCCTTTGCCTTCAAAACCCAATAAAAAAACTAGTCGATGGTTGGCACTTGTCAATGTCCAAGTTTCAACGGTTTGTCACTGAACATGTCAAAATTTGAATGGTTTGACACTGATGTGGGTCAAAATGTCAACGGTTTGACATTGACAAAGTGCCGAGCAACGAACATGTTTTTATTGGATTTCACATTTAAAATTAATAATAACATTTTGGAAAAACTATTTTAAAAAGAAATGAATGATATATATAATGATACTGTACATATTTACAGCAAGGACTGTCGAAAAAAGAAATGGTTTCAAAGAATTCTAACCAGCCTATTTGGTGCACGCTCGCGTCGCGTTCACCTCGCTCGCAAATCTCCAGTGTTTTAAGGCTCTCTGAAAGGAGTCTATTATTTGAAAGTTCGCTAACGCTCAACTCCGCTTGCATTGTTTCTACTGACGCATTGTTGAAATTTGGAGCATCGTAATTGGCCAACTTCACGTCAGCGGAATGGAAACTCATCCTAATTATTAAGTTTCCTTTTGTTGGTTCATATGCGCTCAGAAACAGAACTATGCATTATACTAAACTAGCTACTACCCACGAGTCGTTCGTGTAAGGGATTAATAAAACACCTTAATAAAATTTTATAGCAAACTTTACATAATTAATATATATTGCCTTTTGAGTGTTGGTCAGCAAACAGCTTTCATATGGCAATAATGAGCAAAAAGTGAGCAGCGATTTCTCATTAACCAAATTCAAAACATGGTTTACCGGAATGCTGCTCAATCCTTTGTTCTTCTTGTAAATTTTGAAAAAACTTGACTTATCATTGTGGATAGGTTTATTATGCAAAACTTACTTGTTTACATTCGTGACATTCACTGACTTTCAACGTCAACTACCAGAAATGTGTCAATGCCAGTAAAATAAATGTGTACCTCTAAAAATCCATCTGGTACTAAATAAAAAATTAAAAGAACTTTATTCTGCAAGTAGACCACAAGGGCCCTTTTGTTCATGTCTGACTCATCCGGCATTTCGCAAGAGGAGACCACTGTTGAGAAGAAACGTCGAAAGAAACTCCCCTAATCCTCTCAAAGTGGCACACCCGTCTCTTAAGTGCAGTGTACGATGAAACGAGCCAAAACAAACAGCTTGTACCCATTGTACCCATTTTGTTGGCCGCCAGTGTAATATTTTCAAACTTCTCCGATTATAAAGGGCTCAGTGCATATGGAGTCGTTTTAAACGTGTTTGCTGAAGGTATTATGAGACCAGCCACCTTTCACCATATTAGGGATTGTTATTCTACTATATTACACATACAAAGATAAAGATAGAAAGAGTGAAAGCATATTAGACCCTGACCAGGTTTGAACTGGTATCTTATGCCATGCTGGGGCGATACGCTCGTACTACAGAGTACCTTTGTATTTGTACACTAGAAAGCATGGTACCTAACCTGATTTTCGTAAAACAATCAATAGCAACGTTATTCTAGTTCTCTTTTTAGGGTTCCGTACCCAAAGGGTAAAAACAGGACCCTATTACTGAGACTTCGCTGTCCGTCCGTCCGTCTGTCACCAGGCTGTATCTCAACAACGGTGATAGCTAGACACTTGAAATTTTCACAGATGATGTGATGTTGATGATGATGATTTTAATTTATTTAACCTCCAATAAAAAGAGACGTGTCGTTTAATGTAGGTATGTTATTGTATTTCTGTAAGTCCATAACATCTAAACTTAAAGGAGTGATCTGAATTGATTATTTATGAGTATTATTACAATGGTTTATTATAAATCACATGTAATGTTTTAATGTTATCAAAGTGTCCTTATCAAAGAATGTCGAATCAGTCCTTAAGTAACCACCAGCAGCATCGGTAATTTTTAATATTTCTGCAAGAACTAGCCGTCCGGAGAAACAATTAATGAATACCGTGTATTATCCCTGAAAAGTAAAAAGAAAATACGTTGATATAGAGGCTGGAAAGTAAGCAATAGATGAACGAGTAAGTTTTCCCTGAGCAGTGCTTCAGTATTCATTTCGAAAGGGAGACGATGCAGATATTACCGAGCAGATAGAGGCTGTAGAGTCAGCTTCAAAAACAGCTGTAAATTTTTTAAATAGTTAGCTACTTTTGATACTGATCGCACATAGAAAAGAGGCATTTTTATCAAATATCAAAGTTGCAATTACCCTTTATATTTCTTGGGCAATATTTCTTGTACAACTGAAACTGGGTGTTATTTATCCACTTGTAATAGTCGGGTACGCTCGTGAATGCGGTGATTAGCACATCCTCGTCTCGGAAGGACACTATACCGATCTGGTAGGGCTTATTCCGTTTCATCAGGGGTCCACCGGAGTCACCACTGGAACAAGAAGCATGCTACTCGTACATTTATGTAACATGTAATTACTTATTTTTTTATGTAGTTACACACCACGATGTCTATATTGAACCATTGATACAAAGATCAAAGCTCAAAGAACAATTTAATCAGAAAATTAGGCCCTGGAATTCTTAATTTCGCAAATGTTCACCAGAAAAACACCTTAATCTGATGACGTATTTGCTACATACTTTAATTAGGTTAGCTATATGATGATGCCGAAAAATATATATGTATTTATATCAGAACATGGTTTCCGGAATTATGAAAAATCATTCGGACAAATGAAATTTCGGAGCATTGTAGTACCCGAAATGAAAGAACACTTTACCTGTAAGCGAAACTTCTCGAGGGTTTAGTACAGATCACTTTTTCCAAGTTGGATTGCATCTCGTGTCTACACTTTTTTAAGTCCATGGTGTTCAACAAGGCCGATTTGAGCCTGGCGGCAACATCCGCTTTTCGATTGTCCGTAGAAGTCTGAAATAAGGATGACCCATGTAGCAAAGAGCAGAAGCGCTTGTACAGCCTTTTTAGGGTTCCGTACCTCAATCGGAAAGAACGAAACCATTATAGGATCACTTTGTTGTCCGTCCTTCTGTCAAGACCCTTTATCTCGAGAACGCGTGAAGGTATCGAATTGAAATTTAAACAATATATTTAAGTCTACGGTTCCTTCAAGCTGTGAAAAAAACTAACTTCTACTTTACCGTGAAAAAAAGATACGACCATTTATTTCGCAAAAAACGTACATTTCGACAGTCTCAAGGGAATCAAAAATGATAGGGTACTTCCCGATGACCTAGAACTATGAAATTTTGCAAGTAATATCGCCACATACTACAAATACTTATAAAAATCTGAAAACTATACATTTGCAATAAAATCATAAAAAATATAGTCCTTTTCTAACATCATATTGGAGACCTCGGTTGCGTTAAGTTAGGCACCTCGTTTGTATGCGGCGCCATACATTTCGGATGCAAACTTAACTCAACCAGGCCAATTAAGATGGGATAAGTGAAAATTTGCACGGAACCCTCGGTGCGCGAGTCAGACTCGCACTTGGCTAGCTTTTTGGAGTCCATTTATTTAATACAAAGCCAGCAATTGCACTTGCGGCTGAGATAAATTTAGTCTTTTTCTCAAAAATTGTGCAAGAAAGCGAAATAATTACAGATAACTTTTATTGTCCACTATATCTCATAACTGAATTCTTACATTATCGCCTTCTTTTTATAAAAAAATAGAAGTGTGTCTTTCTTCCGAAAACGCCATAAGCTATTTGAGGCAACTAAAAAGTCACGATAAGTCGTAGCTACTCATTTTCCATTTTGACTGCTTAGGACCTTTGCCTTTTTTGTAAGGCCATTTAACTTTTATTAAAGTTTGTTCCTCGAGAAATAAAGCAATTTCATATTTCATAGACACTATTGTCGAGCAAATCAAACCGGCAAGGTTTTTTTTTGACTGACCATAAACTATGCACTTCGCATCCCCATCAAAAATATCAACATTACCGACCATTTTTGAGAAAAAAGTATTTTCTGTTCAACCAACCGCGCCCCATCCGGCGACCTCCACATTATTGTCTATCACTCCATCAAAACTCCGTTGTTGAAGTAACACTTTCTTGACGTTACCGCTGAATTTGACAGGGTTCTTGAGGAACAAGACTGCTATATCTCCAGTCACATCATCATCGTAAGGATCGTAGTCCTGGTGCGATGTGTAGTCTAATACTTTGCGAGTTAAAGTCGCTTTTAAGTATGAAGAGTGGCCCATAAAAATATTAAACTGGCACCTGTAATTAACAATTCCAAATTTGAAGTAGAAGAAATAATGTGGGTACGTTACTCAAGTCTTCATTTTAGCCCCTGAACAACCTTGTATTGTTATCTTACTGGGTGTGAAGAGTAATACACAGATTCACGTTATGTGGATATGTGCCAAGCTAAAGATTTCAGGCCCGTAGCATTCAAGCCATGATTTTTATTTCCTGGTAAGCTAGAATTTCGGTTAAAGGTAATCTCGTAGTTAGTCAATCGTATTTCACCTACAATACCCAGGGATTTTTAGATCCCATTAATCCATAGCTCTATCATCTATAGAGTGGCTGTCTGCGCAAGACAGGGGCATTGTGTCTGTGCGCGTTAACTTCGGCTTCGCTTGCGGCACGCATTCCAACATAAATAATAATATTAATGATGATGGTGACGCTATCGGTGATGGTGATGATAGTGATGGTGATGATGATGATGACGATGACTCAGACAGCGACGGTGATGACGATAATGACCATGTCAGTGACGTAGATGTTCATGAAAATTACAGTGATAGTGATGACGTTGACGAACAAAACTCACAAGCTCATGTTAGCCTTGCTGCTAGTGAAGTCATCGACACAATGCGCTGCTGTCAGCACAGTCTGCGCACTGATGAGGGAACCCCCACACGCAGTAGCCATTTTGTCCCCCATGGTTCCATAGATGAACGTTATGAATGGCCATTGGTTTATGCTCACTTCCTGTCCCCCCACTATGAAGGGGTCCATTCCTTTGGCATTCGCTGATGATACCAATGTTAAAAGGAGGATTTGGATCATTTTTATGTCTCTGAAATGAAGATTGCGGGTCACAAAGCCATTTACACAAACTGTCCATAAGCATATATTAGATTTGTCGCAGGTTGAGATAAAGAAACAAAGAAGAATCAGCAGAAGAAGAGAACGTATTTGTTCAGGAGTTTTGGTGATTTTCTACATATTTTATTTTACATATTTTATTTAGAACTAGAAGCAACTCTGCTTCTTGTACAAGTGTACAAGTATCTTGTAACCATCTTTGGTTGTCCAGTCATCCCTGTACCAAAATTGGTTATCTAGAATCCGTCCAGCGGTGTGATAAGAGAACAAATTAAATTTTACCAACAGGTGGCGCAGCGCGCTGTGCTGCATCGCGCTGTTAAGATTTTTCTTTAAATAACAATCCCCCTCTGGGGAAAACTGATTTTCAGAATTTTATATTTAAAGCTCTTTAGAACAGGGCTATTTCGATTTATTGCACATTTTTCTCTATGATCAAACATGTTGAGATACTACCTAGAACAGCTGGGCTATTGGGTTTTATTGGTATATATTTGAAACTTACAGTTTGAATTTTTCTTTGATAATTTTTATTTCACAAACTACTCGAAATTTACAAAATTCACGCAGAACACTGGTCTTTCCAACCTATTTTCGACTGCACGCAATAAAAGCATGAAATAGCTATGTTACTATCCTGGACTCAGGGAAAATAATTATTCACCTTAAAAAGTTGATTGTAATTTTCAACATATTGGTCATAATATTAAATACAATTTAAAATTTTCAAGGCCTCTTAATATTATTTGTACATCAATGATGCTTGGTAGTTATTACATCATAGTTTAATCTAAACAAAAAGATTTCTATTGTTTAAAAATTCAACTAATTATTGATCTTTACGAAATAAAAGAAGTTTTACCCGTGAGGTTAAAGCTGACTGTCGAAACAAATGAATTCTCGATGAAGTTTGCAAGAAGTTTAAAATCCAAATAATAGGTTATTTTGATATTAACTTCTTGAAAACTAAAGTAATTGACTCAGTACATTAACATTCACATGTGGCTCTTAGTTGTGTTTTAACATAGAAAATGTTTGTTTTCCTGATGGACTATACGTATAGTGCCGCGATTTCTGAAATTGTGATATGTGCCTGTATAGAGTAAATGTACGTCTGCTGGAGGGCTTCAGAGTGCAATTTGAATACTCAAAATCGGTCGAAAACTATTATAGATTTTCTAAAATTTGTAAAATTTCAAAAAAAACCCGCTGACTTCGGTCGAGAATTTTCCGATAACTTTTTTATGAGCTCTCTATTCACAAAACGAAAAAAAAACTCAGGATTAAATGTAGCTTCAGTCTGTGTTATCTCGCAAGGTCTGAAAACAAGCTTGTCAGAAACGAAACTTAGCCCGTAGCTAACCAAAACTGGCTAATTAGGTTCCTAGGCGTATTTATTAAGTGCCCAACAGAGTAGACGTTCTGGATGAATGCCCCAATAGCACAAAACAGATAGGTACAGAAATCAATCTACTTACAAGCGCGCTCGAGCAAACGCACACAAAGACATTGCTCACGGACACGTCAAGCGGATGGCACTCACGCTCGCACTGGTCTGAACTGGTCCGAGATATCGTGTCCGTGAGCAACTTCTATGAGTGCGTTTGCTCGAGCGCGCTTGTATGTAGTCAGATTTCTGTACCTATCTGTTTTGTGCCAATAGTGTTTTATTTTTAATTATCATATACGCTTTATGGAGGCAGTATAGGCAATTATAAACTAACAATGTATACTGTAATCTTTTAACTGTGACCATACTAATTGATTGCGTAGTTAATGATGATTAACGTGATTTAATAGCGTAGCGTAATGACAAGAGTGACACATGTCGATATTTATACCTTCAAATTACTTACGAACTGTCAATCTCACTTCGTTATCGAAATCAACATTTCATCCATCTATTTTCTGTCTATGTATCCATTTAAATAGGTGTGTAAAGCACAATCGTCGAGATTGTGAGGGGTTTTTTAAAATATTTTTTTTATTTATAAATAAAACAGATAAATATTGTAATCTTATAAAAAATACCCAGACTAAGCAAAGCTTGTACTAAAGCTTGTTCTATGGGTACTAGATGACGATATACATAATAATAAATACATAAATAGATAACCCAGGACAACCATGACCCAGAAACAAATATTCGAGTTCATCACACAAATATTTTCCCCGGACGGGATTCAAACCCAGGGCCGCCAGCTCAGTAGGCAGGTCCATTAAAAACTGCGCCACCTGCGTTGTCACTTGTAGTTTAGTACCTACTATTTGAAAATTCCAAGCCTTCCAAAAATTACTTGAAATTTGCGGAATATTTAGTTCTATTTCCTCTTTGTTTACATCAGTGTCATTCACCGACTTTCAAAGTCAGTTACCAAAAATTTTGCATTGCCCGTTTGATAAATAGATGCCACTAAAGATCCGCAATATGGCGTGGGTTGTAAACCCACCCCCCAAACCCCCAAGTTGGGTTATACAGACACAAAATATTGTTCAGTTTAAAGAGTACAATCTTTTAATAATAAATTAAAAAAACAGCTCCTGAAACAGTACCCTTACTATGAGCTACGTGACCGCATTCGCTAGCGACAGCGTAAACGATTGGTATGGAGAATAGTACAGCGGCTCTAGTGGTCACTTTGTAGGACTAAAAAATAGGGGATGCTATTGAATTATACAACGTGATGTAGTTATATGAATAAAATAGCTGCATATGTCATGAAACAAAGAAAAAAAAAGAAAAAATATTTTTTGATATATGGGACTTCAATGGTACAAACATTTTTGTGTTCTTTTTTTACCCAAAAGAAATTTAGAAATTGTTTTTTATAATTTAACAAAACAATGATTGTATGACGACCATGAACTTAAATGCACTTTTTCACGGTGAAAATGGCAAATCACTTATTTTCTCCATACAAATACTGGTACTCAATCCAGAGGATGCCGTCATCTGTAGGTAGGCCATTTGTATGGAGCGTTTTAGTCCTCTGTAGGAATGTTGAACTTTGACGGTCATTTCTGACTTTCAGAGCACTCTAAGTGTAGGTAGTCCCATATAGATATTTGATCCGAATAAAAAATAAAATCGGTTGACATTCTTAAATAAAAAATTCGCACGCCTATTCTCCATACAAATTGTTTACGCAATCGCTACTGGGTCACTGTAAGTCAAACATTTGAGTCAACTCGGGCGTCGGTGACCTTGTAATGCCGAATCCTTCGACGAGGCATTCACGTGAATACCCTTCACCCCCGAGCGCGTCCCGCACTCGCCCCTCAATACGCACACATAACCGCGATTGTTACTGCACACAAGTGTCGCTGTCGTTTCTTTTTACGTTAGTATATATATTATATTCTTTGGCGAAGGGCTATAGGTATAGGTATGAGTCTACCGTCACGACATAGTTCATTAGACAGCAAAGGCTGCGCAGCAGACTGGAGGATAGACTCGACCTGCCGCATCAAAGGGATTGCGCCAAGAATATTGTCTATACTATTATAAAATTATAGATTTGTATTGAAAATCAGTTTTTTATGGAGTGGCAGGATCGTCCTTTGTTTATGGCCGCGCGGCATAGCGCCTGTTGGTAAAAATCATTTTCACCTCACTCGCTCGGAAAACCTCCGTTTATAGGGCGAAATCTGCGTGCAAAAGTCTATTTTATCCGCTAGCGTGCAAAAGTCATTTGAATTTCGAACACGACGATTTTGATTCTCTGTGTAGCATGTAACTTTTTTATATTTAAGACTCCTTCAACGCGTGACTGATTCATCAGTCGATAAATCTTCGAATAACCAATCAACGCACGCTAATAAAGGGCGATCTGGTCAGGCCGGCTAAAATCATAATGTACGTTTGAATACATATTCTTTATACAATATCACGTCCAGAAACCTGGTTTGTGGTTACAGATTTTTAAGTTTTTATTTTTTCTACACTTTATTTCATGTTGAATATGTTTATATATATTAATAGTAAGTATTTCAGTTTCATTTACATATTTTGACTGTAAATATATTAAATACCATACAAATTTTAATATTTATTTGTTATAAAAGTTGGAACATAAGAGTGTAATTTCTGAACGCTCCCGAGAAAAAAAATAATAATTAAAAAGTTGGAAGTTTACACAATTCACGTTAACAACGTAATTTTATTCTGTGGCGAATACATACTGTTGTCTTACTTTATAGAAATAAGTATCGAAAACAAGAAAGTTAAGCCCAATTTGGAGTATTCATTCAATGCTAAAAGCCTGCATTAAAACGAAAAGGGATCTGTTATTAAATATTTGGGGACGATAAGTAATTTACCGTAACTATTGGCGGTTTTAAAGAATTTGGATCCCATCGTCCAATAACTTCCAAAGTGGAAAATACTTCCGAGTGGCCAACTAATCCTTCCCAGAATGCCATTCTCCCACATTCACAACGAATGTGTCAAGTAGTTTCAAATACAAATATAATATAACAGTGCTTAAGAAAAACTCAACGATAAAATATACACGACGATGATACAAATTACGGCCATTACTTTTAATTTTTAATATTTGTGCTTCTCGTATTTATTTGGTTTCATCAAATTTAAAACATAACACACTCAAATCCAAACCAAATAAATACGAGAGAAGCACACATATTAAAAATTAAAAGTAATATGGCCGTAATTTGTATTATCGTCGGCGTCGTGTATATTTTATCGTTTTTCTTAAGCACTGTATATTATATATTTGTATTTGAAACTACTTGACACATTCGTTGTGAATGTGGGAGAATGGCATTCTAGGAAGGATTAGTTGGCCACTCGGAAGTATTTTCTATAACACTTGCTTTGGAAGTTATTGGACGATGCATGGGATCCGAACTTTCGGCTTTATCTTCTTTAAAAACGCCAATAGTTTCGGTAAATTACTTCTCGTCTCCAAATATTTATAACAAATCCTTTTTCATTTTAATGCAGGCTTTTAGCATTGAACAAATACTCCAAATTGGGCTTAACTTTCTCGTTTTCGATATTTCTATAAAGTAAGACAACAGTATGTATTCTCCACAGAACAAAAAGTTACGTTGTTTACGTGAATTGTGAAAACTTCCAACTTTTTAATTATTAATTTTTTTCTCGGGTGCGTTTAGAAATTACACTCTTATGTTCCAACTTTTATAACAAATAAATATTAAAATTTGTTTTGTATTTTATATATTTACTAGTCAAAATATGTAAATGAAACTAAAATACTTACTATTAATATATTTAAACATATTCAACATAAAATAAAGTGTAGAAAAAATAAAAACTTAAAAATCTGTAACCACAAACCAGGTTTCTGGACGTGATATTGTAGGTGTATTTTTTTTTTAAAGAAGTATTCAAACGTACATGTGATTTTAGCCGGCCTGACCAGATCCCCCTTTATTAGCGTGCGTTGATTGGTTATTCGAAGATTTATCGACTGATGAAATCAGGCACGCGTTGAAGGAGTCTTAAATATAAAAAAGTTACATGCACCACAGAGAATCAAAATCGTCGTGTTCGAAATTCAAATGACTTTTGCACGCTAGCGGATAAAATAGACTTTTGCACGCAGATTTCGCCCTTTAAACGGACGTTTTCCGAGCGAGTGAGGTGAAAATAACTATTGAACACTCAACACGCCGAAACGGCTTGATATTGGTTTCACTACTTTGGGCCTTAACACTCATGTCAGTCGAAAAGTGGTAGACTAATTTTTTGGCAGACTGTACCTGAATACAATCAATCAAAGCCGAGGGTTATGTATATTCCAGCGTAGACTTTCTAGTATCTAATAATTGATACTCGCTGTTTCAAACAATACTTACATACCTAGGTTCCCCAGGGAAAGGTCGGGCAGCACTTACACTTGTAAAAGGTCTCATGTCGGTGGCTATATCATGGTAGTTACGTCGTTTTCCCGTAAGATGGCGTTGTATTGTGTGCGTAAATCGGTCGTTAATGACGGTTGTGGTCAAACGCTAATACCTGGGAATATGAGTCAATTATCAGGTATGAGTTACTAAAGAGAATTATAACCCTTCTTTTTACTAGCCGTAGTTGGGTAGAAAGCCTCATGAGCATAACTATGTAAACACTAGTGAAATAAATAATTTGCCATTTTCACCATGAAAAGTGCGTTTAGGTTCATGCTTGTCGTACGATTATAAATTGTTTTGTTAAATATGAGGATTCTAAAAACAATTTCAAAATTTCTTTTGGGTTAAAAAAAGAAATCACAAAATACGTACCTTTGAAGTATTTCAGATAAGATTTTTTGTTTTTATTCTCTGTATCTATCATGACAATACATATTTAGCTAATTTTATTCATATAATTACACTATGTTGTATAATTCAACATGAGTCGTATATTGTCTGCAAATTTTAATTTCGACTGTACATTGTACAACCACCTAAATTACCTAAAACGTGTCAACAAAAGAAAAGAAGAACCAAACGCTTCGTACGAAGTGCTACGCTTACGAAAGCCTTTTAAACCGAAAACGCGCAGGATTTGTTGACCTAATTCCACCTAAAACCACCACAACCACCGAAACACCACCGAAATACGGTTTAAAATCCAACGTAGATCTAGGTGGACACCGTTTTCAACGCAAAATGAGTTTTACACTCGTGTGTATGAATGTGTTTGTTTGTATGGAGAGTAATTACTGGTGTGTGAGATAATTGAATGTCCAGTGAGGGGTGCCGGTCGAGCGTGAAACGAATTTGCAAATGAAGGGTTCTGTAGCATTTGAATAATAGATATACTTAGGTGCGTAAAGGGAGCTATAAAAACTTATATTATATTGGTCAATATATCGATCAAGGGATATAATCAACTAATGATATAATATTATTTGGTATAATTTCATATGGTATCATGATCATTAGGTATATATAATAGTAGGTCTATAGTAGTCTAATTGCACACTCAAGTTGCTTAAGAAGCCTTATTACTTTTTTTTTTCATATTATGAGAAATATATTTATTGATAATTTCAACCAAATTTTTCCCTGAGTTCTAGATGGTGACATAGCTATTTCGTGCTTTCATTGTGTGTAGTCGAAAATAAGTTGAAATAACCAGTTTTCTGCGTGAATTATACCAATTTCGAGTAGTTTTTGAAACAAATCAATGAAAAATTCAAACTGTAGGTTTCACATATTTACCGATAAATCGCAATAGCCCTGTTCTAAGTAGTAACATTGCGAATATGTTAAGTAGGTAATATGTTTGATCATAGAGAAAAATGTCTAAAAAAATCAGGAGCATCGTAAAAAGCAGACAGAGAAGGCATTATTTCATGCGATCTTCAAAGCGGTCCTGTAGCTCAGTTGGTAGAGCAACGTTGCGGTTAAACAGAGGTCGCGTTCGAGTCCCTCTTGGACTGCAATGGAACGCTTGAAATTTTGCCTTCTTAGTTATCCTATTTATCTATAGGGTGAAACATTTGTAAAGACTGAGCTGACAAGATAGGGTCATCTGAGTGATCTACAATCGACCTATTATAATTGTAAAGCTGGATTTAAAAATAAAAAAAGTCATCAAATACAATATTTTTATATCAGTGACAACCCTACTAATTCAAAGGTTATATTTACATTTTAAATTGACACCTGTCTTTAACTTTAGCGATGATTCTAATGTTTAACAAACTGTATCTCAAAAATGGATAGAAATATTTACATAGTTCATCGGTGAAAAATGAAGTACTCAGTCTAAACAGTTCCCTGTTCGCTTAAAAGTACTTTGATCTGTTCCACCCTGTATAATATAGATACATTTCTGAATCTTTGTGAAAAATTCAACAGATAGCCTTTTATTGCATTTTTTTTGGTTTTACACGTTTAGAAGCGGCATCCTAGAGAACCAGTCAGCCGTGAGTCGTGAGCCAATCTGTGCAACCCTGTCGCTTTGACGTTGTTGACTAGCCAGTGTAGGTATGTACTGCGTAGTACATAACAAAGGAAGTCAGAGCGATAAGGTTCTAAATAGTGCGGATATTAAAGCGTACTGAATAAATACCGTTTAGAGCACATTATAACGAGTTTTTGTTATTTCTCTCAAAATTGGTCGGTAATGAAATGAGTCAATAGAGATGCACCCGAGCGCCATCTTTATGTTTAAAGATGACAGCTTTTCACGGTATCACAAAATGGCTATGATTTAAGAGCCCACCCATGCAAAATTCGTCAGGTGAATGATCCTAGATCTCAAACATCCATAGATCTGTCCCTTGGAAATAAGAAACTTAAACAGTTTTTCTTCAATCTTGTCAACGTGAAAACACGATTGGTAATAATTTTCTCGATACTTTTAAACAGGCACCGTGCTGGGTGAAATTACATAGAAGATTGCAATAATAATTAAAATTAGGAATACCTTATTTAAATTATTGAATTAATGAAATAGATACATTCCTTAAAACATGCATACCTATCAAATACAAAATAATAGAAACATAAACATAAGTCTCATTTTTTAACGTCGATGTGTTACGCGTATTCAAGGTGTCAGGTAGCCGTCCACGGAAACGCCGGAACATGACACCCTTCGGCCAATACTCTTCTTTATAAAGCCGGTTGAATACAACACTGGTGTTGGAATAAACAAAGAGACGGCTGTGGACGCCTGTCGGCGCCCTGTCGGCGTCAGGCGTTTGGAAACGCAATTACATCGAGAACAGATGGCATTCCCTATATTCTTTTTTGCGATTCGTAATAGAAAAGCGATGAAGTGAAGCCACTGGAATATTTCAATTTTACAAACTAAATATTTTGTCTCCATGTAAGCTACTATAGCGGTAACGGAATGGAAAAACAAAAATCATCATCATCATCATAATTATCAGCGGATAGGCGTCCACTGCTGGACAAAGGCCTCCCCCAAAGTTCTCCACAACGATCTTTTTTTTTTTATAACAGCATGGCTCCACTTCGCCTGATGGTAAGCAAAAAGGGGAGCCCAAGTCGCAATGGCAACTGACGAGAAACCAATGGTGCCAAGTCAGTTGACACTGCCATGCTGGCCCGAGAGATGCTTCTTCACGCTTCGTTTGAAGGGTCCCAAGTTATAAGAAGGAGCCGGCAAGGAGTTCCCTATTTTAATAGTTCGACAGATGAAGGAATTGCCAAACTTCTTGGTGTGTGTGGGAATATTCTCCACGGTGAGGCGATGACATCGCAAACTGGCACGTGTGGTCGACCACATTGTGCATCGACCTTGCGCCGCCTTCATTCAATTTCTGCCCGCGTTTCTAACCAGATCGTCGGTCCACCTTGTTGGGGGCCTTCCCACGCTGCGTCTTCTAGTCCGGAAAATACCTAAAATATAAAAAAGTGGGGTATGAAACAGTTTAGTTTTCTTTCTTCTTCACGGCCAAATTGGCACACTAAAATAAAAATAAAAATTAGTTCGAATTGAGAACTTCCTCCTTTTTTGAAGTCGGTTAAAAACATAAAGCTTTTTTAACTCCGGACGAAAAAGAGGGGTGTTATATGTTTAACATGAGTATCCGTGTAATAGTGTGCCTGTCTTTGGCATCATAGCTCCCAAACAGATGGACCAATTTGAGTGCGTTTTTCTAAATCCAAAGACTTGTTCGACGAGATAGTTCTTAGATGTTTGGTGAGAATAGGACCAGTAGTTTCACAGATATTCCGCTTTAATTGAAACAAGTGACCAGATCTCAGCCAATACTGAAGCTTATAATACCATTGTAGTTATGTTCAGTTTTAGTAGCATTTTCTATATCACTCATTGAATGAATTTCGTGACCAGCTACTGGCCTCATGCTGAGGTGGGACCTTTTCGTGGCACAGCCATAATAATATTATAGTTGTCTATTGTTTTATATTTTGTTATCACTTCTGCCACACCCTTTATGTAGGTAATTATGTTTTATGATCACGTCTAGAATAAATGATGGTATTAATATTTAATTATAAAAACGGTTTAAACTCGCTTAAAAATTGCCAGGAACAGCCCGACATGTTTCGAACTCATTTGGAGCTCTTCATCAGGGGTAGCTATCCGTGCTGCTACGCGACTCGCGACCCACTGCACTTTTAATCGCTCTCCTCGCTGCCCTCTGCGCATGCGCAGATTGCGCGGCGAGAGGAGGGAAGGGCTCTTGCACTGTCACTACTGGACTGTCTGTCACTGCATTTTCACTTACCCACTGATACCACGCACACTTTGTCTGAACGCGAGATATTTTTTCCATGGGCCGTTCCTGACAATCTTTACGTGAGTTTAAACCGTTTTTATAATTATTAAAGATGTCTCACGATAGTTTTAATAACATTATGGTATTAATTTCTTTCTTTTACTTGTATCGGGGGTGTATTAAATGTTTTATTAAGGTTATAAACTGAATACTAAACCCATGTCTTTGTCCCCAGCTCGTCTCACTCGGGAAGAGGAGATGGAGGAGCGACTGGCCCAAATGCAAGTGCACCTGCAGTTCCTCGACAGCCTGTATAGAGCCAGACAGATGGAGGTCATGAATATGCAGGTCAGAACAAGTGACCCCTCACATATTTAGGGTTCTGTACCCGCAGAGTAAAAAAGGGCCGAGTCAAATCCAACCTACTTAAGATCTCACATTTTTAAATAACAGCAATTGTTATAGGTATCCAATAAAGCAAAGAAATAGAGTTTAATACTTGTTCTTAATGACATTTTGTTCCTATAAATACATATTTGGATTTTGCATAGAACTTGGACTCATTTAGATCTCCAATCTTTTTGCGGCGAAGCCCACAACCAAGCATAATTTTTGCATTGAACTTGGCTCTCCTTTTTACATTTATGTTTTTGGTGGGATATATTTGAAAAGTACAGTTTGAAATTTTCATTGATAATTCTTGTTTCATAAACTATTAGAAATTTACAAAATTCACGCGGAAAATTATTTTTTTAACTTATTTTCGACTGCACGCAAAGAAAGCATGATTGTCATAATATGAAAAAAAGAAATTAAAGGAATAAGGCCTAATTGGCCCTGATATCGCATTAATCCCCATAGACGAAATGCCCCGCCCCTGTTCGGGTACATGACAATGCGGCAAGAGCATTTTTGCATTCTCCCCTGGCGCAGCTTATGCAACGCAGTGCCCTAAAGCCGTTTGGACAGATGCCAACATCACTTCGCTCGGTAAGCGATCCCAATTGCAAGGCTTAGCGAAATATAGTAACCGAGACCAACGTTTCCACGGGTTTCATTATATTCATACAGGCGAGGCGGTTCGAAAATGTTCTGGATGGATTCAAGAAAAGATGGTACGGCGTGACGTAAACCATACTAATATTATTAATAAATAAATATCGGACAACCTCACACAAATCAATCTAGTCCCAAATTAAGCTCAAGAAGGCTTGTGTTATGGGTACTAGACGACGATATACATACTTATACAGATAAATATATACTTAAATACATAGAACAGCCATGACCCCAGCACAAATATTGGAGTTAATCACACAAATATTTGCCCTGGCCGGGATTCGAACCCGGGACCGCCGGCTCAGTAGGCCTGTTTTTACCCTTTGGGTACGGGAACCCTAAAAAGAACTTGGTGAAATGTTATTTTTTGTACGCATGGGACACGGGACAATTTTTCCACGGGACAATCGGGCGTGCGGACAATTTTTTTTGAGGATGTCTATCGATTTCATTTTTAGGGTTCCGTACCCAAAGGGCAAAAACGGGACCCTATTACTGAGACTTCGCTGTCCGTCCGTCCGTCCGTCCGTCTGTCACCAGGCTGTATCTCAAGAACGGTGATAGCTAGGCAGTTGAAATTTTCACAGATGATGTATTTCTATTGCCGCTATAACAACAAATACTAAAAATAAAATAAAATAAATCTGTGGCTCTAGTGAAAAGGGGTTAAACTCGAAAAACACTACTTTACAGGAGACTCAAAAAACCGTTGCGGCTTAAAATTATTCAGACTTTTGATCACTGTACTTCAACCACTATACTTACAAATAAACTTTAAATGCAGTTTTAATACTTAAAAAATCCTCTTTCACGGGGTAATATTCTTACTTCTCCAAAGTTAACGGTTAAAAAAAAATGTGACTTATATCCGTGCCAAAACGTGTTCTTAAGGACATAACTGACTGTGTACCCTTTTTCACCCATAATATTTACACTACCCGGGAATATAACTGAACTTATACCAATTTTCACCATTATTTTAGACAGTGAAAATGGACATGCTTTACGGTTTATTTGAAGTTATCTCCTTTTATAAAGGAAAAATACATGAACACCCCAAATAATAAATACCTGACTAAACGAAACCTATCATTTAAGAGCTTTATTTCAGACATAATCCTAAGAAAATAAACTTTTACCTTTTTGCACTCATTTAATTTAGGTGTACTGTAATACAAACACACTTTTACCAATGGTTTTTTAAAAGTTATATCCATTTTTTGCGGTGCAGTGGCAATAAAAGATCTTTATTTTTATTTATTCATTATTACAAAAATGACAGAAAAAGTCAACATTAGCATATAAAACTATTCTCATAGTTTTTAACTAAATTTGGACTTTCCTCAATCAATCGTCAAATAGAAAAACAAGCGTTACAAGATGATATCTAAAACGAGATAAGTACAAAATTTAGTTTTTCCAGTTGACTTAAAATTACAAAAGCTTTACGTATGAGACCGTACCTAATACTAAAATTTGATCGCAATTGTGAATATTTAGACACGGAAAATAACATGTATCACGTTTTGGGTGTCAGATTGTATAGTTTCAATTCTTGTATAAAATCAATTCCTTCCAAAACCAAGTGCCTGTGCTCTGTTGGCGCCAAAGGATCTACCACATCCCCAGAACATAACAAATTTTCGTAAAAGATCTTACACTCGGGTAAATTATCAAATTTAACAAAAAACTGTTGTTTTACCGATATCCGTATTGGACTGCTCTAAGTCTTTCATATACAGGAAATAATGAAATATGTTCCTCGACGGCTTTCAATCTACTTTTACTTATTTTTGTGGTAAGTACTCAGCATAATCCATCTCGCTGAATCTAGGACAAGTTCTTCACTGATTTTAAGTTTGTCAGTTCCTCCTTGAACAAACTGATGTTTCCTCAAATGGTTATCGCATTAGCAGCCTCTAAAAATGCGATAACACTGTCTTTATTTTTAAATAATTGGCAAACTGTCTATTCTTTGTTGTTGCGTCCATTAAATTACCTAGCAATGAACTGAACCCTTTTGTTAAATTCTCCTAAAGCCCAATTAAGAGGCCTTATTCCTTTTAAAATGCTAATTGTTTTAGACCTTTTTCTCTATGATCAGACATGTTTCTTAACATATTATTCACGTTACTACTCAGCAAAAGGGTCATTGTGATTTATTTGTATATATTTAAAACAAAGTTTGAATTTTTCATTGATAATTTTTGTTTCAAAAACTAGTCGAAATTTTCTAAATTCACGCGGAAAATTCGTTTTTTCTACTTATTTTCGACTGCACGCAATAAAAGCATGAAAAAGCTATGTTTCTACCTAGCACTCAAGGAAAAGTATTATTCACTTCAAAAAGTTGGTTGAAATTATCAATATATTTGTCACAATGTGACAAAAATAATTTTTAAAAGGAATAAGGCCTCTTAGCTCTCAAATATTTTTTTCTGAGTTCTTCTGGTATATTTATTGCGCATTTCATTTTACAATTTCCTAGCATCTTATACTCTCTCTTATTTTTTTTCTTTCATACTATTTACCAAAATGTCTCCTCTTTTTCCTTTCCTCCCTATGTTTATTCTCTCGTTCTCACTTTTTCTAGGCTGTCCTTTTCGTCCTTGACCAACTCTGTCCCAAAACGAAAGATGCTCTGCTTCTTCTGCCGTTACGGTTTCTTTGGTTTCTTGTAATTTTTCTGAGTCAGAATCAGTGAGCACTACGATCTGCCTTTTTCTGGAGTGCTAATAGAGTCGACAAAATTGTTGCCACCTTTCTCCTCAACAAGTTTGAGCATTCGATCGATTCAAGATCGGCCTGCCATTCTGTGTAACAAACTAAAAATATTTTTATTCCTTGGGCCACCTTCTGGCTTCATCATCAGACCAGCCCCATAGTACCATATTATTGTATTGTCATGTTAAGTAGGTAATAGGTACTTGGGAAAAATTATAGCTCAATCGGTTGCAGATATTCTGCTTCAAAATTTAATTGCAAGATCCCACCCGAACAAACATAGTTACATAGGTACATTGCAAGTACAATAACTTGTAAAAAAATGCCTACATCACTACTGTAGGTCATTCTATATACTGGTGAGCCAAATTTTATAATAGGATGATTGATTCGACTCAAGTGTATTTAAAATAAGCCACAGCGAAGAGACTTTATAAAAAGAACTTTTTGATACAAGTAATAATCGTGGTGTAAAATGATACATCTCACCAGTATAAGTCTATATACACCAATAAGTACTAAACAATAATTCGTGACTATGGATGAATTTCGATTTATTTTTATGGATTATGGGTAAATTGCTGGTGCAAATCGGTACAAGTAAACATTGATCATTAAATACCAGATTTCTTAAAAGATACAATTCGACTTGTATCAATAATGTTTAAAATTAAGTCGTGAATACAGATTAAAGTCGATTTATATTCTATAAGGTATGTAATCTTATTTTGTAAAAAGGTATATGTAAACATTGATCGTTTAACACAGGATGCGTCAAAAGAGACAAATGAACTTAAATCGTTATCCACAAACAAAACACCAAATTGTTCAATGTAATCTTTAGTTACACCATATTTCACGACATAATTCACCAGATATACCATTTGGAACAATCCTAACTTTGTCATTTTAAAAGATAACTTAGCTCCGATTACACCAAAAGATGCGGAATTTTTTTTTGTGAATTTTGGTGTATATAACGCAAAAAGGTCATAAGTGCACTTTAACCCCTTTTCACTAGAGCCACAGAAATATTTAAGGGGGGCTCCCATACAACAAACTTGTTATAGATTATGGTACGGAACCCTTCATGCGCTCGGACTCGCACTTGCCCAATATTTTATTTTGATCAAATGTATATAATATGAGATTACCTACTCTTAAACTGCTCTAAAAGTCAGAAATGACCGTCAAAGTTCAACATTCCTAAAGAGGATTAAAAACGCTCCATACAAAAGGCCTACCTGCATATGACAGATGACGTCATATGCAGGTAGGCCTTTTGTATGGAGCGTTTTTTGCGAGCGTGGATTGGGTACCAGTATTTGTATGGAGAAAATAAGTACCTAATGTGCCATTTCACCGTGAAAAAGTGCGTTTAAGTTCATGGTTGTCTTACAATTATTATTTTGTTAAATTGTGAGGATTCTAAAAACAATTTCAAATTTGCTTTTGGGTTAAAAAATAAATCATAAAATTTTCTTAACTTTGAAGTCACATATTTTGAAAAATATTTTTTGTTTTAATTTTTTTTCTTTGTATCATGACATACTGAGCTAATTTGAATCATATAACTACAGTATGTTGTATAATTCAACATCAGTCGCATCCCCTATTGCGAAGTATAATATTTATTACAAACATTAGCTCGTAATATTTAAAAATTCACAGATTATCGCCTTTCCACGGTAAATTCCATCCCCCTTCTCACCCCCTCGAGAGATGATTATAGTAATATAAATTATCCCATGTATTTAAACTAACTTCATATCATACATCATATAAATCGGTTCAGCGGTTATTGATTCCCTATGCATACTTTATTCCCTCTTTTCATCCCCGTAAGGGGTGATTTTGTGGGATAAAACTATTACTATCCTCTCCCGGAGCTCAAACTATCTGCTCTCTAGCATTTCCAAGACTTTCAACAGTTCCTTTTAGCAGATCCAAGTAACTATGAGTCAATAGTGCAAACGCAAAAAAAAAAACAGTATCACTTAATACAGCACAAATAGCAAACCTCTATACATGTAAATACGCCCATTAATATGGTTGTGATACATTAACTTGGTAACATAACGGTGTCACAACGTCTAGTCCTAGCGATTTAATAACATTCCTTTTATTCGTTATATTTATTATATTTGTTTTGTTACAGACAAAGCTGTTGACCCTGGGAAACAACACTCCAGAGCAAGTGGACAAGATCCTGGGCCCCAGCACCACCATGACGCCGGAGGTGACGCAGCTCCTCAAGAACATCACCGGTAAGTGTCTACCGAGCTGGTGACCCTGAGAGACAACACTCCTCAACAGGAGAAGACCCTGGGCCCCACCACCACCATGACGCCGGAGGTGACGCAGCTACTCAAGAACATCACTGGTAAGTGTCTACAGAGCTGGTGACCCTGGAAAGAAGAGAAGATCCTGGACTCTGACGCCACCAACACCAAGTCGCCGAAGAAGATGCAGTTACTCAAGAACATCACCGGTAAGTCTACAGAGCTGGACGGCTGGTAATTATTATTTGACAAAAATGTATTTGACGTAAGTAAAATAGATGAAGAATCTATAATATTGATGATATTTCCGATCTAAACAACTGCACGACGGCTGCAAGCAAACTGCGGCATTTGTCCACGGTTTGGACCCAGTTTCGTCAACTGCATCAGACCTGCCATTTTTCAGCTGGATTGCACTTCAAATGCTGAAAATTCAGTCCTTACTATGTCTAATCAGGTCAGTGATGACCTAATTCCACTCCTGCACATCCCAATTTAACGGTAATTAACTATTACACGTTCCAGATGCTCATCTTATTAAATACGTTATTACCCCACCGTAGCTGATTCTACGGAGAGCGCAAGTATCTATATTTAAACCTCTTTAATAGTGCGCTCACACCGCTATTTCCATACCTCGTTTACTCTAGTATTAAGATAAATGTTCCAGACTTTGGATTAGCTATAGTCTAATTTAATTTTAGATGTAAACACAGATAATCGAGATTATCTACGTATTTCAAAAACTTAAAAATGAAAATTAGTTTTTACAACTTATTTTCGACTACACGCAATGAAAGCATGAAATAGCTATGTTACTACCTAGAACTCGGAGAAACGTATAATTTTAGTACTTCAAAAAGTTAGATGAAATTATCAATATCATATTTGTCATTATATTAAAAAAATAATTTTTAAAAGGAATAAGGCCTCTTAAGCAAATTTATATATGAGACTTATATTCTATAAGTCGACCATATCCCGAGCAAAACTCGGTCGCTCAGTCTATCTTAAGATATACTAAATCAGCACCAATTCAGAGACAAGGACATGCCGCAGACGTCGTAATTCATGTTCTAATGAGGTGCTTTTTGGTGAATGCTAGCGCAATCACATTGCCATTGAGCTAACCCAACGATAGAATAGGGGTGTAGTCTGATGTTGAATTTATTATACAACGTATAAACGAAAAAAAATACCAACATAATTAATAATCATTGCAATATGTGAGTTTTATAAGTATGGTTGTATGAAATTCCTTTATTGACCTCTAATTTGAAATTGGAACGAATCTTCAACCAGTGCTATTAAAGACGTATTTCGCGTTCTATTACCACGACCATAAGAACGATTTCCTTGTATGAATTGTCAGGAACGGCCCGACATTCTTCGAACTTATTTGGAGCTCTTCATCAGCTATCCGTGCTGTTTTTATAATTATTAAAGATGTCTCACGATAGTTTAAATACCTAATATTATTTCCTACAAGGAAATAATATTGTTATTTAGTTTGAGAAAAGGAGTATAACTAACCTACATAAAAAAATTAAACACCCCCGACACTAGTAGCTGAGGGTCACATGATGACCACATCATGCGACCCTCATTCAATGAGTGATATAGAAAATGCTACTAAAACTGAACATAACTATAAAATTTGGACCTCTTAGCCAAGATGAAATCTTGTCACTTGTACCAATTAAAGCTGAATATCTTGGAACCCACTGGCCCTATTTTCACCAAACCTGGTAAAAAACCATCTCGATGGACAAGTTTTTTGGTAAAAACACACACACTCAAATTGGTTCATTCGTTTAGGAGCTATGATGCCACAGACAGCCCCCTTTGGTCGTAGTGAAATAAAAACGTTTTCTTAAGAGGCCTTATTCCTTTTAAAATGCTGATTTTTTTAGACATTTTTCTCTATGATCAAACCTTTTTTTAACATATTTTTGATGTTACTACCTAAAACAGGGCTATTGAGATTTATTGGTATATATTTGAAACCTACAGTTTAAATTTTTCATTGATATTTTTGTTTCAATAACTACTCAACATTGACAAAATACACGCGGCAAATTATTTTTTTTTACTTATTTTTGACTGTGCGCAATGAAAGCATGAAATAGATATGTACACCTAGAACTCGGGGAAAAGTATTATTCATTCAAAAAGTTGGTTGAAATTATCAACATATTTGTCATAATATGAAAAAAATAAATTTTAAAAGGAATAAGGCCTATTAGGGCTTCATCGTTTCAGCAATGACTTGTTATGATTTTTATTTACACAGAGATACTAATGGACAATTATTTAACAGCTTGTTTACATTGCAATTTTCCGTCTTAAAATCGTTTAAGCCCCAGTAAACGAAATAAGCGAGCAATTTTCATCGTGCCATGCAATTCAATTACTGCAACCGACAGCCCTGGCTCCAAAACGATGTAACTAACCAGATACTTCTCAGGAGTTCTGTCTTTCTAGTTTTGAGGTTAGATTGTCTCTTTGCAGGCGCTCTAGGGAATGAAATGAGGTTTGATAATAAAAAAGAAGCAGGTTGACTCATCCCAGCCAGGATAAAATAAGAAAGCTGGAAATCTGTAGCGTATAAACAGAGACAGCTATAGAACTAAAGAACCCGCCGAAGTGCATCGTGGGAGGAAAGAACGTAATTAATTTATATCATCCCCGACATAAAACTAATCAACATTACACCCTCATTCAATGAGTCATCATCATCCTCCTAGCCTTTGTCCCATTTTTTGAGAATGAATTCTCAATCGGTGTCGGCTACCTAAATCCCAAGATGTGGCGTATGCACTAGTTTTTAGCAAGCGACTACCATCTGACCTTCCAACCCAGAGGGGAAACTAGGCCTTATTGGGCTTAGGTAGGTAGGTAACATCGTGAGGAAACCCACGATGTTTTCCTTCACCGAAAAGCGAGTGGTAAATATCAAATGACATTCCGTACATAAGTTCCGAGAAACTCATTGTACGGATTTTTGATTGTATTGTACGGGCCGGGTTCGAACCCGCGACCTCCGGATTAAAAGTCGCATGCCCTAACCACTAGGCTACCACCGCTTTTACTAGGCTACCACCGCTTTTCACCCTCATTCAATGAGTGATGTAGAAAATGCTACTAAAACTGAACATAACTACAAGGTTTAGAATTCTTCTTCAATATTGAGTGAGATCTTGTCACTTGTTCCAAATTTAGCCGAATATCTTGGAAACCACTGTCCCTATTTCAACCAAACATAGCTAAGAACCATCTCGATGGGCAAAGTCTTTGGATTAAAAAGACACACTCAAATTGGTCTATCTGTTTGGGAGCTACGATGCCACAGACACACACAGATATAGATACACAAATACACAGATACTATATAAATACACATATAGATAACATTTATCCTGGAACAACTATTTGTATACTATAACTTATTGAATACCTTAGTTTTTGACGACGAAAGTGCTTCTAAGCAATTAAACGGTAATTTTTATCTTCAATCAGGAACCCGGGCAGCATCTGGCGTGGACCCAAAGAACCTCCAGCCACAGTCGCTCCCGTTCCTCTACCAGCTGATGCCGCACCTTCTGGACAACGCGCACAGCCTCCGACCTGCATTCCACATGCGGGGCTCCCGACAGCTCGCTGAGATCGTAATTGGGATTCCCACCGTACGGCGCGATAAGGAGAGCTACCTACTGGTCACGCTTACGGTAAGTCTAGTCCTCCTTTTTTATGTCATAGGGCGCAAACGAGCAAACGGATCGCCTGATGGTGTGCGATTACCGTCGCCCATAGACACCTGCACCAGAGGAGTCACAAGAGCGGTGCCGACTTTTCGGTGGCAGTACGCTCTTTTCTTGAGACGTGGACCCGAAGAACCTCCAGCCACAGTCACTTCCATTCATCTACCAGCTGATGCAACCCCTGTTGATAACCCGCACAGCCTCCGACCTGCATTCCACATGCGGGGCTTCCGGCAGCTGGCTGAGATCGTAATTGGGATTCCCACCGTACGGCGCGACAAGGAGAGCTACCTACTGGTCACGCTTACGGTAAATCTACTCCTCCTTTTTATGTCATAGAGGGTAAACGAGCAAACGGATCGCCTGATGGTGCGCGATTACCGTCGCCCATAGACACCTGCACCAGAGGAGTCACAAGTGCGTTGCTGACTTTTTGGTGGGAGTACGCTCTTTCCTTGAGACGTGGACCCGAAGAACCTGCAGCCACAGTCGCTCCCGTTCATCTACCAGCTGATGCCGCCCCTGTTGATAACCCGCACAGCCACCAACCTGCGTTCCACATGCGGGGCTCCCGGCAGCTGGCTGAGATCGTAATTGGGATTCCCACCGTACGGCGCGACAAGGAGAGCTACCTACTGGTCACGCTTACGGTAAATCTACTCCTCCTTTTTATGTCATAGAGGGTAAACGAGCAAACGGATCGCCTGATGGTGCGCGATTACCGTCGCCCATAGACACCTGCACCAGAGGAGTCACAAGTGCGTTGCTGACTTTTTGGTGGGAGTACGCTCTTTCCTTGAGACGTGGACCCGAAGAACCTGCAGCCACAGTCGCTCCCGTTCATCTACCAGCTGATGCCGCCCCTGTTGATAACCCGCACAGCCACCAACCTGCATTCCACATGCGGGGCTCCGGGCAGCTGGCTGAGATCGTAATTGGGATTCCCACCGTACGGCGCGACAAGGAGAGCTACCTACTGGTCACGCTTACGGTAAATCTACTCCTCCTTTTTATGTCATAGAGGGTAAACGAGCAAACGGATCGCCTGATGGTGCGCGATTACCGTCGCCCATAGACACCTGCACCAGAGGAGTCACAAGTGCGTTGCTGACTTTTTGGTGGGAGTACGCTCTTTTCTTGAGACGTGGACCCGAAGAACCTCCAGCCACAGTCACTCCCATTCATCTACCAGCTGATGCAACCCCTGTTGATAACCCGCACAGCCTCCGACCTGCATTCCACATGCGGGGCTCCGGGCAGCTGGCTGAGATCGTAATTGGGATTCCCACCGTACGGCGCGACAAGGAGAGCTACCTACTGGTCACGCTGACGGTAAGTCTACTCCTCCTTGTTTATGTCATAGCGGGCAAACCAGCAAATATCGCCTGATGGTGCGCGATAACCGTCGCCCATAGACACCTGCACCAGAGGAGTCACAAGTGCGGTGCCGACTTTGTGCCTTGTGTCGTGTTCCTCATTGCTGATCGTGACTTCGACGATTTGTGTTGCAGTCTTCGGCGTCGTACCCTACAGAATAACCTAAATACAAATTTAAAAAACCGTGATTCAAGTAGCTGGTCATCATGAGCTGATGATACTACTAGACCTGAACATAGCAATAAAATTTGGAATTCTCAGCTTGAATATTGGCTCAATATTGTTCCAATCAAGGCTGTATATCTTGGTCATCATGAGCTGGTGATGCCACAGACAGACACACATACACATGTTAAACTTATAAGACCCCTCTTTTTTAGTCAGTTAAAAATGGGCTCACTGCGTGCGTCTCGATGTGACCGACGCACCAGTTTGATTGGCTCCGTGTTCCGCCTTTTTTGGCGCGAATTCAGTACAGGTTCGGTATAGTTCAGCAAAGTGGCTATTCTTAGACGCGTTCATGTTTTTAATATGGTCGCCATGTTTAAGAAACAAAACGCTTCTCATTTAACGCAATTTATATTTCTATCAGCCACAGACGTCCACTGCTGAACATACAGATCTCCCCCATCGCTCGCCATAAAGTGAAATCCCGTGCTGGCCGCATCCATTGATTCCCCGCTACCCTCACGAGGTCCATCTAGTCGGGGGCCGACCCACGCTGCGCTTTCCTATACGTGGACTCTAGTACTGCTGCCAACGGCCATTGATTCTCCGCGCTGCATGGCCTGCCCATTGCCACTTCAACCATGCAATCCTTTTTTGGCAATTCCATTTTACACAAATAATCAATCGAATACCCTTTTCAGACGGGTTTTTCTACATGAAAAATAGTAAGGTGCGCACAGGCTCGGGAAACTATACTATTCCAGGGAATTCCCAGCTATATAAAAAAAACCGGGCCCTAAAAGTAGTTTTTACGCATGAGACGAAAAACTCTTATTTATTATCCACCTCATCAAACAACCGCAATTTTTATTTCCCCCGTGACCGAGAACCGATGGAAAACTCCATCTGATTGCGTCAATACTGAAGGCTGTCCATTAGTTGTGTGGAAAGATTGTAATCTATAAGACTGTTTGTATGGCTTGCGACGAGAAGCGACGGTAAACAAGGTGAGTTGTTTATCGGTACAGTGTTATCTTTATTATTCACCCATCATTAAAGCAATACATATCAGACAACATCACAATAATCGACATAGTCCCAAATTGAGCTGTAATAGCACAGATTAATATATATGGTTGTAGGCTTGTGCTAGACGACTTAGTTATATAGGTAAATATATACTTAAATAGGTAAAAACCTTCATACCCACGCCCCGGTCACGTAGACAACTCTCCAACTGCCTCTACAACTGTTTGTAACCAAAACTGTACAGTATATTTTCGGAGATAGTTTAAGGCAAACTTTACTGAAGCGTAGTATTAGTTGCTATTTGCAGGATAATTATACATGTTCTATTTTCTACGGATGAATATATATTACAATAAAAATTTGGTGATATTTTTTTAAGTATGACGGCGGCTGACCATTAATAACTATATGTGTTGGACAAGGGCGCCATCTGGGGGCTTATGATGGTTACGTTTATCACGTGATAAATAAAAATAAGTGACAAAGCATCTGTCACTCACACTCGTATTTTGTCAAAACGTTACAAAAAACGATGCCCTAGCGGAACGTTTAACTGACAGCGCGAGGCATTTTAAAAGACACTAAGTTTACTTGCTTTTCTGCTGAGACCGCTCTTTGACAAAATCGCTAGTTCAATACCATACTGAACCGACATGTTTCTTATGTATTCGACTTACAGTTAAGTCTATAATAAGACGATAACAATAAAAGAACAATACAACACGATTGGACGATCAATCAAAACATACGTCGAATACATGCCCTGTTTTCCCTACTTCGTGCTTTGTAGTGATAATACTATCTAGATACCTGTTTCTAATGTGTCGATTTGTGGCTTTGATTACTAAACGAAAAAAAATAGCGTTTTGAGGTTGATCATTGCAAGTTAGTTTGCATTCCCGGGCCTTGAATGATCATGATAAAGGCCTTCAATTGCCTATAAGTATATCCCAATTTATATCCCGCTGGATAGATTTGGTAGAAAAGGATCTGCGTGAGCTCGGAGCCACAAACTGGCGAGAGATAGCGCAGGATCGGGTAAAGTGGCGAGCTCTTGTGTCGGAGGCCAAGACTCATTTTGGGTCGCTAGCGCAGTTACTTTTTTTTTAATATCCCAATTATTAGTTTAGTTAATTTTAGCTTTTTTGTACTATGTAGTTAGTAGTGTTAAGTTTTTATTTTCTGTTACTTTGTTTTTTAATTTTCTCTTTATTAAATATACTTTTATATCCCAATTGTAATTAGCTTATTCTATAGTAAACCAAGTTGATTCACGGTTGTTTGTTCCAGCACCTGATCACCGGGATGACGGAGGCAGACCAGAACGAAACCGTGATTATGGTGATGGTCGGCGAGCCGGACTTGGAGTTCGTCATCAACACAGCCAAGCAGATCGAGGGCATGTAAGTATACTAATAGTAATAATATACCTAAGTCAAGGGAACGACGGAAATAAGGGACTGACAGACGCAGACCAGAACTCCTTAGCGATGACGGTTCATGAGATACAGCCTGGTGACAGACGAACAGACAGACAGACGGACAGCGGAGTCTTAGTAATAGGTCTCGGTTTTTACCCTTTAGGTACGTAAACTACAACAAAAAAATGGCCAAAATAGGGGACTGACAGAGGCAGACCAGAACGCTCCTCAGCGATGCAGTCAAATCACCGCCAAACAGAAAAAGAAGATAAGAGTACAAATATCGTTGATATCTTGTGAAGACTAACATTGGAATGATGGCACACGGTATTGACGGCGGCACAAAAATGGCAGGGGCATGGTTATGACGAAAACACGGAAATAACGGAGGCATAGACAGGTCATTGTCAGTTCACAAAACAAGTCATCCCTCCGGTCGCCAAAAGTTAAGAGCTTGTATGAATTTAGGTTACGTTGCTATTACATGGGATGATAGAAGAGGGAACGTCTTTTTTCGTACGAGGTTAGGTCCTGGAATCCTTAATTTCGCATATGTCCACCGGAAAAACTCCACCCTAAATCTGACAATGACCCAGACATATTCTGGGCAAAGCATAGCAATGACGGTAAAAACGGAGACATAGGTATCACGAATAAGAATGATTATTAAAATATGTATGATCTAAAACTAGAGAATCTATCCAGATGATCTCATTGCCAAAGTCTAAATGTTTTCAGGTTTCCAAAAGAAGTCGAGAGCGGGCTCATAGAGGTAATCTCACCGTCACCCTCCTACTATCCAGACTTCGACTGCATTGACCCAACCCTGGGGGACTCCACCAAACGGATGAAATGGAGGACCAAGCAGAACCTGGACACCATATACCTGATGTCGTACGCCCACAGCCGGGGGACGTTCTATCTGATGCTGGAGGATGACGTTATCGCCAAGAAGAATTATATGCAGGTAAAGCTGAATGAAAAACGCAAGAGAGATTAGATTTAGTTCAGACAGACGCCAAACTTAGGCAGTGGGCGGGGCACATTGCTCATGTATGGCCGTTTGGGCAGAAAGGTTATCGAGTGGCAACTCCAACAAGGTGGACCGACTACCTGGTTAGGATCGCGTGCAGAAATTGGATGAGGGTGGCGCTAGATCGTTCGTTATGGAGGACTTTGGGGGAGGCCTCTGTCCAGCATTGGACGTTTATTGGCCGATATGACGAATGCTGAAGGGTTTGCAAAGACTTCAGTAGTTCTTGTGCAATTTGAGGGGCTGCATTTTTCGTAAATAAGTGACGATGCCTCCGTCACGTTTTGACAAGATTCGAGGGTGAGTGACAGATGCTTTGTCACTTATTTATTACGTGATAAACGCCAGGCCCCTAAAGAAGTCGTGGTCGTCCCTTCATGTATCGGTTATTTATTTTAAGTTTCACTTACGAACCACAAACAACGGATGTATATTCTCTTGTTTTTCTTTATTGCGAGAGTTATGTTGTAATTTCATATTGACAAAATCTTCCAAAAAAATATGCAATTGAAATCTGTGGATAAATCGCATTGCTGTTTCAAAAATAACTTAATATTTTATTACCTTCATTATCTAATTAATGGTTTGCTTTGGCGAGAATTATCAAAGTACATCAACTTTGCTCAAGTACTCAAGTGCAATTCTACGGAACTTGAGAGTCTTCAGACAAACTTATGCTTTGCGAAATGTCACCCACAATAATTAACTTAGAATTAGAACAATTCTGGCAGCAAACGCGAATGTAATGGTTACCTAACAGTTCAATAACATTGCAAAAAGTTATGTCTTACAATTTGTTTTGCACCTACCTTGTTTATATTATTTTAATCATTGGCAGCCACATCAAATGTAATTAGTGTGTTTTTGTGTGTATTATTAATAGGGTTCGTAAAATGCGACCAAAATTCATTGAATTCAATTCGTCACTGGTTGTCATACGTCATTTATATTGCTCGCATTTCACGTTAGATGATTATCAGATACTCGTTTTTCACTATATGCAAAGCGACACTAGTGTAGAGGAAAACGCCTTAGTGAGATATCTTTATCATTATTTTGTGCGGCCTTAGACCTCTTTAACACACAAGAACTATCTATTGAAACTTTAGTGTATAAAATGAAAATTATAATAATAAAGCTTTTAGCGAAGTGTTTTTCTATGAAAGAACAGGATCCTATTAGTATAAGTATCCGTCAAACGTTAAGCCTGCGGCTCCAAACTTGAACATAACCCTCTCCACAGGACATCAAATACTTCACAGCATCAACAACGATCAAGACACCCCAATGGTTCTTCATAGAATACTGCGTCCTAGGTGGTATCGGGAAGCTGTTCAGGTCTTCGGACCTGGTGAACTTCATCACGTACGTGCAGCTGTTCTATACGAACATGCCGATTGATTGGCTGTTGGAGAGCTATCTGGCGGATAAAGTGTGCAGCATTTATAAGACTTCGGTGAGTCAATGATAACATTTTGTTACTAGTTTGGAAATGTTATATTTCTACCATTGTCGACAAAAGAGGGGTGTTATTAGTGTTATGTTATGTTAACATGTGTATCTGTGTGTCTGTATGTGGCGGGTAGCCAAATTGAGTGCGCTTTCTTTTAACCAAACGACTTGTCCGTCGAGATGGTTCTTAGCTATGTTTGTTGGAAATAGGAGCAGTAGTTTACAAGATCTTCAGCTTAAATTGGAACAAGTGACAAGATCTCAGCCTAGAATTTCAAATTTTGTAGTTATGTTCAGTTTCAGTAGCATTTTCTAGTATTTTCTAAGGTCTCATGATGATGACCAGCTATTGTTATTTTCGACGTGGTCAGGTATTTTCCTCGTCGCTGCAACATCATGTGCAAGCCTTACACTGCTCGCGACCCGGATTGCGCGAATATGATGAAGTAAACCTTCGGTCAACAGACTCCGTCAACTTCGCAAGTGTATAGAGTTGGCAATTTATGTCACATTACCTACCATACCCGGGGTTTTTGGTATACTAATGATTTGACGAAGCGGTTGGCTCTGTTTGTAAGCACTTGCCTACTGAGCCGGCGGTCCTGGGTTCGAATTCCGGCCAGAGCAAATATTTGTGTGATGAACTCGAATATTTGTGCTTGAGTCATGGATGTTATCCATATAAATAATTATGTATTTATATTATGTATATCGTCGTCTAGTACCCATAGTACAAGCTTTGCTTAGTTTGGGACTAGTTCGATTTGTGTAAGATGGTCCCATAATATGTATGCCATTACGCTATCATGATGTGAAAATAAATAAATAAAAACCCATCTTTATCTACGTCTCTTTGTCACATTAAAACTTGAATGCAGTTTATAACTACACGTTTGTCTTTTGTTTGAATTTCATTATGACACCTGGTTTATTGTGTGACTTTACCTTGTAGCTCTGTTGTTTGTATATCTCTGATATTGGATTGTCCTTTGTTTGTGATGAAACTCGTGTTTTCGCGTCGTCTGTACTCGTATAAAACTCTAAAATTGTGTTTAGGGAGAGTACATAACTTAAATTCAAAATTTAAATAAAACAAATAAGACGGATGTTATTATATCGCGTATATTAATTATTTGACGCTTCGGTAGCTTTACAGTTACCATTGGCAGAGTAAAACACAATTTTAACCAAACCAAACGTCAGGGAGGCTCAAATAATTAATATACGCGATTTAATGTACCTAATCCGTTTTAATTGTTTTAATTAAATGTGTGACAGTCGCGGAAACCAAAAAAAAATTATATTAAATTACAAAATTTAGAACACCCCATACGAAAGTAGCCTGTCATCATGAGATAGGAAATTCTACTAAAACTGAACATAACTACAAAATGTTCAATTCTTAGCTTCAATATTGGCTGAGATCTTAACGCTTGTTTCACATAAAGCTGAACATCTTGTAAACTACAGGTCCTGTACCAAACATAGCTAAGAACCATCTCGACGGACAAGTCTAACGATAAAAAAGCACTCAAATTGGTCCATCCGTTTGGGAGCGACGCCACAGACAGACACACAGATACACATCGTGAGCAACTTATAACACCCCTCATTTTCGTTTTTTTTTTTTATAAACATGACTTGAACTGTATCAGGGCTGGTTAGCCCTCACTACCAGTACCTAGTCGGATTTTGTGTGGGAGTATAATATAACCCGCTAATGGGATTATCTCCGCGCCACAGGGGAACTTCTTTTTTCGTGGACATTTGATTACAAGGTGTCGGAATATCTTTCGCATTAAGAGTTTATTCTTACTTACCTTATTCCTTTCAAAAATTATTTTTTTCGTATTATGACAAATTATATTGATAATTTCATCTAACTTTTTGAAGTGAATAATACTTTTCTCCGAGTTCTAGGTAGTAACATAGCTATTTCATGCTTTCATTGCGTGTAATCGTAAATAAGTTGTAAAAACTAACTTTCCTAGCGAATTTTGGCAATTTCGAGTAGTTTTTGAAATATAAATTATCAATGAAAAATTCAAACTAGGTTTTAAATATATACCAATACAGTTACATCAATAATATGTTAAGAAACCTGTTTGATCATAGAGAAAAATGTCTAAAACAATAAGCATTTAAAAAGGAATAAGGCCTCTTAAGATACATTGTACGCTACCGTAGGGTAACAGCAAAACAGGATTATGCATACGAAAAACCGTATTTAATGCTTCTTTTAGTAAATTACCGACTGAGCGAAGCATCTCCGTTTCTATTTGTCCCGAAATGCCTTAGTATGTCAATTTGTCCGGGTTTCTGGATGTCCTCGCCTGCGCAGGTCGCATTTTTTTACCGACTCTTGTGAATTTTGTAAGTAGCCTCGATAATTATATAGATTTTTTGTCAGTCACTTTTTACAATTTTGTCAAAATTGCAGTGGGTGTTGAAAACACAAAACTTATAAATTTCCGCCATTTTGAAAACTCACCAATTCTACAGCTTACAGAGACACAGAAGACACTTAATAAAAATACAACTTTTCCAATACCGAAGCTATTCCGGTATTCAATAAGAGTTTGATTAATTTTTTCTCTATCCTTTCCCATTACAGAAAGAATGTGGGAAGAGTAAGACAGACATACGGCCAAAGTACAAAACTTCACTGTTCCAGCACATCGGATTATATTCTTCATTGAAGGGCAAAATCCAAAAAGTACAGGTATGTGTTTCAACCTCTTTGGGGTCACCCATAAATATAGCAGGTGGGCCCTGTAACAGGAGCAATAAATTAAAACATAGATTCTACTCCTCAAACTGAACAACATTTATTATAAACAACTTTTAAAAATAACTCATTTATAATGTAAACCTGTATAATAAAGTTTATTCAAAGAAGCAATTATAAATTATAAATATCGGACAACCTCACACAAATCAATCTAGTCCCACAGTAAGCTCTAGTAGGCTTGTGTTATGGACACTAGATGACGATAAACATACTTATATAAATAAATATAATTATACTTAAATACAAATGAATTCCATGACCCAGGCACAAATATTCGAGTTCATCACACAAATATTTGCCCTTGCCGGGATTCGAACCCAGGACTGTCGGCTCAGTAGGCAGTTGCTTAACCACTGCGCCAACCGCGTCGTCGGCAATGTATTGCGGAACATTTGATGTGTATTAAGTAAAGTGACAGCTATGTAAATGCTAAGGCGATGTCAATGTTGGGCGGCATACATTGAAAATGCTATTTACTTTGTTTGAAATAATGAACATATGAAAACAGTATTTTTTTAAAGTTTCTGAACAGATGTTGTTCAGTTTGACGAGGAAAATCTATGTTTTATTTTTTTGCTCCTGTTACAGGACCCACCTGGTATATATATTAAGGAACAATCTTACACAAATCCATTGGCGTACATAGGGGGGTGGCCGGGTGGGCCGTGCCCACCCCAGTATGGTCTAGTGCCCACCCCAGGATTTTGGGTTACCGATAGAAATGTATGGTTTCATCTCATAGGCCATGGCCCTCCGGATTTTTATCTTTATGTCAGAGACTTTTCACGTAAATATAACATACATACGTACAAAATGCTTTTTTCACACAGGAACGTGTTTTGTGGAGTGAAAAAGATTTGATCCGGGTTTTCTGTCAGGTGTCAACTTTGAAAATGGAATCCGATTTTTTTCTAATATTACGTATGGATCAATTTTTAATTTATCCTTTTTTTCTGTTTAACGCATTGACATTTTCAATATTATGTAGACTACCCCACTTTAAAATTAGTTGTTCCTGTTTTTGTCTAATATATTTTGTTATATTGATTTTATAGTATTTTCTAATACGATTTCTTTAAACTTGTAATATAGTACGTACTGTAATAACTTTTTTCTTTATTTAATTCACCTGATAGAATATAATCATATTTTATTTCTAACACATACTTTTGAGAAAATACTGTCACTATGTGTTCCGTTTCATTATGATATATCTTCGTATATTAAATTTATTCATGGACAATAGTTGTCCAAGCCAAATTGACTTTATTTTTATTCATCTTGCAACTTATTTTATTTACTAAAGTTGGTTCATGAGTTTATAGATATTTTGCCAAATGATATGCAAAACGGCTTAAAGACAACATTTCAACAAATGCTGGATAGTGGCGCATACGTCCTATCATCGCGTTATTAACGTCAGTAGAGATTTGTCAAGGATTTGTCATCGCCCAAATTCAACATTGTTTACCGGAATGCTGTTCAATGAAGTAAATACTGAATCCTATTGAATCAAAACTTGACTTTCATCACTGCGGATAGTTTTGGCTTTATTATGCAAAAAATATTTGAAATTCGCCGATTATTTAGTCCTGTTTCTCCTTTGTTGACATCAGTGACATTCACCGACTTGCAGCGTAAGTTACCAAAAATTTGTCGTTGCCAGTAAAATAAATTTGTATCACTAAGAATCCACGATGTGGCGGGGGTTGAGAAAGACTGTTGGGCTTAAAACGACTTATACACATAGACATTTTACAACCAAATTTGTTCATATTCTATGGAATGTTGAAATTCGGATGTTTTGTACATCAAGCCGTGAGCACAACTATGCTTCGCGACTCTAGAGAGAGAGAAAGAGAGAGAGAGAGGGAGAGAGAGAGGGAGAGAGAGATAGGGGGAGAGAGAGAGATAGAGAGAGAGAGAGAGGGAGAGAGGGGGGGAGAGGTAATCTATCTCACGTGAGAAAGTGTCGCGCGTCAGTTGTGATGCAAGTCATCGGTTCAAAACGTACATTGTTGGAACTTATTATTTAAATAAGTTTCTGTCAAAAATGACATTTTAGTGGAAAACTTTTATAGCCGACTGTACTTTTCTTTGGATTTCCATCAAATGCTCACTGAGACAATTCTAAAGAGCCCAAGCTCGGTAGCATTGCTTTTTCTATTATAGAGTTCCTATGGCCACCTTCCGGCTCCATCATCAGATCAGCCCCATGGTACCATATTATTGTATTGTCATCAAAGTTAAGTAAGTATGCAAAATTTCAGCTCAATCGGTTGACATTATCTGCTTCAAAATTGAGTTGCAAGATTTCACCCGAACATACTTACTTTAAACATACCATGCAAGTTAAATAAAAGCTTTAAAAAAATAAAATGTCACATCAATAAACAGTTTCTTATCTCAATACTTATGTGTTTCCAGGACACCCGCTACGGCAAGCTCCCAGGCTTCTATCCCCACGAGAACCCCCCGCTGGAGAGCATCCACAATGACATAGAGGAGAAAGGAGACCACACCATCCGGAGGGCGTATCAGGGGGAGACCTTTTTCTGGGGTCTCAAGCCTAAGAAGGGGGATGTTATCGAGTTTGTGTTCGTGAAACCTATTTTACTTGAAAGGTACAGTACCTACTATATTACTATTATTTGTTTCTCGCTATCGAACCTCGAGCTCTTACGTCTCGGTCTTTTGGAAGGCTTGCGTGGGGATATGGATCCAACACGTAGAGGCCCTTGGAGAAATTTGCTGTGGCTGTAGCCCTGCTGGGATCCTGATCATATTATCAATAAGATGATACATCCATTAACAGGTCCCAGCAGGTGGTTGCATTTAATATGAAAAAGAAACTGGGCTATTAAAATGGAGCTTGGATGGACCATTTATTTGAGCTATTATTATTATTGTTTAGTAAAATATCGGAACTCACAAAAATCGATTTACTCCCAAATTAAGCTCAAGAAAGCATGTGTTATGGACACTAGATGACAATATACATACTAATATAGATAAATATATACTTAAATACATAGAACAACCATGACCCAAGCACAAATATTCGAGTTCATCACACATATTTGCCCTGGCCGGGATTCGAACCCGGGACCGCCGGCTCAGTAGGTGCTCTAAAAACTGCCCCAGACATCGTATTACTACTAGTACCATATTCTATATGCACGAAAATGAGCCCGCGACAGGCCGTGGCTCATTAAAACTGGCTCAACTTTCAAGAACTGGCCAGTTTCCGCCCGAAACATAATACTTCGAAGCCTGTTAAGCATATTATACAGTAGAGGTCTATCTGACAGACAAAAATGCATGTCCTGAACCAGAAACCGCGTAGCTGACTCCTTCGTAGATTGTACTTAACTAGTCTAAGGGACACAGTTCTAATAAGAAAGCATATCAAACGTACAAAAATTGTGATAAACCGTCAGGCTTTCCTGTAGTTTCTATTTTATTCTTACACTTTTCCTCATGTATATCTTAAAAACACTTTTAATATGTTTTCTTCGAGAACTACGTATAGTTAAGTTCATATTATTGTAATAGTTAAGTACTTATGCTTTCTGAAAAAATTATTTATGTTGAGTTTCTTTCGGCGTTTCTTCTCAACAGTGTTCTCCTCTTGTGAAATGCCGGTAGACATGTAAAAGTTCCCTTGTGGCAATGAAGTTAATTATTTCATTATTTCCTGTTGTTATAACACACGTTATGACGACAATAAAACTATCTTTTTTTATCGTATTCCAGATATACATTCCGCAGTGGCAACGTGGCCCACGCATCAGACAAGTTCTACGACACTTACGTGGAGGTCCAGCCCGTTGGCGGGAACTACTCAGCCGTGGACAGTTTCGACGAGTTCGGTCTGGCTGACGGGTCCCTTCGAAGGGATTGGGGGCCACTCAGCGCCATACGGCTCAGGGTGAACCGGGACAGCACCTTCTGGGTCATACTGAGCGAGGTATGGATCACTTAGAAACTCCTTTGCTAACACTGGTATTCTTCGTCTTATTCTTCGTGTGACTTGAATAGATTCTAGAAACTCCTTTTGCTAACTCTGGTAGTCTTCGTCTTCTTCTTCGTGTGACTTAAATAGATTCTAGTTCCCTCTCCTTTTGCTAACAATGATAGTTTTCTTCTTCTTATTCGTGTAAAGGGACCAAATTTGGACTAAATGGTATTTTGCTATCCCTCGGGGATTGCCTTTTATATAGTCTTCGAGGCACGTGGCACTGCGGGCACTGCATCATATGTTTGGTGGTTTAGAGTAAATACGCTAAATAATAATAATAAACGTAAATAATAATAGAAGAAGAACTTATATCTATGTTAGTAATGTCACTACAATAATTAATTAATTTTTAACATTAATCTATAGAGGATCCCAAGTGGACTTTCGTCCAATGCTCAAACAATGGGCCTTCTACCCTATCAGCTATAATGGCTACAAGGCTATTGCGGCTGCCACGGACACGGCGCCACAGGGATGCGATTCGTTTGCGTATGATGGCCTGGAAAGTGTCTACGTTTGCCTCAACGAACATTCCTGAAGCACTACAGTATCGTGGCAGCCCCATAATGGCCCTGAAGCCATTATTATATTGTACGCGAAGGGCACTGTGGGCTTTTTTCGTGTAATTGACCCATAGGCTGCAAGTGTAAAACGATTGGCAATACGCTTTAAACAAAGTTATTTTAACGCTTTTGGTACACTTTGCGAACCTACGGGCCAGCATGTTACACCTAACTGACAGTGCCCTTCGCTCCCTGTCCATGTCAAGGTCATCGCTTAGTGTCTCTGTGACCCAGTGACCCAGGTATTTAAAATTCGACACTTTTTTAAGCGGAGTACACCCTAACATAATGGGCGGCAAATCAGTGTATGTTTTGCTTCCTGCTTTAAATACTAGCAATACACTTTTGTCCGCATTGTACACAAGGCCATGAGTTGCAGCGTAACTCTGGCATATATCAAGCAACTTACAAAGGCCGTTGATCGATGGGCTCAGCAGCACCATATCGTCGGCGTATCTAATGTTGTTAAAGAAATTGCCATCTACTGAGCAACCAACGCCGGAGCTGGTGAGCTCACGGATCAGCCCGTCCATGTACAGGTTGAAGAGCTTAGGAGAGGACAGTCCGCCCTGTCTCACACCGCACTCCAGCCTGTACATGTCCGATAACGAGCCTGCCCACCGTACATAGTTACATTGATTGCTATACCAGTACTTTAAAATGTCAATCAGCTCATGAGGTATATCTGTACTATTTTCAAGTTTTTTCCAAAGCTTGTCATAGGAGACTAGATCAAACGCCTTGGAAAGATCCAGAAAACTAAATAAACTAATTAGCCACGTGGATGGAAAAAGGGCCCGTGGGAGATCGCCGATCCGATGGACCGATGCCGTGAGAGAAGCCTGTCAGGAAAGTCAATCAGGAAGGCTGAAGACCGTGTGGAGTGGAGAGCTTAGGTGCAAAAATAACGACCTCCGATGGTCACAACCTTCAGTCATTAGGAAGCGAGGAAGAAGAAACAGACGTTACTGCTTTCATAGAAATTAATATCTCAGGATAGATTTGAATTGAGCGAACGCCACCATGTCGGTCCGAGTTCAGGAGCAGAGCACAAAGGCCATTCCATTGAGAAGAGGCGTAAGACAGGGGGACGTTGTGTCCCCGAAACTGTTTACGGCCGTTATGGAAGACGCCTTCAAGCTCCTGGAATGGCAAGGACTTGGCATCAACATCAATGGCGAATACATCCATACCTTCGGTTTGCCGACGACATCGTAGTCATGGCAAAGTCGATGGAGGAACTCAGCATGATGCTCGATGACCTCAATCGAGTTTCTCAACGGGTGGGCTTAAAAATGAACATGGACAAGACGAAACTCATGTCAAATGCCAAGGTTGTGCCCATCCCAGTCTCTGTTGAAAACTCGGTACTCGAAGTTGTTGACTCATACATCTACCTAGGACAAGTGGTCCAATTAGGTAGGTCCAACTTCGAGAAAGAGGTCAACCGCCGAATCCAACTCGGCTGGGCAGCGTTCGGGAAACTACGCAATGTCTTTTCGTCCGACATACCTCAGTGCCTCAAGACGAAAGTCTTCAACCAATGTGTGTTACCAGTGATGACTTACGGCACCGAAACGTGGTCTTTCACTATCGGCCTCATCTCAAAGCTCAAAGTCGCTCAACGAGCAATGGAGAGGGCTATGCTCGGGGTGTCTCTACGTGATCGAATCAGAAATGAGGAAATCCGTAGACGAACTAAAGTGACCGATATAGCTCACCGGATTAGCAAGTTGAAGTGGCAATGGGCAGGCCACATAGCACGCAGAGCAGATGGCCGATGGGGCCGTAAAGTGCTCGAGTGGAGACCTCGGACCAGCAAGCGCAGCGTAGGACGTCCACCTACAAGATGGACAGATGACCTTATAAAGGTCGCCGGAAGGCGCTGGATGCAGGTCGCTTCCAACCGGTATATATGGAAGTCCAAAGGGGAGGCCTATGTTCAGCAGTGGACGTCCTATGGCTGAGATGATGATGATGATGATTTGAAATTGAAATTGTTGTAATTCAAAGAAATATATTTATTTTTCAGATTGAGCTGAAACCATACGAGCAAGAGGACAGATGACGCAAACAGGACCCGTGGGTCCGTCTGATCCGGCAGATGAAGAGAGACGAAGCGAGAACGAAGAGGCATCCGCCTCGCGTCAAGTTGTATTAGGGCACCCGTTAACGAGCACTTTCTTAATGGACTGGTTAAGCGTTAAGGTATCCCGCCATTTGTACTTATTCGCATTAATAGTAAAATTTTAATGGATTTTGGAAGTGGATTGTGCATGGAAAGTGTATTTTTGTGGATTAGTTAGTCCGGGACAACTGTGTCATGCTGAATAAATAAATAGGTAGAAGTTATTTTCTACCAACAGACCGGGATAATGTTACTTCATCTTCAACGTAATACTTTTTCCTTGATTTGAGATTTATAAGTCGTCAGTTGAATACCAAAACGCACTAAGTACCAAATACGTACTTTAAACCAAGCTCGTATCTCAGTATCAATTTACTAATTAGATACGAGGTTTTCAAGAGCAGTAAAATGTTAGTTATTTTAATTAATCTATGATGGGAATGTAAAAATAAATTATCATTTTAGGTCCATCATAAAAATGTTCAATTTCACTTGTACTTATTAAATTTTAAGAACAAAGCCATTAATGAAATTAAATAAATAGATTTAAAATTCACAACTACACAGATGCTACATATTTTTTTTATTTTGTTTGTATTTGTATGAAGATAATTCATCATTGAGATTTTTTTCTAACTAGGTATGTACTCGATAGATTAAAAAAGTCCTTAGCACTCAACTAAGTATCACAAAAATTTACATGCTTATTGTAGAAATCAACTTTTCTGTGTATTTTATAGGTAAAAGCTATCATTGGTTTAACCTTAAAGTGCGATTAAAATTACTAGATTCCTTTTTTTATTGCTATACTATTTTATTATTGTAGCTATACCATTTTTACCTCGCATGATCGCATCACGGCATCACCCCTAGTTATTATTTTTCAACTTCGCTTAATGCGAGTATACATAAAAATAACAGTGGTAACTGTTTTTTTAAGGTTGTTGTAAACACGGGGAAGGTAGAACGAAATCAATGTTTTAAAGAAGAATAATATCACAAAGTGATTCCTGGGGTAAGTTAGGGAAATATTTATGTTGCTATATCGACACGTGACTTCGCCATATGCGACCGCCAAAGGTCAACTATTGGCTAGTTATTATTACTTTTAATACGTTTATTTAAAATCATAACTTAGATCAACTTACGTTTTACGTATCCGTAGATAATCAATTTGTAGAACTACTTTAATTTTGTATTTCGTTTAATTTTCAATCGTAAATTGTAGTGACTGCAATGGCACTTGGTGAAATATACTGATCGAGAGCTATAAATGTGAGGTGAGGTTTATTAACCTAGCCTAACATAGTTTATTGTTTGATGGGATAAGACCAACAGTTAATTATTTCTTGGTCTGTGGGAGTCTGGATACGTGAAGAATACCTATGTTTTTTTTTATGTATCTAAATGAAGGGTTTTAACTGGAGCCATGCCGCGTTAAAGGGAAGTAACAACTTCATTTGTATGTAGTACCTACGTACTCTACTGACCATTTTTTTAAATGATATTGCAAAAATCAAATTTTGAATTAGTTATTTCCTTTGGCACTTCGAATATCAGCACAAATTTATTTTTTATCCAAAACGTATTTCCGGCCCTAATAGAAAATGGCTGGTCTAAATTTTTCATATATAGGTATATACTTAAGTAGGTAGTTAGACAAAAAATGTAAAACCAAATTTGTATTTTAGTATTTATTGAGTTTAGAGATAATTAAGATGTTGCTAGTTAATTAAGTATATTTATTTGTATTTAGTTACATTCCAATGTTTTGACTAGATAATGCATATGATTAACGCATTTTTAACGCGTTTTTAAGCTATCGATAAACAAGTCAATGCATATGATTAACACATTTTTAACGCGTTTTTAAGCTATCGATAAACAAGTCACGATAAGTGAACATTGAACAGTTGTAGAACAGAACATATACAATAATTATAGACTGTATTTTCCCCTTGTGGACGAAAATTACATTACCTATTACTTATCGGATGCAAAAGTGGATTTCGTTAAAAAAGTATATTTGTGTAATATAAATATATTAAGAGCATTTCTTAAAAAGTTTGTACACAATTAAGACAAAAAATTAAAGTCAAATATAATTTTCCTATTTTGTTACAATTTTTTGTTGTGATTTCCAATACATTGATATCAGATTATGTACCTATAATTAAAAAAGTATAAGCATAACAACCCTGGGGGAGGCTTACGTCCAGCAGTGGACTGCAATAGGCTGAAATGATGATGATGATGAAGCATAACAGAACCTTAATTACCGAACATAACCATAACATTGATATAAAATTACTAAAATAATTGGTAACAAAATAGGAAAATTATAATTGACTTTAATTTTCTGTCTTAATTGTGTACAAACTTTTTGAGAAATGCTCAAAACAGCTTTTAATGTATATGTTAAATTTATAATGTTGTTAATATAGTGAATTCAAAATTTTATGATGCATGTGATACCTACTGTAAAAATAGCCATCCATACTTTATAAGATTCGCTAATCCCAAAACATGAAATTACAGATACTTAAGTATAGTAAATTATTATTGTACATTAATGTTCGTATTTTGTCGGGAAAGCTTGTATTTATATTTATATCTCGAATTTTTCTCTGAAGTTAATGGAGCGAAAACGAACTTGCTTTCTCTATAAACTTTCGTGAAGAAGTTGATGATCTTAGTAAAGCATTATTTAATCCCCAAATATTTACACTATACCAAATACGAAAAAAAATGTTTTCTTCCTATATTAAGATAAGGTGGGATGGGATAAGACTGACATATACTACGATTTCTAATTCAAGACCAAAAAAACTACCACAAGGTTGCCACTACAATAAAATATTTTTACAATAGTAAATTCCTTTTTATTTTTTAAACACGCTAAGATAATTTATTTATTGGTAACTTTAACTCTATGTTTTAACAAAATAACTAGAAATATTTATTATTACATAATTACGAGAGGAGATAATAAAAACTTAAACATCGGAGATTTTTGGTACAAAATCTGGTATTGTACTTGTAGCATTGTCCATTTGGTGCAAGCCAAGAAACAAACTCAGATGTCATTTAATTGTCGTCAATTTTGACAGTAACGTATCTGTCGTAGTTTTATTGGTCTTGAATTAGAAATCCGAGTTTAGTTTATTGTCTAATGGGGTAAGACCAAAACTTAGTTATTTGACTATGGCAGTCTTGCCCCGATGATAGTCATCCTTCACCTTACCTGATATTGTTTTTTTTGTGTAATGGCAATTTAGAGTTGTTATAGGAATGTTAGTGAATTTTAGCTTTTCTAATTAACTGTGTGTACAAAATAAATAACCAAAGTATATTTATTGTTGCGTCAAATGTAATGAACTAGTTTTAAGTTTAAATCAAGTCAATGTTTCGTATTTTAATAGTATTATTTTTAGAACAAACTGGTTATTTTTTTTATTTATGACGTGTTTAATTCTAGTTGAAGGCATTTTTTTATTGTTTTGATTTGTTTCCGATTTAAAAAACCCTGCGATTCGTGAGCTCTCAGATTACGATTCGGGTTTGGGTGTAAACTGAGAGGTTCATATCTGGATCTCGTAAGAGCGAACGAGACAGCTATAAAATGCGAATGGCATTCTGACAGATTATGACTAAATAATTGTATCTCATAATTTATGAGACGCAATTATTTAAAGTTTCCTATTTATTAGGTATGTTGTGTCCAAAGTAAGTATGGATCTAAGTAGTTTCTTTATTTGAATATTAATGTAAATATTAGATATGTATGGTAGTTTGGAGTCTATTGGTGCTTTAACTTTAAGGTTGGTCCGTTGAGCCTTAATCGTTAATCATGTATGAGTAATTAAAAAAAAAACATGTATTGTCTATGTCTGAGACTCGAGAGTTTTCTATATAAAACTTGTATTGCTCTGTACCTTTACCATGAGTAGGGTTACCATACGTCCGGATTTGTCCGGACATGTCCGGACTTTTCGACTCTTGTCCGGACTTTGTCCGGCCCTTTAATTTGTCCGGCTTTTTTCAAATAAGTTGGAATAATGAGAAAATCCCGCCCGCACCCCGCACCTACCCCCTCGCAAATCTCGCAATGCGAGCGTCTACCTACTATACCATGCCTACCTATTTTGGTGACTAATAAAAAGTCCGGACTTTTTTCGATTCGTCCGGCTTTTTGCCAGGACTTTTCAAATTCCTAAATGGTAACCCTAACCATGAGTTAACGTGGCCACACTCACTAGCGACAGCGTAAAAAAATTCTACGAAGAATAACACAGTGCCTCTAGCATTACTTTGTAGAACTACAATTCTCCATACAAATCGTTTACTCTGTCGCTAGTGAGTACTGTCACTGGGTACAGGGTTCTTGCAATGAGTAAGCTAGTACTTTCCTCTGTAATTTGTATATCTATAGACTGACAAGTTGATGTTTGACCCTGTGAGTAACGATACAGCTTTCATATGGCAATAATGTGCATACGTCGTATAATGCATTAGGTATATTATAAAATATCAGTATTGGTATGTCGGCAGTCAATTTCAAATCTATCGGAATTCAATTCAATGTACCGTTGTTGTTTTCTAAAATAAATTAATTGAATATTTTTGGCTTTGTTACGCGATTATTATGAAATTCGTGGAATAGTTAGTCGTTTTCTTGATGTTTCTTATATTCAATGTTGCCATAGAGTAACTTGCCAAGAATATAAGCTGTCAATTTTATTACTGGTTTAATATGTCAAATAAAATAATATAATTGTGATTTTTATTTTTTTACTCACGCAACAAATGTCAGGAACGGCTCGACATGTTTCGGTGAATTTTCTCGGTTTTTATAATTATAATTTTTTTATAATATTATTATAATTGCTCAGGAGAGGGAGAGAATAATATTATTATAATTGTTACCTACTTTTTGATGCTAACTGTACCACAATAATTCGCAATTTGCGAGGGTCGGAAATCAACCTGTCAGGCTATACAATAAAGGTGTAAATATAATAAATAAAATAACTTACTCTATCACAATAGCCACTTAACGCGTTCACTGCCAGGCGTGGCCTAGGAACAAACTTGTATGATAGTGAACGCATATACGTAATTATGCTTTGCTAGCAGCTTTTTTTTTCGTAAGGGGGCAAACAAGCAAACGGATCGCCTGATGGAAAGCGATTATCGTCGCCCATAGACACCTGCATCACCAGACAAGTGCATTACCGGCCGCACAGGAGGGAGTACGCTCTTTTCTTTTTCTTTTGGCAGTGAATGTGTTAAGAAATAATAATTTATGTACATCTCTTCCATTAATATAGACTCAGTGGGCTTAGGTCACAAGGTGTTGCATATTTGTATCGGAGTTACGTCTATAAGTGTTAATACTTTCAGAGAAAAGTAATCGTATAGATATGTACTTTAAGTCTCCAGTTGCTATGATTCTTTCCATAACCTTCAATGACTGATAAGGTCAGTTAGGATAAGTGCGACGGCGAGGCAAGTGCATTCCATTGCGAAATATTAACAACTAGAGATGTTATACTACTAACGCCATCTTTATTTTGCCAACTAACTTTAGTACCGTGGTTGTAACATGAGATTAGTAGTAACATCTGTCCCATAAATGTTGCACTTGCCCCACTGGCGTATTTGCCCCAACTGACCTTAATTTTGTGTTCTCAGATCAATACACGCAGACTTGAAACAGATCTAATTATTTCGGAGTTACTAAAGAGTAGAATTGTTATAGCATTTACCTTGGTAAGATACAGTAACGGCAAAAAATCTATCGTATACAAACATTTTCATTTTAATGTAAGTATCCAAGGGTATGAACTAAAATGTAAATTGCCAAAATGGGTAACTGGTAACCAACAAAAAAAAAAAAACATTTTTTAAGAGAAAGTCCGTGAGCAATGCCTATGTGTGCGTTTGCTCGAGCGCGCTTGTATGTAGATTAATTTCTGTACCTATCTGTTTTGTGACTCCGCTCAGTGGTGCGTCAGTGTAACGCTCCCTTAAGGGCCGCAACTTCACGCGACCAGTGGGAGCGAAAGGTCCGAGTGCGGTGTCTCGCTCACTCTTATGGCTGCCGCTCGCTCGCGTGAAGTAGCTGGGCCGTTATTGTAAAATATTTATTTATTATTAGACACAGAGTGATGGTTTGAGAAGTAACGGAATTGAATTTAGTTGTTATTGTCGTTTATCAATAAGCCAAAGTTCTATTGTTTAGGATTATTACTAGTTATTAATTGTATAAGCAAAGTAACAACTATTATTGTCATCTTCGATTTCTAAGCGCCCAAGCAATGCACTAGATAAATGAGAAATAAATCATTTAAAATTGTGAAACATTGAGGTAAGTCGGGACAGTTGCATCATGGAGGTAAGTGCGTTGTTTGGTGATAAAATAGAACAGTAAAATTTATGAAATCTTTTCAGCCAGCTTCGAGTAACATGAAGTTGAATCTGGTGAACTAAAAACTTGTTTTTTTTTAGTAAGCGCATGCAGTATTTCTATGATGCAATGGGAAATAAAAGGTTTTTCCAAAAATCTTGTTTTTCATGGTTGTTGTTTTAAAAAGTTGAGACCGTTTAAGTTACAGAATAAGGCTCGTATAAAGTAGACGGGTATTATTGTGAAAAGCAACAGAAAAATCTGTCATTTCTGACTAAGAATGAGATGACTATTCCAACCCACAAAAAAGATTTTTAAATGAAAAAAAAAATGATTAAAAAAAAAAAGTACTTCCTTCCTAATTATCCCGATTGACCGATTAATGATCCGTCGAAATCGAAATAAAATATGAATATAAACAGTCAGAAAGCAAATCAGCACAGTCGCTGTGGTCGTACTAGGTAGTCACTACCTGGTACGACCACGCAAGATTTGAAGTCCGAGAAGATTGAAATATCAAATGTATCAATCAAGTTGTAATGTCAGTCTGTTAAAATATTAGCGAATATGTTATTTATTGGTGTTTCATTATGCTTTTTAATAAATCTGTGCATTTAGTTTTACATTATTTCATTCCTTCCTACAGTATATCATTACTATTACTATGACATTGGACGACACTGCCTATACAGTTCTCAGGTCGAGTAAAAACTAAAAAAAAATATGCAAACAGTAATATTATACTTTTATTTCAAATACAGTAATAAACATGGCTGTGCTTTACCATGAACCTTTCACGTTTAATAGACATTCCAAATTTTTTTTTTTTTTTTAAGACAAATATATTGTTAATTTCAGCCAACAATAAAGTTACAACAGTAAAAAATTCACAAAAGTGAATAATACTTTTCGCTGAGTTCTAAGTTACTTTGTAGAACTTTAATCCTCCATACAAATCGTTTACGCAGTCGCTAACGAGTATGGTCACTGTAAACTCATGGCAAGGGGCAGGCAGAAGAGCATTAACAAGAAAATTTTGATAAAACTTAACTTACTAACTTAAGTAATTATTCTTGTTCGCACATGCCTACATTTAATTCAATCCATTCGTGACTGTTCTAGTGAATTGACTTATAAACGTCGTCCAAGCCTATACGACCAACGATAGTGCCGCCATCACGTGATATCTCTTCGTCATCTATTGATATCTCTTCTAACGCTACTGTTTCCTAATCAATACTACTCTACCTCTAAACGTCTGTGCATTTCTGTTAATTTTAATCGCTTAAACCCCAGCTTTCAACAACATGCGGCCGCGGCACCGCTCTCGCATTGAATGGCGCCGCCGCCGGCGTAGCCCCGTCGATATGCTCCAAAGAAGGAAAATCTCCTTCTAGGGGCAAGAACGTATAGCTTTGCAGCAGCGTGGTAGTCAGCACGAAGATCTCACACTTGGCGAGCACCTCTCCCATGCAGCGATGCCTGGATAGTCCGAATGGCCAGTAATGTTCAGGAACGTGGATCTTTCCGTTGAGGATGAACCGCTCTGGCTTGAAGGCGAGGGGGTCCGGGAACAGAGTCTCGTCCATCAGCTGGTTGGTGAAGTTTCCGACGATCATGGTGTCCTGAGAACATTTAAGGATAAGGATGAAAATGTGATTATAAAAACGGTTTAAACTCACGTAAGCATTGTCAGGAACGGCCCGACATGTTTCAAACTCATATGGAGCCCTTGATCAGGGGCTTTCTGTGCTGCAACGACATTAAAGCAGTTCAGTGTGCCGCGAGTGAAGCTGCCCCTAATGAAGAGTTCCATATGAGTTCGAAACATGTCGGGCCTTTCCTGACAATTTTTACGTGAGTTTAAACCGTATTTTTAATTATCAAATCAATATAAAGAAGTAAATGTATTTTTATCCAAAGGAAATGTTACAGAATTTTAACTTGGATATGAAACATTTGTTAAACTATTAGGTATAATAGCGAAAGTATTTGTATTTGTTTTGTACCGAATCCTTCACGAAACGGCGGAGCGAATTTGCATCAAATGTGGAAAAGGTACAGTTTCTACCCTAACGTAACACACAAAAGCGTGCTTCCCATCGGATTATCGTCATCATCATCATAACACACAAAGGCCTTTCCCAAAGTTCTCCATAACGATCGGTCTTGCGGCGCTCTCATACAATGTCTGCACGCGATCCTAACCAGGTTGTCGGTCCACCTTGTCGCGGGCCTTCACACGCTGCATCTGCCGGTCCGCGGTCGTCACTCAAGAACCTTTCTGCCCTAACGGCCATCCGTCCTACGACCTACGAGCAATGTGCCGCGCCTACTGCCACTTAAGTTTGGCGACTGTCTGATCTATGCTATAGCTACAACCTGTCTCTTTCGTACCTCATCATTTCGGATTCGATCCTGTCTGAGTGGAAGGCTTTTGGCTTACCCCTGGGATGTTGTAGCCGGCCACCACGGTGTCCCGGAGTGTGCGGTGCGGCACACTGAAGGTGCGGCCCATGAAGTGACGCACGCTCTCATGAACTATGGCCTCGTTGTACGGCATGCTGCAAACATGATTGGGAAAAATATTGAATGTTACAATATACCAGATGTAACGTGTACCAGGGACAATAAATTATGTTCATAAAAACACTATTTCACCAATTAAAAAAAGACAATTTCCGGGTGGTCAATGTACTTAGCTTTGAATCTAATCTAAGTACATTTAAATCTAATTTAAATTTATATTCTTCACATCTTTTCTTCTTTGAGTTCTTTGTTTGAATAACTTTTTATTCTTTTTTCTTGGTAAGAGAGGATTATTCCTACCTACAATGTTTTTAAATATTTTCGAAAATGATATTTCCTTAATTATGCTTACAAAATAATAACAATTATATTGATAATAGCGCCATCTAGAGTCTCATTTAGGAACTACTAAGCACGACGCCACCACGCCACCTGTGACGCCACGCTGTAACTAAACGCGCGAGCGTTGTTATTTGCCAACATGTATTGTAGATAGCGCCACGTTGCGCTAGCTAAGCTTTGCCCGACTTAAAAGTACAGTCAGCAACTGAATTTGATATTCAAATCTTTATTGTAGGTGTAGTTAATAGGGAAGACGAATGATGTTAAATTCTACAGTATACCTACTGTAGTTATATGAATAAAATTAGCTCAATATGTAGCTCATACAAAAAAAAACAAGACATTCATATTTTTTTAAATTTATGACGTCAAAGATACGCCAGTTTCATGACTTTTTTATTCTAAAATAAATATAGTTTCTGAAAACTGAAAAGGATTCTGAAATCCTCATAATTCAACGAAACAATATTTGTATGATAACCATGAACTTAACCGCACTTTTTCACTGTGAAAGTGGCAAATTGGCTCCTCCATACAAATATTGGTACCCGACCCACAAATGACGTCATATGTAGGTAGGCCACTTGTATGCGTTTTTAGCGTTCTATAAAGGTCTTCGCACATTATAACAACTCAACGGCGACTCGATTCTATGCCAAATATTGAAATTTAAGCCCTATGTCATATTTACTAGGTTTAATTTCAAAAAATGATATTAGTAGTGGACTACGAGTGGACGACGCGTCGGTGCATCGTCGAAATTAAACCTAGTTAATATGACATAGGGCTTAAATTTCAATACTTGGCATAGAATCGAGTCGCCGTTGAGTTGTTATAATGTGCGAAGACCTTAAGAATCTTGAACTCTGACGGACATTCCTGGATGTTATAACATCAGTCGCAACCCCTATTACACTCACTTGACTCGGTCCTCCAACAGTGGCGCCCTCTGTAGCCCCACCACCCGATCGATCTCCTCCTGCGCCCTCCTCTGTATCTCCACGTCTCGTACCATGTAGCTGAACGCGAAGCTCATGCTCTTGCTGGTGGTCTCAGTTCCCGCCATGAACATGTCCATACATATCGCTACCAGTTGAGCTGCAAAAAAAAAGCTTTTTTTTGTTTTTTTTTTCTAAATGCAAAAAAAATAAGAAATCATTTTGATTTTTTTTTTTCGATAATGGGTTATTCCCGTTATTAAGAGCGTTACGCTACACAAAAGAACATTTTTCATAATTTTTTATGTGTTTACAAGAACGTATTATACGTAAAACATGAACACGATTTATTTTTCAATGGGGTTTTGTAGAATTTCGGGATGATGCGAATAAACCAGAAAAAAATCCTGAGCCTAAGTGCGAGAGTCAACGCGTTAGCGTGCCGTGATACTCGTGCATGCCTGTTTCGAAAACTCATAGAAAACTTCATGAAATAAGTAGCCATCCTTCACCAGAATCATATTTTATTCCATACATAATCAGAACATATCACAACATATTGACAAAATAAGTATTTTGAAGAATTTTTAAACAAAATAGTGCACTCTCAATTAAACGAAATAGTGCACTCTTTGACCCACTCTTTAGCTGCGCACCTATACTACAGTTAAAATTATGGGCAAAAATTAAAAAAAATCAGGCCCCTATGCTACTGTTAACAACAGAGGCAAGTTCACATATTTTTGATAAACATTTTACGGTATCCTATCACAACCCCGGAACATTGTTTCTCATCTGTCCAAATTTTCCAAAAAGCCAAATTTTCATTTGTCCGAAAGTATTATTTTTCCTGAAAACCGTATAGTTTTTAGGGTTTTATACACATCGTTGTAAACAACCCATTAGGTAAGGTTAGGTTTTTTTTATCATTATTCAAAAAAATTACAGTTATGGAAAGAAATGGACTTCGAACAAATAAAAATTTGGCTAAACGTCACAGATGGGAAACAAAAATTCTGTCTTGCGATAGGTAACCAATTTTTGCTCATAAGTTTATGAATGCCACTGTACCAAATAAAAATATAACATGCTGGATATTTCATTCGCCAGAAGAATAATCCTCTGTCTAGCTTCTGAATCTAAAGAAGTCTAAGAAAAGGATTCTTTAATAATCCTGGGATTTCTTACAGGTTAAATTTTCTTCAGTGTCCGCGATTGTCGAATAAAAAAGTTTAAACAAGTTAAGTCGGGTTGTCAAAATTTTGGCAACTTCAACTGTTAAAGTTGGTGAAACTTTAGGGTGTCAAAAATGAATATACGCGATATAATCCGTTTAAAATGTTTTTAGTATAATAAATAATGACCTATTTGAATGAGAATTGCTTAATAATATTGTATAGAAATATGCTCGCCGCATGCTTTATTTCATTTATTTTTATTTTATTTAATGTAATGGATATATTTTAACCTACTTCTAAATTTGTATGCCATATGGCGAATTATAGTGATACTATTATTTATCAATGTAGGTAACACCTTTGTACCTATGTCTTACAAATAAATAAATGATTGATTGAAGCGGTTGATTGATTGATAGCATAACTTCTGTACTTTTCGATATTACCCGTTACTTTAGGGGATTACTAACAAAATAAGGGATACTAACCTTCAGAATACGTTTCTTTCACCTCTTTAGCCCTCAGAACTCGAATATAAACATCCATAAAGTCTTTGTCCTGCTTCTCAGGGTCAAAATTCTGCTGATGCCGCTCCAATTCTTCGCGTAAAAACTTCCAAATTCTCTCGTGAGTCTTCACGAAGCTCTTATAACCGGACATGGTAGGTGCAAAATGGCAGAGAATTGGGAAATGACTGAACACTGTACCCACCATGTCTATAGTGCTAAAGAGGTCGGATAGCAGCGTTTGTAAGACCATCATCTGAGGATCATTCGGCTCGTACCTCAACCCGGCTAACATCGACCAGATCGTATTCAGAATGTAGATATTGAAGAAGTTGTGCATATGTACGATTCCACCTTCCTTGTTGCCGTTTATCAAGTCTTTAACGTTTTTAATCATGGCCGCTGCTTCAAAACTAGCTATATCTGCCATTCCTTTCCGACCGAAACCGTATTCCTTCAAATGTTTCAAGAGGAATCGTCTCTGTTCCTTCCAGAGTTCTCCGTCTGATAGCAGCACGCCTCTTCTCAAACCCCAAGTTCTTGTAGTGTAGAATATAGTGTTAGGTCGGCCATCACAGTCTTCATTAAACATCATCTCTTTGTGGGCTTCTAAACCGTTCACCATTACGATTCTGTCGACTCCTATCTTCAGGCCTAACAAGGGACTATCTTTACAGTAAGTTTCCGATAGTTTCTTGATGGCTGTGTAGAGATAGCCGGTCTTCTGTCTCATCCTATATATCTCGAGTGCACTGCCGAATATTGGGATCCATTTCGGGCCCGGTGGGAAGTTTCGTGGCTTAACCGTGTCCAGGTATAGGAACAGGCATATTGCTAATACGACGATTAGCACGGTTAACCACATCTGGAAAAGAAAGTTGGTTAGCGTTAATCAAGGGAATTATCAACAGATATCAAATGGTCGGAGTGCATAATCAAATGGAAAGTCGATGGTGCAATAGTAATACCAAAAGCTAGACACTTTAATTTTTAACATCCGTTCAAAGGAAGGACAACAGTAACGAAGCTATATAAAATTGGGGTCTGCTTAATTTTTTTTAAGGTTCCGTACCTAAAGGGTAAAAACGGTATCCCATTACAAAGACTCCACTGTCCGTCTGTCCGTCGGTAACAACAAGTAATAACAACAGGGTAAAATAAATATTGACGTGGCGCTCCCATACAACAAACATGATATTCGTAGAGTGAGCTATGTGAATGTTAAACGTATATCATTGTTAGACGGCGTACACAGAAAATAGAATTAATAAATCCGCCTTTGCCTAAGTTTCTGAACAAATGTTGTTCAGTTTGAAACTCTTTTTAATTTGTTGCCCCTATTACCAGCCACACCCAGTATGTTTGCAGTCAATCTAAATTTAGAAAGGGGGTGGCCAGGGTCGTTTTTCGATGCTATGATGGATTTAGCCGATGTTACCCGTCGCTTGTCGATGTTACGCGAACGAGTTACGTTATCCGACACGGTCCGGTTGCCGCACGGTCCGATGGCGTGCCGTGCTAGTCACGTGTTCGCACGGGTTAACGAATGGCCTATATATGTAGTAAACATCAGACAAACTCACAATCTACCTTATCATATCAACCGACGCCTATTGCTGGACAAAGTCCGCCCCCAAAGTTCTACACAACAATCGGTCTTGCGCCGCCCTCATCCAATGTTTGCCCGCGATCCTCGGTCCACCTTGTTGGCGGCCTTCTCACGCTGCGTTTTCCGATCCACGGACGCACGAAAGTAACCTTTCTGCCCCAATGGCCCCGTCCACTGCACTTAAGTTTGGCGACTGTCTGAGGCTATATCTACAACCTTGGTTCCAAACACAAATCTACCTAGTCTTTATAAACACGCCTAGAAACCTAGTTAACGCTTAAAAGTGAAGCCAGTTTTGGTTAGCCACGGGCTAAATTTCGTCGTCAATGTCACAAGCAAAACGTCTCTATGATTGGTTCGTAAACACGCACACATAAAACCAAAAGGGAATTTATCAATCAGCACTTCTAGCATATCTTTGACACGCTTCTTTGTCGCTCGACAAATACTATCCATCACTTTCCTGTCAAATACTACCAGTCCAGCACAACTTGGCTTCGCGACTGTTGTCGCGCGATAGAGGTATGCTCTTCACTCTCTCACAGTACTGTGAAGATAGAGATAGATCATATTTCTCGCATGAGAAAGAGTTACGTGTCACAGTTGTGCTGTGTGCATGCTTAATCGCACAAGCAAAGTCCCGTCAAGATATGCTAGCCTTGCTATTGCTTCAGAAAAGTGGTATAAGCGCCATCTACCGTAAAGATTTTGACTTATATTCTTATTTTCCCTGTCTAGTTATAGTTAGATGATAGTAAATGCGTTTACCTTGTTGCTGGTGCGTCTTGCTTTCACTGCGCCGAGTCCGGAAGCGGCCGGGTCTTATGCGCTCCCCGCCAAATCGTTAGGGCCTACGCACACTGAGGAAAAATGGTCCGGCTATTCTGGGCGTAAACACATAGCCTGATAAATAAGTGTCGGTCTGATCCAGGGACAGTGGCGCAACAAACAGCTTGCGTCATATTTTTTCCCTATTAACCCCTCGTATGCTTAGACGCAGCGTAGGACGTCCACCTACAAGATGGACAGATGACCTTATAAAGGTCGCCGGAAGGCGCTGGATGCAGGTCGCTTCCAACCGGTATATATGGAAGTCCAAAGGGGAGGCCTATGTTCAGCAGTGGACGTCCTATGGCTGAGATGATGATGATGATGATGATGATGCTTAGACACGGATCCGTGCGGGACATTTGAACCTTATGTTAAATGTCAGTTAATTTCAATTTGATTAGCAAATTTTTGACGCCGCATACGAGGGGTTAAACGTCAAAAGTGATTTGTCAAAGATCTTTCTCATTAACCAAATAAAAAACATCCGTCGTTCTTCTTGCGAAATAAATGCTAAATACCTATTTTGAAAAAAATGACTCATCGCTGTAGATAGTTTTGGCTTTATCATGCAAAGACCATCGTAGCTGTAATGTACCTAAATTAGGTACATGACGGGTCTTTCTATTAAAAATCAAGTTTTTATCTAAAAACTAAAAGTCGGCCGCAACTTAACGCGTATTAGTATACCTGTGCTAACTCGGGGCACGCTCTAGGGATTTGAAATCGATAAAAAAGATGTCGATATTATATTGATACATTTCTCATTGAAAGTTCTCGATTACTATTAAAACGGTGCAATATCATGTCAAATGAAGAGGCCTTATTCCTTTTAAAATGCTGATTGTTTAGACATTTTTCTCTATGATCAAACATGTTTTTTAACATATACTATTGATGTTACTACCTAGAACAGGGCTATTGGGATTTATTGGTATATATTTGAAACCTACAGTTTGAATTTTTCATTGATAATTTTTGTTCGAAAAACTACTCGAAATTGACAAAATTCACGTGGAAAATTCGTTTTTTCAACTTATTTTCGACTGCACGCCATAAAAGCATGAAATAGCTACGTTACTACCTAGAACTCGGGAAAAAGTATTATTCACTTCAAAAAGTTGATTGAAATTATCAATATATTCGTCATAATATGAAAAAAATAAATTTTTAAAGGAATAAGGCCTCTTAGATGTTGACATTAACATCGATATATTTATTTGTCGATAAAATATTTTGCTACATTACTTTAGTATCGGTGCCCCGAGTTAGCACAGGTATGCGTATTATAAAAAATGAACCTTGTTCCAAAAAACAGTCCATCTACATTCAAGAAACAGCAACAATAATGTAAAGTTAGGTTTTATTTCCCGTATGTTCTCATTCCATAGTCGGTCAGGTCAAATCGTCAGTGCCGAAACGTCCAAAACGCCGTGGAATAGAAATGTAGTGGTTACGTTTCGATTGTTAGGTAAACCGCAGCCGATATACTATCAGTGCATTGCTTGATAAGTAAATAAACTAGTCCAGGTATTAAACAAACTGATAAAATTAGACTGGAAAATCATGTAATCGAACTCTTAACAGACTTCTTAAAGTCGGGATTAAAACAAGTTTTAAAAAAAAAAACTACAGCGGTATATAGATAATCTATATCTACCATATATATACAGCGTGTATATTTGACATAACCGCATATTGTAGCCAGGCGGAGATTTTAGTGCTATAATTTCATATTTATAACAATTATTAATTTCACAGATGATGTATTTCTATTGCCGCTATAACAACAAATACTTACTAAAAATAAAATAAAATAAATAAATAAAGGGGGCTCCCATACAACCAACTTGTTATAGATTATGGTACGGAACCCTTCATGCGCGAGTCGGACTCGCACTTGCCCAATTTTTTATTAATCAAACTGATCACAGTATCGCACGTCTGATTCAACTTCAACAAAATGTCTTCCTTATGTCCGTTTGTCCGGATTTCCAGCTCTTCTCGCCTTCTGGCCGCATTTCTTAACAGATTCTCATAAAATTATGTGAGCAGGTTCAACAAAAAATATAAGCATAATTATACAGCGTTTTTGTTGGGTCCGTTTTTGAATATTTTTCAAAATGGCGGTTGAAACCGTAAAAGAGTCATATTTTAGCCGCTTCGAAATTATCGCAGTGTCTACAACTCATAGACCCACTGACTTTTTAATGTTTAGGTAATTTTGTTACTTTTCCGTCGAGAGAAGGCAGTACAGTTCATACGCAAAACGTGGTTCGTGACCAACAAAGCGATGATGATATGAGGTACAGGTGCGGCCTAGATCAAGTTTAATGAACTGGCTTCACTAGTGCAGTAAAGTAAGAACTAGAATTAAACCTGTAACCTGAATTAGGATAACAGAGGTAAGTCTACAAAAGGGATGAGGACTGATGTTAAGTTCTCCAGCATACTGTAGTTACAAGTAATTAAATAAAATTACCTCAATGTCATGAAACAAAAAAAAAACGTTTTTTTTTTTAAAATTCAAATATACGGAAATTCTATGATTTTATTTGAATACTAAAATAAATTTTGAAATTGTTGTCTGGGGGCTTATGATGGTTGATTTTATCACGCGATAAATAAGTGACAAAGCATCCGTCACGTTTTGACAAAATGCGAGTGTGAGTGACAGATGCTCTGTCACTTGTTTATCACGTGATAAACGCAACCATCATAGGGCCCCAGAATCCTGATAATGGTGGAACCCGACAAATTTCTAATAACCCTCAACTCTGTTCGTTCTTGGTCCAGCCCCCAGGTCGGTTACATGGATGATAATGTACATAATGGTTGTCTTTACTATGTTTGAGCGAAGTTTAAGTACATGACATGAGAAAACAATTGAGCCATTTTAGAATAATAAACGTCGTTTTCACAAGAATATTTAAAAAATTAGGCAAGTGCGAGCCCGACTCGCGCATGAAGGGTTCCGTACCTATACATATATATAATCTATAACAAGTTTGTTGTATGGGAGCCCCCCTTAAATATTTATTTTATTTTTAGTGTTTGTTTTTATAGCGGCAATAGAAATACATTATCTGTGAAAATTTCAACTGTCTAGCTATCACCGTAAATTGTTGAGATACAGCCTGGTGACAGACGGACGGACGGACGGATGGACGGACGGACGGACGGACGGACGGACGGACGGACAGCGAAGTCTCAATAATAGGGTCCCGTTTTTACCCTTTGGGTACGGAACCCTAAAAACCGCGCAGCATATTGTACGATTTCATCAAGTTTGGAACAATTGGAACACTGAAACCGCTTTGAAATGTCAACAATCAAAAAAGTTAACAGACTTCAAAGGTAACACCGTACAAAGGAATATGTCGTTGTAAGCGGTTTAAAGAATTGTCCTTCCCAGAGTGCTCTGGACTTCTGAAAGTTTGGTTTAGCATAAAGAAATACTGGAATAGTATGCTGCGGCGAATTCGAACCTTCTATAGACATCTTGTCCGTTATATGTTTTTAATCACACTTGCTCGTAAACAAGGGTTTACATGCTAGAAAAGCGGGCGATAAGTCGTAAATTACACCCTAGGGTGGTAAGTAATTTTAGTATTGACTACTACTATTTTTGTTTTATTTCCTCCAAAGTGTGATGAAAAACGTCGTACGTGACTCTGGTGGTAAAGGAATTCCAAACTCGTGTCATTAAGCGCCTTCGGCTTCGGGCTTCTAATAGAATATTCTCGTTTGTAATTCCTCGTTTACCACCCTTGTTACGTATATAAACATAAACATTTATTATGTCTTTTGGGTTTATGCTAGCGCAGACGTTACTGCTTTAATAATAACCTTTATTCAAAATTTAAAAAAGCCCTCGTTAAAAGTAGCTGGTCATCATAAGACCCTCATTTAATGAGTGCGACAAAATGTTCTTAAACCTGAACAAAAAAAAAATGGAATCCTTAGCTTCTTTAGCTTTTTTTGACGACGCGGTTGGCTCAGTCTGTAAGCACCTGCCTACTGAACCAGCGGTCCCGGGTTCGAACCCCGGCCAGGGCAAATATTTGTATCATGAACTCGAATATTTGTGCTTGGGTCATGGTTGTTCTATGTATTTAAGTATATATTTTTCTATATATACGTATGTATATCGTCGCCTAGTACCCATAACACAAGCCTTCTTGAGCTTAATTTGGGACTAGATCGATTTGTGTGAGTTTGTCTGATATTTATTTATTTATTTATGTTCAATAATCCTGTCACTTGGTCCAATCAAAGCTGAATAACGGTTGCAAGTATTTTTACCAAACATAGCTAAAAACCATTTCGACAGACAAGGCTTTGGATTAAAAAAAAACCGCTTTCGAATCGGTCCTTCCGTTAGGGAACTATTATGCCACAGACAGACACGCAGATACACAATACATGTTAACTAAACTTATAAGCCTACTACCGGCTTAGTGATAAAACAGACATGGACCGAAACCCCCGGAGGAATGCTTATAAGAGTTTCAAGACTGAGCCGACGGTCCTGGGTTCGAGTCCCGGCAAGGGCAAATAATTGTGTGATGAACTCGAATATTTGTTCCTTGGTCACGGATGTTATTTGTATTTAAGTAGGTATGTATTTATATATATAAGCATGTTTATCGTCGTCTATTATCCATAACACAAGCCTACTAGAGCTTACTGTGGGACTAGATCGATTTGTGTGAGGTTGTCCGATATCTATTTATTTATTTATTAAGATACCTTGTTTCGCCAGGGATAAAAAAATAATTAGTTACTTAAAAACTTATTCGATTATTGATCATTCCAATGTTTTAATATTGATGATGAAAAGGGCCGTAAATATAATAACAAGTTCTCAGCTGTGACCCGCTAGGTAAATAAAAAAATAAAGTCCCCTAGCTTGCAGCCAATCATGAAGAAAGTGGAAACATTTCATCGAGCGGTTTACTACAGGGAAATTGAACAGTGAAATAATTTTACACAGTCCTGATTCGACGAAGCGTAGCGATATTCCCAAAAACATGTCAAATCTTCAAATACTGTTCAGTATAAACTAATTGGATGGATCAACTTTTTCTTGCTGTTATTCGGTCTGTGACCCAAAAAAAAGAAAAAAGAAAAGAAAAGTTTCGATAGTTGATATAACTGGTAATGTCAAGAGATAGTCTACATAAAAATGGGCTTATAACTGCTTAAATTACAAAGCTTTTGCTAAATATAACCACGGAAAATCGTAGTTTTAAAAAGTGCCCCAGGGGACATCACCATGGCAACGAGTGGCAGAAAATAGTTGATTGACCCAATTTGATTCAAGAACCCAAACTATTATTTGGATGTATTACGGAAAAAATTACAAATTAAGAGGTCTTGAATGGGATAAGAGAGAAAGGGACATTACTAACACTAATAGAAAAAAAGAGGAAAAATGATAGGGCATTTGCTAAGACTTTTTTCTTAAAAATATCATAGAAGGAAATATGAGTGAAAGCGAGGTAGAGAAAGGCCAAGACGAAATTACTTTAAGCAAATAAAAGGAAAGGTTAAAGTCATGTCTTACCAAGAAGGAAAAGAAAAAGCCCAAGAAAGAAACGGCTGGAGATTGCTACATCGACAAGAGCGCAGCTCTTAAATTGAAGAAGACCATTCCGACTAGTTATTTAAATATTTAAACAATGTGAAAGCAGCGTCATCAATGAATCGGCCTTCTACAATTCTACATGACGTCACCTTGTAGAAAATCTGACAGTTTGCAACGCACAAAATAATAGTGGTACTAATTTCCACACTAAATCCGCCTTTAGTCCGACTGTATGCGCTCTGACTGCGCTTTAAGTATTAGAATGAGGAAATTTTCAAATGAATTTATAAATCACAAATTGGGATATTTTCAAAATTATAAAAATAGGGTAATAATTAAATTTTTATCCTGTATTTGAAAATATAGATAAAAATCCTGATAAAAAAACTGGTTGCCTGTAAAGTCGGTTTTACGGGCGAAGATTTTACGTGACAACGCGCGGCGGACCGATCATGTTTGAGTGGGAGAGAGACGCAAGGCATTCGCCGGTCCGGCGGGCCTCTCTCTCGTTCGGTGACTCATCGTAACAGACGTGAGCGGGCGTTACACTTTTTCATGAGTGACTCCGAGCGCAACCTAATTTAAGACGTTATCACGTCAAAAAAAATTAAATCTTGCAACATCTCGGTATTATCATAGTACTCTTTATTATACCTACTGTGGTATTATACAGGGCGTCTCAAGAAAAGGAAAGTATCTTAATTTTTTTAGATAGACTACTTTACTGAAAGGTAACTTAATTTTGATTTTGAAAACAATCTTAACTGCATTCAAAGATGTTTGAATATCGTCTGTCTGAACCGGGAATCGATCCCCCCGAAAAATAACGCCCGTAATTTGCGACACCAATCAAAAGGCTCAATCGGAAGTATTCTTTTTTTCCAAGTAACAAGGCATTTTAAATACAAAGAAGACCATGAGAACACTAAAAAAAGTCAGCGAACTGTTATTACAGGTAGGCTTACTGAAATGTCATTCTATTTTTGAGGTAAAACTTCTAATGCGACTTCCAACAAGGTTGCGTTAAACGTTTAACGCTACCGTCGAGGGGGTAGTAAAGCACTGTTGCGTTAAACGTTCAACGCAACAATCCCACGCACAATGCGACGGATTTAAGGTTATGTCAAGGTACGTCTCTTGTGAATATCAATTTATTGTTAGGTTTTCTCTTTTGAAAGTACAATTTCTACCCCTTCCTATTTTCATTTCCACATTACGAAGTTTATCTTCTTCCGCGCGAAGGGCCTCAACGCGCTATTTTTTTTTTCAGTGAATTTTTACATTTATTTTCATGTGGCAATTGTGGCATAGTCTTGGGACACCTGTATACAAGTCAAGTCTTACATAAAGCGAGGTCACTGTTTCCAGAAAAATCCTAAAAGCCCTATGCCGGTTCTTGAGGTAGCCGTACAACGCCAACTATTGCTAAAAAATCGCTTGTCCGCTCGTCACATTGAAACGGCTGCACGGATTTTAACCAATTTTGGTACAGGGATAGCTGGACATACAAACATAGTTATAGGATACTTTATACCCTTCTACAGTAAAAAAAAAGTTTAGCGTGGATGATGTTTCCGCCTTGTAGTTTATTATTTTTTCCCGGTGGCTATATCTCGTACCTACAGATATTTTTGTAACGTCGAATATGGCCACTAGATGGCAGCTATTGGAATAAATAAAGTGGGAAGCAGCCGATTTAAAACAAAGTTTGTTTTCTTGTTAGAGGCAGCGAATCAAATTTTAATAGGTTGGCATTGGTTATTTTACAAGCTTTTGCCCGCGGTTCCCTCGCGATGAAATATATACAACATCCTACGAGATGATGTTTCCCTGAACATCAATACAACTGCTGTAACAACTGTATACACACAGACAGGGTCATAATTCGAGCGTTTCAACCGCCTCACTTTCGTGGACATATTTTGAAAGAAATGGGCCTAGATTTTGATGCCATTTTCGGATATTTTTTAGATGTCCGGTAAACTTAGATACCTAACCAGAAACGAAATCGAAATCTGCAGCCACTTCTACAAAAATGTGACCATGAAAGTGATTCGGAACAAATGCTCGAATAATAACCCCACACACACACCTTTAGCTTAGTTTCGCGCAATCGCGACCTGTAACGAGAACAGCATCCGGACATACGAAAGAATTTTTGGCCAAGCTGAATGGAATCGTCAAAAATAACTCATATCCCAAATGTCATAATATTACAAAATAATCATCACAATCGAGTCATATTTGGTGGAATAGTCGAAACAACAGTCGAATGGAGAACCTCTTCCTTTATGAAGTCGTTTGAAAAATATTTTCGTGGCGGATAAAGAATCTCTTATTTTTAGAGTTGGTTGAATATTTAGTTTTAAGGGGTTCCGTACCAAAAGGGTAAAAACGGGACCCTATTACTGAGACTTCGCTGTCCGTCCGTCCGTCCGTCTGTCACCAGGCTGTATCTCAAGAACGGTGATAGCAAGACAGTTGAAATTTTCACAGATGATGTACCTATTTCTATTGCCGCTATAACAACAAATACTAAAAATAAAATAAAATAAATATTTAAGGTGGGCTCCCATACAAGAAACTTGTTATAGATTATGGTACGGAACCCTTCATGCGCGATTCAGACTCGCACTTGCCCAATTATTTATTAAAATTGTAGAGTTACCTCAGACACGACTGTCCCTAGGCTACTAATCTAACCTTCATTTATAAACTACAAATGTCGCTACAATGTCGCATTTCCTCAACTCCCTGAAGTAATTCAATCTGTAAATAATGTTTTTTCAAACATACAATCAAATATTGTCATAACCATACCTAGGATAACTCGGGGCACGTTCTAGGGATAGGATATCGATAACAAAGATGTCGATATAATTAAATTAATATATGTGCTCATTGAACATTCTCGATTACTATAAAGAGGTTCGATGTCATATCTGATATCGAGCCTCGTAAATTAAGGTCATTAATAATCATACGTTTATTATGTAATTTCAATCAAAATGACAATTTACGTATATTATGAAAATTATCTTAAAATAAACAAGTAAATACACGTTTTAATATGTTTTTTTTTTTTCATTTATTATTAATAAAATGTATACACAGCGTTTTATTACATTTAAATTTCGCCAAACTGCATAACAGTTTGTTGGCGAAATAATTTGATTTGAATATGTGGAGAAATAAGTAATATTTATTTATGTCGATGACATTTAGATGTTGACAGTAACATCGATATATTTTTTTGTCGATAAAATATTTTGCTACGTCACTTTCGTATAGGTGGCCCGAGTTATCCTAGGTATGGTCATAACGTGCGTTATAACAGGCTTCGAAGTATAAGCTGTATAAGTAAGTATCACGTTTCGGGCGGAACAACACGAGGCCTAGGCCGGGAAGTTATTTTTTTTAAAGCGTCTGTGTTAAACAGCAGAATTTCATTTTTTGTGGTGATCTTTTTAATTTCAATTTATATGTTTGAGAAAGGTGAAAATGGATTGCGGGTCCGGTCCGGTAGAGATATTTTTTGAACTATGGCAGGTTTTAGCGACCTCTAAATATTTATCAAAAATTTGGAAATTAATTATTAATAAATAATTAAACTAATAAAAAATTCAAAACTTGAATTTTTTTAATCACCCTAACAATTTTAAGTAAATAAACAAATAAAAATCGGACAACCTCACACAAATCAATCTAGTCCCACAGTAAGCTCTACTAGGCTTGTGTTATGGACACCAGACGACCATTAGACGACGATAAACATAGCTATATATGTAGATATAACTAAACCTTAACAAACTTAAATTATGATCTAAAATTCTTAAATACAAATAACATCCATGACCCAGGCACAAATATTCGAGTTCATCACACAAATATTTTCCCTTGCCGGGATTCGAACCCAGGACCGTCGGCTCAGTAGGCAGTTGCTCAACCACTGCGCCAACCGCGTCGTCATAACAAGTACAGTCTGACCAAAAAGAGTAGAAATTAAAATGTGGCAATACTGTAGTGTCGTCCTCGTTTTCTTAGATTGATTAGAAAGGGACGACACTACATTGTCACTTTTTTAATTTCTACTCTTTTTGGTCAGACTGTATGCAATGCAAGCAACCTCTGTCCCTAGACTACACTATGCGTAGTACGCAAGCGTGGTATGCGGACCGTTACGATACTAGCATCACCCCTCTCGCTCGAACACGGAACGTTAGAGCAGCAGCACAACATCATTGTGCGTCCACGCAGTGTGACTTCATTCATGTAAGTTATAAACTGACCAAATTATCTTGAGCTCTCTGTGTGAGATGATTGGTTGCAGGGAAAGGTCGAAGAACTTTGGTTGGTTGACATACCGTAATTCTATAAGCTGTTTTTAGGGTTCCGTACCCAAAAGGTAAAAAACGAGACCCTATTACTAAGACTCCGCTCTGTCCGTCTGTCACCAGGCTGCATCTCATGGACCGTGATAGCTAGACAGTTGACATTTTCACAGATGATGTATTTCTGTTGCCGCTATAACAACAAATAATAAAAACAGAATAAAATCAATATTTAAGCGAGGCTCTCATGCAATAAACGTGATCGGTTGCGTCATTTTTGCACCTCATTCGTATCCGACACCAAACATACCAGGTGCAAACTTAAACCAGCCAGTTAAGGTGGAAGTGTTTGTACGGAACCATCATTGCGCGAGTCCGAATCGCACTTAGCCGGATGGTTTTTAGTTGCTGGTATTCGGTTTTCGGTAAGAACGAAGAAAGGTTACTAAAAGAAGGTGCTTTGTATCGCGTATTTATTTAAAGCTTTTATTTAACTTGCATGGTATGTTTAAAGTATGTTTGTTCGGGTGAAATCTTGCAACTCAATTTTGAAGCAGATATCGTCAACCGATTGAGCTGAAATTTTGCATACTTACCTAACTTTGATGACAATACAATAATATGGTACCATGGGGCTGATCTGATGATGGAGCCGGAAGGTGGCCATAGGAACTCTTTAATAGAAAAAGCAATCCTACCGAGCTTGGGCTCTTTAGAATCGTCTCAGTGAGCATTTGATGGATATCCAAAGAAAAGTACAGTCGGCTATAAAAGCTTGCTACTAAAATGTAATTTTTGACAGAAACTTATTTTTATACCGTGTTGGGTAAAAAGTATTATACCCTCCTGACGACCAGCATTTATAATTTGTCAGTTTAATTTTAAACTTATGACAAATAGTTAACAGTGAACTATTAACTGAAGTTTATGTACTAGTAGCTGTGCCCCGCGGTGTTACCCGCTCATCCCATGGGAACACTAAATTTATTCGGGATGAAAAGTATCCTATGTCCTTTCCCGGGTCTCAAACTATCTCCATACATGTGGCGCGTGGCCACGTGGAGCAATGGACTGTAGAGATTATTTCTTCTTAGTGGGTTGATTGACGGACAGGGATTCAGTGAAAATGCTTCTTGCTTGATGAAGGAGGCTGCAGGCGAGGCGGGGTTCGGAGTTTCTATGCTCCATACCAAATTTCATCTAAGTCGGTTCAGCGGTTGAAGCGTGAAGAGGTAACAGACCGACAGACAGACAGACAGACAGACACACTTTCGCATTTATAATATTAGTATGGATGTGTAGTATGTACACTGGAACTCAGGAGGCTGAACCGTCTTTGGATGTCCAGCTATCCCTGTACCGAAAGTGGTTAAAATTTATCCAGCCATTTCGGCGTGATGCGAGGACAAACGAAATTATGCCTACAGATGGCGCCAGGCTGGCATGAGGCCGCGAGCATACAAAACGAATGACGATCCTGCATCACGCTATTAAGAATTTTCCTGAAATCATGACCTGATAGAAAACTGATTTTCAATACAAAACTAGAATTTTATGATTGTACCTAATTATTTTATAGAATACTTAATAATAGTAGTTAATGTGACTGTACATAATGAAGGATATTAAACACGAGTGTGAGTTTATGAAACGAGCTGAAGGCAAGTTTCATAATAACATCACACGAGTGTTTCTATGCCTAATTATGTACAGTTACATACACTACTTTATCTACCATAAGCCTCTATGATGCATTCAGGAGTCGCACATTATGACAAATATTACCCGTTAATGGCGGTAATGAAGTTTTCTAGCAGTTGTCATAGTTTTTTTTTAATTCAGAGACAAATTAGAGTCAGCCCCAACTATCATATCGTTCGATTTCTTATCTGCGACATTTGTCAAATTTGATTGCAAATTGACAAATTAATTTCGAACTAAACGTCATTTCGACTGATATTAGAATAGAGGTCAAATCAAATTTCTTTGATTATCAGAGATGTTCGATATTTGAATAAATAATAGTATCGAAATCGATGTTATTAGGTTTAACATATAACAATAATAACATTTTTATAGATAAGAAATTTGTTCTAACAAAACAGTCTATTTTTATGATGGTCATAATGTGCGGTTCTTGAACGCATCGTGGAGGGTTTATGATATTTGGATAGATAAAATAATTAAAGATCCTAGCTCATGAACTACTATTTTACTAATACTATTAACAAGACTAAGAGCCGGTAACGATCCGACAAACCCTGTACTAACCACCAACTCAAGAAGCTTTAATGCTTAAGATCACTTCGAACGCTAACTAGTTTTGATAGGTCTCCCAAACTTAGATCTACTACATAAACCAGCAAACAAGAACCCATTACTGATACAACTCAAGAACAGTTGGAGCTCTGTCAATTCTGGTACCTTTGACCAATGAATTATTGACCCATCATTCGATTCAGATGCAAATGATTGCAGATCTTGTAAAGTGGTCCTATGACGTTTTGGTTTACGGGAGTTCTGTTCCAAATTTAAAATGTCTCCGCTCAGTCTGAAATTGACCGGTAATTTTGGACTTACACCCTTCTTTAGTTCAGATCAGTTGTAGAGGCAAGTATAATTGGGACTACTTTACTGCAGTTGTATGCTACGATCGGGGCTCTTCATGATTTGGTGACAGTTTTCTTTGACTGTGAGAATTGGAATTTGATTCCTTTAACTGTCTCGTTGTGGTTTAGCTTCAGTTCACACGGGATATTTTCTGGCAAAAAAATGGCATACCTAAGTGAGTCGATGCTGACGAATATTAAGATGAATTAGACTAATTTGTATGGCGCGGGCAGAAATTGGATGAGGGCGGCGCAAGACCAACCGTTGTGGAGAACTTTGGGGAGGCATTTGTCCAGCAGTGGATGTCTATAGGCTGATATGATGATGATTGGACTTCAAAGTTTAATCGTTAAGGCAGTGTATAGTAAATTACGATTATTAATTTGTCATTTTGACATGTCATAATGTCATAAAGTAATAATATTAGCATGCTATCAATTTAGCATTGGATTGCGTACATTGAAAAAAACATTTAACTTGTAGGAAAAGAATCAAATTACCTAACTGGAAATATAAAAAAATGCTCAGTTTTGAGAGCACAATTTAGCGTTGCATTTAAAGCCCCACAGTCAGGTCCTGTATACACATGGGGTTACAATTCCGCCTGTTCGGGAATCCGTTGGTTTAATTCTCCTGAAATGCCGTCCAATTACTCTCAGAATGGCTACTCTCAAACAAGGCTGACCTTTCCAAAACCAAGGACCTAATTCGAGTGTGCCGTTTGAGAGATCGCAAAACGTCAAAACTCTATTAGATAACAGTTATATCGCCTTTGAACTGTCATTAAAATGCGATGAGCTTTAAGTAACAATTCTCATGTCAATTTTGGAAATACGAAGGCGATAATGATTCTCAAAAATGCTAATGAATAGCATATGAATTTCTGTTTTGAACGAAGCGTAACTGACTAATTTCACGCACTACAAGGTCAAGTTAAAGTATGCGCCTGTTATTTATGCCGTCACATACAAAGGACACGCAAATTAAGCGCGAACGGATTGACGAAGTTGCGATGTTCTAGGGATATAGCCAGTTGTCAAGTAGGGACACGTCAAAAGTGACAGATGACGATGAAATGGAGAGATCTCCATCATCTCTCTAAAATTGGACGTTATCCTCCAGAATTAGAATTTCAAATGATCAAAGCAAATTATAACTGATAAGCTCTATGGTAAGGCTTGGCTAAATTTAGCATCCTAAGTGAGGGATGCAGCAATACGAAGGAATGAGATGGAGTTATTTCCATACGTGTCTCACATATTGCTGCATCCCTCTCGTTAGTGACTAATTTAGGAAAGTGTAATCGAGTTGATCGCAGAGGTTGTCAAGTAACTTCAGTTGCAAAATACGGTGTCCAGTGTGCAAAATACCGTTGTGCGCGAAATAAAGAGCCGAAGGCTGACGGTTCACTTCGATGCTCCTGGTATAGAGGGGGATGGGAACTGGGGCGTGTGCCTTACACAAAACGCTAGGGCTGTCACTAGGTCAAAAACAGTATCCTAAATTAGATTATATTGTTAATGGTTGGATACCCTGCCCTTTTAAAAAAAGTGGTTCGCATGATTTTTATGGGGCTACATCGCAAATAGCACGCCCACACATTTCTGTGCTACAATTGTAATCGTTGATTCCGTACAATTTCCCCACAAAATAAGCCCATATCTTAACACTGAACTAACATAACCATGGTATGCGATTAAAATGGCCTGCAATCCAGTGCGTCTTGACGTATACGTTTCCCCTTTAATATATCTAGCTGCCCTTTCGGGTTTCCCCGGATTGGTCCTGGTTCGGCGGCCATCCGGGAGGTTCTCAAAAAGTGATGACTGATGAGGACATTTTTTATGAGAATGTAAAATAATGTGATTGTATTTTAAATTATTGTCAGACAATCTGAGGAAATCTGCGATTTACGCCTAATGTCCGGTTTTTTAAGTCTCTCCGGGTTCGGCAAATTTATATGTCCTAAATATGTCCTACAAACACAACCTGACCAGGACTTCAACATACACCGGATTTAAGAAAGCAGAGAGCTAAAGTGTAAGGTACTCACCCTGAAAGGTTCAAGAAATGTTTAGGTTTGAAATATTTTTAAAATAGTATTGAATCATGAGAGCGTCGAAATCCGAACTGGCGATGTGAAAATGTGAAATAAAATTGTGCAACAAATTTTCAGAGAGTTTATCTCGTATATTAGTTTCAGTGCTATTTACTTTACTACACGAATGGTTGTTGGGTGTATTTATTACGTACAACTAGCGAACCGTCCCGGCTTCGCCCAGCAGGGTTAGCATAATATATCTTGCCGCGGGAAAATTCATGAAAATGTCGCCTTATACGTACTTTCAGTGAAAACTATATTGAATAAAATCGGTGGAGTCGATTTTGAGTTATAGCCAAATTTCATAATTTTCTTCAAACGTTACACAAGTTAGTTAAGTACCATACTGCATTAAAACATTCCGCTCAATCTGGCGCGTATAATCGATAACGTCCAGAAAGTAATAAGTAATTACAGTTACTTTGGCGTTTACGACCTTTATTTAGAGCTTGAAATCTTTCTCGTAATCTAGGTAAATGCTGTTTTAAGTCCGTCTATTGTGAAGGATGGGCAACTACGGAACCCTACACTGAGCGTGGCCCGACATGCTCTTGGCCGGTTTTTTTTAATAGAGATGTACATATAATTAATACATACAATAACATTGCACCCGTGCAAAGCCGGGGCTGGTCGCTAGTGTATAATACACTAGAAGGCGCCATCTGTATTGACCGAGCGAGCGAAGCGTCTTCCTTTCAGCTTGGCCCAAAATTCTTAGTTCGGTTTTTGGTTGTCCGGCTTTCTTCTCGAAGTCGTATTTCTCAACCAATTCTCTTAAAAGTTTGTAAGTAAGTTTGATAAGTATACATTATATCTTTTTGCCGATTCAGTTTTTCAATAATTTTCAAAATGGCGGAGATGGGCTATTTGCTCTAAAGTTGTACACTTCACTTTTTTTTTATTTTCGATATGTTGGGTATTTTCTACTCAGAATTACGAGCTTTTTCGATCTCATTCATTAGGAAAAAAACTGTCCCTATGTTTTTTCGTTTCATTCCGATACCATTTCCATATAACCTACTACAGCGGTAACGGAATGGAAATCAGAATGTATGAATATTTTGGGACAGTTTTTTTTCTCCTAATTAGACCGAAAGAGCTCGTGATTCTGAGTAGAAAATACCCAAACATTGGAAAATTAAAAAAAAGTGGGGTGTAAAACTTTAGAAAAAATGGCCCAGATAAAGTGTGTTGAAAACGTAAAAAAAAATTTCAGTCACTGAGCGAAAGCTCAGTAGGCAGCTGTAGTGAGCTGAAAAGCTCACTGAGCCTCTGTCCTATTTTGGATAGAATAATAGAACTTGGCTTGGCACACCCCCGTCTCTAGATCCAATTACCTGTGAATACAGAAGGGCTACTCCGGACATCGAAATTTGAAATTTGTACCGTGCGTTTCGATCCCTTGTCAAACAATATTTCGCCTGGTGACCAGCAAAACTCGCTAAAATTTCTGTCAGTGCACTTCTAAACCTCGTATCTAGTAAGTAGATTTACAATCAGATACGAGCTTTGCTTAAACCTTAATTTGTATAGGTCCAATATATGTACTGCACAAAACCTTTGACCCCCTTTTTAGGGTTCCGTAGTCAACTAGGAACCCTTATAGTTTCGCCATGTCCGTCTGTCCGTCCGCGGCTTAGCTCCGTGCGCATTAGTACTAGAAATCTGAAATTTGGTATGAGTATGTGTATGTATCACGCCGACAAAAAGGTAAAATAAAAACTAAAAAATTTTTTTTTTTCGGTTACCTCTCGTACACCTAAAGTGGGGGAGAATTTTTTTCGTTCCAACACTAGTGTGTATAGGGTGTCGTTGAATAGGTCTTTTAAAAATAATAGGGGTCTCCAAACATTATTTTTTGATAAGGAAAGTCAGCAGTTTTGAAAATATTCGCTCCAAAAATAAAAAAAATAGCGCGCCCCCCCCCCTAACTCTTTAACCGCGGGTTAAAACATTATGAAAAAATTCATGAAAATGAGGCTTTATAAGTACTTTCAATGAAAACTATATTGAACAAAATCGGTCGAGCCGGTTAAGACCTTTTTATAAAGCTTGAAATCTTTCCTGTAACTTAAGTCTATTCTGCTAGGATAAGCAACTACGGAACCCTACACTGAGCGTGGCCCGACATGCTCTTGGCCGTTATTTGTATATTTTTCTGAACTGCAATCGTTTGAACTATCGAACCCCGGTGAGGCTTGAATTATGGATTTTTAGTGTCCTTTTATAAATTAAGGGGTAGGTATTTGTTAGTCAGTGAGGTTTGCTTGTCAACAGACGATTTGAAAGAGCGTGATGGATGAATTTATTATTTATTAAACATCGGAGTAAACTTTCAGTTACCCGTGTGCCAAAAATGGTTACTATAATTCCGATCAGCTATTTTACATGGGCTTCTTTTTATTCCGAAAAAAAAAATAGTGTTCCCGCGGGATGAGCGGGTAACACCGGTAGACAATGTTTTGAATTTCGTTGATGCTAAATCCTTGATAAATCGCTACTGACGTTTAATAATACAAATATATGACGTATGCATATTATTGCCATATGAAAGCTGTTTGTAGCGCCACTATCTAGGCTATAAATAAATAAAATAAATACATATCAGACAACCTCACACACATCGATCTAGTCCCAAATTAAGCTCAAGAAGGCTTGTGTTATGGGTACTAGACGACGATATACGTACTTATATAGATAAATATTTATACTTAAATACACAGAACAACCACGACCCAAGCACAAATATTCGAGTTCATCACACAAATATTTGCCCCGGCCGGGATTCGAACCCGGGACCGCCGGCTCAGTAGGCAGGTGTCTACAAACCCTCGTCGGCTATTTAATTCAACTTCAACGTCCTTAAAAAAGTACATTTATTTCAGCGAAAATAAAAATGTCTGTTTTTTACTGGGCCTATCGCCCCGCATTCTAATTGACATAACAATATAATCTCCAGACGTTTTAAGATAGCGTTTGAACGTGGGAGTTCATCCTTTCAAAGTGGTGTTTACATAACAATTACATTTTCTTTTAATCAACCTATAAAGGTCAACGTTTGTGAAAGTGTTGCTGACACCCTGGATTAACACGAAGCTTGTACTATTATCTATTCTGTGCATGTAGGCTAATTTTTATTCCGAAAAAATGAGAGGTGACACCTTGCGGTGCGGCTAGTGAAGTATAAAGGCTAAGGCTTGTGAGTGTATGTCTGTTACTTTAAGCTCAAATGGCTGAGCCAATTTTGATACATTTCGGTATCTAGGCCTTATTCCTTTTAAAATGGTGATCGTTTTAGACATTTTTCTATATGATCAAACATGTTTCTTTTCATTTTATTGGTGTTACTACCTAGAACAGGGCTATTGGGATTTATTGGTATATATTTGAAACCTACAGTTTGAATTTTTCATTGATAATTTTTGTTTCGAAAACTACTCGAAATTGACAAAATTCACGCTGAAAATTTGTTTTTTCAACTTATTTTCGACTGCACGCAAAAAAACCATGAAAAAGCTATGTTACTTCCTAGAACTCGGGGAAAAGTATTATTCACTTCAAAAAGTTGGTTGAAATTATCAATATATTTCTCATAATATGAAAAAAACAAATTTCAAAAGGAATAAGGCCTCTTAATGCATTGGCTACTTTTTATCCCTTTTGTAAAAATTACAAAGCATCAAATCAAATTCTATCAAAAATATCGGGATGAAAAGTAGCCTCTGTGTTAATCCAGGGTGTCAGCTACCTTCATATCGAATTTTATCAAAGCAGGATAGCTGTTTGAGCGTTACGAGGTAACAAACATACAAACACACTCACAAACTTTCGCCTTTGTAATATTCATAGTGTGATGATATAGAGTTTACATAATATACCTTTTTAAATATTATGCTAGTTAGGAGTGATTATGATTATATTTTAATAGAATCTTTTTTATCGATTCTATTTTTTTATGTGGAAATACCACATTTCTGAGGTCGCAGAGGTCGCAGGTTCAAGCCCTGCTTAGATTGTAGTGGATCGCATTCAATTTTTCTTTCTTAAGTTACCGTTGTGTTATTATTTATAAATGATTATGGTTATGTTATGTATGTCTGGTATCTGTTGTTTAAGGAAGGAGGTACCGAAAGATGTGGCTATTGAAAAAAAACAGGCGTTTTGATTATTTTAAAGAAGCAAAAACTTGTGAGCAATATCAGTGGGTAGATTAAGAGGCCTTATTCCTTTTATTTTATTTTTCATATTATGACAAATATATTGGTAATTTCAACCAACTTTTTGAAGTCAATAATACTTTTCACCGTGTTCTGGGTAGTAAAATAGGTATTTCATGATTTCATTGCGTGCAGTCGAAAATAAAGTGAAAAAACTAATGCTCCGCGTGAATTTTGTCAATTTCGAGTAGTTTTTGAAACAAAAATATCAATGAAAAATTCAAACTGTAGGTTTGAAATATATACCTATAAATCCCAATAGCCCTGTTCTAGGTAGTAACATCAATAATATGTTAAGAAACATGTTTGATCATAGAGAAAAATGACTAAAACAATCGGCATTTTAAAAGGCATAAGGCCTCTTAAGGCTCCTTATCCGTTCAAAAATGCTGATGGTTTTACACTTTTCAAGCTATGATCAAACATGATTCTTAATATTATCAATTTTACTACTTAGAAAAGCGCCATTGCAATTTATAGGTACCTATATATTATATTATTTGAGACCTACAGTTTTTCTTTCATAATTTTTGTTTCAAAAACAAATTGACGAAATTCACGCAGACTATTGTTTTTTACAACTTATTTTTGACTGCTGGATTTTGATGACAATTTCAAATTTACTTTTGGACTTGTAAAAAAAAGTTCGTGTACCTTTGAAGTCACATACTTGAATGACCTTTTATTTTATTGATTTTAGCTCCTAAATAATTATTAATTGCAATTAGCTACTTTTACTGAACATATAATTTTCCTCAATTATTCTAAGTAGGTAGGTATTTTAGGTAGCCGACCCCGATTGAGAATTCACTCTCTACAAAGATATGGGACAAAGGCTAGGAGGATGATGATGATTCTACCTAAGAGCACTTCAGCCCCGACGGAGTAAAAAAAATAATTATTAATCTATCACCTGGGTTAAGTTGCCGTTGCCAATCGCGATGCCTATACAAGGCGGATAAACTCATCTTTTTTTTTATATATACAGTAAAATCTGTACCTTTTTTCTAGGAATGATGTTATTCATACATAAGTATAAACGAATGAATTCGTTTTTTTTTTTAAATATCATCTGTTTCTCATTATGACTTATTATCACTCAATTTTAAGTCAAAAAATACAAGTGTAGGCACCTTATCCGTTAAAAATGCTGATTGTTTTAGTCATTTTTCTCTATAATTAAACATTTTTCTCAACATATTATATATGTTACTACTACATAGAACAGGAGCATTGCTATTTATTTGGCATATATTTAAAAACTACAGTGTGAATTTTACATTGATAATTTTTGTTTCAATAAACTACTCGAATTTGACAAAATTCACGCATAAAAGTGTTTTTTTTTTTTACTTATTTTCGACGACACGCTATGAAAGCATGAAATAGCTGTTACTTGGAAAAGTATTATTCACTTTAAAAAATTGGTTGAAATTATCAATAAGTATACTTAATTAAATATTTTATTATATTATTTAACATAATATGAAAAAAAAAAGGAATAAGGCCTCTTAAGCAATTTCCGTACAAAAAAGAACCAAATAAAATAGAAAAAGTTTTAAAAACTATGTTATGAGTTGTGAAAAAAAAACTCGAATTTAACAACTGAAACACGCGTTGACATTTTAAAACTAAATATCGAATTCCAAATTCAAATTCAGAGCGTTCTGTCAAGTTGACATTCGTAAATGTTCCACCATAAATCTTGGTGCCTTTAGAAGATCCTTGCGCAAACATAATTTTGCGGTCACGAACATCGCCACCTCCTACCTAAGCGTCGAGCTTAGTATACACAAGTATTAGTTCGATTTTTGGCCACCGGTTTGAATAAGTTTGTCCGTTCGTCCTGAGGAGTCCCCTAGAAAAAGGATAAAAAAAGAGAAAGCGATATGTGTTCTCTCTGTTCTTTGGTAACCTATGCTTGAGGATGTCGCGGGTGGCGAGGGGAAACTCGGAACGACGGGGATACCAGGTTGAACGGCTTGGGGGGATTTTAGGGAAAATCGAAAAGTGGGGGGTTTTGTACGTGTATTTTTGTAATGTTGATGGGGGGGGGGGGGGGGGGGCTTATGGAGCTATATCGGCTGTCAAAAAGAGTAGGTATGATGATATTGGCTTCTTAAAACACTCGTTATAACTTTTTCGTTCGTTCATTTTCATTTTAATACCTCTATTGCCTACCTAACTTTTATCCAGTGATTGATGAGTGATCTGAGTCAAGGCCATAGCTTATTTTTTACAGCTTACTCATTTGTAATTTATTTCATATATGTAATGTAAGGAACGTAATTGTGAGTCGGAAAGTAAAATTTTGTATCAAGTCTTAGGTATTACTGTGTACAATAATAAGTACACTGAAAAATTAAATTACGACATAACAAGAAAACCCGATAGGTTTTAATAATTATAAAAACGAGTTCGGTACATGTCGGGCTGTTTCTGACAATTTCTACGTGAGTTTAAACCGGTTTTATGATTATCGAATATTTACGGTAATTTCTATAATTTTACCGATAGGGCTTATCTGTGTGAATGTGTCATTCGCGAGGAATATAAATTATGTTATTACCTTTATATTATGTGCAGGTGCACTAGTTTATAGCTTTTTATAATTATATTCTTTCATTTCGCGTTTTCATCAAATAGCCATACTAATATTATAATGCGAAAGTGTGTCTGTCTGTTACCTCTTCGCACTTAAACTGCTGAACGGATTTAGATAAAATTGGTATAGAGGTTTTAGTCCCGGGGAAAGACAAATATATCTTTTCATCAAGAATAAATTTAGTGTCCCCGTGAGATGACCGTGTAACACCCCGAGGCCGTGCTAGTTCATTATTTGTACTCAATATCAAATGAATTCGAACCCAAACACTGGAAACGATTGGAAACTGATTGCAATATTTAAAGCATATAACGAATGTGGAACCAAGAAACTAGGTTTGTGTAACAAATATGAAACCTATAAGCTAGGTTTGTGTAATAAAATAATTCTATAATTAAAATTTATTTCTCACCAAATCAAATTAAAGTTTAATATACCAGCGTTTAATGTCGTTTGCTTATGTCTGTTTGATGAAAATGTGATTAAAAAATGGCGGCAATCCGGGGGATTGGACTGATAGCGCTAGCAACACCGCTCGAAGGAATACTCAGTAGTGCGCGAGCCGCGGTAGCCAGTGCACGCGTGTCGCGAGACTCCATGTTATCACGATGGATGTGTTACCTAGTGGGAATCTGTTCCGAGAACTCCAAGACGTCACCGATACAGGCTATTTCGAATGGAAACTGTCCTTAGAAGACTACTGGCAGCAGGTAAGCGTGGCACGCTAAGCGAACGTGCGTAAAGTCCTATACGTATATATATATAAGTATGACGGCAGGAGTACGCTTGCGTGGGGAGGACGGTCGATTTTCAATTTTTTCTCCCCAAAATTGATTCGATATTTAAACTGCAGGAAAAGCGTTACATAGATTCGTAAAGTTTTTTTTTTCTGCTATGCGGAGAGGCGCAACTGTTTACATTATTCGTTCGTTACGCCAGAACTAAAAATATCGGAACGCTTGAGTTGTTTACTCTTGAGCTAAACCGATACTGAAGCGATGCGGGTATATTTACAAGGGGTCAATTTTGACCTGATTTGTACATGTACCCGATTTTTTTTTTTTTTTTTTGTAATCGTATTTTATTGTTGTATCTTAGTTTGTAATTTTATTGCTTTTTATGCGATTTAATATTTTTACCGCTGTGTTGTATATTGTATATTGGGGAATTTTGCTATTTTTTACCCTTAAAAAATCACCAATTTTATCTAAGATTTATCAGAGCAATAATGTATAAACTAAAGTCGAACTGTTTTGGCTTCAGTATTAAGTGTAATTGTATGCTGTTGGTTTCCCAACACAAAAAAATTATAAATAAAACAAAAACAAAAAAATATTTCGATTTTTGTTTCGGTATGTGAGTCGATCTAAAATTACCGAGTCCAAAGTATTACTCAATATTATCTTTTAGAACCTAATAATATATAATATTATTGTTGTTTTACTTTACAATATTTAAGATATCGGCAAATGTACATTTGCCATTTTGATTTAACCTCTTGCCAATGGCAAGAAACTTTGACCTAGGTTACGAATACGTTTTACCCCCGTTTAAAATAGATAGGGATGTATGATTGTTTGCTTTTTAAGGCATTTCTCATTTTCTTACAAAAATCGAAAGTAGGTACCCTAATTTTTGTCATTTGCGCCAAAACTAGGAATCTCTAAATCTCGACTCGAATATGAAAAATGTATATTTTATTACGCATTTTATCAGTTACCTTTATTTTTCTGTCTTATCTATATTTGTTTTTACTAAATGCTGATATTTTTGTTTCATTTCGTTTAACTTCCGTCAAATATACCTAACGAGGCAATGACTACAGCATGTGTCATGGTAGGTATAATACCAATCATATGACACAATGACATTCAAAGCGTAGGTAGTATACAAAACTGAACATCACTTGGGTGCAATTTACGGCTACTTATCCGTTCAAAAATGCTGATGGTTTTAGAAATTTTTCTCTATGATCAAACATGTTTCTTAACATATTATCAATGTTAATACTTAGAAAATGGCTATTGCGATTTAATGGTATATATTTGAAACCTACAGTTTGAATTTTTCATTGATAATTTTTGTTTCAAAATCTACTCAACATTGACAAAATTCAAAAAACTGTTTTGATTTCAATTCAACTTATTTTCCGCTGCACACAATGAAAGCATGAAATAGCTATATTACTATCTAGAACGCTGGGAAAGGTATTATTCACTTCAAAAGTTGGTTGAAATGAAATTATCAATATAATGATTTGCCATGATATGAAAAAAATATAATAATAAGAATAAGACCACTAAAAGTTCCACGCAAAAAGTTTTTTTTTCTTTTATACCTACCTTGTTTATGTTATTATTAATAACAAAAATACTATAACCTTGGCGACCGAGATTGTTTAAGGTTTTGGTTATATACTTCAGCGAATTTAATACCAAAGGGCCACTTAAAGCACTGCTAGTGTAAAATAACTACCTTAGTAAAAAAAAATGTTTAAACTTGTGTTACTCTATTTTCGCGAAAAACTTTTTTATTTACGCTGCCATTACCTGTATCTCAAAAAACAAAAATGGCGCCTGAAGGGTCTCATTTCAAGTAAAAAATATAAAGGATAACCTATAACAAGGTTACGATGCACAACGTCACTTAAAGATTGTATAGGTAAAAAAAGGTCTTCACGCGAAGAGAAGACCCAAAAAACGAACAAGAATTGTAATCTCAGTATTGTAACAAAGGAATTTTTATTTATTTTTATCGCGTTAAAAGGGACGTAAGCTAACATACAAAAAAAATTACATTAAACTAAAATCCTGGGAAATCAAATCAAGTAGATTCATTGGATTAGGTACCTATGTACATTCCGTACATACCAACAATGTATTATAGGTATCCTTCCTTATAAGTAGAATGTTTTGAATTAATATTGAACGTAAATTTAAAAAAAAAATTATTAATTCTAAATATATATTAGATGAATACCAAATGCACTATTTAATTTTTTAATAAATAACTCATTAAGATAAATTCGAAATACTTAATTTTTATTTTACTCTTAAATACATTAACACTAATATGCTTGGTCGCTCGCCGACAAATTTTCTTTAATAATGATATAAATACTAAGTCAATGTAGCCTTCGTAATAAACGCATTATATTTATATTACAATTTGGAACTGTAAACCCTGTATATATACGTATATTATAAAGTATAGTTATTTTTTTTGTGGTTTTATTTATTTAGTAGTATTTTTTGTCTAGCCTATAATTGTGTCCCACTGCTGGGCAAAGGCCTCCCCTCTCTTGCGCCACTCGTCTCTATTGGCTGTATGCTCACTCCACTCTATACTAAATGCAAATTTACTCGTAGAATTGTAAAATGACGAATATAAAATAAGAATAAAATTGTAATATAAAATTTCAATATGAGACTATGCCAATATAAAACTCTATAAACTGTTTAGAACCCGTTTATAAAAGCGGGTTTTTTAATTAAAAGCTGTAACATTTACTGTAAACTCTTAATTACATGTTCCAGTCAAAAATGGCTAAACTAAAGTAGTTTTTTTTTATATTTTGTGTTGAAAAATAAAAGTAAAAGATTTATATTTGTCACTGAAATTAAATCTTTAAAAATAACGTAACCTCTTCAATGTAAATAAAAAAATGCGATTTCCAATCCACGCAAAATTCAACAATAAAATTATTTCGGGAGCATATTTTTTGAATTTATAGAAAGCTTTCAGAACAAGCGATTCATAGATCAAATTAAATCGATTTGATGCTGTATTTAATAAATCGAATTTTACAACTTTCTACATAATGTAAAAAAAAACTAGAGGCAGTGTTGACAGTTATACCTATTATTACATTAATCATAGAGATAAAAAAAATCGAACGCGCCTCCTAAGTAATTGCGTAATTTTATAAAAAAAATAAGATTACGAAACGAAAGATTTACCATAATATTACAGGGACATCGCGCGTGCCTTAATGAATTCCTCAGCGGTAGTTTCTGGTAGTACTTACTTCTTTTCATAAATATACATAGCTAGGCCTATTAGGCTTTTAAACACTCGTGAAATCCAATTATGAAACTCTCCTTCGGCTCGGTATAAAACTACACTCGTATTTAAAGACCTCTCATTATGTGACAGTTGCATAACTTTAATCGTCGCATTTCAAAATTCTCATTAAATTTTTTTAGTAGGTTCGTTTATAATACAGAACTATTTTGTCGACATTTATCAAAATGGCGGACATGAGGGTTGGAAACGTAAAAATTAAAAATGTCAACCATTTTGAAAAAAAAAAAAATTGCGTGGTCTTAGGTACCCCTACTATGAGTTAACGTGACCGCAATCGCTAGCGACAGCGTAAACGATTTGTATGGAGAATAGTACAGCGCCCCTAGCGGCTAATTTTTTTTTTTTTTTTTTTTTTTTTTTTAATAAATAAAATTCTCCATACAAATCGCTAGTGAGTACGGTCACTGTAATCTCTTGGTAAAGGGCGCTCACAGAGTGACTAGTGTTATACTTAATGAGTTTTTTAAGTACGTAAACACGTTAAAGGCTCCATTAGTATATCTACAGACAGTTCGCCATGCAGCGAACTCTCTCTCTCTCCCCTTACCAGGAGTGTAAAGTGACCGTACTCGATAGTGACTTGTATTAGGTGCCGCTTTATAAAATAATTATAATAAAAAAAAAATTGCCGCCAAGAAAAAATTACAAAAAAAAGCATTTATGCATTACAGTTCTCTTAGTAAAATCTTATTTTGTCGTATAAATTGATTTAAAACACAATTTGATGAGATTCACACAGGTAACAAGGGAATCGGGGAGTATTATGCAACACTGGCAACACAGAAACGGATTGACAGAACCGACCAACGAATGATAGCGTTATGACGTCAAAAGGTTCTATCATTCCGTAGTCCCATACCTTATTTTCTTATACCATGGATTTGTATGGAGAATTTTAGTTCTAAAAAAAAATTTTTAACAATAAAAAGAACCGACTTCATTAAAACTAAAAAGCCAAAAATAACCCGTTCAAGTACAGATTACATTTGACTCACCCTTCGAAGTCGATCCCAAACCACTCAGTTCTTATATTTATATATTATAGTTTACGCGAGGTTTGGCACCGACTTCGAAGGGTGAGTCAAATGTAATCTGTACTTGAACGGGTCATTTTTGGCTTTTTAGTTTTATTGAAGTCGGTTCTTTTTTTTGTTAAAATTTTTTTTTTTTTTGCTTTTTAGTGGTTTATATAAAAGTTCTAGTGGCCATCTGTGGTGTTCATCATCAGTTTCCTTACACCAAATCCTATTTACTGAATGTAAATTCTTGACTTTATCAATAAATTACCGAAAGCGCCGTACATGTCCCTATAACATTTGAAGAGTTCCCTCGATTTCTCCAAGATTCCATCATCAGATCCCGACTTAGTGCCAACGGGACCAACTCGGAGTTATACCCTTTCCATAAAAAAAAAAAATTAAAATCGGTTGACAGTTCTCGGAGATATTGAGTAACATACCTACATACAAAAAAAAATTGGTTCGAATTGAGAACCTCCATACAAATTTACGCTGTTGGTAGCGAGTACGGTCACGTTAAGACTGCGCCGAGCGAAATGTGAAAAGTGAAAAATAGGCAGTTGCCGTTAAGTAGACAACGTCGACACTAGTTGGGTCATTGTCAGTTCAAAAAACTAAATTCGTCCCTTCGGTGGTCAAAAGTTAAGAACTCGTATGAATCTAGGTTATGTTGCTATTACATCGGATTATAGAAGAGGGAACGTTCTTTATTCTCACAGGCATTTAATCAGATAATTAGGCCCTGAATCCTTAATTTCGCAAATGTCCACCGGAAAGACACGCACCTAAATCTGGCAATGACCCATATGTTTAATCCATTTCTAAACTATAATATATATTTAGCACTTCGAAGAATGTTTTAACAACTTCTCCGTCGAAAAATTATAAGATTATTAATATTTTACCCTAGAAAACTAAGTAAAGTTGGACGAAAATTGAAAAATCGTAAGAAGGCGTTAAGTGTTTTTTTATACTTTAACAATGGAAATCTATTCAGATTTTCAGTAAAAAAAAAAAAAAATGTTTAGGTACATTACCATTTGTCCGCACCAAATATTTCAATTATTGTTTGGTATTGAAGGTCCAGATTTATCAAAAAGTGCTTTTGATTCTCCATACATTTTTACTATGGCGGCCGCGCGCCGATCTAAATACGCATTCCCCGCGCTCTATGGTTCAGTCGCTAACGCTCGGCGCAACTCATGGTAAGGGTTTAGTATGGCAGGAATGCGACCTCCCACCGCCCTTCGTTAGGTATCGCAACATAATACCTAACCTGAACGTTATGCGAATGTTACACCGGTTCTAGACTTCGATCTACTCGATTTTCAAACATTATATCAACAAGGTAAGTAAAGCCTTTCAAAGTAAACAACGCAAAGATCGACACACAAATCATATGGAAAAATTCGATAATAATAAAATAAATATTTAAGGGGGGCTCCGATACAACAAACGGGATTGGTTGCGTTAACTTTGCACCTCATTTGTATGGAGCGCTATACATACCAGGTGCAAACTTAATTTAACCACTTAAGGATGGAAAGTGTTTGTACGAAACCCTCGGTGCGCGAGTCCGACTCGCACTTGACCGGTTTTTATGAATTTTTCATTAAGTTTTGATCTTTGTATCAATGGTTTATTTTATCGACAAACTCGTTAGAGCTATCGAAGCGATTCAGTTTGGACAAAAAAAATGGTCTTGATTTTTCGGTTGTTCTCGCCTAAAGGTCGCATTTCTCCACTGATTCTCATGAAATTTCATGAGTAGGTTCAATAAGTATGATTATTTGTAGTAGATTCATTTAGAATTATTCAAAATCCCGGAGATATTGGGGGTTGAAAACGTAAAAGACATTTCAGCCAGTTCATAAAATGCGACCTTTGGGCAAGAACAGGTGGAACTGAAATGTGTCAGGGACAGACCTCGCATCGGTATATACGGGGCAACATTTAGATTATAGCAGCTAGGGATCGCCTATATCGATAAACTCAATTATCGATGCTTTCCCGTACACCAGTAATCGCCCGCAGCTGGTTTTGCAAGTGTGTATTTTTAACCCCCAACGCATAAAAAGGGGTTTTATAAGTTTAACATGCGTATTTATTTGTGTTTTTGTCTGTTGTATCATAGCTCCTTAATGGATGGACCAATAGGCTACTAGACCCAGTTTTGAAATATATTTGAAATGGTTAATAGATAATGATCTTACTAGCTCTAAAAAAATCTTGTATTTTTGTGAAAGCTAGAAAGCTAAATTTTATCAATTGAAAATTAGAAATTTCATGAACATTCAAAATCACCGTCCGCCATATTTCCCTTTTGCTAATCTGTGGCGTGACGTAGAATTACCTGTAAACGTTTGAAATTCGACCGTCGTATAGTGTCATTCCGCTCACTCCAATATACTTTGACAGGAGATCGAGAGGGACGGTACTATTCGAAGTCGTCATAGTTCAGTTTTATTTACATGACCGATGAGGTCACTATCATAAACGAAAATGGCGGACAGCGTTTTAAGCATTACAAAATACAAATTACATACCATATTTTCAAATTAAATTTTTTCAGCCATCTTTCAATTTTATGAATTGAAAAATATATATTATTTAGGTTAGCTGAAAAAAAAACGCTTTGCTAACTCGAGCAATAACAGAAGGCAGGGTAAAACTTCGAAGTCTAGTTTATCTAAACCTGGTTACATTTTAAATATTTAAAGGAGCACACTGTATGTATGTCTAAAGTTTTACTATGTCTGGCTTCGCTCAACTCTAGGGACTACGTCGCAACTATGTAGGAATACAATATATACCTCGCGGTATACAGAGTGGACACTCACGGTTGGGCTGGTCCACAAATTTAAAGTCGCTCAGAGAGCTATGGAAAGGGCAATGCTCGGAGTTTCTTTGAAGGATCGAATTCGGAACAAAGTGATCCGCCAGAGAACCAAAGTTACCGACATAGCTCACGGTATTAGCAATTTGAAGTGGCATTTGGCTGGCCATATTAGCCGAAGAACCGATAACCGGTGGGGTAAACGTGTTCTTGAGTGGAGACTGTGGATCGGCAAGCGTAGTGTAGGACGCCCTCAGACTAGGTGGAGCGATGATCTTTGCAGGGTGGCTGGCAGGAGCTGGATGAGAGTAGCCTAGGATCGTTCACAATGGCGTGCAGTTGGATAGGCCTATGTCCAGCAAAGGACAAGAATAGGCTGATGATGATGATAATGATAATGATAATAATGATGATGATACAGAGTGGTCGATCCAAATGGGTCAGAAGTCACAAACTATCAGAGATAGAGTAATCTGTTTAGAGGACCCATGGCGTCGCTTTTAGATTTAATAAAAACTGCATTATAACTTTTTATAACTCTCATACATAATTTCACACATAACCCGCACAAAACCGCTGTAAAGAATGTTACAATACGACATGCGCTGACTTATACATATACTTTATTGTCTCTGTATCCATTTTGAATTATTAATTACTATTATGCATGTCATAAACTGCCTTGACATTTAATTTGAAAACTACGAGGGTAAATCAAAAAGTTCTTAGAATAAGGGTGAAAAACAAAAGAAAATTGTTTTTCTATCTTTTTTTTTTCTACATTGTCTCCTTGTTATTCTATACACTTTAAGTACTGTTTTAATTTTTTTTTTATTCCATCATAAAATAAGATTTTCCTTGGGACTCGAAAAACTCCTCTACAGCACCCACTATGGCATTATCATCTCGGAATTTTATTCCGCGGATGTGCTTTTAATTTCGGGAATATGTGAAAATGATTTCCTAGTCATAGTCCGGAGAATATGGCGGGTGGTCGAACAGCTTGAAGCCAGCTTGGCGGATCGCAGTGATTGCCAATTGTGAGCGATGAGCTGGGCCGTTGTCGTGGTGAAACAGTGCGCCTGTAGACCATTTTCCCCGGCGATTTTCTATGATCACTTGCCGCACTTTCGGGATTAATTCTTTATAATAGGGACCTGTAATAGTTTTTCCTTTCGGCAGGTAGTCAATAAACAGGATTCCTTCCGCATCCTAGAATATAGATTCCCTAATTTTGCCCGCCGTCGGAAAATCTCGAAATTTTTTATCAGCTGAAGAAGATGGTCGTTTCCAGGACATGCTTTGTTTTTTTGCTTCGGGATCAAAATGGTGGAGCCATGTTTCGTCCAGGGTTACAAATCGGCGATAAAACGCATCCGGGTCACGTTCGATGATTTCGAGATTCCGCTTCGAAACCTCCGCACGCTGTTCTTTGTTTACCTCAGTTAACATTCGCGGAACCCATCTTAGCGAAACTTTTTTAAACCCCAAAACGTCCGTCAATATTGATTGCACGCTGTCAAAAGAAATGTGTAGGATCTCTGCTAACTGTTTGATGCTAATTCTTCTATCTTCTAATACCAATTTTTTGATTCTCGCCACGTTGTCATCAGTAACAGAGGTGGAAGGCCGGCCGGAGCGAAGGTCATCTTCACACTTGGGCCTACCTCTATTAAATTCGGCAACCCAGCAAGCAACCGTGGAATATGGTACAGCATTAGTACCTATAGTCTGCTGAATATCCAAATGAATTTCCTTAGTGGACATTTTTTTCAAACACAGATACTTAATCACGGCACGTAACTCATTTTTGTCCATTATGACAGATTTTGAGCGATTTGCTTCACAAAATAATTAATTATGTGTTATTGGTATACGTAATCAAAAAAAAATTGTCGTCATATTATGTCGTAAGGATAGCTAAAATAAAATAAAAATAAACTACATTTAAAAAGGTTTTACCACCATGCTGTTCTAAGAACTTTTTGATTCGCCCTCGTAAAACTATAATTTTTGTCTTTTTTGTTATTATAATTTTTCTTTAATTTATGGTTTTGTACTGTGTAATTCAATGCTGTAATTTTTGTAATTTAATTATTACAACAAATTTATTTATTATTTACATTACAGTAGACTAACCAATACGCTGTGAAATTAGGGTAAGTTACAGACAAAAAAACAATAAGTACTAGAAATCTTATCATCATCTCGCAAAATCTCAAACATTCCTGACAAACAGTAGTAGTCCATGTCCATCGTTATGTGATTTTAAAATTCGAACACGATATAAGTTGTTCATGAATAAATGATATGATATGATATTTATCACGTGATAATAGCAACCATAAAAAAGATAAAATAAGACTAACCAAAATCAAAGATGTAACTAAATTTAAAAGCTGCGAATACAGTATGCAAGACACTTAAACGGAAATGGGCAGGCCATATGCTAAGAGACAAAAATGAGAAATGTATTAGGAAAATAACAGAACCCCAGGGATGGCAAGAGAAGTAAAGGTCGACAAATGACACGTTGGGAAGATGAACTCAAAAGAGTAGCCGGCCTAGAATGGACCAGGATTACAAGAGACAGAGAAAGGTGAAAATTCTTGGAGGAGGCCTTTGTCGAAGGACACGCTGTTGTTGAAAACCGATCGTCAGTAATAAATATCAGTGCCTCCAGTGAATAAGGGAATAACTCAAAAACGGCACTTTTCAGGAGAGACAAAAAACGATTTTTTAATAGAAGATATTTAGAACTTTCACTTTTTAAGCATTTTTATACAAGCTATGGTGTTAGACATTCGTTTTATGAATAAAGAACTAATAATTTGGCCCTGTAAATATGTTTTTTTCAGGTTTTTTTTGTAGTTATGCCTTTTGTTCACGAATATTTAAGGACATAACTCAATTTATATGGACCAATTTTAGCGATTTTTTAGCAATTAAACGACTTATGCCCTTATGAACGACGTGCATAAAAGATGAACACGACTTATACCATTGTGAACGACGTGCATAAACGAAAAAAGTACGACTTATACCTATGTGAAAGACGTGCATAAACGAAACGAAACGACTTATAGCAATTTTTAATATGGTACTTTAGATATTACACGACTTATCAAGTTTGAAATTGGCTACCTAAGGAGTCAAATGTGGCTGTGTAATAGAATGATCATAAGAAAACATTGATGAAATAAATAATTCTCGTTTATTACTTTTATCAAATATATCAATATCAACATAAATATCATTGCACTCACTGTCAATGAATGGCAACAGCTCTATTTAGATCCTCCGATTTCTCAACACATATCAGTAACGGAATTTCGGATAATGTCTGTTAAAGTTATACTAAGAAGATTTTCATATCTTCCATGCCTTTTAATTAAAAGCGTAAATTTTTCTTTGCAATTCATCAAGTACCGAGACGAATTTAAGAAGCCCAAACTCAGTAGGATTGCTTTATTTTATTATAGAGTTTTGCCCATGCCCACCATCTCTGGCCCCAACATCAGATCAGGTCCATGCTTATTGTATTAAAATTTCCGAGGACTTGAGTTGAAACTATGTATGTTATGTAAGTATATGTAAACCTAATTTTAGCTCAAGTCCTCGGAAAGTTAATTAAATCTTCCTTGAAATATTTTTTACATACAATATGTAAATATTAATAAAAACTTTTAATAAAGAACGTGTTAATACCTCCTCCATTATTATTCCGTTTGTTATTGTTTTTTTCGTCAAGCTTAGCCCACTTTTATAAACTATCCTCTTAATAAAACACTTCACGAATAGAATGAAAATCACGAGTCGTTGACAAAGTCCAAACTGATGAATTAATTATAATAAAATAAATAGACACCATACTTTTCTCGATGCATTAATTTACAAAATTTTCAACTTTCTTACCACTTGTATATTTTTGAGTTTAAAAATACAACATAAGTATCATCCTGTCCTATTCACGTTACTCAGATAATGCAGTGAGATTTAAAAGTTTGTTAAATATTTATTCATAATTCAATAGTGGATGAAATAGTCACGTCAGAAAACTAAAATTAAGTAGAAACTGTAACTGATTCGATAGGATATTGAAATATACATGACAATGTCAGTAATAATATGTTGAAAGTATAATTATATAGGTACAATACAATACCATACATGCGTACGTTCTCTTTATTGGGCACCTCATAACTAAAACATACAGGAGAAATACAACGCAATATATATTTTAAAGATAATTAATTTGAATAACTTCATTCATGGTTAAAGTTTGCATGTAAATAAGTAAAACTTAGCCCAGTTTCAATGAATTAGTCACATTTTCATCAAAAACTAACACCCAGTTAACGCAAGTACCCGCATAAATAAACGTTATAAAAATGATAATGTGATTTAATTTCAACATAACACTTTCTTTCTTCTCAAAAAATTAAAATAATACACATTTGCGACTGTGACATGCATAAAGGTGCTATATAAAAACAAATGGAAATTGTAGTGGAAAACTTTTTTCCACTACAATTTCTTCTTACTGGTAAAACTGTTGCCACTTTCTTTCATCCATTGAGTTTAAGGCTTTTATAACTTAAAAAAAAATTGGGCAAGTGCGAGCCAGACTCGCGCATGAAGGGTTCCGTACCTATACATATATATAATCTATAACAAGTTTGTTGTATGGGAGCCCCCCTTAAATATTTATTTTATTTTATTTTTAGTATTTGTTGTTATAGCGGCAATAGAAATACATCATCTGTGAAAATTTCAACTATCTAGCTATCACCGTTGTTGAGATACAGCCTGGTGACAGACGGACGGACGGACAGCGAAGTCTCAGTAATAGGGTCCCGTTTTTACCCTTTGGGTACGGAACCCTAAAAATTAAAATCGAGAGGGGGGTTTTATTAAAACTTCAAAGGTTAATTAATGAAATAACTGCGGTACGCAAATAGACCAATAGCAAGACGGTATTGGTAGCGAAACTGTCCTATGGCGTTACTTGGTCCGGTGGCACTAAACGAGTTATTCCTTTATGAGCATGTTAGAATAATGACATAAATGTGTTTATGTCAAAATGGCGCTACTTGGTCCGGTGGCACTAAACGAGTTATTCCTTTATGCTCATGTCAGAATCATGGCATAGATGTGTTTATGTCCAAATTCAAAAATATAAGTGTAAATATTTCCTTGGGTTCATGCATAATTTTGGCTTGACATCATTTATTCCCTTGTTAACGTCTTCAATGCAAAATAAGAGTAACTTATACCTTTTTGAACCTCGACTTATACCCTTTAGCTCATCGAAAAAACTAGGTTAGGAGACAGCTAGAGATACGTCCTTTTGATATGTTATGTAGTTTGACGAGCTGATTCCAATGGTGCAATAAAATCCAAAGGGAATAACTCGTCTTATTCCGTTCTTCACTGGAGGCACTGATATATTGTACTGTAAATATTGTAAAACAGCAATAAAGGCTTTTTTTTATTTATTAATAGCAACCTATGATGCATCATAAAAACAGACGATTCGCTTCGTTTAATTATACTGGCTTCAATTATGATGGGTTTTGTAGTGATTTCTGGAGTTTCTGAAGTATTTCCCTATATTGTATATTAAATACATCAACAAGGAAAACCTATGAATCTAATAATATAACGATTTCCTGTTGCCTGACGTGTCAAGAAAGGAATCGGTCGTTGATTCATCGTCATTTGTGGAACTGACGTTAAAATATCAAGTGGATTTGTATCAGAGTACCTACACTTATGAGTAAGCACACTATCGATGTTAATTGACGATGCTATTTGATTATACGAAGTACGAAGTAGTTTTGAAAATATAATAAGTTTCTGTCAAAAATGTCATTTTAGTGGCAAGCTTTTATAGCCGACTGTAGTTTTCTTTAAATATCCATCAAATGCTCACTGAGACGATTCTAAAGAGCCCAAGTTCGGTAGGATTGCTTTTTCTATTATAGAGTTCCTATGGCCATCTTCCGGCTCCATCATCAGATGAACCCCATGGTACCATATAATTGTATTGTCATCAAAGTTAAGTAAGTATGCAAAATTTCAGCTCAATCGGTTGACGATATCTGCTTCAAAATTGAGTTGCAAGATTCTACCCGAACAAACATACTTTAAACATACATACAATGCAAGTTAAATAAAAGCTTGTAAAAATAAGAAATGAAAACAACACCGTCTAAGAAGCAGCACTCTATTATTGAAGTGTTGCAATTTCAAATTGTGTATTCTTTAAATCGATTTTTTTATCGAAATTCAAACTCTGCCTAGTAAGGGCTCTGGTTCCATACTATGGAATAACTGCATTATGAGCTCATTTTGGTGTAAAATATTAATATCTCGTAGGTAAACTGCTGCGTTAATTAGAAAATGCTGTACCGTTTTGAAAACAACAATAAATTCACTATCTTTTTATGTTGTGTGCCATGTTAGTTTACAATAATTTTTTAAAATGAAAGTATCAAAACCGCAGGCTTAATTTAATAAATTGCCTTAATTCGTTTTTTTTTTAATTATTTTTACCGAGAAAGCATCATGGTAATCTAATAAATTTAAATTACATTCGATAGCATATGTTTTTGGTATCATCCTGCAAAAAACAGATTTACAAAATACTTAAATTTGCAGTGGTGGCAATCGACATACTGACGCAGGGTATCAAAAGTCTCGAGTTTTTTAAAAGTCCCAATATCTCGAAAACCATTTACTTTTTCTTTTTAAGGTCAAATTAACTTAATATGGTTGCTTATGAGCTGTTCTATCACCCCTCTTCATTTTGGCGTTGGTTGTATGTTATGGATACTAATATTTGTATGGAGACAATAAGTCATTTGCCATTTTCACCCTGATGCGTGCGTTTAAGTGCATGGTCGTCATACAATCATTGTTTTGTAACATTTTGAGGATTCTGGAAACAATAAAAAAAAAATTGGTTTGAAATCTAAATCTAAATCTTAAAAATAGATCGTAAAAGTTGCGTAAGTCACATATTTTTGGAAAAAAATATATTGTGTTACTTAGATTTTTATTTTCTTGTTTCGTGACATGTTGCGCTAATTTTATTCATATAACTACAGAATGCTGTAGAATTAGTTGTCATCCCTATTCTCGGCAATGACATTGTCACTAACGAGGTGGGGACGTATGTGAAAAGCAAACATACACTAGAGCAACACTGTTCTCGATAATATTCCCAATTCACTCGTGTTATTCTCAATTAAGCCCAAGCCTCGTCACCGACACGGCCGGTGTTAACTATTAACAATTCAGCGACCAGCGAGCTCCGGAATCGACGACATATTTCACCGTTTATTTGCTTTCCTGGGGCCTGATTCGATGGGGCATTATCGCAAATTCACCATATGGGTGTAAAATGACGTTGAATTATATAAATAAACTAAATAAATAAATAAATATCGGACAACCTCACACAAATCAATCTAGTCCCACAGTAAGCTCTAGTAGGCTTGTGTTATGGGTACTAGACGACGATATAAGTAGGTACTTATATAGCCTCCTGACGACCAGCATTCATAATTTGTCAATTTAATTTTAGCCTTATGACAAATAGTTGACAGTTAACTATTAATTGAAGTTTATGTACTATGTGTAGGACACTGGAAGTCAGGAGGATAGATAAATATATACTTAAATACATAGGTATACAGAACAACCATGACCAAAGCACAAATATTCGACTTCATCACCCAAATATTTGCCTTGGCCGGGATTCGAACCCGGGACCGCCGGCTCAGTAGGCAGGTGTCTACAAACTTAAAATTATTCAACACATTGCATTTTTACGACACGGCAAGGAATTATCGCAAATTCACAATAAGGCTGTAGACTGTTGTGGAATTATACAAGATACTGTATAATTCCAAAACTAGGTCAATATGTCATGAAACACAGAAATAACAAAAAAATACATATTTTATTTAAATATGTGACTTGAAAGGTACGAACATTTTTTTTTATATTTTTTTTATTGAGCTATTTCACAACCCATGTAACAAACAAATATAGTTTTTCGCTAATCGAGCTGGATTATTGACTTTGATAAGTTGTTATTTTTAGGGGATTAGAAGATATCCGGCCCATCAGGTTATGTTGTTGACATGTATCATTCAAAGCCATCGAATTGCTTAATTTTTCGTTTCAATATAAACATTAATAGTACGCTAGCAGACGTTTAATTCTGTGATAAAAAGATTCAAGTGTTTTATTGACTATTTACATATTACCTTACCATAATTTCAACACAACTACTTACAATATTTGAATGAATGACAATTTATTCGTAAACATACACGAACTGGACAACACATTAGAAATAAAATAAAATAAAATCGTAGGTGTGTATGCCACGAAAAGGTCACACCCTCAGACCATAGATATGGTCTGAGGTCACACCTCAGCATAAATGCTGGCTCGGGAACCTGCGCTGGTCTTCCGGTGTAACCTATAGATGACGCCACGGGGAACCGTACACTCACGGCTGCAGTCTAAGACTGAACGCAGCTAGCGAAGAAAGAGAAATGAATTTTTACAATAATTTTGCCAAACAAAACACCCGCTCGTACATATGTCATTGTAAATGCCGAATTTGACTCGGCGTTCGATTACACGTTCATCACAACACCTTTCAACACTCATTCGCTTGTAATGGTGTCGATTGACACGTCGAATCAAGTCCCAGTGGTGTTTAATTGGGAACACTCATTTGTTCTGGACTATGAGTTTGCAGCGGCCGTACTCGCCAATGACTGTGCGTAAGCGATTTGTATGGAGAATTTTAGTTGTACGGTTTACCCTTGTTTTACTTATAGACATTATTTTTATTTATAGACATTATTTTTATCAAACGTTCATTTCATAGAAATATCATTTCATAGAAATATTATTTCATAGAAATATCATTTCATAGAAATATCATTTCATAGAAAGATGATTTCATAGAAATATCATTACATAGAAAGATGATTCCATAGAAATATCATTTCATAGAAATATCATTTCATAGAAATATCATTTCATAGAAATATCATTTCATAGAAATATCATTTAATAGAAATATGATTTCATAGAAAGATGATTTCATAGAAATATCATTTCATAGAAAGATGATTTCATAAAAATATCATTTCATCGAAAGCATTTTTTTTCTGAAACTATAAAGTATTTTGGAATGTAACCTAGAACCTAGCCGTAGGTTAGGTTAGCCTAATCTAAAGATTGGCATTTTCTAATTTTTCTGAAAAATTTAGACTTGTGGGAAAAAATTACCATGAAATGAAAATTTGATGAACTAAAGCTGTCGGTTCGGTGAAGCATTTGTTTATAAAATACTAGCGACCCGCCCCGGCTTCGCACGGGTGCAATGCTGATAAATTATGCATGTATTATACATATAAACCTTCCTCTTGAATCACTCTATTTATTAAAAAAAACCGCATCAAAATCCGTTGCGTAGTTTTAAAGATTTAAGCATACAAAGGGACATAGGGACAGAGAAAGCGACTTTGTTTTATACTATGTAGTGAAGAGAATCCTGTAGTTCTACAAAGGAACCGCTAGGGGGCGGCTGTACTATTCTCCATACAAATCGTTTACGCAGTCGCCAGCGAGTACGGTCGGGAGCATTTCACTTTCCCGAATTTCATTTGTCATAAATGTATCACTTGCCATAATTTTCATTTGCCATAAACTTTTTATTTCATAAATCATAAACTCTTGGGGATTCCTTTAATACTACTCATGGAGAAATCTTAGGTTAGGTTTGGTTTGTTTTATGACAATCCCGAAAAGTTTCAGCTTACAGAGGAAAATAGATTTATGGCAAATTAATATTATGGCAACGATAGAGAACCACTACGGTCACGTTTTATGGTAAGGGTACTGATTTCCTCTGATTGCGTTATTTGATTTGTGAGTTACGAAGCGAGATTGATCGGTTATTGTGTCATTTCAAAAAGTATTCGAATCCTTTTTGCCGTCATCATCCGCTCAAAGTCGTCCACTGCTGAAGATTGGCCTTCCCTACTTCGCGGTCATACCCGGTCTTCCGCCAGCATCCACTTCCCGGTGATAATATCAAATTACTTATTGTCTCCATATAAATATTGGTACCCGACACACAGAATGACGTCTCAATGTTGTAGGTGGCCATTAGTATGTAGTGTTTTTAGCGCACTGTAGGAATGGTGGACTATGCCGGTCATTTCTGACTTAGAGCAGTCCCATATACGTAGACATTTGATCCCAATAAAAAATAGAATCAATTGACATACTAAAAAAAATTGTCTTTACGCGTATTATGTCATTCTCTAGGATTTCATACTATAAAGGGTATACATCAATTTAAAAACGATTACGAAAGTAATGAATCACATGCTTCTTCGAAAGAATGAAATCAGCTGATTGCCGTTTACGATGTAAATATCTAAAGATAAAACCGTCGTATTTGTGATAACGAATCATACCTATACATAATAAAGATCTCACTATTCCTGGCATAAAGCATTACACTTCTAGATTTGAATTGAAATTTATTTTTCTATGGATATAATTTCAGGTTAAATCTTAATAGCGTGATGCAGAATCGTTAATTGTTTGTATGGGCGCGCGGCGCTGTGCCAACCTGGCGCCATCTATTTTCATAATTTTCTTTGTCCCCGCATCACACCGAAACTGCTGGTTGTTTTTTTACCATTTTTTTAAGATAGCAGGACATCCAAAGAATGGTTATAGGATACTTTTTATTCATATACATGAAAGAAAAAAATACGCGGGCGATGTTGATTAGTAAAGTAATATTAGATAGTCTGGATTCGCAAGGTATAGCTACCTATATATTAAATAATAAATAAATAATAAATAAAAATAAATATCGGACAACCTCACACAAATCAATCTAGTCCCAAATTAAGCTCAAGAAGGCTTGTGTTATGGGTACCAGACGACGATATACGTACTTATATAGATAAATATATAGATAAATATATACTTAAATACATAGAACAACCATGACCCAAGCACAAATATTCGAGTTCATCACACAAATATTTGCCCTGGCCGGGATTCGAACCCGGGACCGCCGGCTCAGTAGGCAGGTGTCTACAAACCGAGCCAAACGCGTCGTCAATTGGGTTGTTACGCTGATATTATATCAAATATGAAATTATGTAAGAATGTATCAGGTCATTAAAGTTTATATGTGATCGTGACGTCATATCGTATCTAATCTATCGTTGTTTTGACTCTCGCACCTACAAAATTAGTTTTATTATTACAATTTTTTACTAGCTACGTCGCGTAGCTACCCGCTTATCCTACGGGAACACTACATTTGCCGGGATAAAAAGTAGCCTGTGTTAATCCAGGGTGTCAGCTACCTTCATACCAAAATCTATCAAAATCGGGCCAGCCGTTTGAGCTTGAACAAGTAACAAACAAACACACAAATAATATTATGGTGATGTACAACTACAGAGGAATAAAAATTCTGCGAAGTCAAAATTCGGCGAAATAAAGTATTCGAAAAGGCAGAACACCGTAATTTTTTCATTTCTTCTAACGTTTTATAGCAGAATATTCAATCAAAACATATCTCAGCATCTCCACCATGATACCACATTTATATTTACTCCTACCAAAATAGATGTAATAAAATATACCAACCACGAGCCATAACACGATGTGTTCCGTGAATGCCGATATTATGAATGAGCATTATTTAAATAAAACAATTTAAACGGATTATATCGCGTATATTAATTATTTGAGCCTCCCTGACGTTTCCGTAGCTTCCAGTTACCGTTTTCAAAGGTTGACTGAAGAAAACACAATTTGGGAGTTTTCTTACGGCGGTTCTTTCTCCTCAGCCTTTGAACCGCTGGTAGATATTATTTAATAGAAAATAATGCCCTTCTGGTACATGTGTAACTGTTGATGTGTACATCTGGCATGTATGTTCACCTTTATTTTTAATTCATATTTATAAAATGGGTAGTTCTTTAATCTTTATTAATAATTATTACAATGGAAAATAAACTATACATACTAAAACTTAATTAAAAAGAATCCCCCCGTAATGAGGCCGTCTAAGGCATCGTCCCCAGCACGCTCGCCGCGTTTCCCCTTTGAATGGCGAGGCTCACTCTTTGAGCGAAAAAGGAGCCCGCTCTGATATTACCAGATATTCCTATTAGTTTTAAATGGGTAGTTTGTACAAATGTAACTTTGACAGCGAAAAATTGTGCGCGATTATAATCCGTTCAAATTGTTTTATTTAAATGTGTGAGGGTCGCGGAATCCGAAGAATTGACAACATTTCATATTTTTAAGACTATAATTATATTACTTTTCTGAATTCTGCTTAAAAAGATGAAGTAATCTCTGTTTTTATTTATTTTCTGAGATGATATTTACTTTATTATTAATTTATAAAAACATACTCATTTTAAAATGTGGCAACACAGAAACCAGAACTTAATGGAACGGTTACTTTAGTCGGTTTTCTTATTTAAAGAAAACTTAATCAAACTCGGTATGCATCTGTCACCTGTCAACGTCAAATAAAAAAAATATATATTTTTTCGCTCTTTGGTTTAGACAACAACCCTTTTCAGCCCGTATTGTCTTAGATTGTAGTTATTTGATGTATTTTCTTATATTTCTTTAAATACAGAAGAATAAATTCAAAGATTTTTTTTTAAGGTACACGACTTAAAGCCCTGCCGATCTCTATATTAATTTCCACCTGTTATAAATATGAAATGTTGTCAATTAAAATAAATACGCCTAGAAACCTATTCAGTGCTTGAAAGTGAAGCCAATTTTGTTTAGCCACGGGCTAAGTTTTGTTCGTGGGTGCTGTCACAACGTCAAGATCACAATTTTGATAGAACGAAACTCAGAAACAACAATATATTTATTTATATACATAAGTTTGGTGGCGTTAAAAGCCGTAAAATTAATAGATACCTACAGTAGAAAGAGCGTAAGTGATATCTTAAATACACAAAAAGCTAACGTTATAGTATGTACTTAAGTTTAATGTCAAATGACATCACTACAATTGAAAATCATCATTATCCTCCTAGCCTTTGTCCCATATCTTTGTAGAGAATGAATCACTAGAATTGAAAATTGAATTTATAAAAAATTAGGCTAGGGTTGCGACAATCGGGAATTGCCAACTAGTATATCGTTTGATGTAGTAACTGAATATTAAGTATTTTATTCGAATATATTTCATAAGAACATTACAAAGGTTGGGCGTTTTTGACCCGCTTTCCGAAATTTCGCGTACAGAGACCAAACTACTTTAAAATAGAGAATTTAATCTCAGTTTTCTAAATATGTATTTTTTTTAATGTATCTCCCCACTTTGTCACTCGACAAAAATAAGTATTCACTCAGCATTTACAAAACCTTTACACAATGTATTAAAACTATTAATCTAACCTACATTTAGCAAAAATCATCAGACAAGGGGCCCAATTCGAGAATGCCGGTAGAGATATCGCCAAACGTCAAATGTCCATTAGATAACTGTTATATCGCCGTTGAACTGTCATTAAAATGCGATGAGCTTTAAATTGACATATCTCATCTCAATTTTGGAAATACGAAGGCGATAATGATTGTCAAAAATGTTATTCATGCATATGAATTTCTGTTTTGAATGAAACGTAACGGACTAATTTCACGCACTACGCGGTCAATTTAAACTATGCGCCTGATATTTATGCCGTCACATACAAAGAAAACGAAAATTTAGCGCGTCCGAATTGACGAAGTTGCGATATTCTAGGGATATCGCCACTTGTCAAGTTAGGCACACGTCAAAAGTGACGGATGGCGATGAAAAGGAGAGATCTCCATTATATCTCTAAAATTGGTCGAATACCCCCCAAGGTACACGTCTCTACGATTGATTCGTAGACACGCACACATACAACCAAAAGCGGCTTCATTTTTCGCTAATCTGTTGTATCTCTCTTTCTAGGTGTAAAAACAGCATTATTTATAAGATTGTAAAATATAAGACAATTAATGATAATAAATTCAACTGTGTGCCCATTACATCGGTCGGTTTTTCTCCTATTGTGACGTCACTATTGACTTGCTGAGATGGCAAGGACAAGTTAAAGTAAAAAAAGTAATTTTACAGTATAGTATAAAACTGTCTGTAGACAGGAGATCCCTATGAATGCTTAGATATTTAAAACTACGCTACGGATTTGAATGCGGCTTTTTCTTATAGATAGAGTAATTCAAGAAGAGGGTTTAAATGTATAATACATGTATAATTTATCAGGTTTGCACCCGTGCGAAGCCGTGGTGGGTCGCTACTTATCTATATGTGTGTATATTATGCCGTCGTCTAGTACCCATAGTACATGTTTTGCTTAATTTGGTGTAAAATTGTCCCTTAATATTTATAAATTTATTGAATATCGTATTAAAACTTTCGTGAGACATTTAATTATTGTATTAAGCGGTTTACACTCAGAAAATTGTCAGGAACGGCCCGACATGTCGAACTCGTATAGAGCTCTTCATTAGACTGCTACCCGTACACCGGCGCGGTAACTTAGTCACAACAAAAGTGACAATTTCACGTGAGTGTAAACCGCGTAATACAATATTAAATATAGCTATCAATTTGCTGTACCAAATTTCCCATTAATCTCTAATGGCATTTATAACGATCTATCCAATGCCGATAGGGCCTTTAACCCGCCAAGGTCATCCGGTCAATGTCATTGCCAAGTCGATCAGGTTTGTAACGGCCAACATTTGAATGTGTTCCGAAGCGTGGGTGGGAAAGTGACAAACGTGAATATTTGGTGAGAATATAAACATTAGTTACGCAATGAGAAACAGTTGGTGGCGTGGTAGTGCAGTTTACTACACTGGCGGTTCGATGTTCGAAATTTGAATTTCGTATCGTTGCGTCCCTCTCATTCAAATATTGCCATCGCGAAATTGAGAGGTCTCGAGGGAATAGTCGGGGGAAAAGTATCCTATAAGCATCTTTGGATGTCCAGCTACCTGAACCGAAACTGGTTAAAATTTGTCTAGCCGTTTTGGCGTGATGAAAATTATGCCCAACATATGGCGCCATGCGGGCACGGCGCCCCGCGCCCATACAAAACAAAAAACTATCCTGCATCACGCTATTAAGATTTTTCCTGAAATCATGACCCCTAGAAAACTATACTCCATAGAAAACTGATTTTCAATACAAATCTAGAATTTTATAATCGTATAGATCTATTTTAACCCCCAACGAAAAAAGTGGGCATAAATTCAAGTTTATCATTTGTAACAGTGTATCTGTGTATGCCATAGACATGTCTGTGGTATCATTGCTTCCAAACGGATAGACCAATTTGAGTGCGGTTTTTGTAACTGAAAGCTTTGTCTGACTAGATTGTTTTTAGCTATATTTGGCTGAACGGGTTTTTTTTAATTTAGGTTATCAGCAATTTTTTTCCGTCGTAAAACTCCAATAATAACAATAGAACAAGTGACAAAATTTAAATATCTTGGTTGGTAGTATTATAACAGATTACTACAGATGTACACAAGACATAATCACCAGAATAGCAATGGCAAAGAGAGCTTTCAATGCAAAGAAATTTCTATTCGAATCCAGGGTAGCACGTCATTTAAGGAAAAGAACTCATAAAAGTATACATCTGGAGGCATTATACGGAATCGAAGCGTGGACACTGACGCAAAGGGATAGAAATAGACGCGAGGCCTTCAAAATGTGGTGCTGGCGACGAATGGAGAAGATCAACCGGACTGAAAATCGGTCGAACGAGATGCTTGATAGGTGAACGAGGACAGTGGTAGAAACAATGAACAACCGAAGAGGAAAAATGATTGGACACCTGCGACACGACTAATACATAAAGATTATAATAGAAGGAAAGATTGAAGGAAGGAGAAAGAGACGAAGACCAAGGAGAGCTTCTTATTCGTCGTTACACTCTTGGCAGAGTGGTCGTGGCTGTCATTCCTTGTGTGGCAAGCCTAACCACACGCCGCCATTCTTCTCTTTCAGCCGCGCGTCTGGTGCTCTCGTGCAGAGGACAATTAGTGGTCGATTTGATTTGGTCAGTCCACCTCATGGGAAATCTACCGCGTGGTCTAGTACCGCCTACTTTGCCCTGGACCACCAGGCGCTCAATGGACAAAACTCCACGTCTCTCTCGCGCAGAGGACAATTGGTGGCCGATTTGATTTGGTCAGTCTACCCCATGGGAAATCTACCGCGTGGTCTAGTACCGCCTACTTTGCCCTTGACCACCAGGCGCTCAATGGACAAAACTCCACGTCTTGACACGTGTCCGAAAAAGAAGAGCTTACATGGACCAAATGAAGACGGCGAACGTCGTGTCGTACCCTGCATGGAAATTGCTCCACCGATACGCGCAGCTCCTAAATGTATGATGATAAAAACTCCAATAAGACTATTTTCGCGAATGTATTCGATCGTTTGCATCATTTGTGTCAAATGGTCAGACAACCTTGTCCCAATGCTGTCATCGGCTGTCGTTTAATGAATGGCTGGGTGACTCATCCGCCTAGTAATAAACGGTCAATTTATTGTGAGCTGGTCTATCTTGCTAAGTGTATTACAATGAGGGCTACTTTTTGCGCTCACTAGGTGGCGCGACTGGCGAGTGAGGTCAGTAAAACAGATCAAAACTGCATTTTGCAGACAGCTGCCTAGTGCCTACTGAGCCGACGGTACTGTCGTGTCGTTGTGTGATGAACTCGAATATTTGTGCTTGGGTCATGGTTGTTCTATGCATTTAAGATATTTATCTATTGTCGTCTAATACCTATAACACTAGCCTTTTTGAGCTTACTTTGGGACTAGATCGAGTTGTGTGAGGTTGTCTGATATTGCTCGTAGAATCGATGGCGGTTGGGGCAGAAAGGTTGTTGATTGGCGACCGCGGACCGGAAGACTCAGCATGAGAAGGCCCACAACAAGGTGGACAAACGACCTGGTAAGGATCGCGGGCAGAAATTGGATAAAGGTGGCGCAAGATCGATCGTTGTGGAGAACTTTGGGGGACCACCATTGTCCTCCTTGGAAGTCTATCTGTTGATGATGATGATGGCCGGTGCAAAATTACCCGCATAATGGTATCATAAAGATACCTGTAGATCTTAACATTACGTAATACATACATACAAGGTAGGTATATTTTCGGCGAACAATCGTGCCGAATAGAAATGACTTAATAATTCCGGGGCGACCGAACAGGTTAGACTGGTAAAACTTATTTTTGTAACAACTTCCAAATTGGTGGTATTTTTTGTGGACGTCTGTTACATCATATCCAGTGGAAGCATTGGTTTCGATCGGCTGGCAGTCAAGACGCTGAGTATTTGTCAGTACGGCATTTGGCTATAGTGAAAATTAATTATGTAATTGACACCACTAAACATTCAAAGATACACGGAACCAAATAAACTAGCACTATCTTTTGGCCATTACTATTTTAAAAATATGCGGACAAAGTTGCGGGCAACTTCTAGTCTAGTTATATATACAGGCTGGAACATTTGTAAAGACTGAGCTGACAGTGTCATCTGAGTGATCTACAATCGACCTATTATAATTGTATTGATTTAAAAGTAAAAAATAAAATAATTTAATATTAGTGACAACCAATAATAATTCAAAGGACGAGAAGTAGTAAAGAACTCAATAAATGATAATTCAAAGGTTTTATTTACATTTTAAATTGACATCTGTCTAACTTAAGCGATGTTCAAAAGATGCTAGGGTTGATATGTGCAGATTTTTACACTAATGTTTAACAAACTGTATCTCAAAAATGGATAGAAAGTCTGAACAATTCCCTGTTTGCTTAAAAGTCGTTCGATGTGTTGCACCCTGTATATGTATATATTGGGATAAATTGGCAAATTGAATGCTTCCTTCGGTCTTAGCGTCATCTTTCCTAATCCGGTCTGTCCAGAAATAGAATTTCTGCCTGTTAGGTTTGGCGCTTCCTTCTTTTATCCCATCAGCGGTAAATTTTGAGTATATTATTTTTATTTACGTTATCAATACTATTATGAATCCTGCATAGTATAACACAAAGTCGCTTCCTGCTGTCTGCCTGTCTGTATGTCCCTATGTATGCTTAGATCTTTAAAACTACACTTTTTTATAACATTTGTACTTCTTGATACATATTTCGATGTGATAGTCAGATCGCTTGCCGCGTTGGCGTACTCGTTTAGACCGACCTTAATGTGATGTTGTTTACTTCGCATACGAAATAGAACGTTTTAACAATATTATCACGTTATCAAAGACCATAACAACGATATTAATATTACATTGTTTTCAAACAACTTACCTCATTCTCAGGGTGACTCACAGCGCTAATTATAAATACCGTATAACAACTGACGTTGTAAACGAAACCTCAACGCGTCTGCTTTAAGTCTATATGAGAATGTCAGGTATTGTACTGCATTTGTCATTGATTGTGGACCCTTGGTTGTATGAGTAAGGTCGTGCTTGAGGTGGTTTGGAGTGAATCATGCATACTGTATACAGGTGGTTTCGCTTTGAGTCGCGCCTAGGGACGGTGGTTTCAATCCTGATATAGTCCAGTCAAACAATGATCCGATAAGTGTAACTTTTTCCATTGGACGCAATAGGCATAACGGCAATTTTTGAGGGCGTCAATGGATCCTGTATATTATAGAGGTCAAATGTTACAAACTATACATCTCTTTCTGCGGTCGCTCCCCCATGACTGAGGATCGTGGACCGTGGTCATCGGTGGTTGTGGATGCTTTACTCATAGATTTTATGAACTGCCTCCACGGGTGACTGTTCGTCTCATATAAACAAAACTTGGTTGAAGAAGAGCCCTTCATTTGATCTGGTTGGGGACCGTCCCCGGGCTCATTTGCCCAGCTTTTCCAGGCTTTCATCTTCCCTCCTCATTATGGGGCTGAAGTAGGTCAATACTTAGACTGCTCTAAAAGTCTGAAATAACCGTAAAATGTCGTGACGTTATCGTCTAGTCAAGTCGCCAATACCAGTAGTACGGAATACTGGCACTACTGGAGTACTAATCACTTTGACAAATGCAATCAAGTCCTGGCAAAGGATTTAATTTGTCGGTGCTTCGGATATTGCCCGCCTGTCGCTAGAGTGTTCTGGAACTAAACATGCTGATACCTACAGAAGGGTATCGATCGCCATGACCAGGATGCAAATTAGATGAAACCTTGCCAATCTTCAATTTAGCAATACCTCTGCTATACAACTTAAAGTGAAAGTCCGAATAGGTAGTTCCATATTTAAATATGAATGGCTAGCTGCACCCAGCGGTGTTACCCGCGTTCGGGATGAAAATAGCCTATGTGTGAATGTAGGGTGTCCGCTACCTCCATGCCTCCATGCCTGTCCGTACACTGCCAAATAAGTAATACCCATGTGAAAGTTTAGGTTTATAAGCATCCGACTTTCCGATCTTTGATTAATATTCACACCCATAATTATCACTCCAAAATGCATATTCAGTTGCTCTGATTCCGCCTTGAATACATCATCAGACACGTATTACCTTGTAACTTAATCAACGTGTGTATGGTGGAAAGGACAATAGTGAGCCGATGCACCAGAAACAATGACAACAATATCTCTCAGGTTCGTGACAAAGGGAGCATATGCAGATTAATTGTCTATTTCTCGCTGTATTAGATGTTATTCGGTTCCTGGTTCAACAAAGGCGTATTAATCAAATCCATTGAGTTTGATCTATTGGTTTAGATGCAGCCATTGGGTTTCAGCGCTGGAGATGTGTCTTGATGAGATTGAGTAAGTTATAATTTATATATATTTAAATACGCATCCCATCGAAAATTTTGACACATTGGTAAATTATGAAACAAAAATGTAAATGTGGTGCACTGAATACGCTTCTGCGCATATTCAATTCTTTTCCTACGTATATAATATTATGGTCCGAAAAATAGCTGTGAGCTCCATAAGATGCATTTTGACAAAGAAAAACACGTTAAAGGTACTTCCGCACCGGCGAAGCAAGATGAGACTAGGTTGCAAAGAATTGATGTCACCGGCCTATTTGCACAAAAAATTCCATCGGTATCTCGTTTGAATGACAGATTTTAAGTCTTGTCTCGCCTCATCTTTAAAAATAAATATTAACATCCCAACAATGCGAAGAGAGGAAATCCACGTAAGCAGAGAAACGTTAAGCATGAATGTGCACGGATAAAAATGAAGAGGAAGACCAAAGAAAGAGAGATAAATTGTGTGAAAGATGATATAAATAAGAAGGAAGTAAATGAAAAGATGACGAGTGATAAGGAAGAATGGAGGATGAAAACATACTGGGACCCAAACAAATGGGATAAGAGCAACGGAATGATGTTTTGTACAACCCAAAAAAACCTCGTAAAAGGTGTCCGACTATTAATTCATCTACTCGATGAACCAAACCTAAAGCCATCGCATAACGACAATATAGTGCGAAATAATCGAAGTATCAAACAAAGAGATTCGATCTCAAATAAAATGGAGAAATGGCTGGTTGAAAAAGAAGAACCAAAGCACACCCAAGCATATTGGAGAAAGCCATTTTAACGACTCAAAATCAGTTGACTGCGCTATTCTTAAAAAGCAAAACATTCGGAACCACATGCCTTTGTAGGAATAACCATCTACCTTAATTTGACAAACTTTTATTGACATAGATCGTTCCAAATTACTTTGATAAAAGCGAACTCTGGACAATTTGGACATGACACGAATAGTCATCCTTTGCAGTTTTCTAGAGCAAAAATCTGGATCATATCGGCGAAACAATATGGCATAATTTGATCGGTGGATTCGTGTCGCTTGCTCGACGGATAACACATGAAAATTTAAATTTCAGTAATATATTTAGAATTTCCAATGAGGTCGACTGTCAATAAGACAAATCTGATCCTTCCACTGAAAGACACAAAGTCGATTCCCTAGTCCGAATGACATCAATGGAAAGTAAGAAAAACCAAATAGCATGAATACTGAAAGAACTAGCGAGTGGAGACTGATTGACGAATCTATAAATATAATTATATCTTACTATCTCCTTCCAGTGAATGTCAAGGTCTCAACGTGATAAAAAAATTAACATAAACATGTTCAATATGTAAATAAACAGCATACAGCGACCGAGTTGAGATAACTTTTATAAAATCTACGTAACTTTTGCCACTTAATGTTCGATAGAGAATTTCTTTGCGAACAAACTTGCACTAAGCTGCATTTCCACGTGACTGGAGTCTGTTGCACTGAACTTATCTAAATCCTTGAACAGATGAGTCTAGTTAAGCTTCGTCAAGCCGTTGCAATGCATCTCGTGAAAGATATTGTGAAATGAATTTGGAAGTTGCAGTTAAATAACTCCCGCGTTATCTTTTCGCCCATCTTCGGATGCAGATCTCTTCCTCTTGGGCTACTATCATCCAATTGACTGACATGACTTTTGATACTGAGGGCCAAATTACATTATTTTAGACATGTGGCCGATATATGACGATTACTTATTGCTTTTCTAAATGAATTGGCATGTTGTAATTTAACAACAAATTTGAGACACGCGGTGAACATGAATGTATCTTAATATACATAGTTTAATCTACACGAGGTGCGAGTCGGGTCGCTAGTTATCTAAAGTCAATGCTAAAAATGAATCAAACAACAAACTTCTCTCAGAGAGGATACTGTTTTCATATCAGATCTTTGAATGAAAACGAAATCCATCGCTTATCGAGGGAAGTCGACCTTAGGGCAAACAACTTGAATATACCCGTATCGTTCAAGTGAAGCGGCAATGAAGGAACAACCATACAAATTGAATGACTGACTTTGTATGGGTATGTTGGCGAGTTGTGCACAATGCTGTATTATCACAACAAATAAAGGACCGCAATGAAAATAGATCCTATTTTAAATAGCAGCAAATTCAAGTCTTCCACTTTAGATATTATGCGCTATTTCATATCTACGGTAATTACTTTCTCTCATTGATTGAGATTAATATAATATTCGGTAAGTGTAAAATTCAAAATTACGAGTAATATCGCTAAAGTGCAAGCGATAGAAGAATTTAGGATTTTAAAACTCAGTGCCTAAAGAATTAAAACGGGGTCCTAATTCGATTGGCATAGACATATAGCTATTTGTACTTGGATATCACAAACAATATAGCATATCTATACTATTATGGAGGCCTAAAATTGTATTGTAAATTAGTTTTATATGGAAGGGGTTCATTTTTGTAACAATATTCAGAGCACGATGCAGGATTTAAATGGGAGCACGCGGCCAGTGTGATCTGTTGGTAAAATTGATTTGTTAATTCTTCACGCCAAAATGGCAAAACGGATTTTAGCAAATTTTGGTACAGGAGTAGCTGAATATCCAAAGACAGTAATAGGATAAATTTTAGCTGATATATGGTAAAGAAAACAGTTCTAAGCGGGTGACGTTGCTGGCACTTTCTAGTGGCCAATATTTTTCTATGTTTTCCCTCCAAGCTGAATAATGTAATGGCTATGTATGGATACCGACGATGAGAACGTAAAACGGTGATACTCTGACTAAGCAAATCTAATTAGAGAAGTCGAATTTAACCGTAGGTCAAAGTTTTAAGTGCCACTAATGATGTTTAGTCTGCCCGTGATCCTTTTAGATACTCGATGTACCATTACATGTGTCTGTTTATATAGAACAATTGATTTATACATTAAATATACGTGTATAAATATTAAGTTTATGTATGTCCTGGGCTATATTAGCTTGCACTATGATGCATCCAATTTTTTTTGAACAGTCAAATAAAATCTGTCACGGATACTTTAAAATTTAAGTAGATATCTATTCGGGGAGTAAATTATAGGCTTCTAATAAAATTCTATAATGCATAGAACCGATCCCAGTGCTCAGTTTGAAGCGTCAGCGTGTATTTCCCCTACATCACACTTCTAAAGTTAGCCTTATAGGATCGAACAACAAATAAACCATAAAAATACACTGACGCTTAAAAAGGAGGAAAAATATACAAAAAACGCCGCAGGAATCTGAGTCATTCTTCAATACGAGCAAACACATGCTTTAAAACGACCAAACTCAATCCCATCTAACTCCAAAAAAAAACCCTATAACCATCTGGTTTAAGTCTGTGTACCCCATACTAAACTCGCGCGTTAGACTGTTTGAAAACAAGGGGGTGAATTTCTCCGGGCTCTTCAGTGCACGACAGGCCAATTTGTGTCTTATTGGATATACGATGAGGTTGGTTTCCGATCGTACTCATTACACACATGGGTTGATCGTGATATAATTAATTCAAACAGATATGGGGAGGATTAATTTGAGTTTATGAGTTCGTATTCACAGTATCGGATGGTGTTCGACGAACGTACAGTGATGCCAGAAAAAAATCACTGAGAAATGCTCATTATTGTTACCAACGGCTCTAATAATATGGCGCCTTATGCCACGGCGGCGGCGTACGGCGTCACTTCAAATCTGGTCAGGGTCTAAACATTCTTCACTGGTTATAAGTATCTTTGTATGTGTAATATATTAGAAGGAATAATAATAAATTGAACTTTAAAAAAATGCGAAAATCATGTTGTACTTATCATTAATCATGTATTTTTATCATGATTTTCGTAAAACACAATCAAGGGTTCTAATGCCCTATTATATACTTTTGATATATCGGAGGGATCTCCGATTATCGCCACTTCGACTACTCGGTGGTGTTAAGTTTGCGCCTCATTTATATGCGTCGCCATAGATTTAGCCAGTAGATTATAATTTTGAGATTTTGATGATGTTCTTAAAGTATCAGAATTCAGTCCTGTTTCTCGAGAACAAACGCTTCAGTTATATTATATTATATAGGAAGAGTGGAATTTGAGATTAAGAGGTTTATTTAACTTTTCTTTTGCGAATCGTGCCTTATTACTTAGCGAAGGGGCCGTAATCATGTCTTAACACGCAGCGCACGTTTAGTCTGCGAATGTATGAAATGTAAATTCAAATCCTGTCAGGTCAAATCATTTAGGTATTTCATTTCATAGCGTGAGATAAAACGCAGTGTTTCATTTCTGTATTTAACTTGAATTCAAAAGTAAAGAACCCCCGACACAAGTCATCATGAGACCCTCATTTAATGAGTGATAAGAAGTGCTGCTAAAACTGAACATAACTACGAAATTTTGAATTCTTAGCTTCAATATTGGCTGAGATCTTGTCATTTGTTCCAATTAAAACTGAATATCTTAGACACTACTGGTCCTATTTCCACCTAATATAGCTAAGAACCATCTCGACGGACAAGTCTTTCGATAAAAAATACTGCAAGTTTTAATTTTTATAGGATAAATATTAGTAGCGCAATGCAGGATTTATATGGGCGAGCGAAGTCAGCCGTACAGGGCGTGGTAGAAATTTCTTTGTGTTCTCATTACGCCGAAACTGCTAGATGGATTTCAACCAATTTTAGTACAGGGATAGCTACACATCCAATGGTTAAAGGATACTCTTTACCCGTCTACGGTAAAGAAATAAGATTACTTCATGGATGTAGCGAGTATCCAATAAAAGTAGTAACCAATAAAAAACATCAGTTTTCAATTGAGGTTTGCTGATTAAAAGACAATCTTGTGGTTCACTGGATTGGAATAAGTACGCCTAGAAACCTAGTAAGCACTTGAGACTGAAGCCAGTTTTGGTTAGCCACGGGCTAAGTTGAATCCGTTAATCTATCACAACGTTAATGTCACAAGCAAAATGTCCCTATGATTGGTTCGTAGACACGCACACATAAAACCAAAAGCGGCTCCATCTTTCGCAAATCCGTCGTACGAACTCTCGTTCTAGGGGTACTTATTCTAAGTTCACTGGTAAAATAGTGGACATATGCTGTATGCCAATGACACTGATGCACCAGGGGTCAACAGCACGCCCCCCTCAATTAGCGTGACTCAGGGGACTCGGGCAATTGCCAACGTCACGGAATGTGTGACCTCTGCCCCTCTTGTGTGAGGTTCCCTCTGATTACTCATTGTTGACAGGTGCAGTGGTTAGTTAGAGGATTTGGTACACTGATGAGCCACAACGTGTCCGGGCATATTAACCAATGGGAAAAAACTAGCCAAGTGAGAGTCTAACCCGCGCACCGAGGCTTTCGTACAAATACTTATCCCATCTTAAGGCCGTTCCCTGAGCCAGAACCCCGAGCCCCTCCTCAGGCCACCCGTCCCTGTCACATCACAGTCACATTTCAAAAGAGTGACGGAGACAGAGCTTGCGGGTCGTAAGGCGATATCTTTTTTCGTAAGAATTTGTCGATGATTATTTATTTTAAAAATATTGGCTTCAATTATTGAAATTCGGAAGCTGTAAAATTACTATTTTAGTTATGATTGATTTTTCTCCTTTTTTTGTTTCATAGTGTCACGTAGAAAAAAAACAAGTAAAGTTGGAGTAAAAATTCGAATTGGAGGTTACTTTGGGAATTAATTGTATCGAGCGAAGTGTTATGAATCGTGTATCGAATGCTGTGTTATTAAAGATAATATAATCAAGAATGATATATATTTTTCCCTCGTTTACTAATATCAACGTTTCGTAGAAAAATAGGATAATTTTTGGGGTATTTTTGCAAATCTGGCTCAGGGAACGGCCTTAACTGGCCGGATTAAATTTGCATATGCCTTAGCGAAAAAATATTTCCCTTTTGTGCGTTTTTCTCAAAAACCACAATCATTTAAGGGTTAATATTTGGTGAAAGCACATACATATATTAAGGTTAATAATCAGTTAAAAGGGAAATCATTTTTAGGGTTCCGTACCCAAAGGGTTAAAACGGGACCCTATTACTGAGACTTCGCTGTCCGTCCGTCCGTCCGTCTGTCACCAGGCTGTATCTCAAGAACGGTGATAGCTAGACAGTTGAAATTTTCACAGATGATGTATTTCTATAGCCACTATAACAAAAAATACTATTAATAAAATAAAATAAATATTTAAGGAGGGCTCCTATACAACAAACGGGATTGGTTGCGTTAACTTTGCACCCCATTTGTATGGGGCGTTATACATACCAGGTGCAAACTCAACTTAACCACTTAAGGATGGAAAGTGTTTGTACGGAACCCTCGGTGCGGGAGTCCGACTCGCACTTGATTGGTTTTTTTTCCGCTTAGGGCAGATTGACCATGCTTATCCGGCTATACCTGTTAGCTCAATTGGGAGGTTTGTTAATGTTATGCTGAACATTCTTTTACCGAACGTAACGTTAAGCATAATGCTCATTTCGCATAATTGTTATTCTAATGATACCTTTGAATTTTATGAAAAGTTAAAAACTAAACCTGACCTTAGTGCATTTTGGTAGAGTTTGATAGATACCAATATCAAACTCTTTGGTAGATTTTGGTATCTATATATAAAAAAATATTTTCCAAAATATTCTGCGAAATGAGCATTATGGGAAACTTTACTTTCGGTAAAACAATTTTCATGCCAAATGAGGGGTAACCCCAACTGGGAATATCGCAATGTCTCGTCGAATTAGCACCCATGATGATACGCGGCAATTGCTTCTGGGGTCAATACGCGATAGAGGGGGCCGGTCATAACCGCGCCGCGGGCTCACAGGTATAACCGATCTAATGCGGATGTAATCCAAAACTGGTCCCTTTTTAGGGTTCTTCAGTCAAAGTAGGAACCCTAAGAATTCTCCATACGAATTCAAAACATTGACACATGACCATGTCCAATATCATAATCATTTATTTCATAAAAACATTAAGATATGAATAAAATCAATAATCATTAAACCAAAATCATTTATATTTTCAACTGGTACCCAAGCTATCGTCTCTCTCTTTATTAACCCCCACAAAGAGGGGTGTTATAAGTGTAACATGTATATCTGTGTATTTGAAAAAAGAAATCACGTATCTCATAAAATTGGATTCGATCACGTAAGGAAACTCTGAGCATAGCTCACTCCATTGCCCTTTGAGTTTCTTTGAGCCTTCTTATGAGGCCGATTGTGAGAGCGACCACGTTTCAGTGCCATATGAAATAGGCGATACACATTCACATAATTTTTTCAAATGTTGTTTTTCCAAATGAGGCCAGCGCGATTAGGCAAAACGCGAATGGGAGGTAAATTTCAGTGCGTCTAAATTCTAGCTGCAACTCGACTCATTAAGCCCAGTTTGTGCGCCCAGCAGGCTAATACCAATAAAAAGCCTCGCGAAATCCTTTTGACTGAGCGGTTGACGCTCTGTTTTACCGCTGACGTGGTTTTCATTCTGCTAGGTTTTATTAGAGACGACTTTATACCATAATATGCCTCGCGGAATCTTTTGCAAGCAATTGGTTTCACGGTTTTCATTCGACATGATTTTATTAGATGGAGTCTGATTAGAGAAGACTTATGTCACAATATACCTCGCGGAATCCTTTGCGAGCGATTGGTTTCGCTCCGTCCTTTGCTTTACGGCTGACTGGGTTATCATTCGACTAGATTAGATTAAGTAGATTTGTTTAGAGAAGACATATCATAATAAGTCTCGCGGAGTCCTTTTGACTGAGTGGTTTGCGCCGTCCTCTGCTTTCGGGCTGACACGATTTTCAATCATGATTTAATTAGGCGGAGTCTATTTGATTAGAGAAGATTTATGCCACAATATGCCTTGCGGAATCCTTTGCGAGCGATTGGTTTTGCTTTGTCCTCTGCTTTACGGCTGACTGGGTTATTATTCGACTAGATTACATTACTTTAATTAGATTTGTTTAGAGAATACTTATCCAAAATACGTGACGTGACGTGACTGAGTGATTTTGGGTTCGTCCTCTGGTTTAGTACGATTATTTACTGATGACACGGTATTCATTTGATTAGACTTGATTAGATTACGCCATTTTGAAAAGAGAATACCATAAGACGCCTCGTGGATACGGTTTTAATTTGAATAAAGACTAGGTCGGGTCTAGAACTTCATGAATATTTAGAGATACTGAAAGCTAGACTCGTTGCACGCCGCAAATGGAGTTAGTAATCTACGCGCCAGAACACCTTTCACCCTTCTCGGCTCCATTCCACCCGCCTTTTTAGGGTTCCGTGCCTCAAAAGGAAAAAAACGGAACCGTTCTCAGGTCACTTTGTTGTCCGTCCGGCTGTCTCTCAAGACACTTTACCTCAGGAACGTGTGGAGGTATCGAGTTGAAATTAAAACCATATAGTCAGGTCTACAGTCTCTTAAAGCTGTGGAAAAATGGAACTTCTAAGTTAACAGTTCAGACCAGTGCGAGCGCGAGTGCCATCCGCTTGACGTGTCCGTGAGCAATGTCTATGTGTGCGTTTGCTCGAGCGCGCTTGTATGTAGATTGATTTCTGTACCTATCTGTTTTGTGCCTCACCGGTAATGGCTGCGAAACTGCATTAATTGGGAGTAATGCCAGGGCAGTGATCGTTTGTCAAATCTCGGGTTCCCTAAGTGGGGTCCTAATAGACAAACGACACGTGGAGGTGCCAAATTGTGGTCCAAGCGGCATACGCTGATCCAAACACACTATTATCAGTTTTCTATCGAAAGATGTATGTCAGGACCTTAGCAGGTGGAAAGATGTGGTCGCTGCCTACCCCGTCGGGGAAAAGGCGTGATTATATGTATGTATATACCAGTTATTTAAACTTGGACAAACGGACGCAGAATTACAGCTCGTCGTGAGACAGTCGCGTGTGACTTGGTCCCTCACCCACGCGACCCCAAAATGGGTCAAGGATCGATTTTCGGCCCCGGCAGTGTCACCGTGAAACGGGATCACTTGGGGTTCTTCGCTTTCCCGTCATTCATGCTTCGTTATCTTGTATTACGGTAGCGGCAAAAATCTATCAAATCTGTTTGTTTTATATGAAAGATGACTCACTTTTACAATTTGTAAAAGGTTTTAGAACAAAATACTAACTTGCCATTTAATTTGTCAATTAAAACGTCTATATTTACCGTCGTAAATTTATATATATATTACAATGGAAAATAAATAAAAAATATACATACTAAAACTTAAAATTAAAAAGAATCCCCCAGTACTGAAGCCGTCTGAGGCATCGTCCCCAGCACGCTTGCCGCGTTTCCCCGTTTCGTCGTAAACAATTATCTAGTCGCCATTGACATTGTGCGTGCTTCAAAATATACGCTTTTTATATTTCAAAGTTCACAAAAAGTATATAATAATAGTTGTAACTAAACTAAAAAAAAATATCAGAGCTCCTTTTTCGCTCAAAGACTGAGCCTCGCCATTCAAAGGGGGCGTGCGTGCTGGGGACGATGCCTCAGACGGCGTCAGTATTATTCCTTTTAATTAAGTCTATGTCTCTTCTATACCCTTTCCAATACTTCCTCATTGGAGATTATTTCTGTCCAACTTATTCCCTCCATTCTTCGCCAGCACATCTCGAATGCCTCAATCCGTTCTCTGTCTCATGCCATGGTCCACGTCTAGAACGCATACAGTGCAATGCTCCAAATATAAGTTTTAACACTTTCGACACCAGCAACCCGGTAGCCGGGCGCTCTGCTCGTAGTAAGTTTTCGCTACATACGGTTTTTCCCATGTTATCGGCTACGAGCGTAGCCCGTAGCGCTACGCGGTAGCGAATGCGTAAAATGTTTCCTAAGGGTGCTCCATTAAAGCGAGTGCGGACCTGAGTTGAAATCTGTATCAAAGCTCCGCTCCACATTTGTGATTGGTTGATGAGACGCAACGCAAAGGGGCGAAGCTTGTATGTACATAATAATATGTACATTATACATAACACATAGGTACACGCATAGTTCAGTATTTAACCTAGGAACGCGTGGCATGCCAAGCTCACTGGTAATAGCTCGGGTGCTTAGCGAGTTTGCGATAACTATATCTATACAGGTACTTATATACAGGGTGGCACTTGGAAATGGGTCAGCTACCCGCGCCGCCACGTGGAAATGATCTTAGGGGAACGACACAGTAACTGTTATTTAGTGGGGTACGCAGTTTGGAACAAAATAATATTCACTTGTTCTCTGCTAAATTTTAGAACAAATGTTACATTTTCGACTGCTTTTATAGTGCTGGCCTTGGTTGGTTCGAAAATTACGTATTATATTTTACTAGCGACCCGCCCCGGCTTCTCACGGGTGCAATGCTGATAAATTATGCATGTATTATACATACAAACTAATCTCTTGAGTCACTCTATCTATTAAAAAAAACCGCATCAAAACCCGATGCGTAGTTAAAGACCTAAGCATAGATGGGGACAGACAGCAGAAAGCGACTTTGTAGTTATAACAACGAACCTTCAAAAACTGTTGGATAATAAATTATGTATTTGCTTGCTGTTGTTTCCTTTGTAAATACTTAATCTAATAACTTGAAATGTGAATAAAGGTCTCGAATAAGTTCATTTTCTTAGCAATAAGGATTAGAAGCTAAAAAACTGTAGAAATACTGCAACAGTAAACAGTTTTGCAGCGCAATAAACTTTCCTTCCGCTCATCTACCTCCCTTTCAATACCGTGCGAAGTTGGAAGGTAGCGTTAGCCTCCTCTACTGACCCATTTATAAGTCCCACCCTGTATAGTTAAGTGGCGTCCTAACTGTCTAAGTAGGTAATAAGGAGTAATCTCAGATAAAACTACAAGCCGCCAACTAAGAAGTTATAGAAGTCCCCTAATGTGTTCCTGGTGATATAAACATAAGGTTAGTATCACCAGTAAACAGAAGAAAAAAAAACTAATTCCAAGGTCGAAAAAAAGTTGACAGGCGTGTAGTAAATTTTTAGGGTTCCGTACCTCATTCGGAAAAATCGGAACCCTTATAGGATCACTTTGTTGTCGTCCGTCCGTCTGTCTGTCTGTCAAGACCCTTTATCTCAAGAACGCGTGGAGGTATCGAGTTGAAATTAACAAAATATACTCAAGTCTACGGTCCCTTGAAGCTGTGGAAAAATCAAACTTCTACGTTAATGTGAAAAAAAGATACGGCTGTTTATGTCGCAAAAAACGTACATATTTCGACACTCAAGGGAATCAAAATGATAGGGTACTTCCCGATGACCTAGAACTATGAAATTTAGCAAGTACTATCATCACATACTACAAATGCTTATAAAAATCTGAAAACTATACATTTGTAACAAAATCATAAAAATATAATCCTTTTCAAACATCATTTTTGGAGAACTCGGTTGCGTAAAGTTTGCACTTATACTTCGCTTTTTATTATTTTATGTATTAATCAAATGTTACTGGTTTCCAATTAAATAAAACTTAACTAATAAGGTTATAAATATATTCGGCACGGAGTCGGAATCGCTCGACATGTTTCGAATCGGTTCGCGATTCATCATCAGGAAATCCGATCAGTGACGGGCTGACGGCGGCGACGTATGCTTTTTAATATGTCTAAGACCCGCGGGAGTTTTCTATGACAAAAATATTATTAATACTTCCCCACGTAGCAAACAGTCTGTATACAGCTTATACAGCCTAGGGTGGTCCACAGTTGTATAGAGAAAAAAAGGACATTTAATCTTAGCTCCACATGGCTAATAAATTGCATTTTAAAAACAAAACCGAAAGATGATAATAAAGGCTGTATCTCTTAATCGCTTGCGATAGTTGACGATAGTGACAATTTTATAACTTTTCAATGTCCTTTGCCGACATATATAAAGCTTGTTGTAAGTTTTTCTATACTATTTTCTATACGAAAATTGCTACATTTTGGGCGACCTCTAAATTATGGGATTGGTTCGAAAAATGGTGAGTATAATTTTAGTGGGTTTTGGACAAAAAAGAACCCGTGGAGACATAATATTAATTTTTTTTTGGACCACCCTAATACAGCCATTATAACTCGAATTTAAGCTGTATAAAGGCTGAATAAGTTAGTGCTTATGAAGCCTGTGTCACTTGGGGCAGAAGGAATTATCGATTCATGAGGCAAATTTTCAAAGCAAGTTCCATTTAATGTTGTCCCACGGTTCGAGCTAGTTATTGTCCAGTCAGGACTTCTGCATATTAGGTACCAGTGAAGCGATTAAATTATAATTTGTCTGTCGCATTGTCACGTCAGCCATACAAACTGTCTTAAATACTAAACAAACTCCATACGATAACGCAACGCAAGCGAAAACTCATCCAAAACTGAACGCATACAGTCCTAAAGAGTGTAAGCCGCGGGCGAATATTCCATTCCAACCACGTTTATCCGCCATTGATTGTGCTATACAATCTTCTGCAAACATAACTCTGCGGTCGGTGGAATCCGGAACTCAAGTATTATTCATACTAAATTGTGATTGTGGCGCCATGTTTGACTGCATTCAGGGTGGTTGCACGAGGAATGTTGTGACGTCATCGCTTCGTTTTGCATCTATTGTTGCTTCAAATTATATTATGACCGCCGTGTACGTTAAGTTAAAGCATGGGGTTTACTATCATATCAAGCAAGCGAACCTTTGAATGGATTAAATAATTGTATGGGTTAAGCTAAAGAGGATATTGACCGCAAAGCCGCGTTAAGAAATTTTGAAAATGGCAACTTAGTTAATTTATCTATCCGTATATTGTTGCCTTTTGTTTGACTGTCATGTGGTTTGAATTGATGCTATTAATAAAAGAATGCGCTTTGAATGTATTTATCTACGCACATATCATTAGTGCTCTAAAATGCGTTCAGAAACCGTAGGAAATGACCAGCATTACTACAACCAATTTTACTATGAGGACTTTCTTATCTGTGGCAGTAGGTAAAATCTGTACTGTAATGTTATAACAGTATCAATTTTTGTAAGGTTATGAGTTTAAATTTGGAACAGCTGTCAAAACTAAAGTAGGTCTCTATTCTAGTATCCATAGATATTAATATTGTTATCGATACGAAATGTCAATTCAGTATGTTTTTTTATAAAAACCGCACGACATATGATCTCGAGTGATATGAGAATATGGATTCATTCGTTTGTATATGATTTAGAAAAAGAAAACATTCGTCTTGACGGAGGTTCGAATTGCCGCCATTATTGTTGTCATTTGTTTGTTGGTTCTTTGCTGTTACGAAAGTATAATTGTGATAAGTTTATTGTAATTCACATTGTAGTTGAAAATATTGTTTCAATGTAAATGTAAATTACAACTATTACAATAAATAATCTGTTTATGTATTTGTTCAGATTTATTTCTTACTGCATTAGTATATGTAGTTTTTAAATATTTTACAGGTAGGTAGTGGTGCCGGTCATTTCCTTATGGCTTCTGAACCCATCTTAGAGTACTTATGATATGTGTGTAGATAAAGTAGTGTATACAACTGTACATAATTAGGCCTTAAAACACTCGTGTGATCCTATTATGAAACTCGCTGACGCTCGTTTCATAAAACCACACTCGTGTTTTAATGCCTCTCATTATGTATCAGTTGCATAAACTACTATTACGTAATTTATAGGTGTTTACTATCCATCCTTTTTAGAGTTCCGTATTTAAGCTATAGGTAACAATGGCACCTCGGCGTCCGCCATTTTTATCAACGACAAACACGGACAGACAGACGAACAACAAAGTGAATATACGGGTTTCGCTTCCGCCGAGTGAAGTACCTCGAAAAATTAATAAGGCTTGTAAAATACGATACAGAATTTTACCTTAGTGTGAATAAGTTAGTGACGGATAGTGGATAAGATAAAATACAATAAGTTTCTGTCAAAAATTTCATTTTAGTGACAAGCTTTTATAGCCGACTGTACTTTTCTTTGGATATCCATCAAATGCTCACTGAGACGATTCTAAGGATCCCAAACTCGGTACGATTATTTTTTTCTATTGTAGAGGTCCTATGGCCACCTTCCGGCTCCATCATCAGATCAGCCTCATGGTACCATATTATTGTATTGTTATCGATGTTAAGTAAGTATGCAAAATTTCAGCTCAATCGTATGACGATATCTGCTTCAAAATTGAGTTGCAAGATTCCACCCGAACAAACGGGTTTGTGGGACAATGTATCTAGATTTAAGGAAATTGTAAAGTTCCTAATAAAAAAATAATAATAATAATAAAAAAAACATACTTACATACATACAATGCAAGTTAAATAAAAGCTTGTAAAAAGCCCAACAGGGTGTTTATCAGCCCACGCCATATTGCGAATTTTTTGTGGTACTCATTTATTTTACTGGCAAGTCTGGCAACGACAAATTTTTGGTAAGTGACGTTGAAAGTCACTGATGTAAACAAAAAGGAAACAGCAAATTTCAAGTATTTTTTATTTAATAAAGCCAAAACTATCCACAGTGAAAGTCCATTTTTTTCAATTTTATTTTGGAGGAAGGCCAAAGGATTTTATCAGCATTCCGTTAAAATTCCGGTTTCAATTTGGTTAATGACAAATCCTTGACAAGTCGCTACTGACGCTTTATAATACAATATGACGTATGCACATTATTGCCATATGAAAGCTGTTTGTAGCGCCACTATTCCTGGGCCGGACCGACGGTTGTTAGGCTATAAGAACTGTTGAATTAGGTTTAAGAGATTACCTATTCTGTTAAATAAAATTAAATTATCAGTAACTGGCCACTCAATTGGCCACCTATGCCAGTTTCTGAACAAAAGCATCTAAAGTGATGAATATTTTTGTATTGGATAGCTTACCTTACACATTATATAAATAGGGTTCAATTTCGCCGGAATAACAAAGATAGACATTTGACTAGTTACTGGCATAGGTGGCCAATAACTAAAAATTCGCTTTAATCACAATCAATAATTGGCCACCCCCCTCAATCTCAGTAAATTACAGTTTCTACCTAAATACAGTATTTAATAAGTCTTACTTACCCTTTCTACTATTGGAATAAAACCAATGTTATAGGTAGACTACATTACTTTACCTAAAATGTAATTTTTTCATCGAAGAGTTCTGTTAACGTTTTCTTAACAGTTAACCTGTCAAGTCGAGACACGCACGCCGAGTGTCAAAATTTGCCGACCATTTTTGGCGCTAGTGTCAATACTGGATAAAAAGTGTACTAAAATGAAAGACAAAAAGCCTAGCAATGACAATAGATTATCATAGATGCGGGCTATGCATAAAATGCTTATTTATGCCGTATGAAATATTAAGTGGCCAGTTACTGCAAGTGGCCAGTTATACCTCGGTTTACCCTATCTCTTGGAATAACCGGAGCGTTGAGGGCAAATTTTAATTTCATTGTCGATTTCTTTTTTTTTTTCTCATATTTCAATAAAAATTGTTGTGTTGGTAAAGTTGTTTCTTCTGACCATGGTAAGCCAAATTTCACGATATGGGCTACATTTTTGTCTCCATTGAGTTACACAAAATGTATTACAGAAATTAGCCCATGGGCCTATTTTTATTTTGTTGTCGAATTATAATTTTTTTCATTTCGAGCTCCTCATTTTGTACTAAATTTTAGTTCAAAATTGGAAATTTAGTTTAAAAAATCCATACATTTTTTGTAACATAGACATCGTGAAATTAAGCTTATCTTGTTCAGAATAAGCAGCTTTACCTAGTCACCAAATTTTATTAATATCTGAGAAAAAAACAAAATCGACAACAAAATAAAAATTTGCCCTGCAACAAAATGGTTCCATTAGATTTTTACAATGATGCGAAAAATTTAAAAATTTAATGGTTCAGACAGGATTCGACCCTGCGTTTCCAACGGCTTTCCGGGCCAACACGGGCGTCCTACCAACTGGAGCACCGAACCATACTACATATGGTATGTCAGAGCCATTGAATCTTTCAACCAGTTGCTTCAACATGCCTTAGGGTGGCATCGGAGCGCCATGTACCGTAAAGATTTAGACTTTATAGTCGGCACCATCGTCTCAAATTTGTTGAGAATCGATAGTAACGATGTGCTACACCCAAATTAATTATTTTTATTAAAGCAGTAACGTCTGCTAACGTAAACCAAATGTTTACAACGAAGCGAAAAATTTAATGGTTCAGACAGGATTCGAACCTGCGTTTCCAACGGCTTTCCGGGCTAACACGGGCGTCCTACCAACTGGACCACCGATATTCGATTCGCTTCATTGTAAACATTTGGTTTACGTTAGCAGACGTTACTGCTTTAATAAAAATAATTGGTTCCATTTAGGGTTACGAGATGCAGAATTAGTTTTAATCCCTTATATTCGGAGCACTGCAGCAAGGCTCAGCAATCAGCATGCAACCACTAGAATCTGTTACATAAAAGCTTTTAGGTGATAACTAATCCTTGGAGGGCCCTCCGCGGCACGGACCTGTCCCGCTGTTTGTACAACCGAGTGATTCGTACAGATCAGTCTCCTTTGTAGCATGGTATAAGTTAACCTAAATATCAAATTTAAAACGCCCACAACAACTGGCTGGTCCTCGTGAGACACTTTCAATGAGTGATGTAGAAAATGCTACTAAAACTGAACATAACTACAAAACTTGGAATTCATAGCTTCAATATTGGCTGAAATCTTGTCACTTGTTCCAATTAAAGCTGGATATCCTGGAAACTACTGGGCCTGTTTACACCAAATATAGCTAAGAACCATCTCGACGGAAGTGTATTTCGAATAAAAACGGCACTCAAATTGGTCCATTCGTTTGGGATGCCACAGACAGACACGCAGATATACGAATGCACAGATACACATGTTAAACTTATAACACCCATCTTTTTGGGGTATGTAATGACCGATATAAAAATAAATGGTATAAGTATGTTGGATATAACAACATTTGATATAATTTCACAGGGTGTAATCACTCATTTTATATAATAAACGTTTTGGTATAATTTTAAAATATCTATTTATTTTTATTTCGTATATTTATCATTTGGTAGAACACTTATTTCCTATAGCCATCATATGGTGTAATGTTCATTTGGTATACAAATCATATGAAATAAATATGAGGTGGTATATTTTGTATTTTTTCTGGGGGATGCAGTTCAAACCTAACCTAACCTACTTTTATGGTAGCAGTCAATTTTTTCTGGGGGATGCAGTTCAAACCTTTTTTAGGGTTCCGTAGCCAAATGGCAAAAAACGGAACCCTTATAGATTCGTCATGTCTGTCTGTCCGTCTGTCCGTCTGTCTGTCCGTCTGTCCGTCCGTATGTCACAGCCATTTTTTTCCGAAACTATAAGAGCTATACTGTTGAAACTTGGTAGGTAGATGTATTCTGTGAACCGCATTAAGATTTTGATGCAAAAATAAAAAAAATAAAAAATATTGGGGGCTCCCTATACTTCGAACTGAAACTCAAAAATTTTTTTTTCATCAATCACATACGTGTGGGGTATCTATGGATGGGTCTTCAAAAATGATATCGAGGTTTTAAAAATATTTTTTTTTCTAAACCGAATAGTTTGCTTGACAGACGCTTCCAAAGTGGAAAAAAGTTGGTCCCCCCCTCTAACTTCTAAAATAAGAAAATGAAATATCTAAAAAAAACATATGATGTACATTACTATAAAACTACCAACGAAAATTGTTTTGAACGAGATCTAGTAAGTAGTTTTTTTTTTATATTTTAATACCTAACCCTTTTTGACATTTCATAAAGAGTAGCTGATTTGAGTTGTCATCAAATACCGTAAACCTAACTTAAGGGGGCCTTAAAACGATGTTTATAATCCCTGAAATTATTACCGGTTTCAGGAAAATAAAAATGGCGAGCGATACAGATGTGAAATAATGTTTCGGAGTTGAGATAGTAATGAGATAGGATACCGTTCTAGTTGAGATATTGAGATAGGATACCGTTTTAGTTGAGATATTGAGATAGGATACCGTTTTAGTTGAGATATTGAGATAGGATACCGTTTTAGTTGAGATATTGAGATAGGATACCGTTTTAGTTGAGATATTGAGATAGGATACCGTTTTAGTTGAGATATTGAGATAGGATACCGTTTAAGCTGACCAAAAGCATCATTATTACGATTTTAGCGATTTGAAAATCTGTTTCTATGGATCATTATTTCAGGGAATATCTTAACAGGGTGATACTGTAAGCAATACTGTAAGGCAAGCCGAGCAGCGACATCTGTAGGTAGCATACTCTTTGAAATCACGCCCAAACGGCTGAACGGAAATTAACCAAGTTTAGTACCTGAACTAAAATCTGTTTTACCTATGTTTTAGAACCTATACCTGTATAGGTATAGCTGGACATCAAAAGATGGTTATTGATGCCGAATAGGGTCGTGAAAAGATTAGGCTTCGGAATTAGTCGTTTCTATTGAAAAATCTGCTTTTTAGGGCTCCGTACCCAAAGGGTAAAAACGGGACCCTATTACTGAGACTTCGCTGTCCGTCCGTCCGTCTGTCACCAGGCTGTATCTCAAGAACGGTGATAGCTAGACAGTTGAAATTTTCACAGATGATGTATTTCTATTGCGGCTATAACAACAAATACTAAAAATAAAATAAAATAAATATTTAAGGTGGGCTCCCATACAACAAACTTGTTTTATGGTACGGAACCCTACATGCGCGAGTCGGACTCGCACTTGACCAATTTTTATAAATATTATGTGTTTAGTTTTCTTTTTTAGGCAACAAAGTCACAATACAAAGTTATAGGAGACTTCTTTATGGCTTTAGTTACGGACTACGGTAAAGAAACTTTATTTTTCTACTCAACGTAGTTGGAGAAACCTTCTAACTATATAGTTAGTAAACTAAAATAGTTAGTAAAGAATTAGTACGCCTAGAACGTCATAGAAGATGAAGCCGCTTTTGGTTGTATGTGTGCGTGTCTACGAACCAATCATAGAGACGTGTTGCTTGTGACATTGACGTTGTGACAGATGCACACGGACGAAACCAGTGACAGTGACGTGTAAATTTAGTTTTTCTACGTACTGGACTAAAGTACTGGACTTTTTTCTGTCATTTATATAGTTACTAACTCTAAATATAAAGACATAAATTATGAAAGTCTGTACAAGTCTATACTCTATTGCCCAAAAAAACACTGCTAAACGATGTTATAATGTCGCCAAAAAAGCATCACTTAGTACCACAGATTACAAGATAAACAGCTGCATTCACATTTGGAATTTAAAAAAAAACTTGTTGTACTAAGGCATTGCTGCCAACTTAAAAAAAAGTTTTATGTTCAGTGCATGGATGTTTAGTATAGTGAACTTATACCTTTATGTATAAGTTCATATTCTTTTGACAGATGGACGTCAATAAAAAAAAAGTTTATCAGAGTACTTTTTTTTAATTTTGCTTATATTTCGTGCGGGAACATGTAATTATTATCTTTGTTGTTTATTTGCATTTTATTTATAAAATGTCGAGTCGTAGAAAAAGCATTGTATGCAACGTTGTATAAGTAGGTAAAGAAACGCTCGTGGCATCTTTCTTACGATGTTCGCTACGTTTACATCGTAACCCATGCCGCTCGCGTTTTTTGCCCCCTCTTATACAACGGTTGCATAAAATACTATTTCGTTAGCCACGGGCTTGACTTCCACTGACTAGGTTTCTAGGCGTATTTATTCTAAGTTAGTATCTGAATATGTTCATGCCCCAACTGCGTCGATTTTTTATGCATTTCACCTGAAAACGGAATAACAACACGAAACTACAAAATAGTCGGGCTCCGGTGTTAATAAATTCGGTATTGTTATCTGTGAGATAACGCTATCTGAGTGATTTTGCCTACGTCATGTACAGCTTCTATAGATACTATAGATATCAATATACGTATTTGTGTACAGATATGTTGGCATTGTGTAGCTATATATATTTATTGATGCCGAATAGGGTTGCCAAAAGATTAGGACTGCGGAATTTCGAGTTTCTATCGAAATATGAGCTTTATATTATTATTTATTATGTCTTTAGCGAAAATACTATCTATAGGAAATATCGGAGCTAATTTGAAGTATTTAGAATGGTTATAAAATTGTAATTATTATTTATTAATTTTATCAGTCAAATAATGAGTGATTTTGAATCTTTGTCTTTTAATGATTCTGTTTTTAATGTGTAAATAACACGTTTGTATTTAAGTATGTATTTATCTATATTAGTATGTTGATGTAGAAAAGCCTACTAGAGCTTACTGTTGGGACTAAATCGATTTGTGTGAGGTCCGTCATTTTTTTTTTGTTGACTTAAATGTTAATTATGAATGTCAACTGGAATGTAACCAAGATTTGTAGTGATCTCCCAACTGAGCTATCACATCAAAATCATTCCGTAATACGACGGTCCTACAATGCACTCTGATTTAGTTTTTAAAACGGTTAATTAGCTATTCTCTGAAGTGTGGACAGTCAACAGCAAAAGTATAAAAAACGTTTACCCGTCTACGTTGAAGAATAAAACGGGTAATGCCTTACAATCTTATCCATCCTCTAGTAAGAAATAAAATTTCCCGTCATTCACATCTTAAATCACGTGGGAGCCATGAAATGCCAATTTTTAGGCAATTTTTGTTCTAGCAAACAAAACGAACGAGAAAATGTAATTTATATCCCTAGAGGCATAAAGTTGTCACGGCTAGACGTTCGATCGGAAAACCAATCCCGCTATAATGCACGTACCGTAAATATCTAGGTCGTAATTGATATCTTTCCTTCAGCCAACAATACTAAAACGATAGGGTATTTTACTGTGGTAAAGATAGATTATCTCACAATATATTGATTTAAACTTATACGAATTTGACACATTATAACAAAAAGGGAACTAATGGCGTTCAAAAAGAGTTTATTTAATTACCTCGACGTTTTGAATGTGATATTGATGGTCTCGAAGGGACTGAAGACTGATATTTTCCCTTGGCCTAGCGATAAATGAAATGTCCCAATCGTAAACTGAAAAATAGCTTTTATACATGTTTATTTATAATTTCGTCAAGATCGCTTGCGCGTGTCGATCGATCGAAGACACGTGTAAGCGATCTGAGAGTATTAGCATAGAAAATTTGCTAAGTACTTAAAGCTCGTGGGTTTTCAAACAATGCTCTAGAGAAAAAATTGCTTTCCTTCACTTTTCTAGGTTATTTTTATTTGTGATTGTCACTTACACGTGTGCTATTTTCTTTCCAGTTTTATTATACTCATTTAATGACGCGTTACTTAATTCCGTGGGTGGTAAGTTGTGAATGACCTAGATAATGGATTTCCTTCACTAGTATCCGGTAACTTTTTCAATTAAAGGTATTTTTTCTACTTAAGAGGCCTTATTCCTTTCAAATATAGTTTTCCATATTATGACTAATAGATAATTTCAAACCACTTTTTGAAGTGAATACTACTTTTTTCTGAGTTCTAGGTAGTAATATAGCTATTTCATGCTTTAATTGCGTGCAGTCGAAAATAAGTTGAGAAAACAAATTTTCGGCCTGAATTTAGTCAATTTAGAGTAGTTTTTGAAACAAAAATGATCAATGAAAAATTGAAACTGTAGGTTTCAAATATAAACCAATAAATCCCAATAGCCCTGTTCTAGATAGTAACATCAATAAAAAGCTGAGAAACTTGTTTGATCATAGAGAAAAATGTCTAAAACAGTCAGCATTTTAAAAGGAATAAGGCCTCTTAAAAGGAGTATTCGACAACTTTGTAAACTGTTGAATATAAATATACCTATATATATTTTTTTTCTCAAACATGCTCGGAAATGTATGCGTTAATGTCCGGATATGAGGCCATGAAGTTTCTCGTTTATGGCTCCCTACATTACTTCTTGGCCTAGGCCAAAAACTTAAGTATGAAAATCCATTATTGTCCGCTGCTCTAACTTTTTAAATTTCCTTACTAAAATTAAATTGGCAAAGGAAAAATTACATAAAGCCAACCACCACCGCACTCTGTAAGCATACTTGCGATATAAAAAAAAAAAACATAATCTATGGTACTATATTTATGTGCGGTTTAACCGGTGCTCAAATAGCTGGATCAAATAACATGGCATCAACATCAATGGCGAATACATCACTCACCTTCGGTTTGCCGACGACATCGTAGTCATGGCAAAGTCGATGGAGGAACTCAGCATGATGCTCGATGACCTCAATCGAGTTTCTCAACGGGTGGGCTTAAAAATGAACATGGACAAGACAAAACTCATGTCAAATGCCAAGGTTGTGCCCATCCCAGTCTCTGTTGAAAACTCGGTACTCGAAGTTGTTGACTCATACATCTACCTAGGACAAGTGGTCCAATTAGGTAGGTCCAACTTCGAGAAAGAGGTCAACCGCCGAATCCAACTCGGCTGGGCAGCGTTCGGGAAACTACGCAATGTCTTTTCGTCCGACATACCTCAGTGCCTCAAGACGAAAGTCTTCAACCAATGTGTGTTACCAGTGATGACTTACGGCACCGAAACGTGGTCTTTCACTATCGGCCTCATCTCAAAGCTCAAAGTCGCTCAACGAGCAATGGAGAGGGCTATGCTCGGGGTGTCTCTACGTGATCGAATCAGAAATGAGGAAATCCGTAGACGAACTAAAGTGACCGATATAGCTCACCGGATTAGCAAGTTGAAGTGGCAATGGGCAGGCCACATAGCACGCAGAGCAGATGGCCGATGGGGCCGTAAAGTGCTCGAGTGGAGACCTCGGACCAGCAAGCGCAGCGTAGGACGTCCACCTACGAGATGGACAGATGACCTTGTAAGGGTCGCCGGAAGGCGCTGGATGCAGGTCGCTTCCAACCGGTATATATGGAAGTCCAAAGGGGAGGCCTATGTTCAGCAGTGGACGTCCTATGGCTGAGATGATGATGATGATGAAATAACATATTTAAAAAATAAAAATGGCGGCAAATTTAACTTAGCTTAGCTTCTTCGTATTTCGTAGTTATTATAATATAATTTTAACAGAAATAAAAATTACTTCTAGAAACGAGAGTGACTGGGAACTTATGAACTGTACTCCGCCTCATTTAAAATAGACTGGTAGAAAAATCCAAATATCGGCTTCCTTTACCGTCCTAACGGCATTTTGTGAGCCATTTTGGCAACATGACTTTTCTGATGTAAAAAAGCCTGCTGAATTCGATTCTGGATGTTGCCAAGCCGAATTTTGCCCCCCTCCTCCCATTTCCCCCCTTTTTACCTCAAAATATGCCCCTAATCACGGTTTTTACGGTTTTATACAAAAAGTATTACAGCTAGAAAAAAAATGTCAAACACAAGAATGATCTCTATAAAATTTCCTATAACATGGTGTATAAACTTTTTTAGTAGGCCTTATGGTTTGTGAGCAATATCTTCCCGAACTTCATAGACTGGTAGAAAATTCTAAATATCGGCTTCCTTTACCGTGCTAACGGTATTTTGGGATCCATTTTGGCAACATGACTTTTCCGATGTAAAAAAGTCTGCTGAATTCGGTTCTGAATGTTGCCAAGTCGAATTTTGCCCCCCTCCCCCCTTTTCCCCCCTTTTTGACCTCAAAATATGTCCATAATCACGATTTTTACGGTTTTATACAAAAAGTTTTACAGCTAGAAAAAAAGTGTCATAGACAAGAATGATCTCTATAAAATTTCCTATAACATGGTGTATAATTTTTTTTAGTAGGCCTAATGGTTTGTCAGCAATATCTTCCCGAAAATCATTATTTTTAAAAAAATTGATAAACTTGGTCGAGGCAGTGAAATGCACTTATTTTAGGATAATTGGTATCGCACAGGATCCAGCCGCTCTGCAGCGCTTGACGCTGACATCCAGTTTGCATGCTGCTTATTATCTGTCAAGACTCACGAGACTTTCAGTCATAAGCAGTCGTCAGATTTACACGCAGAACCGTACCCAAGTCGGGCTAAAAGGGCCGTAGAAAATAAAAATGCTTTGCTTCTGAACATGAAATCCTTCGAAATGCTCAGTTCTACGCCAGATTCTCCAGAAATGTGCCTTAGAAATGCAGTTACCCGGGATCTTGCAACAGAAAAAAATAAAGTGCCAATTCACACTGCTAAGCAGCTTGGCTCACTCTAAGTAACGAAGTTTGTTTCCGAAAGGCTCACCAACAGCAGCCCGTCTAGCACAACTATGCTTTGCGACTCTTGTCGCGCGACATAGCGCTACCCGTGACCCTCTTACATTACTGCCGGAAAGAGACAGGCAATTATCTCGCGCCAGAAATGGCCGTTTGCGACAGTTGTGCTAGGGGTGCAGGTCTACAAGCTACAACGCAAAGTTCAAAATGAACTAAGGTCCGACCTTCAAGACCTGTACAAGGCAGGTCGTTCAAAATCTACCATATTTGCGTCTGATGTGGGGGGCAAACGCTCAGGCGCTGGAGTGGTGCCAAACAAAGCATAGCCTGCATCGTCACATACTCGACTTGTACAGCAGGGACAGGAACTTCTCAGCCTTTCGCTCATGGGGTGTATGTTTATCTCATTGAGTAGTTCACAGTGCTTTTCGATATCGGAAAACGGAATACTTTTAATCAAAGGAGTGTCTAGGTAAATGTTTTAGAAACGCAAATGATCAATTTAATTATTTTGTTACCTGCAATAAAGCCGTTCGAATCGCCAGTGCCTGAGTAAAACGCCAGAATATTTTAACGTTCTAAAGCAGTCCCTTAATTTTGTCATGATGATGAATGATAAGCAACAACAACACTAATAACCTGTCTTCTGGGTGGGCTATGCACAGTATGGAGCACATGTCGAGTGTCGGTTTCCTCATGAATAGCACGTATGTTGAGGTATCGACCTCAGTTGGTGACGTTTGAACCTTAGTCTCGTCTGCAAATCCTCGCACTACGACGACATTAGTCCCGCTCGCGCGTTCGCGGGATAAAAACTGCGAGCCCAACCTAGTCTGAAGGTATTGAGTAATTTTTAAGGAGCTGCTTGGCAATGAGAAGTGACACTTTATTGTTTTCTGCTGCAAGATCCTGGGTAACTGCATTTCTAAGGCCCGTTTCTGGAGAATCTGGCGTATAACTGAGCATTTCGAAGGATTTCATGTTCAGAAGCAAAGCATTTTTATTTTCTACGGCCCTTTTAGCTCGACTTGGGTACGGTTCTGCGTGTAAATCTGACGACTGCTTATGACTGAAAGTCTCGTGAGTCTTGACAGATAATAAGCAGCATGCGAACTGGATGTCAGCGACAAGCGCTGCAGAGCGGCTGGATCCTGTGCGATACCAATTATCCTAAAATAAGTGCATTTCACTGCCTCGACCAAGTTTATCAATTTTTAAAAAAATAATGAAGTTCGGGAAGATATTGCTCACAAACCATAAGGCCTACTAAAAAAAAATATACACTATGTTATAGGAAATTTTATAGAGATCATTCTTGTCTTTGACACTTTTTTTCTAGCTGTAAAACTTTTTGTATAAAACCGTAAAAATCGTGATTAGGGACATATTTTGAGGTCAAAAAGGGGGGAAAAGGGGGGAGGAGGGCAAAATTCGGCTTGGCAACATTCAGAACCGAATTCAACAGGCTTTTTTACATCGGAAAAGTCATGTTGCCAAAATGGATCCCAAAATGCCGTTAGCACGGTAAAGGAAGCCGATATTTAGAATTTTCTACCAGTCTATGAAGTTCGGGAAGATATTGCTCACAAACCATAAGGCCTACTAAAAAAGTTTATACACCATGTTATAGAAAATTTTATAGAGATCATTCTTGTGTTTGACATTTTTTTTCTAGCTGTAATACTTTTTGTATAAAACCGTAAAAACCGTGATTAGGGGCATATTTTGAGGTAAAAAGGGGGGAAATGGGGGGAGGGGGGCAAAATTCGGCTTGGCAACATCCAGAATCGAATTCAGCAGGCTTTTTTACATCAGAAAAGTCATGTTGCCAAAATGGCTCACAAAATGCCGTTAGACTTGAAAATTTTGATTTGAACTACCAGTCTAAAAGAGGAGGCAAATTTAGCCATGCAAAATAAGATACGGGAAAAAAGTAAAAACTAATAATAGATATTTTTTCCCGTAGCATATTTTATTTACTTGATTATCAAGTATAGTTATTTTAATTTTAATATTTCCTCACATTGTTTGAGAAAAGCACTATACAAGCTTCGGCCGGAACAGGGATTGCAGGACTCGTTCTATCTGGCCTCGTCTTCGACTCGGCCATCTACCCCAATCTCGTCCAGCAATCCCTTACTTCACGGCCTCTGCAGTAATGTACTATTTTTTTATTTGAATTTTGTACTTTATGAGTTTTTATGTCACACGTGTGCTGTTATCCGGGAAAAACTCGAAACATTTGGGGACTTGCAGTTAGGTTAGTTGTTCTATAAAATATCTTAGCGACTGGATCTTCCCGGCGGTCCCGGGTTCGAATCCCGGCCAGGGCAAATATTTGTGTGATGAACTCGAATATTTGTGTTTGGGTCATGGTTGTTCTATGTACCTAAGGTATATATTTATCTATAGTACGTATACCGTCGTCTAGTACCCATAACACAAGCCTTCTTGAGCTTAATTTGGGACTGTGATTTGTGTGAGGTTGCTTCAGAGCTCACTACGCTACCGGACCTATCCCGACTGACAAATTAAATGAACAAATGAATCATAATTCATTGGATTGATGAAGTATGATGGACAGCCAACGTGTTAACCGATTAGCTCCCGATAATCTCATGAAAATACGCAAGATAGATCGTTGTGGAGAACTTTGGGGGAGGCCTTTGTCCAGCAGTGGACGTCTATAGGCTGATATGATGAATCTCATGAAAATATCAAGTTATTGGTCCTTCGAACACGATCGAGGGCATCCGTGGAATTGATATCTTAAACTGCACTAAAGGCGTGAACGTGGTTATCTCGCCTCACGGCTCTAGAAGGTATTGGATTTGGTCCTTCGAGCCAGATCGGTGGTAACCGTCATGGTATTAGTTTCTTGGTCAATAGTGGTCGTCGAGCCCGTCTCTTTCGAACGTAGGTCGTTGAAAGCCGAAGATAACCCGTCTATAGCAAGATAGACATCACAATGTGAAGACAGTATTGCTTGTTTTAACACAAAGTGGCCATGTGTCATTTTATCCCTGATATTACGCTAGACCAAAGAACATAGAGCTATTACAGTCTCGCAAAGCCTCTAAGCTGCAAAGACACTTTGAGAATAGCTGCCTTAGGTAATCCCGAGGGTGTAACATAGGACTAAAAGGGTTAACCCTTAATGTCCTGTGGGCAGTAGCCCCGGTAACCCCATTAAACTGGGTAAAGCCAAACAATTTGTTGTCGTGGCTAAAATAGTTTGTTGTGAAGCAATAAAGTTAGCGAGTTCGAATGTATGCAACGCTGCAGTTTATTCTATTACAGGATGCGTTTATGAGATTGGTTATTCGTATTCATATGCGGTTGTATGACAGAGCGTAGTGGTTCCGTTTGAGCTTGGCCAAAAATCCTTTCATATGTCCAGATGTTAGGATGCCTGGCTGGTCTCGCCTACAGATCACATTTCTCAATCGATTCTCATGAAATTTTGTGAGTAGGTTCAATACGCTATTCAAAAATGGCGAAGGTATGAGGGTTGAAAAGGTAAAAAAGGTCACAAAGCAACTTTTTAATATGACTATAATAATACAAAATTATGCCTAATGCAGTGCTTGGACTGCTATATTGGCAACACTGCCAGGTTCCAAAATAGGCACGAGCATGGCCTATTTATGAAATTTTTTAGTATCTCAATCGATTCTATTTTTTATTGGAATCAAATGTCTATATGGGACGTAGTTAGTCTTAGATTGCTCTAAAAGTCAAAAATGACCGTCAAAGCTCACAATCCTACGCAGCGCTAAAAACGCTATATAAATGGCCACCTAATCGTTACGTCATTATAATGATATGGGTACCAATAATTGTATGGAGACAATGAGTAATTTGCGTTTTAGAGGCCTTATTCCCTTTAAAATGCTGATTGTTTTAGACATTTTTCTCTATGATTAAGCATGTTTCGTAGCATATTAATTATTGATGTTACTATCTAGAACAGGGCTATTGGGATTTATTGGTATATATTTGAAACCTACAGTTTTAATTTTATATTTATCATTTTTGTTTCAAAAACTACTCGAAATTGACAAAATTCACGCGGTAAATTAGTTTTCTCAACTTATTTTCGACTGCACGCAATGAACGCATGAAATAGCTATGTTACTAACATAGAATCCGGGGAAAAGTATTATTCAATTCCAAAAGTTGGTTAAAATTATCAAAATAAATTTTGTCATAATATGAAAACAAAAAAAATTCAAAAGAAATGGCGTCTCAAGTTCATGGTTGTTACACAATTATTGTTTTGTTAAATTATAAGGATTCTGAAAAATCTAAATTTCTTTTGTTTAAAAAAATTACGTAACCTCATTTTTGGTTTTTTTTTCTTTGTTTCATGACATATTGAGCTAATTATATCCATGCTGTAGAATTCAAATTCAGTCGTCATCCTTATGCCCGTGATCCTCTGAGCGTCCACATTTCCACAATGTGATTGAGTATAATTTTCGCACTGTATGCATTTTTTACACCAACTTGTTTTCAATGACTGGCGCGTACGTTACAACGGGCCCGTTTACACTATACGATTTAAAATGCTTGTCTCGTGGATAAGGACTTCGTACAAGCTCAAACGTGTCACAGGCGCGACAGCGGCCTATCGGTGTAACTCGAACATCGGTGACCTTGTAATGCCGAATCCTTCGACGAGGCATTCACGTGAATGCCCTTCACACCCGCGCGCGTCCCGCACTCGGCCGCGCTCGCCCCTCGACACGCACACATATAGCCGCGAGTTTTGTTACTGCACACAAGCTGTCGTTTCTTTTTACGTAAGTATATTCTTTCAACATGTTGAGTTATAGGGTTAATCGGGACAAGCCACATGGGGCAAGTGCAACTACCATAAAAATATCGAGAAGTACAGCTGATATCACACTAATAGGCCAAAGTTTGTGAGTGTGTGTTTGTTTGTTACTTCTTTACGCTCAAACAGCGGGACCAATTTTGATAAATTTTGGTATGAAGATAGCTGACACCCTGGATTAACTATTAGGCTACTTTTTATCCCAAAAAAAAGGGATAAGCGGGTATATATGGGGCGGCAAAGCTAAATACTACTACTGCTATGTTATTTTGCGATTCGGTTGTAGCGTTGTTTATGTCAGGGACTCGAATATATGTTTGACTAAGCGAGATAAGCATCTTCGTTTCACCCTGGCTAAAAATGTCAACCGTCCTGGCCTACATGTTGCATTTGTGAACAGATTCTAGTCAAAATTCATCAGCAGGTTCAATAATTATGTAGAAGTCTTGGTCTATTCGATTATTGTTTTCAGTGTTACGGAGATTTGAGAGTTAGAAATCTGAAAAATATAATATTTCAGCCATTTTTAAACATACTTGCGATGTCCGTAGATCACAGAGCTACTACTTAAATAATATTCAAAGTATCTATGAATTTCATACGCAATAAACCTCCCTTTTGTTGTAATATTTGTTATAATGCGCGAAAATTGACTAAGTTTAATTATAAGTACACTCTCAGCAAAGGCATGTTTGCAGTCGTTGCATTTTTGAATTATTGCTGTATATATATATTGTGTTTACTTCTTCTCATTTTAATTATTAACTTCAAATGTAAACATTTCTGTCGGTAGCAATTTATTTGGTTAAGTTGTTATTTTTAGGCATGTTGTATTAACATCTAGGAAGTGTACACTACACAAAATTGTTTATTATATTTATTACTGATTAAGCTTGCGTGTAACGTTCAGATTTGTAATCCTAAAAAAAACGTATCGTGTCCGTGCCGTGTAAGACCGGACCGTAAGCAGCATTCCAAAGCCTTACGTCACCTAACCGCCGCACCGATACGGTCGAGATTGCCCCGACACCGGCCCGCGGTCGTTACAATGTCTACGCTGACACACGGAGTAAAACAGACAACCTGTTTAGCAGTACCATTGTAGACTATACTTTTAAATATTTTTTCATTACAATTGCTCGTAAACAAGGGTTTACAATCTTTGAGTATATAAGTAAAATTAAAAAAATGTATGCATTTCGGAATTTTTCCTTTATCTGTGCTATAAGACGTTGCTTCGTACCAAATTTCAAGATTCTGAGTTCACGGGAAGTACCCTGTAGGTTTTGATTCCCTTGCGAGTGTCGAAAATTTGCAGCATAAACGGCTGCATCGGCTGTTAATTGCGTTGATTTAGAAGTTTGATTTTTCTACAGCTACAAGGGACAGTAGACCTGAGTATTCGATATGAATTTCAGCTTGATACCTTCACGCGTTTCTGAGAAAAAGGGTCTTGACATACAGATCCTATAAGGGTTCCGTTTTTTCCTTTTGAGGTATGAAACCCTGAAAATTAAGCTAAAAACTGGCTTCAATTTTAAGCGCTAACTAGGTTTCTAGCCACATTTATTCTAAGGGTCCATGCTTCGTCCATACAAGGCTATACAAAAGTTTGTATTAATTTTTTATGGTCTTCTGAGATATGTTTGTATTGTAGTCATTAAATATTTTCTATAATTGAAAGCGCCCTTTCGGTCCTCCGAACCAGTTATATAACTCATTTTAATATGCATCCTAAAGTGAAATATAATATCAACTATACGAGTACCTACATGTACTTAACTTTATTAAAGCGAATATACGTTTCTAACTTCGGGTGCACTTATTTCAGTCTCAAAGGCGTTCCACACTGAGCCTCGCTCCACTGAGCGTCAATAACGTCTGAGCATTTCTGAGCTTCTGAGCTCTCAGAATTCCGCTGATATCATGTTTAGAGTATATAGAGTTGGAAAGCGGGAAAGACTAGTCAAATTTAATTTAAATGAACAGTATGACGTAAAATAGGGTAAGTACAGGGTAGGGTGGTAATAAACAAAAAAAAACTGATACTGGCATAAAGCTTCGAGCCGCCATAAACGAATTATTATTAATAATAATAAGTAAGTATTTGTTACTTATTGAGTTTTGGTTGTCAACAGACGAAATCGCCTTTATTTTTTCTAAAACGTCGTCAATGAACGGACATTATTTTTGTAAATTTTATAATACCAAGCATATATATGTTATAATTAGTGGCTTATAACTACTATTGTATCCATACTAAAATTATAAATGTGAAAGTGTGTCTGTCTGTCTGTCTGTTACCTCTTCACGCTTAAACCGCTGAATCGATTTAATGAAATTTGGCATGGAGATAGTTCAAGATCCGAGGAAGGACATAGGATAGTTTTCATCCTGGAAATTATCCCTAAAAAGATTGAAAAGTGAGTAAGTAATTCATGTTGACATTGATGACCCTGTTGTAGGAAATGTAATGATTAGACCAAAAGCACCATTGCTCTTACATTTGCTTAGGTGCTTTTAATAATCCCTTTTATTAATTAAGGTGATTAGGTAGATATCTATCGTGTTGTACGAGCTTGCTTCCATACTTCCAAGTTCCACGCGGACGTAGTCGCGGGCAAAAGCTAGTCTTAGACATAGAAACTTACAAGGAAGGGTACCCAACTGTCCGACTCCGATTTGATTTATTTTGATATATTTATGTTAGTAGTCTAAAATAGCAGACACGTATTTTTTTTAGATGCCCAAATTCAACCTGTTGAGACAAATTGTCCTTCAAAGTACTGAAAATTTACCGAACCCTCTAACTTCTTCAGAGATTTGTTCAAGCAAATTGAATTAGTTACTGGTTTCATCATATGTTGGAGAACATGAAAAAAGAATGGACACGTGTTTTGTCATTTGATCTCATACTCATATTTTATAGATATACAAAAATAAACATTTTATTTATAAAATATGAATTTAAGTGTTTTTTTTTTCGGAATAAAATCATCAAATCGGGGTCGGACAGTTGGGTACCTTTCCTTGTTAGTCAGAGCTTGAAAGTGAAGGCAGTTTTGTTTTAGTGAGCCACGGCCTGTCACGGGCTCAGAGATTCGTTCGAGATCTGTCACAACGTCTATCACAAGCAAATCACTACGATTGGTTCGTAGACGCCGACGTGATGAGGCCCTTGAACGGTATCCTGCCTTTTCGCAGAACTATTTTTGGCCGAATTTCATTTGCCAACTAACGTTTCGCCGACTTTTCACTTTGACAACTAACGATTACCAAATTTTTGTATGACAACTTTTCACTTGGCAGAATTATTGTAAAGCAGATTATTATTATGCCTCTAAACTTTTGGCAGACTAATCATTAGTCAAATCTTTCACTTGGTCGAACAACTTTTGGACGATTAACGTTTCGTTGATGGAACAGTTCCCTTTTCATACATAGGCAAGTTACAAATAAGAAAAAGATACATACCAATGCTTACATATTTTTTGGTTGGCCGAAACTCTGGCAAGCAAGAGTAACTGCGACAAAATGGAATATGGGTCAAAACCCAAAAACTGTAGGTTAGGTTAGGTTTGTTTTATGACCATGGATAGCGGAGCGAGCGAAGCGAGCGGAGCGTCAGATTGCTTGCTTACATGAAGGTAATATTAAAATGCTTGCAAGTATTACAAAAAAAAAAACATATTATACATATATTTATAATTTACTTTTAGAATAGTTTTTAATTTTTAGTTTTAAATTAAATTAGCAAGAATTTACTAATAATACCACTACACTTTCAAATTGTAAGCAATGCACATCAATAATTTTTCTTCTGGGTATGTAGATTTATGTTCAAGAATTCTGTTAGGTAGCGCTTACCCACGATGTATTAATAAAACGTAGTTGCTAAACGAAACGCTACTCAATAAAACATTTGGTAAACAATAAACAACTAAGTGTATATTATGCCAACTAAAACATTCTGCTACATGAAAGGTGGCGTTTTAAAAATTTACGTAATAAAACACAGACCAAAAGTTAAGTTGGTAACGGTGAGGTTGGCAATTAATAAGTTGGCAATTGATAAGTTGGGAAATGAAAGGTCGGCGAAATAAAATTCCGCGAAACGGGAGTTGGGAAGTGATAATCGGCGTAACAATTTTCTGCGAAAAACAAGAGAACCCCCTTGAACGCTGTATCGGGGTCGCGGGCGCGCAACGACGCGCCCGGGCTTCGGTCCATCATTTTGTGGATGGGGTGATCACTTAATATTACATTGCGAGTGCCTAATGCTCAGGTCATCGCTCGGCCCTAGTGGCCCAATAAACGAGGCCACGCCCCGAGGAGTGGCTCCCCAGACACCTGCCATATTTAGTTCACCAACCTAATATACCACGCGTTTGGCGGCACGTACGAGCGAGAGAGACACCGCACTTGGACCTTTCGCTCCCACCTTTGGCCGCCGATTGCCGCCTAACCACAAAACAGATAGGTACAGAAATCAATCTACATACAAGCGCGCTCGAGCAAACGCACACATAGACATTGCTCACGGACACGTCAAGCGGATGGCACTCGCGCTCGCACTGGTCTGAACTGGTCCGAGATATCGTGCTGACTCGCACTTGGCCGGGTTTTTTACTATAGCCACCAAGCTGAATTTCTCAGTGCACCTCATTTGTATGCGGCGCCATACATGCCAGGTGCAAACTTACCCTAACCCGGCCAGTAAAGACGGGAAAATTTTGTACGGAACCCTCAGTGCGCGAGTCCGACTCGCAATAGGCCAGTTATTTTTTAAAACTGCGTATTTTGATCAGTGGCGTAGTCGTTCCTTTGCTACCGACGGGTAACTTTGCCCATTAGCCAGCCCCTTTATCGGTAACGAAGTTACGCACACGTCCCGGGTGTTATTGTGTTACTGTCCATAATTGTGTTGAGGTCTGGTTTCTTGAGATAGCGGCGGCAGCTGGTGAGCGGGGGCCATAGGTTCACAGAAGATATATTAATATTGTAATAGGGATGACTTATGTTAAATTCTCCAGCATGCTGTAGTTATATGAATATTTGTTCATATGTCGTGAAATAAAGAAAAAAAAAACATTATAAAAATATATGACTTTAATCCAAAAGAAAGTATGAAATTGTTTTCAGAATCCTCATAACTTAACAAAACAATAATTTAATAACAACCATGTTCTAAACGCACTTTTTCACGCTGAAAATGGCAGATTACTTATCGTCTCCATACAAATATTGACGGTTATTTCTGACTTTTAGAGCAGTCTAAGTGTAGCTAGTCCCATACAGACATTTAGATCCCAATAAAAATAGAATCGAATGAATTCCTCAAACAAAATGTTCGTCATGCCTTTTAAGTATATTGTATATCATATTTGTGTCTGTTTATAAATATGTTACATATCTGTTAATTATTTGTTTCAAGTCATTTCGTCGTCTAAAATAAAATATATACAATTAGATGTCAACATTCAGTGTGTTGAGCCACGCCATTTGGTCGGGTGTTACACTTGGTAGGCCTTCCGGGGGTCTCGAGTTCAAATGCAGAAGGCATCGCTGAAGTATATGCTCCATAATCTGGGCTTCTTCTTTACATTCACACACTGCAGTCTTGTCAGTCCATTGATGTAAAAAGTAATTGCAGCGGCGGCTGTGACCCATTCTAAGTCTATTTAAGCGACACTACAGTCTACGAAATAAGTTTTTAGGAAAGCATTAAATACAAAGATCAAACCTTGAAGAAAAATTGAAAAAGGAGCTACCTGGGGGAAGAGACCTACCCACATAAAAAATGAGATATTATAAGTTTTTAGGAGTCAAAAGAGCTCCCTATCCCCTCTATGTTTCACTGTATATATGTTTTTTATTAACATAAAACTTTTTGTGGTTTCTTTGTTGTTCCGCATATGCACAGATTTTGTATGCCTAAGCATAGATTTTCTAAAATTTTGAAGATAAGTTTCAAATGTTGTCATTTATCCACACGCCAATGTTCAAAGATTTTAGAATTGTCATAGATTGACTATCTATTTCACTCTAATTTATGGGACTATAAGAGATCATGACACTAATATTATAAAGGCGAAAGTTTGTGTGTGTGTGTCTATGTTTCTAACTTCATCACGCTTAAATAGCTGGACCAATTTTGATAAAATTTGGTATGGAAGCAGCTGATATCCTGGATTAACGGGTCCATAGTGGCTCAAATAAAATTCCTCATTCATAATTGTCATTACTCATAATTTTCGTAGTCCTAATTTCTACTTCTCTCTGAAACAAATAACTTTTTAGAATTGTTCTAATACAAAACTAACCTAAACTAATGGGTATTACTGTCAAAACTCTTGTAAAGTTAATAATTTTAGAGTTATGGCTTATGATTTTATGACAAACAATACTTTATGACAATCAATCGTTATGTGAAATAATCCACCCATCTAAATGGGCTCGATTGCCAATAAACAATACCTTATGATAATCAATCGTTTTTTTTTAATGCGCACCCATCTAATCGAGCTCGCTTCTACTGTCCCTAAACTGCAAGCAATTTGCCTGACTGAATAAATTTTAGGACAAACGGCTCACTCCGTATTCGGGCTTAGGCAAAATTAAATGGATCGATCAACGAGCCAGACCACGGTCAGAATTCAGCGTGGACTGAAGCTGAAGGGTTTTCGTCAAATAACAGACAAACCAAGTCTCAAGTTAACGAGACTTGATTCAAAACCAAAGTTTGAGCAAAATATTTTTAAACCGTTTTCTAAATAACATTCGTTATCTCGTACTTGTATAACGTAAGGTGGAGTAAGTAACATACTTTATAGTTTAACTAGCAACCCGCCCCGGCTTGCGGCCAATGCTGATAAATTATGCATGGTATTATACATACATATAAAATATCCTCTTGAATCACTCGATCTATTAAAAAAACGCATCTAAATCCGTAGCGTAGTTTTAAAGATCTAAGCGTACATAGGGACAGACGGACAGCAGGAAGCGACTTTGTTTTATACTATGTAGTGATGATAAATGGGGTGAGACTAACAGTTATTTATTAGACTGTGGCAGTCTTCTCCCGGTGATAGTTAGCGCCGTTAGCGTTAAGCATGAATGTGGACGGATATAGAAGAGGAAGACCAAAGAAAAGATGGATTGTGTGAAAGATGATATTAATAAGAAGGAAGGAAACGAAGAGAGGACGGGTAACAGGGAAGAATGGAATAAGGGCAAGGGAATGACTCGGACATTGACGTGGTTGGCGCAGTTTGTGCACCGGTCTACTGAGCCGGCGGTCCTGGGTTCAATTCCGGCCAGGGCAAATATTTGTGTGAAGATCTCGAATATTTCTTCCTAGGTCATGGATGTTATATATATATGTCTTTATATATTATATCGTCGTGTAGTACACATAGTACAAGCTTTGCTTGGTTTGGGACTAGGTCAATCTGTGTGAAACCGTCCCGTAATATACAAGATTCAAAAATTCAAAATTTCTTTATTTGTCGTCAATAACCTGTATCTACAGTACGCGCTAATGAAAAGCAAACATATACCATCGCAACCTATCACACTTACATAGGTAATGAGTTTTATTTTCCATTATCATTGACACTTACATGTTCTTTATTGTTATAGGTACGTCAGTGTTTTCTGGAGCCGAGATAAGGAATTCCTCGTACGATAAGTATGTTGCAAATTGCGAACGATATGCGAGATGTTTATACTATGATTCTTATTGTTTATTTTAAGCGTGATTCATCTATTAAAGTGACCCTTGGACTCGTGACTATTAATGGAGGTCAACATCCCGGGATTTTTGATATTGGGATACCGAAATAGGGGATGCGAAAAAATATAAACAAACAGATATTGTTTGAAATATGTGACTTCAAAGGTACGTTTTTTTTTCTCAAATGTTATATTGAATTAAATCCTCATAATTTAACAAAACGATAATTGTATGACAACCACGAACTTAAAAGCACTTTTTCACGGTGAAAATTGCAAATTCTGGTACCCAATCCACAGATGACGACATATATACCTAGGTTGGCTATTTGTTTGGAGCGTTTTTAGTCTTCTGTAGGAATGTTGAACTTTGACGGTCATTTCTGACTTTTAGAGCAGTCTAAGTGTAGGTAGTCCCATAAAGACATTAATCCGAAAAAAAATATAATCGAGATTCCTTCCGTCTTTGATATCATCTTTCACTCAATCCACGAATCTTTTCTTTAGTCTTCTTTATCCGTCCACATTCATGTTGTGATAATAACATTGTTGATTTAAGCACTAGGTACAATCATTCCCAATTATCAGGCAAGTACAAAACACCGTTATAAGAGCACAATAGGTCTCTGTTAAGTTGCTAATGAAATGTCGAAATGATTTCCAAGCTTACCTCAGGTTATCACGTCTAGGTTATCTGTGAAGCGGTTATGTTCAAATGGGATGAGCTGTTTGGGATTCTATATTACTTAGGCTGGATTCAAACAAACTGGAATAAGAGTAACTCGGAGATTAAGACAAAACTAGAGACCCGTTGCGGCGTCGAACCGCCGCTAGAATATGGAAATCCGGTAGTGTTACAGAAAATAACTACTTTATTGATAAGAAGTTTTTGGGGAACGAAGAATAAATACTGAAAAAAAAAACACGTTAAAATGATGTTTTAAAAACGTTAAAACATGCCAGGCTAGAGCCAGGCCTGATAGCCAACTGCTGGCTTCATCGTGACAACTTTTTCAACTCTTTTGTAAAAATAACTTATGCATTAATGACATGTGATCTGCTGATCTGTTTCACAAATAAAATGCATATTAGGTATTCGTTTTATGGAAAAATATAATTCATGACAATAGTCCCATATCTTAAAAAAATAATTGACATATTTTCATAGGACCGAACATCAGATTCGTAGTATTTTAATTTGTTGTTCTTTCTTCAGGACATAAATTTATCGATTTGATCGATTTCTATCAATTTCCAGAAATAGCACATGAATCGAAATGACAGATTTGGTCACTCACTACGCAGGTTTTAAAAAGGAGATCATGGAGTGCGTAACTGTTTATGTATTCATTGATAATCGTAAATACTTCAAAATATTGATACTAAAAAATGTTACATAAACTCAATTGTATGAAATAGAGAGCAAAAAACGTTTATAGATACCTACACGAAAAACCACTATTATCAATGCTTGTTTTTTTATGAAATTCAATAGATCGTGCAAATTTTCTTAATATGGGTGCTGCCATGTCATCATCATCAATCATTTATTCAATAACAATTACACATTGTGTTTGAAATTCTTACGATAGTTATACTTAATCAAACCCTACTTACTAATCTAAATAAATTACTGACCAACAATAATCCACCATAAAAAAAAGAATGTGTCAAATATGTGTAATAAAAAAGAAACAATATATAAAACAGCTAAACATGTTTGAAAAAAATATATAATATATATATATATTTTTTTTTTTTCAAAAAGTTGAGCTGAAGGCCTAATACCCGAATTCCAAATTCTAACTTTCGTGTCTTTCCTCTCATTGAAATAGTGTCTGACAGAAGACTGAGTGAGGGAGATACTCTCAAGTCTATAATAAAAACCTAATTTTAGGGTTCCTTACCATTGTCGGTAAAAACGGAAGCCTATCAAGTTTCGCATGTTAGGGTAACATGTTAATTATTCCACATTGCCAATTCGTTCACAATGTCAGCTCGTCTATATTCCCATCTGGGTCACAATGCTAACTTGTCCATACACCCAACACATCCACATTGCCAACTCGTTCATACACCCAACTCATCTGCATTGCCAACTCGTCTATATTACCAATTCGTCTCCATTGGCAACTCGTCCATATTCCCAATTCGTCCACAATGCCAACTCGACCATATTGCTAACTCATCCATATTCCCTACTCGTCCACAATTCCAACGCGTCCATATTGCTTACTCGTCCACAATGCCAACTCGTCCACAAATACAACTCGTCCACATTTCCAACTCGTCCATATTCCCAACTCGTCCACATTCCCAACTCGTACACAATGCCAAATCGTCCACATTGCCCACTCGTCCATACACCTAACTCATCTACATTGCCAACTCGTTCATATTACCAACTCGTCTTTATTGCCAACTCATCCATATTCCCAACACGTCCACAATGCCAACTCGTCCACAATGCCAACTCATCCATATTGCTAACTCGTCCACATTTCCAACTCGTCCATACACCCAACTCGTCTACAATACCAACTCGTCCTTATTATTAACTCGTCTTTATTGCCAATCTCATCCATATTATCAACTCGTCCGTATTACCAACTCGTCTTCATTGCCAACTCGTTTATATTCCCAACTCATCCACAATGCCAACGCGTCCATATTACTTGCTCGTCCACAATACCAACTCGTCCACAAATACAACTCGTCCACATTTCCAACTCGTCCATATTCCCACCTCGTCCACATTACCAACTCGTCCATACACCAAACTCGTCTTCATTTCCAACCCAACAACAATGCCAAGTCGTCCATATTGCTAACTCGTCCACAAATACAACTCGTCCACATTTCCAACTTGTCCATATTATGCCCAACTCGTCCACAATTCCAAGTCGTCCACATTGCCAACTCATCCACATTTCTAACTCGTCTACAATACAAACTCGTCCTTATTATCAGCTCGTCTTTATTGCCAACTCGTCCATATTCCCAACTTGTTCATTTTGCTAATTCATCCACATTTCCAACTCGTCCATTTTCTCAACTCGTCCGTATTACCAAGTCGTCTTCATTGCCCAGTCGTCCGTGTTCCCAACTTGTTCATTTTGCCAACTCATCCACATTCCCAACTCGTCCATATTCCCAACTCGTCCACATTGACAACTCGTCCATATTACCAACTTGTCCGTATTACCAACTCGTCTTCATTGCCAACTCGTCCATAATACGAACTCGTCCACATTGCCCCCTTGTCCATGTTCCCAACTTGTAAATATTACCAACTCATCCACATTGCCAACTCATCCACATTTCCCACTCGTCCATATTCCCAACTCGTCTACAATACCAACTTGTCCTTATTATCAGCTCATCTTTATTGCCAAATCTTCCATATCATGATATCACCAACTCGTCCGTATTACCAAGTCGTCTTCATTGCCAACTCGTCCACCTTGCCCACTCGTCCGTGTTCCCAACTTGTTCATTTTGCCAACTCATCCACATTCCCAACCGTCCATATTCTCAACTCGTCCACATTGCCCACTCGTCCGTGTTCCCAACTTGTTCATTTTGCCAACTCATCCACATTCCCAACTCGTCCATATTCCCAACACGTCTACATTGACAACTCGCCCATATTAACAACTCGTCCATATTCCCAACTCGTCTATATTACCAACTTGTCAATTTTACCAACTCATCCACATTCCCAACTCGTCCATTTTATAAACTCATCCATATTACCAATATAGATACATTCCCAACTTAGCTACATTGTCAAGTCGTCAATATTCTCAACTCGACCACATTTCCCATCCCGTTGACATGCAAGCGGAAGGACTAAGTGTTTTCTTGTAAAATACCATTTAATTTACCATGACTCATGCCATTCTCCTTGAAATTATTTTTTTGATGGACTTATGTAATCACATTTATAATAATCAATCATAAATTTACTTATTTGAATGACGTTTAAATTAGTTTTACTAATTTTTTTCTGCTTTGTTTTATTGTAAAACTCGCCTATAAAAATAATCTATTCTTGAATGACGGTCAGTTTTTCTAGTCTTTCGAGTACCAGTCCAACTCGCACTTAACCGGCTTTTTTCTCCACATTTTTAACAGGTATGCGAAAAAAGTCTCCATATCAACATTTTAAAAAGAAAAACAACCTGGCAATTTAGAGCATTGACATAATAGCCCCCAATAAAAAAGACATTAATAGTTGTCAGAATATGGTTACTGTCATTCATTGTCAACAAACTGTAAAATTATTTTTGCATATTCGTACATGTTGTAAGTGTTGCGGATATTATGTTGCCGACTCAAAAATAATATTTCATCATGCTGAACAACTTACTACAGGTTTGTGAGCAAATCATGCTTATTATTATTCGGTCATCTTATGTCAAAAATAGGGATCACACGTCACGTGGTCAAAGTCACGTGGTTAGCGCACAGTAGTTTTTTCAAATCCATTTTTCAGTACCATTTCAGGAAAAAATTAAAATTCCAAGAGTTTTATGCACCTCTCCAGCATGAGACGAATCTAATGACATATCATTTATCAAAATCGGACCATAACTGTAGATCTGATGGGATGTACAAAAATCGGCCTCGCGTAATATATATATAGATGCCATATTAAAGTCGACAATAAGATGTTTTACCTTATACGTTTTAAAATTTATTTTTCTCATATAATGACAAATATATTGATAATTTCCACCAACTTTTACTTTTCCCTAAGTTCTAGGTAGTACCATAGCTATTTCATGTTTTCATTGCGTGTAGTCGAAAATAAGTTGAAAAAAGATAAACAGTTTTATGCGTGAATTTTGTAAATTTCGAGTAGTTTTTAAAACAAAAATTATCAGGAAAAATTTCAAACTGTAGGTAGGCAATAAATCATTGTTGTATTGTAATATTCAAGGGAACAGGATAACATTGAAAAACTTGCCCCCAGAGCTTGGAGTTTGAAACAATATTCAAACGATGCCTTTCATTGTAAGCGTACACCATGCCCAACTTTTAAACGCACTCAGGCACTAAAATAACATTATAACCATTAACTGACAGATTTAATTTTTTTACAAATATTGTTGACACTCATTAACGTTTTCCGTTCTAAAAAAAAACTCGATGAATTAAAAAAAACTATCCCCACAATAAACGATAATTGGAAATTGGTTGCTTACATACCGCTGCTGACATTTTATAACGCAAATGTACATTATTGCCATAATAATATAAAAGTCATTTAGGTATCGCCAGTTTTCCAGGGTTAATCCGCAACTTGGCAGGCTATAATTATGGCTATATGAAACTTCCTGAAACAAAAAGTATTTCCATATTTGCTGTCAATCGTTAAAGCAATTAGTGGACTGTTATGATAGCTTAAAATTAAATTGATTCCGTGTCAATATTTTATATTTCAGTTCCAACCATGACCGCACTGACGCGGCGTCGATGAATGCACAATAATTGCTATTTCACCTACATTTCGATAAATTGTATCAGCAATTTTTAGCGGGCGAATTCACTTTGCTTGATGGATCAAAGTGAAATCGGCCTCAAATAATGATTCCTACTATAATTTATATAAAATTGTATGTCTCATATTTAATACAAATTCGTTAGTAATCGTATTTAATGTTATTAAACCGAAAGTATGCGGGTGTTTGTTTACATCATTTTTTCGGGATAAAAAATAGCCTCTGTGTTAATCCAGTGTGTCAGCTACTTAAATACCTAATTTTATCAAAATTGGTCCAGTTTGAGTGAGGAGTAACAAACATACAATCACAAACGTTTCCCCTTGTAATATTAGTGTAAAATGTAATTATGACACTGACAGTCCTAAAATATCCTGCACACATTTAAAAACAAACAAACATAAACGAAACCTGACTCTATTGTTCTAAAAGTAATTAGGGACACGAACAAAGGGCTAGAATAATGAATGGCTCAACTATGACCAACGGGTCAAAGAGTAAAGGTGTATGACGATACGTTTTCCACGGCGCTTGTGACGTTTTGCCGGCGCGGGCGCACGATTGCAGTTGTTATCGATGCGTGAGTCAGCCTTGCTCATACCACCTCATACTTAGCACATATGTGAACATTAGCTATCGCGCACGGGTAACCTTAGGGCCGCTGCACACGCTCGGAATTGACTACATTTTATATAGAGATTGAGAGAGCTTTGCGTCTATTTCAATTTATTTTTCTGTATGTAAAGAAATATAAGAAAATACATAAAAAACAAAAATCTACGATAACTATGCCTGCATAGAGTTGTAGTCTTCGACCTATCAGCAAAAAAAATAAGCTGTCAACAATGTCGAACTCATCGTCATTCGTTTTAATTAAACGGCAGACTAAAGTAACCTATACATTAATTGTGTAATAGTTTTGGAGTTGCTACATTTTAGAATTAGTACATTTTAAAATATTTATATTAAAATAATTAGTACCTAATCTCACGAAAAATATGAAAACAGTGATTAAATCCTCTTTCTTGTTGCTGGTTTCCGTACGGGAAGACGTCAGAAAGTGTCTCTGTATGTCGTATGGGGATGTTTTGCTTGCTGGCGTCATTCCGGGAAACCGGACCGGAACTCCGAACGTCTGTGACGGCCCTTAGAGCTTGTGATCCACAAGAGTGAGGTAGCTAAGCGATACATTGACTTGATGACCACGAGAGTTTGCTTCGAAATTGCTGAAATTTGTCGTTTTTAGGGTTCCGTACCCAAAGGGTAAACAACGGGACCCTATTACTGAGCCTCCGCTGTTCATCTGTCTGTCCGTCTGTCGCCAGGCTATATCTTATGACCTGTGATAGCTAGACTGTTGATATCTTCACAGATGACGTATTCTGTTGCCGCTATAACAACAAATACTAAAAACAGAATAAAAATTATGTTTTAGTGGGGCTCCCATACAACAAACGTGATTTGTTTGCTGTTTTTTGCTCGATACTGTCACCAGGCTGTATCTCATGAACCGTGATAGGTAGACTGTTGATGTTTTCACTGATGATGTGTATCTGTTGCCGCTATAACAACAAATACAGAAAACAACAAAAAAGTTAAAAATTATTTGGTTATACGGAACCCTCGGTGCGCGAGTTCGACTCGCACTTGGCCGGCTCGTTTTTACGTGTTCAAACCTCATATCTCCGTCATATTGAAAAAAATCGGAAATAAGAACCGACAGAACAATCGAAATAGTCTCGAAATTTCCTGAGATTCGGTTGAGAGATGCGACAATGCAAGAACACCCGGAAATCATCTTGAAATCCGGACGGAAAGAATTTTGAGCCAGGGTAAAACTACAACGTCTCGCTCGTTTCGTTCGCTCGGTCAATTAGTATACAAAAGATAAAAGAGAGGGTGGAGAGCAATATCTGAAGCTCGGTGAATTATTTCGACACGTGGTGAGGAACGCGTGAAAATTGTACAATAACGGCCACTGGATGGCAATTTCAGTATCAGTTTACACTGTCCTGCAATGTTATTTGTTACTCGACAGTTACTGATGTCAATCGAGTGAAAAAAGAAATTGATTGACGGTAAGGGTGCGACCACAAAGCTGAACGTTTGTTTGCTGCGACGACGCCTCGTTGAAATTGAATTATTTTCAACGAACTCCTAACCTACCAAATTACTTTTTACCTTTTATCTATCCAAATATCATTAACCCTCCATGATGCGTTCAAGAAACACACATTATGACCAACATAAAAATATACTGTTTTGTTAGGACAAATTTTTTATCTGTGAAAATGTTATTATTGCTAAATAATAGCATCCATTTCGATAACATTATTCATTCAAATTTCGAACATCTCTGAAAAACAAAGAAATTTGATTTGACCTCTATTCTAATATCAGTCGAGATGACGTTTAGTTCGAAATCAATTGTTAATCTGCAATCAAATTTGACAAATGTCGCACGTAACTAAGATATCGAACGATATGATAGCTAGGTCCAACTCTTGTTTGTCTCTGAATTAAGAAAATACCATGACAGAGCTGTCAGAAAACTTCATTACCGGTTAAAATTTGTTTTGTTGTATCGTCGAGGCATTTCCCTAATCGCAAAACGAGAGGACGTGAGAGGTCACGGAAAATATTTTTGTAAACCAACCAACCCGATTGTATTTTATGTGGAATTAAATATAAAAGTTTTTAGAAAGGCGTAGTTTTTTTTGCATAGGTATCGTCAGTATCAAAAATAACTGCCAATATTTCGCATTTTTTTTTATACCGTACTCGAGCAAAAAGTATCCCATAACCATCTTTGGATGTCCTGCTATCCCGGTATTGAAATTGGTAAAAATTTGTTCAGCCGTTTCGCTGTGATGCGAGGACAAAGGAAATGATGCCCAATAGATAGCGCAAGACTGACGTGACGCCGCGCGCTCATACAAAACAAAAGACGATCCTGCGTCACGCTATTAAGATTTTTCATGAAATCATGACCCCGCTTCATAGAAAACTGATTTTGAATACAAATGTAGAATTGTATAATAGGATTAAGCATCGGACTTATTATTGCACGGTATGTCTTTAGAGAGCTATGGAGCTGATATTAACATCAAAATACAATTAACCTTTTAACCGCCGTAGTCTGATATATAAGACATAACATTTCCAGCTCATTTCGCCGCAGTCTGATAAATAAGACAAATATCTATGTATATATATATATCGGCGGCGACACGAGCAAGTTTGATGAAAAATTGATGGCGGTTAAAGGGTTAATACTCATTTTTTTAGGGTTCCGTACCCAAAGGGTAAAAAACCTATTACTGAGACTTCGCTGTCCGTCCGTCCGTCTGTCACCAGGCTGTATCTCAAGACCGGTGATAGCTAGACAGTTGAAATTTTCATAGATGACGTATTTCTATTGCCGCTATAACAACAAATACTAAAAATAAAATAAAATAAATATTTAAGGGGGCTCCCATACAACAAACCTGGTATAGATTATGATACGGAACCCTTCATGCGCGAGTCGAACTCGCTCTTGCCCAATTTTTATAAATATATATTTTTTAATAATATTACACAACCTAACACAAATCGATCTAGTAGCAAATTAAGCTCAAGAAGGCTTGTGTTATGGGTACTAGACGTCGATATACGTACTTATATATATGGATAAATAAATACATAGAACAACCATAACCCAAGCACAAATATTCGAGTTCATCACACAAATATTTGCCCTGGCTGGGATTCGAACCCGGGACCGCCGGCTCAGTTGGCAGATGTACTATAAATGCGCTAACCGCGTCGTCCAAAAAATCTATGACACAATGTTTTTTGTACAATATCTCATTCTTATAATATAAAAAAAATTGGGCAAGTGCGAGCCCGACTCGCGCATGAAGGGTTCCGTACCTATACATATATATAATCTATAACAAGTTTGTTGAAAGGGAGCCCCCCTTAAATATTTATTTTATTTTATGTTTAGTATTTGTTGTTATAGCGGCAATAGAAATATATCATCTGTGAAAATTTCAACTGTCTAGCTATCACCGTTGTTGAGATACAGCCTGGTGACAGACGGACGGACGGACGGACGGCGAAGTCTCAGTAATAGGGTCCCGTTTTTACCCTTTGGGTACGGAACCCTAAAAACGATTATCAGACTCATGCTTAAAATAAATGTGCATAATTTTTCCGGACATATTTTCTCAACTTTATAATAATCGAGCAGGAATGTAGATTAATTTCCAGCTCGCCTAGCCACCGATGCGCTGGGACATCTCCTTCGGTCCAGTAAATAAGCTTTACTGCACAAGTCAAATAATAATACAATTTCTCTTAACAACTTTTTAATTGGGTTCAACGTTGCTCCGTGTTTCTTGGAACGGACTATTTTTATGTTAATAATATTATATGTCATTGGAAATTGTATAAAAGTTCAGTATCTAATATTATCTACATAATATATATTTTTAGACTTCGACTTTGACTTTGAAAAAAATACAATCAGCGACTCCATGGATTTTGACATAGACTACCAAATGTCCTAACTCTAGTTATACTAGGTCGATGCAGAGTCAGCCACCGGCTAAGCTTGCACCATAGATAATGGAGCGGATTCTTTTTTTTTTCGAAATTTTCTCTTCGTCACGACCTAGCGAAATTTAATTTGTGCATTTTAAAACAAAATTTCTAAAATCGGTTGAGAACTCGCTGAGATCTGCGCGTTGTTACAAAGTCCATTCGAGTCGATCCATGGAGCTTTTTGTTTTTTTATCATAACTTTTTAATTAAGAACAATTTCAAAATTTTCTCGTCGTCACGACCTAGCGAAAATTAATTTGTGCATTTTAAAACAAAAATTTCCAAAATCTGCGCATTGTTACAAAGTCCATTCGAGTCGATCCATGGGAGCTTTGCTCGCTCCGCTCCAATAACTCGTTGTACCCGTATTGATATAAGATTGTCCCGTGATACTTGTCCACGTCGACCACCCTTACCATGAGTTTACAGTGACAGTACTCGCTAGCGAAGCGACTGCGTAAAGGATTTGTATGGAGAATTGTAGTTCTACAAAGTAACCGCTAGGGCGCTGTATTATTCTCCATACGAATCGTTTACGCTGTCACTAGCGAGTGCGGTCACGTCAACTCATGGTGAGGGTACTGTAACCCTGTTGCTAGTTGCGAAACCGAAGCACGTATAATTGAATAGTTCAAGGAACTATTGAGAGAATAGATGGAAACTATCATCATCCTCCTAGCCATTGTCCAATTTTTTTGAGAATGAATTCTCAATCGGGGTCTGCTACCTAAATCCCAAGATGTGGCGTAGGCACTAGTTTTTACGCAAGCGACTGCCATCAGACCTTCCAACCCAGAGGGGAAACTAGGCCTTATTGGGCTTAGGTGGTTTCCTCACGATGTTTTCCGTCACCGAAAAGCGAGTGGTAAATATCAAATGACATTCCGTACATAAGTTCCGAAAAACTCATTGGTACGGGCCGGGTTCGAACCCGCGACCTCCAGATTGAAAGTTGCATGCCCTAACCACTAGGCTACCACCGCTCTCTAATAGTTATATTAGTTAATAGATGGAAACTATATGTTATGTAATTCGTTTTCAACCCTTTTAGTTATCATCCGAGCGAGCGAAGCCCTCAGTTTCAGCTTGGCCTAAAATGTTTTGCATGCCCGGATGTCCAGATTCCTGTTCTCGCCTTCAGGCTGCATTTCTCGTCCTATCCTAGTGAAATTTGTAAGCAACCCACAATTATATAGATTTTTCTTTGCCGAATCTGTTTTATTTGTAAATATAGGACACATGGGGGTTGGAACTGTAAAAAAAGTAATATTTCAGTCATATCGATAAATTATCGCGATAACAAAAGCTCACAGGGTCATTAATATCAATATGAATTAGTCACCGTGTGGTAGTAGCTTTCATTTCATTCATCAATATCAACGTAAACCTTGGAATGGCAACTGCCTGATACGCTGCTCCAGTCGGACATTTGTTAGGTTTCTTTAATAGGAATAGCTCTGACCTGTGACCTCGTCTCCCAGGTTACATCCTTGAGGGGTGGGTGAACTAGTACGCACTCAAGGCTGGCCGCCCACGATGATATCTAGATAAGCTTATGAAAAGGTTATTTTATTGTATGTCCACCCGTTCACGGGACAATAGTGTCCCAGACCTTTGAGAGGCGTGCACGGAGCCGAAGTCAACGTGTGCCCTTTCGACAATTTAATTAAACATCCTTCATTTATTTTCATTGTTTGGTTAGGTTATTTACAATACAGTTATATTAAAAGTAAAATACAATAAATAAATTACAAAATATATAAACGCATTATAAAAACCGAAGCGGGGCAGGGCCCAAGCTACCGGTGGTTAGGGTTGTAGAGAGTGGAACCTCCTGACGATACGCGCGGTGTCCAGGAGTTCCGCCTTCTGTGTCTGGCCTTGATCCAGCCATCAAGCGAGAGTTTCTTGAGGTGTTCGTCTTCGTCGAGACTCTTCGCTATAAGACATTATCCTGTAGTTTCGCAGATACGAGAGGTACGCGGATGGGACATATGTCAAAATGTACGTCTGCCGAAGGACTTCAAGTGCAATTTGAATTCCCAAAATTGGTCGGTAATTATTTGAGATTTTCAAAAATTTGTCAAAATTGTTGTTTATGGAAACTTAACTTGTTTACTTGCTCTCGCGTTCTGTGGAAATTGTTTGCAAAAGGCACGTATCAAAAATCAAATCCATAAATAAATAAAAAATTATTTCTATCTAAAACCATGTCGAATTCTCCTTTTAAGCCTAAAGCTTGTTAAAGGTAGGTATATGTGGTGTCAAATTTTTATATTGAAATTAAATATTAAAAAAATGAACGAATGGGCGTTCTGTTCACTAAACTACCGATTCATATGAACCAGTGGTATATCGACTACATAAACCTTTTTTTTTATAAAGGTGGAATCTTTACAGGGCTTTGTGGTCGCTCAGTGATACACCCCTTTAAGAGGCCTTATTCCTTTTAAAATTTATTTTTTTCATATTATGACAAATATATTGATAATTTCAACCAACTTTTTGAAGTGAATAATACTTTTCCCCGAGTTCTAGGAAGTAACATAGTTATTTCACGCTTTCATTGCGTACAGTCGAAAATAAGTTAAAAAAACTAATTTTCCGCGTGAATTTTGTCAATTTCGAGTAGTTTTTGAAACAAAAATTATCAATGAAAAATTCAAACTGTAGGTTTCAAATATATACCAATAAATCCCAATAGCCCTGTTCTAGAAAGTAACATCAATAGTATGTTAAGAAACATGTTTGATCATAGAGAAAAATGTCTAAACAATCAGCATTTTAAAAGGAATAAGGCCTCTTAAATAAGTTAATAAAACAAATAAAGGTGGAATCCAAGTCCGCGTCGAGTATTGTGATTAAAATTAATATTAATTGGATTTACGGGGCCTATTTTATAATAATAATAATTAATAATAATAATAAAATGTATTTATTCAAAACAATAATTTCAATCATATTACAGTGTATGATGCCTCTTTTTAAGTATCAAAATACCTGTGCTACGGGTGCTATTTTAGACATAGTTTAGTGTTAGGTGTATTTAGATAGACGTATTTTTAATAAGTAATTGTTAATCAGTTGTGTTGTAAACCATAAATACAGTTGTGTTGTGTTAAAATTAAATAAATGATATTATTAATAATTGTTATAAATGGTGTACCCCTTACATTTCCTTAAAGTGACAAAAAGGGCCTTTGTGTGTTGACTCCGGCTCCGTGCACGCCTTCTCAAGGTCCGGGACATCATAAACCCGTGAACTAGTGCGGCTTATAAATATTAAATTTTTGACCTTTTTCGCGGACATAGTAACTAGTAGACGGTTTGTCCGTTAATTTTCACAAAATCACATCGCGTCTTTTCATGATCGCCATCGAAGCAAATAAGCGAAAAAAATAAACGCGAACATTATAAAACGCTTCATGATAAATCGCTACATGAAGAAAGACGAATAATAAAATCTGCGATGATGAAAAAACGCGATGTGAAAATTCGCTACTATGAAAAAATGATTTTGTGAAAATTATCGAACAAATCCTGTAAACTCATGGTGAAGGTACTGCAGAAAATTGTGAAATGACCAGATATACATACACATCTATATATTATACTAACTTGTCCATTAAATAATTGTAATACCTAACTCCAGGTGTTATCCTTGAGGGGTTGATGAACTAAGTACGTAACCGTGGCAACCGTCCTCGACCTAACTAGTCTAAGAAAACTATCGAGTAATGTAATGACGTTATCCGATAGTTTTCTCCGTATCTGTTGAGATTGGCCTTTTGTAGAGTTTCCTGGGGCGGTGGAAAAGCCAGCCATTTATATTTTCACGATGAACGGAGTTATTTTGATGCGCTTCTTATATCTGAGATAATAATAGTTATTTGTTATGCAAGGCTGCAAAGTTGTTATTTGGCGCGAGTGTTGAAATTGAAAGCTGAGCGAGCGAAGGAATCTAAGATTGAACCATGAGCGAAGCGAATGGTTCAAAGATAGATTCCTGAGCGTAGCGAGGCTTTCAAGACACGAGAAGCTAAATAATTTTGCAGCCATGCGGAACACACAACTTTTCACCTCACTACAGCGAGGAAAATGCAAGATTCAAGAAAAACAATTAAAACATAAAAATAATCATTTTTAATTTTGCCTTCTATTTAACACATTAAATTTAAAACATTACACACTCAAATCCAAATCAAATAAATACGAGACAAGCACGCATATTAAAAATTAAAAGTAATATGGCCGTAATTTGTATTATCGTCGTTCGTCGTGTATATTTTATCGTTGAGTTTTTCTTAAGCACTGTTATATTATATTTGTATTTGAAACTACTTCACACATTCGTTGTGAATGTGGAAGAATGGCATTCTGGGAAGGATTAGTTGGCCACTCGGAAGTATTTTCCATAACACTTGCTTTGGAAGTCTTTGGACGATGGGATCCGAACAAGATTATTTCGGCTTTATCTTCTTTAAAAACCCCAATAGTTTCGGTAGATTACTTATCGTCTCCAAATATTTATAACAAATCCTTTTTCGTTTTAATGCAGGCTTTTAGCATTGAATAATTGGGCTTAACTTTATTGTTTCCGATATTTCTATAAAATAAGACAACAGTATGTATTCTCCACGGAACAAATTTACGTTGTTTACGTGAATTGTGAAAGCTTCCAACTTTTTAATTATTTATTTTTTTCTCGGGTGTGTTCATTACACTCTTATGTTCCAACTTTTACAACAAATAAATATTAAAATTTGTGTTGTATTTAATATATTTACTAGTCAAAATATGTAAATGAAACTGAAATACTTACTATTAATATATATAAACATATTCAACATAAAATAAAGTGTAGAAAAAATAAAAACATAAAAATCTCTAACCACAAACCAGGTTTCTGGACGTGATATACGTAAGTGTATTTTTTTTTTAAAGAAGTATTCAAACGTACATATGATTTCAGCCGGCCTGACCAGATCGCCCTTTACTAGCGTGCGTTGATTGGTTACTCGAAGATTTATCGACTGATGAAATCAGTCACGCGTTGAAGGAGTCTTAAATGTAAAAAAGTTACGTGCACCACAGAGAATCAAAATCGTAGTGTTCGAAATTCAAATGACTTTTGCACGCTAGCGAATAAAATAGACTTTTGCACGCAGATTTCACCCTATAAACGGAGGTTTTCCGAGCGAGTGAGGTGAAAAATAAATTGTATTTTTACTGTTTCTTTTATTCGTTTGCTACTGTAAAATCAAAGTGGAAACAACTTATTTTGGTGCCGTGACCCGGAGCCGGAAATGGGAACGTCTTTAAATTGTATAACGATGTAATACGAAATAGTCTTCACAGACTTGCTTAATTTTATTTTTGTCTTTGACGTTTGGAGACACCACTCCTCCAAAATTACTGTCGAGACCTTTTACATCTCCGAACTTAATTTGTTTACCACGGAGACTCTCTACATCTACATTACACTTAGTAATAAGCTTAGTTTTATTTTATTTAAATCTTGACGCCTCTGAGACCCTTTACATCTCTTAAAATATAGGTTAAGTTAATTGTGATTTAATATACCCGGAGACAATATACATCTTTCTGTAAAATATGCTCAGTGATTTGTCTGTTGCATTAATATTACCACTTATTACTGTGATGTTATTATTATTGTAAATTATAAATGTTTTTTTATATGTTACTTAGAATCTGACATGTAATAATCTTAGAATCTGATATGTTTTGAATTTGAATCTGAATTCTCACATTGTACGAGTAGTCAATTTGTATTAATTAAATCTATATTTATGGGACTTCCATTTTTATTACAAAAATGACGCTGCGTATACAAAAAAGAAATTGTTATTATACATTTATATTAATTAAATATATATTCATGGTGTTACCTTATTTTACTTTGCATATTCCGTTATTTATTACAAAAATGACGCTGCGTATTCAAAAAAGTAATGAAATACCCTAAAGGGTGACTATAGTCAACGTTCGTAATTGACCTTCAAAACACAAGAATTTTGACGTATTTAGCACTAACCTAACTAAATTAATTGTCAATATTGCGAAAACCGCGCCGAATAGCCTGAAAACTATTTAAAACAAACTTAACTGACAAAAATGTCAAATGAAAAAACAAGATTCTGAGAGTAAACAATTTGGCTTAAAAAAATAGTTCCGTCAATTTCAGCCTCAGCACAACAATATCCGAAATTCAGTTTTATTTTCATAGCAGTTCGGTTAAACCTTTCCACTGGGTTGAAACATTTTTTATTATTCATCAGCCGATCTGGCTACCTGAATTTAACATGTACTAGTTTTTCTCTTTGCAGCGAACATAAAAGTATGTCCCGTTGGCAAACGAATTGGGCCTTTGACTGATCGCCGATGAAATTTTGCGAAAAATTTAATATTCGGATGCGATGTTAGGCACTTTTAGCATGGTTTTTAGCTTGATTCAAAAATATAATGTTTTCCGCGAGTGGGTCTCATATCTCAGAAAAACAATTAAAATATTTTCATATCACCAAACATACGTTTGGTATAATTTTCAGATTGTGTAACAACATTTCATAGAATGTTTATTTCATATATCGTTATTTCGTAGAAGCACAATTGATAGAAAGTCATTTCTTATAACAATCATTTGATAGAATGTACGTATAAAAGAATGTTCTTTCTTGTAATAGAATTTTAAGCTCAATAGAATTTAGGCTGCGAAAGTCCGAATCTAAGGCTCTCGCTGGTTAGGATGCGTGCCGACACAGAGCACTCTAGAGTGTTTTTGTAAAGCCGGAGGCGCGGTGGGGGAGCAACCCTCGTCCGCCGTGGCCGTGACAAAGCAAGCTGCGGAGCGGAGTACGGGCGACCGTGCTCTGTCACGGTAGGCGAGAGCTGCTCTCCCCGCAGCGCCGGAGCTAAGGCGGAGTCGGCGGAGCGAGCGTGCCGTAGCGTACTTGCGATTATTAATATTATTTACGTAACTTTCTATTAAGTGTATTTTATGCTATTTGTTTATTCTATTAAATGTTCATTATATTAAGTATTCACATTCAGTATACAAAACAAGCAATATATCAAACGTTGTTATAAGAAATTAAAATATGTATATGAACTGATTTTAATTCTGTCAATTACGAAATTATGATTGTGTCAATTGATCGATTCTATTTGTTGAAATTATATCATTATTGTTCAATATGATGAACGTTATACCATTTGTTCACACCCGTTTTCCGCAACAAGAAGATAATGTACCTATATTTAATGAATAAAAGCGAAATAAGAGTGTTTTAATTTTTGTTTTTGATTGTATGCGTACTGTTACATGTGTACCTTCTACAAAAAAGAAAATAAACGCCATTTGAATTTTACACTTTTATAAACGACATCAAATATTACGTGGCCCATATATATAGTTTTGTAAGCAATATAATATGTGTTTAACCACTAGATTGCTTTTGGTAACTACGGCTACCTGTCACCGCTCTTATTTTATTATATAAATAGAGTCCAACTCAAAATTCGAAGCAATTGAGTGGTTAATATGGCCTTATCAGTCCAAAGCGGAAGGGTTTCAGCATTGTTTGTATGATTAGCGGATTACAGTGTTATAGGCAGGCATCGGATATTCAGTAACCTTACCGTGAGTTACCGTGACCGTACTCGCCGGCGACTGCGTAAGCGATTTGTATGGAGAATAGTACAGCGCGCTTTTCATATTCTCCGTGTATTGCAAAATAAAAGCAAAGGACGTAGAAGTGAAACTCATAATTTCTAAGTCTAGATTTTGAAAATATTCTTTTATTTGAAAGGTTAGACCCAGGTCGGGTTTCTGCAAGTCGGTATTTTTGACAAAAATACGAGGTAGCAAAGCAGTTTGAAATGAATCAAAAACCACCCATAAGTATTCCGAAGCTCCTAAATTGGCGTTTGCAAAATGGTAATGGGAATTTAGCCATGGTCAAAGTAAAAACCACTTTAGTGTGCGATAGGTGAAGCGAGGACCACTCCTGTGGATTGCAATTTGCAACTAGAGATGCAGCGAATATTCGGTGACTATTCGGTATCCGGCCTATCCGGCCCATATTTTAATATCCGGCCAGATACCGGATAACAACGTACCATCCGACCGGATACCGGATAGTAAACTTGCTTGATTTTGGAGTAAATAATGGAATCTAAAAAACTATCACGATCATAATCGAACTAGTTTATCCTTTAACAATTTCAACTTAATAATTTTTATAATAAAAATAGTTACGAACCTAAAAATGTGTTCGCGCAAACGTTCAATACGAAACAGTTCAAAACCTACACAATTCGCACCTAGGGCTGGCTGTCTGGGTTTCCCCGGATTTGTCCTAGTTTCGAGGCCGTCCGGGGGGTTTTCGAATTTTTATGTGAATGTAAAATAAAGCGATTGTTCTTTTAATATTATTTTCGGACACGTCCGGGGGAAAAATTCGATTTACGCCAAATGTCCGGGCTTTTTTTAAGTCTGTCCGGATTCGGTGAATTTAGAGATGGCAGCCCAACGCGCACCTGCAAAAGTCAAAATGTAGGTATAGTTCCGCCGGCCGAATATTCGGCGGCCGGATACCGGCGGTCGAACAACAATCCGTTGCATCTCTAGTAGCTCGGTCGGCAGAGCGATCCTAGTCCTACTGAATGGATCGAATTTCAGTCATGTGACTGTAACCTACTCAAGTATACAGGCATTACTGTTAGGGTTGTCACTAATAAAAAAACCGGCCAAGATTCTCCAAATATGATCTTCGAAAAGGACTTAACATAAATATTATGATTTAATTACGAATGTATAGTTTTCAGATTTTCCGTGTACTTCTAGGTGAACGGAAAATACCCTATAAAGATTCCCTTGAGTGTTGAAATATACCTTATAACTAAGAAGTTTGATTTTTCACAGCTTCAAGGGACTGTAGACGAGTATAATATGGTTTTAAATTTCAACTCGATACCCTCATGCATTCCTGATAGCCTAGACAGACGGAAGGGCAACAAAGTGATCTTGGGTCCTCAAGAGGAAAAAACGGAACCCAAGATCACTTTGGTACGGAACCCTGAAAAAAATGCGCACGTCGTATGACCGACTATGTTCTAAGCGACGCTGGCAAAGTAAAGTTTAATTATATTACATTCAATATTAGCTGGCGTGTTTCCACTTGAGACCGTCATTAGCAATAACAATAGGATTAAGTTGGGGCGGATGAATTCTTTGTAAACTTTGTAAAACACGTGCGGCAGGCGTTGTTTCAAACGTGTTTGATACTTTCCCTCTGTTATCTTCCTTTTTATAATATTAGCAAATAGAAATACCACTCAGTTGAAAAACATCACACCAACCGTAGGAGATAGTGTCATTATCATTACCAAAATTCGTCATATTATAAATACTTCGGATCCGATTTTGTGGAAGAATTCTTACAATCACTGTAAGAAAGTAGAACAAGGATTTTTAAAAACACCATGCTCTAACTTTATAATAAATGTTGGAAGCGACTCATCGGAGAATGAAATTGTGGAAAATATTTCTGAATCAGAAGAAATCAGTGAGTAGTCATAATTTAAAAACCACATGTTTTGATTTATTACTTTAAAATAAATAAATACTTAAATTTGTTATTGTATTTTATTTAACATGCCTGTACGTATTTTTTTCTTAATTATTCTGTGAATATTTAAAATTAAGTATCAACACTGGTTGGTTTGCAACAAAATAGACAAGGCCGAAACGGCTCCTTTAAAAATGAATGAGCTCTATGGGTGTTTGGTTTATTACCCTTATTGTTTAGGTTCAAGTGGAAACGCGTCAGTTAATATTGAATGTACTATACTAATGTAATTAATCCATTCCATGGCCAAAGGTACCACTTCTGTGGATGCAACCGCTGGTCAAAAGACCGGGCCCGAGCTCGAGTGAATGGAGCGAAATTTAGTCCTGTGACTGTGACCTCCACAAGCATTATAGCTAGGGTTGCCACTACCACATATGAAAAAAATATTAATTGTTACAATGACGAATTACAGTTACCGTTGTTTATAATGCACCTGCCTACTGAGCCGGCGGTCCTGGGTTCGATGAACTCGAATATTTGTTGAGTAATGAATGTTATCTATTTATGTATTTATATAGCTTTGCTTAGTTTAGGACTTGGTCGATTTGTGTAAGATTGTCTCTTAATATTTATTTACTTACTAGCTGTGCCCCGCGGTGTTACCCGCTCATCCCACGGGAACACTAAATTTATTCGGGATGAAAAGTATCCTATGTCCTTTCCCGGGACTGAAACTATCTATATACCAAATTTCATCTAAATCGGTTCAGCGGTTTAAGCGCGAAGAGGTAACAGACAGACAGACAGACAGACAGACAGACACACTTTCGCATTTATAATATTAGTATGGATTTATCATATTGAGTACTTGAATTGTTTTTTGTACTACCCATAAAACCAATAGCCGTTGGGTCAGTTTTTTAGTAGCGACCGCAAAGTGAACCGACGATCTGGTTAGGGTCGCGTAAAGCAATCGGATGAGGGCGGCATACGAAGTGGAGTTTGTGGGAGCCATGTCCAAGAGAGGACTTCTTTCGGCTGATATGATCTTGATAGTTTGCGTTGCCCGATACAGTATGAGCATAGTGATCTACAAGGTGATGCAATAATGGCAAATTACATATGTTTAAAATAGCATGCATTCAAATTCTGAACCTTCTCCGACTACGGTCTAACCAGCAAGGTGCAAAGAGGGCGCCTGAAAAAATATGGTGATAAACTGAATCTACCCATGTCTAAGGGTGCGGCTCCATTGAAGTGGAGTGTAGCGGAGACGAGCCGAGTCGATCAATCACTTAAGTAAAGCCGAGCTGAGATACAGATTTCAACATTTTATTGCATGTTGTGACACCTAGAGACTTTATACATCTCTGGGTATATTTAATATTTTAAATTGATAGTTAAAATGTTATTTCAATATTCCTACCTAACATTGATTTGGAGTATTTATATATCTCCTATACGTGTACGCATGTAATAATTAGTTATAACACTAATGTAATGTAATTGCTCTAAGTATTATTTACGAAAAAATGACTTACTGTTGAGTTTCATTCGGCTATCTTCTCAACAGCGGTCTCCTTCACAGTCTGACTTGTAAAAATACCCTTGTGGCCTACTTACTGAATAAATTATTACATTTCATATTTCATTTCAACTCAGGTGATTGGTCTATTCCGCTCGTCACCGCCAGTGGATACGCACCCTAAAGTGAAGAACACTTCTGTGGAATAGAACCGCTGGCCAAATGACCGCACTCGAAGAGCCTCCGAGTAAATGGAGCGTATTTTTGTCCAGTGACAGTGACCTGCTTAGGCTATTAGGGATGATACAATTAAAAAAAATACACAAACATAAATCATACGCGGTAAACGTTCATCCAGTACATCGGGATTTCTAACAACGGACGTTCAGGAAACCCTTTGTAAGAGGAGGTATTGCGACTCTTAAACGACATCCATACTAATATTCTAAATGCGAAAGTGTGTCTGTCTGTCTGTTACCTCTTCACGCTTAAACCGCTGAACCAATTTAGATGAAATTTGGAATATAGATAGTTTCAGTCCCGGGGAAGGACAAAGGATACTTTTCATCCCGAATAAATTTAGTGTTCCCGTGGGATGAGCGGCTAACACCGCGGGGCACAGCTAGTTACTAATAATCTTCCCTTAATAATATTACTACACGGATAAAGATGACATCCTGTTATTATCTCACTTATACCTCAAACAACCTTAACTAAAAATTTAACAAGCAAAGAAATATTTAAAATGGGTTTCCGTATGACTACGTCAGCTGTACTAGCGTGAGCTTGTCCCTAATTATATTTAAACATATGTATGTGTCTTTGTATATACAGTAATTAGACATATTTTAAAGTATATACTTGTGCCCTAGATGAGATTTATTATTTGCGTTTGACACCAACTTCGATCTCTGTTTGGTCTTATATTCGACTAGAGAATGCCATTTGGCATTCCTCCGCCATTTATACTGACTTTTGCTTTGTGTCATAAAATTAAAATAAATAAATTAGAAAGAAAGAAATACATTTATTCGTGACGTGACATAAAACATAATTTACATAAAAGGTGTGACAGAAATAAGAAAATAAAATAAAACAATAAGTAGTAATTTAAATATGCAGTGGCTTACTTCACCGTTTGTACTGACTTTCGTTTTGTGCAATAAAGTTTAAATAAATAAATAAAATATGCAGTGGCAACCCTGGCATGTTGATTCACCGCCAGGAATAGCCACTATGATGTAACGCTATTCGCCGCAAACGCGTTGGCGCCACCGGCGCACAAGGGCCGAAACATGTACAAGGTATGTACATACCTTGTTTCAGGGTTCTGTACATTTATTTAAGGAGCCCCTTTAACTTTGATAATTTGCGGATCCCGTTGTTAACGTCTGTATTAAAGTTATAATGACGCGATGTTTGTCATAAGTAGTATATATAATATTATCTTCGGTTTCCATGACTGTCACACATTTATAAATATATGAAACTTATTTTTTTATGCACTGTTATAAAATGGGTAGTGTCACAAAAAAAATATTTTTTTCTCAGTCAACGTTTGACAACGGTAACTGGAAAGCTACCGAAACGTCAGGGAGACTTGTTTAAATTGGTTTATTTAAATACTATAATATAGTATTCGCTGTCATCTAATCTCGGCGACAAGTAAGGTTGAGTACAAGTTTAATACTTGAGTAATACGTTTTTATGTACGGGCATCTAATTTGTTTAACTTACAAAAAAGAAATTAATTTTTTTATCATACAAAAATCAGCTAAACCTGTGTCTTGATAATTTGCGTTGCCTCATACAATCAATGATCTATAAATACTTGCAATAGTCCAATACTTGAGACTTTTGAACCTCTTGACACGTTTTCGTTCCGAATCTGACTTTAGTTTTGTCCATCGCGCCAATCAACGTTTATTTATCGTCTTCTTTAAGTTAGTTAAACGTTAAATTAAAAGTGTTTTGTATTTTGTTTTATAACATGTTTTATGGGATGAGGATTTTTTTTTCTTTTCGACATTCGTCATTTTCATCATTACATACAAATAATGTATCATACAAGGTAAAACAAAAAAAAAGAATTGTGTACGAAAAAATATTATTACACATATGTACAAAAATGAAATTTCCGTACCAGATCGTCATAATATACAAAAAAAATACGATCTTGAATGGAAATTCAGGACATTTTTTTTTATAAAACGATTTAAACGGATTATGTTGCGTATATTAACTCTTTGAGCTTCTCTGACGTTTCGGTAAAACTTTTGATTTTATTTTCTCGTATTTGGTTAGAAGGTTCGTTCGATTCTGAGTAAGAGGAGCCTCAGAAATGGCCCATTTAAAAAAGTTCTAAACTATATCACAGAGCGTGTATGTTCAACTCAATTAAAAAGAAAACGCCATAAAAGTTGCTTTCAAATGCCGCATAGCTAAAGTAAACATGTAGAGGCAAGACGACATGTGCCATTTAAAAAGTTGAATTAATTCCCAAAACCTTAACTGTAAGTTTCTATCACAAGAAAACTACATTTAATCACACTAATCATTAAAAGTTGTATACTTTACATTGTCTCTAACGCGTTTCTGTGTTAAAATAAAGCTTACACCGGAACCAATATAAGCAAAAATCTTACAGCGCCGATCAATAAACCTAATAACTAATTCACAACCAGTTTCCTCTAACCTCCATCGCCATTTTATAATCTCGTAAAGCGTAGTGTTTAAAATAGGGTAAAGTGTGCTAAACTGTTTACAACAGCCCATTCATAGCCGAAGCAACGCAGAAACAACCCACACTCTTTACTATAACACTCAAATTCGATTGCGTGTGTACACATCCCGTTGTACTCCATGCGTTAATCATTATGACGTCACGTATCTCATTCTAACAGTTTAAATTTGTTTCGGATAGAATGGGATGGATAGTTTTCCCGTGGATTCTAAAATTGGAAGGGTTTTAATTGTTGTTACTATAACCAAAAGGGATTATTGTGTTGGGGGAATTGTAACATTTAGGCCACTTCGAGTTTATGTGAATGCGTTTCGGTTTGTAGGCATGCAGGACAGGGCCCTTTGGAATTTACATGGGGCACAGTTATACTGCAACGCTATGATTTAACGTGAATTCGGATGGAACCTGGTCACGGGTCCCTTGTCATGGTGTTTAGAGTTCCGTACAAAAATGTCAAGACTGTATATTTATTTGAAATAGTTTTGAAAAAGTCTGATTAACATGACTAATACAAAACAACACGCTTCATGTATGATTTCCGTATCCTTTTACTATTAAGTTTTGTTCGTTAGTTACTATAATACCTATTTATAGTTAGTTACTATAATAACCTTTAAGTATTAAGTGGAACTCACTATTATTCTGATATGTTTTTTCCTTCAGAAGAATATTCTCTCGTCAAGTCATATCGCTAATGTACAAATTACAATGCAGCTGGAGATCCAAATGGATATAATTACCGTTATAATGCTATGACGAATAAAATAATACATGGGAATATTGACAGAAAGGTAAATAATGAAAGAAAAATGTAATGTGATCCACTACAATGTAAGCAGGACTCGAACCTGCGACCCTACGTTTCCGGCGTAGTGCTCTCCCAATTGAACTATCACATCTTTACATCAATCACACCAAATCATTGATTCCATAATTCTACGCTAGTGGAGCGCCCTCTGTGTAATATGTGTTTGAAATGCGTATGCGCATAAGCCATAGCCTAGGATTCAATAACAAAAAAAGACCGAGGAAGTTCCTGTGAACCAATTGGGAACTTGGGACAATACACTAAACTCGCTTCTCGTCCATTTAAAAAGTAAAACAGTAATTAAACAAATTGAAAGCGTGTCGCCGTCACAAAAAAACGGAAACCGCAGCGAACAAACAATAGACGATGGTCCGCTGGAACACGCTGGTGGCTAACCGATTTCATGGCTACTGGTACAGGGTGATGTCAAACTCAAAGTCATTCAGAATCAGAGGAAATATCACTGCTGATTCTTCCATACAAATCAAGGGGTATAGGGTGATCCTAGAACGGGTATGTCAAACTCAAAGTTCCATAGTTCATAGCATTTATTGGAAAACATTCACATTTACAAGTCACTTAAAATTAAAGTAATAGATATTAATATTAGATATAGTCATTGAGATGTTTGGACACCTGCTACGACACGACGATTACATAAAAACCATTATCGAAGGAAAGATTGAGGGAAGGAGGAAGAGAGGAAGACCTAGGAGATCTTATATAGACCAAATCAACGAGAAAGTGGACGGCGTGTCGTATCAGGACATCAAAAAGAAAGTTGAAGATAGAGAAACATAGAAGTTGCTCCACCGACAAGAGCTAAGCTCTTAAATTTCTGAAGATGATGATAGTCATTGAGGGGAAATATCACTGCGAATTCTTCCATACATACAAGGTTTCGATATTGTCAGTTTCTTCATCCAAAACTTAATCAAACGTTACGAAATTGTAGCAACTGAATCGGAAGGAAATGTTCTGAGGTACGATTTTGGACCGTTACGATTTTTGTGATTATTATTATAGAATGTGTGTGCTAGGCGTCCGTTTGCGTGGGAATTTTGACCAGAAACAGATGCCTAGTCACAATTTTTATAATATTAAGCGCAAACATCGAAACGGTCCGACAAAGCAAATTTCCTTCCTATTCAGTTCCTAAAATCATCAGGCAAGCTCAGAGCAAGGTCTCCTTCAAGCGCATGTTGCGCAAGCATCTTTTGGACAGTCTCTCTTCCTAACTTTCTTCGAAATATTTTACTTTGGGTACATAATTTATATGTATATAAGTATATCATATTATAAAGTATTCGTTTAAGTTTATGGTAATTATATATACATTCTTATAATATATCTTTAGGTAATAGATTTGTGTTGTATTACTGTTTGTCGTAACCTTTGATCCTGCACCGACTACATATCTCTGCTTAACCCAGTGGTTGTCTGGTAGAGAATGCCTAAAGGCCTAAAGTCCGCAATTTGTACTTTTTGTATTGTGCAATAAAGTTTAAATAAATAAAGAAAATTTCGTAACGATTAGTTGGTAAAGTTTGGAGAAGAAACAGTCGAGAACCAAACCTCGATTTGTCTACCCCAACTACGTAAGTTTGGACCTCATTCGTATCCCACCACATTGTTACCAGGTGAAAACTTAACGCAATCGGATAGTAGGCAAAATAAGCAGTGATATACGGATACTCAAAATCATTGGCTTCAAAATCTATCATAGTGAAAAATAGAATGCCCTACGTGTGTTTTCTTTTAAAATTATGGTTGTCATTTAAAGTACTAGAAGCAGTTACATAACATACAGTGGATTTCTATATTAGAAGATGTTGGCTATTCAAGTTGCATTTGAAACTGACAGGTTGTGTTGGGTGACAAACCAAGACGATCTTTAGGCAGTCATTATTAAGAATTTTGAATTTAGCCCCAGCATTAAGCTGAGATGGCCTGATACATTATAAGAGAGCCTAGCCACTGCACTCGATCATAACATTTTTTTTTATCAGTTTCTTGCCACTTCTGCATCTTTACATCCACACACTACCGATCAAGCGTTCACTGCGCCCACGTGAACTACAATTGTTTTTTAATACCTACGGCGCATCACATTTTTTATTTTTCGATCAATCAAGAGTCTCCATCGTTTTAACTTTTCGACAACACAAAGCAGACTTAAGAGGCCTTATTCCTTTGAAAACTTATTATTTTTAATTATGACAAATATATTGATAATTTAACCATTTTTTTGGAGTGAATTATACTTTTCCCTGAGTTCTAGGTAGTAACATAGCTATTTCATGCTTTAATTGCGTGCAGTCGAAAAAAAGTTGAAAAGTCTAATTTTCCGCGTAAATTTTGTCAATTTTGAGTAGTAAGTATTTGAATAAAAAATTATCAATGAAAAAATCCACTTACAAATTTTTATTATATGTTCCAAACCAGATCAATTTTCAGTAATTGCAAGATATTAGGAGCTGGAAAGACACCTTTAGTGTTTATTAAATCATTATACACAATTTCTTGTTCTTTAGTTGTCTCTAAAAACTTGCCCAAAACTATTGTGACCGCTTTTGACGTGAACAAGTTTTGTAAGGTAAACTACAGTGAACAAATTGTATATAGTGATTTAATAAATATTAAAGGTGTTTTGCTAGCTCCTAGACTTCAGCTATTTCTAAAAAAATATCAGATTATGAAGGTATAAGAAAAAAATCGAAAGTGGCGCTGGTTTCGCATTACCCGTCGCCTTAAAAAATCTCTACCCACCATAAGTTGAAGTTTAATATCCTGCAGTTTATGGACGGTACACAGTTTCACTTACTTTATATCTTCCAGCGCTGCTTGAGACGACTTTTGGAACTATTATTTACTGCTTCATCATCTCAGCCATAGGACGTCCACTGCTGAACATAGGCCTCTCCTTTGGACTTCCATATATACCGGTTGGAAGCGACCTGCATCCAGCGCCTTCCGGCGACCTTTATAAGGTCATCTGTCCATCTTGTAGGTGGACGTCCTACGCTGCGCTTGCTGGTCCGAGGTCTCCACTCGAGCACTTTTCGGCCCCATCGGCCATCTGCTCTGCGTGCTATGTGGCCTGCCCATTGCCACTTCAACTTGCTAATCCGGTGAGCTATATCGGTCACTTTAGTTCGTCTACGGATTTCCTCATTTCTGATTCGATCACGTAGAGACACCCCGAGCATAGCCCTCTCCATTGCTCGTTGAGCGACTTTGAGCTTTGAGATGAGGCCGATAGTGAAAGACCACGTTTCGGTGCCGTAAGTCATTACTGGTAACACACATTGGTTGAAGACTTTCGTCTTGAGACACTGAGGTATGTCGGACGAAAAGACATTGCGTAGTTTCCCGAACGCTGCCCAGCCGAGTTGGATTCGGCGGTTGACCTCTTTCTCGAAGTTGGACCTACCTAATTGGACCACTTGTCCTAGGTAGATGTATGAGAGAACAACTTCGAGTACCGAGTTTTCAACAGAGACTGGGATGGGCACAACCTTGGCATTTGACATGAGTTTCGTCTTGTCCATGTTCATTTTTAAGCCCACCCGTTGAGAAACTCGATTGAGGTCATCGAGCATCATGCTGAGTTCCTCCATCGACTTTGCCATGACTACGATGTCGTCGGCAAACCGAAGGTGAGTGATGTATTCGCCATTGATGTTGATGCCAAGTCCTTGCCATTCCAGGAGCTTGAAGGCGTCTTCCATAACGGAAGTAAACAGTTTCGGGGAAATAACGTCCCCCTGTCTTACGCCTCTTCTCAATGGAATGGCTTTTGTGCTCTGCTCCTGAACTCGGACCGACATGGTGGCGTTACTATACAAACACTTCAACACTTCAATGTACCGATAGTCAATATGGCATCGCTGAAGTGACTCGAGCACCGCCCATGTTTCCACCGAATCGAAGGCTTTCTCATAGTCCACAAACGCTAAGCATAATGGCAAGTTATACTCTTCAGTCTTCTGTATGACTTGCCGTAGCGTATGTATGTGGTCTATGGTACTATAGCTTCTTCGGAAACCGGCTTGTTCGGGAGGCTGGAAGTCATCAAGTCTATGTTCGAGACGGTTCGTGATGACCCTTGAAAACAACTTATAAACATGGCTTAGAAGCGTGATGGGCCTGTAGTTCTTCAATAGGCTGTTATCACCTTTTTTGAAGAACAGTACCACCTCGCCTCTATTCCATGCTTCAGGCGTTTTGCCCTCGGACAAGACGGAATTAAAGAGCTTCTGGAGGACCTTAAGTACCGGTGTTCCACCCGCTCTCAGAAGCTTTGAGGTGATTCCGTCTTCGCCCGGCGCCTTGTTGTTCTTAAGCTGCTTCAGGGCCATCCTAATCTCGTACAGACTGATGTCCGGGATGTCTTCGGTATAATGTCGGGACAGCTTGGCTCTTGGATCGCCTACCAAGCTGTCAACGGGCTTAGCGACTGAAGTGTATAACTGACCATAGAACCTCTCGATCTCACCTAGAACCTCTGCTTTGGTCGACGCTATGCTGCCATCTTCCCGTTTCAGCTTGGTCAGCTGGCTTTGTCCAATAGACTTGTCCTTTGCGAACACTTTGGAGCCTTTGTTCTGCTCAATGGTCTCTTTAACACGGTTCGTATTAAAGAGCCGCAGGTCATGTCGCAAGGACTTCGATATACGTCTATTAAGCTGCCTATATGACCTCGCGTCATCGGGAGACTGCAACTGTAGCGAGCGTCGTTCAGCCATGAGGTTTAAGGTTCGATCAGACAATTTCTGAGGTCTATCTTTACGGCGGGGTCTGAAAAACTTCGACCCTACCGTGTGGACAGTTTCCACTAGCCCGTCGTTGATCTCGTCCACTGAGGCAAAGTTTTCCAGACAAGCGAAGCGGTTGGAGAGCTCGAGTTGAAAGCTCTCGGGGTTTTGAATATGGGCCCGAGTAGGTCGGAGCGTAGACTTCATCAGACTGGACCTTTCCAGTTTAACATTGATATTCAGTGTGCCTCTTACGATTCGATGATCACTGCCGGTCTTTACCCTATTGATCACAGACACATCACTGAAAATCCGTTTCTTGTCGGTCATGATGAAGTCAATCTCGTTTCTCGTGGAACCATCGGGACTTACTGCTTACCGCTGGGCAATTTTTCAAATATTCTCTTATGAAAGATGCGGTTCCTCCCCTTTTTCCGCTATCGGCCACATTCTTCTTTGGCGCTCAAAAGAGCGGCCTATATTTACATAACCATTGCACGTGGTGAACGAAAGGGTAGATAGTTTTTTTTAAGATGACTTGAACTGATTCAGGGCTGTTTCGTCCTCACTACCAGTGAGTCTGACTTTGTTTGGGAGTATAACCTGCTAATGGGATTATCTCCACGCCACAGGAGTTTTTACAGGGTAGATAGTGTCTTGGCACGGTTGGTTGGGAATGTCCTGAAACTCCTGCACCATGCCTCAAAGAACAGTTCGGTCATTGTATTTAATCCTCTGCGTGCTCTTAGTATGAAAAACTTACGTTCTTACTGCTGTCTGTAAGAGCCTCTTACAGACAGCAGTAAGAACGTAAGTTTTTCAAGAAGGCACACTGATACATTTCCATTGGACGATGTTTACAATCAAAGAATACACAATCGCTACGTGTATTTACCTAATGACGTCATTGATTATCGCACTCAAGTGCCGTCTATCAAATATATTAACTCAACTATAGACATATCACATAAACAAACTTGGCTATCCAATAGCATATTTATGTAGCGCCATTTTTGGATTGAAGTTCTTAATCGCAAACCAGAGGCCTTATTCCTTTTAAATTAATATTTTTTTCTATTATAGACAAATATATTGATAATTTCAACCAATTTTTAAAAGTGAATAATATTTTATTTCCGAGTTCTAGATAGTAACATAGCTTTTTCATGCTTTCATTGCGTGCAGTCAAAAATAAGTTATCAAAAACCAGTTTTCTGCGTGAATTTCGCCAATTTCGAGTAGTTTTTGAAACAAAAATTATCAATGAAAATTTCAAAATATTTGTGAGTGTTGGTTTGAAATATATACCTACCAATAAATCGCAATGGCCGTGTTCTAAGTAGTAACATTGATAATATGTTAAGAACCTTTGAACATAGACAAAAATGTTTAAAACAATCAGCGTTTTTGAACAGATAAGGAGCTGTAATCTTAACTAAACGAACCACAATGACAACAAATGAACTATTCCTTGTGAGCTTAGCCAGAAATGAAATGAAATGAAATGAAATAATTTATTCAGTAAGTAGGCCACAGGGGCACTTTTACAAGTCAGATTGTGAATCTACCGGCATTTCGCAAGAGGAGACCGCTGTTGAGAAGAAAGCCGAAAGAAACTCAACAGTAAGTCATTTTTTCGTAAATATCAGTGTTTACAAAAATTGTTATGGGTAACGCGAACATCCTATACTTGAAAGATTTTAAAGAAAATGAGGTCGCGACATTGACGGTCGATTAGAAGCGCCGGCGCCGCCTGGCAGTAAAACGTCATTACTGCTTGCGAGTTACATGTGTGGTTCTCTGTTCTTCTTCCAGGCAACGTGTGACGGCAGACAATGTTCGTTGAAATGTTAAGGATTTGTAGTGTGTTTGTGAGTGTTGCTTTATGAGGGATACCAAGCAAGTGCAATTAGTACTGTACACTAGACTCATACACGGCTCCAATCTAGAGACGAGAAAAGAAAATGCAAAGACATTATATTTAAATGGCAAATACATGTTATCCAATCTACCGACCATAACGTTAAACCGGTAAACTTGCAAAAATGTTAATATTGGCCTTTTAACTTATTTTAATAAGGCGATGTGCAAGAAGTGATTGCGTTGAAGCTTAAATACTAAACTATAAAACCGGCTCCTGTCTTTGTCATGAAAGATACGGAAACCTTAACACGTCGGCCATCTTTGTACATAGGTATTCATTTCATCTCATGTTTTAATAATTTAACTTTTTTTTTTTTGATAGGTAAGTCTTTAACACGGAAGTTATGCATTGGTTATAAACCAAACAAACTGATACTGGCACAAGCTTCGAGCCGCCATTTACGGATTGATAATAATAATAACACGTTCTGAAACCATTTTGACATTTGTATGCTGCGACACAAGAAGACATTCGCCTTTAAGTTGCCTTCTTTAAATTAAAAGTATCACGACATACCTAATTTATGTCTCTCTTCCGTGAAGGTGTTAAAGGCCTTATTCCTTTTAAAATGCTAATTGTTTTAGACCTTTTTTTCTATGATCAAACATGTTTCTTAACATATTATTCATGCTACTACCCAGAAAAGGGCCATTGTGATTTATGGGTATAGATTTGAAATCTACAGTTTGAATTTCTCATTGATAATTTTTGTTTCAAAAACTACTCGAAATTGACATAATTCACGCGGAAAATTGTTTTTTTCTGTCTGCACGCAATAAAAAATAAAATTCAAAATTTAAAAAACCCCCGACATGACAACCTGTAAAAAGAAAGAAATAAAATCTACGAAATGTGCCTTTACAATGAACAGTAGAAAAAGAATTCAAGCGTCGTTGCGTTCGGGGGACCGCTAAGTACCTAACCTAAGTGAAATGAAATATATTTTTCAACGTGAAATTGTAAGTATGCATTTATTTGGGGCTTCCCACTTTACGATTTTAAGTACATTGCATTTCATTTACTTAGCGGTCCCCCGACGCAACGAAGCTTGAATTCTTTTTCTAACTGTTCATTGTAAAGGCACATTTCGTAGATTTTATTTCTTTCTTTTTACAGGTTGTCATGTCGGGGGTTTTTAAATTTTGAATTTTATTTTTATTTCATATTTTTTAAACAAACAGAAGAGTTTCCCGGAATTTTCTACATTTAATACTTTTTTGGTTTTACATCGTTTAAGGTCCATAGTTTCCAGTCTATCCTCGAGCTTGATCCTTGACTATGTGTATGACAACAGGATCCCAAGCCAGTGGTAACGAAAGCCGTCTACTCTAAGATTGAAATTAGCCTTTAGCAACATTCTGGGAAAAAATCGTTAAAGTCACATTAGTTAATGCTTATAATGACAAAATGGCTAAGTTAAGAGCCAAGACACTCAAAATATATACTTTAAATGCACTGGATGAGTTGGAAGAACCTGCTACTTATGTTCTAAAACAGAACCAGGTTTCCATTCTACAGGATCCAAATAGTACGGGTGGCTTACTTTAACTCCATAAAAATTGTAGTTGATGCTAGGTAACTTGACTTAGTTTTGAAAGACCTAATCATCGATAACCCTCTCCATGGGATAGATTAATAATAATTAAAAAATTACATCCCCACTATTTTACGTGTAGGGCAAGTACAATTTTTTTTTCTACCACTATGTCTCTGCTAAGCCGTAGACAGACGGGCGGACGGACATGGTGAAACTATAAGGGTTCCTTGTTGACTACAAAATCCTAAAAAGCTGTTATTCACTTAGGCGAGTACTTTTGCTAAAGTTAACGTGTCCTTTAGTCGCGTTAAAATCTTGCAAGGTGTTGCTATTAAATTTGTGACCTCAATCAAAGGAACCTGTTCAATAGTCCTAATGACAAAGCAGCTTTAAAAAAAAAAAACTTAGAAACAGTGACCCAGTATTGTGACAGAAATTAAAAAAGTTTTTGTGAGACTCGGTTTAATATCGACTGTACTTTCTTACACAAACGTTAATTGCTCATCAAGAACAATCAGACGAGCCCAAACTCCATGGGTTTATTCTGTGCTGTTAAGGGTTCCTACGGCCATCTTCAGCTGCATGGTACCAAATTATTGTACTGTCAAAATTTTATTAAATTGTTGATTACGCTAATAAAACTTAACATTTAACCAACATTTGAAATTCTTGGCTTAGATCCTTTCACAACTTTACTAGGTGGCAGGGCCGTATTTACCCCTAGGCCCAGACGCAGGACTTGTACCATAATAATGTTCTCCTAATAGGGGAGGGGGCCCCAAATGCCAAGTGCCTTAGGGGCTCTGGCCCGCTTAGTCCAGCCCTGCTAGATGATTATCATGAGATCTTCACTTAGTGATTGATAAGGAAAATGCTAATAAAACAACATTTATCCAGCGTTTGGAATTATTGGCTTCAATATTGGCTGAGACCCATTAACAACTACCTGGTCATCATGAGACCTTCATTTAGTAAGTGATATAGAAAATTTATTTACTTATTTATTTATTTAGAAAAGGCATAGTTACAAGTCACAAACTTAAGAACTTAAACTAGGGCAAAATGCTAATAATACTTAACATTTAACCAAAATTTGGAATCCTTAGCTTCAATATTGGCTGAGATCCATTGACAACTAGGTGATCATCATGAGACCTTAATTTAGTAAGTGATATAGAAAATGCTAATAATACTTAACATTTAACCAAAATTTTAAATCCTTGGCTTCAATATTGGCTGAGATCGGTTAACAACTACCTGGTCATCATGAGATCCTCATTTGGTGAGTGATATAGAAAATGCTAATAATACTTAACATTTAACCAAAATTTGAAATCCTTGGCTTCAATATTGGCTGAGATCCATTAACAACTACCTGGTCATCATGAGATCCTCATTTGGTGAGTGATATAGAAAATGCTAATAATACTTAACATTTAACCAAAATTTGGAATCCTTGGCTTCAATATTGGCTGAGATCTTGTCACTTGTTCCAATTAAAGCTGAATATCTTGGAAACTACTGCTCCTACTTCCACCAAACATAGCTAAGAACCATCTCGACGGAAAAGTCTTTCGATTAAAAAAAACCGCACTTAAATTGGTCCATCCGCTTGGGCGCTACGATGCCACAGACAGACACACAGATACACAGATACACAGATACACATGTTAAACTTATAACACCCCTCTTTTTTTCGTCGGGGGTTAAAAAGCATGAAATAGCTATGTTACTACCTAGAACTCGGGGAAAAGTATTATCCTCTTCATAAAGTTGGTTGAAATTATCAATAAATTTGTCACAAAATAAAAATTATTTTTTTATAACGGAATAAGGCCTCTTGATACTGTTTTTTAACTCGTTTTCCCAATAGTGCGTTGGTTTTTGTTTGTTAGAAACTGCAGGGCAGCCCGCTATGCCCATAGTATGAGCTATGTTAGGTGCGTTTTCTAAACCGCTTTTCTCTGCGCTTTCTCTCCCACGGGTTTTCCACGTATATTGTTGGGCTTGTACGTACCGTGGCGTAAATATATGTACTGTTTTGTACCTTATTGACGACGCGGTTGGCGAAGTGTTATTCCTACTGACTCGGCGGTCCTGAGTTTCAATCCCGGCAAGGGCAAATATTTTTGAGATGAACTCGAATATTTATTTCTGGATCATGGATGTTATCTATGTTTATATTGTTTTTATCGTCATCTGTTTCCCATAGCACAAGCATTGCTTTGTTTGGGTCGTTTTTCACGAGATAGTCCCACAAAATTGATTTATTTATGCGTGCTCCATGGTACCTATCAACACACAGTCTCTATCCAGATCATTAGAAAGACACGCAAGAAACACTGTATTTCAAAAACACAAAATTAAATTTTTAGTGTTAATATGCAATGCTTGTTATTTAAACCAGTTTTTTTGGGACATTTTGGGAATATCTAAGGACACTTTAATAAAAAAAACTATCAATTTATAACAGCTCATCATCTCAGTTATTTAAAAAGCTTGAAACTGTTAAAAAAGAGGATTTCTTGTAAGAGTAATGTTTCTAAATAGAAAAGTAAGTAAAGACGATGTTGCGTGCGAGGACACGCATGTGGGCAAAGTTCCAAAGATCATATCTTGGAAAATTTTCAATATTTTTTGAATTGACACATCATTTTCAACAAGGACGCCTTAGCTGCTAAGTAACGGCACATACGCCGTCCGAGAGCGCTCCATACGCCGACTCCGGCCGTCATTTCTAGCTGACAGCGTCTGCCACCGTTTCTGCCAGCTTTGTTTATCTTCCGGACTTTCCTTAAATTCTGCAAGATACGTTTCATCAGCCCAGGTGTATTTTATACGCCCAGTGAAATCCGTGTTCGTTTTTATACGCTATTGTTGTCTGTGTATCACTGTTATAGTTATGTAATTTTTATTCATTATTTTCGTTATAAGTGTTTTGCTTTCAATTGTGTAGTGTACTTAAATGTCGATTCCTCCATCTCAGGCCGACAGCCAGCTCAATAGCCAGTCGCCTGTTTACGTACAGTGCCCCCACTGCATACATCCCAAATTCCTTAAAGGGCAACGAGGCCTTCGCATTAATCTGGGCAAATCTCACAAGTCTACAAACAGCCAACCTTCGTCTACTAACCCTTTAACCACCGCCGCCGCTCTACATGATGCTGTTCCTCTCTCCACTACCTTATGCATTCATAAGAAGGCTTTCCCGGTTATCAAACGTATCCCTAGAGGCGCTAGATTTACCGTCGCATCGAGTCTCACAAAGGCAATCGACGAATGCGTCAGTGAAAACTCTCCTTCCAGCTGGGAAAACCTTCTTCTATTTGCATTTAATACCCTACACGTGTCCAAAAAAGATCCTCGTCAGTCACTTACCTCCAAAATTAAATTGAACTGCTCTCGTCAAAATAACATTGATTTATCACAAAGTTATTCCCATACCCAGACGAAACCACGTGACATTTTCAAAATAGTAGAGTCTAAAGTGAACGATGGGGATCTAAAAGGTGCCGCTCAAATCCTATTTTCTAGCGATACCTCAGCTCCAGATACGCCTGAAACCCTTGCTGCCCTGCGAAACAAACACCCGCCGGCCCCTTCAACACAGATCAATCCTGATCCGCCCAACCCTGCTCTGCCTTTTCTGCAAGCATCTGAAGATGCAGTAATGGCCGCAATCTTGGCGTTCAAGAACGGGTCTTCTGGCGGTTTGGACGGCTTAACTTCCCAGCATCTCAAAGACCTGAGTGTTCCTGGTGGTAGGAACAACGACCTACTAGCTAGCTTGACACGTCTTTTGAATCTTATGCTTGCAGGCAAGGTAGACCACAGTGTTGCTCCCACGCTTTACGGTGCCAACCTCTGTGCGTTACGTAAAAAAGACGGTGGCATCCGTCCCATAGCCATTGGAACTACGTACAGAAGGTTGGCATCCAAAGTCTGTTGTAGAAGCATCTCCCAAGACCTAGCAGTCAAATTTCAACCTACTCAACTTGGATTTGGCTCAAAAGGTGGATGCGAAGCTGCCGTACATGCCTGTCGAACCTTTCTCTGTTCCTCCAAGGAACAGGTACTAGTTAAAGTGGATGTTAAAAATGCATTTAACTCGGTAAACCGCGGCGCCTTACTTTCAGAAATCCAAAAAAATATCCCCTGTGTGTATCCTTACCTCTGGCAGTGCTACAGCTCGCCTTCACACCTTATGTATAGAGACCACAGCATTATCTCGTCAGTCGGCTGTCAGCAAGGCGACCCTCTCGGCCCGGCCATTTTTAGCCTAGCAATTCATCCTATAATCTCGACTCTAAAATCAAAATTCAATATCTGGTACCTCGATGACGGAACTCTCGGAGGTGATGCGAATACGGTCCTTTCGAATCTGTCATCCTTAATTTCAAAATTTAAAGCAATTGACCTAGACTTAAACATGAATAAATGCGAACTATACATAAGTCCAGACAATGGCAATAGATCTCAAATTGCTCAAAACTTTGAAATTTTATGTCCGGGCATAAAGATCTTAACTGAGAAATCGCTTCACCTCCTAGGCGCCCCTATTTTCGAGGAGTCCTACCCAGACTTCATCGAAAAACAATTACATAGCATTTCACAACATTCGGACCGGTTGCTCAAAATTTGTGCCCATATGGCCTTTTTCATCATTCGTTTCTGCCTTTTCGCCCCAAAGTTGACATACGCAATAAGATGCAGTCCATTGTGGAAATTTCCAAACTTATGCGAAAAAGTAGACAACTCCATCCGTCTTCAATTAGAACACATTTTAAACATCCGCTTTGATGACAGGCAGTTCGTGCAAGCTACCCTCCCAATTCGGTTCGGTGGTGTCGGTGTAAGGCAGATCTCCAGTCTCGTTCTTCCTGCATTCCTTTCCTCTGTGTACAGTACACTACCCCTGACAGGAGGAATTCTCTCACCAGCATTACCTGACCCCGAGATTGCGTACTTGTTGGAGGCCGAAGAAGCCTGGCGATTAGCCTGCCCGGAAAAGACCTCCCATCAAATAGGCATATTCAGAGGGTCTGGGACGAACCAATCTGCTGCCAGGCCCGCGATTGGCTCCTGAGCTCATCGATATGCAACTCCGAAACGGCCCGACTTTTAGCGTCCTCCCAAAGGGAATCAGGCTACTGGCTTCACGCGTATCCTTCTGCTCATTGCGCAACTTTATTAGACAACAATTCGCTGAGGCTGGCCGTCGGTCTCCGTTTAGGCGCCAAAATTGTTGTCCCCCACCGGTGTCCCTGCGGCAGCGCAGTCGATTGTTTTGGACACCACGGCCTTTCCTGCAGGAAGAGCGCAGGCCGCTTTTCCCGCCACGCTTGTCTCAACGATGTAATCCGTCGGGCCCTTGCCAGCGTTAACGTGCCAGCTGTACTAGAACCACCTGGCCTCGCACGTGACGATGGCAAGAGACCCGACGGAATGACCCTCATTCCATGGCAAATGGGACGGCCTCTCATCTGGGACGCTACTTGCGTAGACACCCTGGCTCCGTCCCATTTGTCCAGTACGTCGCTGAGAGCTGGCGGGGCAGCGGTTTGCGCTGAGGCTGCAAAGCGCCGCAAATATGTAGGTCTCTCTAATAACTTCATATTTGCGGCGTTCGCAGTGGAGACACTCGGACCGTGGAGTCCAGACGCCCACAAACTTTACTTTTTAATAAAAAAAAAACTTTCCGAATGTTCTTCGGACCACAGAGCCGGCTCATTCCTCGGCCAAAGGATTAGCTTGGCTATTCAACGGGGGAATGTAGCCGGCATCATGGGTACCCTGCCGCAGGGCCATGATTTGGGGGACATCGGTTTTGCTAGTTAATTTTATTTAGGTTAAGTTGTGTACTGTTAATTTTTACTTGTGTTTCGTTTACTAATAAATATATTTCAAATTACATATATGTCCTTACACTACAACAATAAAACACAAATAACCACCCAAGTATCGCAATACGGCAGCGAGGATTAAAAACAAGATCCCAAGTTCAAAGTAACTAAAGAAGCCCACGCACTACGCAGTGTGAGTCACCATCGAAACAAATTACTCCACTACCGAACGCGAACTCGTCCGTGTTCCTTACGAATACGAGCTAGTGCGACCGAATGACGAACTTTGCCTTGTAACATTGTTGGAACACAGTCCTGTTGAATGAATTTGGACCTCATTCCGTGAGCCGAAGGGTCACCCGCATGGTATTATAGTTGTCCCGTTAGAGGCCCGTGCCCTATAGGTACTGTAACCTTGGAGAGGAACGTTGAACTATCAAAAATCACTATTGTCTCAAGTCCTGCTTTTGTTTCGATGTTGGGAATACTGCATTTTATTCGGTTTTAGGTAGGGGTTTATTTAAGGTTGGTTTCTTTTTAACACGCTACAATTAGCTTCATTTGTGGTTGTGACTAAGTTTGCTAGTTTATTTGTTAGTAACTACATAGGTACTTAATCAAATCATGGAAGTAACTTCTAACCTACTTCTGATTGTCGTATCGAAATAAAACTTCATAAATATGTAGGTAGTAGTAGGGCCTCGTGCAGGGTCCGTCCGGATTGTTACTACCGTCTTGCCTACTAACCCACCGCCAAACAGCAATGTTCGCATTGTTGTGTTCCGGTGTGGGGGTAAGATTGCCGGTGAAATTACTAGCATAGAGGCATTCTATCTTCGTCCTCCGGGTAGGCACAGGCAAGCACTTGTGACTCCTCTGGTGTTGCAGACGTGAGTCCAATTCGGAGCTGATCTGATGAAGCAGGTGCCGGTGTAAGTAGGAACTCCTAAACAGCACATAAATTTATTTTGTACCAGCTGCGCCGTGCGGTGTTACTCGCTTATCTCAAGGGAACACTACATTTTTCCGGGATAAAAAGTAGCCTATGCGTTAATTCAGGGTGTCAGCTAGCTTCAAACCAAAATTTATCAAAATATGGTGCAGCCGTTTGAGCGCGAAGAAGTAACAAACACACACATAAACACACTAACAAACTTGCGCTTTTTTATTATTAGTATAATTTTTTTAACAGAAACTTATTTTATTCGGAAACTGACCAGCTGTAAACGCCGTATCAGTTAAGGGGTGTTTGAGTAGCTTACCTTTTAACTTCAACATTCTTATTATCAGTTGGAATGAAATCTTTTATAAGACTACTGTAGCCTTACTGGGACGATGGTTTCAAGAAACAACACATTCCCGGACAACACGTCGAGAGACTTAAATAAAGAAAGACCCTAGTGATACAGCACCACGACTGTGGGCGGTCATTTTTATCTTTGCACAATTCCATCTAAAGCCGAAGACTTTTCATAATTTTTATACCTGTACATGCAAATTCCTTTTGCCGTTTTTGGAAAGAACTTTTATTCATGAGTTTTATCTGCAGCAGCATGCAATTTTCAGAGTGGTCCTATGTCCGTGAACGATTCAAAAGCGCGTCATATGTATGTAATCAAAATGAATGGAAATTTATAACGGATGCCACCATAACCCCGTCTTTTGGACATTGTTTGTATGTCGGAACGTCGTCGTTGTGTTCTCAATTCTTATAGTGCCAAAACGGCTGTACGGGTTTCCATTTATGGTTCGATTTTCCATATATGGTAAAGGGGTGACATGCAAGGATGGGTTTTTACCGTCTTATTACTGTACCGGTGGTTTTCGGTGCACAGATTTTACACACTTACTTTAACAATAAAGTGAATGCGGGATGGATGAAATGGTGAGAGGTCTCTGGAACAGCTTGTGTACCAAAATTGAGTATCGGTACACAGGGTCGAGGTAATCCTCGCCGATGAGAAAATTAGACTGAACTTGTCTGACTCCGACAAATTATAATGCAACACCACTGACCTGAACTGCTGCACGCCGTTTCTTCAAATGTTGAAAATTTACATGAAATGAATGTCACGAATGCCCGGGCTTCTATTCATTGTTGGTTGCACATAACGAACTGGCAATGAGTTTAACACAGTTTTTGTTGGGTTGTGACTATTTTAAAAACGGATTCACAATTTTTCACTTCTTGTTGTTTTATTTTCGACGCGCGCGGACGCGAGAGCTCGCAGTTGTAGATGGCGCTAGGTGCAGCATGCGCATTGGCTCAAATGCGTAATGCCATCGTCAGACAATTTATCGATATCAATTATTGATGTTAAAAACTGTAACGCGAACATTCCGCCCACCAAAAATATTAGTATTTTTCTAAATAATTGTATATTTATATATATATATATATATATATATTTTATATAAAAATCTAACTAAAACATAGCAACACTGGCCATATATATATATTATTTATTTCTTAAGTAAATGATAGAATCGGGACATATATACATGAGTGATAAGCTAAGTTAACTTAATCACAACCGTCTGGCAATGGACAAAGTTTAACCAAGGGTCTCCGAAGAGTACCCGTAGCCGTCTTAACAGTCGCTTGACGGATTACGCCGTCGGGACTAGCATGTAGTTCTACGACTCGAGCTAATGGCCAGTGTAAAGGATATACATTATCACTTTTAACAATAACCACTGAATTTACCTTTAAAGGTTTAGAATTTTGGGTCCATTTAGCCCTTTGAGTTAATGAATTTAAGTACTCAGCGCTCCACCTTTTCCAAAAACCCTGATGCAATTGCTGGATGAGCTGCCAACGATTAAGTCGATATAGCTTTACATCAGTTAAGTCCTCTTCGGGTACCGTTGTCAGAGGCTCCATAGTCAAAAAATGGCCTGGGGTTAAAACATTCATGTCATTCGGATCTGAACTAAAGGGACACAAAGGGCGTGAATTCATTGTGGATTCGATCTGGGTAAATAACGTATAAAGTTCCTCAAACGTCAAACATTGCGTACCAACCGTTCTGTATAATAATGACTTTGCCGCTTTTATTTGGATCTCCCACACGCCTCCGAAATGGGGAGCCGCCGGGGGGTTGAATCTAAAATCTATTTTGTTTTGACTGGCTGCGGTGGACATTAATTCTGATAGCTGGTTCTTAGCCCCTACAAAATTTGTTCCACAGTCGGAATGGATTACATTGCATCGACCGCGCCTAGCTATGAAACGTCGTAGAGCAGCTATAAAAGCTTCAGAGGACAGATCAGATACAACTTCCAGGTGAACTGCTTTGGTTGTGAAACAGATGAAGAGGCAGAGATATGCCTTGCCTATTTTTGCTCCTCTATGAGTTCCGTGTTTAATATTGAAAGGACCACCAAAGTCAACGCCTACCACAGAGAATGGTTTAACTGCATTTACACGTGCAGCTGGCAAATCACTCATAAAGGGTTCCAAAACCTTAGGATTTGTTCGGAAGCATCGAACACATTGTTGTAGTGCAGATTGAATCGCACGTCTGGGGGACAGAATCCAAAATTGCTGAGATATTATATAATGTGTCGTATTTATACCAGGATGGCAATTGTTACGGTGGGTTTCACGTATAATTAACTTGGTTAGATCAGACTTACGGGGTAATAAAGCAGGATGCTTGTGTTCGTACAACAAACCAGATCGCGCAAGCCTACCGCCCACCCTGAGCACTCCGCTTTCATCGATAAATGGGTTCAATTTTCGAAATGGTTTCGACAAGGGTTTACCAGCTTGAAGCCGCTCCATTTCTGTCAAAAAGTGTTGATCTTGAGTTCGTTTGACAAGTAGTCGCAAGGCGTCTCTGCGCTCCGAGTTTGATAGTATACCGATTGATTTGTCCCTTGGGTTACGAAGATTGTGGATGAGTCTCAAGCAATAGACGGCGAGACGTATGACCTTACTCAGGGCAGCATGGTCTTCCAGTAACTTGTCCAAAACGTTGGTTGTTTGTTCAGTTAGTAATACCGTTACACGCTCTTCGCATTTCACATCGTCTTGAACTTCTTCGGTTTCTGTACTTATCGGCCAAAATTCACTGGCTTGCTTGAGCCAAAATGGTCCCGCCCACCATAGGGGGTGCTCAATAAGATCTTTTGGTAATGCGCCTCTTGAACATACGTCAGCTGGGTTATCTTTTGTAGAGATGTGATGCCAGCATGAGCGAGGGACAATTTCTTGAATGTGACTTACCCGATTAGCCACAAACGTTTTCCATCGAGATGGGTGAGATTGGAGCCACGATAGAACTACAGTCGAATCTGACCAAGCATATGTTTGCTCTATTGGTAAGTCATTAGTATACGTATTCTTAACGTATTGTAGCAAATCTGCAAGCAGGACTGCAGCACACAACTCCAGACGAGGCAAAGTTTGCTGTTTTAAAGGGGATACACGTCCCTTGGCACACACTAATTTTACAGTTATGTGACTATTGGCATCAACGGCTCGGAGGTAGACGACAGCTCCATACCCAGCTTCTGAACTGTCACCAAATCCGTGCAATTGATATGACACTGCCTCGTCAACAGTGATGCGACGTGAAATACGAATCTTTCTGAGTAATGGCAGTTGTTCGATATATGAACGCCACTGATTAACAATGTTGTCTGAAGGTTTTTCGTCCCAACCGATGCCTTGAACCCACAAAATTTGGATTAGCCGTTTGGCTAGAAAGGTGACAGGTGACAAAAAACCTAACGGATCAAAAATGCGCGCAATTTCACTTAAGATGTTACGTTTGGTGCATTCCCGTTCACAGTACTTCACATCAAATACGAAGTTGTCGGCACTCCATTTGAGCCCGAGAACTTTTAAAGACGTGACTTCCTTATCATCAAATGAAGCCGATCCATGTAAACAATCCTCAGGACGAATGTCGTTCAATAGCTCGGGTACATTGCTTGCCCATTTTCTTAATTCAAATCCACCACATTTAAGTAAGTTAATGACTTCTTCTTTAAGTACGTTGGCTTCCTCTAAAGATGAAGCACCTGTAGTGACATCGTCCACATACAAGTCGGATTTTAGGATTTTGGCAGCTAGAGGAAACTTCTCACCTTCGTCGTTGACAAGTTGTTTGATAGTTCGACACGCGAGGTACGGTGCAGCAGAAGTACCGTAAGTCACAGTTTCTAAACGGTATTCCTGAATCGGAGAATTGTGATCGAACCTCCAAAGAATGCGTTGATAGTCTTGATCTTCAGCTCTTATCTTTACCTGATGGAACATTTGTTTCACATCTCCGATGAATACCACAGCATGCAATCTAAAACGTAGGAGAACTGTTGTTATGTTTCCTTGTAGTCTGGGACCAATAAGCAATGCATCATTAAGAGATTGGCCAGAGGAACATACAGCCGATGCATCAAAGACAACTCTAGTCTTTGTTGTTTCACTCTCAGGACGGGTAACGCAGTGATGTGGAATATAATATTTACCTTTTGTTACTTCTCCAACATCTACTGCCGTCATATGCTGATTATCTTCATAATCCATCAAAAAATCCTTGTATGCATTATAGAGTTGTGGATCCTTGAGCAGTCGACGTTCCAAGAAATAAAATCTTCGCAGAGCAATTTCACGGGATCCTGGAAATTCAGGGCGCTCTTCAGACTTAAAAGGCAAAGGAACTATGTAACGCCCATCTTCATCTCTGCTTGTACCTAATTCATATTTCCTTTCACATAGCTCTTCTTCTGAGGTTAGTCTTGATGAATAGGGAATATCTTCGAGTTCCCACATCCTTCTGACATGTTCATGTAGGGACACATCACTAGTGCACAGTAGCGTACAAAGATTATTGCTTATCTGCTTACTTGGCACACTGGTTTTGCCAATCAGTAACCAACCAAATACTGAATTCATAGCTGAAGGCTGATTTGCTTCTCCATCGATTCGGCCAGGTAGCATGACATTTGTAAAGACTTCAGCCCCAAGCAATACATCAATTTGTCCCGGGATGTTGCATTGAGGATCAGCGAGCTGCAGATTTTTAACATGTTTCCATGATGATGTATCAAGGTGCATCGATGGCATAATGCCACAGATTACAGGTAATGTCAGTAAATCAATGTTGAAATAAGTTTGATCGTCCTTTCCTATACAACATGAGATTGATCCAGTGACCTTAGCTGACGTTGTACCTAATCCGCTTACATTCCTTTTAGCAGTCGAAGGTGTGAACCCTAGTCGGCGCGCTGCATCTTCTGATATGAAATGCGCTTGACTACCCGAGTCAATCAGTGCACGCATAGATTGGTAATTGCCCCTGGAATCTCTTATTTGAATTTGTGCAGTAGAAAGCATTACCACAGAATGATGGCTGAATGTAGTCAGTGCATTTGGTTCTGATTGTATATCATTTGTACTTGTAGTCATTGCTGGGTAAAACTCCTCACTTGCTTCCGGCATAGCAGGCATGGCATGCTGAGGCGGAGTATTGTCAATATGTAATAGAGTGTGATGCTTTTGTTTACACCTTTGACATCTGAAAGGTGACTTACAGTCTCTTAGGTAGTGTGATGCCTTCAAACAATTGAAACACCATTGTCTTTGTTTAGCAAATTCTTGACGTTCAGCAACCGATTTAGCGAGAAATGAGGAGCAATTATTTATAGAGTGCTGTTCCTGACATAAAGAGCATTTTGAAATTCCCCTCATTTCAACACCATCCGAAACAAGAGTGTTAACGGGCATACTCTTGTTAACGCGATTACCAGGAGGCGTACCGAACCTTAAAGGCATTTTATAGCCTGATGTTGAGGGCATTAGCATTTTATTTTCCTTTTGCTGGAAATGACTATCACACACTAAAGCGTCACATCTTGAATATATAAATTCCTTCAGGGAGGAGTAAGATGGTAAATTTGGAGAGGGTTGAGTTTCCTCAAAGTCACAACGCGTTTTTGTATCCAATTTGGATAAGACTAGGTAACATAATACAAAATCCCATTGATCTACAGGCAGATTTAGTGTTTTAAGTATTTTCAAATTTTCATTGAATGTGTCAAATATGCGTCTATATTCCAGAGGCGAGCTTGCCTTTAAGTTAAAGTTCAACATTTCCTTCCAACAGGTATATGCTAACTCACGATTATTTTTATAACGTTTGATAAGAGCATTGTAGGCTTCCACATAATAATTACCAGTGACAGGATATGTACTCACCAAGACAAGCGCATCTCCCTTTAGGCAAGAAATGAGATAGTGCATCCGCTCCGTGTTGGTTAAGGCTTCATTCATGTGTATTAATGAGTTGAATGTGTCGTAAAATGTTGGCCATTGTTTAATGTCACCCGAAAATGCCGGAAGAACTATTTTAGGTAACTTGATATTATTGGGCAAATGTGAGCGCTGACTAGGCAATTCATTTACTGCACTATCACTGGCATATTCTGCTGGGACCAAATTCCGATGTAATGTTAGTATATTGTAATAGATTTCATCACACTGAGTCTGCAAGGAGTCTGCATTTTCTACACTTTCATCACCACTTGCCTCTAGGTCTAATATACTCAAGTGACACTCTTCAAAGGTTGTATAGGACTTCTCAACATTAGAATAGTGTGACAGAAACAACGCTAAGTTTGTCCTATCTTCTATCGCCTGTTCACCTACTTCTAACGTTTTAGATAATCTGTTTAAAGACATCGTACGCTTTCGACGTAATACAGGTAAATCTTTGACAGTATTCTCCATTGTTTTCTGTTTAGAACCACCGCTTTCTTTACTACCCATAGTTTAGTTTATTTTTAGGCACTATTAAAAAACACAACAACACTACTATTTAGCACAAAAAGTAAGAAAACTACACTAAAACACTTCGAAAACAAATGTCACTCATGGGATAAAATTACGTTCTCTGACATTTCATTTGACGTCTTTATCGCGTTCCGTAATACGTCAACTCTCTGTAAACCTTCATGTGCAGTCGAATTTTCAAAATGCAACACTTATAATTGTATAAAACGGAACGTGGTATGAACTGCAAAATAGGCCATATGTACTAAGAAAAAGAATTATATATTTTCGTTTTATTTATACGAAATATAACATTAATCTGAATGAATCACCACAATAAAGCATCATACATCTAATTATTATCGATTATCGTAAGTACCCGACTAAAAATACAGACACCGAATTATTAAAGATTGTCTTGTACGAACTTACAATACCTACCAAGTATGATTTCAGTACTAACATAAAACAACAATATGATTATCGCAGGCCAACAGAATTGTATAAACACCAACGAAATGAAAGATTGTCTTATACGATCCTACGATATCAAGCAGATTTTAGTACTGAACCGAATATTCAAGAGATGTGTAACGAAACATTATGTACACAAATTACGACACAAAAAAAAATAAGATAAATTGAATTATTTGTTGTTATCTCCGAATCCACAACACACATCGCATCCACAAATAATTCCTGAATCGCGTTGGTCAAGCATCCGCCATAGTAGTGTAGGTAAATTTGTTAGTGTTTTGTTTTATGGATTATTATTGAAAAATAAGGATATTTTGGAACTGGATGATTGAATGAACATAAAATATCATGAACTTAAAGCAGAAATTCAGTAGCTATGTAGTTAAAATGATGGATATTGCGTATTTTTTATACATGGATATTAATATTTGTTTTATTTCATGTTTCTATTGCAATTAATAAAAATGGCGGACGGAATCTATTTTCTAATAAGAATCTTTCCCTGGTTTTTCGGCACCAAAATAGTGTACCAAAATTGAGTATCGGTACACAGGGTCGAGGTAATCCTCGCCGATGAGAAAATTAGACTGAACTTGTCTGACTCCGACAAATTATAATGCAACACCACTGACCTGAACTGCTGCACGCCGTTTCTTCAAATGTTGAAAATTTACATGAAATGAATGTCACGAATGCCCGGGCTTCTATTCATTGTTGGTTGCACATAACGAACTGGCAATGAGTTTAACACAGTTTTTGTTGGGTTGTGACTATTTTAAAAACGGATTCACAATTTTTCACTTCTTGTTGTTTTATTTTCGACGCGCGCGGACGCGAGAGCTCGCAGTTGTAGATGGCGCTAGGTGCAGCATGCGCATTGGCTCAAATGCGTAATGCCATCGTCAGACAATTTATCGATATCAATTATTGATGTTAAAAACTGTAACGCGAACAGCTTGTGATCCACGAATGCCCCTTAAACTTAAGGGGAAAATCTATAAAATGATCATAAGTGTTGTGCAACGAAAGTGACGGATGAAAGAAGAATGCACGCAGCCGAGATGAGAATGTTGAGATGGATAGATCGGATTAGAAATGAGTATATAAGGGGAAGTTTGAAAGTAGCACCCGTGACGGACAAAATCAGGAGCAGTAGGTTAACATGGTATGGGCATGTAATGAGGAAGGATGAACGTCATATTGGTAAAAGAATGTTAGGGATGAATGTCGAAGGACGAAGAGCGATAGGTAGAGCGAAAGGACATAAGAAAGAAAGGAGTAAGCGCTGAAATGACGAATAATAGAGATGAATGGAAGAAGAAAACATGTGCCAACCCTACATAAGTGGGTTAAGGGCAGGGAGATGATGATGAGATTTAACACTGCCGACATTGCCGTCAAATCATTCGTGCACCAAATACCCTGGGGTTTGCTTATTACTCTCCCCTTAATATTGAAAATCTCTATATGAGCTGGCGTTATCGGTTGTCTTGTAACAGTCGTGGCATTTATTATTTATTATTATTTTATTATTTATTTTATTTATTTAAGGATTACCAACAGATAACACATCAGACTATAACATAGAATAAGTACACAAATGACAAACAGGATGCTTATCCAATTATAGGTAACCACGGCTAACAATTATAAAAAATAATGTTGATTGTTTTTATGAATTGGCTAATAGTGCGGACAGAGTAGTAAGAAAGTTAGACTAATTTATCCCCCGGTTATAAAAAGCCTTTCGACTAACTACCCAAGTATGCTTAAACAGCCTTTATTCACTAGATTAGTTGTATAAGTGCTTTATAAGCGCATTGTGCAGCTTGTGCGTTGCTTGGGTACAGTACGTATGGAAAAAAAGGATGCCGCGGGCGAAATTCCCAGCATCCTCGAGTTATTGTTAAACAAAGTGAGAAATTCATATGTAGTCATAAGCTTTAACATAATGACATAACACATTCTTTCTACTTAGCATGACTGCAAGAAATGCGCGAATTGTTTCAAATTGCGACTTCTCTTTGCCTTTTGTTTTCATATTAAATATTTCATATTATGATATAATTTCACACTGCGAGTGAATACATTCTAAATGACTGCAATGCTGCGTTGCGAATTATTTTTTGTTCTTTGGCTTGTATATTAATGTACAGAATTCGAATTAGTTTGTTCATTATCTATATTTCCATACGGAGCGAATAATGAGTGCTTTATTGTAACAAAAAGGGACTTAAACGCGAGCAAAAAAGTGTTTATTAAGACTCTTTTTGTTGTAACAATGTGTGATATCGTGTAGGTAAGGATAAATCAATATAATAAGTGCTTTGTTATTGCAAGCTGATATTTAACTTGTAATGATTGTTTGTACGTATGTATGTATGTTCGAGTCAAATCTTCCAAGGACAATTTAAACCACTTCTCGGTGACCGATTGACATACAACTTGGTATGACGTAGCTTCGATGACAGTACAATAAATTGACACCAGAGCGCTGGTCTGATGATGATGAAAGGTATTCATAAGAACTGTAATTAAATAACGCAATTCTACCATGTTTGAGCTTCATAAAATAGTCTCGGTCTGCGAATAGTTGACAGATACTTAGAAAAAGGACAAACGGCATCAAAAGCTTGTCACGATTTTCTTGCTAGATGTTAAGTTCGATTGTATTAGAAGGGTTGACCTGTCGAAGGTATTTAATTATGTCTATTTCTCAGGCACGCTCCGCATTTTAAATGGACCGATGGGTTATAACGTATGTGATGTCGATGAATTCATAGTGTTCGTGTAGTGAGATAGTCTATGATTTCGAAGAGTCATTTATGAACAATATTATCAGCTTATTTCCATTTATTGTTACTTACTATAGATTTGTTTTATAATATTTCTGACATCAAATGTGCTTACAGAGATAACATTTATTCATCTCCAGGTTTCTGCATTTGTAAACTATACTGAATTGTATGTTTGTATGTATCTTATTTATCACACAACGACATGTTAAAATACATTCACGACAAAGACAAAAAAGAAAAGATTTCTGATTTGCAACAACTTCTAGTATCCTTATGATTCACTCACTGTTAGAATATGCCACTGGAATGAAGTCCATCATTTGTACACACTTCGGTTTTGTGCAATACAGCTTAAATAAATAAATAATAAAAGACAAACTTATCGTAAAAAAGGGTTCTTTAGGTTGAATAAGGAAAAAAAATAATAATTAATATACATAGAATATTATAAAATCCAGGTACTAGATGATTACAAGAAAAATAACAAGTTACTTGCGCTCGTTTCGCAACTAGAGATGGTTATAGAAAACTCTTTTCCACCTTATCTAAGACTTAGCCGAGGGCGATGCCTTTGTTATTCTTCGGCTGAAGTTTTACTACTAATTAATCCCTTCAGACTTCAATTATGTTATATTATTTTTATAAGTTATATCTCAACAACTCACGGGTACCTTGATATTGAGAAAACTTATAAAAAATTATAAATGTAAAAGCAATATCACTATAAAGCTATCATAAAAAAAACTGTAATAATAACTGCTTTTTTTACCGTAATTAAGATTGGGGGCGGACAAATTCAGTGTCATGAAAAAAAAGAATTGTTCCGCGCACATTTATACAGATAGCTTAAGACTTGGGTTCAACTCGCGTTTATCACGTGGCAGTTGAAATGTAATTAAAAAATAATGTGTGTTATTTAACATCGCACTAATAATCAAAACTCACTCAACTGCCTGGCTTTTCAGACATGCTACGAAATGGAGCGATACCTCCGCGAGGAGCCGCGGGGCAAGCGCCGAGAGCCTCCCGAGGAGGACTGGGCGCGCTCCCCGGCGTCCTCCCCGCAGTCACCTCCTTCCCCCCTGTTCACCGTGTCAGCGGTCAAGAGCGAGCCGCCCAGCGATTCTGATGAGCCAAAAGGTAAGGACGCTACCCTCACCTCAGTTCACATCATCGGTAGTCAAGAGTGAATGGTCCAGAGACTTCAGTAACATAACCTTCTGAGAACTAGGCGTGCTGCCTAGCGTTCTCGCTGCAGTCACCCCCCTCCCCGGCGTCTTCGCAACAGTCACCCCCTATTCACCGTGTCGGCCGTCAAGAGCGAGGTGCTTAGCGACTGATGAGCCAAAAGATAAGGACGCCACCCTCACCCCAATTCACCGCGTCTATAGTCAAGAGTAAAAGGCCCATCGACTAGTTGGCTTCACTAACATTCAAAGCCTTCTACAGTTTTCACCCCAGTCGCCTCCTTCTCTCCTTTTCACCGTGTCGGCCGTCAAGAGCGAGGTGCTCAGCGACTGATGAGCCAAAAGGTAAGGACGCCACCCTCACCCCAATTCACCGCGTCTATTGTCAAGAGTAAAAGGCCCATCGACTAGTTGGATTCACTAACATTCATAGCTTTCTACAGTTTTCACCACAGTCGCCTCCTTCCCCCCTTTTCACCGTGTCGGCCGTCAAGAGCGAGCCGACCATTGTAAACGAGCCAAAAAGTAAGGCTCTATCATTTTTGTAGGCCTCGCTAAAGTCAGTACAGCGCCAACATCCCTGTTCGCCGCATCGGTGGCAAACATCGACTGTAGCGAAGCGAATGGTAAAGACACATACGTTCACGGTTCACCGCGTCCCACTAGTGGCAGGACTAGACTGAAAAAGTAGTCAAGAGTAAATGACCCTGCGACTTCACTATCATTGCTTTCTGAGGAAAGTATCCCAACTCCCTCCTAGTCAACGCGTTACTGCTCAACATCAACTCTGAAAGTAGGTTTCACCAACATGACCTCCCAGAGATTGTGTGGGCCAAGGTTCTGCACGCGCTCCGCTATCCAACGGCTTCCGGCAAACTTGACCGGACTGCCGGTCCAGCCTGCTGGAGGGATCTCTGCGCTGCGCCTTCAGGTACGCGGTCGCCCCACTCGAAAACCTTTCTGCTCTAACGGTCATCGGTTCTACGAGCTATGTGCCCTACGCAGCTCTTTAAGTCTGAGCTATGTCCACGACCATGGACGGTGGTAAATGACAATTTTCATTTAATCGTTGAATTGATTTGTATTGTAAGAGATAAATAGACCATTCTTTTTCCACAGGCACAATACAGCCAGACTGGGCGATATCATCACCGCCGACCCCACCAGCCCTGTTCACCATTTCTGCGGTCAAGAGTGAACCGCCGAGCGACTCGGATGAGCCTAGAGGTACGCCTCCCTATCATAGCCGTGCGAATTAGAGCCTATTAGCTAAAGGAGAGACCACACCGCTGCTCAAGCAATCTATTATTTGAAAATAGCGCGATGATTTCGTCACGCCACGTCAAGCTCGGAGTGGTCGATCTTTAATAATGAAATGTTTGCCATAAATTGAGTTGTTCATAATTTTATTAAATATTACTTCATCATCAAGAATCTTGGGAGTAAAATCAGTAATGTCCTTCACAATTTTATTTTCAACTTTTCAGGAAAGTTGTTAAATACCTTATAGGTTCTACTGACTGAGTTTTTCATAAATCCTTTAAAGTTTATGGTTACAGAATTGTGGCTTAAAATTTATGGCAAACATTACATTTAAGTATATGACTTTCAATAATTATTATCCTAGTAGGAGACTCGTGCGAATTTTAACATAAACCTGCATACATTGACAATCATGGTAAAATAAAACAAGCCACAGATCGCGTCACGTAAAAAGAGCGCTGGATATCTTCCTCTGTCGTATAAATGATTACTGCGCGACAAGATTAACAGCGCTTTTTACGTGAAGCTACTGTATTCTCTTTCCCGGCGATGATTCAAGATGAAGTCACGTTTAGATGCGTACCATACGCGATGACGTCATTATGAACCGCTGACTTTAAGCTGTCAGGAAGAGAACGTAACTTGTTTTATAGTATCATGGCTGAGTTTTTAGGCCTCTGCAATTATGTAAAATGTTTAAGAGTCACATTAACTAAACTCATAAATTGGCATTTTAGTTCAATAGACACAATCTCACTGGCTTTTTCACTTAGCCTAGGCTTTCAAATCACTTAAATAGATGTCTCATTTAGTTAGTACCCTACATTATTCTATAATTTTCAAAATTCACCTGCATCTAAATTCCCAAATTGGCCTTTTAAGCTAGAAGACACGATCTTCAATTCAAATTCCAAACCAAATAAACGTAGGTACGTCATTACATTGGCAAAACTCGACTAAGTTGTGGTCTAAATGTGTAGGTCCCCACGGATTGGCCCCCTCTCGACTCTAAAGGGATTCTTCGGTCAGATCAACCGAATGTATTCACAACTCCATAAGTTAAGTCGGGGGTAGTGCGCCAGCGAGGCAAGTGCGTCTACCATATCGAAAAATCTAAAAGTTCAGATGTTATAATACTAACGCCATTGTACTTCTGCCAACAAACTATAGTTCCATAGTTGTAAGATGGTAGAGTAATTTACCATGTGTACCTTTCGGGTTTTCGATATAGTAGGTGCGTGCATCGTCCCATCAGACCTTAGCTTGCTGAGCCCGAGTGGCTTTCTTTCATGATGATGTGTAGGCCTCGAAATTATTGTTATGATATTAGTCATGTATGAGATGTCCAATTACGAACAATACCAGGGGCTAGATTACAATGGAAATAATCAGAGCTGCACTTTTGACCAGTTTTGTGGATACAAGAGGTTGGCGTTTTTGTCAGAGATCTGTTCGACGAAACAAAACCTGACTTAAATTCAGGAGCTTCCAAGAGTCAAAGCGATTTTCATCGCTCGACAACTGATTCGTTTGGCAGGTGCGTTAGCGCCAGACTGGGAGATAACGTCGCCGCCGACGCCGCCGCCACTCTTCACCATCTCAGCGGTCAAGAGCGAGGTGGTCAGCGATTCGGATGAACCTAGAGGTGGGATTTAGGTCTCGGTGTCAATATGTGGAAATAGCTCTAAAGAAATGCATCTATGTGCCATTATGGCGATCGCCGAATCTTAGTCATGGAAACGGTGAAACTAGAGGTACTGTTAGGCCTCGGTTTAACTTACATGCGACTCATGCGAGAGCTTAGGGCTTATCGATGCTCATATATCATTTTCAGTTTGTTAGAGCTGGCAGCAGGTCACGGCTTAGTATCGTCAATAAAAAATATAAACTCCGGATTTTAATTAGGCGAACTAACTTGACAGTTCATTGCACACGAATGTTGCCACATTTTCGCTAGTGTTGTTAATATCGATAATTAAAAAAACCAGTTCCTACCAGAGGTTTAGTTAAACAGCATTAAAAAAAAGTAGACATTACGTATTTCATAAATTTTGAATTATTGTGTTTGAAATCTAACTAATAATTTTATTACACGAATCAATAATAAAAAAACGGTTGCTATTAAAATACTTACATCGAACGAACTTTATTTTTAGGACATCGCTAAGAACGCTGTCCGCCTTTTTGTTTTCTTGACAGTTCCATAGTACTATCGAATACACTGATAACTGTACATTTTTAAACGAATATAAACCGTATTACAACATAATTAAGTGTCTATGGATGTATTGTTAAGGTTATATCGACATATTTGTATCGACATAAACCAACCACTATTTTTTTTTCTATTCCTGACAACACTTTGAGCTGTCAAGTTAGTTCGCCTAATTAAAATCCGGAGTGTAGTAGGTAAGGTTAGTCGGGCAAACGAACTTACAATATCGGGTTATTGAAAAGTACAAATGTCATGCTAGCGTCCTCTTAGTTATGCCAACTAAACTAACTACAGAGCACTGACTTACAATTAGCCAATTGTAATATGGCATTTATAGTACATCTGTACTTTTAGATATTTCGATATGGGAGCTGTTCTTATCCTGGTGCGTTGCGCTGATTGACCTTATTATAGCAGTATTCTGGATTTTAAATAAAGTAGGACCATCAAGCGATATTATATCGTAAGATTAGTAAAAGTTAGCATCATACAAAGATTTACAGTCACTATGTATACCATAGGCAGCCTGGAGCCCTTTTGAATCTTTATATCATGTCATGCTCTTAAAGATATTCATTTTATAGCACAGTAGAAGCCTCCTGATGTCACTCATTGAAAAACTAATCTGATTAGTTATATTTCACGACATAAAGTTTTTCTAAATATAATTTATAGTTACTAATGATATTTTAGCGCAATTCTCGATTATATCAATGTAGTACCTATCCTGTATATCTTCTGTCATATTTCATATTCTCAGTAGCACGGCTTTACCGGCATTTGCATTGTGCTTACAATATCCATACTGTAGGAAAAAATAACCCTTCGTCTGTAGGAAGGCCCGGAGGGTAAGAGTGATTTAACCAAACATTGAAACTTTGAAAGCTCGTCGGGGATCAACACAGCGGATGGGATACGTTATTTCGGATATTTTTTTTGTTTTTTTTTTTTCAATCGACACGTTCTAGAGCGATTTCCCACTTGATCGCTCGAGCTAAAATTCGTTTGGCAGGTGCAATACAGCCGGACTGGGCGATAGCATCGCCGCCGACGCCACCGCTGTTCACCGTCACGGCCATCAAGAGCGAGCCTCCCAGCGACTCGGACGAACCTAGAGGTGGGCCGAGCTATCTGTGTGATTCTTATAATGTGGCTTAGTTAATCTGGGAGGCGAAAGCGTCGCTGCTATTCCGTCACGGCCTTGAAAAGCCTGCAGGCAGCGACTCGGAGGAACCTAGAGGTGGGCCGAGCTATCTGTGTGATTCTTATAATGTGGCTTAGTTAATCTGGGAGGGGATAGGCTCACCGCTGTTCCGTCACGGCCGTGAAGAGCGTGGAGGCAGTGACTCAGATGAACCTAGATAGAGGTGGGCCGAGCTATCTGTGTGATTCTTATAATGTGGCTTAGCTAATCTGGAACGCGATAGGCTCACCGCTGTTCTATCACGGCCGTGACGAGCGTGCAGGCAGTGACTCGGACGAACCTAGTGGTGGGCCGAGCTATCTGTGTGATTCTTATAATGTGGCTTAGTTAGTCTGGGAAGCGATGGAATCGCCGCTGACGCCGCCACTGTCCTGTCACGGCCGTAAAGAGCGAACCGGCAGCGACTCGGATGAACCTACATAGAGGGAGGCCGAGTTCTGTCTGATTCATAAAATGTGGCATTGTTTGCTATGTAGGAATTAGCTATCTAACATATGTTGAAATGTGGCACAGTGGCAACCTAGGACTTACAGGCTTCGATATCACTAACCCAGGACGCCTAAGGCTTTACTGTGTGAATCAATGGCTTAATTACCTGTGATGTACGGGCTTTGAAATCACTAACATGTGGCATATTGGCAATTCAGTACTATTGTGAGATTAAAATTTTATCCAAGGGCACAACCCTGTCGTACAATACAAACTCAATCATCATTATAATCGTAGGACCTTCAGTACAGAGGATTTGTAGTCTTCAGTCTGCAATATTATTATTTGTTAACACGTTTATTTGGGTTAATTCATTCCATTATGTTTATGACCACTCGTCTCGACGCGGCACCCGCGACTGACAGCACTGTTATGTCCCCTTTGGGGGCTTGTGTATACTTGCGTCTGTGTATGCGTTGTATCGACTGTTTGACCGTAGTTTCTATACTGCCTTAGCTTCATGTACTGTGCGTCTATAGACACGAACCCCGACTGACCTTAACAAATTAAACCAGATATAAAACGTCAATTCCGGTCCATATCGTGAATTTTTAATCGCTGGTCGGCTGAACCATTCTGCATATGACGTCACTGGGGAGTCGGGATATTCATAGGCACGCCCCAATTTGCTGCGATCGATGTACCACGGGAGTAGTCAATGTCATGTTGTCTGTTCGGCCATTTATGAAAATGGAAACAGTTTATTTGGTTATAGTAGATTATAGTAGATTTCCGCTCCGCTTCGATTCAGTGAAGACGTACCCTTAAGAGGCCTTATTCCTTTTAAAATGCTAATTGTTTTGACATTTTTGTCTATGATCAAACATGTTTCTTAACATATTATTGATGTTACTACGTAGAACAGGGCTAATGGGATGTATTGGTATATATTTGAAACCTACAGTTTTAATTTTTCATTGATAATTTTTGTTTCAAAACTACTCGAAATTGACAATTTTCACGCGGAAAATTTGTTTTTACAACTTATTTTCGACTGCACGCAATGAAAGCATGAAATAGCTATGTTACTACCTAGAACTCGGGGAAAAGTATTATTCACTTCAAAAAGTTGGTTGAAATTATCAATATATTTGTCATAATATGAAAAAAAAAATTTTTTAAAAGGAATAAGGCCTCTTAAGCGATTAATTTTGCTTGTATCACGAGACATAACTCGTTCACAAACAAGATGAGATAAATAACCCATATATGTAAATAAATAAATAAATATTAAGAGACAATCTTACACAAATATCTGCCCTAGCCGGGATTCGATCCCAGGACCGCCGGCCCAGTAGACAGGTGCACTACAAACTGCGCCAGCCGCGTCGTCGAATAATTAAGATTAAGAGCTAGTATGATTTAAAAACTTTTTAAATTTTGTCGTGTTTTTTCATCAAGTTCTAAGTTTTTAAATCATAGTAAGTAGCTCTTGATTTCAATCTGGCAGCATGTCTGTTTACGTGCGATGTTACCCCAAACAGGGTAGCATGTCTGTTTACAAGCAGTGCAAAGGGCACACCTGGACCCGCAAGCAAAACAAAAAAAAAATGATTTCAATCTAATTTGACGGGGCTTTAGGTATTTATAGGTTTACATGATAATAGAACAAACTTTTTGATGGAAAAAATCACATGTATTATTAAAAGAAGATATTCATCAAGTTTCTATGCCACATTTAACTCGTATAAATTGTAGGTACATTATATACCACACTGACAAAGCTCCGTTTGTATCCGGCGCCACATACCAGATCCAAACTTAACTAAACCCGGCCAGTTAAGACGGGAGAAGTTTGTACGGAACCCTAGGTGCGCGAGTCTGACTCGCACTTGGCCAGTTCCCTTCGGACCCGTGTCTCCCCTGGTCAACCCCCTGGGGGAGACATCAGGAACCTTTAGTACTGGTCTCTCCCCTTGCTTGGGGAGACATCGGTACGAGGTTTTGAATTATATTTGAGATACCAGTACTAAAGATTCCTGATGTCTCCCCCAGGGGTTTGACCAGGGGAGACACGGGTCCGAAGGGGGCCGGTTTTCTTTAACTGTGTCAAGCTGGTTAGCCCTTACTGCCAGTAATTCGGATTTTGTGTGGAAGTACAAACCTACTTTAACGAGAATATTATCTCGTCCCCAAGAGAGTAGGCACGTGGTATAAATTAGGATAGAATCACTATAGGTACATCTGTGCTTTGTTGTTTGGTCGTTTTAGAACTGTTGTATGGCATGGCATGTCAGATACGACCATTCGATGTGGATGACAGTCGCATTTTTCTTTTGTTTTCTATTTAAGTTTTTTTTGGCTTGTGTGTGCGAGTGCGAATACTTAAGTCTGAAATCTGCTTTGCAACTGCAAACTAACATTTAGGAACGTATTTTCTTACTTTTGTTCTGATTAATTTAATCTGATATAGTATATTATATACATACATATTATATCAGTTTGGTCACAACATATATACAGGGTATATGGAATAACGATGTAGGAACTTTAGGAGGTGATACAGGGGCCAATTTGGAAGAAACTTAATATTTTTTATTTGTACCAGAAATTGTACGACTGTACGTGGTAAACATTTATTATTTCTTTCATTTGCTCCATATATGTCCATCTTGGTCTTCCTCTTTTCGTTTTCCCTTCTATTATCACCTTGATGTAGTTATCGTAACGTATGCATGACCTTACAATCTTCCCTCTCCTATTTTCAATCATGTTCCATAACAGTATATTACTGCAGTCGCCGGGAACGTAGGGTTTGCCGGGTGAATAGGTATGAAGTCGGCAAGCCCTTTTCACGGCTAGGCTTGTATACTGCTTTTCTCAAACATATGCAATAAAAAAGAATACACCACTCAAAAAAATATAATTCAGCTGTTTAGCCTATTCATGAACATTGACGCCATGCTTAAAAAAAATACTTCCCGGCTTGGATATATCAGCTCTAATTTAAGATACGGTTTAATACTATGGGGAAATTGTACAAGCTCTAATAGAGTGTTCATTGCTCAAAAAAAATGTATTCGAGCCATATGTGATGCAGCTTATGGCAAATCATGTAAGCCAATGTTTAAAAAATTAAAAATTCTACCCTTTCCATGTCTGTATATTCTAGAAAGCTGCATTTTTGTAAAAAGACAAATGTATTTGTTTAAGACAGCCAAAGACGTGTTTCCAAATTGCACAAGAAACACGGGGCGTCTTGTGCATGACCACGTTCCTAGAACTGCACTGTATATGAAGCAATGCTATGCAATGTGTGTAAAACTGTTTAATAAGTTACCGAAAACCATTAAGGAACTTCCTATAAATAAATTCAAAAATAGCCTGACAAATTATTTACTGGAGAAAAGCTACTACCTATGATGTCAAAGAATTTTTGTCTCAGAGTACGCTGTAATTAATTTGGAGGCAATATATATTTGCATGCTAGTATTAATAGTACATATAGCAGAATAAGCCGCCTAATGTCTATGTTCACCTGTTGACAATTCACTGTACCTACTTATTCTATGCAAATAAATTATTCTTGTTCTTATTCTTGGGCCTTATTTGCCAATTTATGGGTCAATTTTGTATGAAATTCCTTTACAGTTCTCACGAGTTGTTCCGCCCGAAACGTGATACTTCGAAGCCTGTTTTAAAGAAATTTCATTGCATGTTTGAGAAAAGTTATTTTTTCGTTGTTCCGCGTATGCATTCGCTTATTTGAGGATTAAATATGGCAATGGACGGTGGAATAGTTTAATTGAAATATCTACGAACTAACTGGTCCAAATTAATTAAATACTAGCTTGACCGCGTGTTATGATAATGAGCAGGCATATACAGGGATTATGGCGGATTTGGTGTGTTAAATTATACATACGTTAGGTATAATATTCTGGCAATAGTGTTAATAAATGAATAAATATCGGACAACCTCACACAAGTCAATCTAGTCCCACAGTAAGCTCTAGTAGGCTTGTGTTATGGACACTAGACGATGATAAACATACTTATATAGATAAATACAAATACATCCATGACCCAGGCACAAATATTCGAGCTCATCACACAAATATTTGCCCTTGCCGGGATTCGAACCCAGGACGCCGGCTCTGTAGGCAGTTGCTTAACCACTGCGCCAGCCGCGTCGTCATAAGAATTCTAGCCTTTTATTTTGGAACGATTCGTTAAATAGAATTTTTGTCAAGATGTTACTTTTAGCATGTGCTAAGTCCGCTCGTTTTTGGGTGGACAATGTAATGATAATCTGTTCTTGCTTATACCTATTTAATTCTTGGTGAAGGAATAAATGTTTCTTTCTTTGTCTAATTTAATGATGATAATAATCATACAATTTGTATATATCGATATGTACAATTTTTTATCATAAAGATATGCATTTCACCGCAGTGCAAGTAAGAATCAAACTTACAAGATGGCAACTTTACAGGAGTAGTTTTACCACTGAGGTATCCCACAGTTTTGAATCGTACATGAAATAATCTGCTTTTTAGAAGCGCATTCTGTACTTTTTATGTTGAAAAGCTAAGCCTAACTATAGAGTCAACGTAATTATAAGTTAAGTATCGAAAATAGTCATCATTTTTCGTTTTTTTTAATGAAAATAGTGTTTATAATTCGATAAATCTATATAAAAACCGATTAGTGGTCGCAAAACTCACGTAAAAATTGACAGGAACGGTCCGACATGATTCGAACTCATCAGGGGCGCTACCCGTGGTGCAACACGACACGACCAGTGCACTTTCAGTTTTCACCTAAACTCGAATCGAATGGACTGTACCTCGTATGATATCAGTTAATTATATCATTATGTAGTACGTACTATACTATAATTAGATCGGGCAACGCAGCGATCAGGTAATTTCGTAATGAGCGATGTATTAATTATGCGGCGAATGAACTGAAACAGGCTAAATCGACGTGTCTCATCACGTATGTCTGAAATATGTCCACAAATGGTCGGCTATGACTAATTTAATGGTAACTGACGTTGAAAGTCGGTGAATGTCACTAATGTAACAAAGAGGAAACAGGAATAAATATTCCGCAAATTACAAGTATTTTTTGCAAAACGAATGTTTTTCTATAGGTTTCAGTATTTAGTTCGCAACAAGAAGGAAGTATTGAGCAGCATTGCTATAAACGATGTTTTGAATTTGGGTGATGACAAATCCTTGACAAAAATCGCTATTGACGTTTAATAATGCAAATATATGACGTATACACATTATTGCCATATGAAAGCTGTTTGTAGCGCCCAATGATATCGAATATATATATCTATGGTAGCGCCACCATCCCTGGGCCGGACCGACGCTTGTTAGGTATAAATTTAAGTACTTAGAATCAATATTAAATTTCAACTATAATCCGTGATTTATATGTAAGTAAGTGTTTTGGTATTTCATAATGATGCAGGTGTCATAATTTTGAGATTGCATGTTTTTGTTACATTTTTTTTTGATTTTGTGACTGGTTGTGAATCAGTGTCCTTAAAGCATGTACAATATTTGCCGTTTTATAACACTTGTAACCTATAACCCATAAGTTACGATTACGATACAATCCAATAAATATCCCTATATTGGCGCCTCTACTCTTTAATAAACTAAATTAACATTTAAAACATCCACACAAGTAATTGGTCATCATTAGACTTATTCATTGAGTGATTTGAATTTTTTTAAATTGTTATTGCCTGTAATCTTGTCACTTGTTCCAATTAAATCTGAATATCTTGAAAATTCTTCGTCCCATTTTCACCAAACATACCTAAGAACCATGTTGACATACAAGACAAGTCTTTCAACTAAAAACAAAACGCACTCAAATCGGTTCATCCGTTTGGGAGCTACGATGCGACAGACAGAGACACAGATAGGTACACATGTTAAACTTATAACACGCCTGTTTTTTCGTCAGGGGTTAAAAACAAATGTCTACTGCCTGGATGCTGTTCAAGTATTAGTCTTTGAATCGGAACGATGAATGAGTCATGATTTTGCGAAGACCCGCCTCTTTCTAGCACTTGACGCTAAATCAATAAGTCCATACAAACATTCCACAACATTCGACGACGTGGTTGGCTCAGTTTGTAGATACCTGGCTACTGAGCCGGCGGTCCTGGGTTCGAATCCCGGCCGGGGCAAATATTTGTATGATGAACTCGAATATTTTGTTCCTGGGATGTTATCTATATATGAATTTATACGTATTATGTATATCGTTGTCTAGAACCCATAGTAGGTACAAGCTTTGCTTAGTTTGGGACTAGATCGATTTGTGTATAATTATCCCTTTATATGTATTTATTTATTTCAGACGAGCCGAGCCCCGCCCCGCGCCGCCACGCCCCGCGTCACCACTCGCACGCAGACCCGCGCCGCCGCGTGCACCGCTGCGAGTTCCCCTCCTGTGACAAGGTTTACACCAAGAGCTCGCATCTCAAGGCGCACAAACGGACCCACACAGGTAACTCTAAAGCATTCCCAAGCGTAGCAGATCCTGAACGTAGCACAGCGTTCTCAAACATAGCGCTTCCTAACGAATGCTATTAAACGCAGCACGTACCAGACGTAGCACAACGTTCCCGAATGTAGCACAGAGCAACGCTCGTGCTCGTACGTAGCAGATCGATCACTAGAGTCGCGCTTCTAAACCTAGCATAGTAAAATGTAACGGATAGAGTGTTCCCTAGCGTAGCAGATCGATCTTAAACGTAACACAGCGTTCTCTGAAGTAGCATAGCGCTTTCGAACTAACCACAATGCTATCAAACTTAGAACTACTACCAAACGTAGCACAACGTTCATGAATGTAGGACAGAATTCTGAGCAGACTAACTTAGCGCTTTTCTGCCCTTAACTCACCGCTTTCCTAGTGTGTCATGGCCATACCGCAGAGTTACGTGGACATAGCACAGAGAGCACAGTGTTATCGAGCGCAGCACAGTGTTCCTGAGTGTAGCCAATGATTTACGACCAATCGCAGCCGGTTGATAGCGCCCACACAGGTCCAAACATTCTTTCCAGGCGTGACACGATCATAACACATCGTATTTGTGTGTAGCCGATCAGTTGCAATCAGTGGCTGAGAGACAGCTTCCGACAAAAGCTTTTATCTGAACTGTGAGCTTGCCGTATTATTAGTTTTAATTATGAGATCGGATCAGAAATGAGGAGATTAGTAGACGAACCAAGGTCATCGACGTAGCAAACCCGGTAAGCAAGCTGAAGTGGCAATGGGCGAGGCACGTAGCCCGAAGAACCTATGGCCGTTGGGCAGAAAGGTTCTCGAGTGGAGATCACGTACCGACAAGCGCAGTGTAGGCCACCCGCAAGGTGGTCGGACGACTTAGTGTTGCGGGGACTCGCTGGATCCGGCCCATGTGGAACTCTACTGAGGACAGCGTCCAGCAGTGGACGTCCTATGGCTGAAATGACGATGATGATGAATCAAATAGGACTCTTAGACTTAAATTAAATAACACATCTTAATCCTCATCAGGGTTCGTGAAATGCCAGCAAAATTCATTAGGTAAGTGCTACTAGTGACGACTCTCACTGGTTGTCATATACCATTGCTCGCAATTTACAATCCCTGATCAATGATCATAATAACGCAACCCTAGGAAAAAGCCTTTTTCAGAGACTATTTTCTTTAATTTCAATATTTGTGTCTGTGAGAACTTGGCTGGTTCGACCATAGTTGTCGAGTGCATAGACCAATACTAATGGAACCTCCAAAATAATTCCAGGTGAGAAGCCCTACAAGTGTTCATGGGACGGGTGCGAGTGGCGCTTCGCCCGCTCCGACGAGCTGACTCGGCATTACCGTAAACACACGGGCGCCAAGCCCTTCCGCTGCCGCCACTGCGAGCGCTGCTTCAGCCGCTCTGACCATCTCGCGCTCCACGCCAAACGCCACGCGTAGCCCAACCTCGCGCCGCGGTACCGGGGTGCGACCACAGACCAGGTAATCACCGGGTCAACTTAGAGACATCTCTAAGTCACGCACCCAACCGCGATACCCGCGCGCCTGACTCTCGAGTTGTGAATAAGGAATTGAGTTTATTACGCGCGCGGGCCGTACCAAAGATTGCTACGCTGTTAGTCAACTCAGAACACTATGCTTTAAAAATATTCTTTTTGTAATCTCTATGCGGCTTTGGTTGCCGTTAGTGTTTCTTAAGCTTCTTTTAAGCCGCAAAGCGGCTACGTGCCATCGGCGGGCGGGCTCCGGACGCGCTAAATATGTATATGTTAGAGTATATTTCACAGTATCTGGCAAAAGTTCAGATCATATGATTATGAATAGTTTGTATCGTTTCAAATCAATACAATTTTGATTCCGGTTCTTTATTCGGATATTGTGAAATAGACTTTATTATAATGGTTGTAAAAATCATTACCTTGAAAATGGTTATTTTATATTTGAAGGCATTAGCCGTGGGTAATAGTTACTTAACTATTTGTTGATTCGATATATATATATATATGAAAAGTAAGTACCAATTGAATGTTCACAATTGGTGCTATAACTCTCACGTTTGACTATGCAGGAATGCTCCTGAGGAGAATAAAAAAACACACATTTTTCTTAAACGTATCAGTTCGTTCTGATCTAATGTGCAATACACAAACAACACACTGTCTTAATTTGGTCGAATATAAAGAACTCACCTCAGGGAATTATCCTGGTATCCTATTCGACAGACTTTAAAAAAAACGATTCTCAATTCGACTGTATTTTTCATTATCACTGTTAGGCGTCTTCGCCATTTTGGCCATTGGAATTGTTTTTCTTCCATATGGGATCAGAATTTTAAGATCGGTTGATAAAAGAAATATTAAGTTATAATTATAAACACAGCGCGTCCGTCCGAGAGCTTCGCCCGTATGTTTTCACCACGTGACATATTATTTATTGGTATTGCTGCTGTATTAGGCCAAAACCATTGAAATTCGGTGTGTTTTGGCTTGATACAGCAGATTGGGTAGGTACGTACCCACCGAGGCCGTTCACTTTAGTTAGGGTTAGAGGGTGAATCTACAAGACCGCCGTTGTGAGGAAGACGGTGTGACGTTCCGCTTTAGCTCTGGATCTGACTTCGGTGGCATTCTTGGATAGAGACAATACTGCCACCGAATGTCATGGTTAGGTATTCGAGAAAATGTCAAATGTTCATTATCAAAGATCGGTAAATTGGGAATTGTAATTGAAACTGAAACTTCAAAAATCTGGTATTTCATGGTCCCCGATACTCCGTGGCTGGACGTGCAAGTTTCCGCTTAATACGTTTCAAGCTTACATAAACTTAGAAACGCAAATGGGATATTCTTAGCTATTTTAACTAAAATTGTATCATTGTTTAAATAAAACACCAATTATACGGTCTATTCCGATCTTTAACAGTGAAACTATGAGCTGTTTTCCTTAAAACGGGAGAGAAAAGCCAACTTTTGGCCATTTTGATTATGCTAATAGGTCGAAGTACACAGAGTAAATTAAAAAGTAATTTAAACTAGAATGAAGCAATAGCGAACAAAATATCATTTTCGAATTGTGACATGATTATTTTCAAGAAACATGACTTCCTAATTTAATACATTTCTGAAATATATTTTTTTAATCTATAGCCTCGCAATGCTAAATCTGCAGAATTGTGTGTTAATCAAATCTGACAATTTCATCCATTAGCCGTTTGAAGGTTATGGAAGGGTTGTCAGTTTATTTAACTACACTTTCAGATTTACTTTTCTTATAGGCTGTGTTTTTAATATTATTGATTAAATTCACATAGCCGCTAATCGGTAAATGTTCTATTATGCAAGTCCCTGATGATTTTAATCCAGGCAGCTGGGTTAAGTCCTGGATATGACGAGTCAGCTGATGGATGCACTGCACAACAAAGTCTCGTCTCGATGAACAAGATTTATTTTAGTCAAGTATCGCAGCCAATTTGTCTCAATAAGTGGCTACTTCAGACAAATATAGTCACCAATTTATCTATTGTAATTGGATTCTATAAGGTTTAAATTAGCATTATGAAAAAAAAAATGTATAATATAGCCGTATTCAACAGCTTACAAGTAAATTTATTCGGCTAACTTTTAAAATTTGAAGCTCATACTTTCGACCTATTTAAAGCAATTTTAATAAAAGGCTTGTTCTAAATTAAACCATACCCCTAATTTTTAGATTTTGGGATTGGGAAGAAGTAGTTGGTGTTTTTTAGGACGGAATAATGTAGATTCACCCTGGGTTACGTCTTGTTACCTGATGTATTTAGTCGGCTCGGTCACTCGTTTGAAATTGAATCTTCCGCTTTTTATTGAAAGTCGTTAATCTACTAGATTTGTGTATGTTGTACGAACTTGTGAGGTATTCGTGTAGTTGTAAGCTATTTTTAGTAGTTGAGGGAGATTTTTTATAGTTAGCGCATGGTAAAATGATTTATATTTTACAGTTTTTATGGTTAATGTTTGCTTGAGACTTTTATGTAGGTATAATGTGGTGATACCCTTCATATTGGAAAGCGATGTTATTCTTTTTTATATTCGGAAGTGGTTTCAAATCACAAAAATCTAGTGAGTGAGTCAAAGTTATATTTTTATAATATGTTACTGCAATTGCGAAGTTATTTTACCACATATCTGCAAAGCTGTTATAAGCAAACGCGTACATCTAAATGGGATTCCTTATAGATTTACTTAGTAAATTTTGCGATTCGTTGTTAGAATTTCTTTTATCAATTAAGTTTTATTGAGATATCTGTGATTTGAAACTCATTTCGACGAGTGACCGCTGCCGGCGCAAAGTATGTTTATTTTATTACGTTTATTATTAAGATGTAATTAATTATGTTTAAGTTAAGCTCTTTTGTATTCTACTCTTTTCATTCCGTTCTTTGTCCCTCTGTGTATGGACCGTGCCGTCTGAAGGCAGTACGCATTTCATATGTGAATTAGGTAGTGCTTATCCGGTTCATTTGTCATATTCAAACCGGATTCAACCGGTTTTTACGGCGGTTTTAACCGATTATTCGTGGTTTACACCGGTTTTTGCTATGATGAAAATCGGATTCGTATTCTCTAATGCAAATACTGTTTTTTGAAGGCAGTCTTACGAGTATAGTTGTCGGTCCATCGCTGTGGGAATTTTAGTAATACGGGTCGGATGGTGTCCGCCGACTCAGGTTGATTCTACACGGCGGCCATTTTTTAGGGTTCTGCAGGGCCCAGTCATAGATAGGTACGCTTTTATATTCGTTTTTATTATATATGAAATTTATTAGCTTCGTCATGTTTTGAAGCTTGCGTTTTTGAGCGATATCGCAAATAGTGCGCGAAACCGGTTTGTTTGATTAACCGGTTATAACCGGTTTGGTACTCAAACACCGGTTTTGTAGTCACTAATCGTGGATGTTAATAGTTTTACTTGTGGAATAGGTGTATTTTGTTGATTTTGGCGGTTAATTATTATAGTTTGATTAGTTCACAGTTTGACGTTATAGGACGTTCACACTAGTATAATTCGAATTTGTGTCGTCAACTACCTCCAAATGAACACATACCTAGATACACTGAGCTTAATAATTAAAAAAATACTTGCGTTGGATTCCGTATTTTTTTATATATGACTTCCATTGATAGAGCATGCATTAGAAACTTAATTTTAAACTAACCCAATCATTATTTTGGTATTTATTGGTTCCAAATTATAGGCACTATTTTTAATATTACTATCAAAAATTGAAGTATACCAGTGTGGATGTTTATTCTTAACCTTACCGTCTCGTCGTCAAGTCACGTCACATCTTACGTCGACGTCATATCCCGACGAGTTTCCTGCAACATCCGTATCGGGAGCAAAAACATAGTTTGAAATTTCGTACAATAGTATTTCCAAACGCTAAATGGATGTAAGATTGCTCGATTGACGTCTAGTGACGTGTACGACGTGGCGTGAAAAAGGTTAGCTGTTGCCATTTCACACTGCATTTTGTATCTTCCTTTTCGCCGCCAGCGCACTAACCTCTTCATACTTTTGAACACTTTTTTATCCAATCAAAATTGTATGTGAGGCGTAGCCATTAAATATCCCAATCAACGAAATTGCGACGCTAATTAGTATATGATTTCCGAGTTAATTATTAAAAAAAAGTGCATGATATTACCATCGGAAAAACTGAAACAGTTGGGCATTTTGTGTATAATCTATTTTCCGAGTTTTTCCTATGACAATATAATATGCGCTGTCTGTATTTGTCTGCAAAATGTTGAATGAATTTTCCTTCGTTGATTGGTCCAAACGTTGCCAAATTGACGGCAATTGACAGTTGTCAATATTAGAATACACATACAGGGTGAAACGGTCACGCTCAAATGAAGCTAAATTAATGGTTAGTTAAATTTAATGTATGTCCGTGCAAAGAGTACTAGAGTGCAGATTTGAGTCATAAAAATCGCGTGGGGCAGATTTAAGTAAAAGCTTCAACAAAAATCTAAACAATTTACTACTTTTACATTACATAGTGTACTCTAGTACTTATGGGCGTCTCACACATGACCGTGCGTGTGTGTGGGGACGCCTTTACGGAATAGCTAAGCGCACATTCATGTCTTCTGTCTCTGTCTTTCAACGTATTAATGTAATAATGTGAGTCTTCCAAAAATATTTTTCATTTTTATTTTTCATCAAATCAATCGAATGAACCGTGAAATGAACGAATGTAACCTGAACAACCATGGTATAAGTCTACCAAAGTTTGGGCATTCGATATATCTTCATAGCTTTTTATACTTTTAACGGTATTATCTTAAATTGAAGAAAAAAATGTTATGTTAATGTTTGCTACCAACTTGTCCGTTAAACAAAGTGATAACGAATATTTTTAATTAAAATCTAGACAGGCAGCCGTTGAATGATGCGTTTAGCTGAAGACCCTACATGCAGACATCCCGAGATTCTTTGTATGGACGGACGGATGGACAGCGAAGTCTCAGTAATAGGGTCCCGTTTTTACCCTTTGGGTACGGAACCCTAATGAAACCAAATATGCGTTCGGACAAATAAAAATATGGCTAAACGTTACAGAATAAATAATGTTCCGGAGTTGAGATAGGGGACCCCGTTTCATAGAACTTGGTCGCACTATATAGCATGATCTCACGACGTCTGGATGGTTGGGTCTTTACATACGGAGCATAGGTATATGACATTTGCGAACGTACCTATACTCGCTTTGGTGAGGTTGACCTGTGCAATAAGTAAATGAGAAAAGTGAGACATTAAATATTTGCAATTTCAGAAAAATATACCATCTTAGGATTATTAGGATTATAGGCCAAGACATTAAGGGCTCACGATTCTGCCCCTCAAAAATATATCAAGTGTATTACTTTTCTCATTTCACTGCGTAGAATTTCAAAATCGAATACACCCTAGTAATAATCAAACATCTTGTAACTATATATCAATTAATGGTAAAGTCAATGAATGTGATCGAGATTACTACAATTTCCACCCTCTTTTTTTATGAATCTTTTATACTTTACCGCGAATAAATCTATAGTTAATGTTAAGTACAACGACTGCAAATACTGCCATTTATTACGGACGCATGGATTTACAATACAATCATACCCGCTTTATATAAGGTTCGGGCGTTAGCTGAGTTCGGTTGTTTAAGGATACCTCCCGCGGGCCAATTTCGTAGTCTTCCCGAATTTACTATTAAACACTAAGTCAGACACCGCGTGGCGAGAGTTCTGTGTGACCAGAGAATGAGTGAAACAAATCTTGAATCTTTGCGAAAATCTAAATTGATTGCAACGATTGTAGTGCTCATAACCTACACTGAAGATTCAAACGATAATTGATTGACATTTCGAGATTCATTGAATCCGATGGCAATCCTTCATTGTACCGCTCTCACGAGCTCTCGTCTTGCGTGGAATCGGGATGTGGAATGATTTAAGAACCGATTCACACTTGTGTGGTTTGTGTAATCGCTTTTCTTGATGGTTTTCAGTGAGTGCGACCATAATATATTCCACACATAGGGCTTTATAACATATATAAATATAAAATATAGAGCCCCTGAAAATTGCACGTTTTGGCATTTCGATTCGCCCAATTTCTTTCCCCTAAACACACAACATAGTGGCTCCACTTCGCCTGATGGTAAGCAAAAATGGGAGCCCAAGTCGCAATGGCAACTGACAAGAAACCAACGGTGCTATGTCGGTTGACAATGCCATGCTGGCCCCAGAGACGTCTCCTGACGCTTCGGTTGAAGGGTCCCATGTTATAAGAAGGAGGAAACACATGAACCGGCAAAGAGTTCCATTTCTTTATTTGATCTTATGGTTATGTTCGGTCCCACTATTATTCCTCTTTCGAACCTACTTATAAATGTGAACGTATATACATGTAACGCTCACGGTTAACTGGATAAGAAAACTGATATGGACCATACAACTGCGAACCGTCTCTTTGTGTGTGGGTAGTCCGTCCGAACTACTTACCCAAACAACCTAACGGTGTAGCTATCAGGTCACTGAGCGGTATATTGGGGTCACCATCACCATGCTCATTCGTTAGCCCTTAACTAGTGGTGATTGAGGCAAGCCTCAAAATGACATGACACCCCAATTTGTTGCCCCACGACATGTGATGATTACAACACTAGTTGGCTGGGTAAGTCAGATCGGTCTTAGACTACCATTAATTTAATTATATTTAAAAGGCTGGCTATACCTAAGATTTTCGGAAATTCGGTTCATTTAATCCAGCTCAAGTAACCATAGATACAATTTTACAATTTAAACCGGTATAGAATAGTTAACTAGTAAGAAAATATATAAGGTCCTTAAATGTCTTTGTCGTAACGCAGAAAAATGTGGATGTTAATAATAAGAAAAATCAGCGATATTTATTTATTTTCCCGTTTTACACATTTTTTAGTCTATTTTTAACATTTTTTAACACATCCATGTCTTTTTTACACAAATTATGCATTTAGGAACTATATGCAGAACACTCGGTCTTCTATTAAATCATATTGGTTGTATTTATATATTTATTGGAACTGAAGCACACCTTTTGATAGTATTTACATTGTTCAGTAAATTTAAACATAGTTTGGTAAATTTAATCAACGTAATCCTGGTCGTGTAACAAAATATAGATTATATCTGGTGTAGCATAAATGTATTAATATATTATGAACTACTTAAACTTAACAGTTTTCACCAACATATATGCGTGTTTGTGTGAAACACATTTTTTAAATTAAAAGTCATGTGAACTATTGATCTAGATATATATTAATAATAATAATATTAAGATTGTATTTTACTCATACTATTATTATTATCTGAAACAGGTCTGGTCTGGCAATAGACCAAAAAACACCAAACGTTTAACATTTTATAGTCTATTAAAAATATGTGTTAAAATATGTTTTTATTTACGTTCACTGCTTTTAACATTTATTTAGGTAGTATAAAAAAAACTATAAAAGTAAGCAACCGAAAAAAATAAATGTGATTCATAAGTCAAAAATATAGTAATTTACGTATAGTTGTGTATTATAATATGTTAAATAGGAAATGTATGGATGTGTGCGTATAATTGTGCTTCATGGCGGGTGTTTAGACATACTATGTACTATGTATTACATGTATACACGGACATATGCACGAGGGCTGGTACTGCATATTAGTGGCGTAGTTTAAATAATTTATATGTAAAATAATCGCCGTTTAACTGATATAAATATATATACTAGGTATGATTAAAATATACAATTAATAATAGAGAAATTTATAAGGTATCGCATCTGTGTTTAGAATCAACCTGATTTAAATTTAAGGCTCCAACCGCTTTAAGAACGCACGATACATTTTCCTGCCTTTTTATAGTTATTAAGCATTTTTACTTCACGAAAGATTTATTTTATTAACTATACGCATCACAAATATGTTTTAACTGAGCATTTTCGCGCAATATTTTTATTAACATATCAAAATGTTTTGTATTAAAGTTAGTTGTAGTAACGTATACTCCTTTTATATGTATCTATGTCACAAATATGTACATCACTTATGTTTAAGTTTTCTTACTTGGCCGGGAGCTTGCAATAACTGTGAAAACTGTGTATGTGTGCCTTGTGTTTCTTTGGTATAACTACACGAGCTTCCATATTTTAAAGCTGTCAAAAAATACGCTCCATGTAAACTTACGGAAGTATCTTATGCGGTTGAAACTCCGACTTAGAGTCTAACCACACCAACTTTTCCAAGCAAATTAACTGTCAAAGCATACAAAGTGAGTCAGTTTGTATAGTTTGACAGTTCAATTGCTTGGAAAAGTTGGCGCTGTTTGACTCTACTCTCTTGCTAAAGTCATATTGAGCTCTCAACTAAATATTCGTCATTTCTCTCACACATTGTGTGTGATTGTGTCGTTGAGCGACATAGGACAGGCGTGTCGACTAACAATCATATACTGATATGATTGGCATCGTGATCACGATGATACGACACTTATGGTAACGAAGGGGTTCGTGTAGTTAAATCCTTGAATTCTGTCAAATGATAATACTTTGGTCATACCGTGTAACTTGTCAAACCTGTGTAAACGATGTATTCGCATTTATTGGTTCTTCTGACAGTTTACATTTAGGAAGTAGCATGTTGGCACTATCATTTACTAAACCATTACGAAATTATCAATTTTAACAATCTAGATTTACTAGATGTCTTCGGATAAAATATGCTGACGTTTTGTTATTAAGCATTATTCAGTTTAATAGTAAATCCAGCATCAGAAATTTATTTTTAAGTAAAAACTGTCAGAATCGCCTACTTGTAATTTTCATTCGGTACAGTAATATTACAATGTAAGTAACCCACAGTATTTTCTGTTAGTCTGTTCATATTACATTCCAGTGCTTTCTTAAATCGGTTGTATTTAAGCCAGTTAGGTGTAACGCATCTTAGCTTATTTGTTGATGCGTACCTCGGCTTGTCTGGGCGGCTGCAATAATATGTATATATTACTCACACGGTGTATACCTTTAAACCGGTTTTTGTCAGACGAAACGGTTTCCTTGATATAAAAGGTTTACGTTTTAAACTCGGTTTTCTTCGCACGAATGGTACATTGAACTAAACATTTCATAGCATATCGTGCTAAACCGATCTCTCAAATGAAATGGTTGTAAAGTTGTAATTGAAAACTCATTGGTTTTAAATTCTATTCTAAATGCGAGTTGTCATTCGTACGTATACCTATTTCAACATTTTAAAAAGTAGTTTACATAATTATATTCGCCCCGAGTTACCCAAACCCGGTTTTCTTTGTAGGTACCTTGCTAGAGCCATGTAATAAAAAAATAAGCTAGATCTTAAATTGTGTAGCCTTGATATCCTAACAAGGCGAATTGCTTGTGAGCACTGTATACATAATGATGCATCCGTCACTATGGATAGGTTGAAGCTACCGTTTTGGTTGAAATCTGTTTATGGCTGTTAATAATTTGTTGAAATTATTTCAGAGGCACAGTGTCTATAATCGCAATGATCAAAAACAACTTACGAGTACACTTCTTTGTACTTACTGAATTTACGATTGAATATATGACACACAAGTGTCAACTGAGTTTACCGATAAAGATTCAACTGTTAGTATTTTGATCGTTCGCGATTATTGAACATTTAAATATATAGTATTTTTTATAGGGAAAGTTTTTTAGAACACTGAGAAATATTCCATGTAAAGAATTGTTGTATATTTACATCCGAAGGCTGGTTATTCCGGTGACACGATGCCTCTACGCTTCAGCGTCAGATTACGACCGCGATCGATGTATAGAGTAGTCTAAAGTCGTATTCTCACGCCGTTTGCCATCGTTCTTCAGTATTCTACGTTGCCACGCTTTTAACGAACAAGTGGACGACTTTTTATTGTGTTATGCGCATTTTTAGGCGTATTTTTGACATATCTGTGAGAGTCGACGGTGTGAGCTGTCAGTTGTCGATGTCAACGTAATTGGAAACATTCAAATGTAAACAGAGTCCTGTTAAATACATATTCTAACTCTTCACTTGTCTGAAAACTTGTGATCATGGATTATTTGCTTATCATGATTCTTTTTTTTTTAATTTTGAGTATATATGTAAATTTTTTATATATTTTTTTTTATATATTTGTTATTACTATACTAATTAAACGGTTACAGGTGATTTTTGCTAGAGCTTTATGGTATAATCGCCATAGCTGTTTCAGTCAGTTGACATTGACTTGCCAAAGTTGACAGTTGAGCTACAATTAAACTGTTTGATACTGGGTAAAGTTGACAAGTTAATGAAATTTGGCAGATTTTGATACATACCATCGGCTCTTATAGACGTGTCCGTCCACAGAACGGTTCCCACCAGCCGAGACTGTGTAAATAGTTATCGTATCAAATATATACCTACAGAGTAACAAAGTGATGTATTTTTGTTCTGGCCCGCAGCATCGGGCTGTAGCATATTATTGCATTTTATATTAATAAAGTTTTCTTATATGTGGATGTGTATTGTTTTATTTTATTAATTTACAATTGGAAACCTTTGTGTATTATCGTGCATAGATATTTTCGTGACCAACACAAACGTATAAATAAATATGAACTTTCTATATTAGAGATACATGTCTAAAATCGTGATACATAATAGTGATTCACGTAAGTGACTAAGCAGTAACGTTAGAATAGTCTAAAATGAGCTATAATAATTAAATCTGGAGATGAACATTTTTGCTTCGAAATTTTTGAAAAGATAACAAGTGAATAAAACAACGACTCCTGTATCAATACAATTCTGACCTGAGAATATAAAGCAAAGAAATAATAGAGCCTAGCACATCACAACATTTTATTTACTTACCAAAGATATATTCAATCAGTGCGCATTACGTGCATTCTGACTTGTGACGCACTTAGCAATATTTTCATCCCAACTATCCCAAGCATCCTTCATCAAAACTGTGCATTATTCAACGCCGTAGTACTTACACAAGCACCATAAAACACAAAAATCACCGCCATATCTTTTAATTGAACACGCACTAAATTTCAACATAATCCGCTGAAAAGATTGGCGAGAAATGCATTGAAGTGACGGGCGAAATTACCGCCATCTAGTAGCAATGCTCTAAACCACAGGCCGGCAACCGGCCACCGCCGTCTCTAGGTCCGCGTACGGCGGAAATATTGCCATTGGCAGAACAGAGATGGCGCTGTAAGTCACGATTCTACGTTACATTTTATTCTGCTTCAATAAAATAAATTTCCTCGTACTTCAAAGCTATTACCGTCGAGATCGGAGTCCTGAATAGAATTGGTTGTAGTTTAGTTCAAAGGATCGAAATGAATGGAACAAGTATTTCTACAATGGTTTGTAAAAGGTCTGGAAGTTTCAGCATCACATCACACACACGAATGAAAAAGGACGCTAACAGTATTTTTTCATAGTATATCGTTTATTAAAGCGTTTGACCGTGACATAGTCTCCTACCGTAATTAGAAAGAAACTATCCATCTATCGCCGTACCTACCATCAATAAACTTTATTTACAGCAATTTAATAATTTAATGCAAATATTGGATTAAGTACTCTCTCCCTCGTTTGCTTAGGCATTGATTAGTGCGGGACATTTGAACTTCCCGTTAAAATATCAGTTAGTTTCAATTGGATTAGCAATTTCTTATAAGACCACAAGCTTAAAACAAATTAATACCTAGTAAAGAAAATAGTTTCACGCAGACGAAATTAAATAGCCCAACAAGGGGTTTCCAACCCACACCATATTGCGCATTTTTAGTGGCACTAATCTAATTTAATGGCAAACACTATTTTTTGTACCTAACTGACGATGAAAGTCGGTGAAAGTCACTGATGTAAACAACGAGGAAACAGGACTAGGTAAATTTAGTTTGCATAATAAAGCCAAAGCTATCCATAGTAATGAAAGTCAAGTTTTTTTCAATAGGATTCAGTATTTATAACGCAAGAAGAACGAAAGATTGAGCAGCATTCCGGTTAATAATGGTTTGAATTTGGCTAACGACAAATCCTTGACTATTGACGGGTAATAATTCAAATATAATTGACGTATGCACATTATTTCCATATGAAAGCTGTTTGTAGACGCTTGTTAAACTATACCTACTATCGCAAAGCTCTGTTGAATTAGCGTCCAGCCCCGTTCCTAAGGGAAATTTATTATAATTGACAACATTTCATATTTTTAAGACTATCATTTTATTACTTTACTGAATTCTGCTTAAAAAGATGAAGTAATCTCTGTTTTTATTTATTTTCTGTGATGATTATTTACTTTATTATTAATTTATAAAAACATACTCATTTTAAAATGTGGCAACACAGAAACCAGAACTTAATGGAACGGTTACTTTAGTCGGTTTTCTTATGAAAAAAAAACTTAATCAAACTCGGTATGCATCTGTCACCTGTCAACGTCAAATAAAAAAAAAAAATTTTTTTTCGCTCTTTGGTTTAGACAGCAACCCTATTCAGCCCGTATTGTCTTAGATTGTAGTTATTTGATGTAGTTTCTTATATTTCTTTAAATACAGAAGAATAAATTCAAAGATTTTTTTTTAAGGTACACGACTTAAAGCCGTGTCGATCTCTATATTAATTTCCACCTGTTATAAATATGAAATGTTGTCAATTACGTGTACGAACCGGCACAAAGGACTTAAAAATATTTTCGCAAAAGATCTAAGGACTGTCCCGAAATCTCTGGACAATGGGATCGTAAGTGGGCCGGTCTCAAAGCTCCTTCCCGAGGCATAATGGATTTTGGACCTTTTGTATCTACGTTTATCTTCTTATTAACATAAGGGTCGTCTTTTGAATAAAGAATGACACGAATGTCTTAAGTTTACGAAATCAGAAAATACCAACGGATTGTTTATTATTTTTACTATTAGGTGCCCGCAACTTCGACCGCGTATTTTTTCAACCGCAGTCGGGTATAAATTTGTCATAATAATAATATACAAAGTATCCTATAACAATATTTGGATGTCCAGTTATCCCTTTTAAATTATATAATAAACTTAAATGTTAATGTGTTTTGCTGTGATCTGGGAAGTATCGTATCGTTAATTTTTGTCGCACAATGGAACTTATTCCAATCGCTTTTATTTCCTTGCCAACTACGCCTTAACTTCATCCAACTTTTTAGTCCTAACCCGTATAACGTATCTTATATACATACGATAAAAACATCATTATTTAAGAGTAAAGATTTAGAATTTCCCAAGTCTTACTTTCACAGATAAGTCGAGGGAACTTTGTGATACGGCACGTCTGTGGAAGGCGAATTTTATCTTAGCAAAACTGCCAATCAGTCCACAAAGAAATATAAATTTATTTTTAATAATATGAAAAAAAAGTGCTTCACTTTTGGAGCGCCAGTGACCTATCTACTTATAACATACTAGCTGTGCCCCGCGGTGTTACCCGCTCATCCCACGGGAACACTAAATTTATTCGGGATGAAAAGTATCCTAAGTCCTTTCCCGGGTCTCAAACTATCTCCATACCAAATTTCATCTAAGTCGGTTCAGCGGTTTAAGCGTGAAGAGGTAACAGACAGACAGACACACTTTCGCATTTATAATATTAGTATGGATCATTGCTCTCAACAACGCAGCGATAATGTGTGCATACGCCGATAAATTTGCAGCATGTGCACTTTGCCCCATATAGTCGATACGAGGAGTTTGAATCAACCATAACTGCTGAATAAATTCCGAGTATCTTGGCTTTAGGCCATCTGCGAGGCGATGCTACGCGATAAGTTACTAACATTATGCTACATATATTAACTTAATAGGTAATTATTATTTATGTACCTAAGTATCTGTCCGGAGCGTAGCGATCGCTATAAAACATCTATGCTCAAATTCAAATCCCGCAAGTAAGCTGAATCTTTTAATGTCAGATTATAAGATCTATTTAAAAAATTGGGCAAGTGCGAGTCCGACTCGCGCATGAATGGTTCCGTACCATAATCTATAACAAGTTTGTTGTATGGGAGCCCCCCTTAAAGATCTATTTTATTTTATTTTTAGTATTTGTTGTTATAGCGGCAATAGAAATACATCATCTGTGAAAATTTCAACTGTCTAGCTATCACCGTTCTTGAGATACAGCCTGGTGACAGACGGACGGACAGCGAAGTCTCAGTAATAGCCCCAAGTAGCACAACTGGGTCTAAATAGCTCGTATATCATATCTAATTAGATGCTTAAGTGAAATTTACCACCATGACTAAGTGCTATATAGGTGGCAAGAACCCTTATGCCACCAGTATAGAACCAAAAGGAGAAAAATTGCAGCCTATTTTTGGTGCTAAATAGAATCCATAAGAGATCTCACAATTACCTTAAGTGGTAATTAGAACTATGGGTGAAAGTTATGCGTCCATAAGAGATCTCACAATTACCTTAAGTGGCAATTAGAACTAAGGGTAAAAGTTATGCGCAGTGAACGAATGAAAACATTTCAGTTCGGTCAATGAGTGATTTATGAGTCGCCAAAATTATCTTTGAGTGGCGAGGCAACTGTCAAATTGTGTTTTATTCAAAGTAATACGTGAGCTGCCATATTAATTTTGGATTTATACGTCTGATAAACTTTACGTTATACAAGCATTGAAATAAGCACGAAATTCTTGCGATTTTTTTTTTACTGTGAAACTATAGTATGTTTTCTTTGTAAATTTCGACGCGCCTTTCATTTGATCAGGAATATTAAAAAAGAGAGTGCTAAATTAAATAAGGAACAGATACTGATAATAAATAAAACTGTTAAAAACTTAATGATTGTAGGTTACGTACAATGTTAAAGTAACATCGTCACAACTATCAAAAATATGTGATTATGCGTGAGTGTGATAAAATTCTGGTTAAAATAATCAATTTTCATAGGCTTCCATTTGTAAACATGGCGAAACAAAAAAGATCCTACAGTGTTTATTTTCACTTATTTGTTCCTTATTTGGAACTATCAAGTCTAATAATCACTTATTTGTATCTTGCGAGTGGCAAAGCAGTGAATGATATTACCAATAGTAATTATTTGCTCTTTTGTAGACTACTAAACAAGCAAGACTATTAAATATATTTTGACAAGGCGCAAATAGGAACAATAATAGAACTTTTAGTTCGTTAGTGGTTCGAAATAAGTGAAAATAACTGCTTTTGGTTCCAAGAACCTCCTATTGAGACCTATTTATGCGTTGGAGTGGCAATAAGGTACTTCTTAGGCCTTAAAGTTGCAATATTTTTTGGTTCCAAAAGAGCCGTAAAATTATCCCTTTAGCCACTATTGGTGATATAATTCGCTATTGTACTAGTCATTTGGAACTTTTAGTTCCAAATAAGGGTATGTTCCCACTTATATGTAAAAGTTGCTTATAAGTGATTTTAAGGCCTTATATAGCACTATTGCTTCTTATTGAGTGACTATTTGAACCTGCATGCAACTTTAAGTAGCAAAATCGACTTTATCCCACCATAAGTAATAAAGTAGAAACAAAAAACGTTCCTATGCAACTACAAGTGATAGGATGAACTCATATACAGTTTTGAGTTGTGTTTAAAGCTATAAGTTGTATTAAACACTGTTAAACCACTCATTTAGAACTTAAAGCTATAAGATAAGCTGCAAAATTCACTAATGTGCTGCTTGGGAGGGTCCCGTTTTTACCCATTGGGTACGGAACCCTAAAAAACTCATTAAAAATTTACAATAATAATGTCGTCATCGTCATCTCTTGATATTTTTTTCTTCTTTCTCTATCTCGTAACACCGAGACATAATAGATCGATTGTAGATCACTCAGATGACTCTATCCTGTCAGCTCATTCTTTACAAATGTTCCACCCTGTATATCCACATCCATACTTTATCAATGTAACTAGATTTGCATCGTGTACATACACGTTTTGTTGTACACCCATCCCGCACCAATAATGTCTCTGTTTGACCTTGTGGTCGACTGGTAGAGAATTCCTCATGGCATTAAATCGCCCATTTGCACTTTTACTTCTGTATCCTGTGCAATAAAGATTAAATACTTAATAAATAATTATTAGCTCAGTTTCCAAGATAAAAGCGAAATGATGTTCAGATAATATACCACATTCAGTAACAAAAACAGAAGCGACTAACTATGTAATATACCGCCTTAAGTAGCAGTATAAGCAACGAGTCGCCGCAGCTAGGGTTGCCAGATGGTCGGGATTTGGCAGGATTCTCCCGAATTTCTGTATGTCCTCCCGACTCCCGACAAAGTAAATATCTCCCGAAAAACAACTTTAAGGAAATACCACTGCAAATTTTTCCATAAGTACTATAAATAAATTAACTAATCACATTTTTGGAGATTATAGATAAAACTCAAATAATGAGAAAATCATTTTATGTTCTTCTTTGTTAATATTTATTTATGTAGCCATTTTTATCGGCAGTGGACGACGTTTTTAATATATTTACTTTAATGTGGTTCAATGTTTATTTCTCCCGACCAAAGTCACAAAATCTCGTAAAAAAATTGTTTCTCCCGATATAGGTCATTCGATCTGGGAACCCTAGCTGCAGCTAATGAGAGACCGGCGCTGTGATTGTCGCTTAAATAATGGCTTAAGTTTCGGAGTTTCATCTAGTTTTCAAGCAAAGTTATTAGCTATGTTGAAGTGTATTAAGTAGGTAGGTATATATGATAGAGTTTGCTGCGGTGGTCATCACATATTAATATCAGGTTAATATTAACATCACGGCTAATAGTCCTCGCCTTAGGCTCGGATTGTAAGTCTAACAGTGAAATAAAACAACTTGTTTGAGATACTAACAAAACAGTAATATGAGTGTTTTCCAAATAAACCCGACTTCCTGTTTCATCAAGAACTTGATGTTTTTGGGTTCGTGTATGTGAGAATAAAAAAAAGTGTCCGAATTCGTATGAGAATTTCTTAATAATAAGGTTCCGTACCCGAACGGTAAAAAAGGGACCCTATTGCTAAAACTCCATTGTGTCTCGTGAACCGTGATAGATAGAAACTTGAAATGTTCACAGATAATAACAAATACTAAAAACATAAATATTTAGGTGGCTCCCATAAAAAAAACGTGATTTTTTGCCTTTTTTGCTCGAAACTTTCACCAGACATGAAGACATTCTTATGGTCTTTGAGACAGACATTTCTGTAGCCGCTATTTTTTATATGTGCCTCCCACTCACGAAAAGTGCTCACTCAAATTCAAATTCAATTTATTTCACGAACACAATAAATTATTACATATTCAGTTTTGTGGGTCACACTACTAGGCGGGGCCTGTCCACCGCTTGCACAATTTTGGCATTTAAATGGGAGCATTTGGAAAAACACATAACTACATAATACTTTATTAGAATGTTAGTAAAATTAGATTAGATTATTACATTACAAACATTTTACATTACAGTTTTGATTCTTTGGGTATAGTAGGCATATTAATTAGAGATAAGCTTAGTCAATTACTCACAAAGCTATATACGAAATAGAGTTAGTATGTGTTCCTTCAATGTAATTAAAAATTCCTGGAGTTATCTCCTGGAATGCAATGTCGGAATTCGTGGTAGATTCTAAGGTTGTATAGTAGCTGTCTTAGAGCACGGCACGATGCATTAAGAAAATTAACTCGTGATAGCTGGGGTGTTAGTGCACGACACCTTGCACTTTGTGACTATGCGCTGAAACTTGGCACAGTTGATCCTTAGGTGGTCTTGAGTGAATTCAGACCGGTAGACATCGATAGCCACCGCGCGTTTAGTGGGGGGGAGGGGGGGAAGTTCGACGCTGCCGCGCTTTAATTAATGCAACATTTCTCTAAAACTATACATAATATGGCATGTGATATATCATTTTCGGATAAATCAAGGATGAGGAATCTATTTTCTGGACTAAAATAATGCACTTTCAAACAAAAAAAAATTAAAAAGTAGAAAAAACTGAAAAACATAATTTGTGTTTTTTTATATAATTGTCAATTATTTTAAAAGTTTAAAAGTAATCTCAAAACAAAAAATATAGTCATAAAGCTAGACTTATGTAGTTTCTAAAAATATATAGTTTATTATATATATCTGTTGATCCATGAGAGATAATAAATAATATCAAGCGTAAGTCAGGGCGATCTCAATGCATGATCGTCCGTGAAGTAGGGTTTAGGTACTGTGTTAAGCAACATTTCTCTAAAACTATACATAATGGGGCATGTGATTTATAATTTTCGGTTAAATGAAGAATGGGAAACTTTTTTTTTTAACAAAAATAATGCACTTTTGTAACAAAAAAGATATTAAAAAGTGGGAAATTTCCAATCATTTTAAAAGTATAACAGAAATCTCAAAACAAAAAATATAAAAATAAAGCTAAACTTATGTAGTTTCTAAAAATATATAGTTTATTATATATATCTGTTGATACATAAGAGATAATAAATAATATTGAGCGTAGGTCAGGGTGATCTCAATGCATGATCGTCCATGACGTAGGGTTTAGTTAATGTTTTAAACACACAAAAAGTGCATATATTTTATTGTTTATGTCTCTTAGTATTTTAAATGAAACTACGCAATGTAAATTAATTCTATGTATATATTGCAGGATCCACTGCACTGACAGAGGTCTGAACATTTAAGCTGCCTTTTCTTGCATTTGCACCTAATAACAGCTATTACCTCCGCAATACGGCCCTCGATTGTTGACTACAGTTAGGTCAGGAATATATGTGTAAGATAGATATGATTATTTTTATTGCACAATTAACAACAAACAAATTACATATTTATACTATATGAAGGAATGGCAACAAACACGAAGACACAAAAAACCAGCTCGTTCGGGCACTTGTATTCCCCATATTCATGTACGCCGCAGAAACGTTGACCCTGCAGGAAGTTGAGGAGAAGAAGATAGACGCCCTAGAGATGTGGTGTTGGACGAGAATTCTTGGAGTATTATGGACTGTATTCCGTACCAACGATTCTATACTTCGAAAACTTGGCATCAAGCAGCGTTTATCGTCTTTAGTACAGTCTCGTACCTTCACCTTCTTTGGCCACGTATGCCGCCGGGGGGTGGAGGCTATTGAGCGCTTCTGGTCAACGGAAAGGTTGAGGGTACCAGGCCACGAAGAAGATCACCTATGTTATGGACAAATTAAATAAAAGCTGCAATAAATGCATCATCGTTACTACACGAATGCACGAAGAAGGCGGCTATCAGGTAAGAATGGCGGCATGTTGTGAAGCTTATCACCATTCACCAATATCTGAAATGATGACCACGACCACTCTGGCGAGAGTGAAACCAACGAAGAAGAAGAGGTCATGGAGGAAAGGTTTCCCAAGCTTGTAAGCACTTCTCTTTCCTTTACCATTGAACGAAGATACCGTGTCACATGTCACATCCTGCGAATGCGTGAAATGGGTAATAATTTTGCTCTCTGTGGCCCTGTAAATAAACAAATCTGTATAAAACACCTGTATTTTCTTAATTTACTATGACCAGATATACCATTTTTACCTATCGTGGTGGCGATATGATAGCACAGATATTGGTGATGTTATCTTGTTCCTATATGCACCCAAAGTTCCTCAAGCTGAGGTAAAGCTTGCATATTATGTGTAACTGTCAGTACCAACACATCAGTATCCACAGTATCATGAGTCGTGAAGCCTCGATCATAGTAAATAAGAAACATTGTAGGTTTCGAGTTAGCGATCAAGCGACGCAATGAGGAGGCTCCCATCGAAAAATACGTCTTAACATCATATGATAGGTCAGTTTTTCTGCTTTTGAAACTGATATAATAGAATAATAGGATCTCGAAACTTAAAAAATAATATTGTATATCATAATTATTATTTCAGATCAGCTTCATGTACTTCAGTGAATGAGCCCCATATTTATATTTTTACCAAGATAGACCAGCAGATAGAACACCTCCCACGGACCAAAGCCACTTTGTATCAGCATTTATCAAGAGGTGGGCGTTGGAGGTCAGTTATCACGCACTTGGGGTAACTACTTGGAGTTGGACGAAGGTCAGCAACAACTGGGAGCCTACATGGACAGACTTGCCTGTTGCTGCAGGAGCATGTAATGTCTGGAAATTTTTAGGTGCAAATTGGCTGGTGCAATTGCAAAAAAAGGCAGCTTAAATGTTCAGACCTCTGTCATTGCAGTGGATCCTGCAATATATACATAGAATTAATTTACATTGCGTAGTTTCATTTAAAATACTAAGAGACATAAACAATAAAGTATATGCACTTTTTGTGTGTTTAAAACATTAACTAAACCCTACGTCACGGACGATCATACATTGAGATCACCCTGACCTACGCTCAATATTATTTATTATCTCCCATGTATCAACAGATATATATAATAAACTATATATTTTTAGAAACTACATAAGTTTAGCTTTATTTTTATATTTTTTGTTTTGAGATTTCTGTTTTACTTTTAAAATGATTGGAAATTATGTAAAAAAACACAAATTTCCCACTTTTTGATAATTTTTTGTTAAAAAAGTGCATTATTTTTGTTAAAAAAATAGATTTCTCATTCTTCATTTAACCGAAAATTATAAATCACATGCCCCATTATGTATAGTTTTAGAGAAATGTTGCTTAACACAGTACCTACCTAAACCCTACTTCACGGACGATCATGCATTGAGATCGCCCTGACTTACGCTAGATATTATTTATTATCTCCCATGGATCAACAGATATATATAATAAACTATATATTTTTAGAAACTACATAAGTCTAGCTTTACGACTATATTTTTTGTTTTGAGATTACTTTTATACTTTTAAAATAATTGACAATTATATAAAAAAACACAAATTACGTTTTTCAGTTTTTTCTACTTTTTAATTTTTTTTTTGTTTGAAAGTGCATTATTTTAGTCCAGAAAATAGATTCCTCATCCTTGATTTATCCGAAAATGATATATCACATGCCATATTATGTATAGTTTTAGAGAAATGTTGCATTAATTAAAGCGCGGCAGCGTCGAACTTCCCCCCCTCCCCCCCACTAAACGCGCGGTGGCTATCGATGTCTACCGGTCTGAATTCACTCAAGACCACCTAAGGATCAACTGTGCCAAGTTTCAGCGCATAGTCACAAAGTGCAAGGTTCCCATACAACGGCGTGCATTATCAACCCAGCTATGAGAATTGGTACGGAGCTTGGCGTGAGGTGGAAGTAGGTTCTTCTTATTTTCACGATTTTTTCTCACAGCTCTCCAAAATTTGTTCTACGATACAAAAATAGTCCTAGATATTTTTTTTATAAGTATAAGGGTTAAGGTCACTACCAGAAAAGATAAAAATTTAATATTGCTAAAAAACAAGTACCTATTAACCTTTTTTTTGCTAATACAGAATAATAATAACATTATCATCATCCTCCTAGCCTTTGTCCCATTGTAGAGAATGAATTCTCAATCGGGGTCGGCTACCTAAATCCCAAGATGTGGCGTAGGCACTAGTTTTTACGCAAGCGACTGCCATCCGACCTTCCAACCCAGAGGGGAAACTAGGCCTTATTGGGCTTAGGCGGTTTCCTCACGATGTTTTCCTTCACCGAAAAGCGAGTGGTAAATATCAAATGACATTCCGTACATAAGTTCCGAAAAACTCATTGGTACGGGCCGGGTTCGAATACAAACGATAATTAATACACAGAATAATTTAGTTAATAATAATAACATTATCAACTAAATTATTCTGTGTAGCAAAAAAATAGTTCGTACTTACTTGTTTATTTTCGTACGTACCTACTATGAATTTTGCTCTTACACCAAACTTCTATTTTGTCATAGGAATCTAGTTAAGTACATAAAATGGAGGGTTGGTGTTAGAGCAAAATTCAAAGTTACATAATATAATGTATGATATATCATTGTTTTTGTTGTTTTAATTATATGCTTTGATTTTTGTGTTCAACTTTTCACTTTGTTGTAAACATTTTTAAACATATAAGCTACAATTATTTTCTTACTTTCAACGGAACGGAGTTGATGGAACGCAACACAGTAAAGGATTGGCGGTTCTTGAATTATTGATCCACGCCTCTAGATAACTCGTCGGCTTGGCACCAAGTCTCCACGGTGTCCTAAAACCGAATCACACTTCCAGCTCACTCACGGAATTACCCGACTCCCCCGGGATACACCGAAAAATTCACTCCGCCGACAAAGGTCGGCCAATTCTTCGGTCGATTTATTGTCCAAATGCCGTCCATTGGGACGAGAGGAAAATGGACCAACTTGAGGTCTGCTTTGAACCGCTAATAGGGGGAAAGTTCCGAGCGAGACGTTAAATTACGAACGATGGCTGTCGTATTTTTAACCCCCAAAGATGGGGCAACGTCGAGTTTTATTACAGACTCCCTTTCGTTACAGTAATCGGGTAAACAGTCTCATAAATACTCATTTTTGGATATTCACTGGTCATTTTTTTTAAAAGGTGTTTGCATCGATAATGTATCACGTTTGCATCGATATTGTATCTCGTTTGCATCTATATTGTATCGCGTTTGCGTAGAATGTCGTATAACGTTCGCATAGATGTCTTATCACGTTTGTATACATGTCGTATCACATCTGCATAGATGTATCACGTTTGCATCAATATTATATTGCGTTTGCGTCGATATTGTGTCACGTTTGCTTCGATATTGTATCTCGTTTGCATCGTTATCGTATCACGCGTCAATGTTTTATCATTATCACGTTTGCATTAGAATTGTATCACGTTTGCATAAACCATTAAATGCATGTATCCATGAAAACATACGCAAATAAGTATAACAGGTTAGCGCAAATTTAACTGGCACAATATTATATCGCGGAAAAGCAAAGCAAAATTATTATTTTAATTAATATGGATTTCCGCAAAGTAGCACTTGATTCTATTAAATACTCAATATTCTATCACTTTTGCACCAATATTGTATCTCGTTTGCATCGGCGTCGTATCACGTTTGCATCGTTGCGTTGTTGTACCGCATTGACATATTTGTTTTTGCATCGATTCGTTCCGCGTTGGCATCGGTGTTGTATCACGTTTGCATAGATGCCGTATCACATTTGCATCGTTTTTGTATCGCGATGTCGTATCAAAACGCGCGTTTAAACGTGTTAGTTTTAGTCACGGTTTTGTGAGATAAACATGCCTACTTATAGTACTTTATATAAATGTATTACAATCAGTTTGTTCACTCTATTTTTGGTTCAATGGGAATATGAATGTAGGTATAACGTGCAGTCCTGTTTCGCTCAACTTGAGGATCCACATAATACCAGCCGTCAAGTCACCCCCGTGGTTTGGCAATGTGCTGAGTGGACTCCTTTTTCGCACAATGCTTGTAATTTTTATGTTATAATATGTACTTAATATTTTAGAACCGACCGGCCTCGCTCGCGATGACGGTAAGAGACCCGACGGTATGACCCTCGTGCCATGGAAGATGGGACAGCCGCTGGTCTGGGACGCGACCTGTGCTGATACTCTGGCGCTGTCCCATCTTCGTGGCACTGCCTTAAAGGCTGGCTCGGCTGCAAATTCGGCGGAACTCCTCAAGCGGCGCAAATATGCAAACATTAATAGGGGATGCATATTTGAGCCGTTTGGGGTTGAGACTCTGGGGCCCTGGGGTGAAAGCGCCCACAGGGTTTTTAAGGAGTGTAGCCGCAGGTTAGTCGAGTTGACGCGTGACCAGAGGGCTGGTTCATATCTCGCACAGCGGATCAGCATTGCCATTCAACGCGGCAATGCTGCCAGCCTTCTGGGCACGCTGCCAATAGACGGCGATTTGGGCCAAATTTTTTATCTATAGTTTATTTTGAAGTCTAGTTTTTAATTTTAATTTAAGGTTTTATGTTAATTATTTTTTTTCTATCACCAAATGTACCGTATTCTTGTAAATAAATAACCCTTTTCTATATGTACTTAACACTAATTGCGGCGAATTAATTTTCTTTCTTTCTTTCTTTCTTTCTTTCTTTTTATCTTTCTTTCTTTCTTTCTTTCTATCACGTTCGCATAGATGTCGTATCACGTTTGCATCGATATTGTGTCACGTTTCCATCGATACTGTATCGCGATTAAATCACTAAATCCATTGTGTTCAGCGTCTGTATCGCATCATCAGGCGCCGTGTGTAACCGACGTATAAACGAAACATAACGTCATTTCTTTAGTGAAACCGCGGCCATTCGTATTCCGTCCACGTCTCCCAGCCAATGGCGTGTATTAGCTCCGACATACAATGTTGCCGCCATATTGGTATTGACGGACCAGGTATCGAAGTCACATTAATATTGTAAAAGCCAAAATCTGTGGTTGTTTTTGTGTATGTTTGCTGACAAACGGCTGCACGGATTGCTTGAAAATTGGAACAGAGATAGTAAATATTACGTTAAATATTAATATGCAACTAACATACCTAATACATATTATACAGTATGTGCGTATAAGTCTATAGAAAAATAACGCGGTTTATCCTTAGCGATCAATAAAATATTGACATAACATGTCAGTTTTGTCCGCTCAGGGAGATGATGGAAATATAATATTGAAATAATATATATGTGTAAAATCCCTTAAGATTATATGCCTATGTGTTATAAAATTGTAATTCTTATATTATATATTATCATTATAGAACATCGATGGGTAGTAATCGTAATAAATGAAATGACACGTAGACATATTTGAAACTGTTATCGATAAAGATATCGGAAAGATGACACTAGTTAAATTACATTATTGCCACAAAAACTTCTACGTCTGGTTCTTAATGAAAAATAAATAAATAAAAACAAAAGAACGGTGCTGTTTAAAGATTCTTGGCAAAAGATACCATAGCAAGTAGACGACTCAACTTCTGAGTTTTGGTACACATTGTTTGAAATGAATATAATATGGCATGTCGTAACTTACGGAATAATTACTGAAATGCATGCAAACCATCACGATGATACTAGATTACAAACCTAAAATGAACATGGATGTTTCGCAACTCCCTTTTGAAATTATTCAAAACTGCAGCGAAACATATTAGCAGAGCTTGGTACCTAATTGTGTTCCTTTTGTGCTTCTAACTAGAGATGTGTCGTTCGCGAGTGAGTGATTCAAATGTAGTTTCATTCATCAACTCACTATACCAGTATATCTTCCGTTCGCAACCACCCAAGACGAACTGAACTGAAAGATGCTATTTTATATTATGAAGTTATACCACAGAATAGATAATGTTAATACTTTCACAATATTAACGATGTCATATAATTTAATTTGTCGATTAATTTGGGATGAGGCACAATTTTAGGGTTCCGTACCCAATGGGTCAAGAACGGCATCCTATTACTAACACTCCGGTGTCCGTCCGACTGTCTGTAACCAGACTGTATCTCGTGAACCGTGATAGTTAGACAGTTGAAATTTTCATAGAATGTATATTTTTGTTACCGCTATAACAAAAAATAATAAAAAAAGAAGTATTATATTAAAGGGCGGTCCAATACAAAACCGTGCTTTTTGCTCAATATTGATACTCACTTGGCCGGGCATTTTCTTATTATTTCTATATACTTCTTACGACGCATCATTCAAATGAACCACTGAATGAAATGAAAGACATGAACCAAATGAATCTGATGATGATGGAGCAGTTTGAGTCTATATATCCACTGAACGAAGTGAACGAAATGAATGATATCTACCGCTAGCTAAAGATAGGAATCGTTCTTCTACATTTGAGATATGATTTGCGCATCTGTAGTTTAACTTGTGATTTTGGGCAGAGAGCGGAACTATACGTCGCGTCGTCAGGCTATTATAAAGGCCACAAAGTAATACAGTGAAATGGTACCTGCAGACATATTGAATGCAACAGTAAAACAGAATTTCTGTGATGTGAGAGCACTTTGATGTATTGCATGTATGTGTGTGTGTGTTGCTCGTATTAATGGAATGGAGTCCACAACACGACACGAATTGCTGTGGCTACCTCATCTGTGAAGTAAACAGTTATATGAAGGATGTTCAAATTCCAATATTGTTTGACACGAGATCAAAAGGGATGGGTACCAATTTCGAATTTAGATTTTCGGAGTGACCCGTCTGTTCTGAAGCAGAATAAATATTGAAAGAAACTTGATTGTCATTACTGTGGATAGTTTTGGCTTTATTATGCAAATATTACTAGAATATTTTAGATCTGTACCCTTGACAAGAGTTGACTCGCTAGCGACTCTGTAAACGATTTGTATGGAGAATTGTAGTTTGACAAAGTAACCGCCAGGAGCACTGTGTGTGCGAGTACTGTCACTGTAAACTCATGGTAAGGATACCGTTCCCTCTTTGTTTACATCAGTAAGTAACAACGTTCAACGTCAGTTACAAATAATTATCGTTGCCAGTACTGTAAAACTACCCATAGTTATTATTATCTTGTATGTCGCACCCGCTCACGTTTCGTTTCGTTTCGGTGACTACACCTAGCCAGCAGTTCTGCTGCAAACGTGGAGGCGTTGAGCATGCAAGAGAGGGAAAGACAAAGAAGCTCAACGAAATGACTCAGAAGCGCATACTGGCACAATACCGAAAGTCGTTCAGGGTAGTATAGAAACCTTAACATTCCCTGGCCGGAGCTTTCGGTTCTGAGACAGGGCACGTATCATCTTGTATGTCGCACCCGCTCACGGGACAATAGTGTCCCGGACTTTTGGGAGGCGTGCGTGGAGCCGAAGCCAACGCGTAGAGGCCCTGTCGACAATTTAATGAAATGTAATAAGGTGTTATCATAGTCCAATCATCCAACTGTGGTCGAAAATAAAACTCGTTTATTTTTATAAAAATCTATATTCTATCAGTGATTTTATACGTTTTTATTTAAGTTTGTTTAATTATCTTGTTCACTTTTTAGAGTTTTTTCGTAATAATTGTCTTATACTTAACGAGTAATTTTCGGATTAAATTGGACCATTGTTGTGTGGACTGGAGTATATTTGAGTAGTTTAACGGTAAAATTAATTAAAAATCCGCAATATACTGCGGCTTTAGATAGGGGAGATAGGGGAGCATTGGGCACTTTTTTACTTAAGTCTTAATAAAAATGCATTTTTTTAACAAAATCTTCCTTTTCCTCCTTAGGACATATATTTGGCTTCAATTATTACGAAGAACACTTATACAAATAATAATCGGTCTCAAAATTGCAAGAGTTGCTACCACAGTATACAAAATTAAGTAGCTTCCATACGACCCGACTTACAAGGTGGTGCCCGAACCTCCCGACTGCCCAATGCTCCCCTATCTCCCCTACTCTTTTAGATAACTTAGAGCTTTTTCAAACAAATCAAGCGATAAATGTTGTGCCGTGACTTGCGCAAAGCAATTTGTCTCTATTTTCGTCATTTGGCGGCATTCTTAATTCGATCGACATTGACGAATGGCCGTGTTTGAGTGATGTCGCGCCCATATGGTGTGACGTATTGCCGAAGTTTATCGATTCTGAAACAGTTTTTAAAATATAAATTTACTAGGTGGTCCGCAACTTCGTACGAGTACTTTTTTTCGTTACTGTAGTCAGTCAAAAAGTTTTCTGTAACCACCTTTGGATGTCTAGCTATCCCTGTACCAAAATTGGTTAAAATCTGTTCAGCCGTTTCGGCGTGATGCGAGGACAAAGGACATTATGAGCAACAGATGGCGCCAGGCTGGCAAGGTGCCGCGCGCCCATACAAAACAAATGACGATCCTGCATCACGCTATTAAGATTTTTCCCGAAAACATGACCCCTCTCAATAGAAAACTGATTTTCAATACGAATCTAAAGCCTGACCAGAAATATATGAGGATTGTCAGGAGGGCGCTATTTATAAGATTTATATGGCAACAATTTTGCGACCAATCGCAACCGGACTAAAATGACATTAGTTTAAATTCCTGTTAGTTCCTATGGTAACTTCGTAACATCATTTAATAGAATGCACTCTTTTCCTGACTGTTTTTCGTGTAGTAAACACGTGTACATTTTATTTATAATAGTACATTCACGACTGTAAATGGTTTTCAGCAATTTCTTTGGATATTTAAAAAAAACCACCACGAATGGCACGTATGACATTGACAGTGTCGACAAACCATCATAAATTCATTGCCAGTGTAAGAAATTAGCTCCAGTGAAATTCCGCAATATGGCGCATCATCATATATTTCTGGTCAAGCTTTAAAAGTTTATTATATTATAGACGACACATGTAATGTCTCATTAGATTTTAATGGGAATACACCACCATTTTTTTATATTAAGCGATTGATACAAAAGGTGTAAAGCCTTTCGAATAAGCAACGCAAAAATCGACACACAAAGCATAAGGAAAAATTCGAAAGGTTATCTAGCGTTAGGGTGGTAACCGGTAATCCAGAGGTACCGGGTTCGATTCCTGATCTCTTCCGCCAGTACACGCATTAAAAAAATTCTTTGTGCTTTGTTCTTTGTATCAATTGTTTGAAAATTTATGTTTTTATTAACAATATGCCGTGCTGTTGCATAACGCATTAAATTGCAATGAATTATGCAACAGAACGTTCCTTTTAAGTGGATTTACGACACGACAAGAAAGCTTATTTTGTGAGAATATAAAAAGCGTTGAAATACTGAAGCTTATAAAAAAAGCTAAACTGTATTTAAACGTATTATATCGCGTATATTTTACATTAATTTGGAGAATCTGTACATCTCCTTTACGTGTACCATAAATATAAACTATTATTTTAAGTAGACTTAGGTACCTACTGGTTGAGTTTCCTTCGGCTTTCTTCTAAACAGCGGTCTCCTCTTGGGAAATGCCGGTAGATTCACTAACTCACTTGTAAAATATCCTTGTGGAATTTTCTTAATAAATTATTTCATTTCATTTCATTTATATTAACTATTTGAGCCTCCTTGACGTTTCGGTAACCTTCCAGTTCCGTTGTCAAAGGTTGACAGATATAACTGGCTTTAAAAACTCTGTAATAGACAAAGCAATCCTACCGAGTTTGGGGTCTTTACCTACACAATCGTCCCAGTGAGCACTTGATGGATCTTCAAAGAGTAGTACAGTCGGCTATAAATGCTTGTCACAAATATTTTTTTGGCAGAAACTTATTCCTTTTACCCCTTCGTTTACACGTAGTTGTAACGGTTAAAAGTGCTTTCGATAAGCACAATAGAGACTGAAGATTATTTCCCCCTTTCTGCTCTGACTTGGAGATTGCGGTCTAGTCACTAGGATTCCGAAGGTTGGATGTGGTATTACCGGGTGTAGCGTATAATACGAGCAATAAATTTAAATACTTATAGGTTCTACTCTTCAAACTGAACAACATTTGATGATCAGACAGATCTTTCTTCTAATTAGATCGAAAGAGCTCGTGATTCTGAGTAGAAAATACCCAAAATATCGAAAATTAAAAAAGTGGGTTGTACACCTGTAGAAAAAAATGGCCCGCCTACTCCGTTAGAACGGTTTATGCGGCTATGACCGAATACCTTCACTTCCCCGAATTTCATTTGACATAATTGTATCACTTGTCATAATTTTCATTTGCCATAAATTTTTCATTTCATAAATCGTATATTCTTCGGGATTTATTTAATGCTATTCATGGAGAAATCATTAGGTTAAGTTAGGTTTTATGACAATCCCGAAAAGTTTCAGCGTACAGAGAAATATAGATTTATGGCAAATTAATATTATGGCAAGTAGTAGATTATGGCGTATGAAATTCGGGTAAATGATAAAGAACTGGCTATTACACTTTCCTAAATTAGTCACTGACGTGAGAGATGCAACCATATGAGAGACAAGTTTGGAGATAACTCCATCTCACATCTTCGTATTGCTGCATCCCTCTCGTCAGTGGCTAATTTAGGAAAGTGTAATAGCTAAATTAGCGCTCTTCTCTGTTGTTCTTATAGAAAAAGTAAGCCAATTCAGCTCTGGCTGGTCCAGAGCATGCATCCACCCTCTATAAAATCTGTTTAAAATACAGGGTGTTCCGTACCGCCTCCGATTTTGATCGGACTCGCGCCCAGCACCCTGTATTGATCACGGCCAGATGGCGACTTTAATGACTTTTGCTCCGTCTATCGCAAAACCACGTACCTGACAAAATTAAGTGTGCCTACACGTCTTCGTTTTACTCGTGTCACGCGGAGATAGTCCCATCGGGTTATACTCCCACACAAAGTCCGATTACTAGTAGTGAGGGCTAAATAGCCCTGATACAGTTCAAGCTATGTCTTAAAAAAAACACCTTCGTTGAAGGAAAATGACGAAGCATCTTTTATTACAAAGCTCCTATGAACACCTTTCGAAAGTCGTGGATGAGTATCAGTATCAAATCCATGTCATTATACTGTATTATCAGATTAAATACATACGTAAGTAAGCATTATATTATTATACAAAATTACATTATTATATGGTTCAGAATAATTTTACCCGTCTACGGAAAAATAAAAAAGATAGTTTAAAACAAAGTCACTTCCTGCTGTATCTCTGTCCCTATGTATGATTGATCTTTGAAAGTACGCAACAGATTTTGATGCAGTTTTTTTTTTAATAGATAGAGTGATTCAAGAGGAAGGTCTATATGTATAATATGTGCGAAGCCGGGGCAGTTCGCTAGTAACTTTAAATATTCCCATCGCAATGGTTGGAACAAATACGAGTATATTACATCTGAAAACATGAATGTTCCTTATATTCCAATGGTAAAAAATGTAGCTAAAAACATTATTTTGCCTAGTACCAAAATATATACCTTGGGTTCTAAACAGATCACCTTACCTTACAGTACTTTATTAATTAGTTTGTAAAAATCCTTACATCGGTGTTAAAAAATGTTGCTTACTTATTGCATCAAGCAGTTTACACTCATGTGAAAATGTCACAAACGATAAGACATCAATCAAAAATCATCAATGGGTAGCAGTCCCTGATGAAGAGCTCCATACGAGTTCGAAACATGTCGGGCCGTTCCTGATAATTTCACGTGAGTGTAAACCGCTTAATACAATAATTAAAATATGTCTCACGAAAGTTGTAATAAGATGAATGTTGCGTACCCAGTTCTGATTTAAGTCAGCAGCCGACGCGGCGGTTACTTTCATTATTTATTAGTTTTTTCTTGAGTTTGATCGGAAAGACAACTTGACGCCTAGAGGAAATCTCTTGGCAATATTAAAAACAATATTTTCTTTCCATGGATTTGCCAATTTCTGACGGAAGTCGTGCAGATTAAAGTTATATGGGTCTTGTTATGTGTCATAAAAAATAATCAGACTATAGTGATACTTAAAAGTAGGTAACTATTTTTTTTCTGTCATTTGTAGTTACTAACTCTTATATAAAGCCATACCTTATTAAACTGTAAAAGTCTATACTCTACTGCCCAAGAAAGTACTGCTAATGCTAAACGATGTTATAATGTCACCAAAAAGCATATTTTTGTTGTTTTCATTCTTGTTTATTTGCATTTTATTTAATAAATACTGAGTCGTAGAAAAAGTATTGTATGCAACGTTGTAATATTACGTCAAAAAAATGCTCGAGGCATTTCTTATGGCAATACATAATCTATGCCACTCGTGTTTATTGACCTTCTTATACAACTGTTGCATAAAATATTATTGTTCGAAAGATGATTTCATTTCGAAACGATTACTACTTATTTTTTTATTTTTTTTATTTATTTATTTATATTTATTTAATACCATTAATGTTAGCACTAACAGCTATACCTTACATGCTAACTGGCAAATTAATCTTAACATAAGAGGAATGAATGTATACATTGGATAATATTAATACCTAATAATTATTATTGGAATGTCAAACTATTACAAAATTATTGCAGGTAACATAGAACATAGTAAAAATTTAATAATATCAATAAATATAATAGAGATGTCGGCACAAAAAGAAAATAACAAACACAGAACACTTAGATGCTTATGGAGCTAGTCGTAACAATATTTTCCACGTAAAGTAGAAGCAAGACATAAGAGGCTTTATTCCTTGAAAATTATATTAAGCCAATTATATTTGAAGTAAAATTATACTTTTCCCCGAGTTCCAGGTAGTAACCTAGCTACTTATTTCAAGCTTTCATTGTGACCAGTCGAAAATAAGATGAAAAATCTAATTTTCCGCGTGAATTGTGACAATTCCGAGTACTTATTGAAACAAATATTGTCGATGAAAAATTCAAGCTGTAGGTTTCAAATTTATACCAATAAATCTCAATAGTCTTGTTCTAAGTAGGTAGTAACATCAATAATTTATGTTAAGAAACGTGTATGAACATATAAAGGAAAATGCCTAAAACAATCAGCATTTTAAAAGGAATAAGGCCTCTTAATACGGAAACTTTTAACAAACTTGTAAATTTAATATAGCAGGCTTGCGTAAGGAAATAATAACTCTAATAATATTCAAAATGACATCGTATCTTACGCAACTTCGGGGGTATTATGACTCTTAACAATTACTTGTTCAGATTTATACGCCGAGTTCCAAGTTCATGAATATACAATATCCAAATAATAAGGACTGTATTTCAACCCTTATCCTGGTGGAAGTTTTGTTTTAATTATGCATTTTTTTGCGAAAATTACTAGGGGAAATATACAGGTGGATTTTTAAATCGATCGAAATTTTCATATTTATCAAACAAAACAACTCGAAGGTAACTTCGTACGTGAAATTTAATTTTTATACATCTTTGGACAACCAGCTGTTACCGAAATCCATACTATCCATACTAATATTATAAATGCGAAAGTGTGTCTGTCTGTCTGTCTGTCTGGCTGTCTGTTACCTCTTCACGCTTAAACCGCTGAACCGATTTAGATGAAATTTGGTATGGAGATAGTTTGAGACCCGGGAAAGGACATAGGATACTTTTCATCCCGAATAAATTTAGTGTTCCCGTGGGATGAGCGGGTAACACCGCGGGGCACAGCTAGTTTGTTATAATCTGTCCTGCCGTTTCAGTGTGATATGAGGACAAAGAAAATTTTACCAATGGATGGCGCTGCACGTCTGCGCATTTTCCCTGTAACAATTACCCATCTCCAGAGAATCATCATTACCATCACCAACAACACCACCACCAACATCATCATCATCACCACTAGTCACCATCATCATCATTGTCACGAGTGGGCATTACCCACCTATCGACAGTACACAACCCTTCAAAATTTTCTACGCAGCCAACACGATTCCAACTCGCTGCGCCTGCGCCTTGCGGGTTGAGGTAACTCGATTCGGTGCGGAGGTTTGCGTGTCCTTTCTGTATGTGGTACTATTAAGTCTTCAGTGATGATACCACATATACTCGCACAAATGTAATGAGCTACGGTTGTGACACCCGCCCGTTCCTCAGCCCCCGGTTATTTGGAGCTCGCGCGCGGACTGTAGGTAGATACTGTAAAGTTTTCGTATAATCAGGAAATCCATCCATTTGACCGAGCTCGAAGTTGGTTTGGTTCACAAGAATCGCACGAGCCTCATTAACGGCGGATAGCGACTGCGCCGCGGCGTACACACAAGCGACGAGCGGGTGACGCTCTTAGACTTTACAACACAACTTCGCGATGGCTTAATATGACATTTTTTACATTTTCAATCCCCATTTTGAAACATTTCAAGAACTGTATAGACAAAAAAATCTATGTAATTATTGAACCTGCTCCCGAAATTACACGAGAAGCTGTTAAGAAATGCTACCTTTACAAGAACAGCCGCACTTCTGAACATCCGAAATTCGGAATGTCTTGTGGCTTACGACCGCTGCGCGACTAAATTGAAATGCACTGCACCACAGGAACATGAGCGGCGCGCGTCGTTCTCAAATCGGCTGCGTTACGCACTGCACTGGGACTGAGTATGGGTACAAGCTGCAACGGAATCGCTTCGCTGCCTCGGTCAGACACTACTATGAATCGTGCTACTTTAGTGCTGGTGGCTCTGGTCCATGAGCCCCAATCTCATACTCATCATCTCCTCAGTTGACTTCATAAAATTAACAGATAAGCTATCTAGTTTCTTTTCCATTATTGTGCGGGCTCAGGCCGCACCTACGCATCAAAGCGAACCCGAGTACTCAGCGTTGGTTTCGATTCGAACCAATAATAAAAACCAATAACAAATATTCTATTTGAATTAACTAAACATATCTTTTTTTTTTTTACTTCTCGACTCGACGCTGTCTCTCGTGTCTTGCGACCGCTGCGCGACTAAATTGAGATGCGCCCGGCACCACAGGAACGCTAACAGCGCGCGGCATTCTCGAATCGGCTGCGTTACGCAATGGGGCAGTATGGGGTACAAGCGGGGACATACGGGCGCTTACTCCGGGGTAGACTGCTAGTGTGATTAACAACATTTCATATTTTTAACACTACAATTTTATCACTTTTCTATTCCGCTTAGAAAGAGGATTTATAATCACTGTTTTTATATTTTTGCTGAGATAACTAATTATTTTAATATTCGATGGACGTTCGAAATGTTCGTTGGATGTTTTTGTTCGTTCTTTCGCATAAAATCTGCATCGCTACGGGCGTTTGCTTCTTGTTGATATATTCTGAAATAACGTTTCTAATTTCCTAGTAGTAATTATAATTACATGGTTTTTTTTTAAGTAGCCTATTGGTATGTCCAGCTGTGCAAAGACCTCTCCCTTAGAGTTCCACAGGTCCCTGTTTGATGTCTCGTCCCACCAGCTAAGGAATGCGTCCAAGTCATCCCGCCATCTCCGTCTCGGCCTGCCCTGTCTGCGTCGCCGATCTTGATACACACTTAGTTATAATGCTGGCCCATTTATCCGGTAGCATACGGAATTACAATAACATTAAATTAAATTAATTGTAATTGTATTTGAAATCCAATTCCAGAAGTAATTAATTACGCACAACACAGTTATAGAGGCAGCTTCAAATCACGGTATAAACGCCGGTATAACTATCCGTAGTCTGAGTAAACTCAGTCGAACAGTATTTAACTGCTGGATTGAGCTCCTGTCTTGGCCGAGATATTTTATTTTTTCTTTAATTATGATGAGTCATAGTGGGTTTGATGTCTAGTAAGTACTTGCACGATTCAGATTTCGAAAAAGTTAATACACATAATATAATATCGATGACTTTCTATGTCCAAAAATTGAAATAAACTGCTTTAGAAAATTATTTTTTTGCCCAACACTGCCATGGTGTATTTTTTTCTATATTATATAGAAACTTTAAGATTATCTTAGATGTCTACTAAAAAAAGGTTTACATAAAGTAATTGAGTAATTTAATTACCAAATTAATGTAATTTACATTCAATTAAAAATGACATGTAATTTCAATTATATGTAACCTAATTACTTTTAATTGAATTGATAATTAAACTCCAGAAGTAATTAATTACCAGAGGCAGCGTCAAATCACGGTATAAACGCCCGTATATCCGCAGTCGAGTAAACTCAGTCGAACAGTATTTAACTGCTGGATTGAGCTCCTGTCTTCGCCGAGTTATTTTAATTATTCTTCCAATTCTACGACTAAAACAGACCCATTTCTTGATATTCCGTGTATTTTCAGTCACCTTTTTAAGACTTGTTTCTTGTGAATTCGTTAGAACGAGAAAGAAAAAACTTGCCAATTCAAATTTTGCTTTAGCATAACTACATACTTATCAATTCACGGCTACGTTTCGTTTTCGTCCGTGTTCTCATCTGTCACAACGTCAATGTCACAAGCAACACGTAACTACTCTCTATTGCCGGCTCCACATGCTTGGCAAACAACGGCAAACATACAGGAGTATTTATACTATTATACGTTAGAGTGAAACGGAACTATGTCGTGCTGACTCTAACGTATAACTGCGTCCTGTATGTTTGCCGTTGTTTGCCAAAAATATGGAGCCGGCATCAGATTGGTTCGTAGACACGCACACTTAAAACAAATACCGGTTTTATCTTTCGCAAATATGCCACACGACTTTGTCGCGCGACTAATACTATCTGTCACTTTTCTTTCAATACCGTGCGACCAAGACAGGTGCCGCTGAGTGCGACAAGCGATATCGAGGCATGATTTGTTAGCATATCACTGTTGTATGAAGACTCTCATTCTAGGCGTACTTATTCTAAGTCCTATACCTACTAAGGTCATCCGCGCCAGATGAAAAAGGGTTGTAATTTTTTCCCTCTTTCCATGAATGGCAGATTCTGGTAATGGCAGTTTCTTAAAACGGCAGACATTGTACAGTTACCTACAAAATACGTAGATTGGAATTGGTTCCAAGATCAAAGTACTTAGTATAACTATGGAGGTGCCATACGATTGCATTTCTCTCAACCAAAATCGCGGTTTGTTTATACAATAAACTGTTAATGTGTCAATGTTTTTTTTGTCTGTGTGACTTTTTTTTTCTCCGTAGTAGAGTAAAACGTATACTATTTTTGCTTGTATTGACCGGGCTGGTTCAGTTCAGTGCTCAGTAAAAAGTCGCTATTTCCAGAATGATCTCGGCTCCAATAGGCGCAATCTGTGCTGTGATTGGATGGCCGAGTAGGGCTGGGACACGCAACACTTCTTCGCCGAAATATTCGGTAAATCGGCGCTAAAATAATTAAACAGTTTTGAACATTTCTCAAAAAAAAAATACAAAATTAAGACGTCAATTAAAGTCAGAGATACCGAGTTTTTGAGAAATGCTCTTTTATAGTGTTTAATAAAATGCTTTTAATCAAGTCAAGTCAAGTCAAAATATTGTTTGTTTATATAGGCTTAGATACAATAACTTTTTTCGTCCGTTACAAGCAGAGTTATTATATTAGATTATAAACAATAAATACAAATAAAAAAAGGTTATCTAGATAGGTGACATATGAACCTCTTTACTAGTGCTGGCCCAAAGTATTGTCTATTATATATTTGCATGTATTGTCAAGTTGTGACAACTGTGTCATGTATCAATTTTAATTGTATGTCGGATTCTAGTTAATTAAAGCCAAATATCTTATTGGTTTGTCTTTTAACTATGCAACAATTTAATTAACTAAGTATGCCCGACACAGACACAAAACTTGAGCCCAATGTGGCAAGGTACCTTCGACCCGAGAAGTTTGACGTGGAGCCTACCGCAACAGAGGCGGACCTCAAGTGGACCCATTGGAAATATACTTTTAACAATTTCTTACTCGAAGAGATTCCCAAAGGTACCGATTCTTTAAAGCTCAAACTATTGATGAACCATTTGTCGGCATATATCTTTCCACACGTTCGCGATTCTTGCACCTATGACGATGCCGTGAAAGTACTCGATAAAATGTACCTTAAGCCAAAGAACATAATTCTGGCCCGCCATTTGCTAGCTACGCGTAAGCAGAGGCCCAACGAATCCATATCCGATTACGGCAGGGCACTTAGGCTCCTGGCCCGTGATTGTAACTTTGAAGCTGTTTCTGCTACAACGTATGAAGACGAAGCTATAAGAGGTGCTTTTATTTCTGGAATACTGTCACTGAGGATCCGGGAAAGTTTACTTCAAGAACGCTCTCTTACCTTAGATAAAGCTCTCGATCAAGCTCTCTCCTTAGAGACTGCAGAAAGAGACTCTCGAACAATGACCACCGGGTTAAACGAAACAAACCTGAACGCTTTGCCAATAGGGTCATTGTCAAAACGCGCAACAAAAAATCACCGGACTGCTTCGGAAGAACCAAATAAATGGCGCTGTTTCTACTGCGGAGGAAATGTATCTCATCGGCGGCTTAAATGTCCAGCTTTCAACGCCCAATGCCAACTTTGCTCCAGAAAAGGACATTTTGCTAATGTGTGCAGATCGCAGAATGCTACAAATAACGCCGTAACCGTAGAAGAATCAGTCGTGGACTCTGATGATTCTGAAGTGGCTGCTAATGCTGTCTCGGCAGCTTCTCCATCAAGCCTTACAAAAGCCACAATCCCCGTAACCCTTAACAACTATCACGCCGACGCTCTTATCGACACGGGGAGCTCAGTAAGCTTTATAGATGAGAAAATAGCACGCCTAATGAAGCTGAAACAGAAACCTCACAAGCAGACTATCACGCTAGCCTCTCAAAATAACGTATCTTTCGTGAGAAGTGTTTGTTTTGCTACCGTTACCATGAACGAACACTCACACAAACACCGGCCATTTCTCGTGGTCAGCAATCTTTGTGCTGATGTTATCATAGGCCATGATATACTTAAAGAACATTCTAGTCTCCAATTCAACTTTGGGGGATCCAAAGAACCTTTAGTCTGCAATGTAATGCAAGCTTCAGTGCCTCCTGCCTCCATATTCACTAACCTATCTCCACACATTAAGCCAATCGCCGTGAAGTCTAGACACTACAGCGAGGAAGACGAGAAATTTATCACAGAAGAAGTATCTAAGCTGATAGAAGACGGAGTGATTGAACCAAGCGTCTCTCCTTGGCGAGCGCAGGTATTAGTAGCGGGAGGAGGGACACATCGAAAGAGGCTTGTAATAGACTACTCTTTGACTATAAACAAGTTTACAGAATTAGACGCGTACCCTTTACCTCATATCGAAACCATCGTGTCTAAGGTTGCAAAATATAATGTTTTCAGTCAAATAGACTTAAAGAGCGCATACCATCAAGTGCCGATTAAAGATAGCGAGAAACCCTACACGGCATTTGAAGCGGCTGGAAAACTTTATCAATTCACAAGAATTCCTTTTGGCGTCACGAACGGAGTTGCAGCATTCCAGCGGACGCTTGAATTTATCATAGAAAAAGAAAACTTAAAGGGGATATTTACTTACCTCGATGACGTCACTGTATGTGGCAAAGATAAAAACGATCACGATCAGAACCTACTCAAATTTCAAACCGCTGCAAAAAAGTATAATCTGACGTTAAATGATCAAAAATGTAAATTTTGTCAGGAGACTATAAGTTTGCTGGGTTATACTATCAAGAATAATACCGTTGAACCAGACAAGGAACGACTCCAACCACTGTTACGACTGCCAATCCCAACGAACGCTGCTGAACTGAAGCGAGCTTTAGGGCTATTTGCCCATTATGCGAAATGGGTGAAGGACTTTTCCACAAAACTGCAGCCTTTAACGAACGTAAGCAGTTTTCCGTTATCTGAAAGTGCTGTTACCCAGTTTGAGCAATTAAAGTCTGACATTAGTAAAGCTTCACTGATAGCAATTGATGGAGAAGAAATGCTGACCGTAGAAACCGACGCGTCAGAGTACGCGATAGCTGCTACGCTTTCTCAAAAGGGTCGACCTGTGGCATTTTTCTCCAGGACACTATCGAATGCTGAACGTAAACACCCATCGGTGGAGAAAGAAGCTTACGCCATTGTGGAAAGCATAAGAAAATGGCGGCACTTCCTGATGGGAAAATACTTCATGCTGATAACTGACCAACAATCTGTGTGCTATATGTTCAACCAAAACCACACAAGTAAAATAAAAAATGAAAAAATACAACGCTGGCGTCTTGAACTTTCCTGTTTTAAATATGATATCATGTATCGACCAGGCTCCCAAAACACTGCTGCAGATGCGCTATCTAGGGTTTGCGCACTCATGGATAATAATAAATTGTATGAATTACATGCTCTACTATGTCACCCTGGTATAACAAGGATGTACCATTGGGTACGCTCAAAGAACCTGCCGTACTCGATCAATGACATTAAGAATATGACGACCTCTTGTAGAGTGTGTGCCGAACTTAAACCCCGCTTCATGACAACAAGGGGACAGCTTATAAAAGCACTGGCCCCCTTTGAAAGGCTAAATCTAGATTTTAAAGGACCCCTTCCTTCGAATACAGAAAATAAATATCTACTCACCATAATTGATGAGTATAGCCGATTTCCATGGGCTTACCCATGTAAAGACATGACATCTGCGACGATCATCAAATGCTTGAGAGACCTTTTTAGTACGTTCGGACAACCATTGTACATCCATAGCGACAGAGGAAGCTCCTTTATGTCCGAGGAACTCAAAACTTTTTTGAGAAAAAACGGAATTGCCTCGTCCCGAACCACCCCATACAATCCACGGGGTAATGGTCAAGTAGAGCGGTTGAATGGAACACTATGGCGTGCGGTACAACTGAGCTTGCGTTCCAACAGCATGGCAGTCGAATACTGGGAACGAGTCTTGAAGAACGCTCTTCACTCTATCCGTTCACTCCTCTGCACATCTATTAACGCGACTCCGCACGAGAGACTGTTCAACTACCAGCGGAGGTCACCTAATGGAGAATCGATGCCTACATGGCTAGCACCAGGACCGGTCCTCGTACGGAATAACGTTCGCTCGAAACACGACCCCTTAGTGGAGGAAGCTGAACTATTAGACTATAACCCGCAATATTCGGTGATTCGAAGATCGAATGGCATAGAGAGTACAGTGTCCAATAGACATTTAGCACCGCTCCCGAATGATTCTCGTTCTTCGATTGATCTTCAACAAGAATCATTCGAAGATGCTTCCGACCTTTCAGTGGACCCGGATGGACCTATTCCAGATCGTCCTCAACAAATAAATCTTCCGGACAACACACATCAAACAACATCCGTCCTCGGAAGACCCAAGAGGAACCGTGGGCTACCTTCTCACCTCCGCGACTTTGTGGTAGGAGAAGAAAACCTAGACGGGGAGAATGACATATGAACCTCTTTACTAGTGCTGGCCCAAAGTATTGTCTATTATATATTTGCATGTATTGTCAAGTTGTGACAACTGTGTCATGTATCAATTTTAATTGTATGTCGGATTCTAGTTAATTAAAGCCAAATATCTTATTGGTTTGTCTTTTAACTATGCAACAATAGGTACGCGGCCAAGAGTGTCAATCAATTAGGTATGTGAAGTTAAAATAATTAAGACACTTAGCGTTTTAATATGTGACATGAACCATTTCAGACTACTTTTGACCCACCAGACATCTATTTACCTGCCTACACTAATAATGTCGCTAGTCTTGAAAAATCTGCTAATTATCAAGTCAAAGTTTACGATAATTTTACGTTATACTATGGTTAAGTATTTGATTTGATGGACTCACCTAGAAAATAAAAATTTTGGGATCTGTATGTAATATTGTATGCATAAAAAATCTGAATATATTAATTTTTACATTTTTAAATCATCCATCCGTTGATATACCTAGAAGTGTGATATGATGATGAGATTCATGAGGAATTATGGAAATCTTTTACTTTTATGAGCATATTTTTATATTCATTTTGATGCTATTCATGATAAATTTTGACAAATACAATTTAGTAGAATTTGATTTTCTTAAAGAACATTTAGTAGTAAAAAACCCTCAATACTAATACTTTTAAAGATATTATACATTTTTTTTATAGAATTGGCTAAATATTCGGCCTACTCGCTCAGCTCTAGTGATAGAAATGGAAGCGCGCCCAATATCGAGTAGGACGTGAGTGGACGATACGGGTTCGAGTCCCGGCCACAGACAGACATAGAATCCAATTACAGTCTAGAAAATATCATGTGTACCCACGAGCCACATTTTTTCCGAAATTAATTTTGTAACTGTTTCATAAGGTCAGTAGTAAAGCGGGAGAAAGATTGATAGCGTTAGGGATTAGGGTTGAAATCCTTGCAAAATTAATACAATGAAAAATATATATGATATATTTAAAGTATACACAGCTTTATAGCTATGAACTAAATATATAGATTAATTAACAATAATATTACGCGTCTGAACTAGGATTATATTATTAGAGATCGCTCTTTAGCGATAAGACCGCCTGTTGTCTACCGTTTTTAATTTGTTTATATGTGATTTCTTGTGTAAATGTTTTTTTGGTGTGCAATTTAGCGTACTTGTATTGTATTGTATTATCCTGTGTTTCAGGCAGAGACAGTACAAACAATCATTTCTTATTCATGTGTAAAATTACGTTCACTACATAATCATTATTCGAATAAATTTGAAATATTACAAGCCTAATAGAGAACTATTATAATAAATTTTTAAATATATAGTTGGTATGGTTACGATACAATATAAGTTAAGGCTCCTTATCCGTTCAAAAATGCTGATTATTTTATATGTTTTTCTCTATGATCAAACACGTTTTTTAACATATTATCACTGTTACTACTTAGAACAGGGCTATTGCGATTTATTGGTATGTATTTGAAACCTACAGTTTGAATTTTTCATTGATACTTTTTATTTCTAAAACTACTCGAACTTGACAATATTCACGCAGAAAACTGTTTTTTTTTACTTATTTTCGACGGCACGCAGTGAAAGCACGAAACTGCTATGTTACTATAATCTAGAACTCAGGGAAAAGTATTATTAACTTTAAAAAGTTGGTTGAAGTTATGAATATAATATGATATAAAAAATAAAAAGGAATGAGGCCTCTTAAGTTAAATATAAACTAAAAGAAGTAAAATGGAATTCTTAAGGGCGTACCCCGTCTCAATGATCTTGGGCATTCCAACTTTTTTCGTTCCCACTATCTCGTACAATTTTACGGTTTTTAATATCTACAAAATATCTACGAAATAGACCAACTGATCGGGTACCGATTCGAAACATGTTGAGCTATACTCGACTTTTACGACGTAAGCACAGAACGCACATCCCCGCACCGATTCGAGTTACCTCACCCTGCAAGGGCACCGAGTAATGTACGATTCCCACCGACCGGGCGGAGTCGGCGCGCGCTCAAGCGCATCTAAATAGCTGCCAAATGAATGTAGAGCTTCTTTACGACAGTCAGATCCCATATTCCAATGTTATTGGCGCCGCTGCCGGCCGATCGGGCGCTTGCGGACGCGGACGGAGGTGCTCGGCTGTCGTCGCGCGTAACCGGCTCCGTTCAGTTACCGCCGCGCGCCATCGGCTACGTTCAGTTACCGCCGCGCGCCATCGGCTCCGTTCGGCTACCGCCGCACGCCATCGGCTCCGCTCGCACGTCCGTCGCCCTAGAATTTAATAGCCCGGACGGACGCAGTCGGCTGCCACCGGGAGCTCCAGCGTCCGCTGGAACGTGGCGGCAGCCGAACCCGCCCGACCGGGTCACTGGACGCGATCGGCCGCTGCCGGCTGCCAGAGCGCCCGTTGCGACGCGGCGGCAGCCGACCCGGCCCGGCCCGTTCTATGAGAATCGTACATTAGAATTGCGTTGGCTGCGTAGAAATTTTTGAAAGGGTTGTGTACTGTGTGTAGATGTGGATTAACTCGTGAAATTGTGATGGTGTTGGTGATGTTAATGATGATGATGGTGGTAACTGGCGGTGATGATGGTGGTGGTGATGATGAGATGATGATGATGGCGGTGGAGGTAGTGGTGATGATGATGTTGATGAAGGTGGTGACTGGTGGTGGTGATGATGATTATGATGGTAACTCATATACTCAGAAATAGTTATAAGTTACTGAATAAATATTTTTGAATTTTTTTTTTTTTTTGATGGTGGTGATGGTGATGGTGACCACAAAGTCACCATCATCATCAACACCACCAGTCACCACCTTCATCAACATCACAACAACCACCACCACCATTACCACCCACCACCATTACCACCCACCATCATCACCACTACCGTTGTGTTGTGTGGTTGTGATGATTTCCTATTTTATTATGTCATATTTATGTGCAACTGAAGTACCAACTAGTTGTTGCAATGCGTCTGAGGCAGCCCTGTGCGTCTTACACGCACACATTGACACTGACATTCAAGATTCAGTTTTTAGTAGGCAAGTGTCCGCCCTGTGACGTTAGTAAGCCCGTCTCGTAGATATTTAAACACGGTCTGAGACTCACGGCAGTTTTCTATGTGATTTATTAATCGTTGTGATGACCCTAGGACTATTTTATTGGTACCACAAAAACGTCTGCACATTAATAAAACGCTATACCGATTCCTTTATCAATTGCAACCCAATAATCAAATTAGACGCATTTCGCTTCAAGTGAATCAATTTAGTAGCACTTTCAATGGAGATCAATTGATGGACGCAGTCTGCTGTCGCTGATTTTAATGGAGTTAGTTGGAGTTTGATGACGCGGTTGGCGCAGTGATAGAACTGGTGCCTACTGACACGGGGGTCCTGGGTTCAAATCCTGGCAAGGTTAGGGCTAATATTTGTGTGATGAACTCGAATATTTGTACCTGGATGTTCTATGTATTTAACTATACTAGTATGTTTATCGTCGTCTAGTACCCATAACACAAGGCTTCTTGAGTTTAATTTGGGACTAGGTCAATTTATTTGATTTTGTCTGATATTATTAAATTTATTTTTGGCAGGACCAATTTTGATAATATCCGGTATGGAGGTAGCTGGTGCTCTGAATTAACATGTAGGCTACTTTTTATCCCAAAACAATGAAGTTTTCCCGTGCGATAAGCGGGTAACAAAGGGGGCACAATAAGTACTAATATAAGTTTGTAATAATCACCTTATGACAAAAAAAACGGAGTTTTTAAGATGAAATCGTATAACGGACAACAATTGACCGAGTTAAAATAAAAAAAAGCGAAATCACTGCAGATTTTAGTATTTGAAGTTTCTTCGATTTTTTATGGATCTCATTATCAAATTTTCAACAAAATTTGGAATACAGGAATCATCAGATCTAACGAACTGAAAAAAAAAATGTAGTTCCGAGGTAAAAAAATATATAAAAAGCCGGCCGAGTGCTAGTCGGTCTCGCGCACCGACGGTTCCGGACAAACACTTCCTATCTTAAATGGCCGGGTTAAGTTAAGTTTGCACCTGGTATGTATGGCGACGGATACAAATGAGGTGCAAAGTTAACGCAGCCGATCACGTTTGTTGTATGGGAGCCCCATAATATTATAAATATTTATTTTATTCTGTTTTTAGTATTTGTCGTTATAGCGGCAACAGAAATACATCATCAGTGAAAATGTCAACTGTCTAGCTATCACAGACAGAGGGACAGATAGACAGACGGACAGCGGAATCTTAGTATTTAATAGGGTCCTGTTTTTTACCATTTGGGTGCGGAACGAAACAGCAACAAAGACCCGTATTTGACGTTACAAAAAAATTACTGAACGGTTATCAAATACCGCAGTTCCAAATATGCGGAACCGTGTAGTTTAATTGTTCACGCTATGAGTTTCAGTATGATGATGATTAATTACCTCAATCCGTCTCAATAGGTGATGTGTAATTGATTGGCCACGTCTTCGCACAGCAACCTACGTTGCTATTAACTGATCATGTCTATCAATACGAAGCTTTTGAAAGTCAATATTTTGGTAAGTTTATTTAAGATCTAAAAGAAATGCAAAAGAATAACTACGCATGTTCTCAAGCGCGGTACCTATTATATTTTGAAGGAGTAATAATAAATACTCAAAAGTTAGGATAGCAAGAATAGTATATTGAGGATGTCCGATACATTCTGCTTCACTAAGCATGCAAACATTTTATTTTATTGAGTAAAGTAACACGTGTTTATTAAACATGCATTAACTCTCATAATTGATATCAGGGATAAAAAATACATAATTCAACTTTCAAAATTCTAATAAATGCCTATAATGTAATTAAAATAATAATAGGTAAAGATACACTATTACATTGTAGTAAATAGTCAATGATAGTCATAAAGAAAATGTCACATTTAACAATAATTAAATAAGAAATAATATAAAAAGTAATAATCAATATCGGTCTGGATTGTAACTAAAATATTCATTTAAACTATAGAAACAATGTAGTAGTAGACAGTTAGTAACGTTTTTCTTAAAAATAGTTAGAGACATTTCATATCACTTTTAGTTGGCGTAGGTGAAATCATAAGTGAGTGCTGTTCTGTAGATTTGTCTTCCGTCCTCGCCTGCATTAAATACTATAATATTACGACTGCATTGTGGAATGAATTGTCGCTTGCGGTATTTCCTCAATCCTTCAAACCTTCAAGAAAGAACATACTCCCACCTGAAAGGCCGGCAACGCACTTGTGCCTCCTCTGGTGTTGCAGGCGACGGTAATCGCGCACCATCAGGTGGTCCGTTTGCTCGCTTGCCCCTATGACATAAGAAAAGCTGGTCAAGTGCGAGTCAGACTCGCGCAAAGAGCGTTCCGTACCGTACCGTACTGTCCCGTCCGCACGAACTATGACAGCACTGTATATTGCTTTAACGAAAAGGTAAACTGTACTGAGCGGCAAACTTAACTGTTTTTACGTACTAATATAAAGTAATATAAAAACTGTTTTACGTACTTTATTATTTTTTTATGATTTAACTACAAATTTATAGTTTTCAGACTTTTCCCTATACTTGTTGTATAAGACAGTTTTATTTGCCAAATTTCATAGTTCTAGGTCGACGGAAAAACTCTTTGAGTTTTGATTCCCTTCAGAGTGTCGAAATATACGTTTTTACGACAAACACGGCCGTATCTTTTGTTACTTTACCGTAGGAGTTTAGTGTTTTCACAGCTTCAATTGACTGTAGAGTTGAGTAGATGGTTTTAATTTCATTTCGATAGCTCCGCGCGTCTCCGAGATAAAGGGTCTTGACAGACAGACGGACAAGAAAGTGATCTCATAACTTATTCGTTCCGTTTTTCCTTTTGAGGTACGGAGCCCTACAAATAATAATAGTCAAAGTCTAAGTTATTTATTGCACACATTTTGTAAATACAGTTGATCTTTAAATGATTAAAATTTCAAACATGGACCCTGCTAGGGTATGCTATATTTACAAATAAACTTAAATTAAATTAACAAATCAAATTTTAGTACTAATAGGCACCTTGTTTATCATTTAGATATTCGATTACAGAATAATAGGCCTTTTCCAGCAATAATATTTTTAAAGCTAGCTTAAATATTAAGATCCTCCTTATCTCTAATAAGATATATTTTACAGGTTTTGCTTCAAATCTTACACAACGTCCAAGGGGTGAGCTTTGATTACGCAGACCCCGATGATTTTCGTCGTCCCTTAACCCAAACACTACTGTTCAAAATCAAAAAAACAAATTATGGTAATAAATACTTATGGCTCAGTTTCATTGGTCGATAACTCGGTCGATATGGACTGGGGGGAGTCCTCGCATGCGGTATAACAACTAGTGAAACTCGCAAGTCGATAACTCGGTCGATATACCGCATGCGGGACTCCCCGCATACGGTATAACGACCAGTGAAACTCATAATGGCAATGTACCGCACCCCGCATGCGGGCCCTATCGACCAATGAAAACAATTCCCCGCATGCGGGCCCTATGGCATGCGTTCTGGAAATCTCCCGCACCCCGCATGCAGGCCCTATCGACCAATGAAACTGAGCCATTATAAATTGTTGAATCATCTATACTGCTCTGGGGGCCTTTGATGGTTGCTTTTATCACGCGATAAATAAGTGACAAAGCATCCGTCACGTTGATAAAATGCGAGTGTGAGTGACAGATGCTTTGTCACTTATTTATCATGTGATAAACGCAACCATAGGCCCCCAGATAATGCAAAAAGCGCTATCTCAATCTGAGTAAGCTTTGAGAAAATCGACTTATCGAAACCAGCTCCAAAAACGGTAACCACATTATTGCCCTAAAAATTGAATAAACTAGTTGTTAAGTATTTTTAAGCGCCTCTAGCCTATGTCAATATAAGGCTTTTTGGTTTTAAAGTAATGATATGCCGCGAAGTCTCTTAGTGTAATTTAATAAAAAAAAAAGTGGTTTATTTAATAGTATTAAGTCAGATAGCACTCCCTATTTGGCGTAAACCATTAGATACGAAATCGTCACAGCTATCTGAACAAAACAAAATATAAGTAATATAACCAAAAAAAAAACAAAAAGGCGTATCTCAGACATAGCGCCTTTTGGCTTAGCAGAGCAGTGCCTATTATTATTATTTTCACTTGGGCGTTTTGTGTGCCGCATCGACCAAAATTTATCTATTGTGGCAGCCCTGTCTTAAAGCTCACTGCTGAGGCCCGTTGAGTCCAGGAATTCCCAGATTCTTTGGGCCGTGAGTTGTTGTATCTCCTCTGGGGGCACAAAGTGTTGCCCTAAGTGGATACTTCTTTTGTGCATAAGTGGTCCACAGGAGCAGAGGATATGCATAGCTGTCTCCTCTGACTGAGCAGTGCCTATAATATTATTAATACTATCGTGAGATATCCTTAATAATTTAAAATAAACGGTTAAAACTCGCGTAAAAATTATCAGGAACGGCCCGACATGTTTCAACCCCTGATGAAGAGCTCTATATGAGTTCTAAAGGTATCGGGCCGTTCCTGACAATTTTAACGTGAGTTTTACCCTTTGTTTTTTAATATGTAGTCACCTAATATTAAAAACTAGAAGGGGCATTTTCGTATGCGTATTTTTTTTTTACCGTATTCTGGTAAAAAGTATCCTATAACCATCTTTGGATGTCCAGCTACTGAAATTGGTTAAAATTTGTCCAGTCGTTTCGACGTGATGCGAGGACAATGGAAATTATGCCCAACTGATGGCGCCAGACTGACAATGCGCCGCGCGCCCATACAAAACAAATGACGATCCTGCATCACGCTATTAAGATTTTTCCTGAAATCATGACCCCTCTCCATAAAAATCTGATTTTCAGTACAAATGTAGAATTTTATAATAGTATAGATATATTAAATTAACGGGAAATTCGGGATACAGGGGTGTGAAGGTGTGATACACATGTTAACACGACAAGTTAAATAAGTGTGTACGATGTATATTTTAGGGTTCTGTACCCGAAAGGGTAAAAACGGGACCCTATTACTGAGACTTCGCTGTCCGTCCGTCCGTCACCAGGCTGTATCTGAACGGTGATAGCTAGACAGTTAAAATTTTCACAGATTATGTATTTCTATTGCCGCTATAACAACAAATACTAAAAATAAAATAAAATAAATATTTAAGGGGGGCTCCCATACAACAAACTTGTTATAGATTATGGTACGGAACCCTTCATGCGCTAGTCGGACTCGCACTTGCCCATTTTTTTATTACAGATCCATCAGGTAAATGCCCATTTGGTGAACAATTTAAAAATGACTGCAATGTGTGCAAATGCGACCTGAAGGATGGAACAACTTATTGCAGTATGATGGGTTGTGGTAAGCGATAATAATGTGAACAAGCGGAGCGAGCGAGTCGTCTCGGTTTTGGGCCAAAATAAAAAAAAAAACGGATGTTCTCACCTCTTAGAGATTATTTCGCAACATATTCTCATGAAATATTGTGAGTAGGTTTGATAAGTGTATAACTAGATTTTTTCAACCGATTTAGATTTTTAAATTTTTGCTGAGATATTTTGTACGAAAATTAAAAAAAAAATCGGCTCATTTAAAACGGTAAAGCAGGCCCGAGAGTAGCGATAAAGAAAAAAAAATTAAACTATATTTTGTCGAAATTGTTGCAATTGAAACGAAACTGGGATGTTTAGAGTTGAATTTTTTAATTTTTCATATTGCAGGTAGCTGTCTTTATGGTACTAATTTTACTGTAGACTGCAATACTTGCCTGTGTGATGAAGCTACCGGGATTACAAAATGCTCAAGAAATGAATGCAAAGAAGGTTGGTTCCATTCCATTAATTAACACATAGTTATATAAAAACGGCACTTAATAGCGTAAAAAATGTGATTATGTTATCACCTCGATACGTCGGGCGTTATGTTACGTCCATGGTCTTGAAAGGTCTTGTTTTTTATAATAAAGAAGGTGATTTTTTCAATGTTTCTGTTTCTGCCAAAAATTTAATTTTTGTGATGCTGACTGTACCTATATCTCAAATTCTAATTAAAATACGGAGGCCTTATTCCTTTTAGAATGCTAATTGTTTAGACATTTTTGTCTATGATCAAACATGTTTCTTAACATATTATTGATATTACTACCTAGAACAGGGCTAATGGGATGTATTGGTATATATTTAAAACCTACAGTTTTAATTTTTCATTGATAATTTTTATTTCAAGAACTAGTCGAAATTGTCAATTTTCACGCGGAAAATTAGTTTTTAGAACTTATTTTCGACTGCACGCAATGAAAGCATGAAATAGCTATGTTACTACCTAGAACTCGGGGAAAAGTATTATTCACTTCAAAAAGTTGGTTAAAATTATCGATATATTTGTCATAATATGAAAAAAAACAATTTATAAAGGAATAAGGCCTCTTAAAAAGAACGAACGTGATACGTAATTAATCACAGCGCAGGAAATCATACCATAGGACTATTTGTATAGAATCTTTTTATCGATTCATATTTTTATGTGGTAAATACCACATTTTTATTTTTATAAATAATGACACGAAATGTAAATTAAACGCAGAGGTCGCGGGTTCAAATCCCGCTTGGATTGTAGTAGATCGCATTAAATTTTTCTTTCTTAATTTACCTTTGTGTCATTATTTATAAAAATAGGATTATTACTAAGGCGGATTTGCTATAAAAATTGTAATGCTGTTCTTCTTAAATATTGCGTGACTTCAGATATATTCAGCTTTCATATGGCAATGATGTGCACACGTCATAACTATAACATGGGAATAACATACTAAAAACCTTTACTTAAATAATAACCATATCAATAAATACCAATAACTTGAACTAAATAACAATACTCGTATATATTATATTGTAATTATAAATTTTATTCAACAGTAGCGAGCTGTCAAGGATTTGTCATTAAACAAATTCAGCTCAATTCTTTGTTTTTCTCTCGAATCCTATTGAAATAAACTTGACTTTCATCACTGTGGATAGTTTTGGCTTTATTATGCAACCATCACTTGAAATTAATATTTAGTCCTGTTTCCTCTTTGTTTACATCAGTGACTTTCACTGACTTTCGTCTGTTACTGAAAATGTGTCGTTGCCAGTAAAATAAATTAGTACCATTAAAAATCCGTCAGCTGAAAATTGGGCTAACACAGGCTTTAACGTTTCGCTTCTATAACATTTTCCAAAAATGTTTCAAAACGAATGCCGTGGACAGGGGTTACTTTGATCCACGGGGCAACATTGATTACCGGTTTTTAAGCATGAAAACGTCCAGTTTTAAAAGCATATACCTGTCGAGGTTGCCTACTCTAACCAAGAAATTTTATAAGCGCGTTCGAAAACAAGCTTCATGTCGTTAAAAAACTAGTATAACTAACGTTACCCCACGGATCAAAGTAACCCCTAAACACGGTTAATCATTATTGGACTAAACACTAAAGAAATAAAATATATTTCTAAAATTAAGACACTTTGGGGTCATATCAAGCTTTCCCACGCTGTATTGGAGATACCACGCGCCGCTCTCAGTCGTGGCACATTTCCTAGTCGCCAATACATTTGTTCCCGCCACGCCCCATCTTGCGCCGCCCTCATCCAATTTCTGCCCGGGACCCTAACCTGATCGTCGGTCTACCTTGTTGGGAGCCCCACCGCGTCTTCTGATCCGCGGTCGTCACTCAAGAACCTGTCTGCCCCAACGGCTGTACGAGCAATGTACACTATTTTGGGAGTAATGTCTCTGCCTTTTCACCGAATTATTTTTTCCCAACTATTTTATTTGCCAAACCATTTCATTTCTCAACTCACGATTAAGTATCTCTGAAAAAATTTTTTGGGAACTTTCTCAAAGCAAACCTAACCTCATCTATTCTACAGGAGCATACAATTAAATTCTATAAGAGCATTAAAAATACACTAATAAAAAAATAAAAAAATAAAATAGAAATAAGCCATTTATTCTACTACATTAAATCATTACAATTAGTTAATTTTACATTAATTAATTATGCAGTCCCAAAAAAATACACTAGGATTTTTTTTTGCTTTTAGAAATAATCGTGAGTTGGGAAATGAGACAGTTTGGCAACTTAATAGTTGGGAAAAATAATTCGGCGAAAAGGATACCCCTATTTTGACATATACGTTTATTTAATACGAGAGCTGCTCGGGAGACATATCCTCTTAATTCCTCAAGTTTTTTTTAAATTTCAGGAACATTTTCAAATTGTGTCCACGGCACGTTTTATATGAAGGATTGCAACAAATGTCGCTGCTCGCCGAAAACAGGAAAAACAGTTTGCACGTTAAAGACCTGTTCAAGTGGAAATAAAGGTAGGTATAGAAGAAATCCTTTTGTGAGGGCAAAATGACTTCATTTTGTTCTAACAAACAATGACTACTATTTTTATTGAAACTTTAACAGTAACGTCTGATAGCGTAAACTAAATGTTTACATATACCGGGTGTGGCATGTAATATGAACTATAAATTAAATCATTCGACTCTTTAAACTGGGCAACATTTGTTCAGCGACTTTAAACAAAAGTTAGTATTCAGAATTATATTATTTTAGACAAATTAAATAGTAATTTCAATGCGCTGGTACGGGATAACTTAGTTGAAACGTCAACCAGTCTTGCAGAGCGAGCTCGCCTCCTTGCTAGTTCCCGGTGGGAGTCAGGCGCGTGGCTACAGGCACTACCCTCTAAGAATTTAGGAACGCTCCTATCTAATAATACTTTTAGGCTCGCTGTATCGCTGCGCCTGGGAGCTGCATGTGTTGCCCCGCATCGGTGCCGTTGCGGCAATAATGTCTCTCCATCCGGTCTCCATGGCCTATCCTGCACGAAGAGCGCTGGGCGCATCTCGCGGCATGCTTGCCTCAACGAAATTTTGCGCCGAGCGCTCGCAAGTGCGGGAACACCGGCCGTCTTAGAACCTTCAGGCCTGGCTAGGGACGACGGAAAGAGGCCGGATGGCATGACCCTCGTCCCCTGGAAGCTGGGACGGCCTTTGGTATGGGACGCCACGTGCGTGGATACATTGGCGCCGTCCCATCTTCCAGTGACCACCACCAAAGCCGGGGCTGCTGCGGACGCGGCCGAACACCTCAAGCGGCGCAAGTATGCAGCCATCGATAGTGGCTACATGTTTGAGCCGTTTGGGGTGGAAACACTGGGGCCATGGGGACAAAGTGCCCATACCATTTTCCGTGAACTAGCTAAGAGACTAGTCGATGCTACGGGTGACCAAAGGGCTGGTTCATACCTATGCCAAAGAATAGCCCTGGCTATTCAGTGTGGTAATGCGGCCAGCCTCTTGGGCACCCTCCCAGTCGGCACCGATCTGGAGCCCGTTTTTTATTTATAGTTAGGTTTAGTTAAGTTTATATATATACATATATTCTAGTTCTTGTTTTAATTGTTTCTATGTATTATCTTTATATTTGCTTATTGTTGTTATATAACTAGAATAAAATTTAAATATATTTCAATGTACGTCATCCAACATTGACATTCCTTGAGCATTGACATAGCTGTCACTCTACTAATATCGGACATTTCACAATACATTGCTTCTTTGTCTAACTAAACATTATTCTACAAAATATAATTTAATACACTTTATTTTTAGAAGTTGCTTAACAAAATAATGTTCAGTTTCAAGGGAAGAATCTATTGGAGGTCGTATATGTACTGGCTACATATTAAGTTTAATCGTAATACACATGACATGCTTGTCATAGAATTAATACAAATTGTTCTTGTGACAGACTTCCTTGAAGTAGGACGTAAGTTATTATTAAACCAAAATAAAGCACCACCAGCTCACTGCCACTCTAGCTGAGTTTATTATAACATGTCTTTCCTTTAGAATCTATGTTTAATTTATTGCTCCTATTACAGACACAGAAAAAAAAATCACACCCGGTATTATAATTGCTTTCTTTTTTCATGTTTGAGAGGGATTTGAACACAGGTCCCCACGGTAAACTATCAAAGCCACTAACCAAAGCATCGAATTTTGTAACCATTAACCTACATTATTTATAAATATGGACAAAAGGTAAATTATCAAATAAAAATGTAATGTGATCCACTACAATGTAAACAGGACTCGAACCTGTGACCATCGTTACGTTAATCACACCAAATCTTTGATTTCATAATTCGACTACTCTCCGCCCTCTGCGTTATGTGTTTAAAATGCTTGTGCGCATTAGCCATACCCTAGAATGTGCGTTTAAACGCACGATCCTCAGTCCCCATTGCTTTACAGCAAGTGCAAGGACCGCGAGAGAGATGGCGCTTTTCTCAATGTGTTTTTAATAGAATCCTCTTATCGATTCTGTTTCCATATGGAAATATAACATTATTATTTTTATTCCCTTTATTCATTTTTACGCTTAGGCTAGGTTTTTTCACAATCAATTTATATAAAAAGTAAAATATAAAAAATGCATTACAAATATAAACACATTACAGAAAAACCTAACCTAGGTTGCCGCCGGCTGCGGGGCAGGGCCCAGACTACCGGTGGTGTCGGGCTACAGAGAGAAGAAGCTCCTGACGATGCACGCTGCGTCCAGGAGTACCGCCTTCTGTATCTGACCCTTGATCCAGCCATCTAGCGAGAGACTGAAGATGTTTGTCGAGACTCTTCGCTATAATACAATTCGCTGAAACGACTATCGTTACAATGATCGTCGAGTCAACATCCCACATGGCGGTCACCTCGTGACCCAAGTCAAGGTACTTGCTGAGTTTGTCCTTCTCAGCCTTTACGAGGTTCTTGTCATGCGGGATGGTGATGTCGACGAGCACTGCCTGGCGCTGGGATCGATCTACCAACACGATATCAGGCTTATAGGCGCCTTCTGTATCGGACCCTTGATCCAGCCATCTATCGAGAGTTTCTGAAGATGTTTGTCGAGACTCTTCGCTTTAAAACCGTTCGCTGAAACGACTATCGGGACAATGATCGTCGATTAATATTATTCTTCTTTCTTTCCAAGTTTCAGGCCAAAAAGTCAAACTGTGCCCGAATGGCACGCGTTACTACCCCGATAGGTGTAATTTCTGCAACTGCTTCCCGGAAACAGGAGAGACGATCTGTACGCTGGTCGTTTGTCACGATAAACAGCACAAGCTGTCGCCAAAGGAAAAAAAAATGAAACTGAAAATAAAAGGTTAGTTATTGAGTCAGATCTATACAGGGTGCACGTGAGAAACGAACATATCTTAATTTGACAAAAAACACTAAAGTTCCATAATTCAAGCCTTCAAAGAATTGCGGTTCAGAAAAAATACAAAAAGAGGCTTATATAGCATAGGTTTTGACCAGTATACTGCCTATTGTCAAATTAAGGGTAAAAAAATACTGAGACATGTTTCATAAATTAATTTATATTTGTGTCTTCAGAGGCCGCCACTGGCTGCAAGCCCCCCGAAGTGATACTCGTCGGTTCCTGCCGCTGCGAATGCCGACTGCCCGGCGTCGCGGTGTGCCAGGAGACTTGTTTCTGACACGACTAATAAATAGAGTAGGAATCTGACTAATGCGTTTCATTGCCGTGGCTGAAGGCAGCCACTAGAAGCCAAAGATTCACCAAGAATCCCCTAGCCAGAATACCCGTCCCAACCCTGAAATGGCTACCCCACATGCCCGCGAGGGTGTGTGTGAGCGTCCGTGGATGCTAATGCGTTTTATCACAGAATAGATAATAGTACAAGGTTTTATTCGTGATGTGCTTAATTGGAACGGCCCACAGATCCGTTCAAAAATGCTGATTGTTTTAGACATTTTTCTCTCTGATCAAACATGTTTCTTGACATATTATCAATGTTACTAGTTAGAACAGGGGTGTTAAGAATACATTTTTCATTGATAATTTTAGTTTCAAAAACTACTCGGAATTGACAAAATTCACGCAGTAAACTGGATTTTTCAACTTATTTTCGACTACACGCAATGGAAGCATGAAATAGCTATGATACTATTTAGAACTCGGGGAAAATAATGATTCACTTAAAAATATTAATTGGTTTCCAACAAAACCAATTTGTCTATTGGTATGAAAAAAAAACTATATATTAAAAAAATGTATATAAAATTTGTCACTCATTAAATGAGGGTATCATGATGACGAGCTACTTTTTTCGGGGGTTTATTAAATTTAAATTTAGGCTATTTTCAAAAAAACTGAAATTTGAAGTAACTAAAGTTAGTACTATGATTTTTAGCTGCATATTCCCGTATCATTCCATTGCTCTGTAAAAGCTTCCATTTGGGATAATTATCTATATCTCATTTCTCGTCCGTGCAGTAGCGGGGTGGGGGTTAGAGGGGACAAGGGGGGAGATCAGGGGCACAAATTAGTGTGATTGATGACAAATGGGACGCGGGATGGATTAAAAATAGCGATGTTGACCCCGCGGAGATTTTTACGCACACATCTACATGTTTAGGGTTTTTGAGGGTGGATTTTGCTTTATACAAGCTTTAATTTTTCTTGCAATGTTTGTGTATTATGTATGCGTATACAGCTAGTGTTGCCATTATCCTTTTCCCGAACATGCAATGAAAAATCGTCATAACGTGCGTTATAACAGGCTCCGAAGTATCACATTTCAGACGGAACAACTCGAGAGAGCTGTAAAGGAATTTCATACAATATTGAAGGCCTAGGTCGAGAAGTAATTTTAAACATAGTCGTCTATAGAAGGGACCGGGAATCGAACCACCGGAATTTTTCCTTATGCTTTGTGTGTCGATCTTTGCATTGTTTATTTGAAAGGTTTTTACACCTTAGCGACCTTTAAAATCTTCAAATAAACAATGCAAAGATCGACACACAAAGCATAAGGAAAAATTCGTCAGGTCTACGTGGAGCGAGGGTAGCGAAGTGGCTAACGCGCTGGACCGGTAATCCAGAGGTACCGGGTTCGATTCCCGGTCCCTTCCACCAGGTAGCTCCTTTTTTCAATTTTTCTTTAAGCTTTGATCTTTGTATTCATGGTTTAAATAAAAATTGTGGTGTACCCACATTAAAAAATGAGACATTACATGTTTCATAAAATTTATAGTCGTCTATGTTCGTGAACAGGCTAAACAGCTGAATTATATTTTTTGGGTGGTGTATTATTTATTTCATTACATATGTTTCAAAAAGCACTGCCAGAGCCGTGAAAAGCGCTGGCCGGTTTCGTATCACTATCCGTCAATACCTACTCACCCGGCAATCCCTTCTCTCCCGGCGGCGTCTGCAGTAATGTACTATCCCACCAAAAACGTAAATGTAAATAAGGAGAGCCAAGTTCAATGCAAAATTTATGCTTGGCTGTGGGCTTCGCCGCAAAAAGAATGGATATCTAAATGAGTGCCAAGTTCTATGCAAAAGCCGAATATTTATTTATTTACAAACAAAATTTATACAGCATTACAGTTATTACCAATACACTGTACAATTTATAAACATTCAAAAGAATAATAAAACTTAAAAGTTAGGGAATCCCGCAGTCATCCATCGCCTCACAATACCTCAGGAGCATTCGACACACATCCGTCCATCGACTAGCAAACAAATCAATCTCTGGTACAGATGACAGCAGCGCGTTTAAAAGTTTGAGAGCCAAAACGATGGGGGAATTTCTGTGTGCTACTGTGCGTGTCAGCGGGACAGCGAGGAGATTACAGTTTCGGGGTCTGAGAGCATTTTTGGGAACAAATGGAATAACAAGTCTGACAGTCTGTTCTACCAGTTCGGGGCAATCTGAGTGGCCACGCAAAGTATTGCAAGTCGTTAAAAGCAGCTTGTGGTTACGTCTCACTTGAAGAGAGTTAAATCCTAGTGTACCCAGTAAAAACTTTGTTGGATACATGAATGGGTATTGATGGAACACCTTCTTGTATAGAAATCTGAGGAACGCTTTTTGTACTTTTTCAAGTAGCAAGATATAAATACTTTCAAACGGATTCCAAACAATGCTAGCAACCTCAAGTTTACTTCGGACGATATAATATGTATTTATAGGAACAAAATAACATTATGAACAAATATTAAACTCTATTTCTTTGCACAATTACAATTACAATAACAATTGCTGTTATTTAAAAATGTGAGATCTTAAAGTAGGTTGGATTTGACTTGGCCAGTTTTCATTACATCAGTCATTTTATAAAGTTATTCAACATGACATTTATATTTTTCAATTCTGATAAAACTGTCTTTATGGATGTTTATACACACGTAGTTTTATGTGTTTACGTTAAAGAGGTTTTGAAATAAAAGGGTCAAAAGTGGCACCAAGTGGTTCGTGTAATATTACACTCGGCGCTGGCTATAGCCAGTTCCTTTGCTTGAACTTGGCTTGACACGCTTCCACGTGTCTAGACTTTGAAACATCACCGGCCCATTAAGCTGTAATAGCAATTGGTATAGGTATTCCTTCATCCGTGATATATCGAGATATCGCTTAATTTGGAATATCCTAAGTCTAATTACGTTAGGAATTACAACACTCGCTTAACATAATTAGTCCATTTACTAGGCAAGGATTCTAGGCGTCAAGATAGTACAGGAGCCGGAGCAAATAAGACGAACTTGTTTGCACGACAATAATTACGTCTTAACGACTGCGCCCGGGACATGTACAAACGATGGGGCCGTTTTACCCATTAAACCCATACAGCCATAACTCCCATGGAACTCCCACGGACTTAGGACCTTTTGTGCAACGACGTTAAGTTACAAATAAACTGTTCCCAGCGGCACAAGAGCTTAAGTTATGGGTAAATGGAGGTTATATAAGACGTTGTTGAAGCAAGCTCGGGGTTTACCAGGTTACAAATATAAGGCTGAATGGTGTAACAGCCTAAGTGACGGGAGGGGGCTGTAAGTTACGACGTTTTGAAGCGTTTTTGTGACTGTTTATGAAGGGTACCTACCTATGATCGTTTTCAAGGGAGGGCTGTTGTTGATCTGTAGTTTCGATTCGCTAGTTTTAATAAGGGTTGTTGTTTGTTTTACTATACCACAACAAAAAGCTATGTAATAGTAGATTGCGCACTAGGAAATGTAAATCGGTTATAATCGTAACCGATTATATTGGTCGTATGGCAAAATCGGTTACACGACATTTTAAAACCGATTATAGGTTATTTTCAGTTAAGGTATTTTTTAAAATATTTTGTCATATTTTAATATCTCTTTCACTAGTGGATTTTGACATGTATCGAACTTGTATGGAATTCTTCATCAGAACCTGCTACCCGTACACCGGCGCGGTAACTCGTCACATTATCATTCCTGACAATTTCACGTGAGTGTAAACCGCTTAATACGATAGATTAAATAAAGTTAAATTATTAAGTAAACAATTGATTTGTGACTGGCTTTTGATCAAGAACACGAACAAATCAATTATATTAGTTACAGAAAGTCATCGACTGATGAATGATGATCATCGGGTTTCCATTTAGCCGGTTTACCTAGATATAAGTAACGTCATTCAAAACGTCGAGGTTATTAAATAAACGCTTATTGAATACGATTACGTCCCGTTTAGTTATAATAACCTACAATGATTCCTTTCCATTTGACATATGCCTTTCAAGAATTTTCAGAATGGTGACTTAGAATTGAATTGAACAGTACATTAAGATAAAGCTCTAACTCAAAAAAAATGAACAAGTGCGAGTCCGACTCGCGCATGAAGGGTTCCGTACCATAATCTATAAAAAGTTTGTTGTACGGGAGCCCCCCTTAAATATTTTTTTTATTTCATTTTTAGTATTTGTTGTTATAGCGGCAATAGAAATACATCATCTGTGAAAATTTCAACTGTCTAGCCTATCACCGTTCTTGAGATACAGCCTGGTGACAGACGGACGGACGGACAGCGAAGTCTCAGTAATAGGGTCCCGTTTTACCCTTTGGGTACGGAACTCTAAAAATAAACACGAATTAGGAATACGGTCAGAGAACTTGAATGCATTCTCCCACGTATATTAAATGGGTCATTGTCAGTTCAAAAAACAAAATTTGTCCCTTCGGTGGTCAAAAGTTAAGAGCTTGTATGAATCTAGGTTATGTTGCTATTACATCGGAATCGGATTATAGAAGAGGGAACGTTCTTTAATCTTACAGGCATTTTATCACAAAATTAGGCCCTGGAATCCTTAATTTCGCAAATGTTTACCGGAAAAACACGTACCTAAATCTGACAGTTACCCAAATAGGTTTACAAAATAACTTCTTGAAAATAAACCAGTGACCAAACAACAATTGTTAAGAAATATTATATTTAAAAACAGGACAGTGTTATCCCAACAATGTTGAAAGTGTTGAAGCTTCGTGCAAAAATGTGCAATAAAAAGCTATTTAACTCCAAAAATCGTTAATATTTAAGATTACAAGTTTTTTATGATTGTATTCTTAAGAATTTTCCCTGAAATAAACAGCTAAAATATATTTTTTTACTTTTCGTGGACACCCTGTATAATCGCTATTATGAGATAGACCCTTGTCCTACAAAATGTACGTTCAGAAACCGTCAGAACCTTTAATATTCCCGAGTAAACTTTTCTAATTAATTTTATAGGCCTTGTACAAATATCTGGTGAAAGGGAATTACTTGGAAACTTTTTCTTCGAATAACGAAAACGGATATTTCATGGTCCCAATTTCCCTTTTTAATTGCTTTTTTATTTCACGCCACTTTTAACGATCATTAACGGTGATTAGATTATAAATGTATGAGACATTTGTAATGTCCCATTATTTTTAATGTGGATACACCACATTTTTAGGGTTCCGTAGTCAACTAAGAACCCTTATAGTTTGGCCATGTCCATCTGTCCCTCTGCTTAGCTCCGTGATCAATAGTACTAGAAAGCTGAAATTTAGTATAGGTAAGTATGTGTTTTTATCACGCCGACAAAACGGTAAAAAAAAAACTAAAAAAAAAAACTTTTTTTCGGGTACCTCGAAAGTGGAGGTGAATTTTTTTTCCGTTTCAACACTAGTGTGTGGGGTGTCGTTGAATAGGTATTTTAAAAATAATAGAGGTCTCACAACATTATTTTTTGATAAAGTCAGCAGTTTTATAAATATTCGCTCCAAAAATAAAAATAAAATAGCGCCCCCCCTCTAACTTTTCAACCACGGGTCAAAAAATTACAGATGGCGGGCTCCCGGACTATTCCGCCAGGCTAAGAATTTAAAGAAATTGTTCTTTGTCCTTTGATTCATTGATGTATGTATCATTGATTAGATCATGTACCCTTAAGGCACGCATTCGGAACAGTATTGACGCATTCGAAATGTGGGGCTGGCGAAAAATGCGTCGATCCTGGCCGAACTGAAGGTCAAGTGCCTATTATCGACCATTTGCCTCCAGAGGATCTTGCAGTATTTCGGTCACATGGCTAGACGCGAGCCAGATAGTTTGGAAAAGCTCATTGTAGTTGGCCACGTGGAAGGAAAAAGGGCCCGTGGGAGATCACCAATCCGATGGACCGATGCCGTGAAAAAAGCCTGTCAGGAAAATCTACAGGCGTCAATCTGGAAGGCGGAAAACCGTGTGCCGTGGAGAGCTTTGGTGCAATAGATAACGGCCTCAAATGGTCACGACCCTCAGTTATGAGGAAGCGAGGAAGAAGTAAGAAGTACTAGTAAAAGTAGTAGCAATGAGTTTTTCCGTAGTCCAGTCTCAATTCGTCGTTAACAATGGTTTATAAGAAATCTAGCTATTATATTTATATTCTGGTGATATGAGTTATTTGAGCGTTATTGTAATGACATAATTGATATTAATAAGTACCTACAATTCAGTTGTCAACATTTGAAATCTTCATAATTATAGTGTTGTTGAAACTAATTTCATTAATTTATTTTCACAGGCGCCAAAACTATTCCCTCTACATGAACCTTGTGGAAAATTTGACAAAACAAAACCGGCCAAGTGCGAGTCGGACTCGGGCACCGAGGGTTCCGTACAAACACTTTCCATCCCTAAGTGGTTAAGTTAAGTTTGCACCTGGTATGTATAGCGCCCCATATAAATTAGGTGCAAAGTTAGGTATTAAAAAAAAACTACTTACTAGATCTCGTTCATAACAATTTTCGTTGGTAGTTTTTATAGTAATGTATACATCATATGTTTTTTTTAGATTTTTCATTTTCTTAATTTAGAAGTTAGAGTTGGGGGGACCTACTTTTTTCCACTTTGGAAGCGTCTGTCACGCAAACTATTCGGTTTAGAAAAAAAATATTTTAGAAACCTCGATATAATTTTTGAAGACCTATCCATAGATACCCCAAACGTATGTGTTTGATAAAAAAAAATTTGAGTTCCAGTTCTAAGTATGGGGAGCCCCCAATATTTATTATTATTTTTTTATTTTTGGATCAAAATCTTAATGCGGTTCACAGAATACATCTACCTACCAAGTTTCAACAGTATAGCTCTTATAGTTTCGGAAAAAAATGGCTGTGACATACGGACGGACAGACGGACAGACAGACATGACGAATCTATAAGGGTTCCGTTTTTTGCCATTTAGCTACGGAACCCTAAACACAATCTCCATATTAAATCTGCCTTATTTTTTAGTAGTCCGCGACTGTATGATTTTCTCACGTTCTTGTAGAACGAGGAACTTTTTAAATGAATTTTTTAATCACTAATTGTAATATTTTTGAAAATGTGGTAATGTTTAATTTTTTATCCTTCATTTGATAATATCAACTTGAAAAATAAAGGGTTGGTCTGGTTGAAATGTTGTTAATTGCGAATCATATCGCGTAACAGGAACGATCAATTTTTATAATTTAACCATATTTTTTCAAAATGTCTTTAAATGTACGGCGCATAAGTATAAAACCAGCAATATCCTCGTGGCCTACTGGCATCACCAGTTAGCAAACAGGCTAGCTTATACAGCAATTATAACTCTAATTTAAGCTGTATAAAGGTTGTATAAGTGATTATGGAGCCTCTGTCCTACTTGGGTCATACCTGACAAATAGTAAGTAAGTCGTTGAGATTAAGCATTCCATACAGAGAGAACCTGTCAACCACAACGTCTATCTGCCAGAAGAGGCACCATAAAGCGTGGTGTTCCGCAAGGATCTATTCTAGGACCGCTATTATTCAGAAATTTCAATAATGTAAAAAAAAAAAAACAATTTTAATGGATTATAACGCGTACATTTTTTATTTGAACATCCCTAACGTTTCGGTAACATTCCAATTAGGTACCGTTGTCAAAGATTGACTGCAAAAAAAACATTTTTTTTCTCTGTCAAAGTTACATTTGTATTTATAAATATGTACCCATATGTACCCATTTTATAAAAATGAAGTAAAAAAAATCTAAATAAAGTCGTACATACATACCAGATCGGATATAAGTGATATATTAAAGGCTCTCAACTATCCCTATATCATAGCTGGTTGATTATATTTATTATAGTATAGTCGAACCGTGTTCAGAAAGCCTATAGGATTACAGCACAGTAAAGGATTATACAACTTGCGAGCAGGTGGGATGTACAGGACCTCCGTGGATTAGTTTAAGGGTCCTCCTGTCCAAAGAACGACGTAAGCGACCGTGACCCCCTTATGGAGTTACGACGTTTCGTGACGGGATGGATGGTTTACCCTTTGGACGAAATGACCCGAATTAATGATACTCGTGGGTACATATGACACTCCTTTAATAGTAGTTTATGCAACTGTTACATAACTCTTAAAACAAGACTAGGGACTAGGTTGATATGTGAAAAAAAAATAAAAAAGAGCTTGGTTTTATGAAACGAGCCCAACACGAGTTTCATAATACGATCACACGAGTGTTTTAAGGCCTAATTATGTACAGTTGCATACACTACTTTATCTACACACATATTCATTATCATCATCATAGATTTTCGTTTATGAAGATATGGAAACCTCAGTCCTGCCAGTTGGTCCAGAAGAGCATCACACAAATATTTGCTGTTGCTGGGATTCGAACCCAGGACCGCTCAGTAGGCAGCAGCACTACCGCGTCGTCTAGTTATCCGCGAATTTGCGAGATAAAGTTGTAAAACACACAAAACAGGTCTTCATGCTCCAAATATACCGCCTAACAAGCATCTAAATAATAGGCTCGGAACAATTTTTGGAAGACCAAATTTTATTTAAATTTGTATCAGTCATTATCTATTGTAAACCACGGTTTTTTTCGGTTCCAAAATTTTTTTTTTAATAGACAATTTGAATGCTTGTAATAAAATTGGCTGAAGGGAGCTTTGCCTTCGAAACCAAACTGGTGGCTAACCATTCATATTCTGACACATGTCAGTGTCAAGTCGAAATTTTGACCATTGACTAGTTTTTTCCAAGATAAAATGGTCCCTTCAGTCAATTTTATTACCAACTCGGCTGCCCTATATCAAAACCTAGTAAGGGCTCCAGACCAAATTTTACAGGAGAGCCTAAAAACATAAAACGTGGCAGCCTTAAAAGAACTCTTAATTAATAATAAAAAAAAGTACATGAATAAGTAGAGTACTAACAAGTGTATATATCAATAGCTTCATTTAATAATATATACTATATATGCACGTTTTATACCCCTTACTAACTTTGAAAATGTATTTACCCGTGTTAGTTTCTTACATTCAACCAGATTCAATACCTAGTAAGGGAGCCTGTCGTCGACATCCAAGATATTTAAAACAAAACCTTTTAAATAAAATTGTATATGCCCTTCTGGCACATGTGTAGGTACCTAACTGTCTTTGCACATTAGGCCCATCTGGCATGTAGGTATGGAATACCTTTATTTTAAATTAATATTTATAAAATGGGTAGTTTGCACAAATGTAACTTTGACAGAGAAAAGTTGTATTATTCTCAGTCAACCTTTGACAACGGTATCTGTAAAGGTACCGAAACGTCAGGGAGGCTGTAATAATTAATATACGCGATATAATCCGTTTAAAATGTTTTATTCAAATATAAACCTAGTATACTAGTGTTGGAATACACAACAAATCAACCATTAAACTCCAGCTGAAATTCCGATTGATCTTATCCGAATGTACGTATGAACATTTTCAATGTTATATATGCAAGTAAAATAATTTATTACATGAGTGGGTAGGTATAGTTATTATAAATTATCATGCTTGTTACTCGTATTTTTAACCAGTTAAAACACTGAAACCTTTATTTTATATACACGTGTTTGTTACTATGTAGGTATTTAATAAGAAAAGACAAAAATATAAGTTCTTTACCAGCCCATTTATTTTATTAAACAACTCATCCAATTGGAAATCTTTCTGTGTCTTCTTGAATGTGTGCAAAAAACGTTGGTAACTCACTATTTTGAACATTAACTCTGTAAACACAACAATGATCTAGTTGTACTTAAGTAGGTATTATACGTTAATAGCGAAGACACAGACACTCTTCGCATATATTTGTAGTAGCGAAGTTTTATAAATGTATTAAAGGGATGATGTAGGGGTTCCTACGTAACAAAAAATAATAAATAAAAGTGTTCGAAATTAAAGTTGGTATTTAAATTCATTTACCCGGCATATTCGGAGATTTGACTCTTATTTTTATTAATAGCTGCCTCTAACAACTGCTTCGATCTATGAAATTGTAAATGGCGCTTCATATTGCACGCAATACTTCAAAACCATCCAGACGACAGTTAATTTAAACAGCAGGCGATGTGGCTGCGCCGGCGCCTTGCCGTGGACTGACCGAACACAGTGATACTAGGTGCCCCGCGCGCCCCTGCCGGCGCATTGATTCCCAGATCAGAAACCTAGTAAGGCCCTCTTTGACCAGCCCAAAACCTAGTATGTCTCACGCCCTTACTATGTTTTGATATGGGATATGTGACTTACTGGGTTTGACAATGGTAAACAGTTACTAGACATGTTACTTACTAGGTTTCGACGCATTGAAAACTCTGGTTATTATAACGATTTTTGAGCTGGTGTCTCTGTCACCAGCTGAGGACTTACTAGGTTAGTACAAATAAGTTAAAAAACAAAAATCCAAAAATTTGTCCCTTACTAGGTTTTGATATAGGGCAGCCGAACTGTCTAGTTCTTACAAAATTGTCGATAAAAAAAACATTTTGCAAAAACCGTGGTAAATAATAATGTAATTAGTTATAACATAAATGTTATAGACCGTTTTGAGTATTATTTATGAAAAAAATGACTTACTGTTGAGTTTCTTTCGGCTTTCTTCTCTACAGCAGTCTCCTCTTGGGAAATGCCGCCACAATCTAACTTTTAAAAGTGCTTGTGGCCTACTTACTGAATATATTATTTCATTTCATTTCATAAACCCTTAGTTTGACATAAAATGACGAAGGCCGCTGACGAAGGCGAAGGTAAAATAGAGCAAAAAAATCTGGGTCGAAAAAATGCAAAAAAGATAGGCAAAGAATTTGTTCACCCTGCCATACACTGCCAAATTAAGGGTCGACACAGTTTGTAGATCCCTACACAGCAAGGACTGTAGAAAAAAAAATTGGGCAAGTGGGAGTCCGACTCGCGCATGAAGGGTTCCGTACCATAATCTATACCAAGTTTGCTATATGGGAGCCTCCCGTAAATATACATTTTATTTTATTTTTAGTATTTGTTGTTATAGCGGCAATAGAAATACATCATCTGTGAAAATTTCAACTGTCTAGCTATCACCGTTCTTGAGATACAGCCTGGTGACCGACGGACGGACGGACGGACAGCAAAGTCTCAGTAATAGGGTCCCGTTTTTACCCTTTGGGTACGGAACCCTAAAAAACAATTGTCTTCCAAAAATTGTACCATCCTATTTATTCCTCCTGATGTGTTAAAATGTTTCTTTACACATTTTTCCTGTTGTACAAAGGGTCTCATTCCTGCGGTTAAAATGGGCGGGACACGAATTTACATGAGGCCGTTTTATATTGTGTGAAACATTTGAAACATTTTCAGCGTAAATGTTTCTTTTTGCAGCTTCGAGTGGCGTGCTTTGAGAATTTTTGTTAACTAATAAGGAACTTGCGCGGAATTTCTATTGATATTTGTCAAAAATGTTTTGTTAGACACATTTTTAACCGACTTCAAAAAAGGAGGAGGTTCTCAATTCGAACTAATTTTTTATTTTTTTTGTATGTTTGTTACTCGATAACTCCGAGAACCGTGAACCGATTTTCAATTTTTTTTTTTTATCGAAAGGGTATAACTCCGAGTTGGTCCCGTTGGCACTAAGTCGGGATCTGATGATGGAATCTTGGAGAAATCGAGGGAACTCTTCAAATGTTATAGGGTCATGTACGGCGCTTTCGGTAATTTATTGATAAGGTCAAGAATTTACATTCAGTAAATAGGATTTGGTGTAAGGAAACTGATGATGAACACCACAGATCTAGTTTTTTAGTTTTACTGAAGTCGGTTCTTTTTTTTGTTAAAAATTATAGTTATACATTGATTATTAGAATTATGCATTATATTATAAATCATAATTTAGCATAGATCTATAGTTTTTTTTTATTGTATTTCAACACGACTCTAATGGTTCTGTTCTGTGTTCGTGAAAAGGCTAAATATACCTCACTCACCCGGCAAGCCCTTTTTTCGCGGCGTCTGCAGTAACGTACCATAAAACGTCTAAAACCTCCGAATCAAACCTTAACGAACCAATAAATCCCGCGACTATCGCGCGACTTTTCAGTCGCACGTATACCAACTAGTTTCCAAACTTCGTATTGTTGAAACAAATCGAGCCCAGATAACAGCGGCCAGTATAAGCTGGTCCGTCGTCGTCAAACGGTTGCGTCTTTAAGGTTGTTGTCTGTAGGGGAGGAAGGGGAGGGGGAGGTCAGGTTAAGATGGTTAGCAGCACGTGAAGGTTGACCAAGTTGGTGAATCAATCAACGTAGCAAAGAGACGGGATGGTGGGCCAGTGCGCAAGCGTGGTGCTAGGGATGGGGGGAGAGTTGTCGATGGAATTTTGAAGGTCGCCGGTGGTTAACCTCTGAGTTGTACCTTTGCATTCTATTATCGACTTCAGTGGGCTCTATTTTGTTTATAAGTGGCTGGCAATAGTGAATGTTATTTATTTTGTTTACCTTATATGAATTTGAATGGTGATGGTGGTACTATGTATACCTTATCATAATCACATATAAAATAATGAAAGGAAACACACTTGAAGGTATTGTATAAAATATAAATAGAACTTTTTATGTATCATTGCCATTGTTATGTATTGTGGTTGTGGCCATGTAGCCCGGAGAATAGACGGCACGGGATCGCACTTTGTGGTGAGTCATGGGGGCGGCCTATGTTTCAGCAGTGGACGTCTGTGCTGTGGCTGATAGATAGATAAATAGATGTATTGTTGACACTTTCTGTGACAGTACGTCCACAAGTGTAGTACAATGTAGGTTTAAAGGTCTTCGCACATTATAACAACTCAACGGCGACTCGATTCTATGCCAAATATTGAAATTTAAGCCCTACGTCATATTTACTAGGTTTAATTTCGACGATGCACCGACGCGTCGTCCACTCGTCGTCCACTAGGTACTAATATTATTTTTTGAAATTAAACCTAGTAAGTATGAAGGGCTTAAATTTCAATATTTGGCATAGAATCGAGTCGCCGTTGAGTTGTTATAATGTGCGAAAACCTTAAAAAGGTTTTATTGAGAACAAGGTCAGAGAAACATTTAAATAATAAATTACTTGAAATTATACATTTATGCAGTTTTAAGTCTTATATTTTGAAAACAGATTTGTTACTATCTATTAATAAAGTTCGGAAGGAAAAAGAACCCGTGATATAGGATTCTTTTTTGTTATATATCGACGGCTTGATGATACGAACCCTCGAAGAAAAGAGAAATACCAATTAGAATCAGCGCGTTGGGTGAAAAACTAGGTAGTAAAATTAGTTATCAATTCGTCGGTGACTATGATCCTAAACGCCTAAGGACATCGATACATATTTACCTTAGTTGCAATTTAACACTTACTTCGAGATTTGAATAAATTGAGAAATTATTATTCTTCTCTGTCCTGCTCGTCCGTTTACTATTAGTGACATTGAACAAGAGTGTATAAAGCACTACGTGAATCAATTTCCTTGACAAAACTTCCCTAAACATTTAATCAACTTCCCTACTACACTAATTTAACACAACATCCATTGAAATCATCGATAACAAAAAACCATCGACATCTAAGCACCTGCGCCCCGCACTACCGCCTGAATCCCGCCGAAACATCGCCACTTGTCAGCCAGTTTGCCCGCGCTACTAGACTAGCACCAATGCCGGCCGCCGCTCCCCCTTCTCGAGGTACGTCAAACTATTATAAATACCACCACAATATCTTAAAAAAAAAGAAAAAATTTTTTTAGTTGTATTCAGGCCTGTGCGCGGTTTTTGTTTTCTTTTTGTGATCGTAAATTCGACTGTTATAGTGATTTCGCGCTCAATGTTTTGAAGCGGCGCGTCGTTTTGGTTTCTTTGGAAGCGATTGTAAATAGAATGTGTGCGTATTTTTCGGGGTGTTTTTGCGTATTCTAGAGTGTATTTGCGTGTTTTTGTGTATTTTATTTGCCGTGAGATTTTACGGTAAATATTGTGCTAGAGAAAAATATGCAACAGTTTGGCGTGAGAGTTTACTAAAGCGTATTTTTAGTGACGTAAAATAGACAAATTTAATTCGATCGTTTTTTCAGTTCTAGTAATTACCTGTTGATGTGAATATTTCGTAAAATGATTAACGTATTAGAACGTATTTGTTTCATTGTTTATTATTATAAAATATGGATCTGTGTAGTGTGTATATGTTGTGGCTAAATATATTTTTAAGACGTGTTTTAGAAGACATTAAGACGTAAAAACATTTTACCTTGTTCTTCTTGTTTTACGTGCACGCTTGTATCAGGAATATGCCCAACAAGTGATTCATATTTTCATTTTCAAAGCAAAAATATTTAACAGTTTTGTGGCATTATATGTATTACAGTACCTATAGCAGTCATAAGTAATTTTAAAAGACATTGAATATGACATTTAACCAACGTTAAAAACAGAGCTGGTTTTCAGTTGTTATTTATTATGTATGTTTCTCGATTATTTGAAAACGGCTGAGCCAATTTGGAAAATTCTTTTTTTATTTGAAAGAGTATACTTTTTAGTCAGTATCATTGTCTTATAACATAACTTTGTTTCGTTAACGTTGAAACTATCGAATGAAATCGGGAAAAGAGGTAGAACCCAATGTCGTTAGTAATTTTATGTTATCTTCATACAATTCATATTTGTTAAATTGTTTTATTGCTATTAAATTGAAACATTCGATAGCTTAAGAGGCCTTGTTCCTTTAAAAAAAAAAAATCATGTTTTGACAAATATTTTGATAATTTCAACAACTTTTTCAAGTGAATAATACTTTTCCCCGAGTTCTAGGTAGTGACATAGCTATTTCATGCTTGTATTGCGTGCAGTCGAAAATAAGTTGAAAAAACTAATTCTCCGCGTAAATTTTGTCGATTTAGAGTAGTTTTTTAAAATAAAAATTATCAATGTAAAATTCAAACTGTAGGCTTCAAATATATACCAATAAATCCCAATAGCCCTGTTCTAGGCAGTTACATCAATAATATATTACGAAACATGTTTGATCATAGAAAAAAATTTCTAAATCAATCAGCATTTTAAAAGGAATAAGGCCTCTTAAACAAAAATACACGACTACTACCGCGCGTAAAACGAAAAAAAAACACCGCAATATTTTAAACAAAGAATTAAAACGAGGAAAACACTCAGCGCTCGCCATCTCAGGTATTTACCTTTGTATTCTGATGCACTATAAATTATTTCCAAGTATTCTGTTCCAGTGTAAATCGGTATTAATGCACTTTTCTACTTACGAAGCTAATTTAATTACATGTCTTTTTATGACACATAACAAAAAGTGTTTACGCTGGTATGTCAACATTAATCTTTTAAATTATGATCCTTTGGCTTTATCATATTTTAAATTGGGATTCAGATAGATATCATATTTTTCCCCGATAGTACACGTTATTTTAGAATCGGAGTCTTCGATTAAGTACTTTATATTTACGTACTTAGTATAGTTTTATAGATATCATTTTTTAAAACCTCGATTTGTCATTTGGTAATTTTCCGAAAGTATGTATAACTGTATGCTTTATTTTTGTATGTATTTATGTTACGTGATTTGATTATTCAGACAATAATTATCAAATAATAATATATAATAATTAATAATCGATTTCGATGATTCTTTTTATGTTAAGTAGATCATACGTCAGAGGTGTTCTCGTATAAATCTTATCGAAATCGACTTAGCGCTTTTTGAGAAAATATGTAAAATGTACCCATTTTGCTTACTGCAGTCGGTTATTTTTGGCAATAAAGTGATTATTGCAAACACACTCATAAAAAGTTACAGTGACTTAATTGTCACTAATTTTACACAAAGTTTTCCTTATTTACCGTGAATACATATTCTAAAAACAAGCTACTCCGCAACCCGGTACTTTCCCGTCGTCATAACAACTTAAACGCTATTTTTTTTAAATTAGATTGTGTTCTATGACACTTAATAATTAGGTATTATTATCCATTGTATATAATATTAATTAATCACATGTTAAAAATAATTTGCCAGTTACCGTTTAGGTAAGGTAAATAAATAAAAGCTTTTTTTTAGTAACCATAAATTTGAAGATGTTATAGCACAAATCTAACCTAATATTGACATTTTCAAGATTTCTAAAAAATATATCCGGGGATTTTTTTCCTATAAAATGAAAATTCGATGTAATAAAGCATTCAGTGAAGCGTTTGTCTATAAAAGAAGTGGATACCAGTTTCATATTAAAATACCTACAACACGGTTTTACTCACGACGTAAGTCGAAAAACGCTCGACATGTTTCGAATCGGTACGAGATTCATCATCAGGAGAGCCGATCAGTTGCGGCGGCCAACCGAGCAAGGTATTTTAATATGCCTGAGACTCACGGTAGTTTTCTAAGTATGTATGTATGTATGTATGTATGTATGTATGTATGTATGTATATATGTTTTTTTATGTCATAGGGGGCAAACGAGCAAACGGATCGCCTGATGGAAAGCGTTTTTTCTTGGAGTCTTCTTTTTTGCATAACTTGAACTGAAACAGGCCTGCTTTGGCTTCGTTCATTTTTTTATACATGAAGTATCAAAAAGGATACTACAGAAATAACACACGTCGAAATCAATTCAGACTGTCAAGTTGAGTCACAAATTCTCAATTGACATTGCGTATTTGATTTGATATTTAAGTCTGTAAAATGTGGCATCATTTTTAATACCATATGCATGTACGGGTTAAAAGGCCTTATTCCTTGAATTTTTTATTTTTATTTTTCGTATTTTGACAAAAACCGATAATTTCAAGTTACTTTTTTAAATGAATACTTAATACTTTTCCCTGACGTCTGAAAAGTAACATAGCTATTTCATGTTTTCATTGCGTGCAGTCGAAAATAAGGTAAAAAAAACCCTGTTTTCTGCGTGAATTTTGTTAATTTCCTGTAATTTTTGAAACAAAAAATATCAATGAAAAATTCAAACTAGGTTTCAAATATACCAATAAATCTCAATAGCCCTGTTCTAAGGAATAACATGATAATTAAGTTTAGGAAACATGTTTGATCATAGAGAAAAATATCTAAAACAATCAGCATTTTTGAACGGATAAGGGGCCTAAAGCTTGAGCTGTATCAGGGCTGGTTAGTAGGGCGGATCATTTTTCTAAACTTAAAAAATCCTTTAACGATGGGTACGGTTTTGGTGCTCTATATAGTTCAAATGACGAAATGAAAATTGCACCCATCGTTTTTAAAAACCTTGAAATAAAATTTTATCATACATAGAGCGATCTGCCCTACTGGTTAGCCCTCACTACCAATGAGGCTTTGTGTAGGATACATACCGACTAACGGGCATGTATCCACGCCACAGGAGTGATGCCTCATTAACAGCGATACGGATTTAGTAGGAGTACAAACCCACTAACGGGAAAGCCCCCGGCGGTAATGCCCGGCTTCTATACGTTGACTTGGCAAATGGCAGCGCTCCTGTGCCAAAACGTCCATCTCCTGATATACTGTTCCGGAGCAACTTAGCGGAGACGGCGCTGAGAGTTGCCAGATAAGCGCGTTTAAAGATGTATCTTTATAGCTTTGTAACTAGTCTTGCGTTTTGATATGGAATAACACGTGACTATAAATAAATATCAGACAACCTCACGCAAATCAACCTAGTCCCAAATTAAGCTCAAGATGGCTTGTGTTATGGGTACTAGGCGACGATATACATACTTATATAGATAAATAAATACTTAAATACATAGAACATCCATGACCAAGGCACAGATATTCGTGTTCATCACACAAATATTTGCCCTTGCCGGGATTCGAACCCAGGACCGCCGGCTCAGTAGGCAGCTGCTTTATCACTGCGCCAACCGCGTGGTCACTATACTCAAACTCATATAGTTTTAACATTGAAAACGTTTGTTTTCCTGATCGAGTATAGTGCCCCATTTTATGAAATTGACACATTTGCCTGTAGTTTCCCAGATATGAGAGGTACGTGGATGAGTTATATGTCAAAATGTGTGTTTGCCGGCGGGCTTCAAAATGCAATTTGAATTTCCAAAATCGTTTCGTACAATTTTGAGTTTTACTAAAATTTTACAAAATTTCAATATTTTTGCTGATGGATCGAGAATTTCCCAATAAATTTTGAGCTCGGTATACAAAAATCGGAACAAAAATAATCTCGGGATTGAATTAAGCTACAGTTTGACACATCACACGCGTGAGGTCAGAAAAAAAAATCGTCAAATTTTATCATGTGCTTTAGGTACATTTTTCCCCCAACTTATAAATCGAAACATTCATTGAATTAAACGATTTTGAAACCCTCGCGTTTGGGCTATTTGAATTTCCACATATTCCCTTTGGGTTGTGACACGCCACATGTACATTGCACTTCTGCAATTTCTACGTTATTTTGTACGTCCATAATGAAATTGTGCTCCAAAAGCGCAGTCTGCGAGCAATTAACGTATTTTAAGTGACATCAACGTAATAATTACTACAATATTTTATTATTCCATGATCATAATTACACATGCTTTAACACATTCGGTGTGTGTAAATTTGATGTGTTAAATACTTTCCATTTTGATGAGCTTGTTAAATATGTGTAAGTGATCATTACACGGGTGGATTAACTTTTTTCTTGTTGTTACTAGGATCTGAGGCCCAGACGACAATTAATAATTAAAGGTATAATGACTTAAAAGTACACGACTATACTTAAGAGTATACGACGTAGGACTAAGGCTGCGTTTCCACCAGTGCGAGGATGCGTAGCTGGAGCAAGGGAGGCTTTTGTTAACCACTAGAATCAATTGCGCTGAGCGAGAATAAATTAAGTTATTCCATGTAGACACCTGCCTACTGAGCTGGTGGTCCCGGGTTCGAAACCCGGCCAGGGCAAATATTTGTGTGATGAACTCGAATATTTGTGCTTGGGTCATGGTTGTTCTATGTATTTAAGTATATATTTATCTATATAAGTACGTATATCGTCGTCTAGTATCCATAACACAAGCCTTCTTGAGCTTAATTTGGGACTAGATCGATTTGTGTGTGGTTGTCCGATATTTATTTATTTATATTTAACAATAACACATACTACTAACGACACCCCACACACTAGTGTTGGAATGAAAAAAAAATTCACCCACACTTTAGGTGTCCGAAAGGTACCCGAAAATAGATTATTTACCGTTTTGTCGGTGTGATATATACACATACTCATACCAAATTTCAGCTTTCTAGTACTAATGATCACGGAGCTAAGCCGCGGACGGACAGACAGACGGAAAGACGGACATGACGAAACTATAAGGGTTCCTAGTTGACTAAGGAACCCTAAAAAGGATACTACTGAAATAACACACGTCGAAATCAATTCAGGCTAAGCTGAATCACAAACTCCCTGAGACAACAGATTGGCGAAAGATGGAGCCGCTTTTGGTTGTATGTGTGCGTGTCTACGAACCAATCATAGAGACGTGTAGCTTGTGACATTGACGTTGTGACAGATGCGCATGTAAATACTATTACGAGTATCTATAATTCTATATATTATAATTAGCAGCCTTCCTGAATAATTCGAGTTATTAGTCCATGTTCCTACGAGCGAGGCCCCGCCCCATGGCTTACACTTAATACCCGGAACTAATATTTGTTGCCGTATCGTTGCGCACCCCTTTGACACTTGGGGTGTGAAGAGGCATCTAACATAGTTATTAAAGCCCCACAAAAAACCGGCCAAGAGCATGTCGGGCCACGCTCAGTGTAGGGTTCCATAGTTGATCCTTCACAAAGGTTTAAATTACGATAAAGATTTCAAGCTCTATAAAAAATTCGTAAACGCTAAGAACTGTAATTATATACTTTTTACCTTCTGGAAGTTATCGATTATACGCGCCAGATTGAGCGAAATGTTTTAATACAGTATGGCATTTTAACTAATATGTGTAACCCCTATTATTTTTAAAAGACGTATTCAACGACACCCCACACAGTAGTGTTAGAGTGAAAAATAATAATCACCCCCTCTTTAGGTGTACGGGAGGTAGGTACCCGAAAAAAAGTTTTTATTTTACCGTTTTGTCGGCGTGATACATACACATACTCATACCAAATTTCAGCTTTCTAGTACTAATGATCACGGAGCTAAGCCGCGGACGGACAGACAGACAGACGGACATGGCGAAGGGTTCCTAGTTGACTACGGAACCTTAAAAAAGGAATTTAAAGCCTCTCCACACGAACCTAAATCCGCGGGGTTCGCATGTCTTGCCGCGGCTTTGTTTGTCACGCGACTCAGCATCACCTGTCACGCTCGCACGGTATTAAAAGGAAAGTGACAGATAGTATTTGTCGCGCCACAAAGACTCGAATGTCACAGTTATGCTAGACGACAGAAAGGAATCATTTTCCTCTTTCATCTATAACATATGAGTTAAGCAGCATCTGATACAGTGCGGTACTTAATAAGATGGCTGGATAGCCCGATACGAGAGCGACAGCCGCGGCCGCATAATTGACAAAGATATGTTACGCCTATCGATAAAAGGGGGAGCTGCACACCAGTGTCTCACGTTGCGCTTGTGGATAAGAGAAACAAACCATGCTTCATCAATCATCATGTGCAACCACACCATCGCACAAAGTCTTCCTCCACAGGTCACGGTCTTCAGACGAAGGAATATACGCAATATAATGCGCTTAGTTGTCTTATTTAAATGTCTACTAGTCGAGGAAACAGAGCAAAATATCAATAAAAGCGTGTAATAAAATGCCCCTAAAACCTTAACTTTCCACACGTACCTAAATCTGTATAGGTGTGACCGGCGGAAATCTCAAAAAGTTCCACAAATAATGTCACGAGTTTTTTTCATATTACACCTCTAGGGCTCATTAATCTGAACACGCGTGGGCGAAAATTGCCATTCCGCGGGTAATTACAGACGGGGAACTAATGGTCGCCAGGTGGCGTGACTAGGGTCGAGCCTGTGACTAGCTGTGACTAGGGTCGAGCCTGGCTTTACTTGGAAGTAAGGATGATAGGTGATGTTGAATTATGGAATAATTAACCGATCGAAGCGAGCGAGCGAATCACCGTGTCAGCTTGGTTATAAATTCTCTGTGTCCAGATGTTTGGATATTCGGATGTACGGAAGCTTGTATCTGTAGCTGTTCTCTAGAAGTCGCATTTCTGAACAGGTTCTCATAAGGTCATTAATTTCGTTTCATTAAGCCCACCCATACCTACTTCACTGTTGTTATGGGGGACTTCAATGCAAAGTTGGCCAAGAACAGCGGTGATGAGTTGAGAGTGGGGCAATTTGGATACGGGCAACGGAACCCTAGGGGACAGAGGCTGGCCGACTTTCTAGAGAAAGAGGAACTCTTCATGATGAACTCTTTCTTCCAGAAGCCGCCTCACAGGAAATGGACCTGGATAAGTCCCGATGGTTCCACGAGAAACGAGATTGACTTCATCATGACCGACAAGAAACGGATTTTCAGTGATGTGTCTGTGATCAATAGGGTCAAGACCGGCAGTGATCATCGAATCGTAAGAGGCACACTGAATATCAATGTTAAATTGGAAAGGTCCAGTCTGATGAAGTCTACGCTCCGACCTACTCAGGCCCATATTCAAAACCCCGAGAGCTTTCAACTCGAGATCTCCAACCGCTTCGCTTGTCTGGAGAACTTTGTCTCAGTGGACGAGATCAACGACGGGCTAGTGGAAACTGTCCACACGGTAGGGTCTAAGTTTTTCAGACCCCGCCGTAAAGATAGACCTCAGAAATTGTCTGATCGAACCTTAAACCTCATGGCTGAACGACGCTCGCTACAGTTGCAGTCTCCCGATGACGCGAGGTCATATAGGCAGCTTAATAGACGTATATCGAAGTCCTTGCGACATGATCTGCGGCTCTTTAATACGAACCTTGTTAAAGAGACCATTGAGCAGAACAAAGGCTCCAAAGTGTTCGCAAAGGACAAGTCTATTGGACAAAGCCAGCTGACCAAGCTGAAACGGGAAGATGGCAGCATAGCGTCGACCAAAGCAGAGGTTCTAGGCGAGATCGAGAGGTTCTATGGTCAGTTATACACTTCAGTCGCAAAGCCCGTTGACAGCTTGGTAGGTGATCCAAGAGCCAAGCTGTCCCGACATTATACCGAAGACATCCCGGACATCAGTCTGTACGAGATTAGGATGGCCCTGAAGCAGCTTAAGAACAACAAGGCGCCGGGCGAAGACGGAATCACCTCAGAGCTTCTGAGAGCGGGTGGAACACCGGTACTTAAGGTCCTCCAGAAGCTCTTTAATTCCGTCTTGTCCGAGGGCAAAACGCCTGAAGCATGGAATAGAGGCGAGGTGGTACTGTTCTTCAAGAAAGGTGATAAAACCCTATTGAAGAACTACAGGCCCATCACGCTTCTAAGCCATGTTTATAAGTTGTTTTCAAGGGTCATCACGAACCGTCTCGAACATAGACTTGATGACTTCCAGCCTCCCGAACAAGCCGGTTTCCGAAGAAGCTATAGTACCATAGACCACATACATACGCTGCGACAAGTTATACAGAAGACTGAAGAGTATAACTTGCCATTATGCTTAGCGTTTGTGGACTATGAGAAAGCCTTCGATTCGGTGGAAACATGGGCGGTGCTCGAGTCACTTCAGCGATGCCATATTGACTATCGGCACATTGAAGTGTTGAAGTGTTTGTATAGTAACGCCACCATGTCGGTCCGAGTTCAGGAGCAGAGCACAAAGGCCATTCCATTGAGAAGAGGCGTAAGACAGGGGGACGTTGTGTCCCCGAAACTGTTTACGGCCGTTATGGAAGACGCCTTCAAGCTCCTGGAATGGCAAGGACTTGGCATCAACATCAATGGCGAATACATCACTCACCTTCGGTTTGCCGACGACATCGTAGTCATGGCAAAGTCGATGGAGGAACTCAGCATGATGCTCGATGACCTCAATCGAGTTTCTCAACGGGTGGGCTTAAAAATGAACATGGACAAGACGAAACTCATGTCAAATGCCAAGGTTGTGCCCATCCCAGTCTCTGTTGAAAACTCGGTACTCGAAGTTGTTGACTCATACATCTACCTAGGACAAGTGGTCCAATTAGGTAGGTCCAACTTCGAGAAAGAGGTCAACCGCCGAATCCAACTCGGCTGGGCAGCGTTCGGGAAACTACGCAATGTCTTTTCGTCCGACATACCTCAGTGCCTCAAGACGAAAGTCTTCAACCAATGTGTGTTACCAGTGATGACTTACGGCACCGAAACATGGTCTTTCACTATCGGCCTCATCTCAAAGCTCAAAGTCGCTCAACGTGCAATGGAGAGGGCTATGCTCGGGGTGTCTCTACGTGATCGAATCAGAAATGAGGAAATCCGTAGACGAACTAAAGTGACCGATATAGCTCACCGGATTAGCAAGTTGAAGTGGCAATGGGCAGGCCACATAGCACGCAGAGCAGATGGCCGATGGGGCCGAAAAGTGCTCGAGTGGAGACCTCGGACCAGCAAGCGCAGCGTAGGACGTCCACCTACAAGGTGGACAGATGACCTTATAAAGGTCGCCGGAAGGCGCTGGATGCAGGTCGCTTCCAACCGGTATATATGGAAGTCCAAAGGGGAGGCCTATGTTCAGCAGTGGACGTCCTATGGCTGAGATGATGATGATGATGATGAAGCCCACCCATGCAAAATTCGTCAGGTGAATGATCCAAGATCTCAACATCCATAGTGATTAAAAATCTGTCCCATGGAAATAAGAAACTTAAAAAGTTTTTCTTCAATCTTGTCAACGTGAAAACACGATTGGTAATAATTTTCTCGATACTTTTATATCTCAAACATACCCTTTTTTTAGATATTTTCGGTTGGATCTTCAAAACCGTTCCTTTTTTAACATTGTTTTTTAGCTTAGTAGATGCACAATTATAAGTTCTCAAAAACGGTAAAACTATTTTCAATATAAAATGCACACGTTTATGACACAACTCAAAAAACATGATTTCCGCGCTTCCGAGCACGCACTTCCATCTCGCTCACGCTTACGCTCAGTAAGAGAGAGAGCTAGCCAACGCGTTGGCGCCCTCTTAAAACGTTCGATAAGTGTGTAGTATTTTGACATAATTACATTTTTTTTTCAATTTTTAAACATGGTGGAGACTGAAAATGAAAAACATTGCCAACATTTTCAAAACATACAAAATGTATAAATATATTTAGGTACGTCGAATACCTAATCGTAATAATCCAAAGGGATAATGATTCTATTGTATCCAAGATTTCTTCAATATCACGTCCTAAACCATAGCGGTACCCACCAAAATATTCTGGGAAAGTGTTTTATAAGAACTTTGTCGCACCGAATAAACACTTCGACTTTAAATATGTTTCCAAGGGACCTCGTAAAAATACATCGCACAAGTTCTCAGGACAGATAACAAACAGTGATTTTTGTTATTCTATTGGGGGCACGAAGGGATATGATACATATACTGTCACTAGCAATAATGTCAGAGGCAAAATTCGATGTAATTAGGCCATTTTCTTTTGTAGTACATCCCAGTTTTATTTTTATTTTAGGTTTTTTTACTCAGAATCAAGAGCTCTTTCGATCTAATTAGGAGAAAAAAAAAACCTAAAATGTTCATAATATATTTTCTGATTTTACATTCCGTTAATAGCAGGTTGTACGGAAATGGTAACGGAATGGTATGTAAAAATATTAAGACACTTTTTTTCCAAATTAGATCGAAAGAGCTCGTGGTTCTGAGCGAGCAGGAAAAAAAGTGAGGTGCAATAAAAAAAAATTGGGACAATTTTTTTCTCCAAATTAGATCGAAAGAGCTCGTGGTTCTGAGTGAGGAGGAAAAAAGTGAGGTGTACAATAAAAAAAATGGCCCTATTAATAACAACATCAACATCATGTTGGCGAGTGTTTATTTTCATACATTCGTATACCTAAATATATAATTATGTATAGGGTGTTTCAGGTGTCAGGATAGAAATGAAAATAGTTGTAGCCTTAAAAAGGGCTTTTGGGAGTCCTGAAGAAGAAATAAGACAAAGACTAACCGGTTACAGGCCGATATGTTGTAGCGGTTCAATACCTGTCTCGCTCGCTCTTACGTGGACTGTGTACTTGTGATGATCCGTGTTTTGTTTTTTTTAATGTTCAATCTGTCTCGTTTTTGTAACGCTAGTGACCAGTGTGTAGACAGCCTTATATCCCTATGTGTCGTAAAATTCAACATGACTCATCACCCCTATGGCGATGAGCCAAACCTTTGCCAAGTCCAGGACGTAAATCCTAGCGCTAATCTTGATAACTCTTACTGTCTGTTCTTAAATTATTATTCTTTTTCCATCTGTTTCGTTCTCTAGAACAAGAGCGTATGTGTTCTAAAATTAGAGTCGCTTACGTCCTTATTGCTCACATTAATGATAAATAAGGCGCTTAGAATAGCAAGAGCTTATCTGTTTAAAGGACAGAGTCGCTTACGACTTTATTGTAAGGTTCTCATTGATTCCGTTGAGATAAATAAGGTATATTATTTATTCAGAATCCCCGGAGGCTACGTGACCCCTCATGTCGTATCCTCAAGGCAGCTTCCCCTACAGTACCCTTACCATGAATTTACAGTACTCGCTAGCGAGTACGAGAATTCCAAAATTTCATATTTTTAATAGACGAAAATTAAAGATATTTTAATTTTTTTCTCTATGCAAGGAAATATAAAATTAACACAATAACAAATATAATGAAATGAAATGTGAAAAAAAAAAATTGTGTTTGTGGTTTGATTTTGTTTGTTGTTGTGATAACCGTGGCTTTAAACAATGTAAAGAGTTGTCCCGTGCGATTGTAATGAGTTAAAGTATGCAGGTCTTTTAAAAGGCGAAGAAAAGGTAGGCACCCTAACTTTCGCCACTTTATTCTGTGCTTTCGCTCAGAAAAAAACCGCTCATATTTTCCCCAAAATGGCATAGGCCTGTGAGAGTTATAGTATTCGGCATATCCGTTAAAAAAAATAAGCTGTCAATAATGTCAACCTAAACGCCAGTTTTTTTTTAATTAGACACCAAACTAAAGCAACCTTTCCACTGTGTCATAGTTTCGGAGTTACTAAATTTTAGAATGAGTCAATTTAAAAAAAAACAAATAAAATTATTAATAAGCTTAGAAAAAATAAAAAAAATATATCGGCCAAGTGCGAGTGGAACTCGCGCACGAAGGGTTCCGTACCATTATCTGTAAGTTTGTTGTATGGGAGCCCCCTTAAATATTTATTTTATTTTATTTTTGGTATTGATCGTTATAGCGGCAATAGATATACATCATCTGTGAAAATTTCAACTGTCTAGCTATCACCGTTTTTGAAATACAGCCTGGTGACAGACGGACGGACGGACGGACGGACGGACGGACGGACAGCGAAGTCTCAGTAATAGGGTCCCGTTTTTACCCTTTGGGTACGGAACCCTAAAAACAGTGATTACGTACTCTTTCTAAGCGGAATACAGACAAGTAACAAAACTGTAGTCTTAAAATATGAAATGTTGTCAATTGTTTCTACAAAGTAACCATTAGGGGCACTGTACTATTTCCATACAAACGTTTACGCTGATGGTAAGGGCACAGACTGAGTTACTAATATTATATGCGAGTGAGTTTAGGTTCACGTTTTGAGGCTCTTATCCGTTCGAAAATGCTGATTATTTAAGAGGCCTTATTCCATTTAAAATTATTTTTTTTTCATACTTTGACAAATATATGGATGATATCAACCATATTTTTGAAGTGAATAATACTTTTCCCCGAGTTCTAGGTAGTAACATAGCTATTTCATGCTTTTAATGCGTGCAGTCGAAAATAAGTTGAAAATACTAATTTTTCGCGTGAATTTCGTCAATTTTGAATAGTTTTTGAAACAAAAATTATCGATGAAAAATTCAAACTGTAGGTTTCAAATATATATACCAATAAATTCCGATAGCGCTGTTCTAGGTAGTAACATCAATTAATATGTTAAGAAACATGTTTGATCATAGAGCAAAATGACTAAAATAATCACAATTTAAAAGGAATAAGGCCTCTTATTTAAGTCATTTTTCTCCATAATTAAACACATTTCTTAACATATGATCAAGGTTACTTGTTAGAACAGGGCTAATGTGATTTATTGATATAAATTTGAAACCTACAGTTAAAAATTTTCATTGTCAATTTTTGTTTCAAAAAGTAGTCGACATTGTCAAAAATCACATATAACACTGTTTTTTTAACTTATTTTCGACCTGCACGCAATGAAAGCATGAAATAGCTATGTTACTATCTAGAACTCGGGAAAAGTATTATTCACTTTAAAAAGTTGGTTTACATTAACAATATATGTGTACTAATATTGAAAAAAAAAAAGTATAATTAAGCCTCTTAGGAGCGAGCACACCGCTGCTTAAAAGACGGTGACGCACCGTAAACGTAGCCAAATGTATGAAAAAGACAACATATAATTCGGTGAATAAAGGATTTTGACCTTACAAACGGTCCGGTAGTTTTGAATTTTTGATATGTTGTCTAGGATGGTTAGTCAGTGTTTAAAATGCAAAATGCACAATTCCCCCCCCTCCGCGCCCGCCGCCATATTGAAAAAATCGGAACTCTCTTCATATTTTTGCTCATATCTTCCTTTAGGAGCATTTTAGCTAAAACAAAAGCTTTGACAATGTTATAGAGAGTTAAATTTACTACATTCTCCATTTTATATTTTTTTTCTAGGACAGTTAGTTACGAAGATATCCACATTTAAAAAAACGTAAAAAATCGCAATTTCCTACTGAAAAACAAACAAAGGTTCTTTCAATATGGCGGCGGGCGCGGAGGGGGGGGAATTGTGCATTTTGCATTTTAAACACTGACTAACCATCCTAGACAACATATCAAAAATTCAAAACTACCGGACCGTTTGTAAGGTCACACATAGTACTTTAGTCTCTATTCACCGTATTATTACCGGGCAATTGATAAGATTTCATATTTTTAGGCCTACAATTTATAGTTATTTGTGAAACAAGAGAGCAAAGTTGTTTTTTGTTACGAGTGCTGATTTTGAGTCCCGAGCAAGCGAAGGATTCTACGTTTGAATCACGAGCGTAGAGAGTGATTCTATGTTAGAATCCTGAGTGTAGCGAGGGACTCAACAGCACGAGATGCAAAAAACTTTGTTCTCGTGTAGCACACACAACTTTTCACCTCATCAGCGAGAACATATTCGAAATTATGTGATTTTTCTTCCAACGTATGTTTATAGTCTTTGTTGCTGATTTCAATAATATTATTAATCAGAAAATAGATAACTGCTGCTTAAAAAGGAATAACAATATAATTTAATTGAAATTATAATCAACCTACCAACACGGTTATTGTCATTATTTGATCAAATTGGAAGATTTAGCAGGTACATGAACATGACGTGTTTATTTATAAATAAATATTATATTACGCGATTTTTTTTATAAATTGATTAATATTTTTACTCGTAAAACACTAAACAAAATAAATGAAAAAGAAAATAACAATTACAATATGAACTCGATATTTTTTTAGGTATGTTTCGAATATGCACCTTTGATAAATGGTGAAATTATAAACCATTATTATATTTACAATAAGTAATAAGTTAAAAATCTTATTTTATTTGAGCAATGATCTATTGTTTTATATAAAAGGCACAATAATTTTAATATTCGGTCGTTAAATAAAAATATAATAAAGAAAAAAAAATACGTTCCAATAAAAACTTTTTCGGGTGTTTTTAATGATTTTTTTGGTATAACGCGTATCCGAACTGTTCTCAATCGAGGTCGGATTCGAAAATCGAATTTCAAATTGATAAGTTTCTATCCCTCTCTTTTATATACATATGAAAGAAACAGAGTGCATCGAGATTCAAATGAATAGAATTTTATAATTAACCTTTGGCTGAAGAATGACAATTCGTGGTCAGATATTGAAAAAATTAAAAAGCTACTTTCTACTCACGCTCGAAACAAAATCGCATTTTGTTCACTGTTATCTGACAGCAAAATCGCCATGTTTGAGCTGGTGAGGTGAAAAATACTTTTCTGTATTCCGTATAGAAAGAGGACGTAATCATTGTTTATTTATTTTTATATTTATCGTAAGATTACTCATTATTTTATTTTTTAAAATTTACTCATTAAAAAATGCAGTAACTCCAAAACTATGACACAATGGAAAGGTTCCTTTAGTCTGGTGTCTAATTAAAAAAAACAGATTGACTTTGAGCTTGACATTACTGACAGTTAATTATTGTGCGGATAGGTCGATGACTATGACTATACACTCATTGTCGTAGATTTCGGTTATCTATTTTCTTATATTTCTTTACATACAAAAAAATTAATTCAAATATATTTTTTAATTCAGTTCTCTCGATTTCTATATTATTTTCCTCCTGTTAGAAATAAGAAATGTTGTCAATTATTTTTCATACACTTGATTGCGTAAAAGCATCGTCTGATGAAATGCTTGTCGACGAAATAAGGCGATCCCCTAACGGCACACAGATAGGCCCAGTTTAACAATAAACGAAAAATAAGCAAAGAAGAAATATTTTGATTCGCAAACAGTCATAAAGCCGGTATTCTTGTTTTTGTCCTCCATTTTATTGCTTGGATATTATATTTGTAGTCAACAAGCTTGCGAGTCATTCCATTTCTGGCGGATATTTCCTTTGTAATAAATGCTGTGCCCCGATTGGTCGAGGATTGCGCGCTCCTCTAGACGCTAAGTCTGCTATGTTGATTAAGTACAATGGTAATGATTGTGTGCGATTCTATTTGAAAATATATGCAAATTTGAAACTAGGAAGTACACGTAATACAAAAAGTTTACTTAAAGAAACAAGAAGCGCCGTATCTAAAGTCTGTTCGTTCTGACGAGTAAGTTTTTAGCCAAACACGTCTATTTTCTCGAAATTATAAGTAAATTAAAGTCACTTTCATATATATAAAACTGGCAATTTCAAATCTTAAATTAAAACAATAGACAGCTTAACTTTGGCAGTTACAAAAATATAATCGGAATACGAGCGGTTTTTTTAGGTTTGCGTTTCCTGTCCTATGAAAATAGATGAAAAAGGCATCATGTTTATTTTTATCAGTTCTCGACATTTCACGCTCAAGGAAAAAAAGACTATAATTATCTGAAATTAATACGATACTAAATAAACTGTCAATGTCACACGTTTTTAATTTATCTTTCTAATTCCAATTATAGACCAAAGTAATGTTGTATTAATTTGGAATACTACCAATAATGCCATACGAGGATTAAAAAAAGGTATTTAATATACTAAATGATAATAAATATAACAGAAAAATAAACTTTTCGTAGATTATGAGTCCAAATAACGTATAAATAAAATAAACAAATAAAATAAATATGAAGGGTCAATCTTACATAAATCGACCTAGTACCAAATTAAGCAAAGCTTGTACTATGGGTACTAGACGACGATATATATAATATTATATAAATACAATTAATAGATACCATCCATGACCCAGGAACAAATATTCGAGTTCATCACACAAATATTTGTCCTTGCCGGGATTCGAACCCAGGACCGTCGGCTCAGTAGGCAGGTACACTATAAACTGCGCTAACCACGTTGTCAAATGATCCTAATTTAATATTGACTGTAACTACGTATGAATATCCATGTGTCTGTTGCAGTTCCGCGTGTAATTCCACCCGCCATATGTTAAAAATCAAACAATGATACATAACACGCCGTGGGTTCCGATAACATGTTTGTTAGGGTTATCTGGGACATCATTCGATGAAGCATTGTGATATCCCTAATACAGCCATATTTCGACTTTAGACCTGCATTGAGTGACTTTTTAAATTGATTGTGTATACAATGCTTTTTATACGAGCAAAACACAGAAAAACATTTTTTACTTTTTAAAATGATTTTTTTTTTTCATATTGTGACAAAATATATCGATAATTTCAACCAACTCTTTAAAGTGAATAATACTTCTCCCTGAGTTCTACGTAAAAAGTAACATAGCTATTTTCATGTTTTCATTGCGTGCAGTCGAAAATAAGTTGAGAAAACCAATTTTCCGCACGAATTTTGTCAATTTCGAGTAGTTTTTGCAACAAAATTATCAATGAAAAATTGAAACTGTAGGATTCAAATATACATACAAATAAATCGTAATAGCCATGTTCTAACTAGTAACATTGATAATATGTTATCAATACTTTTGTCACAATAATTATGAATATATTTTTTTAAAGGAATAAGGCCTCTTAAGGAACATGTTTGATCAAAGAGAAAAATGACAAAAACCATCAGCATTTTACAGTGGATGCAGCCATGATGGTGATATTTTGGTCATATATCTTTAGAAGCGTCGGATTTGGCCATGCAGGCGAATAAAACCCGGTTTCCAATAGCTACAATAACCGTTCCATTGTCTCGTTTCCAAAACAACTGAAGCGAGACTCCGTAATATAGTAACTTAGCACGTTCTGGAAGTGACTTGTTGGATCTGTTTTTCAGTCCATTGATTTGAGACCAGTGCTTGTCCGATTGTCAGTTGAATGGGTTGTCCCGACGAATACAGCCTTAAGGTGACAGACGAAATTAAAAAAAGGTAGGTACCTATTTTTTTAAACCTTGTAAATTTTAAGAATAAAATAAAACATTAATAAATTTCAAATGTAACACTTTTTTTTTGTTCATAATATGATGTTCATATGCAGAAACGATTCTGAGTAGGTCCGATAAGCCTAAAATATAAATACACAAAAAACATCCTACATAGGTACACTTAAAAAAACGCCCAATTTTTTAGGTAATATTTAACTGGTTAAAAAAATAATGCATTTTTTTATTATTTGGCATGACAGTCCTTTTTTTTTATTATTATTATTTAAAAGTCCTATTTAAAAGTTCCCAATAAAATAACAATAGGCACTAAACTATCTGATTATCAATACAATTTTAGGTTTATACCGATCAATCTAAATGGGTCAGTAGGGAGAAGACATAAACTATAAGAGATAGGGAAATCTGTTCTTAGGATCCATGGCGTCGATATCGGATCTAATAAAAATGGCTTTTTTTTTTATAAAACTCAATGTTACATTTCGACATGCGGTTATTCTCGGTTATGTATGTTATTTATAAAAAAATGCAGTTTCTATTAAATCTAAAATCGACGCCATGGTTACTAAGAACAGATTACCCTATCTATTATAGTTTTCGTCATCTCTCTACTGACCATTTCGATTGATTACCCTATATTATAATGGTCTAGTACGTATTACATGAAACACGGAATTATTCTTTTCGTGATTTTAAAAATAATGGATTGAAATGGAGACCGGTCAATATTATTTTCATTCCCACTGGCACAATCTGACTATTCTGACGATAAATGTCTCACCGCTTCATATAAAAATAAAACAAACAAAATCATTTATTACCAAAAAAGCTTTTTATATTTCAAGACTATCCGTTAGTGACCAAACTAGGCTGAGCCTGTATCCTTGGCCATCTGCGAGTACGGTTAACAAAGGAGAATAATAAAGCAGGCCAGAAATAAATTACATAATATTAATAAGAATTTCAGCGAAAAAGATATTAATTAAGTATATAATATAATACTTCAGTGACGTGATTTAATGAAATAATAACCTTTATTCTATAAGTTTGCTTTAACAAGTCTGGGTCTACCGGCCTCTCTTAAGAGGAGACTGCTGTTGAGAAGAAAGCCGGAGGAAACTCATTAACTTTTCGTTACTGATACTTAAACTATTATCTATTTCGCTGAAATTCTTATAATAGGAATCAAAATATAATTGAATTAAGTCGTTAAAGTGAATTTAACAAGTTTAAGCTACTTATTTCATTTGCAAGTAATGATGCTCAAAATCAATCGTGCTGTATTATGTTTCACATATAATAAAATAGTTAAACGCCGGAATATGGCTAGAAAAGGTAATTTTTTTAATGATGCAATTTGGTCCATTTTTTTTATTGGGATCAATTGTTTATAATATATTGGACTTTTTTAAAGTGCATAATAATTCTCGCTGAGTTATAAGTACATAGTAACATAGCTGTTTCATGCTTTCATTGCGTGCAGTCGAAAATAAGCCTAAAATACGAATTTTCCGCTTGAATTTCGTAAATTTCGAGTAATTTCATACAAAAATTATCAATGAAAAACTCAAACTGTAGGTTTCAAATATATACTAATATATTCCAATAGCCCTGTTCTAGGTAGTAACATCAAGTCATCATCATCATGTGTTAGAAAACACGTTTAATCATAGAGAAAAAGTCTATACAAATCATCATTTTAAAAGGAATAAAGCCTCTTAAGAGAGACGTATTGCGACGTCATTTCCACGTTGGGCGCCAGTAATTGTAGGTGTGAAATAGGTAATTTACTTAGATAAAGTTACTAGGTCCATGGTAATTTGCTATTTCGGTCGCGACAAAATTCTTTTGGTACATAATTTTTTTGTTGAATCATAAGGATTATGAAAACAATTAAAAATGTTTTATGAATATTAAAAAATATATATTAAAATTTCCGTACTTAATGATTGATTGCGCACATTTTCAAAGTTCCTTTATTTTTTTTCTTATTCATGACATTAATAAATAATAATTATTAATTTTATTTATATAACATTTTATGGAAAATCTGTTTTTTATGAAGAGGGGTTTCAGGAAAAATCTTAACGTAAGCTATAGAATTCAACATCAGCCATTATCCCGATTATATTTTATATTATGGGGATATAGCACTGCTTTGTTGAATGTGGGCCCTCGTGAAGTAAGACTGTTGATTTAGGCCGGTCCTTTACGTTCGACATTCAGTGATGTTAAATTAATTTCGATGTTTAATAGCTCTGAATTGCGTTACAGGATTCCTTTGATCATGACTGTATTAACTGCTAGAGGCAGATTGAAGAGCCATTTCGTATTTTTTAAGATACGATCATGAATAAGACAGATCGTATTTTGGAAGCTGTTATAAAGGTACTAGAGTCACTAACTGGTATTTTTTATTACTATTCATAAAAATTTATTACTATTAACAAATATACAAGACGATTCAATTTTTTATTGGAATAAAATGTCTATATGGGACTAACTACACTTAGACTGATCTAAAAGTCAGAAATTACCGTCAAAGTTCAACATTCGTACGGAGGGCTAAAAACGCTCCATACAAATGACCACCTAAGTCGACGTCATTCCGTGGGTTGGGTACCAATATTTTTATGGAGACAATAAGTCATTTGCCATTTTCACCGTGAAAAAGTGCGTTTAGGTTCATGGTTGTTGTACAATTATTGTTTAGATAAATCATGAGGATTCTGAAAACAAAACTAAATATCTTTTGGATAAAAAAAGAATTTGTACCTTTGAAGTGGTATATTTCAAAAAATTGGGCAAGTGCGAGCCCGACTCGCGCATGAAGGGTTCCGTACCTATACATATATATATAACTAGCTTTTGCCCGCGACTACGTCCGCGTGGAACTTGGAAGTATGGAAGCAACCTCGTACAACACGATAGATATCCACCTAATCACCTTAATTAATAAAAGGGATTATTAAAAGCGCCTAAGCAAATGTAAGTGCAATTGTGCTTTTGGTCTAATCATTACATTTTCTGCAGGGTCATCAATGTCATCATGAATTAATTGCTCACTTTTCAATCTTTTTAGGGATAATTTCCAGGGTGAAAACTATCCTATGTCCTTCCTCGGATCTTAAACTATCTCCATGCCAAATTTCATCAAAATCGATTCAGCGGTTTAAACGTGAAGAGGTAACAGACAGACAGACAGACAGACAGACAGACAGACAGACAGACACACTTTCGCATTTATAATATTAGTATGGATCTATAACAAGTTTGTTGTATGGGAGCCCCCCTTAAATATTTATTTTATTTTATTTTTAGTATTTGTTGTTATAGCGGCAATAGAAATACATCATCTGTGAAAATTTCAACTGTCTAGCTATCACCGTTGTTGAGATACAGCCTGGTGACAGACGGACGGACGGACGGACGGACGGACGGACGGACGGACGGACGGACGGACGGACGGACGGACGGACGGACGGACAGCGAAGTCTCAGTAATAGGGTCCCGTTTTTACCCTTTGGGTACGGAACCCTAAAAACATTATTATTTTTCGCATTTTCTTCCTTGTTTCATGACATAGTAAGCAAATTTTATCCGTATAACTACAGTATGCTGTAGAATTAAACATCAGGCATCATCCTTATTACATAAATACCTGCCTAAATACTGCTGTTTCCCGCAAAAACAGCCATTTTCCAAAATCTCTGTGACCCCAAAACGGAACTCGTGTAAGTCAGCCATTTTTATTGTGAATCCTGGCGTTTATTACCTTTATAAAGCAGCAAGACAAATAAGAACAGGCTTTAATTAAATCTGACCCCGGCGGACGATATTTATGTGACACTTTTGTCCCAAAAAAACGAACCGGAGATTGTCCTACGGCCGGTTGGTTACACACAAGGGAGGCAACTAATGCATTGTATAAATATTACGAAATCCTGACTTTTAATTCATTATAACGGGTGATCAATCCAAATGGGTCAGTAGGAATAAAACGAAAACTATAAGAGATAGGAAAGTCTTAGGAACCGTGGCGTCGATTTTAGATTTAATAAAAATTGCATTCGTTTTTTTTTGTAAATCTCAAACATAACCAGGAATTGAACCTGGTTTAAATTCTGTAAGTAATCGAATAACATTATTTACAGCGGTTTTGAACGGTTTATGTACGACATTATATATGAGATTTATATAAAAATAAAAACTGATTTTATTCAATCTAAAATTGACACCATGGTTCCTAAGAACAGATGTCTCTATCTCTTCTAATTTGTGACTTCTCCGTACTGCCCCATTTCGATTGATAGTATCTTTGGAAAATAGAGTAGGTAAAACATAAAAAAATATATTCAATGATTTATAGCAGGAATATTTATAGAGGCCGAATTCACTTCGCTTTGTTATAACAAACAATAGGACCCCAGCGTGCCAAATTGTGTGCTTTATGAAATAGAACTTTTTTTTATCTCGCCTAACCTACTGCCTTAATTGTATGGTCCGCATGGCTCAAACTGTATCCTAATTCAATTCCCAGATATTTTTCCCGTTTCTTAAACAGTGATCTCAAAAAAAGTTATTAGAAAATACTCGATCCAAGTCAGCGTTTTTTTTTATTTCTGTAATGTTTTAGAAAAACTTAAAAGTTACTGACCTCCTCCTAGCCTTTGTCCCGTATCTTTATAGAGAATGAATTCTCAATCGGGGTCGGCTACCTAAATCCCAAGATGTGGCGTAGGCACTAGTTTTTTCGCAAGCGACTGCCATCTGACCTTCCAACCGTGAGGGGAAACTAGGCCTTATTGGAATAAGGTGGTTTCCTCACGATGTCTTCCTCCACCGAAAAGCGACTGGTAAAATATCAAATGACACTCCGTACATAAGATCTGAAAAACTCATTGGTACGGGCCGGGTTTGAACACGTGACCTCCGGATTGAAAGTCGCATTCCCTAACCACTAGGCTACCATCGCTTCATCAAAAGTTACTGACCGATTTTAGGAATTCAAATTGCACTTTCAAGCCCTCTAGCAGACGCACATATTGACATACACGCAAATGTCACATTTTCTTAAATCAGGGCACTAATACTCCATCAGGAAAACATAAGCATTACCTATCAATGTTAAAAAACTACTACACCTTCTGCTATCAAGACTTTCTCTATACTGACTGGCTTAACCGGCATTTAAGGTGAACCCCAGTTCTCACGCGTCGACAAAATTTGTGGGTATACCAACAAAATCGGATTAATTGAAGTAATTTAGTTCGGTACATTTTAATAAAGGTTAATTATTTTGGATGGGGCAAACCTTTTATTAACATCCAATTACCTGGAACAGAAAAAATAAAGGGTAGTAAATTAACCGGTTAGAAAATGTTATTTGAAATCGTGAAATTAGTAGCGATTCTATTTTTTACAAATCGAACGGTTTATTGAAATAAAAAAATTGGAAATAACTGTTTATACACGTAGGCGATTTCTCCACAATAACTTAGTATATGCACAGTTCGCCACTCAGTGCGTGCAGTGGTCTCATTTTGTGAAATTCCGGTAGACTGGGATATGTCAAATTGCCCTTGTGACATTATTTTAGTAAAGCATTATTTTTTCATTAGTTCGTTATTTTGTTTCATTATTTCATTCTTACATCATTTTATTGAAGTGAAACTTCTAATGCGACTTCCAACAATGTTGCGTTAAGCGTTTAACGGTTGCGTTAAACGTTTAACGCTACCGTGGAGGGAGTAGGAAAGCACTGTTGCGTTAAACGTTCAACGCTCCTGGGGAGGGGGAATAGAAAGAGACAGAGCGAGAGTGATGAAATTTGTCTTAAAAAAACAATATGAGTTCACTAATAATCAATTTCTACCCCTTCCTATTTTCATTTCCACATTACAAAGTTTCACTTCTTCCGCGCGGAGGGACTCCACGCACTATTTTTTTATTTTATTAGTCTGCGCCGCGCGGTGTTACCTGTTCATCCCACGAAAACATTAAATATTCGGAATTAAAAGTAGCTTATGTGTAAATCTAAAGTATCAGCTATCTTCATGCCAAAAATTATTAAAATTGGTTCAGCCGTTTGAACGTGAAGACGTAACGAAGATTCATTTACAAACATACGCCATTATAATTTTAGCGTGATTTCATTGTATCATTATTTCATTATATCGTTATTTCATTATTTAGAAATGTAAGTGTTAAATTGCTCTATAATTTCGTCTAACCATGAAACGAATGCGGCAGTAATGCCCGTCATTCAGGTGTGATGATACTGTATGTATGTATGTGCGCTCTCAAATGTGCGTCGCCTAAACATCCGGATCGCATTGTGCTCTATTATCGCTGATGCTATTTGTGCCCCAATGCAGAAACTGAAGCGGTATTCAATACTTTACAGTGTAATACTCTCTCCGATGGTGTAGACTGTTGAAATATACAGTGTACTGTAGTTATATGAATAAAATTTGCTCAATATGTCATAATTAAAGAAAAAAATAATAATAAAGAATCAATAAGCAATTGATGGATGTTCAAGGAAAAGTACAGTCAGCTATAAAAGTCTGTCACCAAAATGAAATTTTGATATAGATACCTTAGTTCACACACTCGTACTAACTTTTCGAGAAAAGTTGTTGCAATTAGGACGTTAGTGCACAACTCTGTCGTTTCAATTTCAGTGGCAATTATTTTTTATTAGTAAGCGTGTGAACAAAGGTATCGATTATGTAACTTAGAACCTGACATGTAAAAGATTTGTTTAGCCTAAATGCAGATTAAAGATTTGCTCATCAGCTTTGAAATTTGAAAATAATTAAGTTCGTAACCTCTTTTCTATCGAACCACGTCTCTTATGGCTTGGACCCAACCCCGCAGCCAGCGCTTGCAGCTGAAATTCCGCGAACACCAAACGTCCGTAATTGTCGAGGCCACCGGTCACACCCTGTATATCCGCGTCCCATATACAGCTGAGCTGTACCAATAGGTCTGCGTACCAAAAATGTTTGAGACAGACATTTATTCAAGTTCTTTATAACTTTGCGATATCTTTAATTTAGTAATTTACACCACCACCAATTTTTGTTACGGAAGAGCGGTGTCTGAGTCGGTGTTGTGGCTCCACGAGAGAAATTGGGGATAAAAGGAGGCGTACGGGAAATTCTGCAGTCAGCCTGACACAAGCATAACTAAATGCTTAGAAATATGCTCCAACCTTGTCTATTTGTGAAACATTTACAAAAACCATACTAAACATTTTTCATTTTCATGTACGCCTTGTATTTTTTTTGCTATTAGAGACAACAGTGGCCCAAGCTGACTGCGTTAATCATTGTGAAATTAGTAATGCTTACTCCTGTTCTTCGTAATTTAGTGATACAGCCCGCTGTTTTGAATACTACCAATGAAAATAGAGTAAATTCATCTCAATAAGTTGAAATCCGGCTCGAAGGACCACTTTCTTACTAAAGATAGCGTTGATAGGTTACCAATCATCTAGTCTGAATCCTAATTCTATTTATCTACGCCCATTTTGTTAAACTTCTATAACAAGTTCAGATAATATTATATGCAAGGACTATAGGTTTGGCAGCGACTAAAATCAGAGATGTAATTTCATAACAGTACCAAAGCCACCGTGAGGTGACCTCCCACCGCCGCACGAATCACCTCATGTGTTCCTCTGCTCTGCGGACTGACTGGCAGGACTGACTGTTTCATATTTTCATAAAATAAAATCCATGATAATGATTATGAATATGTGTTCAGTTAAAGTAGTGTATGCAACTGTACATAATTAGGTCGCAAAACACTCGTGTGATCTTATTATGAAACTAGCCTACAGCTCGTTTCTAAGACCTTTCATTATGTAGCAGTTGCATAAACTACTATAATGCACTTGTAAAATGGGAATAATACATAACCGCTCAGGAGAGAGTTTTCTAAGTAGGTAAGCCTCGTTTTTCAACTGCTGGATAATCCAAAACTCCTTAAGCGACACAACGGCGTAATGATAAAGCATTCAGAACCTCGTTTGGGAATGCAAATGATTCGGAAGGCGAATAACTTTATTCCATTGATTTCTAATGAGAGTATTATGCGCCTGCCCGCCTCATTACGAAACGTATTTGCGTGGAGGCTGTCATGGCCGAAATACAATACAATTGCTGAATACAATTCAAGGAAGACTTTTTTTCGATAGCCCTTGCTGTCGTCATTCATTTTTGGTGCAAAATGATTTTTTTAACGACCAATTTGACAGTTTGCAAAATACTTGAAAGAAAGAATATTTGCCCTCGAAATCCATAAAATATATTACAAAAAAAATTAACGGTCTCCCAAAAATTGCACCAAGTCTATTATACCTAAATATTATAAATAGAATAATATAAAATAGTATACTTTATTATGGGTAATTTACCATTCATTGCTGTGGAAGAGCTGTGTTTCCTGAGACAAGCAAGAATTAATTGCTTAACAGGAGGCTCCAACCTTGGCTGTTTAGAATCCATACTAATATTATAAATGCGAAAGTGTGTCTGTCTGTCTGTCTGTCTGTTACCTCTTCACGCTTAAACCGCTGAACCGATTTAGATGAAATTTGGTATATAGATAGTGTCAGTCCCGGGGAAGGACATAGGATACTTTTCATCCCGAATAAATTTAGTGTTCCCGTGGGATGAGCGGGTAACACCGCGGGGCACAGCTAGTAATCTATAACCTAATAAACTATTTTTCATTTTCATTTTCATTTTCATTTTCACCTAATAGATACCTATGTCAGCAACCCTGCTAATTAAAAAAATACACTTGGTTAAGTTTCTTTTGTATACATATCTCTTAACTTATATTTTTAAATTAAGATTCGAAGGCAAAAATCCCTTCAGCCACTATTATTAAGAACTGTCAAAATTGACAATAAAAAAAAATTAGTACATTTCGGAAAAACCAAAGACAAGTAAAGTTTATAGATTCATATAGCAAGGACAATCGAAAAAAAATAATGGTCTTTCAAAATGATATGATATGAACAGTAAGAGTAGTTGTTATAATTGGATTTCGACGGCAAAGATTCCTTCAGCCAATTGTTTTGCAAACTGTCAAATTTACAGTTAAGGAAAAAAAAAACCCGCCAAGTCTAAAAAAAATAACTTGGGTTCGATGTCCGTATCATGTTATTCCCCCCTATAAACAAAAATCAAGATTGTTGAAAAATTTAATCCATTGATCAACTCCGTTTTAATATTTCAACCTGACTTTAAAATAATGAAAGTACGTAGTGGCAAAGTACACAAAATCACGACCATCGCTTCGCAGCTGATCAAAAAACTTTTAATTGGTATTCAGAGTATTCCAATCGTAAACAAGTTCCAGCAAACATAGGCCAGGGACCGGCGGTAGAACTATGAACTCGTCTATCATCAATACTGTGGAGGAAATAAGGATTAGATCCTTTCGTATATTCAGGCGATCACAACCAAAAAATCTAGAACTTTATTGCTATTCGTAAATTAAAAAACAAATGGAATTAAATATTTGTATAGAATCTTTTTATCGATTCATATTTTTTTATATGGTAATACCACATTTTTATTTTTATAAATAATGACACAAAGGTAAATTAAGAAAGAAAAATTGAATGCGATCCACTACAATCCAAGCGGGATCCCGCTATTTATAAAATGGAATTAAAATTTTAAATATCGCCAACACCTTTTAATTTTGTAGAAATTACCTACACACTTATAATCCCTTATCAACTCATTTAACGAAATTGTTTTTATGAATTTTTGTATGTTTTGGTTTTGTTTTCGTCTTTAAAATTGGTTACAGTATATTACTCATTTTTGTATAATACACGTAAATTCCAGCAATTTCAATTAACCACGACAATCAATCTCACACTTATTTCACTCACACACACAAGCACTCCCATCCGTAAGCGTTGAAACGGCGAAGTTTTGTAAGGTCCTGGCAGAATACCAGCGAAGTGGCTTGCTGCTTCATTATGCTGATTCAGCGCATTTTCTCTGCCACGACACATGGTTTTAAAATGTGCTATAATTGTTATATACTTGTACTAGTTTGTACTAGTTTTAAGTATCATGTTTCGACTGTTTTAATTTTTTTTACTGTGTCTAACCATGGAAGTGGTGGATATGAATAAAGTATTTATCTATCTATCTATCTAACAGTCAGCAAAAAAGCGATCTACCACTTTTCGCCTCTATTTCCTGAGTATTAAAGTCCAAAAGAGCAGTCAGAGACGCTTACGGTGGCATGTGTAACGCATGAGCAGAACTCGTCTGCCCAGACAGAACATGCTGAGTCAAGTTGCATTCGAAAATCGTAACGTAGGACGAACGAAAGACTGCGTAAAGTGACATGATTGCATACGGCATCGAAATACTAGATATCCACATAAGCCTTCGGTATAAGACAACGTGCCTTGAAACAACCCCCTTCCCCCGGTCTACATTTTCGGGTAAAATGCTGAATAGCTGAATATTGGAAATTGCTTAGCTTTCATTTCTAAGTCTAAAACAAACTACTTTTTAGTTATTCTAATTAGAGACACAACATACCGTAATAACAACAAATATAGAAGCACTATCAAATCTATACTATTATAAAAATCTAGTTTTGTATAGAAAATCAGTTTTCTATGGAGAGGGGTCATAATTTCAGGAAATTTTTTAATAGCGTGATGCAGGATCGTCATTTGTTTTGTATGGGCGCGCGGCGCCGTGCCAGCTTGGCGCCGGTTTACCTTCACTTGCCAGAATTTCACTGTCCGAGTTTCGTCTGCCATAATTTTCAATTGTCTGAATCTTGATTCTTATAATTATGTTTTCCATAATCATTGTTTACCATATTAATCCTATGCCAGAATCTTTGTTTCCCATAATATTAATTCCAATAATCATATTTTCCATAATGATTGTAATCCATAATTATCACATGATATAATGTCATTTGCCATCCAAATGGATCATAGGTCGAAAACCGAAATCTGTAAGTTAGGTTAGGTTTGTTTTATGACCCCGTATAGCGGAGCGAGCGGAGCGTCAAAATACAAACCCAATCTAACCTAGTTTTAGAAGAACTGCGACCAATATGGATCCAAAACTGAAAAGGTTAGGTTAGGTTTGAGTTCTGACCCCGTATAGCGGAGCGAGCGAAGCGAGCGGAGCGTTAAAATAGAAACATAATCTAACCCACAGTTTTAGATGAACTGCGAGCAAATAGAACAAGGAGCCAAAACAGAAAACTATAGGTTAGGTTTAGTTTGTGTAACTATAAGTTAGGTTATTTAGTGTGGCGTCGAAATATTCTATCAAACAATATTATGGCACTTCATACAATGCAAAACAATACTTATGGCATTCGTATCATTACGGCGTAAGTAGTTATATGCTGTTGAATTCAAAATCGGCTGTTATCCTTATTATATTCAAACTGATTATTTACTCTCCCTTTATCCTCAGTCTTATCTACTCAGCTCAGACAGAGCCCTGATAATGAGGTTCTGATGTCTTCATTCAGTTTAAAAGGAGTTTTTTTTATGTGCGTTCATTACAAAATCATTATAGTTTCTGGAAACCACTGATACCATCTAATATTATTCACACTAATATTTATTTATTTATTTATTTAGTTATTTATTTATAAGACACACCAACAGTACATAAACAAAACCAAGTAAATAGTATAAATTACACAGACACAAAAACCTGTTTATGAACCAATGACAGGTGTGCATCAGCATTCAAATTGACTCAGGGCACACTAACCTATAACATTAATTAATATTATTAAACTAAACTAAAACACAAGATTCAAAATGTGATTAATAATTCGTGGGCAATTAAACGGAAGCTAGATTTCAAATAACTGATATAATATAAATATTTTTTATTCAGCTGTTTTCAGCATCTTACGCCTAAGAACGGGTAAAGAATCATGAAAAATGTCCAAATCAGGAATTTCCAAGGACAGAACATTATACAGACATTGTATTCTGTAAATTGGGAGTGATTTTCCAAGTTTAGTTCGGGTGGGACCGGGGCTAAAAGTTGTGCGACGGCAAGGCCGTGTATTTACTTTGGGGACTTTGAGATGAAGACACTGCAGCAGATACGGTTCCATAATTTTCCCATATATATTGTGTGTGTTTGTTTCTTCTTCATGCTCAAACGGCTGGACCAATTTTGATAAAATTTAGTATGAAGGTAGCTGACACCCTGGATTAACGCATACCTAGGCTTTTTATCCCTAAAATTGTTGTATTTAATCTTCATTACACAAAATAAAACTTATCGTACAAAAGACGGCCTTACTGCCATTCTCTACCAGTCAACCTTCGAGCGTATTCCAGATGTCCGGCTCTTCTCGCCTACGTGCCGCATTCCTCGTCCCATTATCATGAAATTTTGTGAACAGGTTCGCTAATTGTTACAGACTTTTTTGCCAATACAGTTTTTCGAAAATACAAAATAATGGCGTTGTTATTCAAAAAATGACATCTCACAGAGTTGGAGCTCAAAAGTCGTAACTCATTTTTCGCTTCATCGAAGTTGGGCAAAAGCTCTGAAAGAAAACTAAAAAAATAAAATTTAGTTTTTGCAAGTGCACTGAACTATTATTTATTTAACATTCTCTCTCTGCGATAAATACACAAAGTTGGTATTCCATTTAAGTAAATCGCGAACTACCCTCTAGTGCGGAAAAAATAATTACACAATACGCAAACCACTCATTAGTGGTTTACGGCAACCACGAGAAAACTTACTTTGTGCACTAGGGCAGTAATGTTCAACTTTGCTGGTATCGGAAATGTATAGGGCTGCCAAAATCTTCGATCGTTCGGCGGGCACAAAGCCAGCTTTTGGAATTAGTGTCAACTCTGGGGCGAAAAAGAGGACGTTGACTTGAACTTACTATTATTACTGTATTGAAACGTCGTCAGATTCTATAATTATTACAATTTCTAAACGTCTTCTATACTAAATTTATGAAACATGTAATGTCTCATCTTTTAATATCGGTACTGTACACACCACATTTTTTTTTATTAAACCATTCATACAAAGATCAAAGCACTAAGAAATTTAATTACGTAACCTGGAGGAAGAAACCGGGAATCGAACCCGGTCCAGCGTGTTACAAAATTCTTTCCGCTTTGTGTCCAATCGATCGCATGAAAAAACGTAACAGAGTGCGATGTGCTTAGCTTTTCTTTTCATTTGTTTGTTATCACTATTTATGTAAATCTGAAAAACCGTGTGGCTTCATGGCTTCATCACTAGGATATTCCGATGCTTCTATACCTACACTTCGGCTTTACTTTATTGTTACTAAAATACTCTGGGGCCATCTGCTCATAATTTCCATCGTCCCATCATCACGCCTCGACTTTTAGTAAATGTACGATATTTTTGTTCCTTATAAAATAATGCAGCTTGCAATGTATCTCGTTTATATTCTCACTTAGTCACCTATTGTCAATAAAATTCAATGTGTCAAATAAGCATATGCAATACATTGCTAATCGAATATTTTTATGTACCTATTAATATCGTTTCATAGCACTATCTTCAACGTCTGGTTACAGTTTGTAGCTATATCAACAATACACGCTGTATATCGTCGCACATAAATGAGACGCAAATTTTCACGCGACCGGGTTATCAGTGTTCTGAGATCTCTCCAAGATATTAGATTGCTGTATATTAGGGTCTTGAACTTTCAATCAATTATAAATGATTGATTGACTTGCTCATGTCCAATAACATGTAACTTTATTGGACACTTGACATTGACTAATGTTTCATGAACATACATAATTTAATTGAAACTTTTCAATTAGCCGTAGTTCCCAAATTCTTAGACTTAGATCAGATTTCATAAAATAATCTTTTATAAATATAATGTCAATGTTAAAATTTAACTATACCGCAACTTCGTACGAGTAGTTGAGTAAGAAGTTAAGAACTATTCTGTAACCATCTTTGGGTGTCCAGCTATCCCTGAACCAAAATTGGCTAAAATCACAGTTTAGGAGAAAGAGTGTATCTACCTACAGATGGCGCTTTAGAGTTGGAACCCCACGCTATGGGCACACTGCATCACGCTGTTTAGATTTTTAGATATAATTGACCCGTCTCCATAGAAATATGATTTTTCATTCAATTTTAAACTTGTATAGTTTTGAAATCACACAACGCAACGTTCAAATTAAAATACGCTTCCTTTCTTTCAGCTTTAACAGCTTAAGTAAAATAAAGTTTAAATGGATGCTCTATACAGAAGCACTTAATCACTCAGTCACAAATAAATATCCCACCGGGCACTTAACGCTGAAACTCAAAACCGTTCCCAAATTCTTAAAAAAAGAGCATTCTACGAAGAAAACTCGAATGTAAAACAGGAAATGATAAGGCTCTGTTTCCTTCACTAGTGAGGAAAATAACATTTTAAAAATGGCCGGGCCATTGTCGGTTCAGTCGACATGCGTCTTACGGAAAGGTTTTGTTGGGTATAAAAGACGTGAAACGGCGTCGCGTTATTCAATAAATATATGTCGCGGACGATTTGGGGCGAACGGTTCGGATGCTATACGGCTTTTAAGTAATTGATTACGTTACATGTGGATTCTGTATGATATTATATAAGGAGCATAATAGTTTAGTTTCGCACAGCCTGAAGACTGAAACCTGTGAATTTGGGGCTTGGCTCGAGGATAGTAGCGCTACAAACACTACAAACAGCTTTTACTATGGCAGTAACTAATGTGCATATATCATAGATGTGGCTTAAAGGCCTCAGCAGCCAAGCGATAAAATCCAAAAAAAATAAAAATTAATTACACATTCTATTCACACAAATAGTTATTTTCATTAAATACTAAACATTATTTATTACTTAACATATTATTTCTCATTACATTATTACTTATATTACATTAAATCACATCACATTACATAAATTGCTTCATATGATAATATTATTTATATAAATTAATTAATGAAAATTATGTTAATCATAATTATGTCAAAGTATTCTGAATTAGTATAGTACATTTATGCTTACACCAACTGAATAATTTGGTCTTAAATTATTGTAAATCTATAATTCCTTTATATCGTTGGGCAGGTAATTATATTTTTTTATACACATGAATACGGCATTTTTATTAACCGTTTTATAACGGAACGTCTCCAACTGTGCCCAACTGCAAAGCAGCAATCACTAAAATGCAGAAACGGCAGATATCAAATTTATCAAGCATTATACAGTTCGGTGATAGCCGTAAAACGGGCAAAATAAACTCGAAACTTGCACCGTAAATAAAAGTCATAAAATACCTCGCCGACCCCTTGGAGGTCGGGTAAAAAACTTTATAAAGTGGTTCTTTACTTTTCCTGGCCAAATTAAATAAGTCGTTATGTTGTAGCCATCGCAATTTAAAAAAAAAGAGTTAGTTATCCATACGTCAAGCTTCAATAGTGCAAGCTCACTGCAGCTCCGTCTTCGGGCTTTGTTCAGTCAATTGGCGCGCGTTCGCAGTGTGGTCCAGAAAGTACTTTAAACGTCTTTTAAAAATTACGCAAATTTTCAAAGACGTTTAAAGTATTTTTTATTGAGAAGGTGTTCCTACAGAGTGGAAAAAATATTTGATGAAAAACTCTGATTTGTATTCTTGACGTTGTATTTTATTTATTAATATTGATATTATTGAGTATTTATATTATTGAATTTGCGATTGTTTAAGTCTTTGTAAATTTTATTATACTTATAATTTACTTGTCATCAATGTAAAATTGCAGTTTCCAGTTGACATCAACAACATAATTATTAATTGTTAACATTATTATCATATACAAACATTATTACAAACACAATTATGTATTGGTTATGAATAAATACTATGAAATTCAAGAAACTGGTTGAATTGCTTTAGTTACGAGTAGGTACTTACAGCAGTAAATAAATTCCACAAAATACCGACGGACCCCTGGGAGATTTGGCCGAGTATAAAACGGGTAAATCACGGTTCTAGCTAATTAAATGAGATGCCCATACTTCAAGCCACATTGGCATTAAGTAATCTGTACCGGCAGCATGTAATTTAGTATGCAATTTTATACAAGCCAAATTGCCAACTATACTTTTGATTCTAACCGTACTTTTTAAATGGTTCTGTCGTAAGATAATTTGATAAATCAAAATCTTCCGTAAATTCTACGTATATTGCCAAATCGCGAATTATATATAGTGTAGAACACAAGCTGTTGGTGGCTGAGAGAAAGATGCTCCGTAAAATCCTAGGACCAGCGCGGAATGACGAAAAAATACTGAAATAGACCAGCTTGTGGCTACTCCTCATATCATTGGAGAGACAAAAGCCCACCGTCTCCGATGGTTTGGTCATGTAAAGAGAATGGGTGTGTATTTGGGACGACCGAAGGCCGGTTGGCCGGCTCAGATATCGCTGGATCGACGTCGTCAAATCGGATTTGCGTGAACTCCAAGTCAGCAATTGGCTGGAAATGGTGCAGGATCGAGGAAAATGGTGAAAACTCGTGTCGGAGGCCAAGATCCGCTTTGGGTCGCTGAGCCACTGAGTAGTAGTAGTTGTAGAAATAAAGCTGTTCAAAAGTAGTTTTGACTAGAAGTAGACTTGTGTTTTCGGTCAAATGTTTTACATTGAAAAATTAAAAGCATCGTTCAGACACGGTTCCAGCCCGAGTCTCCAACGGCTTTCTGGGCCAACACGGGCATTCTACCTATTGGACCACTGAACCTGAAACGAGAGCCATTGAATGTTTCGACAGTTGTTTCTTGCATGGCTTAGGGTGGGTAACGGAACCAGTTCGATTTACCAAGTTATTTCTGCGTTTAGCGATAGCTACTTTGCAGTATAAGGGCACAGTAAATTATATTAAACGGCATGTATTTAACGCGGCGACAAATTAATCTGATTTAGGGATTTATAAAAAATTAAAGGGGGTAGCAAAAATAATAAGTTGGCGACTAATTGCGGAGACTAATAAAGTAAAAAGTAGCAGCTAAGTAATAAATTTTCGGCTTTGTTTCTATATAAACTAGCATCGAGTTTTGGCTACTGAATTAACTAATTAAGCGGAAACATGACAGCGGATAAAAAGTTGAAAATGGCCTACTCTAATTGTTCAATGGAGATTGCATATAAAATAAATCAAGGTCATAAAAAAAATAAAAGGAGCGCTTTTTAGGGATATAAAAAAAAACCAACCTAACCTAACCCGGCCGAGTCGGATCTTCTGCTAATATTAGTCGCCAAGTCATTATTTATAGTACCTCGCCTATGATTTCAGTAATCTTGTTTATTATTTCTGCTACCTTAAAGTAGCTGCCATTATTTGAATTTTAAAATATCCTTAGTTTAAAGCTCATTTAATATAAATGATTGCCAAAATATTTAATCGCTGATAAGTTATTATTTTAGTTGCAAATAGTTTGCTGCTCTTTAATTTTTCTGTCGCCGCGAAAATAATAAGCCATATTAAACACGAGAGAGAGGTTCTGTATTTTTATATGGCTTTTGTTATTTACAGGTAAGCACCAATCTGTTGCTGATAATCCACGGTATGGTAATATTTATAACGTAGCTTCGTAAAACACGAAATGTACACTGTTTGTATACTTAATAGGATGGAGTTTTGCACCAAACTCGTGACAAGTTTGTAGTTTTAATTACATATATTTATAAAACAAATCTTATTTTCAATTTATTAAGATACATATTACATAACTTTTAATATTCGTTTTAAACTAAACTACAGTTTTTCCTCTGAAAACTGAATCTGTTTCCGTCAATTTTCTTATCTGACCCGACCGGATTGGACATGGCGTCTGGAAACCTTTTAAAAATAATTATTTTAGTATGGTCCAATTGGAAATATTTGCTTCTTGTGATTTGATATAATTGTTCTTTGAGTTTTCAATATTTATATCATTGCATTTTTGAGAAAATCCGTATACATACGGCGTGAAAAAGGATTGCTGGGCTGGCTATACCTACTCTGCAGGCAATCCCATTTCCCCAGCCTCTGTGGTGTACTAGGTAATGTACTATTTTACCCAACTGGCGCTGTATTGTATGGCTGGTACAGAATATTGTCCCCCATTATTATAAAAAAAACAGAGTTCGCAAAATGCGAGTTAAATTCATTGAAGTGCTAGTCGTCACTGGTTGACATTTTTTTTTTGAAATAACAGACAACCTCCCACATCGATCTAGTCCTAAATTAAGCTCCTTATAATGATATACATACTTATATAGATAAATATATACTTAAATACATAGAACAACCATGACCCAAGCACATCGAGTCCATTCGAGTTCATCACACAAATATTTGCCCTGGCCGGGATACGAACCCGGGACCGCCGGCTCAATAGGAAGGCTGTACAAACTGAGCCAACCGCGTCGTCATACGTCATTTCAATCGATTTTGCTCTTCCATTTTAGGATCCCTGCTGATGAATAAGTGGTTTCTAGTGTGCGATGGCTTGCATTTTAGCATTCCTAATCAATGATTATCTCCCATAATAATGCAGCCCTAAGAAAAAACCTTTTTAAAAGTCAATTATCTTTAATTTCCACTTAAGTACGTAGTGAAACTTTAAGTAGTCAGGCGGAGCAACTTAAACTTCAACAAATAATTCCCTTGGCGCTACAGAAAGACTTGTTCAGAATGAAACAGTGAAAAAAAGATGCTGACTCCATCTTAAAAAGCATAACTTGCAAGTTTTTGTTCTCCAAGTCTGTCTTATAGACAATCATAAAAACGTTTCTTGGAACTTACAAAGACTACACATCAGGGGCCTATGATGGTTGCGTTTATCACGTGATAAATAAATGACAAAGCGTCTGTCACTCACGCTCGCGTTTTGACAAAACGTGACAGATGCTTTGTCACTTATTTATCGCGTGATAAAAGTAATCATCATAGGCCCGCTGGGTTCGTTTAGTTAAAGTATTTTATCTACACCCATATTGTTACATTACTGTAAGAAATACAAATACAACAGGTAAAGACCATCATTACTATGCAGCGGCGGCGGGGAGGCATGGAAGAATAGCATGAGTGATGTCATTACATAACATTGCGATATATATAATGATGTTATGGCGACCACGCTCGCCGGTCCGTATTCATTCCTCCGCGGAAGTTTACCGTTTACTATAAAGTAAACGGTAAACTTCTACATAAAATAAAATCTATGATATGATGATTATTATGTGTGTATAAAGTAGTGTAACCAAATGTACATTTAGGCCTTAAAATACTCGAGTGATCCTATTATGAAACTCGCCTTTGACTCGTTTTATAAAACCATACTCGTGATTTAAGACCTCTCATTACGTAATAGTTGCATAAACTAATATGCTGGCATACGTGCTCCGCAGTAACGTAAGCTTCAGTGAAAGCAATCAATACCTTTACCATGAGTTCACGGTGACCGCACTAGCTAAAGACTTTTTTTTAAACATGAACTGTATCAGGGCTGTTTAGCCCCAGAGATGGGCAAAAGTTAATAGATTAACGATTAATGATTAAGATTAACCTACTCAATCGCGATTACCGATTAAAAATGACGATTAGTAAATCTAATCGTACGAGTTCCGATTAATTTAATCGCGATTAAGTTAATCGTAGATTAATATCCAGCGATTACATTTTTTATCGATTAATTGATTAGATTAATTTTCTCTCGATTAATATTAGGAACAAATAAGATATTTATCTCAAACATCCAAGGAAATGTCGATAATCACGAAGATAATTTCGTGATTACAGAACGCGAAGTAAGTCTTTGTATATCACTTATTGAAGATAGAGAAGATATTTTTTCGTTCTTAGTCCCTACCTAGGAGATTCTAGACTACTGCACTGTAAAAACCACCTTGTATTACTGTAACAAGTTTATTTCACAGCACACTAGAATGATTTTTCTAGTTTACACATGACAAGACATATCGTATTTTTGTAAAATTCACAAATGAGCGTGTTCCAACTTTTAATCGAGAGTTAATCGTGAAATTTAATCAATAAAAATGATGATTAGTTAACCGTTAATCGAAGACTGTCGATTAACTTAATCGTGATTAAATTAATCGCGAATAATTTTGACGATTGATTTTATTAATCGATTAATAATTTAATCGATGAATCAATTTAATCTCTAGTAGTGAGTAGTGAGGGCTAAACAGATTTAGCCCTCACTACTAGTGAGTCGGGCTTTGTGTGGGAGTATACCCCGCTAATGTGGAATGAATGGTCTATGAGCCACAGGAGTGGAGAGAGGGTAATTTTGTCAGTACCGATACCATGAGTCTACCGTGCTCGCTAGCTGTGTATACGATTAGTATGGATAATTGTAGTTCTACAAAGTAATCGCTAGGGACGCTGTACTAATCTCCATACTTGTTTACGCTGTCGGTAGCGAGTACAGTCACAGTCAACTCATGGTATGGGTACTGAAGTACGTCTGAGCGAGTGATTCTCGCTGTGTCGATTTCCCGCCTGACTGTGTCGGGGATTAAGATCGCTGTGCTTTGTGAAGTCACACAGACGAGCTGCGGGTGTGTAGACAAATGATAAAACCCGTCACTCACTCTCTTGTGTGGAAAAGTGGCGATGCTTTTTGTTATCTTGTTTTACTTTACATTCGGTTGATAAATACTGCCTACATGTAGGCCCTTTCACAATTCTTTCGAATAGCACAGGTTAGGGTTGGTACAATATTTGGAAGACCATTATATTTTATTGACGACGCGTTTGGCGCAGTTTGTAGACACCTGCCAACTGAGCCGGCGGTCCCGGGTTCAAATCCCGGCCAGGGCAAATATTTGTGTGATGAACTCGAATATTTGTGCTTGGGTCATGGTTGTTCCATGTATTTAAGTATATATTTATCTATGTATTGTACGTATATCGTCGTCTAGTACCCATAACACAAGCCTTCTTAAGCTTAATTTGGGCTAGATCGATTTGTGTGATGTGTCCGACATTCATTTATTTCGTTTATCCATTTATTTATTTATTTATTTATTATTATTATTATTTATTTTTGCTAGTCCTTGCTGTAAGGATTAATAAACTGCGGTTCCTGTATGTTTCTTTACAATGGATTTTCAATTTTTTTTTTACTGGGGAATTTGGCATTTTGCAATATTCTTGGCTTAAGGGATATTAGCCTTAGAAAACCTAATGTAAAAAATAGTCGATGGTAGGCACAATTTCAATGCCAAACCCATGAAATTTTGACATACGTTAGTGCCAAACTTTCGAAAATTGAAATTTTGACACTGACAGGTGTCAACCATCAACGATGGTAAATAAACACATCCAAAACGTATGGCGCGTATATTTTTTAAGGTAGGATGTTGTTGCTAGTGGTGGTTATGGTGATGTAGTTGGTGATGGTGATAAATGAAAAATAATTTCACCGTTTTTGCTTCATATTCATTATCGTCTTTTTTCTACGTGTATTATCCACAAACTGACTGGTGATTGAACTCAGTACCACCTGATGGCAAATAACTACGGGGTCGAGGATGTCGCTGGTTCAGGAATAGCCTATTCACTCCATCATTATTACGTTCAGCTGATACCATGACTACCTTGATTTCCAATCATACAACGCAATGTACTATCGGCTGCACAAATACATGGCCCATTTATTAATGAATTTATTCATAAATGGGCCATGTATTTGTGGCCATCTATGAATGAATTCATTCATAAATGGGGCTTGTATTTGTGCCTATTTATGAATGAATTCATTTATAAATGGGCCATGTATTTGTGCCTATTTATAATTGAATTCATTCGTAAATGGGCCATGTATTTGTGCCTATTTATGAATGAATTCATTCATAAATGGGCCATGCTATTTTGCATCTCATTGTACAACGTAAGACGATCCACGCTACAAATGGAATCGTGTTTTTGTCCTTAGACGTATCAATAAATGGTTTCAACGTAATATCCGCTGTCCCGGATTGTTCACAACTGTTCCAAGTTCCTACTCGATTCGAACCTTTTACGGATTTCTGAAGAGGGGAGATATTGTATTATTCATCGGAGAACGTGAGCGATAAAGTATTATGTTAATTATAGAAACGTTTAAGGGTATTAGGTAAGTTCGAATAAAACATTTTAAACGGATTATATCGTGTGCATGAACTATTTGAGCCTCCCTGACGTTTTAAAGTGAATTATACTTTTCCCCGAGTTCTAGAAAGTAATATAGCTATTTCATGCTTTCATTACGTGCAATCGAAAATAAGTATTAAAAAAAAAACAGTTTATTGTGTGAATTTTGTCACATTCGAAGGGTTTTTCAAACAAAAATTATCAATGAAAAATTCAAACTGTATGTTTAAAATATATACCAATAAATCCAATAGCCCTGTTCTAAGTAGTAATATTGATAACATGTTTGTTCATAGAGAAAAATATCTAAAACAATCAACATTTTTGAACGGATAAGGAGCCCTAAAACTACGAATAGCACTCACCTAAAGTTAATGTTCAATTATGAACTTTATTGAAGTGATTTGCCACCGTTAGAAATACAATCGCGATGTTACTTCGGCACGTGTTGAATCGGAGTCGGAGAAACGATGGGATAGACTTGTTCCGTCACGTTCGAGATATCGAGTGGTTCCGATTCCTACGCACTGAGAGAGAAACGCACGTTTATAAATAACGTTTTTCTACTCCCGTACTTTTTTCTGTCATTTATATAGTTACTAACTCTAATATACAGACATAAATTATGAAAGTCTGTAAAAGTCTTTACTCTACTGCCAAAAAAAACACTGCTAAACGATGTTATAACGTCGCCAAAAAGCATTACTTAGTACCACAGATTACAAAATGACACAATTTGCAATTTAAAAAAAAAAATTACTAATGCATTGCTGCCAACTTAAAAAGATAGTTTTATCCTCTGTGGATGGATGTATAGTATAGTGAACGTATACCTTTAGGTATAAGTTCATATTTAGTAGACAGATGGACGTCATTTTTTTTTATCAGACAATTTTTTTTTATTTTGTTGGTATCGAGCGGGAACATATTGTAATTATTTTCTTTGTTGTTTATATGCATTTTATTTAATAAAATGTCGAGTCGTAGACAAAGTATTGTATGCAACGTTGTATAAGTATGTCAAAAAACGCTCGTGGCATCTTTCTCACGATGTACGCTACGCTCACATCGTAACCCAAGCCACTCGCGTTTTTTGCCTCGTCTTATACAACTGTTGCATAAAATACTATTATCTACGCACATATCATTAGTGCTCTAAAATGCGTTCAGAAATCGTAGGAAATGACCAGCATTATTACAACCAATTTTACTATGAGATTTTTTTTGTCTGTGGTAGTAGGTAAAATCTGTACTGTAATGTTATTACAGTACCGATTTTTGTAAGGTTATGAGTTTAAATTAGGAACAGCTGTCAAAGCACATGTTGGTCTCTATTCTAGTATCCATAGATATTAATATTGTTATCGATACGAAACGCCAATTCAGTATGTTTTTTCATAAAAACCGCACGACATTTGATCTCGAGTGACATGAGAATATGGATACATTCGTTTGTATATGATTTAGAAAAAAAAAACATTCGTCTTGACGGAGGTTCGAATTGCCGCCATTATTGTTGTCATTTGTTTGTTGGTTCTTTGCTGTTACGAAAGTAGAATTGTGAAAAGTTTATTGTAATTCACATTTTAGTTGAAAATATTGTTTCAATGTAAATGTAAATTACAACTATTACAATAAATAATCTGTTTATGTATTTGTTCAGATTTATTTCTTACTGCATTAGTATATGTGTTAGATATTTTACAGGTAGCACTAGTGGTGCCGGTCATTTCCTTATGGCTTCTGAACCCATCTTAAAGTACTTATGATATGTGTGTAGATAAAGTAGTGTATACAACTGTACATAATTAGGCCTTAAAACACTCGTTTGATCCTATTATGAAACTCGCTGACGCTCGTTTCATAAAACCACACTCGTGTTTTAATGCCTCTCATTATGTATCAGTTGCATAAACTACTATTCCCGATTTGTGTGGGGAAAGAACGTTCTCGACAACATTTCAAGTACAAATTGGGATACGTTCTCGAGAACGGCACATCTCTACGCGCGTTCGCAGAAAACTTTTCATTTACCACTATCGGGTAAAAGGGTTACCTATCTGAAACACTAATTAGGGTTCCGTACCCAAAGGGTAAAAACGGGACTATTATGAGACTTCGCTGTCCGTCCGTCCGTCCGTCAGTCAGTCACCAGGCTGTATCTCAAGAACGGTAATTGCCGCTATAACAACAAATACTAAATATAAAATAAAATATTTTTTTTAAGGGGGCTCCCATATATCCCAAACTTGTTATAGATTATGGTACGGAACCCTTCAGGCGCGAGTTGGACTCGCACTTGCCCAATTTTTTTATTTCCCATCTGTAACGTCACCTAATTTCCATTTGTCCGAAACCCTTTTATTTTAAAACTGTTATCATCATCATAAACTTAAGAGCTAGGCTCTTGTCGGTGGAGCAATTTCCAATTTTCTCTATCTTGAGCTCTCTCCTTGACGGCTTGGTACGACACGACGTTCACCTTTTCCTTTATTTGGTCCATATACGCTCTTCTTGGTCTTCCTCTTTTCCTCCTTCCTTCAACTTTGCCTTCTATAATAGTTTATTATCGAATATCTAAAAACTATTAAAACTGTTAATTTTTCAAAATTATAAAACAAACCAAACCCAACGGATTCCTTAAAACGAGGTTTCAGGAGAAATAGACTTTCGGACAAACAAAAATTTGTTGGATTTGAGATAGGATATTGGGTAAAAGGTATCCTATAACCATCTTTGGATGTCTAGCTAGCTTTGTACCAAAATTGGTAAAAATCCGGACAGCTGTTTCGGGGTCAACGGACAAACAAAATATATAGGTACCTACCAACAAATACTGCAGCATTTATATAACCAATGTTGGTACAGTCGCCATCAGACATATCGCAGCATATAAGACGTTCATAAATATTATGAACATGTACTGTAACGCCCAGTCAATAAGAGTTGTGTTAACATATTTATGAATGCCTTATATGCTCCGATATATCTGATGGCGACTGTACAGGGATAGCTGGATATCCAAAGACGGTTAATTGATTTTTTTTTACTCGACTACGGTCAAGCAAAATACGCGAAGGAAGTTGCACGCACTTCGTGTGAATAATAAAGTCAATTTGAAAACTATCACCTCCTTTTAAGGTTATTTAGTTTTCTTATTGTTAGCACCTGGAAAACACGCTCGCTTCAAACATATTTTTCTCTACTTGTTCAGAATACGTGCAAAAGAGCGTTTTTTTGCCCGCGTGCATAAACGCAACGTTTCCGCCCGGCCCGCGCAAAACTAACTCCCACACTAATAAATTATAAACTCTGAAATCATAATGACTTCGGTTCGCTTCGCAATGAAGTATAAACTTGAAGTTACTGCGTTCCGAAGGGAACGCAGAGAAGGGGGAATGTAGAATGAATTTATTTCAAGAATTATTAAGTAATCGGCCGGCTCCCGTTCAATTTATGAGTACTACTGAAGGTGAAACTTCGCTTGCGGAAGGTAAAATAAAAGGCATAACGTAATCTTTTTTGCATCAGCGTAGTCAGGTAACAAGTATAATATTAGGACGCTTTCCAGATAAGTGTGTTTTTTTCTTAGAATCAGTATAATGACAGTGAGAGTAGTTTTTTAGGGTTCCATACCCAAAGGGTAAAAACGGGACCCTATTACTGAGACTTCGCTGTCCGTCCGTCCGTCCGTCCGTCTGTCACCAGGCTGTATCTCAAGAACGGTGATAGTTAGACAGTTGAAATTTTTACAGATGATGTATTTTTATTGCCGCTATAACAACAAATACTAAAAATATAATAAAATAAATATTTAAGGGGGGCTCCCATACAACAAAAGGGATTGGTTGCGTTAACTTTGCACCTCATTTGTATGGAGCGCTATACATACCAGGTGCACTTAAGTATGGAAAGTCTTTGTACGGAACCCTCGGTGCGCGAGTCCGACTCGCACTTGACCGGTTTTTCACGTATGTCAGTTTGACATAATTTAATCATAGGGACCTATCAGACAACGGTCACGCGGTCAAGCATTCAAGTCTGGTCAGTTTTGAGCACCAATCACCGCTCTCTGTCCGATAGGTCCCTTAGAATTCGATAGACTATAACATCTAAGCATTTGACAATGACCTAAGGGATGCGGCAACAGTTAGTTTAAGCAGAAAAGCCTTTAAGCCTGTTTTATGTTCCTCCGTGGCCATAAACAACGTGCCTCTTAGCGGCCCGTAAACCCTGGGACAGGGAATGGGAGTTCCCATCCAAATTATAATTATCACACCCCGGAGTTTTAGGTGCACGGATAATTTGACACTGGGCCGACTGTAGGCATGATCTGACTCATGCGCCGAAAACCACGGGTTATGATAATTATACAGGATGAACCAACCAATAAGAGAATAAGGTATGGCATGGCACTCCGGCAAGTCAGCCTTGCTACGTCATTGATTAGTTTCCGCTTTAAGGTAACAAAATAATTGTAAGGACAAAATGTTTGTACAAAAAAAATGCATTACAATTGTCATGTTCTTTGACGGAATTTTATTTTGTCGTAATAGTTGATTTTAAACACTCACGATTTTATGAGATTCATACAGGTAACAAGGGAATCGGGGAGTATTATGATACACCACTGGCAACACAGAAACGGATTGACAGAACTGACCAACCAATCATAGCGTGAGTCTCGCATGTCATTCCGGAGTGCAACAACCTTATTCTCTTATACCATGGGACATACCTAATAAATAAACAGTCTATGTTTTATTGCATCGTAAAATATAGTCCAAAAAGCTTGAAGCAAAGTTTTGTTGAGTATGTCAATCGATTCTATTTTTTATTACGATCAAATATCTAAAAAAAAACAGAAATAACCGTCAAAATTCAACAAAAGAACATCTAATAGTGACGTCATTATATGTTATGGGTACCAATATTTGTATGGAGACATATATAAATGTAAAAACTGTCATTTGTTAAAAGTGGCTGAACAAAATAAGTTTTGTTCGGTTTGAAGAGTAAAATCTATGGTTTAATTTATTGCTCCTATTGCAGGCAACACCCTGTATACAGAAACAACGGAAAAGGCACACGACTGAATGTTTTGAGCCGTTTTTGACACTTTTCGTGAACTGATTAATCGCGATGACAATGCAGCTTAAAACGGAAACTTTTGATCGGTTACATGAGCTTTATAATAAATTACTGTTACCCTAATCAATGAGGACTAGAATAAAATCCAGATACACAACACAGTTACTCTTTTCAGCTATTTTTTATTTAGGTTAATATTCTTAAAGCATACTTAAGCACATCGTTACATTTTTTATTTATTTACGATGCCACGATGGTCCATTAGGTAAGAGATAGAGATGCGGGTTCGAACCCCACGTAAACCATTATTTATTTAAATTTTTCGCTTCATTGTAAACATTTTTGGTTAACGCTAGCAGAAGCTACTACTTTAATAAATGTAATCATACTTAATCTTTTAATGACAACTTTAGCTAAGATGTTGTGTTACATCGACCTATAAATTCTCTTACTTTGTCCTAAGGTTGACTGATCGAGAATGCCTCATTTGCATACTAAAATTGACAGCTACGTTTGATGCCTTATTATAACAAAACGGGACTAAATCGTACTAAGTGTTTATTTAATTACCTCGCCGTTTCGAACGTGATGTTACGTTTATGGCCTCGTTGATGTCCCTTTGATACTATCAATTATCTATTCTGTGATACTATGTACGTAACATCACACGAAACGTCGAGGTGATAACACTCTTTGAACGTGATTAACCTTTTGAACGCTTTTCCTCCCATGTCAAAGTGTGGCTTATATCCCAATAGTTGACAAAAGAAAGAGCGAAAATATACCTTATCTCTCAGTACAAAAAAATCTTTGACAGCGTCCGCCATTACCCATTTTGTGGTCGTTGGCGAGGTAGGCACGACAGCACACGCCCACTTTAGTGGCTCTTGGCGTTCAAAGCGTTAAGCCGTAAGAACGTGTTATAATAGTTTAGAGCGTGAAAATCGTGTATGTTTCAATCAATATAGACTAGATAAGTTCGTGCGATGGTTCCATTTATTCAATTTTTTTTATGTGATTTGTTTTGAGTCTGTAATTGCGTATGTCTTTGATTAGACTAAGACGAAGTTTGTACATATTCCAAGACCCGTTGATTACTGGACCGGATTGATTTAACCCTCTTAATAATTTTGTTTAAGGAAATTGTTTGGAAAGCATTTCCGTTTCGACAGTAAGTTTATAATTTGTATTTACTACGAAACAATGCTGGGCACTCGAATAGAAATAATAAAATTACTGAACCCCAGAATCTTTGGCCGCCATTATTTAGGGTTCAATTTTACGTTGTACTTTGACGTGAAAATTTAACCAATGTATATTCGTTCTAACTCGTCGAATTTTGAAAAAAAGACGCTAATCTAAAAGTACTCATTTTATTAAACAAAATAATCAAACCTATAGTCTCTATTTTGGATACCGATGGATGCCGATGATAAAGATGCAATTGTGTTACTTGCAAAAAAACGGCTAGTTTCGGCATTAACGACAATAGGCAATATAGGCATTAAAAAAAACCGGCGAAGAGTATGTATGACGGGCCACGCTCAGTGTAGGGTTCCGTAGTTGCTCATCCTTCACAATAGACATAAGTTACGAGAAAGATTTCAAGCTCTATAAAAAGGTCGTAAACGCCAAAGTAACTGTAGTTACTTATTACCTACCGGAAGTCAACTTACGTCCTTTTAAGAAAATTATAAATTAAGGAGGCAATTAAGGGTCCAATTCCAATATTGCCTCTGCGGCAGGTGTGTGAGTAGCCGTCTTAAGTCATACATTAATGGCAACAATTCCTGGAGAACAGGCTGTTAGCGGCGCAGTGAGTACTTTCCCGATATCTTTTCTTTGGATAATTTTAGGATAGGCTAGGTCAATATAACATCCCAACTATCCGAAGTAGCACACTCATACAGCCGTTATACAGCTTAAATTAGAGTTATAATAGCTGTATAAGGTTTTACGGAGCCTGCTTTACTTACCTTATTTACGTATATTATTTTATAGGCACACTTTTCATGATTTCTTCGAAGACTACGTATAAGCCACAATTCTTAAGATAGGTACAAATTAGCTTAAGTTCATATTATTGTAATAGTTAAGTATCGTTTCTGAAAAAAATTACTGACTGTTGAGTTTCTTTTGGCGTTTCTTCTTAACAGAGATATCCTCTTGCGAAACGCCGGTAGACTCAGACATGTAATAGTGCTCTTGTGGCCTACTTGAAGAATAAAGTTCATTATTTCATTATTACATCCTTTCTACTATACAAATAATACCTAGAATCCCTAGAACAGTCATTACTCGATTATGGTAAACGAAAATGGAAGGTTGCAGACACAGTTGCGTTATTCTAATACAAAATACAAACAAGATAACGTTATTTTAGCTAAAAGCTTTGAAGTGCCGTTTCGATTCATCTTTTATACACTCGCAGCACGGATCTTGAATATAAAGTGGTTTAAAATAACCCCAATATTATACGATCAATTTGAAAAATATGTAAACAACTGTGAGTCTTAGCGGAGAGGTATACGTTTCATATTGTGGGGGTAGTATGGACGTGATTTCAAAATTAATGGTGGAATACATAGTACGGTTTCGACGGGTTCTGTCGGTAGTATTATTTTAAGCATGATAAATTGATGTTATAATGAAAATAACGAACGTGTTCATTTAAAAAGGACAGTTGTTTTTTTATGTGGAAATGTTGGAGGGAGCATAGAGACGAGTAGCGCAAGAGAGGGGAGACCTTTGACTAGCAGTGGGACACAAGTTTAGGCCAGGGGAAAAGAAATATAATTTCGTTATACTGTATTGAACTACTCCGCTACCTACAGGTTGTCTGGAAGACATAGATATTTGACTAAAAGACCGCCAGTTATTGTAATTCTCTTGATTTGTTTTCCTGTGTCAGGTTTAGTGAGTAATTAAGTATATTTATTTGTTCTAGGTAAGTGTGCTCCATTACTAGACCCGGCCTTTAGTTAATCAGGTAACGTACGCAAATTTACCGTTTCTCTTTTTATTAAAGTCACATATCACAAAAAAATTAATGTAATATTAAAGAGCCGATACCTACCCAGCATTGATTTGGAGAATTTATACATCTCCTTTACGTGTGCCAATGTTATTAGTTATAAATGTAATCGAAAAAATGACTTACTGTTGACTTTCTTTCGGCTTTCTTCTCAACAGCGGTCTCCTCTTGGGAAATACCGGTAGATTCACAATCTGACTTGTAAAAGTGCCCTTGTGGCCTGCTTACTGAATAAATTATTTAATTTTAATTTAAAGCATACATTTTTCATTTCATGACATATCATGATATTTTTATTTAAATAATTACAGTAAGTTGTATAATTCAGCATTCATCTCTATTCCCTATTAAATTAACTGTTGAATGTATCCACTTTAAAAGCATCTAGAAACATAGCTGTAAAAAACTAAAAAAAAACCTCCCTCATTACACTGCAATATTTGAATGAATAGCTTAGCACCCTCCAGTTCGCGTGCCTCATTTAAATAAAATGTTTTAACCGCATTACATTTAGTTTAGTCTAATATTTCCAGGTTCTTGCGCTTTAAATTTGTTTCAACATGATGAAAGCTGTTTTAAATTACATTTGACGGTTGAAATATAATTTGTGGAAATGACATGGAAATTATGTTTTTCGGATTCCGTAGGGAAATTGGGGAACGAAACTGTTATATGAGTAGTTTCGGCGAATATGTGGTATTTTACAGTAGCGTCTAAAATATCATATTGAAACATTTACATTTTATGATTAATAGGATCCAGATGAAAATTGCCAAAATTGTAAGAGATAATTAATATAAAAATATGTATTTTTAGTATAGTTACAATCATTATAAATATAAATATCAGACAACCTCACACAAATCAATCTAGTCCCACAGTAAGCTCTAGTAGGCTTGTGTTATGGACACTAGACGACGATAAAAATACTTATATAGATAAATACATACTTAAATTCAAATAACATCCATTACCCAGGCACAAATACTCGAGTTCATCACACAAATATTTGCCCTTGCCGGGATTCGAACCCAGGACCGTTGCCTCAGTAGGCAGTTGCTTATCCACTGCGCCAACCGCGTCGTCAAAATCATTTTTATACGAAACTTCCAACAATAAAATATTGGTGATATTCTTCATTGGAAACTTTCGGCAGCCAAATACTCTGAGAGTATGATCTGACAAATGAGATAGTTTATTGCGCCACAGGGGCACATAATCAAAATCATGCTTTTGCAATGTTCACATTCAAAAATGCCCCCAACTTCCTTCAACGCTGTATTGTTTAACCCAATCAATGTATATTACTATTACCAAACTACGTCCAAAGACAAATGCCACAAAATATATGAAACGATAGAACCTTGATTCCTTCTTCAATTGAATCGTTGTATATCTAGGAGCGTGACCAGAAGTTTCCGAAGAGCAATATATCGTTAGGTTACGTGCAACAAACTAACCAGTACCAAATCGTATCAACTACCATCATATTGGAACCAAAAGAGAACTCCTACACTAGTAATATGACTCATATTCACTACCCATAAAGTTTCTTTGGATCATTTCAGTATAAGCGTATGCCGTTCGGGCTACTGAAAGCACCGAATTGTCGGATACGCTTTTGTTGAGGCTATTGCGTTACGAATATGGCGGTTTTTGTCTTAAGCGCCATTTCCCTTCGATAGCCGTATGTTACGTAATAAACGACTGACTACGTGCAGAGACCGACAATCGTGTGATAACTAAGTTATATTACTATTGTATGTTCGTATGAATTGACCGCTTCGTCAATTTCAAAGTAAGATGGGGTCACATCGCGCCGTGAATGGCTCGAGTAGCTTTACGCATTAGGCTATTCTTTTGGCTTTGTTCGGGCAAAATGAGTGCGTGTTTGTAGCAGTAGATACACCACACACCAATTGCGCCTCATTTTACACCAACTATTAAAGAAATACAGTTCTCATGCTACTTTTGCGAGGAACAAGAGAAATCCTGTCGTTAAATTCATAACCTTCCTGACGTTACTGTCGGTCAATAAGAAAGTAGAGTAACTTGTGATTTTGTCTAAGGTATGTCCGTATCTTTGTTCATTCGGAGAAGCAAAAGCCATTTTTATTATTTCACGATAGGCGAGTAAAAATTTGATCACCACCATTTGTATATCCAGCTACCAGAGTAATAGGAATATTTGAAATACAATGAAATAAAAAACCGGGCAAGAGCATGTTGGTCAACGCTCAGTGTAGGGTTCCGTAGTTGCCCATCCTTTACCATAGACCGAAACTGCTGTTTTAAGCCCGAGGTTTAAATTACGAGAAAGATTTCAAGCTCTAAAAAAAAGTCGTAAACGCCAAAGTGCAAAATCACCAATCACCTTCTGGAAATTATCGATTATACGCACCAGATTGAGCGGAATGTTTTAATGCAGTATGACACTTAACTATTATAAGTAATGTTCGAAGTATAAGGACATCGCGCGGCACTTACGTCATTTTAAAGAAAATTATGAAATTTTGCGATAACTCAAAAACGGATTGACCGATTTTATTCAATATAGTTCTCATTGAATGGCCTCATTTTCATGAATTTTCTCATAATATTTTGACCCGTAGTTGAAAAGTTAGGGCAGGGGGACGCTATTTTTTGGATCACCGGATCGAACATTTACAAGACTGCTGACTTTATCAAAAAATAATGGCATTCAACAATAGCCCACACACTAGTGTTGGAACGAAAAAAAATCACGCCCACTTTAGGAGTACGGGAGGTACCCGAAAAAAAAAATATTTTTAGTTTTTATTTTACCGTTTTGTCGGCGATACATAAGTACACATACTCATAGCAAATTTCAGCATTTTAGTTCTAATGATCACGGAGCTAAGCCGTATGGACGGACAGACGGACATACGGACCTGGCGAAACTATAAGGGTTCCTAGTTGACTACGGCTACCTAAAAAGACACACATACTTACCAAAAAAAAATTTAGGAGTTATGAGGCGATACCCTAAAAGTTAGTTGCGCTTGCAAAATCCTTTCGAACGTTTCTTCGGAGCAAACACGATGAATTGTTTATCTATTTGCGATAAAGATAAACTTCCCCCGTTTCTGACGATAGCGGCTCAGTTAGATATGGAAATACATACCGGTGACTTTGAGGAGGCAACAATAGTCAACACACGGATTGAAATACTACAAAATAATGCCTGAAAACTGTGTCTTGTTGGTTGTTTGTAAAATAACGTGACTTGTTGGGCCAAGGGCACTAGCCACGTAATGTGCTGACGCAGCTTTGCAACTAGCCGCGATCTTTGCCGATATTATACGAATAAAATCCAAAGGCGGAGCCAAGAGTCCAGTTCCGCGTTGGTATATAGATAGGTGTATAATATCTGCCTTAACCTGAGGAGCGCGAGGTAACAAACATAAACAGTCTGCACACAAATTCAAAACTTTTCAATACTTCTGGGTGCGTAGTATTGAAAAGTTTAAAGTTCACTAAAATAATACAACAACACTAATTTCATTCGTCACAAACAAAACCATCTCGAAAATTCCTTACAAAATTTTGCTAAGTATCACAGTTGCCAACTGTTAGAATTTATAACGATTGTTTTCGTATCGATTTTGTAATCGAAGCTTGACTTTATTGTAAACATAATGAAAATTAAAACAAATATACTCTAACCTGTGAAATGATATCCATCCTCTTATAAACTAGACGTATTTTACACCGAACAATGGTACATATGTATACCTAAGCTTTTTCATCGAGCTTGACATCCACTGAAAATGATGATCAAAATGCGTATAATCGATTATTGAAGTAGTTTTATTTAACCGCTATGACCGACGGTCTTGTAGCTTTGGCAGAGGGGAACGCCTGTCAATGGCCACTCCAGTTGGTTTAATGCTCTAAAGCTATTGATGAAGGAAGGTCGTGATATAGTTAGGTTAGCTTAAAAAGTTTAACTTTATTCAGTGCGTTTAGACAATCTAAGAAGCCCTATTACGTAATTTCTTTTTGGATGCGGTACCCTAAAAGCCACAGATATTTATTCAAATCGTTAAATGTATCGAAAAAGTTCAACACAGGCCTTCGCCGTGTTGTAACTTTTGGGATTCCCGACATTGAATTTCATATTAATCTAAAAACTTTTATACGTAGGTTGGAATATGGTAATCGCTAAACTGTTAAGTCGGAACTTTCCAAAGTTACAGGCCAGTGTGACTTTAGATGGAAACAATCCTTTTTTATCCCACAAAGCAAATGAGGCGTACACACATATATAAATAAGTTCCATCCCTGTCTCGGTGTATGAGTGCACCGTACCACCTAATCCGATGGGCCAAGAGGAGATAAACAGTTGTTGAATTATACAACAGGCTGTAATTATGACTGCGCCGAGTGAAATATGAAAAAATAGGCAGTTGCTGTTAAGCAGATAACGTCAACACTAGTCGTTTAATCCATTTCTAAACTATAATTATATTTAGCACTACGAAGAATGTGTTAACAACTTCTCCGTGGAAAAATTATAAGATTATTAATATTTTACCCTAGAAAACTAAGTACCTAAAGTTGGACGAAAATTGTAAAATCGTAAGCAGGCGTTAAGTGTTTTTTTTAATACTTTAACAATGGAAATCTATTCTGATTATCAGTTCAAAAAAAGGATTAATGTTTACATTACAACTTGTCAAAAAAAAGATTAGTGTTTACATTACAACTTGTCCGCATCAAATATTTGAATTATAGTTTGGTATTAAGGGTCCATATTTATCAAAAAGTGCTTTTAATTCTCCATACATTTTTACTATGGCGGCCGCGCGCCGATCGAAATACCTATGCATTCCCCGCGCTCTATGGTTCAGTCGCTAACGCTCGGCGCAGTCTTATGTACAATGTACAAATAAAAAGGTCAATATGTCATGAAATAAAGATAATACGACTACCACGCACTTTTTCATGGTAATAATGGTTATTTTTCCAAACATTCTGGAAATCGGATTCCTATACCCGAATAATCAATTAGATTTGTCGATATGATATATATATTCTGTGAAAAGTTATTTATATTAATTATTCGACTTTCATTCGTCCTTACCTTTCTGTAGTACGAGAGTCGTGCCGTGACTAAAATACTTGTAAGTCAGACAGTTAACCCATCTAATCAGGAAAATAATAACATTAGTATCGTAACAAAATATGGTCTATATGTTTTGGTAACCAATTTGATTGCGGGTCGAGGCGCGCTCGGAAGTCCAGCATAACTCGTAAAAACAATTGTGTATCTAATAAATATTAAACCATTAATATAAAGATCAAAGCAAATAGAAAAAAAATGATATGCGTAACGTAAAATCTTTTCGTCCAATATCCCGCAATGTCTCAAGACAAAAGTCTTTGAACAATGTGTGTGATGACATACGGAACTGAAACGTGGCCGCTCACGATGAGCCTTATAAGAAGGCTCAAAGTCACTCAGAGAGCAATGGAGAGGGCTATGCTCGGAATTGCTTTGCGAGATCGAATCAGAAATGAAGAGATCCGTAGAAGAACCAGAGTAACCGACATAGCCCGAAGGATAGCAAAACTTAAATGTTAATGGGCAGGGCACATCGCTCGTAAAACCGACGGCCGCTGGGGCCATCGAGTCTTGAGTGGCGACCACGCACTGGACGACGCAGCGTGGACCCCCCCCCAAAGGTGGACTGATGACCTGGTGGGGGAGGCCTATGTCCAGCAGTGGACGTCTTTTGGCTGATGATGGTATGCGTAACCTGACGGAGGAGTCCGAAAATCGAACCTGGTACCTCTGGATAACCGATCCAGCGTGTTAACCTCTCCACCGCCCTAACGTCAGATAAAATTGCATTTGCATTGCAATTATTATATGCAATATTGCTTTCATTGGAACTATTCGTTGGAACGGCACGTTGGAATTCCAATTTCAACTTTTTTCCAATCAAAAAGTTATATTGATATTGGATTTATTAACTCGAGCGCGCGTCACATGCCAGGCGTGAAATATTGGAATATAATCAAAGCGGATTGGTTAGCTTTGGTTAGTTAATTTTGAGATTCCTATTTCCAATTTGTAGATATAGTTTTATTTCTGACTGTGGCAGTGTGGCCCGCGACTCTTTCTCGCTCGAGATATGCTACCTATCTCTTTCTGTATAGTACTTTGAGAGAGTGACGGGTGACATTAAGGACAAGAGTCGCGAAGCATGCCGTGGCCGGCGTCAAGCTTTATTTAACGTGACCTCACAGTCCGATGTTATTATTGTTCAGCAATAATTTTATTAAAACTTTCGTGAGACATATTTAATTATTGTATTAAGCGGTTTACACTCACGTGAAATTGTCAGGAACGGCCCGACATGTTTCGAACTCGTATAGAGCTCTTCATCAGGGACGGCTGCCCGTACACCGCCGCGGCAACCTCGTCACTGCTCGCATCGCTCTCGACCACTCCATACGAGTTCGAAACATGTCGGGCCGTGCCTGACAATTTCACGTGAGTGTAAACCGCTTAATACAATAATTATTATTGTTGTTGAATATTTCAAGTACCCAAAACCCTAGTACCTACCCGAATGTAATTGAGTTTGTAATCATCATCCTCCTAGCCTTTGTCCCATTTTTTTGAGAATGAATTCTCAATCGGGGTCGGCTACCTAAATCCCAAGATGTGGCGTAGGCACTAGTTTTTACGAAAGCGACTGCCATCTGACCTTCCAACCCAGAGGGGAAACTAGGCCTTATTGGGCTTAGGTGGTTTCCTCACGATGTTTTCCTTCACCGAAAAGCGAGTGGTAAATATCAAATGACATTCCGTACATAAGTTCCGAAAAACTCATTGGTACGGGCCGGGTTCGAACCCGCGACCTCCGGATTGAAAGTCGCATGCCCTAACCACTATGCTACCACCGCGTAATTGAGTTTGTAATATTAATGTATATTTTGTTATTACGAGAATATAATCATAATCATAAGTCATGCTGTATGCACTTCTTTTCTGAAAAGAGAATCAACATATTTCGTATATATTATGTTGCGTTATAAAAAATACGAAAATGAGTTGCTGCAGTTGCCTATCTACGCAGTCACTGCTGAATATAGGCCTCCCCATAGCTCGCCACAAGCGATCCTGTGTAGACTGCATCCATCGCCTCCCTGCAACCCTAACGATGTCATCTGTCCACCTATACGTGTTCGTCACTTAAGGACTTTACTGCCTCAACGGCCGTTCTTCTTCGGGCTATATGGCCCGCCCATTGCCAACTTCAACCGTGCAATCCTGTGAGCTATATCAGTTACTTTTGTTCTTCATTACCCACCATGATGGGTTATTGTGATATTATCGCAAGTGATTGCTACCTGGCATTGAACATCTACTACTACAAGATTCATCTAAATATTCCGTGTGCGTTGATTTGTTGGTTTTAGATAGCCATAAATCTATCTATCCACCTATCTACACATATTCACCTGCTCATTATTTAATAGTTGCTTGGTTCTATCTTATCATATGTCTGTAAAGTACTTATGTATTGCCTGAAATGAAACATTATAGTTAAATAATTAGATCCAGCCGGAGTATTTTCATTTGAGGGTGAATTGCAGAAAATATGCACCCTTTATGCTTATGAGTGTCCCATGAAAACAGAATGAATTTAAACATATATTATGAGAATAAAACACAATATAACTATGTTACTTTGATAATAAGAATTCTTTCAATTCAGATAAGATATTTTTATTTCAATTCCTTTTTTTATTTTATTTTTTAAGTATTTTTTTCCTAAGAGGTACGCAGTTACTTCATATATTATTCTTATGTCCCAATTCTGAGTGTATTTTTATCTCGGAAATTTGTTACGATTGATATTATTTATTTTAAAGTTTAACTGTAAATTATGCAGTCCTTATTAGATCATCTTTAAATTCTGTATAAATATATTTACGTTTATTATAAATAGTTGTGAAATTTTTATAATGATAAACTTGTCCCAACTTACTGGAGTTTCGTTATTCAGGCTTAGTTACGGAGCATTTAATCCCAAAGAAATGTCTCAGTTCTTAGTAGAATTATTTTTTCTTATACCGGCAGCACTTTGACATGTTCCAAAATGATAAACACGGCGACAGCCACTTTATTTTCAACAAATTGGTGCCTCGATCGATAGTCTTGAGTAAATGAGCTAAAAAATCTCAGGTTGAGTAACGGCGCTTTTCTCATATAAAATATTTATTTTCGTACTCCAGTTTATTCATTGCCGATTGGTTTTACTCTGAATCTTACAAATTTACATAGTTCCAGATGAATGCATTACACGTTTGAAGAAAAATATTGTTTTAGGTTGCGATTTCTCATATATCTTGTCTCAGTTTCGTTATGTTTCGTTATGTAACGAAACTGATAAAATGTAAGGGTTAGTTCATACTATAAAACCTTTTTTATTGGTCGAAAAACCTATCTGAATATGGACTGTAATATTTTATTATTCACCCTGTGATTATGTAAACCAAAAATCATTAATCAATATTGCTAATTGAAATTAAAACGTTTTATTAAATAATTCTGCGAACGAAACCATAAAACATCACTAGTTTTATTTCATGAGTCCGACGCTTTATGTTATCAGTTTCGTTACAGCCATTATCAGTTTCGTTACTCTCAGTTTAGTTACGAAATTCCAAAGGTACATATTTTCTGCAATTCACCCTTGACGGACCTGAAGTTCGGCCTATACTCTGTATCGCGATGGTTTTATCGCCCACAAGCCCGATGCATAAAGTATCGATTATCCTCGCACCGTTTAACGTGTGAGTTCAATAAGGCAGTAAATTGACATACGTTTGACACACAAATCTATCGCAAATATTATTTCAGTTTTACTCATTAAGGTTTATAACGTTTTATGGCATTAATAATCAACTGGTTTCTGATATCATAAATTCATACCTTATAATTAATTAGAAAATAAAACGTCTGTGTCTAGACATTGTATGTTGTCTATATAATTATAGTTTTACAAAATTTTCGTGAGTCTTCATTAGTAGTGTTGAAAAAATTCGTATTCGGTGTGATAACATCCGAGGTGAGCCAATAAGAGTGGGCTGACACATGTCTGTCAATTTTATTAAACCATCATTTTCAATGCGTATAAATAATTTATTTCGAAATATTAAGTAGAAATTATAATAAAAGTGCAAACCTCTTTAAGACATGTTCCAATTTACGGTCATGTTATTCGGCCTATGTTCCGCTTCTGCAACACAATGTTTCCAGTGAGTCCCATCCCATGCATAAAGTATCGATTAGGCCCGCCATTTAGCGTGAGTCGGTCGCACCTCAATTCAAAACAATTACGGTGGAATCGTTCACACCGATATAAGGACTGCAGTTCAATAGGGCAATTTTGGTAATTCTGCTCGAAATGGCAATGTCCAAGGTGAATGTAGACGCTCGGACTACAAATGAGGACCAATCGTGATTTTTTTTCGCGAAATCGAATGAAGTTATGTGAATATTTTAAAATCCGTAGAAAAATGAGAATTTCATAATTCAATTCAATAATTATTATCAAAATCAGTAACTATCGAGCAACTATAGATAAACAAAGAAGTTAAGTGTTAATAATTATGTATTGACTTCCAGCTATATACGTTTAAATACCTTCCTTTGATATGAATTGCAAATGCTTATCAATTTATTTCCTGATGTTTTATAATCACATGTCAGTGAAATATCGTTATGGTGCGACGGTGTTTACTTTCTTTCGCAAATATAACGACAGCATGTCTTCCTAAAATTGTATTTGATTAAGAGGTTAATTAAGAAACGCGGGTTCGAACCAGGCTCGTACCATAGCGGTAATATTTTTTGTTCCAATAAAATATGTATACTAATACGTTCACAGAAGTTTCTGCTTCACTAAAATGTCAAACGTTTGTAGTTGACTGGTTTAATTTGATACCCGTTTAGCAAATAGCGCAGCGCTCATTAAACCGTTCCGCCGCCGGAAGCGTTACAGCGGAAACAATGGCGGCTGCAGGGTTGAGATGCAGATTTGACAAAACAGCCGTACCAATTACTGTTGCGCTGAAACAGTTACAAAGCTTTGAAACATACAATGGGGCGGTTCTTTGTAATTTGTAGTAGTTCAAATACCTATAAAAACCTGACGAAAAGAGCAGTGTTATAAAGATTAGGAAAGAAAGAAATACATTTATTCGTGACGACACCATGAAAAATAAAACATGAAGAAGTGAAAAAAAAAACAATAGAAAATATAATATATTATTATCGCTGTGCCACAAAAAAGGTCCCTCTGCATGATGCTAGCTCAAGAGCCAGCGCTGATAGTCCGGTGGCACCATTAACATGTGTATCTTTGGCATCGTATCTCCCAAACGGTTGGACCGATACGGAAGCTGTTTTTTTTCGATAGCCGTGTCTGTCGAGATGGTTCTTAACTAAGTTTGGTAAAAATACAACCTTTTAAATAAAACAATTTAAACGTATTATATCGTGTTTATTAATTATTTGAGCCTCCCTGACGTTTCGGTACTTTTACAGAGATACCGTTGTCAAAGGTTGACTGAAAAAAACACACATTTTCTCTGTCAAAGTTACATTTCGACGTCAGGGAGGCTCAAATAATTAATATACGCGATATAATCCGTTCAAATTGTTTTATTTAAATGTGTGACAGTCGTGGAAACCGAAGAAAATATTAAAAATACAACCGTTTCGAAGATATATTCAGCTTTGATTGGAACAAGTGACAGGATCAGAGCCAATATTGAAGCTAATAATTCCAAATTTGGTTGTTATGTTAAGGTTTACCAGCATTTATATCCCACTCATTAAATGAGGGTCTCATGATGAACAGCTAATAGGCTAGTTGACTCATGTCGAATTGTAATAAACTAATGTTTATTCCGTATAGTATTTAGCAAAGGAAACCTAAATATATATTTTTCAATTCATAAAAGTGAAAGATGGCTGAAAAAATTTAATTTGAAAATATGGTTATTAATCTGTATTTTGAAATGCTTAAAACGCTGTCCGCCATTTTCGCTTATGATAGTGACGTCATTGGTCATGTAAACAAAACTGAAAGTCTACTTTGACGACTTCGAATAGTGCCGTCCCTCTCGATCTCCTGTCAAAGTATATTGGAGTGAGCGGAATGGCATTATACGACGGTCGAATTTCGAATATTTACAGGTAATACTACGACACGCCACAGATTAGCGAAAGGGAAAAATGGCGGACGGCGTTTTTGACTGTTTATGAAATTTCTAATTTTCAATCGATAAAATTTAGCTTTCTAGCTTTCAGAAAAATACAAGACATTTTTTTACAGCTAGTAAGATCATTATTAACCATTTCCAATATATTTCGAAACTGGGTCAACTAGCCTATTGTATCGGTTTTTTAAATATTGAATTAAGTATTTTCTTCGGTTTCCGCGGCTGTCACACATTTAAATAAAACAATTTAAACGGATTGTATCGCGTATTATTAATTATTTGAGCCTCCCCGACGTTTCGGTAGCTAAACAGTATTTGTTTAAAAGTATATCCTAGTAATTAGGCAATCTGGGAGTTTTCTTTCGGCGTTTCTTTATTTATTAAGCCTTATAGTGAACCGCTGGTAGAATTTTTTTAATAAAATAATTAATGCCCTTTTGGCTCATGTGTAACTTTCTTTACACATTAGGCCCATCTGGCCTTTATTTTAAATACATATTTATAAAATGGATAGTTTGCAGAAATGCAACTTTGACAGAGAAAAATTGTGCTTTTCCTCAATCAACCTTTGACAACGGTATCTGTAAAGCTACCGAAACGTCAGGAAGGCTCAAATAATAAATATACGCGATATTATCCGTTTAAAGTGTTTTATTTAAATATTAAATTTAGATTATAAATAAACTATCCCAGCTGTAGCCTACTATACTATACCGGACGTTCGTTTGAATAGCAAAAAAATAACCTTTTAATTTATAGTGTTAGTTGGATTCAACGTTATATTTTTAAGACTTAATGGGCTTCCGCCGCGACCCATTAAATATAATAAACAACGAGTTAATTACTGCGGCCGCATATAACCCCGAGCCGAAGCACTTCTCATTAACACTTCCAACCTCCGTGGGCGCTGTGCTCGTAGCAAGTTTTCGCTACATACGCAATTCCCCATGTTATCGGTTACGCGCGTAGCGCTACGAAATCCTTGGTTGCGAGTACTAGGAGGAAATATTACTGCTCGTGTTTCCATACAGAAGGTTTCATTCTTGTCTCTTTCCTCTTCCAAAACTTAGCCAATCGCCGAAATTTTTGAAAATTAATGTGCAAGGAAATGTTCTGGGTGCTGTTTCGATTTTGTGCTTATTATTAGTACATTACTACAGGCGCCAGGAAGAAGGGCTCTCCTGGTGAGTGGGTATTAGACGAACCGGATAGTGATACGGAGCCCTTTTCACGACTAAGGCATGTATAGTGCTTTTCTCAAACTTTTGGAATAAAATAAATAAAATACACCACTCACAAAAATATAATAATTCAGCTGTTTAGCCCGTTCATGAACACAGACGCCATGTTTAAAAAAAATACTTCCCGTTAGGCCTTCAATTTTGTATGAAATTCCTTTACAGTTGTCTAAGTTGTTCCGCCCGAAACGTGATACTTCGAAGCCTGTTATAACGCACGTTATGACGAGATTTCATTGCATGTTTGAGAAAAATATATGTTTGTCCCTACTAGGCGTCTGTTTTTGGCCAATTCCGCTACGAATCATTCATTTGTATGCGATTTTAATTTAGTATTAAGATATTTAGAAAGTTTTAATGAGACTATTATACTGTTCCGCAATAGTGATACATTGACCAAGTTTATACTCGGAGGCAAACTAAACAGCGGTCGTAAAACTTTCCAGCTCCTAGTTATTCCTCCGGGCACTTACTCTCTTCCTACTTTGTGTAGTTTTAATTACTAGGCAACTTAGTTTCTAGTTCTCCAGTCAGTAATTAAGAACTAATTAGGTCTAGTTCTTAAGTTTGATATGAGTTCTTTAGGTGCTACATTTGACGTAAATGAGAGTTGAATATTGCTTAAAGTTACACAATTTTAGCGCGTTATCGGGTGGAAAATGGAACTTGTTGCGTATGTACGTTATTAACCGAGCAATATTTATTTCGTATGTCAAGTAAGTCATCAATCAGGATATTATATTTAATTCACGATAATATAATGTATTTTTAACCCTCGATGAGAAAAGAGGGGTGTTAATGTATTTTAACATGTGTATTTGTGTAGTGTGTCTGTCTGTGGCAACTCGTCGTAAATTAGGTCATTATACGACAGAGGGCTAATTGTGCTGCAACTATTTAAAAACATTTCCAGTCTTAATTTGATTTTTATACAAGTTAAATTTTATTTTCAATAAGTATACCTACGCAATCCAATGCTAAATTTACAGCATACTATACTAATATAAACAATCGCAATTTACGATACACTTAACGATTAAATTTTGAGGTCTAAATTATGTAAATAATTTTTTTTTTATGTCACAAAACCAAATTGACGCTGTTGGAGCAGTTTGTACGTCGAGTTCATTTACATCTACACACTTACGAGAACAAAAATATCTGAACACGACTTTATGCTCCTGACAATAGGGTCGTGTTCAGATATTTTTGTTCTCGTAAGTGTGTACCTAGATGTAAATGAACTCGACTGTAGTACACCTGCCTACTGAGCCGGCTGTCCTGGGTTTGAATCCCGACCAGGGTATATATTTGTGTGATGAACTCGAATATTTGTTCCTGGGTCATGGATGTTATCTATATAATGTATTTATATATTATGTTTATCGTCGCCTAGTATCCATAGTAGGTATACAACTTTGCTTAGTTTGGGATTAGGTCGGTTTGTACGATTGTCCCTTAATATTTATTATTTATTTATTATAGGTACGTATGGTCAGTTTTAAGTGAGTAAAATTGAACTTTACATTTAAGGCCCCATAATAAAATGAAATGAATTAAATGAATTGATATGAAATGAAATGAAACGAAATGAAACGAAATGAAACGAAATGAAACGAAATGAAACGAAATGAAACGAAATGAAACGAAATGAAACGAAATGAAACGAAATGAAACTAAATGAAACGAAACGAAATGAAATAATTTAGTAAGTAGGCCACAAGGGCACTTTTAGAAGTCAGATTGTGAATCTACCGCCATTTCGCAAGAGGAGACCGCTGTTGAGAAGAAAGCCGAAAGAAACTCAACAGTATGTATTTTTTTCGTAAATAATACTTACAAACAATTGTTTATACATTTGTGTTATAACTAATTACACGGGTAGTCAGAGGAAGGCTGTAAATAGGAGCGTTGACAGTTAGCGTGCGTCACTAAAACCCCTATAAAGTGAAACACGAAGCGCCAATTATCGTGCAAAGACTAACGTGCTATTATGACACGTGCAACAGGTTTCATCCGCCACAACGACGTAACTCCAACCCCAGACTTAACAAGTATCAACTCTTTGTCACTGAGGACAAGATTCAATTTGAAGTAGCCGGTAGTGTTGGTGGATCAGCTGTGATATGCCAAACTCGACACAGAGCGGGCAATTGCGCGAAAAAAAGACGTCCCTCTGTGTTCCGTGTTTAAGAGGAAACTACCGATTTTTAACCGACGAATAGAGATGCATTATGAGTTTTACGTGTATCTGTGTATATGTGTCCACCAAAGCGGGGGACACTGTCATTGGACCATTGACAAAGAATAAACACTACAGAAGCCGCACTCTTTTGTTATTTGCCGCTTTTGCAAAGGAATTAGCCTACTAGTATCAGATTGGTAATTTTGAATGACGTGCAACGTCTTTGGTTGTAGCGTGTTATGGGGCGTGTCATACTTCTAGGGCTGCCTACACCAACTAAACAGAAACTGCGTCTTGGTAATTGTACTTGTTTTAAACACTACTTTTATTAAACGAACCAGACCCAATTTTTATAATGATGGAAGTGCCCACTGGATCTCAGGATTCGTTATATAATAGAGCCAGTATCATAAAAATTTACCTGATGGTGGACTGGAAATACCTACTTGATTTCAGGATTGGTTCAACGTAGACATGTGTGATTTCTACTCACCTCAATGAACATACAGAGCCAACGATTCACCCACAGGCTGCTTTATAAGAGCTTATAGATCCCTTACACTGGATGTTTCAGGTGTGTACGCGCTGTATAACTCTTATACAGCATGTGAGCAACTTTGAAGTGTAATAATTTATACAGGGTGGAACAGATTGAAGTACTTTTAAGCAAACAGGGAATTGATCAGAGTACTTCTATCCAGTTTTGAGATACAGTTTGCTAAATATTAGTGTAAAAATCTGCACATATCAACCCAAGCATCGCTTAAGTTAAAGACAGGTATCAATTTAAAATGTAAATAAAACCTTTGAATTAGTAGGGTTGTCACTGATATTATAATATTTTATTTTGATGACTTTTTTACTTTTAAATCCAGCTTTACAATTATAATAGGTCGATTGTAGATCACACAGATGACACTATCCTGTCAGCTCAGTCTTTACAAATGTTCCACCCTGTATATATTATATTTTTTTAATGACAAAAAACAAAAGAAGATCATTTAGTGAGTAACTTTACTTTTAAAGCCCCATAGTCAGAGGAAGGCTGTATAATAAATACCTCCTAGTATTAGAATATTGGAAATTCTGATAAAAAAAATATCCGTATGAATCCTCTTAACAACTCGCGGTGTGCTTAGCTTGTACCGAGAATTTACAGCGATTTGAATAAATCCTTTCGCTTGTCGGGGGAAGGGAAATAGTTAGCCGTACAAAACGGAACGAGAAGCGATTGGAAAAAGTTCCGTTGTGCGTCAATAATTAACGATTATGTTCGATGCTTAATTGCCATCGCACAAATAAAAACTTTCATACAACTTACACATTTTAATTCAGTGAATTAAGTTGGTAAACTTTTTCGAACTCACTTTTAAAGGCTTTCCAGGCCAACGCAGGCGTCATACCTATTAGACCACTGAACCATTTCTTGTAGCTACTACAAACTAGGAGGTGCCCGCGAACTTCATCCGCGTATTTTATTATTTATCGGAGACAGATAAAAAGTATTCTATAACCATCTTTTGATATCCAGCTATCCCTGTACCGAAATTGGTTAAAATTTGTCCAGTCGTTTCGGCGTGATGCGAGGACAAGGGAAACTATGAAAACATATGGTGCCAGGGCGAGCATACAAAACAACGGCTACCTATTGAGATTTTTCCTGATATCACGACCCCTATTCATAGAAAAAAAGTTATTTTCAATTCAAATCTAGAATTTTATAATAAGAGGTGTGCCATTTTTTTCTAAAGTTGTACACCCCACTTTTTTTTTATTTTCGGTGTACCTGGGCCATTTTTTCTAAATTAGTCCCAAAATATTCATACATTTTTTGTTTTTCCATTTCGTTACTTACCGCTGTAGTAGGTTATATGGAAATGGTAACGAAATGGAACGAAAAAACATTGGGACACTTTTTTCTTCTAATTAGATCGAAAGAGCTCGTGATTCTGAGGAGAAAAATCCCAAAATATCGTAAATTAAAAAAGTGGGGTATACAACTTTAGAAAAAATGGCCCAGGTATAGATAAATAAACAAGTGATCAAAATGTACCAAAGTAGGGCGACGATGGCATAGTTTATTCGTCTGTGATGAGTTTGTATTCACAGTAAGCCATGTTCGTGACTTTCCCCTTATCCGACGGATACAAAGTAAACTGCAACGAAATTTATGTTTTCGATACGTCTAGTAAATACCTACTGGGATTTCATTTCGTGGTAGCAAACGTATTCCGATTATTTTTAGGTGTGAGGCATATTTGGTGTGAGGAAAATTTCATGCCTGTCAGTATCCGACACATTTTTTAAATCCGACAGTTTTTAACTTAAAGAAAAACATTACCCACCTGTCAGCATAAAAATGAAACTTGAATAAAAAAATTAAAAAATCCAGTCAAGTGCGGGTTTGACTCGCGCACCAAGGGTTCCGTTCGAACTATGAAAACACTGCGTATTGCTCTAACGAAAAGATAAACGAGAAACTGCGCGAGAAACTTCACTTTACCGTTGGAAAACTGTTTTGCGTTCTACTGAGCCTGAGCCTATACTCAAATATACAAGGATACGAAATACGAGAGACAACTTACTGACTGACTCATTTACTGAGATGTATGTACCATAATTTTGCAGTGCACTCACTATAACTGTCTTGTATTCTTGTTTTTGTGGCACTTAATCATCTCAAGCTTAATCTACATCACCATCAGCGTATACTAGTCCCCTGCTAGACATAGGCATCACCCATGGCACGCCAGCTCGAATTTCAGCTCTCCACCTTCTCTCACCTTCCTCCCCCATTAATCTACTACCTCGAAACCGCTGGTGACATTTATTTCAAACCCACCTTCCTAACCTCAGGCTCTTATCCCTATTTCCCTCGGGAAAACACGCTTATCCGGCCGGGAAACCGGGATATGTCATCTGGTAGATTGCAATTTATGTGCCGGATAACAAACTGTAGAAGTGATGGCTCTCGGTTCACGCCGCCAACTTTCGGAGTGATCTTCAATTCCATATATTAGATGCAATTTGAGCGAAAAATCTCATTACACGGTCTGTCATGTATGTAGGCGAGAAGATCGACGCTGGTCTCCAAAACTACTGGAGTGGCAACCTTGAATGGGGAAAAGAAGCGTGGAGAGACCCCCGCTCGATGGAGAGATGACATAGTTAAGGTCGCGGGAAGGAGTCGCAGCGAATGGAAAATGCAAGAGGAGGTCCTGATCCAACAGTGGATAGATACGGGCTGATAATGATGATGATGATGTGTATTTGTGTAATTGTGTATCTGTGTGTCCTTCTGTGGCATCATGGCTCCAAGATTTGTCCGTCAAGACCGTTACTTTCCAAGATATTCAGCTTCCAATCTTCCTTCCGATCTCAGCCAATATTGAAGCTAAGAATTTAAAATTTTGGTTATGTCTAGTTTAAGCCTTCCGGCCGCCATCGCAACTGTGTTTCACAACCAGTTGTCTACGAGGATTTTTTAGTCTTTCACGGCAACCAGTTGTGATAAAAGAATATTTATTTTTCTTACGCAACCAGTTGCCAATAAAGAAAAAAATCGCCGCCATCGCAACTGTGTTTCACAACCAGTTGTCTACGAGGATTTTTTAGTCTTTCACGGCAACCAGTTGTGATAAAAGAACATTTATTCTTCTTACGTCGTTTCTAATCTCGACACATTATTTCAAGCAATGATTATTAACAGAGATGGGCATTAATCGATAAAAGAAATAATCGCAATTTCACGATTAATTCTCGATTATAAGTTGGATCACGCTCATTTGTGCATTTTACGAAAATACAATATGTTTTGACCGGGCCTTTTTAAAGGTATCCGATCGTTAAAATAGCATTTCGGTACCGGTATCAATATTTTAGGTACACAAACAAGCTTCGATCCCCGATAAAAAAAAAACGGTTTGACCGTTCCTTCCGTCTTTCCTCTTGTTACAGTAATACAAGGTGGTTTTTATAGTGCACTAGCGACCCGCCCCGGCTTCGCACGGGTGCAATGCTGATACTAAATACACTACAGAAAAACTGTGAACGTTGTATATAAAAACATACATTGTTGCTATTAAATAAGAGCAGGGGCTAGTTCATACATTTCCATCATATAAGTACGTCGCACGGGTGCAATGCTGATAAATTATGCATGTATTATACATATAAACCTTCCTCTTGAATCACTCTATCTATTAAAAAAAACCGCATCAAAATCCGTTGCGTAGTTTTAAAGATTTAAGCATACAAAGGGACATAGGGACAGAGAAAGCGACTTTGTTTTATACTATGTAGTGATTACTCTAAGAAGTTCTAGGCAGGAACTTAGACTTAAAAATGTCTTATTTCTTCCTAATATCGAGAGAAAATTAATCGGATTAATTAATCGATTATTATTAAATTTAATCGCTAGAAATTAATCTACGATTAACTTAATCGGGATTAAATTAATCGGAACTCGTACGATTAGATTAAATAATCGTCAGTTTTAATCGTTAATCGCGATTAAGTAAGTTAATCTTATTTCTTAGTGGCCAGTCTGTATTATAATCATAATTCATGGAGTTTGATACCAAAGTTATTAAAAGAGAGTGTAGGCCGCCATTACATAAATCATGAGACAGATGAGTAAGGAGTTTGGACCGCATATTAAAGTAAACCCAAGGTAAAACCTTGGAAACGCAGAGGTCGCGGGTTTGAATCCCGCTTCGATTGTAGTGGCTCGAATTCAATTTTTCTTTCTTAATTTACCTTTGTGTCATTATTTATAATGGTAAAACCTGTTTTGAAAATAAACATTGCCCGACTAGAAAATTTCTTTATGACATTGACTTCCCTTTTAATGAAAAGAGATAACAATAACAAATGTTGCCACGTGTTCTAAAGTATTGTTTTACTGGTGAAGTAAAGGTAATTTATTTATTATGTACCTATGAAAACATGAAAAAAGTTAAAAATCATATTGCGATGTAAAAAATTTACTGCTTACGACCTCAGGAATCCGCTGGTAAAATCATTTGGATTGCTCAGGAGCACCCTGTATTTATATTAAATTTTAAGCGGAATACAAGTTATTTAAGTTGAAGATATCATGGCATTTCATTTGTTCATTCATTATAATGTCGCTAAAACAAAATTTTCTCAATACTCGTATTACCACTGGTGATAAAAGGACACAAAATTAGTAGCAGTTCAACACCGGTAGTCAACTTCTAAACAACCGGTCAAGTGCGTAGTTTGTCTCTCACGGAATTCGAGGTATCAAATTAATTATCCTCATGTTGGAAGCATCATCATCTTCATTTTTGGTATATATAGTCTAAGATCCCTTTAAGAACGACCTTCACCGAGATGTTTATTTGATTAAATGTATTTTATATTTAATTTAATATGTCAATAAATATATTGCATATGGGTTGCCTAACAAATTTTAGTCCAGGGTATGTTTAATTAATGATTAAAAAAAATTTTTTTTTAAACATTTGATTATTAGATAAATTCTATACCAATCGAAAGTATGAAGCCCATAGAATATGCAAACGTTAGGTTGCCTATTCTTTTCCCGTCACAACTATCGGGTAGCCAGGTTTAAACTGGTAAATCTATACTAGCATTTTGCAACGGTCTGATTATTGAATTGAAATTAAATAACATTAAAGATTATTTTATTATGAACACGGTGGTATAGGGTTGCCTGCGAAAAATCAGTCCAGAATTCCGGTTGTCGAATTTTGAAAAGTAAAATATTGCAGCGAGTGAATGTGTGCGACTGAGAGGTCCCAACCAAAACCATCCCATACGATAGAAGAGGACACAGCATAGCAGCTGTTTAAAGTCCGCCCATTTAAGAAAAGAGAGTGCGCATGCTATTTGTGCTTGAAAATGAAAACATAGCGATAGACTCGTATATGCTGTGCATTATTTTGGAGTAGTTTATTATTAAAATAGAGAAATAGTTATTCCACTTTTTTTATCAATTAATTAATGAAATAATGATCTTTATTCTGCAAGTAAGCCACAAGGGCACTTTTACATGTCTGAGTCTATCGACATTTCACAAAGAGGTGACCACTGTTGAGAAGAAACTCCGAAAGATTAGATACATTACATTTGTTTTTATTTATTTATTTATTTATTTATTTATTTATTTATTTATTTATTTATTTATTTATTTATTTATTTATTTATAAAAACATTTTTATGACATTACAGTTATAAACCTATGCGTCACAAAACTTAAATTAACAATAAAAGGTTCACAATAATAGATAAACAAACAGCTTAATTTGGAACAGTAGAGCACCTAGTATCCATCGCCTCACAGAATCTCAGGCATTCACTACACACTGCCGCCCATCGCCACGCAAACAAGTCACACTCGGGTGTCGATGTCAGGAGCGCATTGAGAAGTGAGAGGGCGCGGGGCAACGGCGAATTCCTGAGCGACACGGTCCTCGACGACGGCACAGCCAACAAGTCGCGCTGTCGAGGTCTCAGGGCTATCCTCGGGACATCAGGGACATACAGTCGCACCAGTCGCACCATTCGTTTTACCCGTTTTATTCTACTACCTATGTTTCTACTTGAATCACTTAAAATTAATGCCGTTTAAACACTTTTCACCGTTGGTTAAAATTCTCCAACATTTAAAAGTATGAGAATCTCTGAACACCATGATGACGTAGGCTTGTGTCAGTCACGTGGTTCGCGAGTCTCGGAAGAGAGTACCAGGCGGAGTATATTATTATACCATGCATTTTATTGTATCTATAGCGACCATCTACTCCAAAATAATGCACAGCATATACGAGTCTATCGCTATCCTTTTCATTTTCAAGCACAAATAACATGCGCACTCTCTTTTTTTAAATGGGCGGACTTCAAACAGCTGCTATGCTGTGTCCTCTTCTATCGTATGGGATGGTTTTGGTTGGGACCTCTCAGTCGCACACATTCACTCGCTGCAATATTTTACTTTTCAAAATTCGACAACCGGAATTCTGGACTGATTTTTCGCAGGCAACCCTATACCACCGTGTTCATAATAAAATAATCTTTAATGTTATTTAATTTCAATTCAATAATCAGACCGTTGCAAAATGCTAGTATAGATTTACCAGTTTAAACCTGGCTACCCGATAGTTGTGACGGGAAAAGAATAGGCAACCTAACGTTTGCATATTCTATGGGCTTCATACTTTCGATTGGTATAGAATTTATCTAATAATCAAATGTTTAAAAAAAAAATTTTTTTAATCTTTAATTAAACATACCCTGGACTAAAATTTGTTAGGCAACCCATATGCAATATATTTATTGACATATTAAATTAAATATAAAATACATTTAATCAAATAAACATCTCGGTGAAGGTCGTTCTTAAAGGGATCCTCTACTAATAGCAGTCCAGGTTTAAACATAATCCATGGTTTAATCTATGGTTGTGAACAAAGAAATTGACTCTTCTATAGCAACTAGGCCTTTTGAGATTTTCCTTGTTGGCAACTGGTTGCATAAGAAGAATAATATTCTTCTATCACAACTGGTTGCCTTGAAAGACTAAAAAATCCTCGTAGACAACTGGTTGTGAAACACAGTTGCGATGGCGGCCGGAAGGAGTTTAAGTAGTATTTTCTATGCCACTGCCCGAATGAGGGTCTCATGTTGACCACAGCTACTTGTGTTGGGTGTGGTAATTTAGGTTATTTATTATTATTACATCACAAATGGACCGTAATAGCTAAAACTCCCACCACTATTTTTTTCATTTTTTTAAATTGTCATATTAGCCGATAGACATCCACTGCTGGACAAAGGCTTCCCCAAAGTTTTCCACAACGATCGGTCTTGCGCCGCCCTCGCCCGATTTCTGTCGGTGATCCTAACCTGGACGTCGGTCTATCTTGTTGGAGAGCGTGTGAAGGACGCTGCGTCAGCCGTCTTTTTTTTTTTTTTTATTTGTTTGGCTTTTGGTAACTACGGCTGCCAGTCAACGCTCTTATTTTCTTATATAAATAGAGTTCAGCTCGAATTTCGAAGCGAGTGTGTAGATAGTACTAATTGGCAGTCCTATATCAAGCTCACTCAGTATACATTATGTTAGTAGTAAACTTTTGCTATCAACAGCAGGGTAACTTCAGTTAAGTTTGACTGACATCCAACACGGTGTATAAATAACTGTTGGTAAACAAATAACAACTATACAGCTTGAATAGTTGGAAAAGCAAATAGAGATAATAGAGATGCAGACTGATGTTGAATAATACAGCATAATGTAGTTATATGAATAAAATTAAATCATATGTACCTAATGCAACAAAGAACCAAAATCCAATAAAATAATATATTTTTAAACCCTAAAAAGGAAAAAAATCTACACGCCTATTATGAAACATTCCATTAGTACCGTTCTAGTACTTAATAATATTATGTGATGTTTTGAATTTCACATTATATAATAGGTATTTCATTTATTAACAGTTCATATTTTATATTAACAGTTGTTTAAATAAAAACCGGTCAAGTGCGAGTCCGACTCGCGCACCGAGGGTTCCGTACAAACACTTTCCATCCTTAAGCATAATGCATGGTTAAGTTAAGTTTGCACCTGGTATGTATAGCGCCCCATACAAATGAGGTGCAAAGTTAACGCAACCAATTCCGTTTGTTGTATGGGAGCCCCCTTAAATATTTATTTTATTTTATTTTTAGTATTTGTTGTTATAGCGGCAATAGAAATACATCATCTGTGAAAATTTTAACTGTCTAGCTGTCACCGTTCTTGAGATACAGCCTGGTGACAGACGGACGGACGGACGGACGGACGGACGGACGGACGGACAGCGAAGTCTCAGTAATACGGTCCCGTTTTTACCCTTTGGGTACGGAACCCTAAAAATAAACTACGATGCATTTGAGACGTGCAGATTTATCAAAGTTGTACTTTCATCCGGGGTGTGAGGGGGGTAGGGGAAGGCGGCAGCTTGTCTGAGAAACGGGATTTAAGTTTCAGTTTAAATGTACAGACACAGATTGATGTGGAATAATTGTGTTTTGAACTAAAAGGTGCTTTTCTAAATAAGTAATGCAACTTAATAGTAGGTACATTGCTGCAGTCGCCAGGAAAGAAGTGCTTACCGGGTGAGTGGGTATTGACGGATAGTAATACGAAGCCGGCAAGCCCTTTTCATGGCTAAGAGCTAAGGCATGCGTGTAATATAATTTTCATCACACTTGCTCGTAAACAAGGGTTTACACGCTAGAAAAGCGGGCGGTAATTCGTAAATTACGCCCTAGGGCCGTAAGTAATTTTTATCGCACTTTCAGGGTTTACATTCTAGAAAACCGGGCGGTAAATCGTATATTACGCCCTAGGGCGGTAAGTAATTTTGGTATTGACTACTACTACTTTTGTTTTATTTCCTCCAAAGTGTGATGAAAAACGTCGTACGTGACTCTGGTGGTAAAGGAATTCCAAACTCGTGTCATTAAAGCCCTCGCCTTCGGCTTCGGGCTTCTAATAGACACTCGTTTTTAATTCCTCGTTTACCACCCTTGCTACATAATGTACTATTTTTTTAACCTTTTTTTATGCCTGTATGTAGACTAGGCACACCATTAACACTGAATTCTTGGTAAATCGATCTTTGAATCTTGAATTACCTCCTTCATATGGTACCTTCCATTTAAAAAAAAAACCTGCTCGGTTCAGCTCTGTACGAACGTGCAGCCATAATCTCCTTTATATTGAATATCCTTCAGTTAAAATTAATATTATGGTACACTCGATTGAGATCTTGACGGAGCTAGAGGCCAAACCGATACAGTGTCGAACATTATTGAGGGACGTTAATGAACGGTTCTCTTAGTCCATAATCTTATCCCGTCAACATTCCTATTTCGTCTACAATCCCATTTCGTCCATATTAAATTCCCAAGTCGTCCACTTCCTATCTCGTCTACATTCCCAACTCGTCCACATTCCCATGTCGTCTGCATTCTCAACTGATTTTACATAAAGGTAAAAAAACATTTTTAGAGGCCCTATTCCTTTTTTTTTTCATATTATGACAAATCTAATGATAATTTCAACAAGCTTTTTGAAGTGAATAATACTTTTCCCCGAGTTCTAGAAAGCAACATCTTAGCTATTTCATGCTTTAATGGCGTGCAGTCGGAAATAATTTGAAAAAAAAAAAACAGTTTCAGCGTGATTTTTGACAATTTCAAGTAGTTTTTGAAACATAAATTATCAATGAAAAATTAAATCTGTAGGTTTCAAATATATACCAATAAATTTCAATAGCCCTGTTTGAAGTAGTATAATGATAATATGTTAAGAAACATGTTTGATCATAGAGAAACATGTCTAAAACAATCAGCAATTTGAACGGATAAGGAGCCTTAAAAAACATACATTTGAGAACAACCTCCTTTTATTAAGTCACAAGAAGTGGTTGTTGATAAATGGCTTGCAAATTTCAAAATCGAATAAAGAAGACAGGGGAATGTAGAGTTAGGAATTTGGACGAGATATCAAAGAAATTTTCGCTAAACTGACATGGAGACGGTTGGCTCGCTCAGTCCGTCAGCACCTCAATTAAGCACCAGAAACCAAAAGGCCCTAAAGAGTGAAAATAACAGTTTTCCACCAAACATTTTGCGCAACTTCTGGAAGGTTCGATTTCTCTTTGAAAATCTCTTCACTCCCACATTCCCTTTGATAGATTCGCGTAGGATTAAAAAAAAATGAACGTACATCTTTGGACGATGGGAAACACTAGACCGAAAATTTATTGAACATTTTTATTTGATGAAGCGATATATGTGAGAGGAAAAACGACGGGACTGTCATAAGGGTGGTAAGAAGGGGATCGGATTACTAACGAACGTCATTAGAAGAGAAGGTCTTTTAATGGCCTGAGTTTGTAATCCCCGTACTGCCCATCATACACACAATGTTTTTCATCACATTTGGGAGGAAATCATAATTATATATAACTCCCGCGGGAACAAAATAGGCCTTTTTCCTTCAGTACACCTGCATGTAATAACATTTTTTACGAGAAGGTTACCAAAAAACGTGAAGATTTAATTCCCTTTGATTGATTCCATGTTTAAACGAATCAAACGTACATATTTCATAGCATTAGTATTCCTGCCGTGATGGTCGGCAGTCGAATTTAACGCACATTGTAAACAAATAAGCCTGCGATTGAATTGTATCGCGCGGTATTAAAGGATTACAATGAAATATTATCCCCACACGACGTAGCACAGAATACGAAGCAACAGAGAGACCATTTTAAACTACAGCAATCTAGCTAACTACAGTAGCCTACCTTATTGATGAAGCTACGCGAACACGGCGGACATGTGAGCACATCATTGACATAATTATATAATTCTGCCACAGGTGGTCGGGCTTTTACGTGACCACGTTTAGTGTCCTGATCAATACGCCGTCGGTTTTCAAAGTCATAGACTTTAGAACTTACGACAGCTCTCCATTCTGGCCGCATGGCCGCCTGCTGCTCCCACCGCGACGGATGTATGCCGCACTTCTTTCAGTGCCTCTTTAGCACATCTTCGTACCTGAGGAGCTATCCGCCTTGTTTCCGCTTACCATCCTCAAGTTCGGAATAAAAGATGCGCTTAGCCACTCGCTGCTTCTCCATCCGTGAAACGTTGCCGCACCAACGAAGCTGTCGGCGCATAAGGTACGCCTTGATGCCGAACACGTTTGCTCTAGGCAGAACTTCTCAAAAAAAAATTACCGCTCCGTACGTAAAGTTATTACAATGTGAAGGTGCACCCGCCATTCTGTCACGATGGCGGGTGTAACCCAGTTTACTATGAAGCGAATGATTATTAAAAAATCTTATTAGTCCATAAAAATACAAAGTTTGTACTTTAACATACTTACTGTTAAAATATTAGCAATCTACTTCGTAACCTGCGAATTATACGTTAAACTTTTTCCAATTTACGCACGGATAAAGCCGATTCAGTGCAAATAAATGTGTGTGAACACTTAAGTACGTTTTCGTATAATGTTTAAATGAAGGCTACGGTTTTTGCGCTCACCGGTTGGCGCAACTATCGAGAGAGATCAGTAAAACATATATTAAAACTGCACATTGCACAAGCGACATATATTATCAACAAATAATGATTCCGCTGTTTTCTTTACTGAATACCAGTTTAAATTCCATCATACCTTGATACCCTACTGGGTCTTGTAACACAGGGAATCCTAGCTCAGGACCCAAAGGCATAAATAATTATTATAATCGTGTTTTTGAGTTCTTTTTTTTATTTATTTTTTCAATTAATATAAAACGTCTCGGCACAGCCTTCCGCGGTGTTGCAAGTGGTCGCGCTGTTCCGCGCTGTGGCGGCGTGCAGCCATAATCCACAGTTTCCTATATATTGAACACCCTCCAGTTTAAATTAATACGAAACTCGAGCCGTCTCGAGCGGAACCAGAAATCGATACACGTGTGCAATATTTAATGCTGAATAAGAAAGTTATTAGAAAACACCTTGAATTGGAATTCAAGTTTACACTGAATTGAATTAGAAAAGCGTTAAGCATGAATGTGGACGGATATATAAGAAGAGGAAGGCCAAGGAACAGTAATATGGATTGTGTGAAAGATGATTATGAATAGGAAGGAAATAAACGACGAGATGACGAGTAATAGGGAAGAATAGAGGTAGAAAACATGCTGCGCCGACCCCAAATAAATGGAATAAGGGCGAGGAAATGATGACTGAATTGAACTGGTATTCTGTATTTTTTACTGAAATATTAGAAATAAGCCCATCAAACTGTTAACTTCTGTTTAGCCATCTTAAAATTGAATATCGTTATATATTGTAGCCCATGTCCTATTATATTAGATATCATTGTTTTATTTAATTACGTATATGTGACAGTCCCGAAGGAAACCGAAGAAAAAATTATCTGTACTTTTCGATATTTTTTATGATAGCGGGCGAGCTTGCCTGACCTCATGGCTCAGGACAAACTGCGCTAACTGAATCAACTCTATCCAACCTCAAGTTAAGTGCTGGCATGCAAAGTGCTCGTACGAGCAGCTAATGCTATTACTCGACCGTCGTGCGGCATTCTAATAGCAGATGAGTTAACACTGTTATAATAATTTTTATTAAAGCAGTAACGTCTGCTTACGTAAACCAAATGTAATCAATTTTCAATTTTTCGCTTCATTCTAAACATTTTGTTTACGTTAGCAGACGTTACTGTTTTGATAAAAATAATTAATTTGGGTGTAGCACATCGTTACAATCAATGCTCAAGATAATTTGAGACGATGATGCCGAACATAAGGTGTGAATCTTTACGGTAGATGGCGCTACGATGCCACCCTAAGGCATGCAGAAGGAACTGATTGAAAAATTCAATGGCTCTCGCTGAGGTTCAGTGATCCAATAGGTAGGACGCCCGTGTCGGCCCGGAAAGCCGTTGTAGACGCAGGTTTGAACTCATCCAAACCAGTTCGAACCAACCTAATTTTTTCCCTTCATTCTAAACATTTACTGTAAAAAATATATTAAAATTCATTTTTTTTTTAGACACGCACTTACACTAGTGCTTCTGTAAACTGTAAACTGTGAACCTCGCAGTTTGTTTCTTTATTCTGGTATTATTCGTAATTTTTTTCTTTTTACGAGTATGTTCCTCGAGTCTAACTAATTTTAAAAATATTCTAAAAGTCTAAGTAACAAAATTAAACTGTATAAAATTACATCTTAGGTAATTGTAGGCTCTCTATCGACATGAAAAGTCCTGCGACTTCGGACATCTTTCTTCTTTTTTTTTAATGGCTATGTCGATAGATTATGCCAGTGTCATGTCGATTTAGCAAGGAAAAAACAAACGCACTCGAACGCGACTAACCTACCAAGAAAAAACAAGTTGCTACTCCTGAGAGGGGTACCTAGTATTGTAATTAAGATTAGATTAACGAATACACAACTACGGGATAAGTAATAATTAAAACATACATCACTCATCGTTGAGAAAAGTATAATTTTAATTAAAACCTTAGTATGGTTTCGCTCGTTGCATTATTATTAAATGTATTGTTTTTTCTGTGTAATAAATAAATGAAAAAAAAAATAAAAAAAAAAAATTATTAATCTCACAAGATTTTCCGAATGCTAGGAGAATGCTTTGTCAATATTTTGATCTCGGACATTCACTAATTCACCGGCTTCACGGCCCCAGGTGTGTGACTATTACGTGTATATATTTTTGGTTTACCCACATAAACACGAAACATTGCTACAATTGGCAGCTTTGTCCGATGTCGAGGTTTAGTATTGTGTTGTGTTGTATTTCGCGGCCAAATTCAATACCCTTACCATGAGTTTATCGTGACTGTACCTACTCGCTAGCGATTGCGCAAGCTATTTGTATGGAGAATTGTAGTTCTACAAGCTCGTGGAGCTTAAATAATATTTTTTATTAATCTATTTACATTGATATTGTATTTTATTACACTTTAAATTGTTGACACGTTCTTCCAAAATATGATGTTCATATTGAGTTGTGTAAATTATAGTAGGCTGTAGGCTGGCTTTTTTTTCATTATTGTCGACCGCACGCAATTAAAGCATGAAATAGCTATGTTACCTACTGTCTAGAACTCAGGGAAAGTATTATTTACTTTGAGAAGTAGGTTTAAATTATGAATATATTCGTCATATAGTATGAAAAAAATCCATTTTAATTTATAAGGCTTACTATTCATGGTAAGGGCACAGCTGGTTGGTGAAGCCACTAATTGGCGAAGTTTTTAAGCTGGCTCGCCAATTTGGGGTCCCTGGTTTGGCGACTGAAGCCTGCAATGATGGCTATGGTTTTCTGCTTAAATCTTACCAGCACAGAGCAGGGATGGTGATGTTAAATTCTATAACATATTGTAGTTATATTGAAAAAATGTCTAAGAATGCAAAAAAGGAACAGTAACGAGGCTTTTAAATTGGATACTACAAAGTTGACCATCATGACATTTTCCTAAAGCGAATTTGAAATTTATATATTTTTTTTATCTGTACTCCCTGGTGAACAAACACCTGTTATGTTTACATGTCACCCTGTCCTAACCTCCTCCATTCACGCGGAGATTAGAGCCTCTTTATCGACTGATCGCTGGAAATGATAGATTTACCTAAGTGTTATGAGGGGAATGCGAGGAATAACTAATATTAAACTATAGTTACACAACTTCTAGTTAACATACAGTACAGACATTCTTGTTAATATTGTTGTAATACACGGGGTAAAGAGCCTTGAAGATTATAATTTAAGGATTTTGTTAAAAGACAAATTTAATGGATGTTGACAGTAATGAGTGTATATTCGAAGAGTCAGTAGTTTTAAAACATGACATAAATATATAAAACTTAATTATAAAAGAGGCTAAAGCACAGCTGAGGTTAAAAACCTCACTCTTAAATCGTTTATCTGTACTCCCTACTGAACAAAAATCTTATCCCAACACGAGTCACCTGCCCTCCAATCACGAGAGCCTTTTTATCGACAAATCGCAATACTTACACTATTTTTAGTAAGTATACAAATATTATGTTTAAAATTACCAATGTAAACACATCGGAAGCTCATTCTTAAATTGTTTTATCTGTACTCCCTACTGAACAAAAGCCTGTTTGTATTTACATGTCACCCTGTCCCAACACGAGTCACCTGCCCATTCACGCGGAGATAATAACGTTTTGTTCGGCAGATCGCGGGCAATGAAAGATTTACGCGTCACGAGGGCGCAGGATATGGAAATAAAAGAACCTATTTATAGCCCAGGAGGGGGTATTACAAGTCACGCCATATTGAGGATTTTTAGTGGTACAAATTTATCTAACTGTAGCTTATTTCACCTACGATGAGTCCTATGACACCTGTCATCTCAGTACATTTTATAACCTATAATCGGATGAGATGACAGGTGTCATAGGACTCATCGTAGGTGAAATAAGCTATAGCAAAGACACATTTTTGGTTAGTGACGTTGGTAGTCGGTGAATGTCATTGATGTAAACAGAGAGGAAACAAGGCTAAATATTCCCCAAATCTCCTGTATTTTTTTCATAATAAAGTCAAAACTATCCACAGTGATGAAAGTCAAGTTTTTTTCAATAAGATTCAGTAAGTATTTATATCTCAAGAAGAACGAAGGGTTGAGAAGCATTCCGGTATACAATGTATAGAATTTGGTTAATGACGAATCCAATTTACAAATTCCTATTGACGTTTAATGATGCAAATATAATGACGAATGCACATTGCTGCCATATGAAAGCTGTTTGTAGCGCCACTACCCCTGGGCCGGACTGACACTTGTTACCCTTGTTTTTTAGTTTATGTATTTATGCGTAGCGTAGTCTTAATAATTGGACGAATTTAACACAGTCAATTAGCATTAAATATAGGCGTAGGTAATTAGTCAGTTCAAAAACATTATTTCAATGTGGCATGAACGACTTTTTACATAAAACTTGACTTTTTATAGGTAGTGACAACCAGCCTCGTTCCTGAAAAAAGTTACAGATGTTTCTGTACTTTTAAAAAAATATAACCCAATGTATTCTTTCTAGCTCAATAAAAATACAATATTTTTTTAAACCTAGTGAGATAACCATTTAGCCATTAACCATTTCAAATATATTTCAAAAATGGGTCAAGTATCCCATTGCGATTACATAATTGTGTATATATCTACTATTTGCAGCAGACTGAACCAGTGAAACTTCCAGCGAACATAAGAAACTATATGAACATTTTATAATGTACAGTCCGCAACAAAAGTAGTACGACAGAATCGAACCGAAATACCAGGGGACGTGAATATTGTAGACGACTAATGGGAGAATCGTGTCACTTGTCACCGGAGTTGTACCGATAACAGAATACCGGCTACCGGAATAACTGCAGTTGAAATAAAAGAGGGTCAGGTCGGATCAGAGGTATAACCCTATTAAATATAAAATCTACCCAGAGGCAAGGGGGATTCACACCGCGCCGCGTATCACGTAATATACCTACAAATTTCGGGTCACAATTGTGCCTTTATTCGGCTAGGGTCGGCACGTTCGAAGCGGAGCCAACGCATCGATTTTATTTGTATCATTTGTATACTTTTATGATTAGTAGTTTCCGATTTGTTGCTGTAGGCAACCCTATAAGTATGACACGCCCCACAACGTGCAACAACCGATGACGTCGTACGTCATTGAAAATTACCAATCAGATACTAGTAGGCCAATTCCTTTGCAAAAGCTGCAACTAGCAAAAGAGTGCGGCTTCTGTATTGTCTTTATTATGTCTGCGGGATTGACTTAGGCGATTTAGTTTTAGATATAGGTTTATTTTAATGTGCTTTTTTGGGTTCCGTACACAAAGGGTGCTAACGGGCTCTAATTACTAAGCCTCCGATGTCTGTCCATCGGTCCGTCAAATTCATCTTTTCTTATGTCATTGGTGGCAAACGAGCAAAAGGATCACCTGATGGTGCGTGGTTGCCGTCGCCCATAGACACCTGCAACACCAGAGGAGTCACAAGTGCGTTGCCGGCCTTTAAGGGAGTACGCTCTTTTGTTGAAGCTTTGAATGTCGTATCAGTCCGGAAATACCGCAAGCGACAATTCATTCCACAATCACAATGCAGTCGTGCGAGGGAAGAATCTAGAAAAACGCACAGTTGTGGACTGCCGAATAATGCACCACATGAAAAAGATTAATAACAAAGAAATAAAGCAACGATAAATAGGGTAACAACAGGTGGTCTTATCGCTAAAGAGCGATCTCTTCCAGACAACCTTAACCTTAGACTAATAAGTGGTGAAGATGAAAAAATGTCACGTAGAACGATAATAAATATGTAAATATTAAGAGGCCTTATTCCTTTTAAAATGCTGATTGCTTAGGCTTTTTTCTCTATGATCAAACATGTTTGTTAACATATTATTGATGTTACTACCTAGAATAGGGCTATTGGGATTTATTGGTATATATTTGAAACCTACAGTTTGAATTTTTCATTGATAATTTTTGTTTCAAAAACTACTCGAAATTGACAAAATTCACGCGGAAAATTAGTTTTTTCATTTTATTTTCGACTGCACGCAATAAAAGCATGAAATAGCTACGTTACTACCTAGAACTCGGGGAAAAGTATTATTCACTTCAAAAATTTGGTTGAAATTATCAATAAATTAGTCACAATATGAAAAAAATGATTTTTAAAAGGAATAAGGCCTCTTAAGGGGCAATCATACACTAATCGACCTAGTCCCAAACTGAGCAAAGCTTGTACTATGGCCACTAGACGACAATATACATAATATATTTATAATAAATAAATAAATATTAAGGGACAATCATACACAAATTGACCTAGTCCCAAACTAAGCAAAGCTTGTACTATGGGTACTAGACGACGATATAAATAATATATAAATACACGACGGCGGAAAGATGCGGCAGGAATCAATCCGAACAATTTTCTCCTCGTCATCTTCACAAAAGACAAACGATCTGCGCAACCCTGATTTTTTTGATAATAGAGTCCGTGTGTACATATTTTTGAGCACTCGGTGTGCGGAGCAACTGTTGCTGGTTGTACATAAAACAGTATAGACTCGCTTTTGAACTCGTTTTTGAATACACGTAACCTAATTAGGACAGAATAAAAGTGGAGATAAAATATGAGACTTTTTATATAATTAGCAGGGATCATAAATTTGAAGGATGATAAACGCGTTTTACGGGGCGGAGCGGAGGCGGAGGGAATTTAATTATTATCCTTGAAAAACGAGTGCCTTCTCCCGTCCCAAGGCACAGGGTTCAGCGTAGATTTTCACAAAATAATTGGGCGTAATAATATTTTTAACGTCAATTCTCTTGTCAATAAAGCGTATCAAACTTCAGGGGTAAGGCTCGTCACGTCACGACTTGCTATAAAATATAGCAAGGCATGACGTCAGGAGGAACTTAAACGGACTAAATCCTTGTAATTTTTTGTTCAATTGGAAAACTGAAAAATAGATGTCCAAATATTTTTTTATCCAACTTATGGATAATATTTTTTTTAAGGAAACTATCATGTTTTCAGCGACTGGATTCTGTTGTTAGGCTTCACCATATGTAATAATGCCATTCATTGGAAGATAACTTCTCGAGTGAATTTCTACCCCTGCAAAATCTTATTGTAATCCTACCTGTGATATAAATCAATCAATTTATTATTCGGCAACTGCGGCTCTAATATAATTCCTTAAAGGTAACGTTCATTTTAAATTATCAAGTAGAAAATAGGTGAATGCAATAGGCGGGGCACATAGCTTGAAGAACTGATGGACGTTGGGGCTGAAAGGTTCTCGAGTGGAGACCATGTACCGGCAAGCCGCAAGGTGGGCGGACGACCTAGTTAGATTTGCGGGGCTTGCTGAATGCGGGTCGCTGCTATCCGGACCATGTGCAAGTCTATTGAGGAGGCTTGTCTCCAGCAGTGGACGTCCTATGGCTGAAATGATGATGATGATGATTAAGTAGAAAATATATCAGTGACGTATGATATGATAACGTCTGACTATCCACTACCTATACAAAAGTGCCAGAACACAACACCATGCGGGCAGATCTCCATCTTGTTAGTTTAGTTAGCAACAGCAGATATTAAAGTTCACATTGTAGCAAATACAACGGTTAGAAGATTCAGGACGAAGTTCGTCTTTCAAACACACAAATTCCAGACGATCTGATAATAGTAGTTTATGTGACTGTACATAATGAAAGGTATTAAACACGAGTGTGGGTTTACGAAACGAGCCGAAGGCGAGTAGCGAGAGGCGAACAAAACAGTCTATTTTTATGGTGGTCATAATGTGCGGTTCTTAAACGCATCATGGAGGGTTTATGATAATAAAATAAAAAAAAAAAAATAATGATATTTGGGTAGATAATATAATTTAAATACGCTGCCGCTTGTGGTTTAGTACACAAGTACGACAAGCAGTGCTCCCGCGCGGCACAAACGAGACGTCCCCGACAAAATATGACTGTAAGCCCACCGCTGCTTACTCTACGCCATTTGTACTAATGTAACAAGTTTATATTCGACTGGATGGTGCAACTTCTTCCGCGTAGTCGGGTAAAAAACACTACAGGGTGTTTTTCAGCCCACGCGATGGCACGCGTTGCTCATTAGAAGACATTAACGAGTGTCGTTGAAGCGAAACATGTCGGAACATTCAATAATTCCGAAGTTTCATTTATCCGAATCCATTACAATTCCGAATTTTCATAATACCGAAAGCGATATCACGCCAAACGATGATTTTTGCTGTAGCCATCCACATGGCCATGCTGTGACACAATTTAATTAGGTATGGTTGTTATCCCATAAAATGAAAAAATATTTCACCAGAACATGGCTTTCGGAATTATGAAAATTCGGAATAGCGATGCATTCTGACAAATAAATTGTCGGAGTTTTGTAGTGTACCCCGACGACAAGAAACGACAACAGAAATTAAGTGTTTTAATATAGTAAAAGCATAGTACTCGACAGCTCAAAGGTACAGGGCATTAATATATTGCTCTTATAGTCTCACCGAACATTCCAAGCCAAACAATTTCCAATAAAGGACTTGAACTACCAAAACATTTCATAAACGATATCTGTGCTGAGGAAATTCAATAGAACCAATCCTAACTAATACCCTCGTCTCAAATCCAAAATGGCGGAAATATCATTGAATTCTGTAACGGTTACCCTCGATTCAAATATAAGTTAATTATTCGAAACCAAAAGCAAATAAGACCATTGATTTGCATCGAACGAAGGGCGTTTTGCTTTTGGGGCGAATTCAGAGCGAACTGGCCAGTTACTGTCTTGTTTTTCAATTTTGAATTTAGAATGCGCGCTTAAAGTAGTACGAAATGTGAATACGAATTGTCACTCTATATTGTATCGGAAAAGGTGCAATTTAATTTCGTGAGATTTGTTTTATGAATAATTTACTGTTTTTTTTTGTTTTCACAGAAATGAGTTATTACAGTTACGGCAACGTAACATTTGAATTTCATAGGTAAATTATGATAGAGTATAAATAATGACACAAAGGTAAATTAAGAAAGAAAAATTGAATGCGATCTACTACAATCGAAGCGGGGTATGATAGAGTACTTGTAAAATATGATTTTGTTGCACTGAACACCGTTCCCCATTGACATAATTTCAGTTATAGTAAATTATTTATTTGTAAATTTGTTATTAACTTATAAAAAGAAAAACCGTCCACATAATTGCGATGACGACTGATTTTAAATTCTACACCATACTGTAGCTATACAAATGAATAGCTCAATATGGTCATAACACACACACACACACACACACACACACACACACACACATTTAGGTGAATTGTTAATATAATAACCTTTTGGATTGATAGTAATAATTTTAGGTTAATCAAACCCGTTTTCATACCTTGTATTTGATAGGGAGACCTGTTATTGGCTACACTAAATGTATCTTATCCGTAGATTATTTTTGTTTGTTACAAAGCTGTTGGTCTTCTAATAAAGAAAATAAATAATAAAAATAAAATAATCATGAAGCATAGAAAATATACCAAAACATATATTTATTAAAATATGTGATTTCAAAGGCAAGCAAATTTTATATTATTTTAATCCAAAATACAAATATTGGTACCCATAACATATAAAGGCGTCACGATTAGGGGGTTATTTATATGGAGCGGTTTTAGCGCTCCGTTAGGAATGTTGAACTTTGACGGTCATTTCTGACTTTTAGAGCAGTCTAAGTGTAGTTAGTCTCGTATAGACATTTGATCCCAATAAAAAATAGAATCGATTGCAATCATGCCTATTTCGTCATCATTGCCTGCAAACGCGGCAATATTCGAGATTTCTGCCCAATTTGACGAAATTATTGTCATTTAATCAACTTCAAATAAACGCTTAAGGCCTGCCCGAGGCCATGGACACCGTAAATAAGGTTCTAAATACGGTATTGACGATACAAAGGACCCCGGAATGCCTGCAACATGGACGCGAAAAACTCAAATGTAATTTGAAAGAATAATTTATTCAGGGACGGGTGAGGCGCAAGCTACGGGCTGACGCGATGCGTGGTTCCCAACATTTTCCTAACTTATGAATGGAATGAATAGGCTAATTGTATTAAAGTAATTTTTATATGGTATAGTATTTAGCATAGGAAACCTAAATATACATTTTACAGAACATAAAAGTTGAAGATGGCTGAAAAGATTTAATTTTAAAATATGGTTTTTATTATGTATTTTGAAATTCTTTAAAACGCTGTCCGCCATTTTCGCCCATGATAGTGACGTCACCGATCACGTGAAGAAAACTGAAGGGCTACGCCGATGTTCGAAATTTGACCGTCGAATAGTGCCGTCCCTCTCGGCCTCCTGTCAAAGTATATTTGAGTGAGCAGGACGGCACTATAATGAGCTTTAATTTCGAACATCAGAGTAGCCCTGTTTATTTACTCGGTAACACGCCACAGATAAGCAAAAAGCAAAAATGGCGGTCGGCGTTTTCGTCTGTTCATCAATTTTCTATTTTCAATTAATAAAATGTAGCTTTCGAAGCTCTCATAAAAATATATATTTTTTTTAGAGCTAGTATGATCATTAATTACCACTTAAATTATATTTCAAAAATGGGGCAACTAGCCTGTCTGATAACGACACCAAACTCGAAAAAGGTCCAAACATATCCGCCTTTTTTAACGCCGGGAGCTCTGTACTTTGACCCCAACTGTCGTGAAATACATGGTATAGATTGACGGGCATCGTGCATTATCCAAGAATTTTCACTTTATGAGCATCGAAATCGTTGCTTAACTGACCGAGTGAGCAAAGCGTCATTTTTCAGCTTTGCCCAAACTTTTTCATATTTCAGTCCAGACGTTTTTTGCAGTTCTCGACCTTTTTACCTAACTAAGTAGAAGCAAGGAAAGGGTTGACGTTTTACTTTCTAAGATCTATAAACAAACTAATACAATAATTTTGTGTTAGTGTTTGAAGAATTATCCTTTAATATTATATTTAATGTAACGATGCAAATATTTCACAGAATAAGTTTTATTTATACTTACTAAAAATAAACCTCATACCGGCTCAACTCAGGATGTTGAATCAGGAAACACATTTAAACCAGAGCTCTCAGCACCTCGTGGTAATTGTAAAAAGAAAACTTTGTTTTTCTCTTTAGACCATTTCCGCGGGGTGACGCTTCGCTAATAAATCTCTGAACAGAATCCTCTCCGCCATTTATTTAATATTTTCCAGCTCTCTTTCGCAAATTTGTATCAGAAAGATAATCTGTATTTTTCCCCGGATCGCTTGGATGATTAGATATGCTTTGTAGGAGTCGTCTTGTTTACGAGTACGATTTTTTTTAATGTATTTTTGCCCGAAATTTGCCCGTCACTAAGAAAATCGTCTACTAACTGGGTTCTAAATTGGTGTAACTATAGCGGTGTAACTAAAGCGGTGTAACTATAGCTGTGTAACTACAGCGGTGTAACTACAGCGGTGTAACTACAGCGGTAGACGCTCTCGCCGGCGGACGCGTTCACTTCTCGCGATTTCTTTCATCTTTTTTAATCTAGGTACTGCATAATTGCACACCGCAATTGAGGTGTGCAATAAAGTTTATTTGTATTGTATTGTGATGACGTTACCTAAATCTGTCAGTATAATGTCGCGGCGTAGTTTTGCTACTCTGTTGCCCTGTGTCACAAAGTTGTCAAACAAAACCACTCAATGGAGCCGTACGCTAAGACGACTATAACAGTACCCTTACCATGAGTCTACCGTAACTATACTCGCTACCGACTTACATTTTAAACATTTGTACTGTATCAGCGCTGTTTAGCCCTCAGTACCAGTGAATCGGCCTTAGTGCGGAAATATAACCCGCTAATGGGATTATCTCCGCACCACTATAGTCTGTCCAATGAAATATTACTTAAGAGGCCTTATTCCTTTTGAAATGCTGATTGTTTAGACATTTTTCTCTATGATCATATATATTTCTTAACATATTATTTACGTTACTGCCTAGAACAGGGTTACTAGGATATATTGGTATAATATTAGAAGCCTACAATTTGAATTTGTCATTGATAATTTTTGTTTCAAAAACTACTCCAAATTGACAAAATTCACACGGAAAATTAGTTTTTTCAACTTATTTTCGACTGCACGCAATGAAAGCATGAAATAGCTATGTTACTACCTAGAACTCGGCGAAAAGTATTATTCACTTCATAAAGTTGGTTGAAATTATCATTAAATTTGCCGTATAATATGAAAAAAAAAATTTTAGAAGGATAAGGCCTCTTAAAGTTATGGCGGGAAATTTAAAAAATCAGCGGCTGGTCACACTTTGTGTAGTAGGAATTATAGTTTTGATACTATAGAACACATTTTTGATTTTCTATGCACACGTAAGATACTGGAAATAAGTTAACTATATGATGACGTGCACTCATAGTCAGCTGACATATTTTCTACCACCATGTACAGTACAATCAAGACAAACACAAATGCTTACAATTTCCAACAACGCGAAAAATTAAATGTCGTGTAAATAAGACCTACCTCGATAATACCATAAATACCATAATAATAATCCATCACCAAAAACATTACATAAGTAATATGTTAAATTTCAACTCAATCGGAATTTTAGAACTAGTAAATAAAGTATCAAAAATATTTATAGAGGACCCACCTACTAAATTGTTTAAATCATAGACAACTGGTGATACCACAAGGAAATATCTGTCAACATTATTTGGGTAGCCAGACTAGCGATTGCGAAACGATTTGTATGGAGAATTGTTTAGTGGAGTTCTACAAAGTAACCGCTAAAGTAAACGCTAGGGCGCTGTACTATTCTCCATACAAATAGTTTAGCTCGTTTAAGAGGCCTTATTCCTTTTAAAATTTATTTGTTTCATATTACGACAAATATATTGATAATTTTGACCAACTTTTTGAAGTGAATAATGCTTTTCCCCGAGTTCTAGGTAGTAACATAGCTATTTCATGTTTTTATTGCTTGCAGTCGAAAATAAGTAGAAAAAACTAATTTTCCGCGTGAATTTTGTCAATTTCGAGTAGTTTTTGAAACAATAATTATCAATGAAAATTTCAAACTGTAGGTTTCAAATATATACCAATAAATCCCAATAGCCCTGTTCTAGGTAGTAACATCGATAATATGTTAAGAAACACGTTTGATCATAGAGAAAAATGTCTAAACAATCAGCATTTTAAAAGGAATAAGGCCTCTTAACTCATAGTACGGGTACAGATCGCTATATATTCGACAAATGCCGCGGAAAACGAAGATGTATCGCGAGGAGCGGTTTATGAATTTCGTCTGGCGCCAGCGACCATCAATGTAAACAAAAGGGGTTATGTGTTTGTTTTACACTGACGCTTATTGTTTTTCGTTGTCGGGTCGATTGTTAGCGAAGTGTGGATAGTTTCTAACATGTTGAGTCATGGTAAGGTTTAATAGATTGGTGATTGGTGATTCTGTGTTATGTAACTCAACCTGCAAATGTAACCCATCTCCCACATACATCGAATAAATCATTCATTCATTCATTCATTCAAATCATTCAAATAGATAGTGGAAGATACATGTCCTTCCGTTCCATCTATCCATTTGTTTTTCTTATCACGGACACTTCGTTACCTGTACTTTGTAAATGAAACGAGTTCATTTTGTGCTGTACCAGTGCACTTGTTATAAGCAAAAACGTGAAAAGAAACTGTAATAAAGAGTATGATAAATTATCCCGTTATGTAAAATCCACCTATTTATTACCCACTGATACCACGCACACTTGACTTATTGTATCAACGACATTGTCTGAACGCGAGATGTTTTTTAACGCCGGAATCACAGGTTTCCATGCCGGAGGTAGAGCCCAAATACCGTTTTTATACCGTTTTTATAATTAGTAAAGATGTCTCACGATAGTTTTAATAACATTATCAAAAAAAATATGTTCAACGAAAAGTAAAAAACCATTATGGTGAAATAATGTCCAAATATCTAGTACCAAAAATATTTAATAAAATAGACTTGCTAAGATAAGAACCAAAATTAAGAAAAACACTGTTAAAATCAAAGCTTAGGGATTTCCTTCTCAATAACAGGCCTTCAGCTGGTTGAGAGAACTCATTCCACCCTATAATACAATCGGACACCTGTGGAAGTTGTTGTTGAGAAGGAAATACCTCATCATTTGTTGCTTATTCCGTTGATAAGATACCTACGCTAAGTTGTTTTGTTAAAATTGAGCGCATCTCGCCAATAAACGTTATTTTGGCGAGAAATTACTTATATTTGTATTTTATGTACCTATCTTTTGTTAGTAAATATATTTAAAAAAACTTAGGTTAGGTAGCGCGCTCGGCTCAGACCTCCGTCGCGTTCGTATCGTATTGGCCCACGCGTATTTTACACAAACAACCAACAAATTCAGAATAAAGAATATGTGTAATACATTATTTTTTGATTTTATTATTATTTATTGGAAATGTTTATTTAGATTATTAGTACCTATTCAATGTTTATTTTTTTTATTCTACTAAAGTTTTGTAACATCTAAAACACTGTATTCTGGCAAATAAAATCTTTGAATCTTTGAATCTATCGCTCGGAACGATTCAGCCTGTCTGGACGAAAGCGAAGCGGCCAAAAGGAACCAATCAGACTGCGTCTTTGTGAAGCCCAAAACTGCCGAGCTACGTGAAAGAGTCGTATCTTACAATGAAATCCGTATTAAGATACGGCCTTTTACCGTTGCACGGCAGAAAAGAAATGCATTTAAATCTGAGGAATGTGATTGGTCCATTTTACATAGCTCCGCTCCGCTCTGCTCCGCACTGCTCCTCTGGACGGGCAGCCTTATCAATTTCATCTGGCACCGACGGCGAGTGTACGGGAAAGGGGTTATGTGTTGGTTTTTAACCAACCCTTACCGTGTTTCGTTTATGGATAGAATGACAATATTTCATAATTTTAAGACTACAATGTTATTACTTATTACTTTTCTGTATTCCGCTTAAAAGGTGGAAGTAATAACTGTTTTTATATTTTTCCTGAGTTTACTCATTATTTTATTATTACTTTATTAAAATTTACTCATCCTAAAATGTAGTAAAGCCAAAACTATGACACAATGGAAAGGTTACTTTAGTCTGGTCACAGATTATATACAAGTTACTACGTAACAGATACACCACTTGTTTGGACGGCAGGCGTTGCCACCGCTATCTATGCCCCCTCCCGCGGGTGACGCAACGTCATTGGAATGTGCGCTAGGGTTGCCTCCGTTATGTAAACGCTAGCTTTTTCTCGTGCCTTCGCTCGTTTGGTCAACCAGTCTAGTTCAGTCACCTCGGTAGTCAGTTCGGTTACCTTTGCATCCGACCGTTCCCTCTTTCCGCTTCTCTGCTTACCGCTCTCCGCACGCCGCTCACCGCTCTCCGCACGCCGCTCACCGCTCTCCGCACGCCGCTCACCGCTCTCCGCACGCCGCTCTCCGTTATCCGCAAGCCACTCTCCGCTCTCCGCACGCCACTCTCCGCTCTCCGCACGCCTCTGCCCACTCTCCGCTCTCCGCACGCCGCACTCCGCTCTCCGCACACCGCTTTCCGCACGCCACTCTCCGCTCTCCGCACGCCACTCTCCGCTTTCCGCACGCCTTTCTCCGCTCTCCACTCGCCGTTCTCCGCTCTCCGCTCTTCCCTCTTGTTACAGTAATACGAGATGGTTTTTATAGTGCGGTACTCTAAGATGTTCTAGGCAGGGACTTGTAAAGACTTACAAAAAGTCTTTTTTTTTCCTTAATATTAATCAAGAGAAAGTTAATCGAATTAATTAATCGATTAAAAATTTAATCGCTAAAAATTAATCAACAATTAACTTCATCGAGATTAAGGGCGGCTTGCACCACAGCGCTAAATGAGATTTAAATCTGAATTAAATACAAAATAACGTTTAACGCCTTGCACCACGCTAAATAAATCGCTAATCGCGTTTAGCGAACTGTCAAAATTAATCGCCCATCAGAGGCTATTTAACTCGGCTAAACGCGATTAGCGCCATATTTGAAATGACTTGACGTTTACTTTTGTAGGTTATGTTTGTAACATTTGGCTGATTTTTTAAAATTTGTAGCAAACATTATGGATATTTCGATTATTCATTCCGACGATGATGAAGAAATAATAGAGTTCCTAAATAGGCCAGTTATACATCGGGACGTTAATACAAGAACCAATCTATTTGAAACGCTGAATGATAAAAAATTCATTAGAAGGTTCCGATTACGGAAAGAAACCGTGCAAATACTGTTGCAACAAATCGAAAATCAGTTGATATTCAATTCCAACAAGTAAGTAAATTTAACAGGTACCTGTGTACCTACCTAACCAAAGTTATTGATGCACGCATTACATAATATTTACAAATTGCAATCAACAGAAAACTGTATTTTTTTTGTTCCAGAAATAATGCCGTTTCTCCAATGAATCAATTGTTATGTTGCTTAAGATTTTATGCAACAGGAAGCCAATTAATCACTTGTGGTGACGTGATTGGTGTTGACGAGTCCACCGCATGTCGCTTAGTGCACCGAGTCACTCATGCTATTGCATCACTATACCGCACGTATGTGCAATTCCCATGTTCTCCTGAAGAACACCGCAGAATTGCTGCAGAATTTTACAAAATTGCGAAGTTCCCTCGCGTAAATGGGGCTATAGACTGTACACATGTGCGACTGGCGTTGTCTCCAGGTTAGTAGAAAGTTACTTTATTCAAAACAAAGATTGTAACAACAAGGCAATTATAGTGCTTAAATAATTTGAAATTTTGTCTACAGGTGGAAATCATGCAGAGATTTTCAGGAATCGGAAAGGGTACTTCTCTATAAACACCCAATGTGTTGCTGCTGCTAATCTGGCATTTTTAGATGTAGTGGCACGATGGCATGGTTCTGCACACGACTCCAATATTTGGGATAACTGTGCCTTAAAAAGAAATTTCTTGCAAGGAAAATATGACAATATTTTGCTGTTGGGAGATAGTGGTTATGCTCAAACCAGTTACATGATGACACCTCTCGCAAACCGTGATATTCATACACAAGCGGAGGCACTGTATCAAGAGTCTCAAATAAAAACTAGGAATGTTGTGGAACGAGCGTTCGGAATATGGAAAAGGAGATTCCCCATATTATCACGAGGAATCAGCATGAAAGTCCAACGAGTACCGGGGATCATCGTAGCAACTGCAGTGCTACATAACTTGGCCATTCAGCAGAGGGAAGAAGTTCCTCCAGAAGACCCGGAGTATCCACTGCTGGATGAGGACGATATTGTGCCAAATCAACCACAACAGGAACATAGAGGGGCACGTAATATAGAGCGAAGGCTCCTGATTCAAGATTACTTCGCTAGACTGTAAGGAATTTAGAAAAACATACCTAGCATATAAAACGACTTTTCATTCTTTCCAAATAGTTATTTAAATCAAAGTAGTCGACATTGTGCACTTTTTTAAAAATAGGCTACCTATTTTTAAAAAAGTGCACAATGTCGACTACTCGGTACCCGGTTTTTATCTTTTCACATTCAGTACCTACTTAGGTATTTGAAATGAAATGAAATAATTTTATTCCAGAATTTGAGATTCCATAATAATAATAATAATAATAACGATGCCAGTTCTCGTGAATGGTCGTGCCACGCTCTATTGGGATCGATCTATCATCATTCATCACGGACAGGACTATTGTAGCTAATAAGCCTGATATCGTGTTGGTAGATCGATCCAAGCGCCAGGCAGTGCTCGTTGACATCACCATCCCCCATGACGAGAACCTCGTGAAAGCCGAGAAGGACAAACTCAGTAAGTACCTTGACTTGGCTCACGAGATGACCGCCATGTGGGATGTTGACTCGACGATCATTGTCCCGATAGTCGTTTCGGCGAACGGTCTTATAGCGAAGAGTCTCGACAAACATCTTAAGAGACTCTCGCTAGATGGCTGGATCAAGGGCCAGATACAGAAGGCGGTACTCCTGGACACGGCGCGCATTGTCAGGAGGTTCCTCTCTCTGCAGCCCTAACCACCGGTAGCCTGGGCCCTGCCCCGCTGCCGGCGGCACCCTAGGTTAGGTTTTTTATAATGTGTTTATATATTTCGTAATTTCTTTATTGTATTTTACTTTTTATATACATATATTGTAAAAACCTAACCTAAGATACGAAATAAATAAAGGAATAATAATAATTACAATTATATAAAGTTAAAATTAAAACACAAAAACAAAAACACAAAATACAATTTACAAATACACATTTGTTCAGAGAACAGAATTCATGCATCAGCAACCTCGATGCATTTACGCAAATCAACAATTGAGAGCAAGCTCATCTTGCAATTTACACGTACAGTATACAAAGAAAATGTATAGTAGTGTGCTGTACGTGATATTTGTATATATAGCGTTAGGAAGTAAAATAAATTAGATACCAATTGTCCGTTGGTGTTTCACTACCTCTCTTACCCGACCCCATGCGTGTTCAGGGCTACTCTCTGAGCGTATGGTCCCATCCAACCCCTTAGAATAAGCTCCTCTTACTGTGGCGAAGACACCCTCAAGCCCTTAATCGGTCAACTGAGCCTGGTTGACTGGCAGTAAGAAAACCACCACTCCCCGACACCCCGTTCCTCCCCGTAGAAATCCATCTGTTACCTTAGGTCTCCTGGTAACAGATTTCCCGCTACAAGTCGTAGGTTAAGGTGTTAGGTTAGGGACTTGGGGCAGTAGGCTCCCTAGTCATAGTCAACCCTTAGCTGTACGCAGTCTGTGCAGACACACGCTGGATAGTTAACTTACTTACCAATTACATTACATTACCAAACTTACCTTACTTACTTACCTACCTAACCCTATACAAATATACCTAATTTGTATAGTCACCCCAACAGGGGTCCCTAAGCCAGTGTGTGCCTATATCTACATACATACAGACATATTACACATACACATAATTAGCCACAGGTTACCCCGGCCCCGTGACCACAGGCTTATTTATTCAAATTAGTTAATACACAGTATGACAGTATAAACCAAGGCACTGTGAACTACAAAATTACATTTTAGAAAAGCTTAAATCTAGTTTGATGTGGGCGACGTAACTGCGTGGCTCCGTTGCGTCGTCTGATCTGGCGCAGGATTCGGCAGATTGCCCCGAAACCGCCGAAACAGGCCAGAAGTCTGCACTTGCGATGGTGCTCTGCAGCGGCCGCGGCACGCGCACCACAAACGAGCTGAAGTGCACGTAGTGGCGGGACTGCAGCTGGTGCACCCTCAGCGAGAAGCCAGTCTTCCGGCGGACGTACTCCACCACATCGTCAGCCACGGCGGAGTGATGCAAGCGCGACACATAGAGCGCCTTACTCGGTGTGGCAATCCGAAGACCAGAACCAACCGGCTCGGCAGTGCCACTCAGAGTCTTGCCGGGCGCCCTGCGGGCCTTGCTCTTCCTTTCCACCAGTGTGAATCCCTCCTTATCCACATTGGTGCTGGAGGACTTTTCTTTATCGAGAACCCGTACTGTACATGCCTTAGAAGGCAAGGAAGCCCGGTCAGCTGCGACAGGCTGACCGGCGACGTCAGCATAAGCACGCTGGCGTGACGTAGAAACTTGAGGCGGCCGCAAGTGCGGGGGGCGCGCGGGCGGTGGAGCGGCGGGTGCGGCACCTTTTACAGTGTCAGCAACACGCAAATTAACAGACTCGGCGTTAATAGTAGCCGGCGTTAGTAGAAGCGGGCCGGTCGTCGCTCTTGAAATTTGATGCTATTACCGACTGAGCTGGAGCACTATTTCGCAAACTAGTAACTTCGTTGCGTAACTCAGTAATAGTGACTTGGGCAGCTTCAAATTTCAAAATTATTTCGGCTAAACTTGTTTTTAGGGCCACGATGTCCTTATACAAGCAGCTAACATCTATACTATCCGGAACATGAGACGGCAGGATAGGGGCACCCGTCGCCACAAACTCCGGAATCCGATCTTGGTACTCCCTTAGGATCTTCATTATATCCGCAAGGGTCTTCTTTCCAGTTTCATCCCCTTTCCGGTGAGGTACGTATGTGCCGACGATCCCAAGGGACTGGCACAACACCTGCTTAGCTTTACAGATGTCCTCGACGGTGAAACTTGATGCCCGCGAACTGAACTGGACAGCGGTCACCGCATCCATCTTGCCTTCCAGCTGCAGCTTCTCCTGTTGCTGCAGAAAGGCGAGGAAATCGTTCGCGACGGGTTGACTCTGATTGGAGGCACTCATCACTTATGGTAGCCTCTCCAGCGCTCGTGGAGCGGACTGGCATCCCATTCTCTCGCCGCCGCGAGTAGGGTGTTGGAGGAGGCGTAGATGGCCTTTCTGGCGTTCGCACTCCTCGTGCGTAGCAGCGCGGCCCAGCCCGGCGCGCACCCCTCGGCGAACATAGCGCTGGCGCTGCACCAGCGCGGCAGCCGGAACATTGCGCGCCACGCGTTGTTGTACTGCACTCGCATGTCGCTCAGCGCGGCGCAGGTGTACCTAGACCACAGTTCTACTGTGTAGACGCTAGTGCAGTAAGAGAGGAAGAGTTGCCTCTTGACGCCCTCACTGCATTTGGCGAACCTCCTAGCTAGCATATTGGCTCGCACCGCTATGGCTCGTCTTTGCCTCCCAATGTCCTTGTCGTCCTTCATACTGGACAGTAGAATGTGGCCTAAGTATTTTACTTCCTCTACTCGACGCAACTGCTGCTTATTTGGAATCTCATAACCATTTTCATTCAGATCTTATGCTCGAATCCTATTAATCTTAAAATAAAAAAATGTACCTACCTAATTAGCTACCTACTTCATTTATGTATAGGTACCTACTTACACTTTAGTGACGTATATACTATCGGTTAATGGCGTTAATTAATGCATCCAAAAGGTTCATTGTTCGTCAAGACGAATCAAATGAGCCGAAACATGGGTTTATCATGTGTTGTTTAGAAATCCCTATATGACCAACTTCCGTCTCCATCGTCAGCTCACCTCCAAGATACCAAATTATTGCATTTTGAATGACATATAAATACAAAATTATATTTTGTTATGACTTATTTTTATTTACAATGTTTACTTTTATTAAATTGTTTGTTACTTATTTATTTACAAGGGAAGGTGCGACCAAACCGATGCTCAAAATAAGTTAACAGTGCGTTTACGCTGTGACGTGTCGTATCCGTACAGACCGTGAGCTTTTAGATCGATATTCCGGTTTGGGTGAAATCGAAAAGGTTTATATATCAATCTTATAAGAGCAAGAGACAGCCAACATACCTATAAAACTGAAATTACCTACATTCTTTGTGTTCATAGACTGTAATAGGTACCTACCATTTTTACCGCACGCTCTTCACTTCACACCGCTGGTCAAGTTATGCTAAAACGGTGCGTTCGTAAACGCAGTCAAATGTATGAAATAGATATGACGCTATTTTCATACATTTCATTGCGTTTTTTGAACAAGGGCATGCTTTAAATTTAAAACGTGACACATGAGTCATCTTCAAAAACATGTACATAGTTAAAGGCTTCACAAAAACAAAACTGCGATCACTTCTTTTGTTACGAAAGTTACTCATACAAAAGATATGGGTAACTATCGTTACACAAAGGAATCAATTAAGTTTTGTTTTAATTAAAGCCCTCAACTATGTATTTTGAAAATGACTCGCATACGACTTGTCATGTACAGTCAACATCAGATATAACGCAGCCTATAAGGCGTTCATAAATATCTGACCATGTACTGTAACGCCCAGTCAGATTCGTATTCAGATATTTATAAACGCCTTATATGCTGCGATATATCTGATGGCGACTGAATTCGCGATACAATAACGTTCCAATCAGTTAGTGTTAAACCGTTATACATACTAGCGTGGAGATGTTAGTTGCCGGCCCCACATCTATTTGGTTAGTGGACGTGGGGCCGGCAACATCTACGGCGCCTCCTGATGGTACCTACCACAGAAAGGCGAAGCCTTCAGCTCGTGTTTAAGGCCCTCATTACCTGAGCATTTCTCTAAAATTTTGCCTACAATTAAGACAGAAATTAAGGTCCAAATATAATTTTCCTATTTTTGCGAAATGCTCACCTATGTACCTAACTCTACTAAATCTACTTAATTTAAGATATTTCTTTATTTTCTTCGATCCTTGAATTATATTTTTTCCATTACCGTGGCTATTTATATACATAGAATTTGTTAAGTCTATGGTATCGATTACAGGTGCACTTATTATGGTGTCATTTAATATGTCTATATGTTCACAGCTGTTCAGTTCGGCATATATACTTAAATTGTAGTCTGCTCGTTCGGAGCAACGTTTGCAAGTATCAAACGATATTGGTTTTTGATCCAATTCCTCCAGCTGTTGTTCGAGGTCTCGAATGCGTTGCAGCGCTTGATCATGTGTAGCATAACACTCCTGAAACTGTTCCAGAGTTTTTTGGAGCTCATCGCGCTGACCCAGTACGTCCTCAAATTGTGCATCCTGTTCCGCGAGCTGAGTTTTGAGGGCCGTATTGGTTCTAATGATACGTTCCACCTCTTCTTCACTCTCCTCGCGTTCCTGAAGAAATCTCTCATTCAGCTCTTTTATCTCTTTTAGTTCCAACTGTGTTTGCCGCAGTCGGCTAGCCATAACATCACTCCTCGTGGTTGGTTTTGAAACTTGTGCTGAAAACATTGTGAATATGTTTTATATTTGATATCAAAACTTATATTATGCAAGAGAACTAGTTAAAAAAAAATATGAATAAATGAAAAGGGCAAGGTAATGATCTCTTGTAATTATTTACCACAAAATATAAACACAATTCTAAGGTGATGGTTCTAATGGAACGTAATATGTCTTAGTATTAGTCTGTGCAATATAATTATACCTATAAGACACTATTTTTATGCATTTAGGGGTAATATTTTATTTGTTGACACTATACTCTAATACTCATACTAATAAACAAAAGAAATCAGAGTATATGGTTTTAATACATGACAAAACAATTAAAAACTAATGAAATTCAATAAGTAATTAGATAGGTACAAATACTCCCTGGTTCCAATTTCTATGAAAAGAAATACATATTTTTCAAATCTTAAACGGTATAAGTACGACAATGACGGTTGGTTCCTTTGTGTATTGCTTCGGTACAAAACAACTCCTTTTGGGTCACTTCCACCTTAAATAATATCCTCATGGGATATTTGTACACAGAAGATCACTTTTTAGCTAAAAATAAGTAGTTAATACACGATTTAATATTTTAAATACGACTTCTAAATACGACGTCTAAATTTGACGTTTGTCGCGGGTGCGTTCCGATACACCAATACTATAATTACTACGATAAACATTTCAAAACTAAAATCATGACTACGATAAACATTTCAAAACTAAAATCAGCTAATTCTGCACAGCCGTTCTCGTGTGTTAGCAAGACAAACGAACTGCAATAATTCATTTTATAATTATATATATAATATATAATATACACCCCAGACCAGAAGTATGGTAACAAGCTTATATTACTATACAAACCTGTGATTTCCTTACGGAATAAATTACAAAATCACTATATAAAAATGATTATAAACATTATAAAAGTCAATAACGCAAATTCTGCTTATGAAAATTGCCACTTTGCGCCGTTGTTAGGTAAGTATATATATATTTTTACAATATGCAGATATTTAATAGTGGATGTTCTATTTTTTTATCTTTTGGGGGCCTAACGGTTACTAACATTTACACAAGGAATAATTATTGGAAACTTTAAATATTCAAAGAATAAACTTTGTTTCCATACTTTTGGCTTGGGGTGTAGGTAGAAAATGTTAAGTTAAATTTTTTCTAAATTATTTGTGGCATGTTTGAGTTTCAAATTAATGAGCATAAGCTCTTTTTGCCTAATATCTTCATTGTGTTCATTTTGTCTAATTAAATTATCTAATTCTAACTCGTGTATTTTTTTTTTGTGTTCCAACTCCTGCTCGATTAACAGCTTCTGTGATTTCACCAAGTCAAGTTTTTGCTGCGCAAGATTCATGAAGCTGTCATTTAGACACTTCTTTTTTTTTAAAGGAGGCCCAGTTGTAGTTTTATCTGAAATGAAAGTAAACATTTACTGGAAGTGCTGAATAAAAACATAGCTAAGTTGAAAAAGTAACTAGGATGTGCAATTAAATTGAATACTAGTATGGGATAACAGTGCAGGTACTTATATAAGGTGAAAAATTGTATTTGTTACAACATTATCCTTGCAATAACCCAATTTTGGGAAAGCGTTCCTTAGAAACTAACTTAGAGCTAAAATCTGAAGTATTCACTAATGTTGTAGAAAGTTAATACTAGTAACAGCCAGAAAACCTTTTTTCTTCAAATACAGTTCCCAATGATTGTTGATTGATAATTATGATAAATAGTGTGTGTACATACATCTATTTTGTAAATCAAAAATGGATTGGATATCTGTTTCTACAAGATATCCAGTATATGTATAATTCAGATCTATAGTCCCACCGGAAGATCAGCGCTGGCACTCGAGCTAGTGTCTTGCTGAGGTGGAACCTTTTCGTGGCACAGCCAAAATAATAGTTGCTTTTTGTTTTATTTTATTTTATTCTAATTTCTGTCACACCCTTTATGCAATTATGTTGTATGGTCTCGTCACAAATAATGTATGTCATCCTTTCAAAAAATTTCATTAACCCAGATAGCCCTAAACGCACTTTTTGGAACCTGGGTAAATTTTGCGATATCTGAAATCGCAACAAGCATTAGAGTAAATTATAAAAAAAAAATGATCGGTGTTATAACACCTGGTCGGGCTATCTGGGTTAATATAAATAAATAAACATAAATAGCCGACATCACACAAATCTACCTAGTTCGAGAGTATACTCTCATAAGACTAGCTAATAAGCTAGTAAGGCTAGTGTTATGGGTATGAGACAATAATATTAATACATAAATTTAAACTTAAATACATAGAAAACATCCATGACACAGATTAATACAGTAATAATACAAGTAGGTACAGAATATATGCATATAGATTTGGAGCCAGCATAATACCCATGCCTACTGGCCTTTGTAAATAGCATTATTCCTAGAGTAAAAGTGTGGTTAAATGCAGCCTAAGGCAGATAGTAGGTATGGTTGTAGGTACAGTTAAGCAATGACCAACAATACAATAATATGGTGAAAGTGCTGTGATGTGATATTTTATTGAGAAAACATATTAGGTACTGCAGTTGTACAGTAAATGTAACAGTAACACATACCTTTTCGACCCGCATTGACAAAAATGAGAAAGATGTGTTTTAAAGTTACGTATCAGTGTATTATCTAGGTACTTACCATCACATATTAAAGCAGAAGATTTTTTCTTTCTGAGGATATCTGTCCTATTAATATTTGTTTGTGGAGTAGCTTGTATTTCTGGCGAGACGTGTACTTCCACTTCAGTTTCTAAAAGAGAAAAAGGTATGATTTTTATAGGTCAGCATTTTTATATTGATTCAGATACAAAAAAGTCAATAAATTAGAAGTAGGTAATGATGAGACGTTGTTGATGCTTTCTTTAAACTAAGTAGGTATGCCTGAAAACCTTCCCTTTAATATGAAATGCAAGTATATCACTTTTACTTTGTTGAAGTTAACACTTTCAACAATAAGAAGTCCCTCCGAAATTATTTTTACACAGCACAATATTAGCGTTCACCGTTATTTATTGCCTCTTGACGCTGACATGACACTGACACTACTGACAGGCTGACAGCACTTGATTGTCGCTGCGTTCAGGTTAACGCATCCTAAATGCGATAAGCATTCGGGAGTGCAGCTTTCCGTGGCGCCAGCACCTAAGTCCCACTGGAAGATCAACGCTAGCTCTCGAGCTAGCATCATGCTGAGGTGGGGCCTTTTTCAGGCATAGCATAATCATAACTATAGTTACCTACACTAACTAGGCGATTAGAATAAATGAACTTATTTCTTTCTTTCCCTCTTATGTAGAACCAATATCTATGAGAAATAAGATGAAAAATAATTACCATGTGCATTATTCAAAAATGCATTTTCAATAGGCTCTTCTCTCTCATGTTCTTGCCGACTTTCTTGGAATTGTTTCATGAGCAAAGAATCACCATCATATAGAGTGTGTACATGCCATCCATTTGAGGCGTGGCAGCCCACTGACGTTTTGTCCCGCCGGGGAGCTACTTAGAGATCGGAATGTTTCGCGCGGTCGAAACGCGTGGGGATAGCCTGGCGTTGTCCTAAATATGTACTGTATTGTAAATATGTACTATATGAGCATTTCTCAAAAAGTTTGTACACAATTAAGACAGAAAATTCAAGTCCAATATAATTTTCCTATTTTGTTACCAATTTTCTTTGTGATTTCCAATACATTGGTATCAGATTATATATAGGTAATTAAAAAAGTATAAGCATAATAGAACCTTAATAATCGAACATTGATATAAAATTACTAATATAATTGGTAACAAAATAGGAAAATTATATGGACTAATTTTCTGTCTTAATTGTGTACAAACTTTTTGAGAAATGCTCATATTGTATGTAGCCACTATTCACAGTATACATGTATGTAAAATATGTTTGTAACAATGGCAATACGTAATAGTCACTTCTTTTTTTTACAAAATAGTCAAGTTTGCTAGGGTTAAGTTTCACTTGCTAATTAGCAGAATTTCGTCAGGTTAGGCCTGTTGAATAATGTTACCAGTTTGCAGCAGCATTAAGACGGACCTAACTTGGCTCCGCACACTTTTGTAAATAGCGCTGTCCTAAATATGTACTTTATTGTAAATATGTACTTTATGAGCATTTCTCAAAAAGTTTGTACACAATTAAGACAGAAAATTCAAGTCCAATATAATTTTCCTATTTTGTTACCAATTTTCTTTGTGATTTCCAATACATTGGTATCAGATTATATATAGGTAATTAAAAAAGTATAAGCATAATAGAACCTTAATAATCGAACATAGCCATAACATTGATATAAAATTACTAATTACAAAAAAAAGAACCGACTTCAGTAAAACTAAAAAGCCAAAAAAAAATAACCCGTTCAAGTACAGATTACATTTGACTCACCCTTCGAAGTCGATCCCAAACCACTCAGTTCTTATATTTATATATTATAGTTTACGCGAGGTTTGGCACCGACTTCGAAGGGTGAGTCAAATGTAATCTGTACTTGAACGGGTTATTTTTTTTGGCTTTTTAGTTTTACTGAAGTCGGTTCCGTTTTTTTTTTAATTTTTTTTTTTTTCTTTTTAGTGATTCATATAAAAGTTCTAGTGGCCATCTGTGGTGTTCATCATCAGTTTCCTTACACCAAATCCTATTTACTGAATGTAAATTCTTGACTTTATCAATAAATTACCGAAAGCGCCGTACATGTCCCTATAACATTTGAAGAGTTCCCTCGATTTCTCCAAGATTCCATCATCAGATCCCGACTTAGTGCCAACGGGACCAACTCGGAGTTATACCCTTTCCAATAAAAAAAAATTGAAAATCGGTTCACGGTTCTCGGAGATATCGAGTAACATACATACAAAAAAAATATAGTTCGAATTGAGAACCTCCTCCTTTTTTGAAGTCGGTTAACAAAATAGGAAAATTATATTGACTAATTTTCTGTCTTAATTGTGTACAAACTTTTTGAGAAATGCTCATATTGTATGTAGCCACTATTCATATAGTATAAATGTGTGTAAAATATGTTTGTAACCAGGGTTGGGCAGTATTTGAATTACTTGTAATTAAAATACGTAATTGAAATACAAATACGTATTTGGTATTTGTATTTCAATTACTTCCTTAAAATGTAATTTGTAATTCGTAATTTAAATACCTGACGCCGAGGTATTTTGTAATTAGTATTTCAAATACTTGAGGCTTCAAAATACATTTTAACATTAAAATACATTTAACCTTCATTTAGCGATCGTGAGTGTGAGTGCGAGGCGAGAGTGTAATGATGGTAAAGCAGCTATTCGAGTTGGCAACACTGCACCTGTTATGTATACTGTACGCTATGACTGTACGTCAAAATTGGCGAACAAAACGCAAAAAAATGTACGTCAAATTGTCAATGTCAAACTAAGATCTAAAGTCATAAAGGTTAACGGTTTGTTTTTAGTTTTTACACGGAATAAATAGAACAGTACATTTAAAAATCTAGTGTTCATGAAAGGAAACTCTTGTTTTACTGATTAATTAATCTTGTTTTCCTGTACATTTCAGCCCGTGCTGGTTTAGATTACCTACTTATTTTGTATTTTGTAATTTGTATTTGGTATTTTAATTAAACATAGCTAAAATACTGTATTTTGTATTTTATATTTCAAATACCTTACTTAAAGATATTTTGTATTTCGTATTTTAATTACTTGCGGTACAGTATTTTGTAATTTGTATTTCAATTAAAGCAAAGCATGTATTTTGCCCAGCCCTGTTTGTAACAATGGCAATAGGTACTAATAGCCACTCAATTTTTTTATGTGTTGCTTACCTCTGTTTCATAAATTTTTCTCTTCAGGGTTATTAACTGCCATGTTTGATTATCAGGTGTATCGTGTTTAATCAACGACATATTAATTATTTCTGTGAGATTTTAATAATTTTTAAATAAATAAATATTTTTATTGCATACACTTGTTTCAGATACGATTCTTTCTTCGTACAGAGGCGTCAACGGGATGGCATGACGTTGATAGAGGTGTACACAATGACGTTGATAAACGTGTACCCTATGACGTCGACACATGTCTACCCGATGACGTCTTATTAGTGGCGTCACGCGACGTCTATTACCGACGTCGTTTGACGTCTTAATGACGTCATGCGACGGGAAATGATGACGTCATGTGACGACCATTAATGACGTCATCCCAATGACGTCGCGTGACGTCTATTAGAGACGTCATACTAACGTCATCCCAACGACGTCATGCGACGTGACCTAATGACGTCGCGTGACGTCTATTTAAGACGTCATACTAACGTCATCCCAACGACGTCATGCGACGTGACCTAATGACGTCGCGTGACGTCTATTTAAGACGTCATACTAACGTCATCCCAACGACGTCATGCGACGTGACCTAATGACGTCGCGTGACGTCTATTAGAGACGTCATACTAACGTCATCCCAACGACGTCATGCGACGTGACCTAATGACGTCGCGTGACGTCTATTTAAGACGTCATACTAACGTCATCCCAACGACGTCACGCGACGTGACCTAATGACGTCGCGTGACGTCTATTTAAGACGTCATACTAACGTCATCCCAACGACGTCATGCGACGTGACCTAATGACGTCGCGTGACGTCTATTTAAGACGTCATACTAACGTTATCCCAACGACGTCACGCGACGTGACCTAATGACGTCGCGTGACGTCTATTTAAGACGTCATACTAACGTCATCCTAACCACGTCATGCGACGTGAACTAATGACGTCGCGTGACGTCTATTAAAGACGTTATGCCAACGTCATCCCAATGACGTCATGCGACGTGAACTAATGACGTCGTGTGCCGTCCATTAAAGACGTTATACCAACGTCATCCCAATAACGTCATGCGACGTGACATACGTCGTGTGACGTTTGTAAACTTGTACAAATAACGTCATGCGATGACGTCATTTATGACGATAAATTTGTGACATCGTCACGTGAAACATGACGTCTGGTCTTACGTCTTAAACGACGTCTTTCTACGACGTCTTTAATCACGTCAACATATGTATCAAAATGACGTCAATAGGTGACGTCATTTATGACGATAAATTTGTGACATCGTCACGTGAAACATGACGTCAGGTCTTACGTCATAAACGACGTCTTTCTACGACGTCTTTAATCACGTCAACATATGGATTAAAATTACGTCAAGTGGTGACGTCATTAATGACGATAAATTTGTGACATCGTCACGTGAAACATGACGTTGGCAATCACGTGATGCGACGTCTAAAATGCCCAATAATTCACGTCAATAATGACGTGACCTTGTTGTTTGGGTGTAATCATTTATAAAGTCAATAACAATAAACAACATCAGTAAACAACATCAATGTATTATATGTACATGCTGATATGGGTCTCATTACCTGAAATAAAGAACATTTATTATTATTATTTATTTATAAAAAAAGTTTTTGTAAGCGACCTCTGTAAATCTTAGAAAAAAATTCAAGTGCATTTCTTCTGCACTAGGGCATCGCATTTTACAGTTAACTGGTTCCGGAATTGACTTACCATACCAAAGTAAACAAAAAACGAGTTTTAAATTTTTTTTTACTATTAAAGGCGGAAATCGATATACTGATTAGACTTTTCTGAGGTCGAGAAATGTAACAAGGCTTTTTGTCCAGGCTGATGTATACTCCACTTTCCGAAAATCGTTTTTTCCTTGTGGCGATTAATACCAGTCTCATATTTTGGTATTAATCGCCACAAGGAAAAAACGATTTTCAAAAAAAAATATATAATTGTAAATGTTTGTCTTTGGATTGTCTCAGATTTTAATTTCGATTTGCACTAATTGCCACTAACTGCAATCGCCTAAACTTGTTTGTATCTCACAGTATACATTGCCAAGAACGGTCACTAAGGCAACTAAACTTGTATGTATACCGTGATATACTTTGCCAAGAACGGACTTAATTTGTATGTATACCGGGATACCGACACAATTAAGAAGTTTACAAGAGACTTACCGTGTTTTTTTTTTTCTAACTTTATCGTGCCGCTGCCGCGTGACGCGCTTGGCGGGCGACTCGCACGCCCGCCGCCACGCCTCCCGTGCCGCCCCCGGCGTAACAGTCTGGACGCCCGCACTGGTAAAATAATAGTAAGTACATTACTGCCGAGGCAGGGAAAAGTCAGTTCGTGGATGAGTATGATTTTGAAGGACGAGGCGTAGCCGAGTCCTTCAATAATACGAATATAAATATAAGAACTGAGTGGTTTGGGATCGACTTCGAAGGGTGAGTCAAATGTAATCTGTACGTGAACGGGTTATTGTTGGCTTTTTAGTTTTACTGAAGTCGGTTCTTTTTTAGGGTTCCGTACCCAAAGGGTAAAAACGGGACCCTATTACTGAGACTTCGCTGTCCGTCCGTCCGTCCGTCCGTCTGTCACCAGGCTGTATCTCAAGAACGGTGATAGCTAGACACTTGAAATTTTCACAGATGATGTATTTCTATTGCCGCTATTACAACAAATACCTACTAAAAATGAAATAAAATAAATATTTAAGGGGGGCTCCCATACAACAAACTTGTTAAACCTATATATATGTACATATATATAGGTACGGAACCCTTCATGCGCGAGTCGGACTCGCACTTGCCCAATTTTTTTGTTATGTTAAGGGTTAAAAGGGTATTTTATTACTCCTTAGACATCTGCGCCGCTGCGTCCTTGGCACCGACTGTGAACAAAAAATGAATGAATTAAGGTTTATTCGTAAACATACATGGTCATCAATCCGTTTCTGATCTCACAATAGCCCGTAAATAAAGTGTACATGTGTTTACTACACGAAAAATAGCTGGGAAAAGAGTGCATTCCATTCCATTAATTGATATTACGAGGTTACCATAGGAACTGACAGATATTCAAACTAATGCCATTATAGTGCGGTTGCGATTGGTTGCAAAATTGTTGCCATATAAATCTTATAAATAGCGCCCTCTTGACAATCCTCATATATTTCTGGTCAGGCTTTAAGATTACGCTAAAAAAAGCATATTTTGTTCTTTTAACTTTTTCACTCAGAGTAATATTTACCGAGATATTGGGTCAAAATAAACATGTTTTATTCTTTAAACTTTTTCTCAGTAATTATTTTTCAATAGCTAATAAAAAATTGGCGATTCGGTTCTGGCGCTTCGCCGACCGCTGCCGCGGCACGCTCGCTCCGCTCGCGCGATGTGGTCATAACTAACCTAACCTAACCCATTAATCTTTTTATCTCGATAATTATCAAATTTAGAATAAATATGCCAGAAAAAAACACGCTTATTTTAGCGTATTATATACGATAACATCATAAAAAAATTGTGTCAATATAACATCAGACCAATGAAATTTTTTACCTAAAAAACTTCAATATCTCGGTAAATATTAATCTGAGCCAAAAATTATACTTTACAAAACATGCTTATTTTAACACGTTTTATAGGATCCGTAAATAAAAATAAGGTGTTATATTGACATAAATTACTCGTCTCCGAAATTTATCTATGTCTCGGATCCCATTAAAATAGTAATGTTTGAACCTCAATATCTCGGTAAATATTGATCTGAGAAAGAAAGTTAACATAACAAAACATGCTTATTTTCGTTTAATCTTCACGATTCAATCTAATTTAAGCCTAAAAACAGCAAATAAAAAAAAAACTGTAAAAATTTTCTGTCCTAAAATGGGGCCCCCTTTGCTATACCCCAACCCATCTCACAATAGCCCGCGACAGAGTACAGTGGAAACAGCTAAAGGAGGCCTTTGCCAGGAGGCACGCTGAACTAAGGAATAAATAATAATTGTATTAAGCGATTTACACTCACGTGAAATTGTCAGGAACGGCCCGACATGAGTGACGAATTTGCCGCGGCGGTGTACGGGCAGCCGCCCCTGATGAAGGGCTCGATACGAGTTCGAAACATGTCGGGCCGTTCCTGACAATTTCACGTGAGTGTAAACCGCTTAATACAATAATTAAATATGTCTCACGAAAGTTTGAATAAATAATAATAATTAAACCACTCACCGGTATAAGGAGCCATATTATTAAACAGGAATTTAAATATTAAGCCTAATACAAAATGACACAAAAATGACATCACAGAAAGAGAATATAATCACTACTTTTTTTACTAGTTTTGAATTTGGAAACTTCATAGAAAAAAACTTTATGTACTATGCAGAGCAGACCGTGTCTATGTCTAGTGTACCAACAGGCTCCGTCCACACTTGTATCATTTCGCCGATCCGATCCCCGTCGCGTATCCTCACCGCGTATCGTGCTGTTTGGACGCTCACTGCGGGCACTCCGTACCGTATCATTTGCGCCGTCGCGCGAAGAAACGCGTCCACACTTGCCGTATCGTATCCTCGTCGCGTATCGCCGCACCGATCATTTCAGCGTGCAGTGCAATCTGAACGCCGATCTTATTTCTCCTTAGATTTCCACACGTTCACTGCGGGACAAATATTGAGAAACTTTCAACTGGTGCGGTTGAGATCGAATCAGCCCAAACCGAAGCTCTTTTTCAGTGCGGGTGAGGCCTAATCGACCTCAAATTTCAGTAGGTGCTTAAATCCTCCATAACTTTGCCTATACTCGGACTAGGCATTTTTTTTTATGTGCTCTACATTTGTCAGGAAATGCTTAAAATACCCTTAGCATCGCCCTTGGTTCTGACTTTTGGTGTGAGAAAAAAAACCTTAAGAATCTTTGAGGCCTTTCAGATCTCAAAACGCACTGAATTTTATCTAAACCTAGTGAAGTGAATAGCAATTATCGCTAAATTATCGATAAGTTTATTATTAGTTTTCTAGTAACTAGTGTACCTACATGCTTTACTTAGTTAAAAGGTTTCTTGTAATACTCTAAAAGGAAGAAATAAATCTTTCGATTACTTAAAACAAACCCGTTGATTTATAATATTCTGTAAACAATATAGTCGACATAGCCCGAAGGATAGCAAAACTTAAGTGGCAATGGGCAGTGCACATCGGTCGTAAAACCGACGGCCGCTGGGGCCATCGAGTTCTTGAGTGGCGACCACGCACCGGACGACGCAGCGTGGGTAAGCCCCCACAAGGTGGACTGATGACCTGGTGAAGGTCGCTGGAGTCCGCTGGATGCAGGAGGCGCAGGACCGGTCATGGTGGCGTTCTCTGGGGGAGGCCTATGTCCAGCAGTGGACTGATGATGATGATGATGATGATTATCAAGCTAACAGTAACAGGACGTACACTAACTTGCCACGCTCGAAGCTATGCGACGGTGGATGCACTTGCACGTTACTCAGAATTCGAATTCCACTAGTGAATTTATTAGCAACATTATCACTTTCTGTTAAAGATTCAGATTCACTAGAAAACCCTCCGATGTCCATCTTTAACCTTTTCTTACAATGTTTTTTTCCTCGGTAATCCATCGTAAATTGTAAAATCTATGCCTTACACTTACACTACCTATTAAAATTTATTAAAACACAATTTAATTCACACTTGCAAAGACTAACTGGAAACACTAGCTATCACGAGTGTCAAAAAAGTCACGAATTCACGATCGTTGTCGTAGTTATACCTATTATTAACGTGAAACACGCGTGGTTCTGCATCGATAACTGTGGCCGCACTAACGTGAAGCGATCGACTCCCGCGCCGCCCGCGTCCCGCTCAGTGCGGCCTTGAGGTCGCTTTTTTGAGGCATTAATAAACCTCAATCCGCACTGAGTGAAAACAAAGTATACCCAGTGCGTTTGAGGCTTATTAAGGCCTCAAACGTTTTTCTTGTACCAACGAGTCCGGCTTTGGAAAACATAAATAAATGTATATTTGACTCTGTCATACGCCTTGTAAGTAAACGGCAGCAGCCCCCGCACCAGAGAGATAACACGAACTTTTAGTCCCGCACCAGGGTAAGGTCGCGATTGAGGCCGATTTGACTCAACCCGCAGTGAACGTGTTAAATAAAAGTTTTTACTGAGAATATTTTCTGTCTCCATACTTAAGGAGTTTACAGAAATAAGTATATATAAGTTACTCTATGCCCGAATTTTTCAATTTGACAAGTCGTTGCACATGTCCGACTGTCCACGGTTGTTTTCAAATTGTTTGTAAACGTTGAGCGCCGGCCGGCTTTCTTGCGTCCTCCTCCCGTCTTGGTTTTATTTTATTTTTATTTTATTTATTTAAACTTTATTGCACAAAACAAAAGTCAGTACAAATGGCGAACTTAATGCCTAATGGCATTCTCTACCAGTCAACCATAGGGCCAAACAGAGATGCTTCAAGTGGGTGCAGAGTTGAAAATTAATCGTTCGGAAAGCATCTAACATACTAAGTGAATAAATGTATATTATATATTAAATTTACCATAAATACAATGATACATATATTTACATACTATAAGATATATATTATATATAATATAATAATAAATACGATGAAATGTCTACTGCATAGGATGATGGACACTATTCGAGCTCTTGTTCGAGCAGGTGCTTACGCAGCAACCGCTTGAAAACTACCTTGCTTGGGGCTTGTCTAATAGAGAGGGGGAGTGTATTCCAAAGACGACTTGCCTGAACGGCGAAAGAATTGGACATGAAACCAGAATGGTGCGAAGGAATAGAGAGTTTGAGAGTTCGGGCACGTCTGGTGTCTAATAAAAAATTGGGCAAGTGCGAGTCGGACTCGCGCATGAAGGGTTCCGTACCATAATCTATAACAAGTTTGTTGTATGGGAGCCCCCCTTAAATATTTATTTTATTTTATTTTTAGTATTTGTTGTTATAGCGGCAATAGAAATACATCATCTGTGAAAATTTCAACTGTCTAGCTATCACCGTTTTTGAGATTACGGCCTGGTGACAGACGGACGGACAGCGAAGTCTCAGTAATAGGGTCCCGTTTTTACCCTTTGGGTACGGAACCCTGATAAAAACATGGAATTCCTAGCTTCAATATTGGCTGAGAGCCAGTCGCTTGTTCCACTAAAAGCTGGATATTTTGGAGACAAGAGCTCCGATTTTCATCAAACAAAGCTAAGAACCATCTCGACAAACCAGGCTTTCGATTAAAAAAAAACGCACTCAAGTCGGTTCACCCGTATAGGCGCTACAATGCCACAGACAGACACACAGATACACAGATACACATGTTAAACTTATATTATAACACCCCTCTTTTTTTGGCGGGGGTTAAAAATGATTAGTCTTAGACATATCGTAAGTGTTGTGTGTTGCTTGAGTGGTAACACCAGAGCGAACTGATAATAGAGGCCAAGAGCGGGTACTTTGAAAACCTCGTCCGATTAGATGTTGATGCCCGCCTTCTCCGCCCTGTGTAATTGGGCAGCCCCTTCGAGACCATCCATGGAGGTTGAGGTTAAATAAACACCAATACCGTCATCACCATAAGGGCACACGGGGCCCGTGCCCAGGGCCCCCATTCTCAGGGGGCCCAAAGGACCGACAATATCTCTCACACAATAAATGGTCACAATTAGTAAAAAAAACTTATTATAACTAGCTTATTTTACTTTTCAAAAGGGCCCCAAATTCTTGTGTGCCCGAGGGCCCCAGCCTCGTTTAAGACGGCCCTTATAAACACCTTTTTGAACACGATTAAATACCGTTCTGTTATTAGTTTCTCTTATACTTTTACTCAAAATAGTTATTTAAGTTGTTGACGTTATAAAAAATCAATGAAACTCACCCCCAATTTCAAGAAACCGATGCTAAAAAGAGGTTCAACAAGCATCGCTCTCTTTCACTACTACGCTTGTAAAAGAACGAGAAGGGCTATCCGCCCCCAAGATTCGAACCATTTCAAATTACAGTCACGGCACACGTTGAATGGATGAATTGTACAAACGAACTTACTGTAATACAGTTCTGTTCATTATACTGTAGTGATGCGACGAGTCAATGTCGATGAAATATAAAAAAAATAAGTCCTCCTTATCGTATAAAAAAAAGGACTAATGTCAGTAAGCACAAGTGGGCATGAAATATTTAGACCTTTATAATTAATATATGTTGTCATCGAAGCTACATATAGGTACACCAAATTTCAGCTCAAACGGTCACCGGTTCAAATCTTACTTGAAAAATTTGACTACAACCCCGGGACAGGTGAAAGTAAATAAAAGCTTGTAAAAAAGGGAACTTCTCAATTCTACTGTATCGTTCTTCTATTACGTTGTTACCTCAAATTTCAACTTAACGTCAGCATCTTTTTTATTTTAATAATAAAAAAACCGGCCAAGATCATGTCGGGCCACGCTTAGTGTAAGGTTCCGTAGTTGCTTATCTACGGAACCCTAAAAAAGATTTGACTACAGACACCAGGACTGGTGGAATTAAATAAAAGCTTATAGAAAGTGTATTCGATAGTTTAAATTTGATTTATAACAGGAAAAAAGTATACCTATTCTATAGTTTACACTTGGTTTCACGCACTCTCATAAAAAAGGTATAAATAGTAGAATGTTTGACAAAGGGCTAAAATAAAATCGATTCCTTTTTCGTCGTATTCCCGATTGTCCAATCAGGAATATTCTTTTTTCGGTACATTCCTGTTGAATCATTCAAAATGACGTGCTTTCTGAGCAGAAAAAGTGAAAAATAATTAAAACTCGATATCCTCAGTCCCAGCTCTAATCCCGCGGGGCACAATACACTAATCGCCTTTGTGATCGGACGCCGGCGGGAACAAAAAAGGACGAATAATCGGTTTTCCGATCCGGAATCGGGAATTGTCTGGACATTCCTGGTCTTGGTGAAGTCTCGATGATGTAATAATGGAATATTGAACTTTAGTCTGTACATAGACTGCAAGGGCGCTTTTACATGTTTGAGTCTACCGGCATTTTGCAAGGGAACTCTGTTGAAAAGAAACGCCGAACGAAACTCAACAAGTCAGTATTTTTTCTGGATATGATACTTAATTATTACACATTTTGATTGGATTGTATTAAGAAGTTCGACTCGTTAGCCCTCTTACAGGCTTAAGAAGAACCAATGCTCATGTTTTCATTAAAGTCGAGGGTTCTTCTCGTTTTTCAGCTTTAATTATTTCTTGTACAATGCCGCGATAAAGCGGATATATTGCAAAATATCGCATAGAAGGCCCTTCGTCCGCGTAAAAAAGTTTTACTTTACCGAAGTCGGGTACTATCCTATAACAATCTTAGAATGCCCAGGTATTCCTGTATCAAAATTATTTAAATTCTGTCTAGCCGGACGAAGTATTTTTTCCAATAGGCATTGTAAGGCCAGCGCTTCGCGACCATACCAAAGTTGCATAGCGATGTTAAAAAAAATCTTGAAATAACGACCCTTTTCCATGGAAGACTGGTTATGGAATTTGTCATAGTTTTTAAATACGCTAGGAAACCTAGCTAGAAGTGATATCTGTTTTAGTTTCGTCCGTGTGCGCATCTGTCACAACGTCAATGACACAAGCAACACGTCTCTATGATTGGTTCGTAGACACGCACACATACAACCGAAAGCGGCTTCATCTTTCGCAAATCTGTCGTATGAAGACTCGTATAGGCGCGTATTTTTTTATTTATTTACCGTAAACGGGTAAAACGTATCCTATAACCATCTTTGGATGTCCAGCTATCCCTGTACCAAAATTGATTCAGCCGTTTCGGCGTGTTCAGAGGACAATGGATATTATAACGAACAGATGGTGCCAGACTGGCACGGCGCATACTTACTTAACTTTGATGACAATACAATAATATGGTATCATGGGGCTGATCTGATGATGGAGCCGGAAGGTGGCCATAGGAACTCTATAATAGAAAAAGCAATCCTACCGAGCTTGGGCTCTTTAGAATCGTCTCAGTGAGCATTTGATGGATATCCAAAGAAAAGTACAGTCTGCTATAAAAGCTTGCCACTAAAATGGCATTTTTGACTGAAACTTATTCAATACAAATCTATAATTTTATAATAGCACTTTTAGATTGTAGAAGTGAACACGTGAGACGTAGATTTTTTATTCCGTCACTCTTCGTGAAACACACTACGAAATTGCATGACACAGCTTCTTTGCTGCGTATCCGACAGACATTACCGGCTTCAAGTTGTTATAAGTTGGATATCGTGAATAGCTGCCTTGTTACTAGTTAGGCGAGTTTCCCGGCAACTTGTCGGCGAGAATAAAGTCGTGATCCGATTTTTAGAAGTGTCTAGTCTTTTTATTTTGATATACGATAGGTTATAACTTTCTTTAACACTTCCCCTGCAAGGAAAGTACGTCCTTTTAGTATCGCGGACTAAAGTGGTCGCTTTAGCCTCTATTTAAAGGTGTCCATTTAAACTCTAGAGGCTAAAACGACCACCATCACCATATAATAACTTCTATGCAAATGAAAAAAATAGCGGCAGTTACTAGACACATATGATGAAATTTTACGCATGGTGACATAACAATAATATGATTATTTTTGTTAATAATATATATTTTTTTGTCAAGTAATTTAGTGCATTATTAGGAAGAGCGGGGTCTCCTGTCACAGGTATTTACTATAATTTTATGCACTAATACACTGATTTTCCTAATGATTACAAATCCTAATTTTATATCACAGAATCGAATGTCCTAACACCTTTACCCCAATATTTTATGCAGATTAAGATGGACATCACGGTACGTTACTTTTAACACTAGAGATGAAAATAAAACATTAAAAGCCTAGAACTAAGCCCCGGTAGCTAAGCGCTCTGATAATTACATTCGAACGGAAAAGTCCAAAGAAAAAATACGTCTATCCGTCTATTTCTCTGTTTCCCTCGAACTATCTATGATCCATCTATTACATATGATCCATGATTTATCATTAGCGAAGTGAGTGTATTCATTTCTAGAAAGTGTCCAAGTAACCCTTTTTTTTAGGGTTCCGTACCCAAAGGGTAAAAACGGGACCCTAATTCGACCCGGGAGCGAAATTTTCACAGATGATGTATTTCTATTGCCGCTATAGCAACAAATACTATTCATGATAAAACAATAATAATTAAGGAGGCTCCCATACAAAAAAGGGCTTTTTGCATGATATTTCGTTCAACGGGCATTTTCTCATGAGCCGTTATAGGTAGACAGTTGAAATTTTCACAGAGTGTATATTTTTGTTACCGCTATAACAACAAATTATAAAAATACAAAATAAAAATTAAAGGAGGACCCCATACAAAGAACGTGTTTTTTGTTCAATATTGGTACGGAACCCTTCGTGCGCGAGTCCGACTCGCACTTGGCCGGTTTTTTTTTTTTTTGCAGTAGTTGTTGTTGCAGCAACTATAGTTATCATACATAATGTGAAAATTTCAAGTTTTTAATAGAATCTTTGTATAGATTCTGTTTGAATGTGGAAATACCACATTTTAAGGTCTTCGCACATTATAACAACTCAACGGCGATGTAAATTCTGATTATTGTATATTGCCGTGAGTATGCATTTGAGGGATGACGTATATGTTAATTTGAATAAACTCTTGTAAATCAGCAGCATGACATTGTAAACCCACCCGAATCAACGAAATGTGTTACGACACTGAGTAGGCCTTTGGCAATGTTAACCTTTTGAGCGTCCACTGGCAGAAAATTGTGCCGCAGACGCCGAGCAACAAATCAAACACACTACACTTCATAGTACCAAATCACTCGCAAAGCGTCCTAAAAAGGTTACGCATTAAGTTGAGGGTTGAGGCAAGAGTTATCTCCGGTTATGGCCGACGTGGCGGCTTTGGCACGCCTCATAGTTGTCGATCACAATCGACTAGGGCGGTCAAAAGGTTCAACAGCAGACCTGCATTCTTCGATAGCGTTTCGAATACTCTTGTGAGCTCTTAACATAGCCTTCGGGTTCGGGTGAAATCAGAGGTCAGATCTCGACCGCATAAGAGCAAGCGAGATAGATATACACGCGTAGGACATTTTAATAGCTCACGGAAATACAATGTCGAGAACTGGATATGGCATGGTCTATAGAACAAAAATAACCATGAAAAGATCTATAAAACGCTTACACTTGGTCTTCCGTCGTTAGCTAGCTGCGAACGAAAGTTTAACTGTCCACATATTATTGTTAAAACGTTCATTAACTATTATACTTTATTAGGACATTTTCGCTTACCATTTATTGAATAAAAAGGTCAGTTATGGCACCATTGTTTATGAATGTTTGTGCAAAAAGAGTGCTGTGTAAATATTGTAATATATCACGTTTTGTATATCGAGATATGTATCAGGGCTGGCGGCGCCCGGAGTCCAACTTCCACCCACGAGTTTGAGCTCCGGCAGAAGTTGGTCATATCATGCGCATAGATGTAGTTTGATTTTGAGCTGCCCAAAAGTTATTCGAGATCTTTCGATCAATTCAAATGAATAGTTGTTTATTTGTAAACATAGATGACAATAGGTGTAGCAATTTTTGTATCACATTGTCTCGCCATAGCAAATACAATAGGTACAATATACGAAGATTGTGTGTCACATTCACTAGGTTTAATTTCAAAAAATGTTATTAGTAGTGGACGACGAGTGGACGACGCGTCGGTGCATCGTCGAAATAAAACCTAGTTAATATGACATAGGGCTTAAATTTCAATATTTGTCATAGAATCGAGTCGCCGTTGAGTTGCTATAGTGTGCGAAGACCTTTATTTTTATAAACATTGACGCAAAGGTAAATTATGAAAGAAATATGTAATTATACGCTACTGGAGCGCCCTCTGTGTCATATGTGTTTAAAATGCTTATACGCATTAGCTATACCCTAGGATGTGCGTATACAAGTTTTAACTTACAAATACATATCATAAAAGATGTCGGATTTCGCTCGTTTTACACTTCATATCATGTTATGACAATCTCCAGTGTTTGTGCACGGCACTAGAAACTAAAGTAAAATTTATATTGGCTTTCCGAAAGTCCCATTTCATAGCAATTCAAAGATATCGAGTCAAATGCAACGTCCGCGAAGCAATAAAAGAGAATACTATAAGCACGTGAAATTGTGTCTCGAACCGCCAAGAATGGGTTGAAATGAAATGAAATGAAATATGAAATGAAATGAAATAATTTATTCAGTAAGTAGACCACAAGGGCACATTTACAAGTCAAATTCTGAATCTACCGGCGTTTCGCAAGAGGAGACCGCTGTTGAGAAGAAAGCCGAAAGAAATTTCGGTTATTGGGGTTCCGCACCCAAAGGTTAAAGCGGGACCCTATTACTGAGACCATCCTTCTGTCCGCCCTTCTGTCTGTCTGGCAACAGGTTCGCCGCCGGCGCGTGATCGGCTCTCCTGATCATGAATCGCGAACCGATTCAAAACATGTCGAACGATATTTGAATTCTACGACGTGAGTAAACACGTTTCGTAGCTATTTTAATATCGGTAGTATTCTACGTAAAATAGTAAAAATCGTTTTATGTCTTTTTAACAAAGAGATCCATTACCCACCCATTTCTATGTTTCACTCTGTATATAAGATAGATAAGATGCAATATGTCGGCACTGACGGATACGGGTAACCTGTTCTGTCGGCGGCAACCGTCAGCTAACTTGAGGAGGGTACGATTACGGAATATTAATCAACTCCCAAGAAACAGTTCTGGAATGTTTTACTGGCATTTCAAATAATAATATGATAGGCAAATCATATTATTCTTTATCGTATTGTTATTTAAAATGTCACCTCTCAGTGACGTGCCGTGGCACGTTCCGGTAGCGCGTATCTCGTAGATTTGATTTTTAAAACCGGCAAACAGCGACATGACTTACCTTACTCATAAATTAAACATAAATGTTATTGCTATAATAAGATTAATAAGCATACGTGTGCTAACTCGGGCACGCTACATGTTTAATTGAAAGTTCTCAATTACTAAAAACAGTACGATATCATATCTGATATTTTCATCTAGACGGCAATCTTTAATACCGACGAATGTGGGAAAAGATATTGATATACTTACTATGAAAATTATTTAAAATAAACAAATAAATACACTTTTTAATTTGTTTATTGTTTTCATTCTGAAATTAAGAAAAGTATATACCTATATTTATGTTTAGTAACATTTAGATGTTGACAGTAACATTGATAATATTTATTTGTCGATAAAATATTTTTCAATATTACTTTAGTATCAGTGCCCCGAGTTAGCACAGGTATGCTAATAAGTAAAAAAAATACAAGCTCTTTATTGCTGACTGTATTTTTCTTTGAACATTCGCCAACTACTCCCCAAGACAATTCTAAAGAGCCCAAACTTGGCAGGATTTATTATTATTTATTTATTTAATTATTAGGAACGTTACAATTTCCTTAAATCTAAATACACTGTCCCACAAAACCATTGGCTGGTTTGACTGTAGGATATCTGTTAGTGAATCTCTATTTTACAAAGGCATGTATTTAACGCGGCGACAAATTAATCAGATTTAGGGATTTATAAAAAATTAAAGGGGATAGCAAAAATAATAAGTTGGCGACTAATTGCGGAGACTATTAAAGTAAAAAGTAGCAGCTAAGTAATCAATTTTCGGCTTTGTTTCAATATAAACTAGCATCGAGTTATTGTTTTGGCGACTGAATTAACTAATTAAGCGGAAACATGACAGCGGATAAAAAGTTGAAAATGGCCTACTCTAATTGTTCAATGGAGATTACATATAAAATAAATCAAGGTCATAAAAAAATACTTTGTGCGACAATTTAAGAGCTTTAATCAAAGTTGAAAATTGCATGTATAAATAATAATTTTGGTCTATAGTTTTATTTAGTGGCTCTGATTTTGGTCAATTTTTCGTCAGGTGTGATGTCATATTAACACCTATTTTTTATGATTCTATCGTATAGAATACGTTAAAATAAACGTGTTTTGTATGGACAACTTTTTTCTAAACTTAATAATTACCGAGATATGGACTCCTAAAACCGAAAATATTTTTTTGGATATTGTGTCAGACTCTGCCTTAGCTCCGGCGCTGCGGGAAGTGCAGCCCTTCCGCCCTTGCGTGGCAAAGCACGGTCGCCCGTACTCCGTTCCGCAGCTTCGGCTTGTTGGTCGCCTTCGGCGACCAGCCTCAGCCGCTCCGCTCCGCACGGCTCCCGAGCTTTGTCACGGCGGGCGAGGGCTGCTCTCCCTCCGCGCCTCCGGCTTTATATATACACTCTAGGGGTAGGGCAGACAAGACCACGTGGAATCGGGGTTGACAGCTTCGGTTCTGAGGCAAGTCTTATGATAATGCAATGCTTATTTTAGCGTAGCGTGTTTTAGCTAGATTCGGACTAAAATAAGCGTGTTTTGTATGGGCAAAACATTTTTACCTAAAAAACGCTTATCGCCGTTTTCATTAAATTATGGTTTCGAAAACTAAAAAAATAACTCCCCATTACTTTTATATAGTACCCATTTTAATATTTAAGCTGCCAGCAAATCAAAGCCCAAAATGCTTTTTTAGATGGAGACCTGTAGTTGCCACTAATATAAAGTTTGTTATCCTTCTGCTAATATTAGTCGCCAAGTCATTATTTATAGTACCTCACCTATGATTTCAGTAATCTTGTTTATTATTTCTGCTACCTTAAAGTAGCTGCCATTATTTGAATTTTAAAATATCCTTAGTTTAAAGCTCATTTAATATAAATGATTGCCAAAATATTTAATCGCTGACAAGTTATTATTTTAGTTGCAAATAGTTTGCTGCTCTTTAATTTTTCTGTCGCCGCGAAAATAATAAGCCTTTTACAAAGTATGTATTAAGGTATTAGTGTGAAAATAGTTATTTACGATACAAGTGTGGAAGGTAGGTGATTTCAGAAGAGTGTGATTTTTAGTCACGAACGAGGTACGAGCGAGTGATTAAACAAACACGGGTCGGAAATCATCTTACACACGAGTTCCGTACAAAACTTTACTATGCATGTACGAGAAAATAGAAAAAACTTTAATAGTCACAAAGACTGTTTACATTGGAAAAAAAGTGTTTTGATTTGATTTATCCAACAAGAAGCCGTCGTTCACATTTTTTACTTCTTCAATAACATTTTACGGGTTTAAACTCATGATTCGTCACTTTATCTCGCCATTATTGCAGCAGATTTGCACAAAACAACTTCAAAATAAACTAGACATCAATAAAAAATGGCGGAGTTATTTGAAAACCGCAATCGACATATCTACTACTGCGCATGTGCAAAAGTATTTTTTTAATATTCGTCTTATGTCAAAATGGCACAAGCGCGTGTACATTCAGCCAAATTTATTTAATGAATAACGATTTAAAGTTCGTTTATTAATCAAATTTTATATCTAATGTAATTTATGACGTGTTAAATGAATGAATTAATGAAATATTGGTTTTATTGTACTTTTCTACGTGATTATAATCGGTATTTGACTTATTTATCAAACTTTTTGTAAATAATAAAACCTCTTTGCGTCAGGCTGTCAGATACGGCTAGAAATTAAAAAAAAATTGAAAAGTAAAAAGCACTAGTGCGGAAAAGTAGTACTTTCCGCACAGTTTGAATGCCTAGAATACGCTGATCTTTTCGAGCACATGCATTGTAAAGTATTTTTTTAACATTCTATTGAACTTCTTTTTGTTTGGCTCTCGTCGTATTTCCGCCGGTAAACTATTGATTAGGTACGGGTTGCGTTTCTTTAGGATTCTGTCCCCAAAGTAATTGTTTACCCTTGGTACTAATAGTTTTCCGGCAGTCATAGATTTGGTGTTATGTACTGAAACAGGTGAAAGTAAATAAACGATAGATACAAAGTACACAGCTATCGGATACAAGTCTCTAAATCTTGGAATTGAGACAATAATCACAGGGAATGATCAAAAAGCGTGAACTTATTTCAATTTCTTGGATTTTTAGGGTTCCGTACACAAAGGATAAAACATTTCAGGACCCTATTACTAAGACTCCGATGTCCGTCTGTCACCAGGGTGTATCTTATGAACCGTGATAGACAGCTGAAATTTTCACAGTCTATGAAATACTAAAAAACAGAATAAAATAAATATTTAAGTACCATACAACAAACGTGATCCGTTCTCAGGTTTAAACTAAACTTAACCCAGCCTAAGTGTTTGTACGGAACCCTCGGTGCGCGAGTCCGACTAAGCCACCCACGACGGTAGCAAACGCAAACAACATCTCCATAGACGTTCCGACATTCTGGAAAAACTCGTATTTCCTCACTAGTGGGTAAAGCTCACATTTCCAGACGTGTACAGTCGATCTGAATTGGACAGCACTCGCGAGGGATAGTTAGCCGCGCCACGAGTGCGCTGCGGCGTAGATTGTCAATCAGAGAGTATGTATGTCGAAACCGGCTGACATACAACTGTCTGAATTGGGAACACTAAAAAAAATAGCTCATATAGTCAAACCACACTAACTCTTCCTAGCAAATGAACTGTCAAACCAGTGAGTCAGTTAGTATGGTTTGACAGTTCATTTAGTTATAATTTAAAAAGTCCGATTTGAATGCGTTTTTTTTTAATCGAAACCCTTCTCTGTCGAGATGATTCTTAGCTATGTTCCGGTTGGGTCGGGGTTATTTGTAAATTTTGAATTTAGGTTATTTATAACGTTAAACTATTCCTGGTTATGTCAATGTCTATAACAATAACACTCGGGGTACGCTCTAGGGATTTGATATCGATAAAAAAGATATCGATATATTATATTAATACATTTCACATTGAAAGTTCTCGATTACTATTAAATGGTGCGATATCATGTCTAATGAAGTGAATATTTTCATCTAGACGGCAATCTTTAATACTGACGAATATCGAAAAAATATTGAAAGTATACTTACTATGAAAATTATTTAAAATAAACAAATGAATACACGCTTTAAATTGTTTTCATTCTTAAATGAAGAGCAAAAAATATAATATTTTTCTTAAATATATTATTTTATCTTGATTAACATTTAGATGTTGACAGTAACATCGATATATTTAGTTGTCGATAAAATATTATGCTACATTACTTTACAAAGGTACGCAAAAGTATGAAATAATATTATATTTTCAGTAAAGACCTTCGTTCCGTTCCAACCTGTATGTCCACGATTAGGACCAAGACATCGCTCAAATGGCTACATGTCAATGCGAATCGAATCAGCCCCGGTTTGTGCGGCCGCCGGTCCAACACGCGCCGACTCATTCGATTATATGCCGTAGATTTACATCCGGGGTAATTGCGAGCCAGCGTTGGATAAAATAGGAAATCCTGGACTCATATGATTGCCATGCGAAGAAGAGATCGTGCTTTTAGATGTTTTAAACGCAACCGTACTGACGAAAACTGGAGCCTTTTTAAAATTGCCCGTAATCGTTGCAATCAGATGGTGCGTTCAGCGAAGCGGCGGTTTATTCATGACAATGTATCCTCATCTTCTATGGCGGATGTCTGGAAATTTCTTAAGTCTCTTGGCCTAAGTAAACCCACTAATGGTTTCGATGGCATTTCTTTCTCTTTAAATGATTTAAACAGACATTTCTCCTCAGCTCTCTCCGTTGACAATCACGTCAAAACTATTACTCTCTCGGATATCTCTTCACTTCCCCCACTTGCTACTGATGCCTTTTCTTTCTCTCCCACTTCTGAAACAGATGTGAAACAAATAATTTTAGCTATTAAATCTAAAGCCGTTGGATATGATGATGTCGGTCGCTATATGATCGTATCTGTCTTGGACAGTGTACTCCATGTAGTAACCGATATTATCAACTCCTCGTTTGGCAGCGGTGAATTCCCCTTACTCTGGCGGAAAGCTTTTGTAATTCCCTTGCCGAAGATTACTAATCCATCTTCACTCAACAATTTTAGACCCATATCTATACTCCCCTTTTTGTCGAAAATCGCTGAAGCGGTGGCTCATAAACAACTTTCGTGTTATATTTTCTCTAACCAGCTTATGAGCCCCTTTCAATCCGGTTTTCGGCCGAGTCATAGTACTTGTACTGCTCTCCTTAAGGTAACTGAGGATGTCAGGCGGGGTATGGAGAATCAGTTGGTCACGGTACTAGTTCTTATAGATTTTTCCAACGCATTTAATACCGTTGATCATGACATTCTTCTTGCCCTTCTTGAACATCTCAATGTATCTTCTTCTACCCTTAGATGGTTCTCTTCGTATCTTCGAGGTCGTCAGCAGGCGGTCCGGGTTGATCGGTCCTTATCTGACTGGTGTGACCTTGCCACTGGCGTACCTCAAGGAGGTATCCTTTCACCACTCTTGTTTTCGACTTTTATAAATTTCATCACCCCTGACTTCCGCTGTTCGTACCATCTCTACGCTGACGATTTGCAACTTTACGACCAGTGTAAAGTGGCTGACCTCCAGACTACCATCGACAGATTAAACTTGGACCTTCAACATATACAACAATGGTCCGAAAAGTTTGGCCTGTTTGTCAATCCATCAAAATGTCAGGCCATTGTCTTTGGTAGCTCCCACCAGATCGCTAGAATTAACCACGACGCTCTTAAACCAATAAGTTTTAACGGCACGCCTATCCCTTTCAGCTCCAGCGTGAAAGACTTGGGCATTTACTTGGATTGCACACTAAGTTGGAAGGTGCAGGTAGCTGAAATTAGTAGGAAGGTTATAGGCTCCCTCCATGCTCTCAACAAGCTTAAGCACTTTTTACCTATTAAGACCAAGATCCTGCTAGTTCAGACGTTAATTTTACCTATTATTGACTACGGTGATGTGTGTTATCCGGACTTAACCGAGGAGCTTCTGAATAAATTGGAGAGACTACTAAACAATTGCATTCGCTTTATCTTCTGTTTACGTAAGTATGACCACGTGTCTTCTTACCGTTCTCAGCTTGGCTGGTTTCCTATCCGTCAACGACGTGAAATTCGCATGCTTTGCACTCTTTATTCTATTCTCAAGGACCCGAACTCTCCCGAATATCTTAGAAACTTCTTTCACTATTATGGTGTAACTCTTAACCGTCAATTTCGCTCTTCTGGCAATTTATCTCTCTCAATCCCATATCACCGAACTAGTTTTATGTCCAAATCCTTTACCGTCCAAGTGTCTCGCCTTTGGAACCGCCTTCCCCTCAAAATCAAGCAAGTCCCGAACAAGTTTGCTTTCAAAAAAGCTTTATGTCATCTATTTGTTGGCAGAAATGTGAACTCATAGCTTATCTGATTACTTTGTTCATCTGTATTTATTTATATGTATATATATATTATATATATATTTATATTGTGTGTATATCCTATAGGAATATGTATTTATCTAAGTATATATCTTTTGAAATTGTTTTAATTTAGTTGCACCGCCCACAAATTATCTGCTTAGCCCAATGGTTGACTGGTAGAGAATGCCATATGGCATTAAGTCCGCCTTTTGTACGATAAGTTCTTTCTTTTGTGCAATAAAGATTAAATAAATAAAATAAATAAATTGCTACATGGGAAAAGTGAAAGTTTATATTATACTTGAAAATGCCCGCGAACTTCATCCGCCTGGAAGAAAGTCATAACCCATTTATTTACGTAGTCGGATAAAAATGACCGTAGCCATCTGTGGATGGCGGCAATTTCTTTCGTATAATCCTTAATGTAGTTGGGTAAAAAGTATGACAGGTATAAAGTTTATGAGTGTGTTTGTGTACCTATATGTTTGTTACTTCTTCACACTCAAACGGCTGGACCAATTTTGATAAATTTTGGTACGAAGCTAGCTGACACCCTGGATTAACACAGGCTACTTTTCATCCCAAAAAATGGTGTGTTTCCGTGAGATGAGCGAGTAACACCGCGAGGCACAGCTAGTAAATCATAAAAAAATGCAAATCTAGGAAAACCGGTCGCAATTAAACCATATTTATTTAGCTATTACTGATATTGAACAAACAGCCAAAGTTTATTCAGTTTCAGCTGTTGCGGGTTCGTGTAACAGGGTAAATCGAAATAATTTATTGGCTACATTCAAACAGTGTATTGGTAAAATACGGCGTCAGCTACTTTTCGCGTGTCGGTAAATGATGTGGTTCCGCCCATAAAAGCGGTCGATTTGGCTTACAGGTAACAATGTAATGTTTTCATTGTATAACCTAATTGCTGCGTAATGTAACTATATTTTGCTACAGTATTACCAATAGAAGTGTAGATTGTTTTTTGAGGATGTCCTTCGATTCTATTTTTTTATAGGTATCTGTCTAGGTATAACTAACTACATTTTAACTGCTCATAAAAGTCAGAAATGACCGTCTAAGTCCAATATTCCTACGGAGCGCTAAAAACGCTCCATGCAAATGGCCATCTACATGTGACGTCATTTGTTAATTGGGTACCAATATTTGTATGGAGACAATAAGTAATTGTTCATTTTCACCGTGAAAAAGTACGTTTAAGTTAGTTGTTATACAATTATTGTTTTGTTACATTATGAGGATTCTGAAAACAATTTTAATTTGGATTTATAAATAAAATCATATTTGCGTGCGATGACTTAAATTTCAATTTATTATTTTCTGTTTAAGTTTCTTTATTTTGTGACGGGTCCGTAATGTTTCATATAATGTCAGATAAACTAACATACAGTTGATATACAATCGATTGATATAAAGTTGTTTCATATAATGTAACGTTTCATATAATGGTTTTTTCCTATATTTTGCTTTTCTCTAATTATCGATTGATATAATAGGCTAAATGACATAATTGACAATATGCATAATTATACTTTCGTATAACATATTTATCACATAAATTTGTTTAACATACATACTATTTATAATAATAGCGTTTTCATATACCTAAATACTGCCTTAAGGTGAAATAGGTAATGATAGGAATCGTAAGCCAAGTCGGACCTGCGCGGCTCGCTCGCTTCGCTCGCTCGTTAGGGTCGCAGTTCAACCTAACACTCCTCCTCGCTTCGCTCGTCGTCGTACCTAACTTAAGCCAAGTCGGACCTGCCTTATGGTGTAATAGGTAATGTTAGGAATCATAAAGCCAAGTCAGACCTGCGCGGCTCGCTCGCTTCGCTCGCTCGTTAGGGTCGCAGTTCGACCTAACACTCCTCCTCGCTTCGCTCGTCGTCGTACCTAACCTAAGCCAAGTCGGACCTGCCTTAAGGTGATATAGGGGGTGACAGCCTAATATATCTAGTGGGAACCACCTTTTTTGGTTATAGTAAAATCAACTTATATCTTCTGTAGTTTATAGCATTGACGAATTATATCAAGTAAGTCATTATGATAAATACGTTTTATACCAAGTAATAAATATAGTAAATGTACATTATACTAAACGTAATTATACCTATAAACCATTATATCAATTGTTACATTAGATCATTTGAAAATTATCTAAAACAATATTATACCATTCGTTACATTATACAAAGCAATGGTATATCAAACCAAAATAGATAAAGTGAAGTTATATGAATTTCGGGCACCCTTTTGTGACATAGTGAGCTAATTTTGCTTATATAACAACAACTCAAGGCCTTTCAACGCCTTCCACCCTCCATACTTGCAGTGTTATGCTTATGCCTCTCTCTCATTCACTTATTGTTAGCTGTACTGTATGTAGAACGGTTTGAAAACGGTACAAAAGTCTAGAACAATAAGTATTCACTATATAGTCGCAGGCCGCCATTTTTAATTTGTCTTCTCCTACACACGGCGTAGAAACCTGGGCTACTGGTATTAGCAGTGTAATTAAGAACAGCAAGGAAAGCCGAAGGGCTGCTGTCCCATTCAATCTCGTGTCATATGCAATTTGAATGAGTGGGACGTTGCGATACGAATTTCGATTTCGACGGAGTCTCCTGGGCGTTCCTGATTAATTTAATTTTATCTAGGCACCGACAGACGATACAATTTAAATATGAACGCGCGTCCAATGTACTTTACTAAAGATTCATTAAGTACAATATAATTATTCACTTAATTCTTTATTTAATCGTATGGCGTAAAAAACATTACAAGAAATCGAAATATATACAACAGTTATATCACAAATTGATATCCAAGGTTCTTAGCCATTTAGCCGCGTCAGTTGTGAAGGAGAACAAGTCTTCGGGGTTTCCAGGGTAGGCTCTGAAGGGGCATTCCTGTACTATATGATGGACAGTTTGAGATTCGGCACCACAGTCGCAGCTGGGCGAATAGATCCAGCCGCAGAGATGAAAATTACACATAGTAAATTTTGGCATAATGTATGTAAACTTAGGACTATCGTGAGTTATAATAGTAGTTTATGTGACTGTACATAATGAAGGGTATTAAACACGAGTGTGGGTTTATGAAACGAGCCGAAGGCAACAAGGACGCAACTAAACGGTGGCCGCCGTGTTGATACTTTAATGTTCTGCCGTACCATATCGTTGGTGCGCGGGGGTCGCATTACATGCTCCGTCTAGTGGGGGTTGTCTGTAAAGCCGGGAATACACACGCCTGTAACTCGCACACTTGCATACCAGCTCCTTGTACGTGCCACCTATTGTCATGTGTATACATTAACTGGCATGCCTGTATCTGGCAAGCAAGTAGATTGCAAGCAATTTGATTTACTAGCATGCAATATGAGGGAGGGGCCGCGGGGGGCTGCCAAACCGGCATGAGTGAACGCACGCGACAGCTACAGGCAATACAGGCATGCCAGTAGCGAAAAGAGTTGTCGATGGGGTGCACGCTTATTTTTCTTTTGTGTTCGCGTCAAGTTTTTGTTTGTATCTTTTGAATTCATCATGTCACGATGGGGAGATGAGAAGACGATACAATTTATACAATTGTACAAAGAATACCTCTCTTTATAAAAATAAAATTGCCCGCGACAATGCTTTTTTCCCAAATTTTCCTATTCAAAAATTCAAAATTCAAAAAATTCCTATTCCTTCTCTTCTTTTTTTCTCTCATCAATTTAGCCACACATTGTATTTTTAGTACTATTTAATTCGCTTCGAATGTTTTCCATTGCAACCTCAACGTGAAACTGGTGAAACTAGAATGCAAGTGTGCCAGCTACAGTTATGTGTATACGGCTCAGAAATACAGGCATGCAAGGAAGCAAATTGCATGCAAGTTTAACTTGCAAATGTATTCACTGTGGGTCAGTTACTTCTACATGCCATTAACTAATATGCAAGCTACAGATCCGTTTTACAGGCATGTGTATTCTTAGCTTAAGTTAAAGTGAGCTTACTCGCTAGCGACAGCGTAAACGATTCGCATGGAGAATAGTGCAGCGCCCAAGCGGTTACTTTGTAGAACTACAATTCTCCATACAAATCGTTGAACAGTCGCTAGCGAGTACTTTGTAGAACTACAAGTCACCATACTAATCGATCCCGCAATCGCTACACTGAAAAAATAAATAGCTCAACTAGTTGAATTACTTAAGAAATAGCCAAATTGTGCTTAGTAGTTACAAAAATTATGCTAATTTTACAAAACTTTGTTTGGTTATTTCGATTGTTTCGGGTTAAATCGTAAAGGTTCGTGTTTTCACATAGACAGATACAATATTTAAATCAATGTAACATAATATTTCATTTGTAGTATGTATTAATTAAATCAAGCCGCATCTGTGTTATTCATAGGCCTCCTGTAAAAAAAATCATTTTGGCAGTTGGTTTACAATTATGTTATAGACTGTAATATCCTAATAGGATGTTATGAATATGCAGCAATATCTTGTGTTATTTGTAGTTCCGATCCCTCCCGATAATTGCCGAGAATTTCCGAGTAAAGTAGAGATAATCGCACTATAACTAGCAGCTATAACATTTGGGCTACTCACTACTGTTACCAAACCATTTTTTTTTTTAGTGAACCGGGTATGGTAATCGTAAACTCATAGCAAGGGCACTGACAACCTCAGCCAACTGCGTCGTCCTACCCTGTATCACTATCGGGTTAAAATTATATTTTGCGTGTAAAATTCTATACTTCGAAAGCATCAATTTACGTGTAAAATTGAGTTATCCGCGTGTCAAACACGACGCGTGAAACGATATATCCGCGGCGGACGTGTGAAATCCGAGCCATTTTAATATCATTTCTCGATATTACCAAATTACTGGTTTCCCCAATATTAATATTGCCGGTATTTAACTTATTTCGACGAATGTTTAATTTCGCTGAATTTTTATTGCTCTGTAGTTCAGACATTACACTATAATATTATAAAGGTGAAAGTTTGTGAGTGTGTTTAATGTCAATGTTTGTTTCTTCTTCACGCTAAAACGGCTGGATCAATTTTGATAAATTTTGGTATAAAGGTAGCTGACACCCTGGATTTACACATAGGCTACTTTTTATTCCGAAAAATGTAGTGTTCTCGTGGGATGAGCGGGTAACGCCGTGCAGCACAGCTAGTTTTTAGGGTTCCGTACCCAAAGGGTAAAAACGGGACCCTATTACTGAGACTTCGCTGTCCGTCCGTCCGTCCGTCTGTCACCAGGCTGTATCTCAAGAACGGTGATAGCTAGACAGTTGAAATTTTCACAGATGATGTATTTCTATTGCCGCTATAACAAATACTAAAAATATAATAAATATTTAAGGGGGGCTCCCATACAACAAAGTTGTTATAGATTATGGTACGGAACCCTTCATGCGCGAGTCGGACTCGCACTTGCCCAATTTTTAATCTACATTAAGCATATGACAAGAAAATTTCCTATTAGCACACAAAGACATCGATAGATAGTGAATTTTAGAGCCACCGATACTTATATTTTGTCCCGCTCAGTGGATGACTTTAAACAGTAAAGTTTGAAAGAAAAACGAATAGAAAACAGCAGGTACTGGAAATTGCTCTGAACTTTGCGAGCTTCACTATACGATGCAGCTAAATAGGTAGCCTCATGGAGGACAAATTTTTACGCCAATTTCTTTGCTGATAGGGTTCAGCTTGTGCCTCACATGGCTCAATGTTTAAATTTAATTTTATTTGAAACTAGCAGGTGCCCGCAACTTTGTACGCGTTTTTTATATCGTAGACGCGTAAAAAGTATAATATGAACCATCTTTGGATGTCCAGCTACTCTTGTACCAAAATTGAAACCTACGGTTTGAATATTTCATTGATAACTTTTATTACATACTTAAACTAAAAACATTGACAAAATTCACGCAGAAAACTGGCTTTCCCAACTTATTTTCGACTGCACTACTATTAGAACTACTATCTAGAACTCAGGGAAAAGTATTCACTTTACAAAGATGATTGAAATCATCAATATACCTAATATTTGTCATAATGAATGAGGCTTATTGGCATAGATACTGAGAGAGAAATAAAAACCCTTTAAAAATAAATTTAAATTAATCGCGTATTTTACTTGCACATGCAAACGTGTCTGTAATCAAACAGGCAGGTAACACATTCTGCAAACCATTAAACTTCCGCGCCGAGGGTATTTTGATTGTAAAACTTTTAATAACGCTTTAATTTCCGCTTTTATGTTGATCAGTTTTGTAATTACTTTTTTGGTTTGTTTTAGATTTTCTTTTTTAACTCATTCGTACGGTCTCATACAAAGTTAAGGAATACTGTTATAAGGTTCTAAAGTGTATTGCGTGTACGTAATAGATTTTTTTTTTACTGAAAAATCTGACCGTCTGACTGGTTAAAAACTATAATTAAGTTAGGTATATAGTATTATCGATTTAACCCCTAATGTATTAATTTTTTTAAAACGCGTGGATTAGAAGATTCTACAGAATTCTTTATTTTATGCCTTTACAAAAAGCCTCGAATTTTGAAATTTTCCCAAAGTGTGTATTGTATTATAGAAAAATAATAAATTAATAAATATTAAAGAACATTCTTACATAAATCGACATAGTCCCAAACTAAGCAATGCTTGTAGTATGGACGTACGAGACGACGATATACATAATATATAAATACATGACCCAGGAACAAATAGACGAGTTCACACACAAATATTTGCCATGGCTGGGATTCGAACACAGGACAGCTCAGTATGCAGGTGTACCACATCCTGCGTCAACATTGTCATAAAATTTTATTGAAACAAATGATATGACTTAAACCAAGTTGAAAATAAAATGTTGTAGGAGCATACAAATAATTGATTGCCTCTCTCAATTTTGCTTGTAATAGTTGTTATCTGCATGGTTCCGGCTCGCGCTTGACCGGATTTAAAAATACACAACTTTTTCAACAAAACGCCCGAATTTTCGCGCTAAGTAACAGGTATAAATAACTAGTATTTCGTCGCGAAGACTTTGATATTAGTTCCGTGAAAAACTGGAAAACTTCGAATGAGGTTTCCGCGAGCTGCGGTGCGGAATGCGGAAGCCCGGGATACTGTTCTTCTTTCCTGGATATATTTAATACTATAGTAAACTCAAACTTTGCCTTCTAATGAAAAAAAGTCATAACCCTTTTTTCTTCATAGCTGGGACTTTACGGGGAGCGCATTTTTTCACACAAATCGTTAGCCATAACTGGGTGGATCAACTGTTTTCTTGTTATTATTCTGTCTAGTCACTCGGGAGACAAAGGTGATTAAACTTTTAAGAAAATTGTTGATAATTGTGATATTGGTATTTTCAAGAGATAGTTTAAATAAGAATGGGCTTATAACTGCTGCAATTACAAAAAAAATTGAATATTGCCGCCGAAAATCTTAGTTTTAAAGAGTAACGCAGGAGACATCACCATGGCAACGAGCAACAGAAAGAAATTGATTGACCCAACTCTGAATTTATTAACTTTTCATGAGTTTTGAGAGGAAAACCATTAGCTTAGGTTAGGTTAGGTTTGTATAATAACAATCCTGAAAAGACAATTATGAATAAGAATTAGATGCAGCGTGGGAAGGCCCCCAACAAGGACCGACGACCTGGAGGAGGATCGCGGGCAGAAATTGGATGAGGGCGGCGCAAAACCGATCGTTGTGGAGAACTTTGGGGGAGGCCTTTGTCCAGCGGCGGACGGCTATCGGCAAATATATATACGATACGAAGCCGGCAAGCCCTTTTACTTTCGTCACACACATATGCAGTGAAATAAAATATACACCACTTAAAGAAATATGATTCAGCTGTTAAGCCGCCTGTTCGTGATGAAGACGCCATATGTTAAAAAAATACTTTCCGGCTTAGGCCTTTAATTTTGTATGAAATTCCCTAAAAGTTATCCCGAGTTGTTCCGCCGGAAACGTTATACCTATAACGCACGTTATGAGGCCATTTCATTGCATGTTTGAGAATATATTTTTATAAAATGAAGGCCGAATTAAAACAACTTTAAACATAAACATGTATGAAATTTAAACGCAATTTAGTTTTGCTATGTTTTTGTAAGATTCAATAATAATAAATAACAAATATTATGTTCATTTAATGAACCATTTTTACGGTACGTTTGTGGCATGTTCAAATTTAAATTGATCTCCACGATATTTTATCGTTGCAGTTTTATAATGTAACTACAAAGGTGCGTACGAACTAGGCGTAACTACGCTACGCGACCAAATGTATAAAATTGTATGTCGCGCCGCGTAGTTCCGCTGACGCGTAGTGCGTTCTATCCCATACAATTCCGTAAAAATTATATTTGGTCGCGTCGCGTAGCGTCGCTCCGCTGCCGCGTAGTTACGCCCAGTCTTACTTTAAATTACCCTCTACTTCGTCCAGGTAGAACGTTTTCCTTCACCTTAAGTAGTCGGGTAAAAAGCACCTACAACCATTTTTGGTTATCCAGCTGAAAAAAAAAGGTTAATTAATTAATAATTTAATCCGTCCTGCCGTTTCGGCGTGGCGGGTGGACAAAGACATTTTTGGCAACAGATGAAGTTGTTTGGGTTGAGCCAACCGCCCATACCAAACCTGCACCGTGGTGATAAGACATTGAAGTATGAGCTTCCATAGAAATGATTTTCAATACAATTTTAGAGAAAAACTTAACTAACTATTTTGGCTCAGTGACTGAAACAGGACCTTAGCATCCGAAACGATAGCACGTCACTTGTCCTGATCCTGTGCAGTTTCTCACCAGTTTACGGCTTGGATCTTACGCAGATCCACCTCCACCACGTCTCCCCAGCGGTACGTGGGATGACCGACCCGTCCTACACCAAGTATGCTGTTTTTGTCGCGCGATCCTCTTCCATTCTTTGTAGGCGACCGAGCCAACGAAGAAAATAAGCAAAATTCTATTATAAATTCATCGATTCAACCTTGACTAATTATTGTATCTTTTTACAGGTACACCAAGAAAAATCAAGTCGCTCAACTTCGTTAGCAGAGGTAAGATAATTGATAAGGTATTTTTATTTATTTTAGGTTTATTTTAAAACTCATTCTAGCTAATCTATTACCATATTCCTTATTACCCTTTATATTAGGTAACGTCCGCTATAGTAGCGTAAACCAACATGTTTACATTGAAGTGAAAGATTGAAAAATTCATTAAGCAATGCAAGAATCAACTGCTGAAAAATTCAATGGCACTCGCATCAGTGGTCCAATAGGTTGTACGCGATTGAGGTAGATGTATATAATTGTTTTTTTGTTATAGCGTAAAAAGTAGGCATTGTATAGTGCTTTTCTCAAACATATGCAACGAAATAAAAAAATACACCACTCAAAAACGTTTAAAAAAAATTACTTTCCGGCCTAGGCCTTCAATTTTGTATGAAATACCTTTACATTTATATCTCGAGTTGTTCCGCCCAAAACGTGATACTTCGAAGCCTGTTATAACGCACGTTATGGTGACACTTCATAGCATGTTTGAGAAAGGGGACATCACAACACACAGTTGTGAACTGCATCACGAGCACGTTGCATCTTCGTAGCGATAAATCAGTCGACATGGCTCTAAACAAGCGACTAACTGACATTACTCGCTGTCGCGCCGGCACGGACGACACAACCTCGCTAATAGGATCTGCGTGTTTCTAAAGTAAGTACCTAATTAGAATTACACCAATGACAACACTTCCGTCGCCATACTGTAGGAATATTCATTTATTGTTAACTTCAAAACCTTGTACGAAAGAGCGAATGCCACAAGTGTCAAACTTAAAAGGAGGATTCGACAAATTTTTGTAATTGACATGTAGTTGCAAATAAATAATTTTGAATTTTGTTTTTTTTTTTTTATATATAACGCCGGCCATATAGTTGCAAGTTCTTTTTGTTTTTGAACTGCTATCTCTTGGCTTCTTGCTCGGTGTGTGTGAATTTTTAGTGTTTAATGTTTTATAACCCATATATTCGCTTTTTTTAGGGTTACGAACCACAAAAGGAAAAAACGGAACCCTAGGTTGCAGGAACACTTTGTTGTCCGTCCGTTCGTTTGTCTGTCAAGACAATTTTAATAAATGAAAAGTCACAACCCTATTATTTGTTTCTCCGTAGTATGGTAGAAAGTATTTTATAATCATTGGTAGATGTCTAGCTACCGTGTACTAAAAATAATTGGAATTGGTCAACCGTTTGCGTAGCTGTGATGACTGCTCAAAGACAAAATACACGAACATACAAAAAATAACGGAATATTTTTTTGCGATTCAGTGACCTTCATGTACAAGCTGCCTCTGACAGTGGAGCTTTAAATGTGAAGTTCGATTCCACTAACTTAAATGATCTAATTTTGTTTTATGACATAAAAAAATATAAAATTTATCAGACCAGGCAATTTGAATCGTTAAGTCACAGTATCTTAAATTGCGATTATACATTTGAAATTTAACGTCAAAGATGAAGATTTAATATCAGTATGCTGTCCATTTAGCATTGGATTGCATATATTAAAAATAACATTTAATTTGTATGAAAAAATCAAACTAACCCTAGATGTCGCAAAATGGAAAAGAAACCCAGGTTCAAATCTCGGTGCCGTTAATAATCTTATAAATTCTATTTAAATAATAAATACAAAAGTTGATCAAAAAATATGTTTTACGCGTGTAATTAAGGGGTAAGACTGGATATATTTAAAAAAAGTAGCAGACCAAAAGATGCTCAGTTTGGAGAGTACAATTAAAACTTGCATTTAAAGCCCCATTGTCAGACCCTGTATTTAGCATATTTCACTTAATTCGTTATAAATGTTATAATATATTATCCAATGTCATTCCATTAACACAATGTTATAATAGTATAGATATATTCAAGGCGGCAGCGTCAGTAATACTAGTTAGTTCTTGTTTCGAGTCTTGTGACCTAATTTATCGCCGTGTACGAAGCGAGCTGTAGTGTGCTAGTGATGCAATTCACAAACTTGTGTTATGGAATCCTTTTATAACGAGGTAATGGCCGCCAAAAATTGTACAGTAACGATTGTGAATTGGCAACTCACTTTTTTTAATCGTGGTTTGAACTGTATAGAGCTGTTTAGCCCTCACTGAGCCTAACTTTGTGTGGGAGTAGGTATAACCCGCTAATTGTACAGTCAACCAATTTGATTCCTAAGCCATTTCGTACCTTGTCACAGTGAACGCCAATATGAAAGACAAGGTTCTATAGTGGCCTAGAAATCAAATTGGTTGACTGTACATCACATCTGCCTACCACGATCTTAAATAAAATATTGCGGCCTTTATTTTTTGGTACGTATATACTAGGGAATGCAAACCGATAATTTTTTCTATACAAATTACCGGTAAACCGATAATCCGGTAATTTTCGTACAAAATTTTACCGGTTTGCATTCTCCAATATACACCCCAACTCATGATATTAAGACGCTATGTGGGACATTGCGCCAACATTTTATCCCGTATCCCTATTGGACACGGTAGGGTGGTTTTCATGATGGCGTCGGGTTCGCTATTTCAGGCGGCCTTTTAATCTTTCTTTATCTTGTGTATCTTGTGCTGCGTTCTAGGTAAACTGAGAAGTCAATCTTTTTCTTTATCGTGGATAATTTATATTTATTCAAAAGAATTCAAAATTATTAAATGACTTAAGAGGATTCACTGCAAATTTTCCTTTCTCGACGCCAAAACTAAACCAGTCGTAACGAAATTTTGGCAATTGACTGAGAAGGAAATGTTCTGTGTCGGACCGTTTAATTTCTGCGATAGATACAATACTACTAGTTACGCCCGCGGTGTTACCAACTAATCCCACGGGAACACTACATTCGGGATAAAAAGTAGCCTATGTGCTAATCCAGTAACAATAATCTCTTGCAACATTTAAAACCCTCGTCAAAAAACACTATTTGTCTCTCCCTTAGTACACTGCAATAATAATCGCTCCTTTAACTTTGTGGCTCATACTGTTTTTGTTTTATTTATTACTTTACAATATATTTATTTATTATGTCTAAGTATTTATGTAAGTATATCTGTATATTTTTATTTATGTACCTATGTTTATTACTTTTGTCTTTTATGGTAGTCGTTCATTTAGTCCTATTATTATTATGCACCACCTACTAATTTCAAACATTAATTTTCAACTACTCCGCTACCTGAAGGTTGTCTGGAAGAGATCGCTATTTAGCGATAAGACCGCCTGTTGTTTACCTCTGCCTGTTATTTTAATGTATCTCATGTTGTGTTGTATATTCCTTTATGTTGGAGGTGTGCAATAAAGAGTATTTGTATTGTATTGTATTGTAATCCAGGGGGTCAGCTACCTTCATATCAAAATTTATTGAAATTGGTCCAGCCGTTTGAACGTAAAGAAGTAACAAACATACACAAACACACTCACGAACTTTCACCTTTATAATATTAGTGTGAATTGTGTAAAAAGTGTCCGGTTTTGGCCTAAATTTCGCTCCAAACAGACACTAAGTACAGTCCGACCAAAAAGAGTAGAAATTAATAAGTGGCAAAACTATAGTGTTCTAAACAATATAAGAAAACGAGGACGACATTACAGTATTGCCACTTTATAATTTCTACTTATTTTGGTCGGACTGTACAGAAATCTATAATTATAAGCAGTAAGTACGAAAATCGAAACGGTCCGTCATAGAAACTGTCCTTCTCCTTCAGTTTGCTTGCCCCTTAATATTTAATTTATTTTAAATTTAAAAACATTGAACAATCAAGTAGAAGTTTAAAGAAATTCCAAAATTGACAGCCTAAATATACAACCATATTACGATTTTAAAATATTAAATTTGTTTCCCATTCACAAAATCGGTTTCAGCAAAACCGCAGCTCCATCTGGATTTATCCGGATTTTAACCGGAACACGGAGCAATTGCAGTTTGTGGCACAACGAGATACTCGGTAATTACCGCATCCGAAAATACGCGGGTAATCTTATTGGAGACGGGAATGGATGTGGTAATATTTGTCGAGCGACGGGTTTTGCGGAGTTCTGATTAAATATTATTAAAGTCCGTCGAATAAATACGGTAAAACCGTGAAACCTAATAAAGACGGCTTTTTCTGTGTGTACAGAAGTGTGGATTGAGTTTATTTTCTGTTAACGATACTTTTTATTTAAAGATATACGGGAGAAAACTATTTTTATAACTTACTATTAGCTGCGCCGCACGGTGTTACGTGCTCATTTCATGGGGACGCTACATTTTTTTGGGATAAAAGTAACCTGTATTAATCCAGGGTGTCAGCTACCTTCATACAAAAAAATATCAAAATTATTCTAGCCGTTTGATTGTGAAGAAGTAACAAACATACACGTAAACACACTTACAAACTTTCGCCTTTGTAATATTAGTGCGATATAAGTGTTTCTTGCGACGTACTTGGGCAAATTTTTATTTTGCTGTCGATTTTTTTTTATCATATTTCAATAAAATTTGGTCAGTTGGTAAAGTTGCTTCTTCTGACTATGGCAAGCCCAATTTCACGATATGTCCTACAAATTTTTCTCCATTGAGTTACACAAAATGTATTAGACAAACTCAATGGATAATTTTGTAGGACATATCGTGAAATTGGGCTTACATTGTTCAGAATAAGCTACTTTACCAACTCACCAAATTTTATTGAAATCTAAGTAAAAACGAAATCGACAAAAAAATAAAAATTTGCCCACTTAGCAATAAAACTTTTACAATTGCATTTTCCTTTCGAATGGTCGGTAACAAATACGAACAACAAAATTTCAACGTAATATAAACAGCTTAATACTATTACAAAATTCTAGATTGGTATGGATGATTAGTTTTCAAAGGAGAGGGGTCATGATATTAGGAAAATCTCAACAACGTGATGCAGGATCGTCTTTATCAGTGACTGCTACCCTTACACCAGCGCGGCAACTTTTTCACTGATTATTTGATCAACGCTCCGCTCTAATACATTTCGGGCCGTTCCTGACAATTTCACGTGAGTGTAAACCGTAATACAATACTTATTAAACTTTATACACACCTACGGTAATAAATAAATAAATAAAAAATAAATATTATGGGACAATCATACACAAATCGACCTAGTCCCAAACTAAGCAAAGCTTGTTCTATGGGTACTAGACGACGATATACATGATATATAAATACATATATAGATAACATCCATGACCTAAGAACAAATATTCGAGTTCATCACACAAATATTTGCCCCGGCCGGGATTCGAACCCAGGACCGTCAAGTCAGTAGGCAGGTGTCTGCAAACTGCGCCAACCACGTTGTCAGAATAGAACTAAGAAGGTTTCGAATTCATGGTCCGTCTCAGACACAGATGCGATCGCATTCTAGTACTCGTATATTAATAAAAATAAACCGTCCAGAAACGTCAAACTCTTTGCCTCCCAACGAGAAAGGCATTGCATCGTATCCAATACTTTAACTCGACGCTAGAACAATAAAACTCATCGACGACGGGCCGGCCGACTAGGTTTATTCTGAAAATGTTCTTCCCGCCCGAATGGAGCATGTTTATTTCATTTTCATAAATTTAAGAGCCAAGCTCTTGTCGGTGGAGAAATTTCCATGCATCTCGTTCTTGCGCTATTTCTTTGACAGCCTGGCACGACACGACGTTTACCTTTTCCTTTATTTGGTCCATGTAAGGTCCTTGGTCTTCCTCTTCCTCTCTTTCTCCTCCCTTTAATCTTTATATATCCGTCATGTCGCAGCAGGTGGCCTATAATTTTTCCTCTTCGGTTCTCCATCGTTTTTAGAAAACACCTGTCTTCGTTCATCATATCGACTACTTCCTCTTTGACCTTTTTATAATGTTATCGCCTCGTTTTAAAAAAATCGGAAACAGCGCACCTACGTCCGCGACGCTAAATCTGACCTCGAGCCAATTGGCAACTGTGCGGTCCCTCAAGGGTCTGTGATGGGAAATAACCTATTTTTGATAATGGTTAATGACATCACAGTCGGTTGTGGTGATGCCGAGTATGTTATGTTCGCCGACGACACTTGCATTATAGTTAACGCAGATAACATTGCAAACTTAATAATAAAATTGCAGTTAGTAATGCATCAAATAACAAAATGGTTCACAGCGAATGGTATGTTACTAAATGTAGACAAAACAAATATTATTCATTTTAAATTAAGAAAACAACCATTGCCACTAAATATAGTAGTAAACAACATTGATGTTCCACAAGTAGATGTACTAGATATCTGGGCTTCGTGATTGACTCTGGGTTGACGTGGGCTCCACATATAGACCTCGTATGTGACAAGCTGTCCTCGGCCTGCTATGCGCTATCCAGATTAGCACCCACGCTAACACCTGAAAACCTAAGAAAAGCCTACTTTGGCTACTTCCACTCAATCTTAATTCAGGGTGTTGATCTGTGGGCCACAGCCGCGGGCCGAGACAGGTTGTTTAAAATGCAGAAGCGAGCGGTACGGATAATCGACGGAAAACCAATCGATCACCCAGCTCGAGATATATTTATAAAACACCGTATTTTGACTTTGCCATGCGTCTTCATACTGACTGCGTGTAAACATGTCCGAGCTAACTTGACAGATTATAAAACCTATGGTGAAAACAGACAGAGTTCACGCAGGCGGCATCTCTTGGTGGCTCCGGGCCGACGACTGGCGAAAGCGCGCGGGACGCTCAGCGTCATCGGTCCCAACCTTTACAACTGTGTGCCTGATGACATAAAAAACGCTCCTAGCGATGCTGTATTTGCGGGAAAACTTAAGGACGTGCTCATTAAATTAGCTTGCTATAATATCAACGAGTTTCTTGAAAGAGATCGTTGACCCAATTACCTTATTGTTGTAGCAATAATTTCTAAACTTGTTATCGATACTACCTAAGATTGTTTATATATATGACCGTTTGACCTCTTTTCAGTCCAGCTGATCTTCTCTATTCGTTGCGAGGACTACATTGCGAAGACCTCCAGTCTATTTCTATCCCTTTGCCAATTGTATAGCATAGCATGCTATGCTCTAGATATACATTTATTTATAGATATAGTTTTTCTATGTTTATTTATTTGTTACTAAGCAAGCAAACTACAAAGTTGAAAACTAATACAGTTCCGAGTAAAACTTGTACAGTTTGCCTGTAGTTAGAGCTGTATATGTGTTATGTTTCTAAGTATATAAAAGGTATCACTTCTGGGTGTCAATTAACCGGCCGCAAAAACACCGAAACCGACCCGGGTGTCTCATCATGAAGGTCAACAGCCGGACAGTTGAAACTCTTTTCACAATTAAATTAAAGTTCACTTAGTGACCAGAATCCAACAACTCAGGACAGTTTTGCTCTTAACTAAGGTCATTAGGATGTCCACAGGCAAGACGCATTATGGTCACCCATTTCGAAAAATCGGTATGACCCAGATATTTTCTTTAGGGTGAAGCCAGACAAGCATTATTTGATTCACGTAATTTAGGTCGCGCCAAACTTAGTGTGAAGTGATCACGTGACATGATGAATGGCGCGCCCGAAATTACGCGACTCAAATTACGCTTGTCTGGCTTCACCCTTAAATACTGACCCGGAGGCAGAGAAATTCAATTGCTATTCCATTTTCAAAGCTATTAAGTAGACTCATTATGTTATCAAGGAAAACGGATTACAATTTTCCTTTTTACTCAAGTGAACTCAACGTATTACCCTGATAAAGGAAGCGTTCCTATAGAACAGAAGAGGTCGATTATAGAAATTGTAATGAAGATATTGTATTTGGCCGCTAAAACTGACTTCGGCAGCCGGGGGCGATGGGGTTATCCGGGCCGGATATGAGCCGGCGTGTGGAACAAGTGATGAGGGGAAAGATTTAGCGTAGAGAACAGAAGCGGCCGATTGTAATAAATGTAATAAAGATATTGTATTTTGCTGCTGAAACTGACTTCGGGAGCTGGGGGCGATGGGTTTATCCTGGTTGGATATAAGTCGGCGTGTGGGACAAGTGAAAAGAGGAAAGAAGCGGCCGATTGTAAAAATTGTAATGAAGATATTGTATTTTTCATTTTATGGATTTAAATTACGTTCTTTTTACGCCCTTGAACTATTTATTGTGTTGTTTTTATAGATATCGATAAAAAAACGATTTTATTTTTAATGCGGAAATACCACATTTTTTTGTGCGTGTAAAGCGCACATCCTAGGGTATGGCTAATACGTATAAACTTTTTAAACGCATTTGACGCAGAGGGCGCTCCAGTAGCGTAAAATTATGGAAGATTTGGTGTGGTTGACGTAACGATCGAATAGCTCAGTTGGGAGAGAACTACGCCGGAAACGCAGCGTTGCAGGTTCAACACCTGCTAACATTACATTTTTCTTTCATAATTTACCTTTGTGTCAATATTTATTCTCATGTTCCCTTTCACTGTTATTTAAAGTTTGTATACAGTATTGAAAATAGCAAATTTGTGAAGTGTATAAAATTCAAGTGAGTGTTCTGAGCAGGTTGATTACATTGACTCATACACGAGTTCATTTACATCTACACACTTACGAGAACAAACATATCTGAATACGACTTTATGCTCCTGACAATAGGGGCGTGTTCAGATATTTTTGTTCTCGTAAGTGTGTAGATGTAAATGAACTCGACTGTACCTATCAATATTGGTACACCATATTGCTAATGGGTATATACCATATCATATTGACTTTGAGCTAGGGTATGATTAACTCATACCTAGGAGTTAATCATACCCTAGCTCAAAGTCAAGTGGATGGCACTCGCGCTCGCACTGGTCTGAACTGGTCCGAGATATCGTGTCCGTGTGCAATGTCTGTGTGCGTTAGCTCGAGTGTATTTGTATGTAGATTGATTTCTGTACCTATCTGTTTTGTGCCTCGGCCAACTTCGGTCGACTTTGCGAGTAGTGTACAGTCGAGTTCATTTACATCTTACACACTTACGAGAACAAAAATATCTGAACACGACCCTATTGTCAGGAGCATAAAGTCGTGTTCAGATATTTTTGTTCTCGTAAGTGTGTAGATGTAAATGAACTCGACTGTATACAGCTAGGGTTAGACAAGCGGGGAGCACTACATCGACCGCAAGCTACTTAGGTGGCTACTACAGCGTGACGTGCTCTTAGGTAATTGGGCAGCGCTCTCGTTTGAGGGGCCTGTAGAGATATGGACCCTATCGAGTCTATTAGGGGGGGTAGACTGATGTTGAATTATACAACACCAGCGACCCGCCCCGGCTTCGCACGGGTGTAATGCTGATAAATTATGCACATATACATATAATCCTTCCTCTTGAATCACTCTATTAAAAAAACAGCATCAAAATATAATTACCGCATACATAGGGGCAGACAGACAGTAGGAAGCGACTTTGTTTTATACTCTGTAGACCTGTTAACTAACTATCAGTCACAGAGATGTCCACTGCGGAATATAGGCCTCCCCCATAGCTCGCCACAAAGTGGAATCCCATCCAGACCGCATCCATTGACTCCCTGCTGCTCACGAGATTATCCGTCCATCTAGTCTGAGGCCGTCTCACGCTGCGCTTTCCTATACTTGGTCGCCACTCTAAGACGTACCTACTATAATTATATAAATAAAATTATTAAAAGCCGGTCAACTGCGAGTCGAACTCGAGCATTGACGGTTCCGTGCGAACTACCTATAAAAGCACTGATAAATTAAGCTCACTTCTCCATTTCGAATATAAGTAAAAATGATATTTTAGTTGCCTTATCAGTAAGGCAAACTTTCACCTTTTTTCTGTGACAGTTGGACATTGACAAGAAGAGGAAACGGGCGGCGGAATCGAAGTAATCTTAAAGTAATTAGGGGGACGCAGATAAAATGTTTTTAACTAGAAATCTTTGGATGCCGCTTGAAGAGATACGGCGATTGAGAGAGATTTATTGTCGTTGGATTGGGAGGCCTAACGGGTCAAAATTTAAATTGGGATTTTTCGGTGAAAAAGCGATTATCTTAGGTTGGTTGGTAGAACGCTATTTATCAAAAATAACATTAAGAGACCTTATTCCTTGTAATTTTTTTTTTCATATTATGACTAATATATTGATAATTTCAACCAACTTTTTGAAGTGAATAATACTTTTCCCTGAGTTCTAGGAAGTAACATAGCTACCTATTTCATGCTTTCATTGCGTGCAGTCGAAAATAAGTTGTAAAAACTTATTTTCCGCGTGAAAATTGACAATTTCGAGTAGTTTTTGAAACAAAAATTATCAATGAAAAATTAAAACTGTAGGTTTCAAATATACCTATACCAATACATCCCATTGGCCCTGTTCTACGTAGTAACATCAATAATATGTTAAGAAACATATTTGATCATAGACAAATATGTCTAAACAATTAGCATTTTAAAAGGGATAAGGCCTCTTAAGTAAAATTATAAAATAATGGTTTTGCCAATCCTCGATATTAAATGCTAGTCAAAATACCTATGGTCCCAAAGGAATATCAGCGCTGGCTTTCGAGCTAGTATCATGCTGAGGTGGGACCTTTTCGTGGCACAGCCGTAATATTATAGTTGCCTGTTGTTTTATTTTTTTGTCATTTCTGTCCACAGACAACCGCCACTAGACGGAGCATGTAAGGCGACCCGCGCGCACCAACGATATGGTACGGCTGAACATTAAAGTATCAACACGGCGGCCACCGTTTAGTTGCGTCCTTGTTTATGATCCATGCGTACGTCAACGAAAAAAGAAATTAAATAAATGACATGGTAAATTGTAGTGTTAAGTGGTGTAGAGAGACCTCATAAACATGGACGCAACTAAACGGTGGCCGCCGTGTTGATACTTTAATGTTCCGCCGTACCATATCGTTGGTGCGCGCGGGTCGCCTTACATGCTCCGTCTAGTGGGGGTTGTCTGTGTTTCTGTCACACCCTTCATCTATTAATGTGATGTCCAGGTATGCCTGTCCCAAAACTAACAACACAAACTATTTTTTTTTTTCACTTTATATCGGTCATAATAAGTTTTTTTTTTTTTTTTTATAAATAAAACCTCATATGTCATAACCCAAAGTCTTCGTACCCGGTACACAGATCCAAAAGGAATAAAAAGCATACCATAAATCGTAGACATCACAAATAATCGATTGAAATCGGAACATGTCCCATTTTATAGCTTCCCATAATACTCGTGCGACGCGTTCGGATTCCCCGTAAATCTCTTTTATAGTCGACACTGAAATGGTCGCCATCTTGGATATCGTTTATTGTATTGTGGGTTTAATTTTATCCCCAGGTCCATCTGCTACACTACTTTGTATTCTAGACGGTAAAAATAGGACATTACTGCAGACGCCCCGCCCGGAAAGAAGGGCTTGGAAGGTGTGCGGCAATAATAATTATATTTCAACTGTTAAACCTGTTCAACGCAGACGCCATGATTAAAAAAAAATTACTCCCCGGCCTAGGCCTTCAATTTTGTATCAAAATTCCTTTACAGTTCTCTCAAGTTGTTCCGCCCAAAACATGATATACTTCGAAGCCTGTTATAAGGTGATGTGAAATTCATCATCTCTTGTAGTAAATGAATGCCAAGTAACAATACATATATTTAATTGAATTTTATTGCAGAATACAAAATGTACAATTGGTGGTTAATGCGTTAAACATCTCATAGCAATCAACGCAACAGCCGGTGATAATATCATTAAGTATTGAGCGATAACCGGCTTAGCGATGGATAGATTGTAAAGGGGATCAAATTCGACGGTTCCGAGGACATATGTCTGAGATATTACCGATAGATTTATTTAAATCCAAAACCGGTTTACTCACGTCGTCGTCGAATATTGCTTGACATGCTTCGAATCGGTACGCGATTCATCACATGAGAGCCGAACAGTCGCGGCGGTGGCCAACTGAGCACAGCGGGTAATCGCCTTGTTCGCGCGGTTGCTCGACGCGGGCGTTACCGTCGGAGGCGAGAATCTACCCTCATAATCACACACAATGTCAATTGTCGGGTCGCGCACTATACTCACTAGGTCACTTGCTAAGTTCTCGTCGTCGTAATGAATATGTCTTAGACTCACTGTATTTATATATGTAAAATTGATTTTGAAAAGACACACGAAAGGAAAATTTACAAGTTCTGATCCGCAACGCAGGCTTCGTCGGGAGTTACAACAACAAATCAGCATCAGGCTTCGTTACATACAAACCAATGATGTAATTCACAATAGGTATTGTCAATTTCGTTAATAAGGCACGCCCCGAATCGTTGCTGGCCCGAACGACCAATTATATGTCTAAATGCCAACACGGGTTGAAAAGTTCAATGGCGCTCGCATCAAGTTCAGTGGTCCAATAGGTAGTACGCCCGTGTTGCCCGGAAAGCCGTTGGAGACGCATGTTCGAACCCCGCCTGAACCATTAACTACAGTTTTCGCTTCATTCAAAACATCCATACTAATATTATAAATGCGAAAGTGTGTCTGTCTGTCTGTTACCTCTTCACGCTTAAACCGCTGAATCGATTTTGATGAAATTTGGCATGGAGATAGTTTAAGATCCAAGGAAGGACATTGAATAGTTTTCATCCTGGAAATTATCCCTAAAAAGATTGAAAAGTGAGTAAGTAATTCATGATGACATTGATGATCCTGTAGGAAATCTAATTATTAGACCAAAAGTACAATTGCTCTTAGATTTGCTTAGGCGCTTTTAATAATCCCTTTTATTAATGAAGGTGATTAGGTGGATATCTATCGTGTTGTACGAGGTTGCTTCCATACTTCCAAGTTCCACGCGGACGTAGGCGAGTCGCGGGCAAAAGCTAGTTTATAATATGTCTACGTTCTTATTGTGTATGTTATTTGTTGATTTTCATATTTCAATTCTTATCTCATCACCCACGTTTACTTTTTGTTATCTACGCTACCCAGAGTTTACCTGAAAGATAAACCTGGTTTAAGTGCATCGTAATCCTCATTGCTGAGGGTGATGACATCCGCCATGGATCAGCTTCCTACGGATGATGTTGCGCCACCTTCCACGGTCCTCAGCCACCTTGAGCGCGTCGTGGGAGTTTGAGTCATGTGCATGCGGATTTGGTCGGACCAACGCATCGGGCTGCCCCGCGGCCACTTCCCCTGGAACTTTCCAGTGACCAGTAGCTTTCCAGAGTATTGTCTCTCGTCTGGAAATGTTCCCACAGTATTCCAATACTCGTTATAAGACGGTGGGTAATAATCTGGTAGTCACTTTTAGCTCTTTAGCGTTGAAGGTTTGAAGGTGGCATCGGTCCGAAAATACCGCCTATTGTCTACATTGTTTAATTTAAGGTTCCAATTGTATTTTTGTGTTGGATTATTAAAGAATTGTTGTATTATACGGGGTGGAACAGATCGAGGGACTTTTAAGCAAACAGGGACTGAGTACTTAACTTTTCACCAATGAACTATGTACTTAAATATTTCTATAAATTTTTGAGATACAGTTTGTTAAACATTAGTGCAAAAATTTGCACATAACAACCCTAATTTCTTTTGAACATCGCTTAAGTTAAAGACAGCTGTCATTTTGTCAATGTAAATAAAACCTTTGAAATAGTAGGGTTGTCACTGATATTAAAATATTTTATCTTGATGACTTTTTTTTACTTTTAATCCAGCTTTACAATTATAAGGGTGTACTGCCGTTTGGCAAATAATGTTTCCCAAATATGACTTCCCAAATAACTTATCGCAACAGTTTTATTTCCCAAATGCATCTCTAGCAAAGTTACATTTCCCATTGTATTCATTTGGTCAAATCATCTTTTCCCAAAATTTCACTTTGTCAAGATTTTATTTAGCAAATGCTTATAAATCAAATGTTTGATTTTGTCATAAATTATTTTCCAAACAAAATTTTCCCAAATTAGTCACTTCGCAAGCTGAACTTATAGCAAAAGTTTGGTAAATTGTAAGCCCTAAGTATTCCTAAATATTACCTAATAGTAGTACGTAAGGCAGGTCCGACTTGGCTTAGGTTAGGTACGACGACGAGCGTAGCGAGGAGGAGTGTTAGGTTGAGTTGCGACCCTAACGAGCGAGCGTAGCGAGCGAGCCACGCGGCCCTATAGTGATAGAATTTCACCTTATACTGGGATATAAATCGTATGCCATGCAATATTTTGGGATAAGAATGTTATGCCAAACGATATATTTGCAAAAAAAAATTGGGAAAGTAAAACTTGACAAGTAATTATTTGCTAAGCAACCACTTGCTAAACAAAATGTTTGCAAACTGTAAATTTGCGATACGTAGTTTTGCTAATTGCACTTTTTGCCAAATAAAAATTTGGGAAACAAAATTTGCGATGTGATACTTTGGGAAAGATTATTTGCCAAACATTAGTAATCCAATTATAAGAGGTCGATTGTAGATCACTCAGATGACACTATCCTGTCAGCCTAGTCTTTAGAAATGTTTCACCCTGTATAATAGGCACAACAGTGGTGATATCTCGGACAGACGTCATAAAAAACATCGAATGTGGCCGCAGGTTAATTAACTAACGACGAGAAGGGGTTCGATTTGGCTTGCGCAGAACCAGGGGTGGTTATTAACTGTGTATATTAAGGGATCGAGTAATCAATTCGCGTCCTATACCGACAGTATTATTTTCTGCCTTTTTATTACAGCTTCAGCCGCGTCGGAAACGTATTTATATTCTATTATAATTATATTTCTAAAACTATTAACATATCTACGAAACGCGGCGATGAGTGCTCGGTTGCCCACCAGCGCGACTGATCGGCTCTCCTGATGATGAATCGCGAACCGATTCGAAATATGTCTAGCGATATTCGACTTGTAGATACCTGCCTACTGAGCCGGCGGTCCTGGGTTCGAATCCCGGCCAGGGCAAATATTTGAGTGATGAACTCGAATATTTGTGCTTGGGTCATGGTTCTTCTATGTACTTAAGTATATATTTATCTATATAAGTATGTATATCGTCGTCTAGTACCCCTAACACAAGCCTTCTTGAGCTTATTTTCGGACTAGATCGATTTGTGTGAGGTTGTCCGATATTTATTTATTTATTTATTATTTACTAGCGACCCGCCCCGCCTTCGCACGGGTGCAATGCTGATAAATTATGCATGTATTATACATATAAACCTTCCTCTTGAATCACTCTATCTATTAAAAAAATCATCGCATCAAAATCCGTTGCGTAGTTTTAAAGATTTAAGCATACAAAGGGACATAGGGACAGAGAAAGCGACTTTGTTTTATACTATGTAGTGATAGTGATGATTTAACTAACGCTAAATCAGCTAGAATGTACAACATTATAGCCTGATAAGTGTCCGTCCTGCCCTGGGATAGTGCTGTCAAACAGTTTTCAAATAGCAATAATGTGCACTGAATCCTATTGATAAAAACTGTACTTTCATCACTGTGGATAGTTTTGGCTTTATTAAGCAAAAATACTTGAAATTTTCGGAATGTTTAGTCCTGTTCCCTCTTTGTTTACATCAATGACATTCACTGACTTTCAACGTCAGTTACCACAAATGTGTCGTGGCATTAAAATAAATTAGTACCACTAAAAATCTGCAAAATGGCGTGTTTGGCTAAATATACATACCAGCTTCATCAATCTTAAAGTTGAAATACAATACAATACAAGTACTCTTTATTGCACACCTCATAAAACATACAGGAGAAATACAATGCAAAAAAATTACAATTAGAGGTAAACAACAAATAAAATACCTAAAATAAAAATGAAAAAAGATGGTGAAATATTCGAATATGATATATTGCTTGGTTTGTCTGCCATTTACATTTTGTGTTTGGCATTCATCTACTCAAAGGTTAACTGACAGAGATCCCTTAAAGGGATAAATAAGTTCGCCTTTATACATGCTTATTAATTTGAAATGTATTTCTTGTTTTTGTATACAATAAAGTGTTTACATACATTGTCGCTTCTGAAGATCGATATAAGAAAACGGTATTTACTCAGTGTCGTTCGTAAAAATACCTTTCCCGTACTACTCCCTTGACATGGCGCGGTGGGTAGGACAGGAACCTATGCTCCCAAAGGGATCAAAGATAGAAATGGGAAGTTATAGACTAGTTAAACTGTAAAACCGGCCAAGTACGAATCGGATTCGCGCACCAAGGGTTCCGTACAAACACTTCTCATCTTTTAACTGGCCAGGTTAAGTTAAGTTAGCACCTGGTATGTATCGCGCCGGATACAAATGAGGTGAAAAGTTGGGATGGGAGCCCACACTTAAATATTTATTTTATTCTATTTTCAGTATTTTTTGTTATAGCAGCATCAGATACTAGCTATCACGTTTCATGAGACAGCCGGGTGACAGACTGACAGACAGACATACAGACAGACGGAAAGACAGTGGAATCTTAGTAATAGTTCCCGTTTTTTACCCTTTGGCTACGGAACCCTAAAAATAACAACTGTAGATATGGAGAAGTAAAGAAATAAAATGAGGAATCGGGGAGCTGTACTAAATAAAATTCAGTAAAGTGGAAAGCAATATCCTAAAGCTTATCCATATTTTATGGCGCTGGTAACTATAGGTATATCCGTGGACATCTGTCTTTGAATTTTTTTATAGCACGACAGACAGACAGAATTAAGAAATATTAAAATCCATATGAAACGATCTAACTCGCATCGTTTAATTCGAATATTGGTTGACACGTTTCGAATCGGTTCGCGATTCATAATCAGGAGACTCGATCAGTCGCGGCAGCGAGCAAACGAACACTGCGACAGCGGAACACTACTCAAAGGGTAAAAAACGGGACCCTAAGACTCCGCCGTCTGTCTGTCCGTCTGTCACCGGGCTCTATTTCATGAACCGTGATAGCTAGACAGTTGATATTTTCACAGACGACGTATTTCTTTTGCCGCTGTAACAAAAATTACTAAAAACAGGATAAAATAAATATTTAAGGTGCGTTAACTTTGCACCTCATTTGTATGTGGCGCAGTACATACCAGGGTGCAAACTTAACTTAACCAGGCCAGTTAATAGGCCTTATTCCTTTAAAAAAAAAACATATTAAGACAGATATGTGGATGAATCACAAACCAACTTTTTAAAGTGAATAATACTTTTCCCCGATTTCTAGGGAGTAACATAGCTATTTCATGCTTTTAATGCGTGCAGTCGAAAATAAGTTGAAAATACTAATATTTCGCGTGAATTTCGTCAATTTCGAGTACCTAGTTTTTGAAACAAAAATTATCAATTAAAAATTCAAACTGTAGGTTTCAAATATATACCAATAAATTCCAATAGCCCTGTTCTAGGTAGTAAGATCAATAATATGTTAAGAAACATGTTTGATCATAGAGAAAAATGTCTAAAACAATCACAATTAAAAAGGAATAAGGCCAGTTAAGATGAGAAGTGTTTCTACGGAACCGTCGGCGCGCGAGTTCGACTCGCACTTGGCCAGTGTTTTTATAACTGCTATGTAACTATTTGTAATGTTTTTGATGTTCCAACTAAATAAATTTCACGTGATTCAATTAATTATTCCTAAATATCCTATTACGCTCAAAATAAGCCACTGGTTGATTCCAACCGCAACGCAAAAGTGAATGTAAACATTTCCATTAATTGGAGTACGTACGCTAATCATTTTATTTGCAATTTGCGGCTACCGGCAACCGTAATTACGTAATTAGGGGACGATAAATAATATTGTGTAATAAAACTTATTAATGTATGAATGCCACTGCTTCATTTTGGGTACTGGCGGTTTTCATACGTTATTTCTACACAATATCTTGTTAATTTCAGGGCTCTGGCTCAATGAAATAAGGGAATAAGATCACTTTGTTGTCCGTCAGTCCGTCCGTTTGTCAAGAGCCTTTATCTCGGGAACGCATGGAGGTATCGAGTTGAAATCTAAATGATATACTCTAGTCTTTAGTACCTTGGCGCTGTGAAAAAGTCAAATTTCCAAGTTTACTTTAAAAAAAACACTGCCGTTTATTGCCGCAAAAGCATATATTTGAACACTCTCAAGGGAATCAATTTTTTCGGGTATTATCCGTAGATCTAGAACTATTCAAAGCAAGTAATGCCGTTTTATACTACAAGTATTGGAAAAAATCTAAAAGCTATATATTTGTAATGAAATCTTAAAAAGTATAGTCCTTTTCGAAAATCGTATTTAGAGAACCCGGTTGCTTTAACTTTGCACCTCACTTGTATCCGGACATTAGTTTTTTAACCCGGTCATTAGTTTTTTCAACTGCACGCAAGTCTAAAGTAGTCTACACATAGCATCGTCGTGTCATATTTTTGGAGTAACTACATTTTAGAATTAGTAAATTTTAATAAATTAATTACAAAATAATTAGTAATCTTAGGACAAAATATAGGACAGTGATTAAGAGGCCTTATTCCTTTTAAAAAATTTTTTTTTCATATTATGACAAATATATGGATAATTTCAACCAACTTTTTGAAGTGAATAATACTTTTCCCCGAGTTCTAGGTAGTAACATAGCTATTTCGTGCTTTTAATGCGTGCAGTCGAAAATTAGTTGAAAATACTAATATTTCGCGTGAATTTCGTCAATTTCGAATAGTTTTTGAAACAAAAATTATCAATGAAAAATTCAAACTGTATAGGTTTCAAATATATACCAATAAATTCCAATAGCCCTGTTCTAGGTAGTAACATCAATAATATATTAAGAAAAATGTTCGATTATAGAGAAAAATGTCTAAAACAATCACAATTTAAAAGGAATAAGGCCTCTTAAGTCCTATTTCTAAGAGGAATACAGAAAAGTAATAACATTGTAGTACCTATTAAAAATATGAAACGTTGTCAATTCTACGTAATATTTCTAGCCATGCTATCCTTTTTTATGTTTAGCCGAGCTGAAACCCGTGATAGCTTTATGCTGTATTGTACACTGTGTGCCTGTAACTCGCAGACAATAACGACTTGTTGAACACTTTTGTAGCAGCGGACGGGTTGACTGATGACGCCACCCACGTATTTGTCAGTTATCGTTGTAATAAATAGTGTTAGTATCGAAAAATACAGACGCAATGTTAATACTATTAACGTCATTTTTAGAGTTCCGTACCAAAGGGTAAAAAAGGAGACCCTATTACTAAGACTCCGCTGTTGGTTCGTCTGTCTGTCCGTCAGTCACCAGGCTGTAACTCATGAACCGTGATAGTTAGACAGTTGACATTTTCACAGATGATGTATTTCTGTTGCCGGTATAACAACATATACTAAAGAACAGAATGAAAGAAATATTAAGGAGGGCTCCAATACAACAACGTGGTTCGTTACGTTAACTTTGCACCTCATTTGTATCCAGTGCGATGCATACCAGTTGCAAACTTTAACTTAACTCGGCCAGTTAAGATTGGATAAGTATTTGTACGGAAACCTCGGTGCGCGAGTCAGACTCGCATTTGGCTGGTTTTACCAATTATAGTAGTGAAAACTCGTTGGCCGTTAGAAATGGCATGGTTAACATTAGTATTCCGAATAATTCTAGAATTTCAGAGATTAGTTATTTTAGAGATAAAGCGAGACTTGGTATAGTTTATCTAGAAAGATAAATTTAACCAATGTAATATCCAAACGTTATGCAAATTTCTACCAGCCATTACGTACGCGCATTATTAGTAGATAAAACTGAAATGCATGGATAATGCTATCTCATATTTGGATAAATCTTATAGTGTCGAAAATGTTGGTTATCTAGGTAGGCTAGCTTTATTTTTTTACAGGTTCAAGGGACTGTAGACCTAAGTACATGGTTTAAATTTCAATTTATATTAATACCTGCATGCGTTCCAGAGATAAAGGGTCTTGACAGACGGACGGGCTTCAAAGTGATCTTATAAGGGTTCCGTTTTTTTCCTTTTGAGGTACGAAACCCTAAAAATACATACTTACAGTCGAACATCGAACCATAAATATAGTTTTCAATTCAACTCACTAGCTCGGTAGAGCTCCGCGATTAGCGCCAAATCTACCATTACTCGTCTATTTTATCCATTAGCGAGCAAAAGCTTCGGAAATTATAGAACCTGTAATTATTAATGTATTTTGTACTCCATCCATTGCAGCTTGTGAATATTACGGTTCCTTAATATTAATATTTTGCCTCTCGTGTTTTCTTTGCTGTAATATATAATAATAAAAGCCATTTAATTCCCAAAAAAATACAAGAGTACAAAGTAAAAAGATAAAACAACTTATTTAAAAAAGAGAAATATATACAAAGAAAAATAAGAATATTAAGATTTTGGGTTTGTCCATTTTTGGACATAGGCCTCCTCCATTTCACCCCACAGTTGTCTGTCGGCAGCTAGTCTAGTCCAGACCATGCCTGCCACTTCGGTGATGTCGTCTCGCCAGCGGCGGCTCGGCCGACCTCGCGGTCGTTCCGCGCCCCGCGGATACCAGTGCATCACTCATTCACTCCATCTGTCGTCTTTCGTCCTTGCTGTATGTCCGGCCCAACGCCATTTAAGGCGAAGGGTATAGTGAAACCCCAAAAACATGCTGCGTTTGGTCATGAATTGTGGCTATAACGCATCATTTTGAGTTTCGATACTTATACGTATCGTAACAAGCATATCCTCGAGGTTTTCTTCCAGTTCGAAAAACATTACTTTTTTGCAAGGTTTTCCTTCAGATACGTTTTGAAGTAACAGTTTTTATCTTGTTTGGGCTCGTTTTTCTCCGGAAATTCAAAACCGTTTTAAACCAAATTTGGAGTGGGTACTTATATATCTTTTACCTATTTTATCCAGTTCTATTTATCCCAAAGGCTGGTTTATTATAGATTTAACCTTTAACGCCTACTGTTTTAACAATAAATGAATTTGCTCGCAACTTTGACCAGGCAATTGATCGTAAACAGAAATGTTTTTTTTTGTGAAATTGAAAACTACGAATTATAAAAAATAAAGATCTAAGATAGTAGAAAAAACCGAAAACATTACAAAAAGTACTTTTGAAGGGGATTTAAAATACATAAAATATTAATTTGAAAAATTTTGAACCCACGAATTCTGTGAGCAACGTAAAAAAAGTTTAACTAAAAGTTTTTCCGATAAATATTCGAAGTTTATGTGAATAACCGGCGCCGAAGGAATCAATACTTTTTTTTTTGTAAGTGGCCAGTGTTCATTATAAACATACACGTTTCTTTAAACAGTTTTTAATCGATTAATTTTAATAATGAGCGGGTAAAGAAAATGTATGGTGATGAATTCAATTAAAAAAAACAACCCGTTATACCACAAATAAAATTAAGTTAATACATTCATTTTGTAGCTTATTAAAGAGGCTAGTTTTGGTGAAAAATCTGGAGGTGTCGCTATCGAGATAATGCTAAAAAAAAAATATCAAAAATAAATTCTAATCTTTTTTTCAAGTTTTTGTATGGCAATATGTATTAAAATTAATACCATATAATTGTCTTTATTATAAGCACAATATACGTGACTCACGTCAAAATCGGCCGGCTAGAAAAAAAAATATCGAAGAAAGATCAATTTCGTTTTTTTTTTTTAAAGAAAAACGGTAAGGTTTGGGGAGCTGTAATTTGGCATAAACGACACTAATAAAAAGACAAATCAACAAAAAAAATTACAAGCCAAAACTCGCTGGGGGCAGATTCACTTAGCTTATCCTGGCATGGCCTTTGCTGCAAAATATAACTATTACATTGATATCAGGTATATACAGGGTGCCCGTGAGCATTGCGAAAGATTTTACCCAGGCATTCCTGAGGTCCTAAGGAGTAATAAATCTTATATGAACCTAGGCCAATTTATATTGTTTGTTTCTCATTTCTCCATACAATAAATACTTGATAAAAATAATAGTAAGGCGGCGCTCCTGAACACGGCGCGCATCGTCAGGAGGTTCCTCTCTACAGCCCTAACCACCGGTAGCCTGGGCCCTGCCCCGCTGCCGGCGGCACCCTAGGTTAGGATTTTTATAATGTATTTATATTTTGTAATTACTTTATTGTAATTAACTCTTTATATACATTTATTGTAAAAAACCTAGCCAAAGATGAAAGATAAATAAAGGAGATAATAATAATAGTACATTTTTATTGCAGACAAAAACCCATATCACACAATAATAAAATAAAATCAGTAAAAAAATAAGTAAAACATAGCCACCGTTGCAATAGCACACACTTAATAAATAAATAAATTTAAATTGAAATACAATTAGGTAAAATTTCAGTTAGGTACCTTCGGTTCCCATCCCGATGCAGAGACAGCCTGAACCTGGAAATTGGGCTATTGTTCGTCACTGATTGCGGCAAGTATCGAGTTCTCAAAATGAGGCCACTCGGAATCTGATGACGGCAAAGAAATCAGGCACACGAGCTTCGGTGAACATGCTCGGTAACCTCATCAGGATTCTGAAGGCGTCGTTATATCGAACCCTTAGGGTGTTAATTGTTTTCCTGGTGAAGTTTGTCCAGAAGTAGCTGGTGTAAAAGCTTTCTGGCAGTATGCTCTGAAGAGTGTCACCTTGACCTCTTCGGAGCATCCTCCAAACTTACGCGCGAGCATCTTGCACCTTACTGAGAAGGCTATTCTTTCGTTATCTTTGTCGTCTTTCATATACTCCGTAAGGATATTGACCCTTTCCTGCCTTAAATAAATATGCCCAGCAATCTGTGGTTAAAATATGTTTGCACCCTGTATAACCCGACTCCTCGTATCGTAGCTATTATGTTTCAGCCTGCTTCGATATACATAGATTTCATCAACATGGTACGATTGAAGTTATTTCATTCTATCGAGTAATTTTCAAAGTATATTGTAAATAGACAGTTGCTGTAAATAACACATTGAAAGCCAACGAAAAATTCGTTGGCAATCAATGCCGAGCCGTCACAGCGACATCTAGACCGTCAAGTGTGCAACAGGTCAATGAATGATTAAGCGTGTTCGCTCATCAACTAAACTTGGTCCCGCCTAGATGGCGCGCGGGAGGATCTCAATCGAGCAATGTCATTCAGCCATCCCTTCGCCTTAAGGCGGCAAGCATTTTCTTTGCTGTAGTAAGGAGAAAACTTGTGTGTTTTGCAAATACACGCTAAACAAAAAACTCTAATTTGCATCATTGTACAATGACTCAATAACAATGTACCAAAAAAACAATGCTTTAGGTAATAGTCACTCATTCCCAAAAAAAATTAGAACAAAACCTTATTTTTGAGGATGGCTTAACCAGTTACTAACCTACTATAATAAATACTACTATCACTATTTGACATGCCTATATTGATGAGTTCTTTGATTCCTGAATCTCGTCATCAAAATTTGGTGCGACCATGTGTACAAGGCCCCTAAAAAGGTGGACCGACGACCTGGTTAGGAAATCGGATGAGGGCGGTGGAAGACTGATCGTTGTGGAAAACTTTGGGCCTTTGTCCAGCTGCTGTGGACGAATCTGTACAAGCCGTATCTTGAATTAAAAAATAATTTTCGAACTACCAATTCTAATATGACGGAGTTATGATGTAAAAAAAAAGTCAGTTGATAGAAAAAAAACGATTACTTAAGCATAATTCTGATTGTCCCCAGTGAGAATGGTGAATCCGTGCGAACGCCGCGCGGTGGCATGCGTCCTGCTCGCGATCACCGCCGTGGTCGCTGCGGCTAGCTACGACCGGGAGCGGCTCGAGATCGCCAAGCAGATACTGGAGGAGGTGCCGCTTACCGACGGGTAAGTCTAATGCAGAACAATCAAATAGTTACTGCCGTGGCCGGAGTGGCAAGCATGCCACGTTCACCGCGCGAACTTTACAGATGGGGAACAAAAATTAGTTTTTTATACTCGCGTAATTTAATGTGTCAATTATAATTTCACAGACAAAATCACAATACTGCACTTTTTAATCCTGTACCAAAATTCTATACTCTATGGTGCCCGCTACAGTGCCGCTAACAGAACTTTAATATTCATAAGACATCTCTTTACACAACTCTAATAATTTCAAAAAGAGAACGTCAGGATATATGATTATAAAAAAAGCACGCTACTTTTCACTGTTTGGCTGTAATTACTTGCCAAAAAATTTAACCAATCACGAGGCACCCACCGTGACCATCGCGATAATATATATTTTTTTATAGGTTAGTTTTAGTTGAACGAAAAAGGTTGCATCAAAAATAAAAATTCTTTGTGGGGAATGTCGATTAAAGTGATTTTCTGTGGTTTGCTCGTATAAAAAGTATTGTATGCAATAGTTACACAATTAGGTCTTAAAATCTCGTACCTTACTTAAATCACTCGGCAAGCCTCATGACCTAAACGCGGTACCTTCATTGTGCAACGATTGCATAAAATACTATTTTAGATAGGTTAGGTTACACCGAAGGATCTCCTATCTCATCTCCTAAACATTATTTTCCATATGTAACGTTTTGCCAAATTTTCATTGGTCCGAAAGTATTTTCCTGGAACCCGTAATATTTTCTGCAACATGCAATAAAAATGTGGTCTTAACAAGCTTCCAAGTATCATGTTTCGGGCGGAACCACTCGAGAGAACTGTAAAGCAATTTCATACAATATTGCAGGCCTAGGCCGCGAAGTAATTTTTTCTAAACATGGCGTCTGTGTTCATGAACAGGCTAAACAGGTGTATATATTTTTTTTGTGACTTTATTTTTTATTTCATTGCATATGATTGAGAAAAGCACTATAGGCATGTGCCTAGTCGTGTAAAGCGCTTGACGGCTTCATATCACTTTACGACTGTACTGTGAAAAACTGTTCAAAATAATTACATAATAGCTGTCACCTAACTTATGTAACTTACATAACTAACGGGGTAAGTGCACGAGACAAATTAACTATTAAGTCAACTTGTGTGCGAACTAAGTCTCTAGTGCCTATTACTTCAAAGTGGAATTCATCTTAGGCACCGACACACGCGAACTATCCAATATCTACGAGTGCTTTCTGTAATGAGAACAAGATGAAAGCTCAGAAAGGTTAATCGTTATTGGAAATAGCGCAAGCTTATAGATGAAGAAATCCCTTGCTGGGTACATAGCCAGCGCTAGTAGATATCAAAATAATTTCTACTACGAAACCGGGTAATGTACTGTTTTTAAGGTTCTGTATCTGGCGCTATACATACCAGGTGAAAACCAAACCTGGCCAGTTAAGATGAGAAGTGTTTGTTCGGAACCCTCGGCTCGCGAGTCCGGCTTGCACTTGGCCAGTTTTTTTATTTATGTATTATGGACTAATAAGATCAGTCGGGGCAAGTGCGCCAGCGGGACAAGTGCACTTACCCCATCGTAATATTAATAGGTACAGATGTTGTACCGCTAACGCCATCTCATAACCACGCAACTACAGTTGTTGGCGTAGGTGAGACGGCGTTGTAACATCTGTAATTAGCTTATACAAGCTTTTATTTAACTTTCAATGTATTTATGTAACTATGTTTCTTTGGGTGGAATCTTGCAACTAAATTTTCCTCAGCAATAACTATTCCTATTTCAACGCATTTCAAAGAAGCTCAAACTTCTTCCTATTTCAGGCATAACGACTTACCCTGGAACATCCGCAAGTTCCTCCGCAACCAGATCAACGAGTTTGAGCTGGACACAGACCTGACCAGGGTGGAGCCCTGGTCCATCTCCAAGTACTCCCACACCGACCTGCCGAGGCTGCGCGAGGGCATGGTCGGGGCACAGGTCAGTTTATTATTAATCCAAAGCTTTACTCCTGTCCCAAGATTCAGATATAGTCAGACCACGGCCAAGCAAATGAACTGTCAAACCATACAATCTGACTCACTTTGTATGGTTTGACAGTTCATTTTGCTTGAAAGAGTAAGCGTGGTCTGACTCTAGTCGACGTTGCTCAGAAAGCGGCCAAGTTGAAGTGTGACTGGGCTGGCCACGTCTGTCGAATGCCGAATGAGCTGTGGAATAAAAGTGGAAACCCTGCAGCCTGAAACGAAAACGAGGCAGACCTCACCGGTGATGGTGGGACGAGCTAAACTCCATTATAAAGGAATGGAGAAATAGCTCAAAACCGGGAACAATGGAAGAAGAGTGGGGAGGCTTTTGCCCAGCAGTGGTACATGGTTCACAATAAATCTTTATTGTCTGTATCTTCGTACAATCTTCTTCCATAGATCTCGGTGTCCAGACAATTTCTCTTCCACTTTTGGTTATTAATTCTAAAGGAAATCAACACTTTAAACTTTAAGCTTTCTCACGAAAGTTATCGATTTGTATGGGGAAAAGACTTTTTCGAGATTCCCATACAAATGCGGAAGCAATTCGGTTATAGTTTCTTCCGAAGAGTTTCAGGACCCATATTTCAGTAATTAAATGGGCATTCCACTAACGCATCTTAATCTATCAAGTACCTTAACATGTTAAAACGATCGCTCTTGTCTTCGCAACAGACAAGAAGCTCGCGTGGCTCCCGGCCGTTATCCGACCCACCACAAAAGAGGTTTATTATTTATACGTACTTATTTAGTAATGGCGTCTATAAAACTGCAATATGCGCCTTTCATCTTGGCTCTTTGTATGTTTAGGGGCTTATAGTGTTGTTAGATGGAGCGAGGAAGACCCATGGGGCCATATACATCTATAGAAAAACTTTACTTTTAGTAAACTACTAGCTACGCCGCGCGGTGTTACCCGGTCATCCCACGGGAACACTACATTTTTTCGGAATAAAAAGTAGCCTATGTGTAAATCCAGGGTGTCAGCTTCCTCCATACCAAAGCTTATCAAAATTGGTCCAGCCGTTTGAGCGTGAAGAAGTAACAAACATACACATAAACACACACAAAATTTCGCCTTTGTAATATGTTTGATAATTAACACAGGTGCATGAAGTATCAACAACGATACTACTGAAATAACACATTGTGAAAATCAACTACACGTTAATTGAGATTCGACTTTCTCAAACCGAGTCAAAGACCTAATTGCCACGGTATTGATTTTTATTTCAGTCATTTCTGAAATAAAATGCGATATAATTTTTGATACCGTATGCATTTAAAGGTTAAATTATCCTAACAACAAATATTTGACAGTTGTCTGTTGATGTTTGTAGTGATGTAGCTAAGACATTTAAGTCAAATCTGACGATTATTAATCATGAACGGTTAATCGAATAGATTTTACTCACGATTGATATTTTTTTATTGAACCTTAATTTTGTGTTAAAGATGGCATTACAACATCTGTCTTTCGATATTTTAACACATTCACTGCTAGGGGGCGTGACCTAGGAACAAACTTGTATGACGGCGAACGCATAATTATAATATATACGCTGGCAGTGAATGCGTGAAGTATTTGCTTTGGACTTAACTATCGAACTAATCTTAGATCTCACAGTTATGTGAATAATATGTAATATGTAAGGAGCATAATAAAATGTACAAGGTCACTAAGGGCTGACTTATTGGCTATGTCACTAAATAAATTTAATATGTTCCTTCGGGACTGGGTCATTGTCAGATTTAGGTGCGCGTCTTTCCGGTGAACATTTGCGAAATTAAGGATTCCAGGGCCTAATTTTCTGATTGAATGCCTGTGAGAATAAAGAACGTTCCCTCTTTTATAATCCGATGTAATATCAACATAACCTAGATTCATACAAGCTCTTAACTTTTTACCACCGAAGGGACAAATTTTGTTTTTTGAACTGACAATGACCCGACTATTATGTTACGTAGTTTATACTTTTGTGAATTGATACTTAATGTTAATTTAGTATATGTATATTTAAAATTGTTCTTTTCCTTGTAATGTTATCTCCTCACATTGTTCAAGTGGCTCATAAAAATGCATGTTGTGTTTGCCTATCATTGGATAGACACTCTGGCATGTTATGTACTCATGGTTTTTATTCTCATTTCATATAGTGTTGTATCAGTTGGCAAACCTTTTAATACATAAAAAAATAATAAATTGATGCGCTTGCCCCGCCGACGCACTTATCCCAACTTACCTCATCTTACAAAAAAAATAGAGTAAGTATACAAATCCTTCCAATATCGCTGGAACATCACAAACCATCTCAAATATATATAAATGACTAGAACCCTCAGGTCCAAACCTGCCCATCAATAGCTATCTCCCGCCCACCAATTTATGGCGAACATAAATTCAAATTTACCCCTACTTACCTATTCGGGGCCGTTTTTGCCCCTCATTTAATCAGTGATAACAAAAGCTTTTGTTCTGTTTTACTTATTTGAATTAATTTCGAGCTTTTTATGTATGCGATAACTTTGCCCGTAAACTTTGGTATCTGCTTTTTATTTTATATGTGAAATGAGAAGAAAATATTATAAAAAAGTGGTTTTACCTTACAAACGGTCCGGTAGTTTTAAATTTTGATTAATTTAATTTTGATTATGTGAGTGTTTAAAATGCAAAAAGCACATTTCCACCTCAAATTAAAAATACATCAATTACAAATAACATAGGTACAAAGGCGAACTGATCCCTATATGGGATCTCTTCGAGAAACCTTAGAACGATTGAGTACGAGAAGACATCGTGTTACGCGACTTAAAGAACAAAAAATACGCGGACAAAGTTGCGGGCACCTTTTAGAATGTGAATAATAATAATGACATCGTCATAAAGTTAAAATAGTGAAAGTTTTAATTAATTGACGATATCAATCAATTATATTTCTTATTGGGATCAAATGTCTGTGAAATAATGAAATAATGAACTTTATTCTGCAAGTAGGCCACAAGGGCACTTTTACATGTCTGAGTCTACCGGCATTTCACGAGAGGAGACCACTGTTGAGAAGAAACACCGAAAGAAACTCAACAGTTAGTCATTTTTTCAGAAACGATAAGTACTTAACTAATTAACTATTGCAGTAATATGAACTTAACTATACGTAACTCGAAGAAAACACATTAAATTTTAAATGAGGAAAAGTGTAAGAATAAAGTAAAATAATAACTACACGAAAGTCTGACGGTTTATCACAATTTATGTAAGTTTGATATGCTTTCTTATTATGTATGGGACTAACTACACTTAGACTGCTCTAAAGTTAGAAATGACCGTCAACGTTCAACATTCCTACAGAGCGCTAAAAACGCTCCATGCAAATGGCCACTTACATAATATGTGAAGCCTTTTGTGGATTAGGTACCAATTTGTATAGTACAGTCGCTATCAGATATATCGCAGCATATAAGGCGTTCATAAATATCTGAACATGTACTGTAACGCCCAGTCAATAAGAGTCTTAATATGCTGCGATATATCTGATGGCGACTGTACCATAAGTAATTTGCCATTTTCATCGTGAAAAAGTGCGTAAGTTCATGGTTGTCATACAATTGCTTCGTTAAATTATGAGTATTGTAAAAAAATGGATAAAAATAAAATCATAAAATTCGTGAGCCTTTGAAAGTACATAATAATAATAAAAAAATTGGGTTTTTTCTTTATTTCCTGATATATTTAACTATATCTATTCACATAACCACAGTGTGTTGTATAATTCACCTGTCTACACCTCTTTTATCGCAACGTTCACCATTTTACGTTATATTTTTCCACCGCACGATCGATTTTAATAAATTATTTCACGAAACAATTCAGCACACTCGGCGAAATGTTCGCAAATATTGAATCTGAATGAAAACAATGGTTTTGTTCAAAAAACACCCGCGCGGCATTAAAGGTCAATTATATCGAGAAATTAATCGAGTTGGGGTTTCGAGTTATTACGAGCGAAATTGTAATTAAAACGCGAATGGCTTCCCTTTTACCGGCGGGAGTTTGATTATGGCACCGTCTCTCGAAGTACACATATTAAAGAGTGTGCCGCTCAATATTTAGCGTTTTTGCAGCGTTTTTCGTTTGTTATCTCGGTTTAAATAATATTTTCTCAAACACGCAATGAAATATCGTCATAACGTGCGTTATAACAGGCTCCGAAGTGTCACGTCTCATGCGGAACAATTCGAGAGAACTGTAAAGAAATTTCATACAAAATTGAAACCCTAGGCCGGGAAGTATTTTTTTTAAACAGCGTCTGTGTTTATGAACTTAGCCTATTCATGAACACAGACACCATGTTGCTGCACAGCTGAATTATGTTTCTTTGAGTTGTGTATTTTTTTTTTTTTTACATATGTTTGAGAAAAGCACTATACACGCCTTAGCCGTGAAAAGGGCTTGCCGGCTTCGTATCACTATCCGGCTTCCCTTACGGTCGGCCGTCTATACCTACTCACCTGGCAGGCCCTGCTTTCCCGGCGTCTGCATGGTAATGTACTATTAACCCCATGTAAGTATTGATATCTCAAGCTGCTACATCGCACATGACTGTTACAAATTTGTCCTTAAATAATCACCTCTCTCCACAAATAGTTATGGCTGCGATTATCACGTGATAAAGCATCTGTCACTCACACTCGCATTTCGTCAAAACGTGACGGATGCTTTGTCACTTATTTATTGCGCGATAAAAGCAAACATCATAAACCCGCTGATTGTCAATACAATTTTTTTATAGTATAGATGACGGTTTCATCGTTAACAAACGCGTCAAATACCGAAAACTAAACAAGATAGAAGGCACGGGGAACGCGTCACCCTTTTTTGTTCACACGTTCAAATGGACGTACCTGTGATCTCACAAATGGTCGCAAATCCCACGCAAATTGATGCGGGGTGTCGGGCGAGGCTGATCGATGGACGGCAACAGGTGGCCGATGTGCCAGTTACGTATACCGGGTGACGGCTTAAACTAAATCAACGCACCTTTAGCACTGTTGTGACACGCGACATCCCCTTTTTTTACCCGGAGAAACGCATTGAATTGCATATCACTACGTAACATGAGACCCTCGGGGGTTAGAGTCAAATATTATTATGCATTGGTGACGTGGGGCTCTCTAGTCCGCGAAGGGCTAGCCTACCCACTAAAACTCTGGGATGCTGCCAACCCGTGCCGTAGTGGTGGTGCCATGGGAACGCGAACATGTCACCACGACACCACCGGCACTTTCGCGCTAGGGCAAACCCTCACCGAAAGACACTGTAGCATAGCATAGCTTACCCTCACCTACTTCCCCAAGCCCCCAGGAAGCGGGGACCGCCACCGTCACACGGTGCTTCGGTCACACCCTCCTTGCTGAGGGAGAACAAACGCCCCTAAGCCGGCCATGGGAGGACAAACGCCCCTTCCACAACGCAACATCCCCTAGCACACCTGTGCGCGACTCTTCATCACGCTACAAATATTACCTGCCCGTCTAGCACACCAATGATATACTCTTGTCGCGCGAGATAATTCACCTGTCACTCTCTCATAAAGAGATAGGTTACATTATGTCAAGTCTCCACAAGTTTAACAGCCCATCTAGCGCAACTATGCACACACTGGTGTTGAAACGAAAAAAATGATTCACCCCCACTTTAGGTGTTCGAGAGGTACCCGAAAAAGTTTCTTTTTTAGTTTTTATTTTACCGTTTTGTCGGCGTGATACATACCCATATACTCATACCAAATTTCAGCTTTCTAATACTAATGATCACGGAGCTAAGCCGCGGATGGACAGACGGACGGACATGGCGAAACTAATAAGTTGACTACGGAACCCTAAAAAGTGGGTTTAAGTTCATGGTTATCGTACAATTATAGTTTTGTTAAATAATGAGGACTCCGAAAACAATTTCAGAAATTATTTTGGAGAAAAAAAATATATAAAAATTACGCAACTTCGAAGTCACATTATTACCACCTATTATACTTTTAGTATTTTTCCTTTGTTCAAATAAAAATTAAATTAGCTAAATATGTTTTGAATAACATATTGAACAAATTTTATTCATTATACTTAACTACAATATGTTCTATAATACAATATCAGTCTACACCCCTATTCGGTAAAAAATTCAGACATCCAAGCATCTTCACAATCCCATTTATAAAACCACTATGATTTTTATTTATGTTTTCGTCGAGAACATTACTTGTACAAGTAAACATATTACTCCCCACGTCATACAAATAGCCATATCGTTTTATATCCGTTCAAAAAGGTCCTAACTACCATCGACATTAGGAGCATCTGCCTTTGTCGCACATTCGACCACTCTATTGTGAGAATCCTAACTCCATTTAGTCTTGATTTATCTATCCCATAATGCACTTCTTTGTTGTCCGCTACACCCTATTATAGCACTTAAGACCGTGTAATAAGATATATAACTTCCATCCCGATGTTACTCAATTTACAAAGAATCGTAAGTACCAAGCGCTCTGTAGAATAAAACACCGTTTTCAACACGAGGGGGTAAAACAGCTCACTCGTTTTGAAATGAGAGCTGTATTTTCAGAGGAGTGAGTTTGCTTTTACGCGGGGCGCTTAAATGCCCGAGCATTTAACTTGTAAAGGATGAATTAAGGTTTCATTTTTGTTTTAATAGCGGTGTAATGGTTCAATTACAGTGCACGACTGACGCTCGTATGATGTCAGCTGTACAGTCAGAAGCAGAATAAAGGTGTGCAAATATTTTAACACGAATATTACCATCTCCATTTAGTTATGTTGTAAGTATCGGAGAGCCGCACACAGATTGATCTAGTCCCACAGAAAGCTCTAGTAGGCTTTTATTATAGGTACTAACTAGACGACGCTACACATATAGCCTCACAGGGGGTTGTACAACCCACGCCATATTGCGGATTTTTAGTGGTTCTAATTAATTTTACTGGCAACGGCAATTTTTTGGTAACTGGCGTTGTGAGCCGGTGAATGTCACTGATGTACACAAAGAGGAAACAGGACTAAATATTCCGCAAATATCAAGTAATTTTTGCGATATGAAGCGATGAAAGTATTTTTTTTTCAATAGGATTCAGTATTTATTTCGCCAGAAGAAAGAAGGATTCAGCAGCATTCCGGTAAACAATGTTTTGAATTTGGTCTATGATATGACAAATCCTTAACAAATAGCGATTGACGTTTAATAAAGCAAATATATGACGTATACACATTATTGCCATATGAAAGCTGTTTGTTAAGCCGCTTGCTAGGCTATACTTAAGACTGTAGATAAAAATTAAATACATAGGACACTCATGACCCAGGAACAAATATTCGAGTTCATCACAAAATTTGCCCTTGTCGGGATTCGAACCTCAGCTCAGGACCGCTCAGTGGCTGCTGCACCAATAGATGGCGCTGTTCCTGAAATAATGACCCCTCTCACTAGAAAACTGTTTTATACAGGGTGGCCCATTTAGATCGGTCTGTATGGGAAAGACTTTTTCGAAATCGATGACATGGTTCCTAAGAATAGATCTTCGTATGCCTTATATATATATTTCAATATTTAATTTAATTTTCTTTTCGTGTTTGTAGCGTAGTGTTACGCCAACTCTGGCAAAGGGGCCAGTCTGAAAATCAGCGCTGGGGTACTAGCCTAGCACATGCTGAGACTGGTACCCATTACCAAAAATGTGCATTAACTATTAAACATGTGTTATTTTTTTTGTTTATGCAAATTGTACTTACATTTGTGTATTATTTACTGTACTGAAATACTTGTGTTCTTTTTGGTAATAAACAAATTTTTATTTTTTTATTTTTATTTTTATTTTATAGTTTCAGACTTTCCCATACAGACCGATCTAAATGGGCCACCTGTATATCATTTTTGAATTTGATAATAATATTATACATTTTCCAAAGCGTACCACTTCCCCCATGTCTTTCCCTTACACCATCTGACATTATTTAATATTCCGGATTCAAGCCGGCGGTCCTGGGTTGGAATCCCGGCCGCGGCAAATTATTAGTGTGATGAACTCGAATATTTGTTCAGGAACAATGGCCCAGGGGCCCTGGATGTTATCTATAATTATAGTCGACTAGTATCCATATTACAAGCTTTGCTTAGTCTAGAACTAGGTCGATTTGTGTACGATTATCCCTCAATATTTATTTAATATGAGGAATAATGAAGACAAATTATTTAAACAGCCAGTTGACGAATCCAATAATATCAGAATCCGTTGTACGAGAATTGATTTTATAAAGAACCTGCCGCGAACAATAAAATTGGCTATCATGGCTGCCCAATCAGTATGGAATACGGTCTCGAACATAATCGAATACTAGAGAGGAAAACTGGCGTGAAAACACCGAAACGGCAAGACGTACTGAAACAATTTGCCCAAATAAATAATATTTACTAAACTAGTATCGGAAATATGCCTTTGATAAATTTTATACGTGGATGGGCACATTGGGCACGGCTCTTTGATGAATTTACGGCACTAGGGATTTGGGACGGCTGGAAACAGACGTTTTGTTGGCGATTTAACGAGAAAAGAGGTTTTATTCTGATATTATGCTAGAATAGCCATGGCCAAACAGGCATTCAATAACAAAAAAACACATATTCATATCCAAAATATCAATGGAAACCGGAAAACAGGTTTATAAAATCGTATGTATGGTAGTGAAACGTGGACCATGATAACGAAAGATAGGGAGAGGTTGGAGGCGTTTGATATGGGGTGCTGGAGGAGGCGGAAAAAAAATCTAAGGAAGAGATCTTGAATAGTATAGGATAGAAAAGGACACTAATAACACTAATATAGAAAATAGAAGAGGAGAAAAAATAGGGCATCTGCTAAGACATGAGTTTTTTCTCAAAAATATCATAAAATGAAAAATTTAAGGAAAGCGAGGTAGAGGAATGCCAAGACGAAATTACTTTGAGCAAATAAAAGAAAATGTTCATGTCACGTCATAAAAAGTCATGTCTTAAGAAGAAGTGAAAGAGAAAGCATAAGAAAGAAACGGCTGGCGATTGCCACACCAACAAGAGAACAGCTCTTAAATGGAAGAAGAAGATGAATTGTGATATTGACATTTTTTTTTATGAATATTCGGTTGAAAGAATCTTTATTCTCTTAAGAATTACAAAAATTCGCTTACATGTGAATCATTACAAATTTATAAATTTACTTAGCGTGCAGTACGTGGGCCATTTATTCTAAAGTTGTACACCCCTTTTTTTTCGATATTTCGGGTATTTTCTTCTCAGAATCACGAGCTCTTTCGATCTAATTAGAAGAAGAATGTGTCCCAATGTTTTTTCATTCCATTCCGTTACCCATTTCCATATGTAGAAATTGAATTTGGTTGACATGGACACATGGCTGCATTAAGGGATGTGAACAATGCTGGTGTAAAAGTGAATAGATCACATCAATAAAGTAAACAGTGGTAATATTTCGAAGGAACGAACACAGCCCCAATAATCAGGTCATAAAATCGGGTCAGTATTAAAGTGAAGTGGTTAGCAGAATCAAGTAAACATGGCGGCATGAATGCTCATGAATTATGGAACCGATGCAGCGTCACTCGATATTAAACATACACAGACATGCAGTTCTATATCTATACTATTATAAAGTTGTAGGTTTGTAAGGAAGATAATTTTTCTATGGAGAGGGGTCATGGTTTCGGGAAAAATCTTAATAGCGTGATGCAGGATCGTCATTTGTTTTAAATGGGCGCGCGGCATCCTTCCTTCCTTTGTCCTCGCATCACGCCGAAAAGGCTGGACAAATTTTCACTAATTTTGGTACAGGGATAGCTGGGCATCCAAAGATGGTTATAGCATACTTTTTATCCGTCTACGGTAAAGAAGAAAATACGTGGACAATGTTGCGAGCACCTTGTATGTATGTTATAAAATTACTAGAAGGGCCGCAACTTCGTACGTGTAATTTTTTTTATACCATATTCCGGTTATAAGTATTCTATAACCATCTTTGAATGTCCAGCTATCCCTGTACAAAAATTGGTTGAAATTGATCCAGCCGTTTCGGTGTGATGCGAGGACAAAGAAAATTATGCCCAATAGATGGCACCAGATCGCGCATCACGCTGTCAAGATTTTTCCTGAAATTATGAGCCCTCTCCATAGAAAATTAATTTTCAATACAAATATAGACTTTTTTTAAAGTGTAGATGAAAAGGAAGCGACACATTCCAAATCTTTAACTAATAATAAAATAAGTGAAACAGGCAATTGTTAGGAACGAAACAAAATGTTATGTCCATGTGCTTATTTGTATTTCTGAAACGCTAACAGCTTTACACATTTTCGCTCAACTCTGGTATATGTCAAGCCTTAATCCAGAAAGATAATATTAAGATGAGACGAGACGAGACGAGAAAAAATATTTATTAATAAAAACTTATTTTACAGTAATCATACCTACAAACTAAGACATTCTACTTGACAAAATATGACGCGCGCCTTAACTAGCATTCCCTGTAATGTAATGTTGATCAATTAACACAAAATCTATAGGCACCAAGCCTGGCGATTTAAGGTGTTAAAATATTGTAAGTAGCTAAATTTGACTTCAAAGTCACTCCGTGCGAATCTGGATAACAAAAGGAGCGAGGTTCGATTCCCGACTCACGCTTACGCTTCTATTAAAGAATTCCTCAAAATAGCTCGTCATGGTTCACCTATTAAGCGCGGAATTACGTTAAAGGAACCCCGGAACAGTGTTCCACGGGATAACTCCGAGAATGGAAAGTCATCGATGTTCCTATATAAAGCTACAACCGCGGATTGAATTTTCTCGGTTCTTAGGGCTTTATCACACTTGCGTTTTGCCAGCGAGTTGAAAGCGAGGCGAGCATGCGGCGAGTTCACTGCAAGCGCGTAACGAATTCGCCGCGAGCGCGTCACGATTCCGCCGCGAGTGCTCAACGAATTCGCTGCGTACTCGCGTGAAAATCGTGGTGATTGATTTGCGTCTTGGACAGTCCGTTACATAATGGATTCCGAAGAGGAGACACTTCTGTTAGCTTAAGGGATTTATAGGGGATAAATATGCTGAGTATTTTGTTACGAATGAAGGAGCATTGCCGTGGCAAAATAAAAACATATAAATGTTGTATCGGGTTTACCTGATTAATTTTTTTTGACGGTTTGTGTTGCAAAGCCTTCAATACTCGTACATAAATTGCAAACTTCCTCCTATGCTTGTTTATCTTAATTACGGTCTTCTCGCCTTGTTTGGTCCCATATAACGGGACGATTTTGAATTTCAATTATAAACGCCTCGACATCAATTGCTACAGTGTTTAAATGTTCCGACGATGCCATTATTGTTGCTAGTCCGTCCACTCACACTCGTAGATAGTAAACTACTACAAATGATAGATAAAACTAAAGTGGGTAGAAATGAATTTTACTGCCGAATGTACAGTATGGCGTCCGAATTCAAGACGCGGCGAACTCGCTGCACGTTCGCGGCGAACTCGCTGCGCGCTCGCGGCGAACTCGCGGCGAAATCGCTGCACACTCGCTGCAAGCTCGCTTCACTTTCAACTCGCTCGCAAATCGCAAGTGTGATAAGGCTCTTACGGTGCCTAAATCATCCCTACGAATCGATTATTCCTAAAAATACTAAAATAGAATGTCACAGGTTTCCCGGGACCCTTCAATTGGTAACTTTCACCAAAAGAAATCCGGGTACACAAATGTAAGTTGACATTTTGTCTCCAGACCTTAAAAGGGTCTACAAAGCTACGACAGTCCTCTTTACTGAAGCACGTAAGTCACATTCGAAACTGAACAACGTTAAGTCCTTTTGACATAAACGCTTCTACGAAGAATGGACGTAAAATTCCATTTTCTTATCAGCTTTTGATCCTAAAATCTTGCCAGAGAACACCCTTTCTTCACAATAGCCTTATAGCCGAAGTAAAGAGTCGATATTGGTAAAACCACGCGAATATTCAAGATGGTGGGTTAGATAGTTGGGAGGCAAATAACGTCCACCTTGAAATGTTTTTGTGGGATCGCAAACAGACCTTAAACCTCAGCCTCAAGATGTAGTTCCGTTTGCCGACGTTGGATATTTTTTGCGCAAAATTTAATTCAATTTGCGAACTCGGCTTATAAATTTGTAAATGGATAGACGCTCAAGATGCCTGCGCATATGTTGCGATTCTGATTGTGACGTTGTTCGCTTGTTTTCCTTCATCGCTGAAATGGAATGGTTGAGATAAAAAAGAAGAAAATTGTTTATATGTACAAAGAATAGAAAAAAAATATTTACAGATGTTTTTGTAGCTTAAAAAAATAATTGATAAGTTTTTTCCCGCCTTGTACGGGTATTGTACGGTAATCTAACCGAGGTGTTATTTTTTTGGGCTCCGTACCCTATGGATAAAAACGGGACCCTATTACTAAGACTCCACTGTCCATCTGTCCGTCTGTCAGACACCAGGCTGTATCTCATGAACCGCGATAGCTAGACAGTTGAAATTTTTACAGATGATGTATTTCTGTTGTCGCTATAACAACCAATACTAATAACAGATTTTTTTTACTTGGCATGGGTGCTGCCGTGTTTCAACTATTCCCCATTCACCACAATGTGGGAAACCAAGTCCTATCAACGACTTGTTTTGCGCGTCAACGTAAAAATTACACCCAACAACGTGTCTGCAACCTCGTAAAACTTATTCTTAAGCAGTATAGTACATGACTGGAAAGAAGGGCTTACCGGGTGAGTAGGTATAGACGTACCGATAGTGATACGAAGCCGGCAAGCTCTTTTCACAGCTAAGGCATGTATAGTGCTATTCTCAAACATATATGCAATGAAATAAAAAAATACACCACTCAAAAAGAAATATTCAGCTGTTGCCTGTCACAAAACAGAGACGCCATGTTTAAAAAAAAATACTTCCTGGCCTAGGCCTTCAATTATGTATGAAATTCCTTTACAGTTTTCTCGAGTTGTTCCGCCCGAACCCGATAGTTCGAAATTGCCTGTTGTAACGCACGTTATGAGGACATTTCATTGCATGTTTGAGAAAAGTTTACTTATCTATTCTGCTATACCATCAAAGTTGGGTCGTCTGATATTTATTATATTCATACAACTCTCAAACCCGCATTTGTAGCAGCCGTTTCGCATTAAACATATTAAAAAATAATCATAAAACCCAGACCCGGAATTCCAATACAAACAGCGCACGGCACATGTGCCCATCCCTTTTCCTACCAACTTACATTTGCGTTCAAACACCACACCGCTGACAAAAAGCCTACAAAATTTCCATATGTGAAGATTTTATATAAAATTCTCAACGGTATTTGTAAGCTTGTGAATTGATTTATGATCGGTATAGCTTGATAATGGGAAATGTATTGACGGCAAAAGGAGAAAAATGAAAAACGTTTGGAAAGGTGTTATCGGAGTTTATAGCTCTGTGTGAAGAATGGTTCAAAAAAGAATGAATAATATGATTACTTACAATTGCCAAGCAATAATTAATATATATGAAATTCATAAACAGGGTACTTTCCTGGGTAAAAACAATTGTATTAATTAATCCGTTAGTTATATAATTAATTATTACAAAATATAGGTCACGCATTTTTTACTTTTGTCCTCAAAACGAATAACAATAACTTATGCGTGTTTATCAAAAAATAAACGAAAACATGGTGAATTTATCCTCTCTGGCCTCTTAATTTAATACACACCTAGCCTCTCGGAATTGTTCAATAAAATCCAGGGATATCCTGGAAATCCAGGAAACTGTACTTCACAACTAAAACCTAAAATAACCCACTACACCGATGCCAAAAAACCTCATGACACGAAGCGAAAACGCTCGAAACTAATATTCATATTATACGATATTTTGCAGCACACTCATTACATTTAAAATAACATTTTCCTGTTGGAGCGCAATTGTTTAATAGAGCTAAAGGAAAGATGTAGCAGACTGGACGTCACTTTGTAGTTGCTTTTAACGCCAACACAACGAACTAATAAGCATTTTAGGGTTCCGTACCCAAAAGATAAAAACGGAACCCTATTACTAAGACTTCGCTGTCCGTCCGTATGTCCGTGTGATAGCTAGCCAGTTGAAATTTTCATAGATGATGTTGTTCTGTAACATGTACTAAACATAGAATAAAATATATTTTTAAGCGGGGCTCCCATACAACAAACCTGAATTTTTTGCCGTTCTTTTTTGATGGTACAGAATCTTGCGTGCGCGAGTTTGTCTCCAAAAAATGTTTAGTACACAGCCATGCTGTTATTAATGGGCATGATTAGCACAAAAAAAAAGAAATAATTGAAAATAAAAATAGGTTTAGAATGGTTTTTGTAAACGTTTCACAAATAGATAAGGTTGGACTGGTTGGAGCCTCCTACTAAGCATTTAATTACGCTTGTGTTAGGAGACACCGCTCTTCCATAACAAGAATTGATGACAAACCATATATTCTGTCTGGAAAGTTTCCAAACGACCTTCTGTACCATTCACTGGAACACGCTGCAGGCGTGTTGCAACCGGATCGTGTTGACGTGTTCAGGAACCGTGGGATTACTTGGATTAGCTAAGAGCAATCCAAGCAATCTAGGGGATTCCCAGTGGAAGGAGGGTTAACTAACTATTGTTGACAAATAGGAAGCCTTCCAGAAGACGCTTGCAAAGCGTTTACATAACAGCTAAAGGGGATCACTCAATAATTCCGAAGTTTAATTTAACCGAAACCATCAATATTACGAATTTTCAAAATCCCGAAAGTGAAATGCGAAACGGCCATTTTCGCCATGGCTCAGTCGCTTCTGTCTGCCTGTCCCTATGTATGCTTAGATCTTTAAAACTACGCAACGGATTTGATGCGGTTTTTAGGATTCCGTACCCAAAGGGTAAAAACGGGACCCTATTACTGAGACTTCGCTGTCCGTCCGTCCGTCCGTCTGTCACCAGGCTGTATCTCAAGAACGGTGATAGCTAGACAGTTGAAATTTTCGCAGAAGATGTATTTCTATTGCCGCTATAACAGCAAATACTAAAAATAAAATAAAATAAATATTTAAGGGGGGCTCGCATACAACAAACTTACAGATAATGGTACGGAACCCTTCGTGCTTGGCCGATATTTAATTTGAATAGGTAGAGTGATTCAAGAGGAAGGTTTATATTATGTATAATACATGCATAATTTATCAGCATTGCACCCGTGCGAAGCCGGGGCGGGTCGCTAGTATACTATAATTAGGTTAGGTTAGGGTTATATGATATCCCAAAAATAATCAAAATATTTTATTAGAACATGGTTTTTGGAATTATGATAATATCAATGAATGAAAGATGATCCATTCGGACAAATTAAACTTGGAGTATTGTAGTGTGCCAGGCTAAAGGTAAAGTCACGATACTATTATTATTACGTAATAAAAAAAATATGTTGAGAGAAAGCTTCTTGACGTACACGCATTTTTTCATATTTCAAGAGTTAGGTTTGGTTCTTAGACACGCACACATAAAACCATAGCGGGTTAATCTGCAAATCGGTCGTATGAAGACTCTCGTTCTATGCGTACTTATTCTAAGGCTTTAAATAATGGCTTAGGTTTAAACGCCTACCAAATAAGATTAAACGCCTACCAAATATATTGATAAATTACTACCAATAAATTCTTAATGCTCACCAAAACGGATGAATGCTCACCAAATAGTGTACCCTAAATTATTCTATAAATAAAGCAAATAATTATTTTTCTCCAACTTGCTTGGAAATGTTCCCATTAATGTAGTAAAACTGGACCGCGAAATCGTTCGTTATATTTAGAAGGCGTTAATGAAAATTAAAAAAAAATATATATTATTGGCCTTAGCCGGGAAATCAATATTATTTAAATAAGACGATTAAGTAAAAATCACACCTTCCGTTTATAACGTCTCATACAAATGAGGGTAATCTTAATGTGACCGGTTACTGCATTTTTACTTTTAATTTTTTCAAAGACTGATAATTCACCATACAGCCAATTGTCCACTAAATTTAAAAAATAAAAACTATTATAAACTTTTTAATTGTTCTCTGCGTTTAGTTCTTGCACTGAACATTTTTTTGCTCTGCTACTGTAATCTGTACTGTTGTCAATGTATTTGAAATGTCGACAAATTTCGAATAACGGACAAACAATTTAAATAATAATCTTATATGCGGTTAATTTATTTTCATGATTCTTAGTTATTTATTAGAGATTTCTCACGAAAGTTTTAATTTTAATAATATGATGATATTTAATGAGTGAGTAGAAAATGAATAAGTGTACCAAACGTAAACAAATAAAAAATAAAACAGAAATGATTGTGTCCAAATCAATATAAAAGTTATTTTGAACTTATGATATGATCTTCTCCGAATGATAAATATGGTATGGTTTCTAAAGAAGAACAGTGTGTTTAGAAGTTGTTAATTTAACTAAAATTTATAATTACCTATGTGCATATTTTTTGTTATTGTGTTTTCATATATATTTAATTCTTATTCATATATTTTGTTTTAAATCAAACATATGATTCGGACCTGAAATTTTATTCCTATTCCTAAAAAAAATAAGTACCAACAGAGCTTCATGGTACTGATATATTAAATTAAAATGTAGATTGGTGATTATTTCCAAGCATATTTGGAGAAAAGCACTATACAAGCCTCGGCGGGAATGTCAGTTCGCAGATTCGTATTATTGAAGGACTCGGCTACGCCTCGTCCTTCAAAATCATACTCATCCACGAACTGACTTTTCCCGGCCTCGGCAGTAATATACTATTTCTTACATCCTATAAAAATATATGCACACCTAAAAAGTTAATTTCAGACCAAATAATCTAAATTATTGTTAAATGGATGTCACCAATATTTTATATTATTACTTCCATTTTAGTCATTTTTGCTGAGGCAAAAAACTAAATGCTCACCAAAATGGCTTTTTCTCAAACATCCAATGAAATGTCTTTACGTTCCTTAAAATAGGCTCGGAAGTAGCGCTTTTTGGGCGCAACAACTCGAGAAGACTGTAAAGGGATTTCATACTGCTTTTCAGGCCTAGGCCTGCAAAGTAACTTTTTTTTGGTTTCAACAACAAGGTCATTCACACAGCTGGCTGGTTTGACAAAAAGCAGGTTTTGTTTTTAAAGATTGGTTGTTAGACACTTGTGGAAAGAAATTCAAGATGGCGACTTTTTTTTTCAAAATTTCAAATTGGTGCTAGGCGGCTAAAACTCGGTATCGGGGGGCTCTCGGGGCTCAAAAATAAAAAATCTGAAATCTTGTCCGAAAATTCGGTCAAATTCGGAAAATATCGAAAAAAAACGATTCAAAATTTCTAAATTGGTGCTAGGCGGCTAAAACTCGGTATCGGGGGGCTCTCGGGGTTTAAAAATATGAATCTGAAATCTTGTCCGAAAATTCGATCAAATTCCGAAAATATCGAAAAAACAACGATTCAAAATTTCAAATTGGTGCTAGGCAGCTAAAACTCGGTATCGGGGGGCTCTCGGGGTTCAAAAATATGAATCTGAAATCTTGTCCGAAAATTCGATCAAATTCCGAAAATATCGAAAAAACAACGATTCAAAATTTCAAATTGGTGCTAGGCAGCTAAAACTCGGTATCGGGGGGCTCTCGGGGCTCAAAAATATGAATCTGAAATCTTGTCCGAAAATTCGGTCAAATTCGGAAAATATCGAAAAAAAAAACGATTTGTATGGAGAAAATTTCAAATTGATATAGCATAGCTAATAATGACTACCGCACATTATGGAGCGTTTTTTAGGGATATAAAAAAAAAACTAACCTAACCTAACCCGGCCGAGTCGGATCTGCTCTGAAAGATGATCAGGATTAGATGGATACCTAGCTGAAACACTAATTTATGAAAACAATATTTGGTGAGCAAAACATCCATTTTGGTGAGCAAAACATCCATTTTGGTGAGCAAAACATCCATTTTGGGAAGCAAAAAGTAATTTTTTGGTAATCATTTTGATGTTTTATGAAAACAATATTTGGTGAGCAAAAAATCCATTTTGGGAAGCAAAAAGATATTCTGACTCAACATAAAATTATTCTGGTGTAAAGTATATCGATTTTGGTATACAAAATGATTAAATTTGGGGAGCACTGTATAGAGTGAATTTATATTAAATGGAGGCAATTCAATTTATTTGGTATTTAGTTTTGGGGGTATAAAAGCCATTTTGGTGAGCATTTAAATTGTACCCTTAAATAATTTCAATGTGTTTAGCGCCGAGCTCTCCACTCAACATCCTTCTGTAGACGCTGCTCACTCGAACCCACTCCATGCACCCCGAACAGTAGGAATGTTAAAACAGTAAGACAAATCTAACATGTATCTACTATTATCATACAACAACATCAGTCGGCAACCTTTCTGGCCTATAGCCGCATATAGTGTCAAAGGAAGCTTTTGTGCATTAAAAGAATAGTGCAGTTTGTAGTGCCTACTGAACCGGCGGTCCTGGTGTAGTATGTAGCTAGTATCTACATTTAGTGTTTAGCAGTAACACATTGGTTTACTGCAACATAACGCGTATTGCTTGGTCAGCGTTAATCTAAATAGAAACATATAAACAATGGTTTTCAATCAATAAAGGTTCTCAACTCGATTAGCAACTGTCTCTAATTATTACCTCCGTGCCAGGCGACATCCCCCTACAAAAGGACCTAACATTACACTGGGTTCGAATCCCGGCCGGAGCAAATATTTGTGTGATGAACTCGGATATTTGTTCCTGGGTCATGGATGATATCTATATATTTGTATTTATATATTATTATATATATCGTCGTTTAGTACCCATAGTACAAGCTTTGCTTAGTTTGGGACTAGGTCGAGTTGTGTAATATTGTCCCTTAATATGTATTTACAACATTTCTCTCATTGGTTCGTAGACACGCACACATAAAACCAAATGCGGGTTAATCTGAAAATCGGTTGAATAAAAACTCTCGTTCTAGGTCTACTTATTCTAACTTAGAATTCTAAATTAAGAGTAACTAATCGTAATTTTAGATCGTTAATCGCGATAAAGTAAGTTAATCGTAATCGTTAATCGATAGACTTTTGCCCGTCTCTGATTCTAAGGCATTAAATAATTTCAATGTGTTTAGCGCCGAGCTGTCCACTCAACATCCTTCTGTAGACGCTGCTCACTCGAACCCACTCGATGCACCCCGAACAGTAGGAATGTTAAAACAGTAAGACAAATCCATTTATCTACTGTTATCAAACTACAACATCAGTCGGCAACCTGTTTGGCCTATAGCAGTGTCAAAGGAAACACGTCCGTTTTCTTTTTCTTAAAAAGGGACTACATACATTATTGTAGGGTGTGTAGTTACTTCTTTTCCTAGGTTTCGTATTTTATATAGAATGGATGTGTGTTAGGGAGATGCCACGAACTCCGTCTTAGCGGTGAGCGGCGCGGCGCGCGGTACGTCTGTCTCGCTCACTCGTATGACCGCGGTATTTAATAGGCGGCGTAACGAGTGAGCGAGACACGTACCTATATACACCGCTGCCACCCAAAGCTGTGGCATATCCATTAGTGTGTGTCGTATATAATAAATATTTGTGTGATGAACTCGAGTATTTGTGCCTGGATCATGGATGTTATTTGTATTTAAGTGTATATTTATCTCCATAAGTATGTTTATCGTCGTCTAGTGTCTATAACACAAGCCTACTAGAGCTTACTGTGGGACTAGATTGATTTGTGTGAGGTTGTCCGATATATATATATATATATATATTTTTATTAAACCTTTCTGTCATTTGTAAAATAAGTAAGCCTACCTACCTATGATCAAAATTGTTAACATGTAACTTGGTGTTACCAATAAAGAATTTGTATTTGTATATGTTAAGTTGACCTACTGTTGATATTTGTTTACTGCGCCGAAGCCCAGCAACTTGATCCGCGCTCCAAACCCCTTGAATAAACTACCAGGAACCTATTTTTAGTCAATATCGGAAAACAGGATACAAGCAATATTGAGCTGGATTGAAAAATGCATTGACAGTTCGATTGAGCTGTTAGGGCAGATTTTTATTTTGTTGACGATTTTGTTTTTTTCTCAGAAATCAATAAAATTTGGTCAGTATGTAAATTTGCTAATGCTGAACAAGGTAGGCCCAATTTCACGGTATGTCTTACAAAATTTTCGATTGAGTTACAAAAATGTATGGTGTTTTTTTACCAAATTTCGTATTTTGTACTAAAATTTAGTTGAAAATGAGGAGCTCGAAATACAAAATAAACAATATGGTCCCATAAGTCAATTTCTGTCATACATTTTGCGTTACTCAATGGAGAAAAATTTGTAGGACATATCCTGAGATTGGGCTTACCATGGTCAGAAGAAGCAACTTTACCAAGTCACCAAATTTGATTGAAATCTGAGAAAAAAAGAAATCGACAACAAAATAAAAATTTGTCCGTTAACCGACTTCACTAGATTGGTTTTCAGGAGCGTTTTTGTGTTTATTAAGCGATTTTTGTATGTAGACCTATTTAGATTTGTTGAATAGAATAAAACTGTAGTCTCTTTTATTGCTGAGCTCGTCCTTTTGCCATTGTTCAATAATTTCATTTTTTTAATTGGTGTTCCTTTTTTGTATGATTTTTATGTACATAAAACTGTGTTTTTTTTGCAATCAATATATTTTCCTTCTTACTTTCTGTGGAGCTCGACTATCTATAGAAATGGGTGAACCATTTTTTTAGGTTTTTAACCCCCATATATCTCTCTGCCATGTCCAAAAATAAAAAAACGGAATCGACCTAAAATCCATAATATTTATGGAACTTACTCAAAAATTTCATGAGAGGTTGATGAATGCAACCTCTAGGCGAGAAGAGCTGGAAATTATCTAGATATCCAAACATCTGGATATACGAAAAATTTCGCGCCAAGCTCAAATGGAGACGCTACACTCGCACGGTCAATATATGTACCTATCTATTTATTTGATCTAATTCAGTTAAGTGATATTTTATTATGGTAATATTAAAGTTTTATGTTATACTCGTTTCGCCGCTAGATGTTAGGTACAGTACGATTAAAATCAGTTAACACTTCGGCTTTTCTCGGGTATCATCGCCTAAATCCGGAGACGGAAATGACACGAAGTACATTACCGCGATTTCTTTTAGGTAGCATTCAATTTGAAGTATCATAAACGCAATGTATAGCACCTGCCAAGATGACATTACTAACACCGGTAGACCTAAGAAATTTATTATGCAGAAGCGACATGAATTTTAACATTCTTGTAGGTATACAATATATAAAAAACATATATAAGTCAATATTTTACTGTTTGATGTTAAGTAGTACCTACGATATTACGTCGGATTAATAATTAATAATAATCACCAAATAAAAAATGTAAAAAACCGATTTCAACCGATTTTTGTTGATATTTCATAAACTGCTTGACCGATTTTGATAAAATTTACATGGGACCATCTCGGAAGTATACCCTATCAAATACGAAAATAATTTTGAAAATCGGTCATATCTGTAAATTGAACTCTATGTGAGATATGAGGGATTCACGACAATTACCGAGGTTGGCCGAAGTGTTAACTGATTTTAATCGTACTGTACCTGCTCATCCCACAGGAACACTACATTTTTCGGGAGCCCTATGTGTTAATCCAGGATGTCAGCTACCTTTATACCAAAATTTATCAAAATTGGTCCAACCGTTTGAGCGTGAAAAGAAACAAACATACACAAACACACTAACGACGACTCGGTTGGCGCAGTTTGTAAGCACTCGCCTACTGAGCCGGCGGTCCCGGGTTCGAATCCCGGCCAGGGCAAATATTTGTGATGAACTCGAATATTTGTGCTTGGGTCATGGTTGTCCTACGTATTTAAGTATATATTTATCTATATAAGTATGTATATCGTCGTCTAGTACCCATAACACAAGCCTTCTTGAGCTTAATTTGGGAGTAGATCGATTTGTGTGAGATTGTCTGATATTTATTATTATTATTTATATAATATTTACTAACAAACTTTCGCCTTTATAATATTAGTGTGACTAGGAGGTGCCCGCGAACTTCGACCGCGTATTTTTTTTTTCCAGTAGTCGGATAAAAGTATCCTATAACCATCTTTGGATGTGCAGCTATCCCTGTACTGAAATTGGTTAAAATTTGTCCAGTCGTTTCAGCGTGATACAAGGACAAATGAAATTATGAAAACAGATGGCGCCAGGTTGGCACGGCGCCGCGTGCCCATACAAAACAAAAGACAATCCTGCATCGCACTACTATTTTTTTCCTGAAATCATGACCCCTCTCCATAGAAAAAATATTTTCAATATAAATCTAGAATGTTATAAATAATAGTATAGATATCAAATACATGAACGCGTTATTAATAATATTTAATAATTATTTTATTAGAACTATTTACATTCATATTTTGGTATAGTTATACAATAATCAAGTAAATTTATTCTTCACGATTTTTGTGCCAAAATCTTCGTATTGCCTTTTGGTAACCCAGATTTTGGAGTCGGACATACCTGCAATATTGTAGTATACATATTTTTAAACTGAATTTGTTGTGAACTTCACGCACTCATTAACTCATTATCTACTCGACTTTGTATAAGGTGAATACGGCTTGTCCGTCCAATATAATCTAAATTAAACATTTACAACACCTCCAACACAAGTAGTTGATCAATTGTCATCATGTGACCCTCATTCAATGAGTGATATAGAACATGCTACTAAAACTGAACATAACACAATTTGGAATTCTTAGCTTCAATATTGGCTGAAATCTTGTCACTAGTTCCAATCAAAGCTGTATATCTTGAAAAGTACTGGTCCTATTTCCACCAAACCTAGCTAAGAACCATCTTGACGGACTAGTCTTTCGATTTAAACAAAACACACTCAAATTGGTCCATCCCAGAGAGACACAGATACACCCCTCTCCTTTCGTCAGGGGTTAAAAATGAGGAAAAAAGCAGACCAGATTCTTAAGGAACAACAGTTCTATCATACCTGCAAATGTGGTGCCACCTAGCCACGACACTGCGTAGGTCTCGACCAATTGGCACACCTCAAATCAGTCCATCTGTTTGGGACGACGCCACAGACAGACACACAGATACACAAATACACAGACACATCCCTCTTTTTTTGTCGAGGGTAAAAAATAAACCCAATGCTTAAGGATCTGTTCTATCATACCTGCAAATGTGGCGCCACCTAGCCACGATACTGCGTAGGCCTCTTCCGATTGGCACACCTCTACCGTCCCGCAGCTAATAACTTCTAGGTCTTGTTTCAACCTGAGGCAGAGTTAAAAACACAACGGTGATTTGACTTAGTCTTCTGATAAACAAGGTGTTAAAAACCTTGTAATACTCAAACCGGTAGGGATCGAATTCTAAGGACTTCACCCCACTTTTTTAGGCAGGGTCTTTTCCGAAAGTAGGAAAAAAACCAGATAAGTGGGAGTCTGACTCGCGCACCGAGGGTCCAGACAACCTATTACGGTTCATGAGGTACAGCGTGGTGACAGACGGACAGATAGACAGACAGAAAGATGGACGGCCAGCGGATTCTTACAAATAGGGTCCCGTTTTTTACCTTTTCAATCAAAAACTAAAAGACATGGGAAACAAATCAGGAGTTTATGACGCATTGTGTGGTGGTGCCACCCATTCAATAGTTGTGACGGTTATTGTATCGCCTGGTGACAACCAAAACTAAAATTTATGTCACTGCTCTTCAAAATCTCGTATCTAGTTTGTAAATTGATACTGAGATGCGATCTTTGATTTAAGTAAGTATTTGTTACTTAGTGAGTTTTGGTTGTCAACAGACGGTATATTTCTTTTAGCTAACCTGGGACATAGTCCAGGGATCATAGCCATGCCGCCACACGGCACGATGCCATCGAACAGCTCTTGCTTAAGCTCCGGGTCGCACATGTCGGCCGCCATGTTGACTGCCGCTGGAATGGATAACACGTCCATACCCGGTACTGCTAGCTCAGGTTGGAAGAGCACCTCACCTGAAAAATTGTACATTGGTGATAAAATCCTTCAAAGAATAGTACATTACTGCAGACGGCGGAAAAAAAGCGCTTGCCGGGTAAGTAGTACAGCCAACCGTAGGGAGGCCGGATAGTGATGCGAATCCGGCATGCCCTTTTCACGGCTAAGGCATGTATATAGTGCTTTTCTCAAACATATGCAATGAAATAAAAAAAAATACACCACTCAAAAAAATATAATTCAGCTGTTTAGCCTGACCATGAACACAGACGCCATGTTCAATAACAAATACTTCCCGGCCTTCATGAATGCATTTTATTTGCCGACGACACCACATTAATAATTAAAGGAACAGACATAGATAACTTTGAAAATGAGATGAATTCAGCCCTACGAGACGACTACAGAGACGTCACAGATTGGCTTGAATGTAATAACCTGAAAGTAAATCCAAATAAAACTAAATTAATGCTCTTTAGAACTCATAAATCCAAAATCTATCATATTAAAGTCAAACATGGATTAGACAACATAGAGGAAGTAAATAACATTGTATTTCTCGGTATGACACTGGACACACATTGTAACTGGAGAGAACATGTAGAAACAGTCTGTAACAAGCTCAATAAATTCGTTTATGCACTCTGGCGCCTGAAGCAAACCGTGTCTTTCAAAACTGCCTTACTAACTTATCACGGTTATGTAATGTCTATTCTGAGATACGGTATAATAATGTGGGGAAACTCAGTGAATGCGGAACGTGCCTTTATAGTACAAAAAAAATGCATTAGAACTATTTGTGGAGCAGATAGAAGGGAACACTGCAAATCACTATTTATAAAGCTCAACTTACTATCGTTACCCTGTCTCTATATATATGAAATAGCTGTTTTTGTTAAGCTCCATACAGAACTGATCACTTTTACAGACAAGGAAAGAACTAGATCACAAAGGCAATTTAGATTGGAAATACCCGACAGTAACAAGTTAGCACTTAGGAGAAAGAGTGCAAATAACATGTGTGTACAAATATTTAACAAAATACCTACCAGCTGCATTAAGAGCCTTGTCGCTCAGTGAGTTTAAAACGAAATTATATAAATTATTGAGTGACAAGTGTTTTTACATTGTGAAGGAGTTTTTGACGGATGAATTTAAATAGATCTTAGGTACATTACAATTTTCATTTTATTTTAATTATTAATTTATTTATATCACAATTCTGATTTCACTTAATATTTTAAACTACTTAGTTTCTAAAAACGTACATGGTATAAATGATTCGCATGCAATTTTATTACTATTATTTATATTGACTTTGTATAAATTATTAGTAAGTAGAAAATTTTATTAGCTAATTTTAAATTGTTATTATTAACGAACATAATGTCCTGATAAATCCCTCGTAAATTTTCACATACCTGTACTGGGTTGGACATATCATGGGAAATATTTATTGTAAGATCTTTATGTAACCGTATGTTCCAGTGAATAAACGCTTCATTCATTCATTCATTCAATTTTGTATGAAATACCTTTACAGTTCTCTCGAGTTGATCCGCCCGAAACGTAATATTTCGTAGCCTGTTATAACTTTTTTTATTATTAAAGCAGTAACGTCTAAATACTAGCGTAAACCAATGTTTACAATTAAGAGAAAAAAATATATGTAAATGGTTGTGGCAGGGTTCGAACCTGGGTTTCCAACGGCTTTCCGGGACAACACGGGCGTCCTACCTATTGGATCACTGAACCTGATGCGAGAGTCATTGAATTTTTCAACTAGTTGCTTTGCACGCCTTAGGGTGGCATCGTAACGCCATCTACCGTAAAAATTGAGATTTTTGATGGTACCGTTGTAAACGCAGGTTAGAACACCGCCTGAGCCATTAAATAAAAAAAAATATCTTCATTGTAACCATTTCGTCAGTCTTGTTTTATTATTCCATGCCCGTCACTAACCTGCCATGAATGCTTCGTTGCTGATGTCTATCTCCTGACCGTCAGGCAGTGTGAAGGTCCTTTGACCCTTTTTGAGGTTGAAGGCGGCGTCTTTTGTGATGTAGGCCTTCTTTCTGATATCACGGAGCGTGAGGGGATTATCTATTTTTATATTTCTTTCTGTAAAGGAAGTAATTCAGATCGCATGAATTATTCCATGTAAGCAGCTACTCTATTATAAATACAGTGTGAAGGTTTTTTAAAGATTGATCATAGTTTAAACAATTTTTTATCTAATCATGTATCAATTATTTGTATTGAAAATTGGTTTTCCATGGAAAGGTCATGATTTCAGGAAAAATCTTAATAACGAGATGCAGGATCGTCATTTGTTTTATATCGGCGCGCGGCGCTATGCCAGTCTGGCGCCATCTATTTTTCATAATTTCCTTTGCTCCCTGTCACATCGCGTCAAAACGGCTGGACAAATTTTAACCAATTTCGGTACTGGGATAGTTGAACATCCAAATATGGTTATAGAATACTTTTTACTCGACTACGGAAAAAAATATACATGGACGAAGTTGCGGGCATGTTCTAGTATCAAATATTACTATACCTAAGGATTTTCCTAGCACGAACGACGTGTTGCTAGTGCTGGACAAAATAAAAACATCGGCAATCCTGTTATCGATAACTATCCCTTCAAAGTCACAGAGGAAAATCACAGACCTATATTGGTAGACGCCGCAAACACACCCACTTCAGGTGCCACCGACCATGTAGGCTCCTACTATAAAAATATCTAGGCACAGATATTACAAGACTTGTAACCTTGCAACAAGTTCCCGACATACTCCTGCAGTCTCATGCTCGCCATGTTGGTGCTGGTCTGAGCGTAGGCAATAAGTCCTCCCTCGTACACCGGGTTGATGTCCACCTTGTCGTATCTGGAAACAGAACCCTCACCATGAGTTTACAGTGACCGTTCTCGCTAGCGACAACGTACGGCTTGTATGGAGAATTGTAGTTCTACAAAGAAACCGCTAGGGGCACTGTACTATTCTCCATACAAATCGCTAGCAAGTACCGTCACGTTAAGTCATGGTAGGGGTACAGAAAACACTATTTTCATTCCATCGCTTTCTCTTCATCGGTTTCACTCTTGGCAGAGTGGTCTTGGTCATCACTTCAGATGTTGGTGGCAAGCTTCGCAACACGCCGCCATTCATCCCTGATAGCTACCTTCCTCGTTCATTCTTGTAGTGATGATGAGCCATTTATTGCAGCTTTATTCAGTCAGAAATGGCGCGTGTTTATAGACAAAATCAGAAGCCTACGTGCCGTAGTCAAGAGAGTACTCGCCGGCAGTGTGAACAGCCAGCAATCAACTGTTAACACATGGGAGTTCTATCTTTGGTTCCGTTCTTGTTCTTGGTAGGACCAGTGCCTATCACGTCACATCTTGACCTTTGAGATATATCCAGAAACATCTCGATGGTCAGCTGTTGAACGTCGCCTAACTAAGACTAGTAGGTTGCCGGTTACCCCATATCCAAGGATATGCCAGTGGTCAGCCCCGAGCCGTACATAGCCAGGACTCCCTGCGGCTGGATGCAGAGCGCTATCGCGTTCAGGGTCTCGAAGATTATTTCACAGCATTTGAATCTGAAAATAGAAAAGTATTTTTTCTCAAGTTTGCAATGGAATGTCGTCATAACGTGCGTTATAACAGGCTTCGAAGTATCACGTTTCGGGCGGAACAACTCGAGAGAACTGTAAGGGAATTTCATACAAAATTGAAGGTCTAAGCCGGGAAGTATTTTTTTAGTCATGGCGTCTGTGTTCATGAACAGGCTTAAGAGGCCTTATTCCTTTTAAATTTTATTTTTTTCGTATTACGACTAATATATTGATAATTTCAACCAACTTTTTGAAGTGAATAATACTGTTCCCCGAGTTCTAGGAAGTAACGTAGCTATTTTATGCTTTTATTGCGTGCAGTCAAAAATAAGTTGAAAAAACAAATTTTTCGCGTGAATTTTGTCAATTTCGAGTACTTTTTGAAACAAAAATTATGAATGAAAAATTCAAACTATAGGTTTCAAATATATAACAATAAACCCCAATAGCCCTGTTCTAGGAAGTAACATCAACAATATGTTAAGATACATGTTCGATAATAGAGAAAAATGTCTAAACAATCAGCATTTTAAAAGGAATAAGGCCTCTTAACAGCTGAATCATATTTTTTTGAGTGGTGCATTTTTTTTCTAAGCACTAAACATGCTTTAGCCGTGAAAAGGGCTTGCCGGCTTCGTATCACTACCTATATCCGGCCTCCCTACGAGAGGCCGTCCATACCTACTCACCCGGCAACCCCTTCTTTGCGGGCGTCTGCAGTAATGTACTATTAAATATCGACAGCAGTTTAAACTAGCGGCTCTGTGAGCGATAGACCCCGCGATCATTTTTCGAAATGCTCAGATGCATTCCGGCTGCTTTCACTTAGAGGAGCCAATTCTCATGAAATTTTGTGAGTAGGTTAGATAAGGATATAGATTTTCGTCGATTTAGTTTTTCGAAATTCTTCAAAATGGCGGAAAGCGTAAAATAGTGACAGCCATTTTGAAACAATCTTGCGAGGTCCCCACCTCACAGAACCTCCAGTTATGAAAGCATCAGGTTGAAAACACGGAACCCTGTTAACAGCGAACAATGCAATCTGCGTTGATTGTCGGATATTCGTGCAATTACCTTTTTAAAGCCCCGTAACGAGCGGACAGGGGCGTAAAGCATAATAGGCCATTGTAGAGGAATCAGGAAAGAATTTAAACTAACTATGCGATAAATTAGCCACAAAGAGATCCGTGGAACCGTCAGAAAAACCAGTCAAAAGAACCAACTAAAATAATAGGTTATGTACAATTTTCGGATGACCATTAAACTGTTTTTTTATAGTCCTTGCTGTAAGGATCTACAAAACGCAGGTCGTTACATTTTCTTTACCATGGTTTTCCCAAAATGTTTTTCTAAATTGAAAATTTGACAGTTCGCAATAAAATTGGCTGATGGGACCGTTTGTCTTCAAAACCCAATAAACTAGTCCATGTTTGACACTTGTCAATGTCAAAATTTCAACGGTTTGGCACCGACATGTGTCATTAGCTTAATGATTTGGCACTAAAATGTGTCAAAATATCAAAGAATTAAGAGGCCTTATTCCTTTTAAAATGCTGATTGATGTTACTACCTAGAACGGGGCTATTGGGATTTATTGGTGTATATTTAAAACCCACAATTTGAATTTTTCATTGATAATTTTTGTTTCAAAAACTACTCGAAATTGACAAAATTCACGCGGAAAATTTGTTTTTTTCAACTTATTTTCGACTGCACGCAATGATAGCATGATATAGCTATGTTACTACCTAGAACTCGGGGAAAAGTATTATTCACTTCAAAAATTTGTCACAATATGAAAAAAAAACAATTTTTAAAATCTCTTAATGACCTGCAGTTAATTCGAATAGACTATCGAAAAAATAAACAAATTAATGCTGTTTCAAAATTTATTAAAATCCGTCCATCCGTTGCGGCGTGATTTTTTTACGAATAAACTGCGCACGCAAACAATTCCCTCCCTCATCCTGATCTGAGCTCCCTGCTGACTTTTTCCTGAACAGCATCAGTATGAGACTCAAAATATGATTAAATTTGTTCTGAAAGGGTCGGCAACACACGTGTGATGCTCCTGCCGTCGCACCCATTAGGCTACGGTAACTGCTTACCATCAGTCGGGCCGCACGCTTGTTTGTCACCTTCGTAATATGAAACAAAACTATCGCGCTGTAGATTTTTTGATCCAGAAACAATAACCCATATTACATAGAAAACTTTACATAATCTACAACAATGTTTTTCTACCAGCACCTATAAATTTAATAGTTAGAACTATTTCATCCCTAAACTAATTCAAACATGTGTGACCATCACACCGTTTGGTATCAAGATCTCACTGTCGATAAAGTTATATCGTCAGGTCCCTTCGATAAAAGGGTACAATAACAGTTCCAACTTGTTTCAAAACCGACTGCGTATTACGTGTGAGTAGTTTACAAACTAAATACACTATAAATTGGCTTGAATGTCATCAATGCTAAGCCAAACTTGGCACTTTACTGATACCACTACTATTGTGACACAATTGTGAATATCGACTTATTTATGTGCGGTTACAACTGTATTTCAATTGTGTTAAACGGAGAGGAATTTGTTGTTGTATAAAAATCCAAAATTGTATTAAATAACCTAAATTCAAAATTTAAAAAACTCCCGTCACAAGTAGCTGGTCATCATGAGACCCTCATTTAATGAGTCGGATAAAAATGCTCCTAAACCTGAACATAACAACAAAATTTTTAAATTCTTAGCTTCATTATTGGCTGTGATCCTGTCACCTGTTCCAATCAAAGCTGAATATCTTGGAAACGCCTGCGGGTATTTTTACCAAAAATAGCTAAGAACCAAACAAGGTTCATGTTTAAGAGAAACACTTTCGAATCGTTCCATACGTTTGGGAGCAACGATACTACAGTGATACACAGATACACATGTTAAACTTATAACGTCATCCCTCTTTTTTCTTCGGTGGTTAATAACAGTTTTTTATTCTATTCAATTCAATTATGTATTACATATGGAACATAGATCTACGCGGGTTTTTGCTACAGTGCTACACTCATACATCCGGCACATGGTGCTACGGACTACGGCGGCGTAGCACACTTACATTGCTGTTCTTGGCTAAGCAGGCCGCGTTACTAAGCTGAGCGTCACCCCGTTACTATACGACAGTTCAAAGTATTTTATGTATACTTACTTCTCACTCATCGGCGTAGTGGCAGTAAGGGCCAGCATGATGGCTCTGTCCTCGGGCGCCACCTTCAGCTCCCTGTACATGATGTGATGAAAGATCCGCTCCATGTTGTCCCAGTGGACGATCCTTCCCTTCACGACAGGATAGCTGATCTCCAGGTCCGGTTGCTCCAACGCCTCGTCACCTGTAACATACTTATTTCAGGATATCTCTCCCCTTTCCTTTCCTCCTCTTTAGCTTGTAAGGCTGCCAAAAGCTTCATCAGGTTAGCCTCAACCAGGCTTCTGCACAGGGTTTTGAACGCTTTGAAGTCTCGAGTGACTAGTTTCGAACGCAAAAAATGTTTTTCAACGTATTCCTCTTATAGAGCTCCAATGATGTTTAAGGTTCACCATTGAAACTGGATTCTGGAAATAAAGGCCGATCAGTCGATCACGGCGCACATGGTGAACCCATGGGTTTATAAAAAACTAATAATGCAGTTTTTATTGAATCTAAAATCGATGACAGGATTCGTCAGAACAGATTTCCCTATCTCTTATAGTTTCTGTTCTTTCTACTGACCCATTTGGATTGGTCACCCGGTATAGTAAATGATCGTCCTAATTTTTATCAGAAGATTTATAAACATGGAGTATTTCCCTCGTTCGTCTCTAAGCTGGCTAAGCTTTTGTAGAAAGACGAACTAAGCTGATGGACGCCAACGCTTAATATTTGTGGATTCCATCAGTAAGTGCTTCTGTTACTTTCCTTACTCAAGTAGTAAAATAGTGGTTCTCACATTTCAAATAGGTAATGTGTGTAGAACACTCACCAACGTATACTTCATACGGCTCCTTCCCATAAGTCCCGTTGAGGTAGTCGGGCCTCCCCACGGCACTCCTGAAGATGGCCACAGGATGGTTATCGCAAGCAAACCCCGCCTTCACGGTGTAACTGCCGTTGTCGATGATCACCTGTTTCATACACGTGAATTATACTGTAAGAAAGTAGCAACGGAGAATAATATGTGTAAACTGATATAATACACAACCGTAAGGTTTATTTTTCATTAGAGATGTGATCTAGCGGTGAGCTATCTCAATTGCCGGTTGGGGGGCACCCAAAGCCATGAGGGTGTTTCCACCAAAGTTAAACGGGGAAGATGTGATAGAAAGAGATGCCAAGGTATTGCAAAGCGACGTGGAAACTCCGTATTACACTACTCTCGAATCCATACATCGATATTACTAATATCGACAGCTGCCATCCTTAGCTAGCATTTTGTTATGTCATAGGGGGCAAACACAGACAACCCCCAGTAGACGGAGCATGTAAGGCGACCCGCGCGCACCAACGATATGGTACGGCAGAACATTAAAGTATCAACACGGCGGCCACCGTTTAGTTGCGTCCTTGTTTATGATCCATGCGTACGTCAACGATAAAAGAAATTAAATAAATAACATGGTAAATTGTAGTATTAAGTGGTGTAGAGAGACCTCATAAACATGGACGCAACTAAACGGTGGCCGCCGTGTTGATACCTTAATGTTCTGCCGTACCATATCGTTGGTGCGCGCGGGTCGCCTACGGGTCGCGTTACAAGCTCCGTCTAGTGGGGGTGGTCTGTGGGGGCAAACGAGCAAACGGGTCGTCTGATGGAAAGCGATTACCGTCGTTCCTAGACACCTGCAACAGCAGAGGAGTCAGAAGTGCGTTGACGGTCTTTCAGGTGGGAGTACGCTTTTTCTTGAAGGTTTGAAGGTTATCGGTCCGGAAATATCGCAAGCGACAAGCATTCCACAATGCAGTCGTGCGAGGTCGTAGCTTCCATCCTAGCCTTTCTCATTCTTTTAAATATAGACCAACATCCAACTTACCGGAGGTTTTTCGAAAGCCATTTTTAAATCAAGTAAACTATTTCGTCTGTAGCTCAAGCTTGTAATATTCTGAAAAAGGTAACCGTTTGAGAGAAATTATGGATGATGAAGACAAAAAACCAGTGACCACCAAAAATAATCGTGATCTATGAGTTTCTTACTTTTGCTTCACGAGGTTTCTACATAGGTACAAATTTGTTTTATATTACACTTAGAAACCTAGTCAGCGCTCGCTCGGAAGTGAAACCTGTTTTGATTAGCCACGGGCTAAGTTTTGTCCGCTGTGTCACAACTTCAATATCACAAGCAACACGTCTCTATGATTGGTTCGTAGACACGCACACATAAAACCAAAAGCGGCTTCATCCTTCGCAAATCTGTTGTATGAAGAATATTATCGTTCTAGGCGTATTTACTCTAAGGTATTTTATGATATAAGTATACAAATAAAATGAAAAGCAAACACTTTTACTTATTACCTTGCCTTGCGTCAAGAACGTCGAGCCCAATACTCGAGTGCTTTTGATAATAATCACTCCTATTAATACGAGAACTCAACAATATTTTACGTATTAATTATTAAATATTTCTTCGTCGATCTGAAACGTTAAATATGAATCAATATGAATCCACTGACAGATATCGGGATGTGTCATGTCATTTACTATTAAAAAGAAAAATAGGTTCGCTATGGATTAGAAAAAGTCATTGCGTAACGAAAATTACCATTTAAAATTCGTTCGTTTTATTTATTTTGCTTTTATACTTAAAGCCCAATAGGGTATTTTTCAGTCTACGCCATATTTTGGATTTTTAGTGGTTATTTTTTCTAATTTATTTTTCTGGCAACGACAAATTTTTAGGTAACTGACGTTGAAAGTCGGTGAATGTCACTTATGTAAACAAAGAGGAAACATGGAGGAAACAGAGGGAACAGGACTAAAATAATCCGCACCTTACAAGTACTTTTTGCATAATAAAGCCAAAACTATCCACAGTGATGGATGAGTCACGTTTTTTTTCAAAAATGAAGGATTGAACAGCATTCCGGTAAACATTGTTTTGAATTTGGTTGATGACAAATCCTTGGCAAGTCCCTAACTAACGTTTAACCCTTTAGTGGGTAACGGCAAGATATTTGCCGTCATACGACTCAGATATTTTATTTTTTTTCTCAATGAACGTGTTGTTAGTTAATATAACTTTTGGTTCGCATAAGAGAATATACTCGTACTAATTTACGAAAAAAAGAATAGCAGATAAACGTTATTCCAACCCATGTTAAATGATGATTCTTAGGCCTGAACTTAGATTTTTAACTATTCCTTACAATTGAACAAAAATGTTTGTAAATAAAATTTTGTTTGCTGGATTTATCCGATAGTCACAATTCTCTACTTTCAGAGACAAGATTGGCGATATAAAGTTTAAAGAAAAAAAATCTGTTATTTGATAATTAAAAAAAATTAAGACGGCAATATATTTGCCACTATCCGTTAAGTGTCTGGTGTTTATTAAAGGAAAGGGTGGGTTAGGCTACAATTGTTATTGATTTATATATGGAGCAATAGCTTAATTCAATACTTCAAATTTCCCTTTTACCTTTATTGCTGAATTAGCCGTGTTAGTGAGAAATGACAACGGAAGAAAAAAAATCTCGCAAAAAAAGTGTTGATTGTTCGTGCGTGCAATCTTATAATATAAAATATTGTTGTTGCTTAACTCGCAGGTTAGGTATTTTTAATTTTATAAAAAGGTTTGTTATAACTTTATACCTTCAGGCATTTTCTCTTTCAATGTCTATGTATTTAAAAAAATCCTTTTGTTTCGTAAGTCGCGTGATCCGTCAGTGTGTTACTTAACAGAAGTCATGAATATGATATTGAAAAAAAAAATGAATTTTAAGACGATGGCCATTCAGAAAATATACAAATAAAAGGTCAAAAATTGGATGCGAGACTTGTAAAGTCCCACTTTGTGCTGTCCCATGCTTCAGAGATTTTCACGTTTTGAATTAAGGTCGGGCAGCTACGGGACCCTGACTATAAGCATGGCCCGATATGCTCTTGCCCGGTTATTTATTTGAAAGAATACAATACAATACAATACCATACAATAATTCTTTATTGCACACCAACAAGAAAAATGTTACAATTGAAACCTTAATTTATAAATGGTAGACAATAGGCGGTCTTATCGCTAAAGAGCGATCTCTTCCAGACAACCTTTGGGTAGAAGAATAGGTAAGTAAAAATAAACAATGAAAGAGTAGGTGGTGAGATAAAAAATCAGCAACATAAATAACATAAAGTATAAGTCATACACATACTTAAATAAATATATATAAAGATAAACATACATATATACAAATAATATACATGTCGAAGATCAAAAATCAGGACGTCAAATCCAGACTGATTTGAGTGTATTCGGCGGCGAAGGTTGGCAACACCGTGCACGTGCAGCTTACCAGTTACCGGTTTACCTGCATAAAAAGGGCAGCTGGCCACTGGGTGGGGACATTCTTGGCCTGAGCGTTGAACGGCACGGACGTGCTGCCAACTCTGATCCGACTTCACTGCGTTCTGATTAGTAACATTAGATTGTCGTTATGCTATCGTGTTAATTAAAAGTGATTATAGTGCATTGTTATAATATTACCTTACGTTGATTATACGAGTTTAAATCAGAAGCTTGACTATTATTTTGGACTCTGATAATGGAAAATGACCTGTCACCTGACGGTCAACGCCCGCCCGTCCCGTCATCAGAAGTGGGATGGCCTACGGGCCACTGAGCGAAAAGATGGAACACGAAGCAAAGAAAATGAAATAACCAAAATTAGTGGCTACCCTTCCACATACAACAAACTTGACATCACTAAATCAAGGAGCTACAAGCGTTTGCGTTATTGAAACTCAAGCTAACACCGTCATGGACACCTACAAAACCGTATGAAAACAAATGAAGATTGCACTGTTTAAATTGTTTTCATTGCGAGAGAAACGGACATGAAAAATTCGATTGTTTACTTCGTATAAAAGATAATTCATCGGGGCTACAACTTACCACCTCGGCGACAAACGCCAGCAGTCAACAACAAACTACATCGAAGTTAATGGTTTGCATCAATAACAGTGGGACACATCGTCAGTTGTTGCACCAGTGGACCCAGAAGCGACAGTCAACTACAAGCGATGCGTGGACGTAGGCACTATGGCCTCACCGACAGATTTTAAAAACACATCAGGTCAGTCGTTAACTTGTCACTACGATTCCGATATAGTGTTCACTAAAAGAAAGTGTAGCTAGATGCTAGGGTAGACTTGACTCACACTTATTCAGTTTAGTGGGTATTTGTCAAAAAAAGTATTACCAGTAACCTCCAAGTAAAAGTTGAATATAGCGTGCTAGCTTAATAATCATGTGAAAGAAAGTTTATTGGACGTTTTTATAACGATTGTTTTCGTAGTGATATAATATGACCGAACGCGAAATGTTTCTACAGAAGATATTTAGTGTTGATTAATATGACCACTACTACGCAATATTTTCTTCGGTTTCCGCGACTGTCACACATTTAAATAAAACAATTTAAACGGATTATATCGCGTATATTAATTATTTGAGCCTCCCTGACGTTTCAGTACCTTTACAGATACCGTTGTCAAAGGTTGACTGAGAAAAACACAATTTTTCTCTGTCAAAGTTACATTTGTGCAAACTACCCATTTTGTAAATATTAATTTAAAATAAAGGTGTTCATACATGCCAGATGGGCCTAATGTGTAAAGACAGTTACACATGTGCCAGAAGGGCATTTATTATTTTATTTAAAATATCTACCAGCGGTTCACTAAAGGCTTACTGAGGAGAAAGAACCGCCAAAGAAAACTCCCAGATTGCCTTATTTATTATTATGAAATACTTTTAAACAAAAACTCAACATATACTACTTTTAACACTAATTTGTTTTACACCGTTCGAGGCCCAGGGTTTCCAGTCTTGTGTCTTGCTTGATCCTTGATAAGATGTACAACAGGATCCCAAGCCAAAGTTTACATTGGAGTTAGAAAATGACAATTCACTAGCCTTCTTAGATGTCAGTGTGTTGAGAAGGTCTGATAATACAATAGGTCATACTGTTTATAGGAAACCTACTCACACTGATAGGTATTTAAATGGCAAATCACATCACCATCCTAGTCAACTTGCTACAGTGGGTAAATCTTTGTTTCAGAGAGCCAAGGGAATCTGTGACGACCAACATTTGACTGATGAACTACAGCATGTCAAGCGTGCGCTTTGGGCCAATGGGCTCAAGATACCACGCCTTAACCAGAAACCCCGTGTGAAGACTCCTACAGTCGAGCGTAAACCTGCGGTCCTGCCATATGTGAAAGGGGTCACGGATAGGATTGGAAACATCTTGAGACGGGCTTCCATTAAAACATATTTCAAGCCGATGAAGAAGATGTCTCAATACCTGAGGCCCGTGAAGTGCAGCATCCCTCTGCAGAGTGCTGGTGTTTACAAGCTGGACTGCGAGTGTGGTCTGTCATACATTGGCCAAACGAAACGTAGTATAGCTACACGGGTTAAGGAGCATGTAGCTGATGTCAAGCACCGTCGTTGCAACAGGTCTGCAGTCTGCGAGCATGTCATGGACAAACCAAACCATTCAATTAAGTTTGACAACACTTCAATCCTTGCGAGAGAGAAACGACGTTTTCCCAGAATGTTGCGCGAGGCTATTGAAATCAAAAAATATTCCAATTTCAATAGAGAAGATGGTTTGTCATTACCACCGGCTTGGGATCCTGTTGTACATCTTATCAAGGATCAAGCAAGACACAAGACTGGAAACCCTGGGCCTCGAACGGTGTAAAACAAATTAGTGTTAAAAGTAGTATATGTTGAGTTTTTGTTTAAAAGTATTTCATAATAATAAATAAGGCAATCTGGGAGTTTTCTTTGGCGGTTCTTTCTCCTCAGTAAGCCTTTAGTGAACCGCTGGTAGATATTTTAAATAAAATAATAAATGCCCTTCTGGCACATGTGTAACTGTCTTTACACATTAGGCCCATCTGGCATGTATGAACACCTTTATTTTAAATTAATATTTACAAAATGGGTAGTTTGCACAAATGTAACTTTGACAGAGAAAAATTGTGTTTTTCTCAGTCAACCTTTGACAACGGTATCTGTAAAGGTACTGAAACGTCAGGGAGGCTCAAATAATTAATATACGCGATATAATCCGTTTAAATTGTTTTATTTAAATGCACTACTACGCAGTTTACCTACCATTATTAAAGTTTATCATTTAAAAATTGCGCTGTGAGGGTACAACAATCATACACAGTACTTCGTAGTAGGAGCGGCTGCTTAAATAATCTACCCTCTGTTCATGATTTTCCAATCGTTCTGTAGAATTGAATTTGTTGACATCTTGAATAGTTTCTTACTCTGTGTACTTTAGCTGGCGTATAGTTTAGCGCCTATAAATACCGTAAGAACTGGTGAGCTTGAGATTTGTTTAAATGATCCTAATGTTACTTTTTACTGTGGTGATCGCTATAGCCTAAAATATTTAAACTGGAGACACTAATAGGATTAGGAAAATATTAGGACAAAAGAATTTTAAATTGAAGTTTGACTTTTATCATTAATGTTTCATAATCCCTTGGTAATCCAAAAATTATCATACAAAGTATAAAGCTTGTTATTTCAGTGCAAATAATGATTTAATTTAAATCTTTTCTTGTGTCTACGCCATGGATTAGATATTCTCATTAACGTATCATAATTTAGTGTAACTTTGTTAGATTGATTTTAATTTCCTTTTTTTGTTGGATTTAAGGTTAGAATGACCGAGCTTTGTGATACTGTGCTTGGAGTTTTTGTTTCAGAAAAATATACGCGAACTTAGCAGCTAACAGCGAAGCCACGAGTCGTCTGCTTTAGCTGCCGCGGTACAAGACATCGCGCAAAGAACTGCGCGAAGGCGAGCAACAGGGCGCCTTCAACCACAGGGAAGAGGGTTGACGTGTGACGTCACCACACCATATGAGACAATCTGGTGAGGAGTTCTCATTTTATTGTGATTTGGTTGCCGAGTGATCGCTTATGGAAGAGTTTATTTCCAATAAGTTCCATGGCAAACAGTTGGATAATTCAGTGACTATGTATGACATGTATCAGTCTAGCTAAAATTGTTAGTAGGTACTGTGCAGTAAATAGACTTACTGAAGCGAGCCTATTAGAAATTTTGACATGTAGTATTGTAAATTGCAAGACCCTTTGCGATAAACTTAACTTCCGAACATGCGCGTACTTGTACAGTAGGTTGAGGGAAATGCCCGGGAGCTATGTACCATTTGCAGTAGACGAACAAGATAGTGAGACTCATAGGGAGATTTTCAGTTCGGTTGGTCGACCGTACCATTCACTTCATCGTAGCCGTAGTCCGGCAGAAGTCGGCATCTGCTCTGAGTTGTCCGTGAATGCGGTGAAGCATTTTCGGCATTATCTTCATGGCCTTAAGTTTGTCGTTGTCACCGACTGCAGCTCCCTGAAATCCGCTAGTAAAAAGCTCGATCTCTCTCCTAGAGTGCACCGATGGTGGGCCTTTTTACAAAGATTTTCATTCGAGATTGTACATTGCAGACTTTTTCTCGCGAAACCCGTTACCCCCGAAACCCAATAAGTCTTATGACCATGTAGAACCCAGACAGATTAATATGACCAACATTACGCCAAACTGGTTTCTCGCTGAACAACAGCGAGATAGCGACATCTTAACGCGGATACTGCCAAAACATATGAAATCCGGTCCGGTATCTTGTACCTACAGAAAAATACAGCGTAACGGAAAGACGCGTTGTCTGCCTGTTGTTCCTAGATCGTTACGCTGGTCTATCGTCAATAACGTACATGAGGGTCTGGTGCATTTGGGATGGGAGAAAACTCTAGAAAAAACTGTATGACTTTTATTGGTCCCAAAATATGTCAAAATTTGTGAATAAAATTGTTGACAATTGCATAACTTGTAAAGTTTCGAAATCACAGACAGCTAAAATTCCAGCTGAACTGCATCCCATCCCAAAGGTACCGGTCCCATGGCATACAGTGCATATAGATGTCACTGGGAAGCTTAGTGGAAAGAGTGATGCAAAAGAATATGTTTTCGTCTTGATAGATGCTTTTACAAAGTACGTTCTTTTGCATCACACTCGCAACATCGACACTGCTAACAGTATTAGGGCCATCAAACGTAGTTGTGCATTATTTGGCCCTCTTAAACGACTAATAGCAGACCAGGGGCGTTTTTTTACTAATCAGGAGTTTCGTGACTATTGCGAGTCAGCTAACATACAGTTTCATTTAATTGAAACCGGTAGTTCATGGGCCAATGGGCAGGTAGAGCGGGTGATGCCTACTCTCAAAAACATGCTCACAGCCGCTGAAACATCTGATAGGTCCTGGCAAGATGTTCTGCCTGAGGTACAGCTTGCGCTTAACAGCTCGTTCAGTCGAGTAACCAAATCAAGTCCGTTAGAGTTGTTAATAGGGAGAGTTAGCCGACCATTAGAAATGATGTTAGTTGATGACACTGAGGAAAGTATTGATTTAGACCGGGTTAGATCGAACGCACTAATTAACATGGAGAAAAATGCAGCCTATGATAAAACGCGATTTGAGAGGCTAGTTTTACCCCATTTTCTGTTGGTGATTTTGTATTACTTCAAAATGAAAAACGTAACCGAACAAAACTTGATCCCAAATACAAAGGTCCTTTCAGGGTTATCGAAGTTTTGGATAACGATCGCACACTTAAAGCCTTAGATTCCAAACGCACCTATAAATACGCACACGACCGTTTAAGAAAGATGCCTAGTAATGACTTGACTGATAGCTCCGACGACGATGACAATGATGATGATGAAGGTGATAAGACGATAGATTGAGCTCTGATGATATCGAAGGGGATGGACCTTCTACTAGTTGCGATTAGAAATGTCGAACAATACTCATCTCGTATTGTGTAATGTGTTATTGATTGATGGGTGGTGTCATTGGCTCAGACTGCATACATCCTCAATCTTTCGTAGACGTAAGTGTAAATTCGAGCTTGATTTCCCGTAGCTGTGCGGCCACGGCAGTGAGTGGCGTGCGTTAGGTTCGGGGATGAATGCGGCCGTTAAAGTCGCTCGATAGAGGCGGCAAGGGTATCGTCACTCGATATAGGTGGCAAGGCTATCGTCACTCGATATAAGTGGCAAGGGTATCGTCACTCGATATAGGTGGCAAGGGTATCGTCACTCGATATAGGTGGCAAGGCTATCGTCACTCGATATAGGTGGCAAGGGTATCGTCACTCGATATAGGTGGCAAGGGTATCGTCACTCGATATAGGTGGCAAGGCTATCGTCACTCGATATAGGTGGCAAGGGTATCGTCACTTAAGTTGGCATGAGCTACTATCACTCGACGTAGGTGATAGTAGCGACAGACTAATTACTGTCGAAGTAATTTAATTAGTAACTTTATGGATTAAGTATCTACCTGTTAAAGACTGGTTTAAATTATTGAAATAAAGTAATATTACGTATCATTACCGTTATTATTACACTGGTAAAGGAACCCGCCCTTCTGAGTTTTGCTTTAATCAGGATTGGCCGAAGCTAGTGAAGATACTGCGTTTCATTTTCTGATTTCAGGAACTTCACACGAGGACGTGTGACTTGTCAAGATGGCCGTGTCGAAGATCAAAAATCAGGACGTCAAATCCAGACTGATTTGAGTGTATTCGGCGGCGAAGGTTGGCAACACCGTGCACGTGCAGCTTACCAGTTACCGGTTTACCTGCATAAAAAGGGCAGCTGGCCACTGGGTGGGGACATTCTTGGCCTGAGCGTTGAACGGCACGGACGTGCTGCCAACTCTGATCCGACTTCACTGCGTTCTGATTAGTAACATTAGATTGTCGTTATGCTATCGTGTTAATTAAAAGTGATTATAGTGCATTGTTATAATATTACCTTACGTTGATTATACGAGTTTAAATCAGAAGCTTGACTATTATTTTGGACTCTGATAATGGAAAATGACCTGTCACCTGACGGTCAACGCCCGCCCGTCCCGTCATACATATATATAATATAGGCAAAAATACACATATACACAAGAAAAATAATAAAAACAACACAGCTGATATCCAACTTAGCTAAGAAAATTCAGTTTTAAGTTAAATAAAGATTTTAATTATTTCTTATTATCTATTGGTTTTTAATTTATTTATTTTAGATACGTCGTGCCACCCGTAGTTCCCCCGGCAAACTGACATGACGGTCTTGTCACTTAATGCCCTTGGCTGATAGCGGCAAACATATTGCCGTCTTATAATTCGGAAACCCTGCAATAATATATACATTTCTCTTTCTCAAAAATCATAAAAAAAACCATTCATGCTGTGCGTATCGTTAAAGTTCTCGATTCATTGCTTTAAAAAAATAATGGTCAAAGGGTTAATCATTCAAATATATAATATATGCACATTATTGGCATATGAAAGCTGTTTGTAGCGCCACTATCCCTGGGCGGGCCGGACCGACGACGCTTGCTTGGCTATTAATAATGAATCAATTTGCCAGTCTTGTCTTGCACTCACCTACGTCGAAAAATGATGAGTGTTATATTATTTATTTTCTCTTCATCATAACCTCATTTGAGGTCATTATTTTATGCACCAAGGGATTCTCGGTACAGTTCCCTTCCAACATAATAGACACCAGTAGGTCTGACTGATGGCACGCTTCCTTCTCCGCATTGGTCTCCAACCTTAATATAAATAAATACAACCTTATGCCAAAATCTTAGGCCTACTGCAAACATTTCTCTCTTGTCTTTTGCGGGCTACTTAGGCTGCATTTCCACCAGAGGTGTGCGAAGATGCGTAGCGAGGTGTATGTTTTCGTTAACTAATGGATTAACTTCATTTACTTATCCTCGCTCAGCGCAACTGCTTCTAATGGTTAACAAAAACACATCCCTCGCTCTCGCTACGCATCCTCGCACTGGAAACGCAGCCTTAAGAAAGATGCTTTCAAACTCAGTCTCGTCGTCATTTAACGTCATGCCTCCTATAGCATGTATTTAATAGACGTTAAAACAGATGGTTTCCTAGTTACATATAAAATTCAACTCATAATTTTTAAGAATCTCAATCGAACGCATTCTTGTGAATAGATTTTATACAAACCGACTGTAAAAACGGAGGAGGTTAAAAAGGAGCAGGTTCCTCTATTTGTCTTCAAGAAAACCAGTCCTCAACATCAACATGCCTATCTAAGAGAAAAGTGAGATTAAAAATAACAAAACCATAAAAGTTTATCACATATTTAATAGAACTTCTGTTGCACCCTCTCTTTCCCCGCGTCCTCGTACTCCGACCTGCTGAGGTAGCACTCCTGCGCAGTGCGCATGGACGCCATCATGGCGCCGCCGCGCCAGGAGGCGTGGTCTCGCGCCAGTCCCGCCTCCACCGCAGCCCCTGGGTGCCGCAGCTCCGCTAATAGCCTATCGGCTATGCCTGGGAACTGGCTAGAACCTCCTGGGAACAATGTATCCAACCATCAAAGCTCATAGAAAAATTTAAATGCGTAACCTGGTGGAAGTGACCACGAATCGAACCCGGTACCTCACATTTTTTGAGTGCAAAGTTAAGTTTGTGCTTTAAAACATTTTGACTTTGTAGCTGAACAATGTTTATTGCTTTTATAGTTTTACGGAAGCCTCGATGCGCGACTCCGACTCGCACTTGACAGACAAACGCACAAATATCAACAAAAGTTCGCGAGCTGACAGAATGTGATTTGAGATACCTACCTCTCTCGCTCGCTAATTATGTCATTTAGATAAGAACCTCTCCGATTTCACCCAAACCCATTTCCCAGTCTGACCTCATACTGTACCCACAAATAAACAAACGAGCGTGAAACGGGAATAAACGTCCTGTAATAAATGTGCCTCTCACGGTAGTTTTCCGGTTTGCTTTTGCAATTAGCCGCAGAATCGCGTGTCCAACAGTCCGCTCAGCCGCTTCGGTAAAGAGCACTTTGAGTCAGTGGAGCGGAGAGTGAAACCACTGGAAACCTGCTCGTACTGATACACGGATGGGACGTGTGTAGACGTACAGTCCGACAAGAAAACGTAGTGTCGTCCCTTTCTAATCAATCTAAGAAAACCGGAACGACACTACAGATTTGCCACTTTTAGCTACACTTTTATGTCGTACTTACTGTTTCATAGGCAGATGTTGAGGTATGCCGTGTGCTTCGGACCGAAAACCAGTGTGAGAAGAGAATTAATAAATTTAAGACCAACTTAATTACGCAACATAAAATTGTACTTTGGATGGAGCTAGTAATATAATAATACTTCCAAAACTTTTTAATATACGTATTAAAAAAATGCATCTTAGAAATTTATTTTGCTTATTATCATTGGAATAGACAACCTCAGTACGGAACTCATATTCAGTATTAATCTGATCAGCAAATGCAAGATTTGTATGGAAGGCGCCTATCGTACAACGCCATCTCTTGGTAAAAAATAATTTGTCCACGGATCACGCCGAAACGGTTGGACGGATTTTAACCAATTTTTGTACAGAACATCCATATAGCTGGACATCCAATAGTTTTTACCTGACTATAGTAAAGAAAACACAAAAAAAAAACAAATTGCATTCACCATAAAGAACTTCGACACTTTACCTGACAACACAATATTCTCATAGAACATAGTCTGATAGTCCATATCGCAACAACTGATGCTCTTGTTGATGTCGTCGACGATGCTGGGGCAGTTCAGCCCTTGCAGCGAGGGCCTGAACAGCATCTCAGGACACTCGAACCTCTCGTGGTCTAGGATGATGTGCTGGCCGTCCGGGAGGTCGTAGCGGACTTTGGTGTCGACATCGCACTTTCTATCAGCAACAGCTTCGTAGTCTGATGTTACGTAGCAGATGTCTGCCTGTGAACATTATTATGCTACTGTTATTGTAAAGCTCTGTTGTCCCAGGATAGCGATGCTGTCAGCCGGAGCACGGCGGGCATAGGCAGGAGTGGGAGGTCCGAGTGCGGTGTTTCGCTCTCCAGGCTCCGCTCGCCGCTAGGAAACCAGTGCCTTAGGGAAATTATTCCCGGCACAATGATACCGGAACTTTGGGAGTGTTAAGAGAAGCTGACTCGCCCCTTTCGACCAGTCCTTTTCGACAATGTTATGACAACCTAATAAAATGTAAGATATGTACCGAACGGATAATGTGTCTGAGCTGGTTATTGAAAGCACACAGAGACAGTATGCACTAGATACAAGGGTACACACTAGATTAAAGGAATTTGAGCATACATGGCTTAAAGCAAAAAAATAATATTGCTATCGTTATTGACAGAAGAATGACTGCGTTTATCGTAGAGAACTTCACATTAAGAACGTATACCTTAATCTTCTCTATCAGTTCAATCTCGATAGGTGTCGTGAAGGAATACCCGATCTTCATCATCAAGTCTTTTAGACGTTTGGTCAGTGCCTCTCCTGTCAACTGGGACGTCACTATCGAATGCTTTAAAGTAAACCTGTAATTCCAGACTTAATTAATCTTACTTAACACGTTGGACGCCATGGGGGGCACCAGTTGAGTGACACTCAAATAGCATCGAGGGCCAGTTAATCGATCGTCAATTTGGATAAAAAATATGGACACAGGATAGTGTGTCCGGCAAGTTTGCGAAGCAAAAAGGGTGGTAAATATTGAGAGTATACGAACCGTTTAAACCCACATTACGCACAACGTACGTAAAATACATATAACCTACAACATTTGCAATATAGGTACATACACGAAGTATATTTTTTCCGGGTCTATTAAATTAAGAGTACAATTAACTTCACCTACTTTTTTAGATGGAAAAAGTATCTTCAAGATCAAAATTAAAATAAAGGATAAATATAAGCTTAACTAACCTTAATCGAGATATAAAGAGTATCCGTGGACAGAAAATTATGTTTGGAGATGTAAGAGGTCTCCACAGTAATTTTGGAGGCGTAGTGTCTTCAAACGAAGTGAGGGTTTCACTACGTACCCACTCAGCGGTGTGTCATAAATTCACACTGTGACTGTATCCACCAGTACAAAGGGCACCCTCGGGACCGCAAGGTACAAAAAAAAAAAAGAAGTACGTACCCTTCGAAGACGGGGGCGGCATAGCAGCACGATAATCCGTTCTCCCAGACCAAGCCAGTGGTCCGACCGCTGGCCAGGGTAACCAGCGCCGGAGCCAGGGCCAAATACAAGCTGTCCACTGTGAAGGTTTCGAAGAGCAACTCTGCCAACTCTTCCCTGGACAAGAAAATTGCATTGCGTTTTTTATTTGAAAAAACTAGAGGGCAACTTAGAAGGAACTTAGAGGGTAACGGGAATGCCCGTTAAGCTTTTTTCTTTACCGGAGTTGTGTAAAAAATATCCTGACCCTGCACCAATTGGTTAAATGGAACAATGGACAAAGGAATGTTAACTAACGAATCCTGCATCACGCTGTTAAGATTTTTTATAGTAAACTTAATTTTAGTATTGTTTTAAAATTTAATAATAATACATGAAAGACATATAGAGCTGTAAAATCCATAAAGCTTCGAGGACGTCCCTGAGATACGTAGTCTAGTTTTTTTCGACAATTAGTTGGTCCACTCTGCATCATAGCCCGTCTCTCTTTCCCCTCCTCCCGCCCTAAGTCAGGCTGACCCGTCTCAGTCTATTCACGACGCAGTTCTACCCCACACAATGTCCCAGCAAATCACTCCTGTGGCGCGGAGATAATCCCATTAGCGGGATAAAACTCCCATATAAAGTCCGACTCACTGGGGCCTAAACAGCCCTGACACAGTTCAAGTCATGTTAAAAAAAAGCGACTATAATACTAGGTATCTGCCACTTTCCTTTGGATATCGGGCGAGCATGACAGGTGATGGTGAGTTTTGCTCAACACATGCTAGTCCTGGTCACAGGCGCGACATCGGCCTATCGGTGTAACTCGGGTGTCGTGATCTTGTCGTGATAATGCCGAATGCTTCGACGAGGCATTCACGTGAATGCCCTTCACCCCGCGCGCGTCCCGCACTCGCCCGCGCTCGCCCGCGCTCGCCCCTCGACACGCACACATAGCCGCGAGTTTTGTTACTGCACACAAGTGTCGCTGTCGTTTCTTTTTACGTTAGTATTATATATTCTTTGTCCTGGTTATGCGAGCCAATGTACTCACTTGTTTTTCGCTGGCGTGAGAGGATGCAGCGCGTACAGCACCCTGGAGTCCTCGGGGGCCACCATCAGCTCTTTGTAGAACGTGTGGTGCAATAGCCTCTCCATATCCACCCAGTCCTGGGCATAAATAGCTTCAGTAATCAGGTGGACTGTAATCACTTATTAACAGAAAATAATCTTACGTCAAATAACCAAATGATACAATCCGAGAACACCAGTTCGAGTTATTAAAAAATATATATAATTAATTTAGATTCCTTCATTCCATATCCCATGACAATAAGTCCAAATAGGAAGTACCCTTTCAAAAAAAAAAAAACTGTATTTGATGACAAATCGGCTACTCTTTATGAAATGACAAAAACGATCTCTTAGTATGAAGTTTCTGTAAAGATACTAGCTTGTGACGTCATAAAAATACGTAGTCAAAAAACGTCTATTTCCGAATTTTTAGTTCCGTGTATTTTTGAATGTGTGTTTAGTGGTTTGAACTATACAATTTATTTTCACCAGACCCTGTTCCGTTTCTGACGTCGCCGTCGGTTAAAAATAACATAATATAAAGATGGGACCATACCGCTGCTCAAACGACCGCGGTGCGTTTACGCAGTGACGCGTTAAACACCGTTATTCATACGCTGACGCACCGTAAACGCAGTCAAACGTGTGAAAAAGACGTGGCGCGAACAAGTCTATTAATTTTCTTACATTTCAATGCGTTTACGGCGCGGCACCCTTTTTTGAGTGCATAGTAGCGGTATAGTCAAGACTTTAATTTAATCCATAGGTAAATCGGTTATACCTGAATAAGCCCTTCCTTCATCGGCCGCGACAGATGCGACACTCCTCGTCTCAAAATGGCTTCTTGACCAAAGTAGACCTGCTGGAAACCGTCAACCCCTCGTTCGCGGAAACTGCAAGCAATATTTTCAGAAAAAGAAAATAAATACAGGATACCACAGATTTCAAAAGAATTGTTTGTCTCATGCCAGTTAAGATAAGAAGTGTTTGTACGGAACCCTCCGTGCGGAAGTCTGACCCGCACTTGGCCGGTTTTTGTAATTATTAAACATGAGTAACGATAGTTTTAATAATATTACTTTAGAGATATTTATATCCATATAGTTACATTTAACTATTGAATGCGTGTAATGACGCTACTCAATCCGATCTTTAACCATTGTAACTCACATTAACAAAATACGTAAATGTAACTTGTATAAGCTACTATTTCATCTCACCAAGCCATAAAGGAAATTATTTGCGTTATTCCATATAAAACCGACCACGTCGCCGCCCGACCGATCAAGATGGCCGATTGTATCGCCACTTGTACCTAATACCCGACGCGACCATCGCTTGACGCTCTAGTCTTGAAAACTTTATCGGTTCTTGTAATAGATATAAATCTTGATATCGGGCCCTGGGGTTATTTGTAAGGCTGTGTACGTGATTAAGTTGTGATAACTCGAGTAGACGAGTCGATTAAATATGTTTTAGTATATAAACCAATAAACGCGGCTCAGCTAGCATCCTACAAAAAAGTAACACAATCAAGACGATGAGCGAAAGCAAGGAAAATTGTTAGGCATCTTGTAATCACGGCGCACTGATGAAACGATAAAAAATTGCATAACCTTACCTAACCTAACCAAAAGAGCCGCTGTGGCCCCCGGGAAAAACCTCGGCAGGGAGCTCATTCCACATGCGGAGCGTTCGCGGTAGGGAGTTCCTAATGGAACCGCACAGTTCTCGACCATTTAGGCTCCAGTGTGTGAGGATGAACACCCTGCCGATGGCGAGCAGTGCGATGGCAGAAAGTAGCCGTGGGCATCATGTCAAACAATTCCTCAGAACACATCAGTCCTCCAGTGTCCGCAATAACTTCTATACTGTCTATACATGATGCTGTCCCATACCTTCCGATGACCGACTGAAATTCTGCCCTTGGGAAGGACTCCCCTGCAAACCCGGCCCTCATCCATTGCCCTCCAGTGTCCAGTATTACCCCAATACCGTCTGAATTCGACATAATTAAATAGCTCTTGAAATAACTTGCGTTTGGCGTACCACGGCCTACTGGTTTTGACTGTATCATAGCTTAGGGATTGGTGATAACCAGAGGTCGGAATTCTCGTAGCATTTTTGAGCTTTCATAGGGACTTCTCATTTGTCAACTACCGATATTCATAATTATATCGATAAATTATAGAACACAACATATTAACAAGATTAAAAGTAGAGGTAAACAACAGGCAGCTTTACCGCTAAAAAGCAATATCTTTTAGATAACTTTTGAGTGGCTGAAATTGTTAAATAGAGATTTGCAATGAAAACAATGAAAAGTTAATCGTTAACAATTTTAAATTGAATCAGTTCAGTTCAATGTTTCAATCCACAAATTACTTAAGTATAAGAAACAATAAAATATTATTATTTTAACTTCTATTTATAATTTCCTAGAAATAAGATCGCTCAATCGCGATATGACTGCATGTTGTTTACTTCTACTCGTAATCATATTTTACATATATTGTATTCTGTATTTATCGATATACATATGTTTAATCGGAAGTCGATAAACGAGAAGTCCCTATGACAGCTCAAAAATGCTACGTGAATTCCGACCTCTGGTGATAACTGAAATATTCCTAACCAATGGTACCTAAATCATAACTCAAAGAAAAATTTAAATAGTTATGTAACCTGCTGGAAGGGACCGGGAATCGAACCCGGGACCTCTGGATTGCCGGCCCAGCGCGTTAACCACTTCGCTACCCTTACGCTAAGAAACCTTTCGAATTTTTCCTTATGCTTCGTATCTTGGCATTGTTTTTTTGAAAGGCTTTGCACCTTAGCTTGCTTAGGGTTCGAATCCCAGTCTCTTCCACCATTTAAATTTTTCTTTGAGCTTTGATCTTTGTATCAATCGTTAATATAAAAACTGTGCTGTATATTTAATAAGGTGAGTCGGGGCTATTGTAGCTATGGGGTTATTGTATCTTCTTACCATTATAATGGTTTGTGACCCTTAAAATGGTCTGTGTATATATAGGATTGTGTATATATACCATTGGTCTGTGTATCCTATATATACACAGACCATTATAATGGTCACAGACCATTATAATGGTAAGAAGATACAATAACCCCATAGCTACAATAGCCCCGCCTCACCACACCCAAATTAAAAAAATTAGACATTACTTGTTTCAAAAATTTATGAAATATGCCTGTTTTTGACGACCGGTTTATAGTTAGCTTCAAAGGTTCAGAAACGACTGCCTGAATGTAGATTTATTGCCTGGTAATAAATGTTTTTAATTCCATAATACACTACCATTTTCGCTGTGCTGTATGCAAAACCGTTTGATATGGCTGTTCCAATTAAATAATAGATGAGATTGTATTAATTACAAAATAATACCTACCTAGGGATATATATAGTAGCTCTCTGAGCTGTAGAACACGCGAATTTATTTCGAAATTACTAAAATTTCATTTTTGTTACGGTTTTAACCCACATATCTCCGCCATAATGAAAAAAAAATCGAAAAACTTTATTGACAAAAAAAAGCTTTATACATTCTTTATCAACAAAATTTAATGAGAATCTGTTCAGATATACCAAAGAAATTTTGGCGAAGTCAGCGGTACGCGAGCCCGACTCGCACTTGACCGATTTTTTAAATTACTAACCTGCCCATTTTGAACTTCTACTCCGCTCTGTAACGGGCAGGATACAAGTAATATTACAAATAGGATACGCTATCATTCCAATGGCTATAAAAACTCTGCATATTTTTAAACCACCATTTTATGTCAGACACAGCCCCAATGAGTTGAAAACCTTCGTTTACATTCCATAACAGCGTTACCGGATACAAATTAAACATAAATAGTCTTTGTATACCCATACCCTTTGTCCACAAACATTTGAGATTTAAAAAATAATTACTCTGCCGCTGCAGCGGTAAAACCGAGCGGAGTTCTTTATATATTTACATTTTGGAATTAAAAACACTCTTAGTATTGTTAGGGTTAGTGCAGTAGCTGGGCTTGGCTTGGGAAAAATACGCTTTGAGCGTCTATTTTCTTTGAAACAATGCCGGGGAGTTTAATGCTATGCTTATTACGGAGCTTGTATTGGATTACCTACTGCACATCGCTTGTCTTTAAATATTGAATAGAATCAATGTTGATATTGTTGCGGTGATACCACATTTTCTAATTAGATACTTACCATTTTAGTTGTTCAGATATTTTATAGTAGGTATGTGTTCAGATATTATAGTTCATAGCGTGTGAAGAAGTAATTGAAAACCATGTATTTAAATATTAATGACAAAGTGGAAGTTCAAATGTGGTTCAAATATATGGACAAAATTGAAATTTAACGCCACTTAGAAATATTGAACCACCTCGCCCGCTACGATAAATCTCATGACGACTGTACCTATATAGATATCTTGTTGATTCCATTTTTCGTAATTCAACAATGACGGAGTTATCTAAGATTAAAATTTCGATTTTTCGAGGTGCAATTTTCAAGTCACTTTGGTTCAGCCAATTCTTAACAACGTTTTTTTTTCTCCAACAGTTCTGGTCTGCGTTCGTCCCCTGCGCCACGCAGAACCGTGACGCAGTCCAGCTGACCCTGGAACAGATCGACGTGATCCGCCGCCTGGTGGAGAAGTACCCCCAGCACTTCCAGCTCGCTACCTCGGTTACTGGTGAGTTCAGTCTACCTGGGGCCTATGATGGGTCCAGCTGACCGTGGAACAGATCGACGTGATCCGCCGCCTGGTGGAAAAGTACCCCCAGCACTTCCAGCTCGCTACCTCGGTTACTGGTGAGTTCAGTCTACCTGGGGGCTTATGATGGTTGCATTTCCATCATCATCATATCAGCCGAAAGACGCCCATTGCTGGACAAGGGCCTCCCCCAAAGTTCTCCACAGCGATCGTTCTTGCGATCGTAGGTCCAACTTATTGTAGACCTTTCCACGCTGCGTCTTCCGTTCGCAGTCGCAACTCAAAAAAAACCTGCCAAGAGCATGTCAGGCCACACTCGAGTAGGGTTCCGTAGTTGCCCATCCTTCACAATGACGCATTGACGCACAATTTTTTTGGATTTCTGGAGCGAATATTTACAAAACTGCTGACTTTATCAAAAAATTATGTTTGGAGACCCCTATTATTTTTAAGACCTATTCAACGACACCCCACAAACCAGTGTTGCAATGGAAAAAAAAATCACCGTTTTTGATCGCATGTATTCGCATTGGAGCTCGGTGCAACCATTGACTTTTGTAATTTAATTACTAATTGGATTACATTTAATTCAATTACTTATTGTAATTAATGTCAAGAGCTAATATAAATAAATAAATAACGGAACACCTCACACAAATCAATCTAGTCCCACAGCAGTAAGCTCTAGTAGGCTTGTGTTATGGACACTAGACGAGGACACCATACTTAAATACAAATAACATCCATGATCCAGGCACAAATAGTCGAGTTCATCACACAAATATTTGCCCTTGCCGGGATTCGAACTCAGGAACGTCGGCTCAGTAGGCAACTGCTTAACCACTGGGCCAACCGCGTCCTCAAAATATAATAATACAAGGATATTCATATTCCTATTTCTTAATAATCATTCTCGTTATTTAGTTATTGAACGCCCCTCATAAAGTTGCAAAGTCAAGGTTTACTATTGTCTCCAACTGAGGTTTCAGTTTTAAAACGTTTCAGTCAAGAAGAATATGAAAGTTACAATGAAAACAATATAGTTTTTTAGGGTTCCGTACACAAAGAGTAAAAAACGGGACCCTATTACTAAGAATCCGCTGTTCGTCTGCCTGTCTGTCACCAGGCTGTATCTCATGGACCGTGATAGCTAGACAGTTGAAATTTTCACAGATGATGCATTTCTGTTGCCGCTATAACAACAAATAGAATAAAATAAATATTTAAGTGGGGCTCCCATACAACAAATGTGATCGGTCCAAGCCAGTTAAGATGGGAAGTGTTTGTACGGAACCCTCAGTGCGCGAGTCTGACTACACTTGGCCGGTTTTTTAAGCCAGTTTAGATGGGAAGTGTTTGTACGGAACCCTCAGTGCGCGAGTCTGACTTCACTTGACCGGTTTTTTAAGCCTGTTAAGATGGGAAGTGTTTGTACGGAACCCTCAGTGCGCGAGTCCGACTTGCACTTAGCCGATTTTCGGCTCGTAAAAGTATTGGTTTCGCTTTCAACTGCAACAGTACTTTACTGAAATCCAGTTTCTGTCTGACGTTTTAAATCATTCCAAACTTTTATTCGGACCGTTATTACTTCGGTGCCGTTCTTTTTATTTTCATTAAAGTTAACAGCAGTTTTTCAACGGCGCTGTCGTGTGCAACGCAATAAAGTGAAACAGGTATGTCCGCTGGCGAACATTCTAGTAGTAATAGCAGTTACTCCGGCACGTATCGAATAGATCAGGTAGATGGCAGTTTGCGCGCCCGGTAAAATTGAATAGCTACCGAATGGCTATTAGATTGAGAGAGAGAAAATACCAGTCGGGAAACAGTTTTAATAAACGTTATGGCCAAAAATAGCGTAAAGGTCACGGTCTCTGGTCAATCGAGGCAAGGATAGTAAGGTGAACCTATCCCATGTACGTATAGCGTAAAGTGTACTTTTCGATATTTAAATATATGGTAGTTAAATATGCGCTTACGAATTATGTTGAGAAATCGATAGTAACAATGTGCTACACCCAAACTAATCCATTTTTAGTAAAGCAGTAATGTCTGCTGCTAACGTAAAATGTTAGTTTAGTATTGACTTTATTATATCGAATATTTGCTACAAGTATAACGCTTACTGAAGCGACAAGGCGATTGGTGGTAAAAATATCATATGCCGTCAGGCCACGTACAAACTTAAACTTTCAAAGCTTAAACTCTTAGGGAAGTTTTCTGCAACTATCAACAAACTCTCCAACTATTTGTAAGCTATATGAACATGCACATCTGTAGTCACGGCGTTTAAACACGGCGCGATATCGTGTCGTTTCGCAACACGACGGCGAACCGTATTTTTTTTACATAACGTGCCACAAAGTTAAATTGTATCGTGAAACTTGTTTTGGCCTTACCGAGAGCTGACGATTGTTTCGGTCCATTTTGCAGTCGGTTTCTACAAACAGTTGGTTTTTAGCCCTTGAATATAATAGGTAGACAAGAGATCTATCCTCGTTTTCAGCAGGACAAAACACTAACTAGCCAAAAAGGCCGTCCGATGCGAGCGGCGCTCTCGACAGTTGGCTTTTACAAACATTTGTTTATCTTCGACGTCTGGGACCATTTTGCTGGTGCTTCCTAAAGACAATTTAGATAACGAACGTGTACGATGAGCATTGTACAGCTATATTTAGGGTACCGTAACTCAAAACGAAAAATGGAACCCTTATAAGATCACTTCTTTGTCCGTCCGTCCGTCTGTCAGTCAAGACCCTTTGTCTTGGTAACGCGTGGAGGTATTGAGTTGAATTAATACCATTTTCTCAAGTTTACAGGCTTTTAAAGCTGTAAAAGAATTAAACTTCTCAGTTAACAAAAAAAAAAAAAAAAATAGTTCGAATTGAGAACCTCCTCCTTTTTGAAGTCGGTTAATAAAACAAGATACTACCGTTTATGCCGTAAAAACATGTAATTCGACACTCTCAAGGGAATCAAAATTAGTGGGGTACTGTCCGTTGGCCTAGAACTATGAAATTTAGCAAGAACTATACCGACTTATACTTATATAAATACAATTGTAATAAATTTTAAAAACCCTACATTTGTGTAAAATCATAAAAAATAAAGCCTTTATATAAAAAACATAACGACGCGTTTGGCGCAGTTTGTAGACACCTGCCTACTGAGCCAGCGGTCCCGGGTTCAAATCCCGGCCAGGGCAAATATTTGTGTGATGAACTCGAATATGCTTGGGTCATGGTTGTTTTATGTATTTAAGTATATATTTATCTATGTAAGTATGTATATCGTCGTCTAGTACTCATAACACAAGCCTTCTCAAGCTCAATTTGGGACTACTTAGATCTATTTGTGTGAAGTTGTTTGATATTTATTTATTACATAAAACAGTTTTCAAACGGTATAGTTTTCTGATGCAGTTCTTTCATGGGTTTTCAGTCACCAAAAAAAAATCATCATTCTAAATTCCCTCCCCACAGACATACTGCAGGCCCACAGCGCCAGGCCGCGCAAGATCGCCTCGCTCATCGGCATCGAGGGCGGGCACTCCATCGGCAACTCGCTGGGGGTCCTGCGGAGCTACTACCAGCTGGGGGTCCGCTACATGACGCTCACGCACACCTGCAACACCCCCTGGTAAGTGGTAAGCGCGAGCGAAGTTCTTAAATACCTGATGAGTAGACATCGGAGTTCTGACAGTAAGGGAAGGAGAGCTATGGAGCCGATATTAACATTAAAATATAATTCATACTCGTACTCATACGCAATCGTCTATTTAATTCTAAACTGCCTTATAATTACTAGAATCCATACTAATTATTATAAATGCGAAAGTGTGTCTGTCTGTCTGTCTGTTACCTCTTCACGCTTAAACCGCTGAATCGATTTTGATGAAATTTGGCATGGAGATAGTTTAAGATCCAGGAAAGGATATAGGATACTTTTCATCCCGAATAAATTTAGTGTTCCCGTGGGATGAGCGGGTAACACCGCGGGGCACAGCTAGTATTGTATAAAATATGATTTTTACAAACCATTACAAAGTCCTTGATTTAAGTACATTAATTGTTGATTTCATGCATTTTCTAGTCATAGCTATTTGACCATGACCAATATAGAACCCAATTTACTCCAGAAAACATGTAAATTTGTAAATATGCGTATTTTTATGAAGATGAAAAAAAACCTAAACAAATCAGGTATTTGTATATTCTTCTGACTTTGTCGTTGACTATTAATTCGAAATTATGTATTAAATACTTATGAGTCATCATCATCATCATCATCTCAGCCATAGGACGTCCACTGCTGAACATAGGCCTCCCCTTTATTATGAGTATGAGTTGTATTTTAATGTTAAATTCGGCTCCATTGCTCTCTTAAGTCTTACCGTATCGTGCTAAATATCAGAAGTCCGATCTCTACTGATGGCGATGAGGTTATACGCTTGGTCTTATTAAAACATTGCTAAGACACATGTTCGATATTTAAAAAATATAAAATTGTTTTTTAAATGATTGTACAATGGAGTCATAATTCTAGAAAAAGATTAACAGCGCGACAGTGGTTTTTTTTCCAAACCATCCAAATTTTCAAAATTTCGAACGTGACATAATGCGAAACCATCATTTTCGCAATGGATCATAATTCATGTTACATACTATAATTAGGTTAGGTTAGGGTTATATGATATCCCAAAAAAAAACTAATATTTTATCAGAACACGGTTTTCGGAATTATAAAAATTCGGAATGATGACGCATTCGAACAAATGAAACTTCGGATTGTAGTTTCCGAATAATACACACTCAGTCGCATCGTTTACAAAAGTTTGCACGAATAACGTCGTGCCATGATGGCGACGTGCATTTGTGCAAACACAAACGACGTTTATGCATACGTCGCGTCTTACTTATCGTACCTGCTTGCGTGCTTTGCATCTGAGCAAACAAGATTGAGCGGGCTTTGGAGCTTTATAAAGCTCTCAATTTTTCTTTTACATATTTTATTTCAGTAGCTCTTGTCATTCGAGCAAACAACTTTTGAAGGGGGTAATACAGATAAACTATCGTACACCGCAACTTTGCCCACAGTTTTCAAAAGGAAAACGCTTATATAAAGTAACTCATAAAAACAAATTATCTTTAGTTTTCCAATGAAGAAACATAACCATGTTGTAGTGTTTGTACTTTGTAAGATAGTAAACTTGAATAATTAATAATATAAAAGTAGTAAAATACAAAAGCATAATTATTTTTATTACGTATGCTATACGCAAAAACACTCCTATGGGCAAAGTTGCAACGGATCCTCGTAACTGGTAAAAAAATACAGCTGTTGAAGAGTTGAAGAGGGGATTATGTGGCATAGGTGCCATAGAACTATTCAACTATAGTCCAATCACCTAACGATGGTCAAAACAAAACTAACAGACATGCCAGGACACACGACGGCTTTGACACACGTACCTCACCGCTGCCGTTGTCACGCAATATCGTGGCATCTCCGTTTTCTATCAAGAAGCGAATTCTAACCATTTTTATTTAATTTTGAATAAAAATTTGCGTTAAGAACGCGAGAGTTTATTCGTAACAAGTGTCATATATTTACTTTTATATTTTTACGGGTATTTTTTGATTTAATTTAATCAGTTTAATGACTGTTTCTTAGCCAATGTAAGGCTTCATGTCCACTTAAAGCGGAGCGGCAAAAAAGGACCAATCAGATTGCGTTTTTAGGAAACCCGAAAGAAAAACAATTAAATCTGAGAAATTGGTCGCATTTCCGCTCCGCTCCGCTAATGTGGATAGGCAGCCTTTTATATTTTATCATAGAATATCAATACAATAGTGCACAATGACAATGAAATATCTTATGGGTAATATATATACTCACTTTTGTTTCATAACTCATAACTCATAAAAACAGAGCGATTGTGCCCCAAGGTATGATCTCATTCTTTTCTTAGATCGTAAATTATTTTGTTACGATATTCTAAGGCATTCGGTATATGAGTTAGAAGGTAGCTGGATGTTTGTAACATAACACAAAGACAAAGCCATATACTGCAAAGAATATTAACTATAAGGTACTAGCTTTTGCCCGCGACTACGTCCGCGTGGAACTTGGAAGTATGGAGGCAACCTCGTACAACACGATAGATATCTACCTAATCACCTTAAGTAATAAAAGGGATTATTAAAAGCGCCGAAGCAAATGTAAGAGCAATTGTGCTTTTGGTCTAATAATTAAATTTCCTACAGGGTCATCAATGTCATCATGAATTACTTACTCACTTTTCAATCTTTTTAGGGATAATTTCCAGGATGAAAACTATCCTATGTCCTTCCTCGGATCTTAAACTATCTCCATGTCAAATTTCATCAAAATCGATTCAGTGGTTTAAGCGTGAAGAGGTAACAGACAGACAGACACACTTTCGCATTTATAATATTAGTATGGATTCATGAAGGTATTTACTTAGAATGTATTTATTTAGGAATGGATTTAAAGTAAGTATAAAGAAATGGGTTATAATTCTCGCCCTAAATTCTTAACTAGTAGTTATTCTTCTTCAATAATAGTTGTAGGTCCGATGGTCTAACCAAAATACGGTATTGGATGACAGCTATAATCAGCACTCTTTATGAAATGAAAACGGTCTGTTAGTATGAAGTTCCTATGAAGATACTGGCTTGTGACGACATAAAAATCAGTAGTCAAAACACGTCTGAAGTGTTTGTCCAATTCATAATAGTAAAATGTCCAAAAGTTAGTGGCAGTCTATTTGGATCCGTATATTTTTAACCCGGACGGAAAAAAAGAGGCGTATTTATTATATAATTAACATATGTCTCTGTGTGTCTATCTGTGCCATCGTAACGTTAGTTAAGTGCCATACTGCATTAAATTATTTCGTTCAATCAGGCGCCAAAATATTTTTAAAGCAATAAAGCCATTTTGTTCATTAGTATCAAATAAAACCGCTGTTTTAAGCCAGCCTATTGTGAAGGATAGGCAACTACGGAACCCTACACTGATCGTGGCTCGACATGCTCCTGGCCGGTTATTTAATGTAGAATTCCACAGAAAAGATCTCTTTTGGATATCTTTGGTGACCTTTCGTAGGGCTACCTGAAATAGCATGTTTGTTCAGGCGCCAGCAAACAGGAAGGGTCGAAGCCTGCATTCATATTGAATGAACGCGTTTGAGCGATACCTAGTAGATACACAGCTTCGATTTTGAGTTCAAGGTTGTTACTTCCTCTAGCATTGTCGGGTCTAAAATGTGATTATAGCCTAACAAGTGTCGGTCCGGCCCAGGGATAGTGGCGCCACAAACAGCTTTCATATGGCAATAATGTGCATACGTCATTATATTTGCATTATTAGACGTCATTAGCGATTTGTCTAGGATTTGTCATCAACCAAATTCAAAACATTGTTTACCGGAATGCTGCTCAATCCTTCGTTCTTCTTGCGAAATAAATACTGAATCCTATTGAAATAAACTTGACTTTCATCACTGTGGATAGTTTTGGCTTTATTACGCAAAAAATACTTAAAATTTGTGGAGTATTTAGTCCTGATTCCTCTTTGTTCACATCAGACTTTCAACGTCAGTTGCCAAACATTTGCCGTTGCCAGTAAAATAAATTAGTACCACTAAAAATCCGCAATATGGCGTGGTTTCAAAAACACCTCGTTGGGCTATATACATTATATCCGGGTGCGTAACGATGGCTATAACAACTTTTGATATAATTTCAGTCGGTATAAGGCTCATTTGATATAATGATTGAATGATATAACAACACTTAATATATCAACATTTGATATAATTATTGTTTCATATACTGATCATTTTATCTCAAGTTTAAAGGCTCAATACCCGCTCAAACTGCTCAAACATGAAAGTTAAATTGTAATAGAGTCATGGTTAGGTACGACGACGAGCGAAATTATACCAAATGTATATATTTGGTTATACCAAATGTTGTTATACCAAATGTTGTTATACCATATGAAATTATACCAAATGTTGTTATACCAAATGTTGTTATACCAAATGTTGTTATACCATATGATGATTATAGGAAATAAGTTTTATACCAAATGATAAGTATACGAAATAAAAATAGATATTTTGAAATTATACCAAACGTTTATTATATCAAATGAGTCATTATACCAAATGTTGTTATACCAAATGTTGTTATATCAAACATACTTATACCATTTATTTTTATATCGATCATTACACACCCATTATATCCACAAATCCACATACCTAACATGTGTCACTATCACAAAAATGGTCGGTTCCGTCCGTCCGTCTGGACTTTCAGTTTAAACAGTTGTAGATGACACTAGACTAGATATATGGCATCTGGAGCACCACTAGACAGAATCTTTTGATATTTGCAGCTTCAAAGATAAACGTGATTAAGACACAAATAACTTCAGAAATAGGAGTCAAAGTGAGACGTGTCTGCTGAACGTTAAACGCTCCATAGAAGGGCAATTATAAGAGCGTCCTTGTAAATAAATATGTTCATTATTTTTATGAGTTGGCCTATATTGACAGACTAATGAGACGGTAAAATTTCTGAAGTAATCACCCAGAAAAAGTCACACAGGTGATGTCACAAGTCCGCGCATAGCTACTAAGTTTAATTAAAAATATTACGCATTTTGCAATGTAGTAATTATACTACTATGTTTAAGTATAATCGTTGTCGTACATTTATATAGTTACCTTTTTGAAGTAGACTTTAGCATTTATTGTAGGGATATATATTTTTCAGTTTATTAGTATTTATTAACTGGTATGACTAAACGAAAAAGGAATGCCGACTTCATACATGATCCTCATCAACAGAAAAAAATTGAACCATGCAAAAACATCCGTTATGTTGTTTGTCCAAACTCTTCAATCATCCAGTCCATATTGTATGAGTGGGCAGCAGTTCCAAAAGCACGTTAGCAAAATTAAATAGGTAGCTCTTTTTCTGTTTTCCCGTTGTCCAATTACATTCCCAAGAGCGCGCACTTCGTGTATTTGCGCAAACCGGGGCGCAATTCGACCAATTTTAGAGAGATGATGGGGATCCTTCCATTTCATCGCCATCCGTCACTTTTGACGTGTCTCTACATCACAAGTGGCGATATCCCTAGAACATCGCAACTTCGTCAATCCGGTCGCGTTTAATTTGCGTTTCCTTTGTATGTAACGGCATAAATAACAGGCGCATACTTTAACTTGACCGTGTAGTACGTGAAATTAGTCAGTTACTTTTCGTTCAAAACAGAAACACATATGCATTAATAGCATTTTTCACAATCATTATCGCCTTCGTATTTCCAAAATTGACATGAGATATGTCACTGCTCATCGCATTTTAATGACAGTTCAAAGGCGATATAACTGTTATTTAATAGAGTTTTGACGTTTTGCGATCTCTCAAACGGCACACTCGAATTAGGTTCCTGAAATACGGCACCGCGGGCGACGCATACGTTAACGGAATTAAAAAGAAACTTCCAAATTGGAACTGTACTTTTTCACTGCACTGGTACCATCGGGAATGGTAGAAAGCATATTTTCAATTAGTCCAACGTTGTTTGGTTTGCTTTTGCGAAATCTGTTTTGATGGTCTGAATTAGATTATGAATTACTGTTCTGAATTTAGTTTTACTGCGGAGTAATTTTTATTGGACATTTATTTCGGTTATGTAACACATCTTAATTCGACTTTAAACCTCATCCTCATTTAAGATCCATTTAAACATCAAATCGTCTTTTCAAATATTCATATTACTAGCCGCGCTTCGCAGTGTTACCCGCTCATCCCACGGGAACACTAAATGATTTCGGGATAAAAAGTAGCCTATGTGTTAATCCAGGGTGTCAGCTACCTTCAAACGAAAAATTAATCAATATTGGTCCAGCCGTTTGGGCGTGAAGAAGTAACAAACATACACACTCACAAACTTTCGCCTTTATAGTATTAGTGTGTTTTATTGTTAAACGGGTGATTATTTAAGCGTTTTAACTAATCTCAATTATATGTTCACAATATTGGCCAGTGCATAAAAGCGATTAACATAATTTTGATAAGAATTGTAAAAACCCGCGACTTGTACAAGACAACCGAAAATGGCGCCTCAGTTCATACAAAGGTCGCCGATATTGCAGACACATTAATGAGGTAGTTAAAACGCACAAATAATGAGGCAAACTGTACTTATAAATTTATTTATTTTAAACTTATTGCACAAAACAAAAGTCAGTACAAATGGCGGACTTAATGCCAAATGGCATTCTCTACCAGTCAACCATAGGGCCAAACAGAGATACTAGAAGTGGGAAGTGGTATTTATGAATCATGTAATATCTCATCATTTTAATGTGGGTACACCACTGTTTTATTTACATTGTAGAATTGTAACAAAAATCAAAGCACACAAAAAAATTAAATGGGTAACCTGGTGGAAGAGAACGGGAATCGCAACCGGTACCTCTGGATTACCGGATCAACGTGTCAACCTTTCCACCACCCTAACGCCAAATAACCTTTTGAATTTTTCCTTATGCTTTGTGTGTCGATCTTTGCATTGTTTATTTGAAATGAATGGTTTTACACCTTAGCGACCTCTATATGAATACGTTAAAAATGTGTGGTGGAAAGTTTAACCGTTGGACCGGTAATCCAGAGGTACCGGGTTCGATTCCCAGTATCGTCCGCCAGTTTACGCATTTAAGTTCTTCTTTGTGCTTTGATCTTTTATCAATCAAACTGTACTTGCTTTATCCATACTAATATTATAAATGCGAAAGTGTGTCTGTCTGTCTGTTACCTCTTCACGCTTAAACCGCTGAATCGATTTTGATGAAATTTGACATGGAGATAGTTTAAGATACGAGGTAGGACATAGGATAGTTTTCATCCTGGAAATTATGCCTAAAAAGATTGAAAAGTGAGTGAACATTTCTGTTGGGGTGCGGTGACCCTGTAGGAAATGTAATTATTAGACCAAAAGCACGATTGCTCTTACATTTGCTTAGGCGCTTTTAATAATCCCTTTTATCAAGTTCCACGCGTACGTAGTCGCGGGCAAAAGCTAGTATGCCATAAAGCTTCTACTGATCCATTCTCTTTGGTTACTGTATAAACACGTAACTAAGTCCGATGTAACTTCAGCTTTATATTTCCACATGTTTAAAGTTTAAACTAAGCCACAATGCAGTAGGTATTTGGAATTTAAAATAGAGTCAACACGCATTATGGATGCATAGAACGGTTCCGCTTTATAAAAGCATCGCTGGAAATATGGAATATATTTTCCATGGTTACATAAATATTTTGTCACCTACCCACACTTCTATACTATAGTAAAACTAACACAATAACATATCTGTACGTTGAAATTTTTTTTTTTTTTTTTTTTTTTTTTTTTTTTTTTTTTTTTTTTTTTTTTTTTTTTTTTTTTTTTCAAACATTTTCATTTTTTTCATCACACTAATATTATAAAGGCGAAATTGTGTTTGTGTGTGTGTTTGTTACTTCCTAACGCTCAAACGGCTGGACCAATTTTGATGAATTTTGGTATGAAGGTAACCGAGTGAATACATTTTGTTCTATATCGGAGACTGATTATTTGGGTTTTTAAATGGTACATTTTTTCGGGATAAGGTAGCCTATGTCTCAATTCAGAGTGTCAGCTACTTTTATACTAAAACTTATCAAAATTGGTCCAGCCATTTGAGCGTGAAGAACTAACAAACATACACATAAACACATGTACAAATTTTTGCCTTCATAACATTAGTGCAGGGATCGATACCGGTATTCATGAAAACGCTCTAATTTCGCGTTTTTTTTCGAATGTGAAAGGCTTGTGTTATGTAGAATTTCGTTATAGATATAGATCCTTGAAATTAGCCCACTAAAATATAAACATGTGTGATAATGAGCGAAAAACCGGAATATAATAACGTTATTTTGTGCTATTTTGTATGGAGCAAAATAACGGTATCGATCACTGCATTAGTGTGATAATTCCCCTGATGATGAGTTGACATCTGTCCAAGGACTATTTAACTTAGCACTAGACATAGCGACAATGCAGTTGGTACAAACTAAGTACGTGCTAGCAGCACCGCACGGAGTTTCAGACCTAATTTTGGCGTTCTAAGATCTAGTCCGATGCAAGTCCTGACATTGTGCACGTACAATGGTGCAACAGGGGGTTTCGCTAACTTTGTTGCAGTGTTTATTCTAAAGTAGTGCAAACTTTTAAAATGTAATTCGACTGCGCTTAAATTTTTAAGTTTTCAATTGCCACTTTTAATGTACATGAAACCTACATGATTAGTTCAATATAGATGAAGATTGGTCGAGCTTATTTTATTAGAAATTAAAAGAGGAATAGTTAGATATATTACTTAATCCCCCTGGTGTTAATGAAATGACATCAGTACCCTTACCATAAGTTTACAGAGACAGTACTCGCTAGCGATTGCGTAAAGGATTTTTATAGACAATTGTAGTTCTACAATGTAACGGTTAGGCGCTGTACTATTCTCCATACAAATCATTTACGCTGTCGCTGGCTAGTACAAACCAAGGCGTGTGCGAGGAAATACACTTTGACTTATCCATGCTCAAAGCATGAAATCAAATCTGTCTGTACAAACGAGGCAGTCCCGCGCGGGGCGGTGACCTAATTATGGTGTTCCAAGTCACAGCTCGACGCAAGTCCCGTGTTGTGCAAGTCCTGACAATACGTGCGCCATTGTGCGCGGGGGCTTTCACTAACTTTGTTGCAGTGTTTATTTTAGAGTAGTGCTAACTCTTACAATGTAGTTTGTAGAGTGTGTTTAAGTAACATAGTTGCGTTACGTTTATATTATCAAACGACGAGAATATTCATGGAATATTCTGAAATTGACTAAATTTTATGGGAACAATAGAATTAAACAATTATATTTTAAAATTCAGTATCAGTTAAAATTATCAATGAAAAATTGAAACTGCAACTAGGTTTCAAATATATACTAATAAATCTCAATAGCCCTGTTCTAAGTAGTAACATTGATAATATGTTAAGAATCATGTTTGATCATAGAGAAAAATTACTAAAACAATCAGCATTTTTGATCGGACAAGGAGCCATAAAGAAAACGTAGACAAGTTTTGGAATTCGTTGAAATCAGAACAAATAACTAAATGTATTTAATGGAGGTTACACCCAAAGAGCATATATAATCACTAGTTACACCCATGTGTGAAGTTATGGTTGCAATAAAGCCGCCTCGTATTATGTTTTTGATACTAATGGCACAGTATCATTCACTCCACTTGGCAGGACATATCTCACCGATACAAAAACCTTCAGACTCAAACACCGAGCGTCTTCCCTTTGTTTCCTAAAACATACGTGACAACATACACACCCTCTCTCTGCGACAATCTTACCCCAACAACATAGGGTTTACAGCCGATAGTTTTACATGCAGGGATATCTTGGTACTAAATGCACAGCCTATGCCATACAGCGTGGACACTAGCGAATTGTTGACATTTATATGTTTGTGTTTCCTAGGGCCGACTCCGCCAACGAACCGCCAGCGGTCAACGGACTCACGGAATTCGGAGAGGTTAGTATTGACATATTTACTATAAGTGTTGTGCAATCTACCGCAAAGACTAAGCTTGTTACATATACAGCACCTTACACTGAAAAAAAAAAGATTTGATAACAGTAGCCCAAGCTGCTAGTTAATAAATCGGAGGACTGACAAACTGAGGGCTACTAGTAACTAAAGTAAGTTGTGTAAGATTGGATTAATTTTGGTTACTACTAAGCACAATTTGGCTATTTCTATTTTCTCAACTAGTTGACCAATTTTTTTTTCAGTGTAATCTTAATTAATTTAATGGCTGTTATATCAAAATCTGTACTCGTATATATGTCAATTTAAAAAAGTAGTTACCAAATTACAGCCTATAAATAGGGATACAGACCTTGGCTTTGCGGTGAATTGCACGAGAGTTACTATCGGTCCAGAATTTCGAATGCTTATTACTCGGCTCTGCGTCATTTTGATTTGGCTACGCGAACGCCATTGCGAATTCCTACGATAAAGTTCCATTTTCAGATGAGTACAGTTGAGTTTTGGATTTCGACTAGTAGTTGGTTGTTAATAACTAGTTAAGTATCTTGTTCATCGACCGTTTTGCATTTAGATGCAAATTGTATACTGACGAAGTTCACCTGTTCACTCAAAACGCTATAAACGACTAAACGCATGTGATGTACCATTCTCCCTAAACGTATTCTCACAATACCAACAATCTCCTTGTCTGTTTTATTTTTATGTATTTAAATAGTGATATATGATATTCTTTATTTTGCTACTCCTTTTACTTGCTTACTAATTGAAAGACAAAGTATTGTTTGTCATAAAATAGATTACGAGACTTTGAAAAAAAGTATATTATTTGTAAGATATTATACATAAATTATGACCAATTTTTTTGAGACATACAATACTTTATGCCTATGAATTGTATGTCAACGATATACGAGATACATACTTATTATTCGATAGGAATTAATTGAAAATAACGATATTTAAACAAGCATTATTTTTTATCAAATAAATTGGCACATTTATTGGAAAATACTTATTATTGACATCTACGAAATTAACTGGTTAACATTTAACGTTAACGTTAACATTTTTCTTCATTAACCTCAACCACGAGCTACCATTGTCGGCGCCGAAATGTTTTTCCTTTGAAGCCGATATTAGTTGCAGGTTGGGTAATAAGGAAGTGTTTTGTCTGTTAGTTTGGGGCTCGGTGAGCGTTAAATCTTTGTTTTTCTTGTCGATAATGGCCAGGCTCCTCGCTCTTGCTTGTGGTAATTAAGGGGATAGTAACGTGCACGAATAAATGTTTGTAGTCCTTTGTGTATTTTTGGATATTTGGTAGCTTTATTGATCAAAAATTACTCAACTTAGGTTAAAGATATGGAAAATCAGAGGGCTTATGATGCGTTTATCGCTTGATAAAGCATCTGTCACTCACTCTCGCATTTCGTCAAAACGTGACAGACGCTTCGTCACTTATTTATCGCTTGATAAAATAAAAGCAACCTACTTAGGCCCGTAGGTCTTACCCACCACCTTGCTCGTGTTTGCGGGTGTTAAGTATGTGTCTCTTTCTTCATAGCTATTATCCCACTAAACTAACTACTATTACTAACATTCGGGCAAAAGTTACGGCATATACACTGGAGTGGAGAGAAGAGAAGCTGTAAAATAAACCAATCACATTCCTCAGATTTAAATGCTTTTAAAATTTAAGGTTTTTTCACTCGTGTTAGTTTGATAACAAAAATTCAATGAACGAATGATACAAATTATACGAAACAAAGCATTGACGTTTGGAAACATAGATTATAAAATTAATGCCCGTTTAAAGAATGTCGTTGAATTAATGTATTTAAAACGGAATTCAGCGGCTCATTAATATTTTTTGGTTATTTTGACAATGCACTAAATTGCTGTAACCATTATTTCCAATACACCCAGCAACAATGTGATAATCTTCCGAGAAATACTGCCGGCAATATTCTCAGTCCCGCCCCGCCCTCGGCAATATTCGCGATCATTAAGGTTTTTGCGTATACTTAGAGGTCATTAACCTGAAGGTATTAAGGGAAAATACGAGCGAAGGATCTTAGGAAGACAATGAAGCATAATAACGGATGTCGCCAATAATTACATATTACGAAAATATACTTACTTGAAGATGTATTATAATAATGTGCTGTTTCTATAGGGTTTGATAAACCTCCATCGGAAATACTCTTATTCTTAAATCTTTATAGAGCAATTATTCAAAAGCTTGTCAAGTTAATTTTCTTCAAATGCTTCGTTTAAATTGCAAAGGTCAAAGTAATCTCGAGTTTGGACAAAAACAAAGGTAACTCCAGGGAAATTTAAAAACTTTCTACCTGATGAAACCCTCGGGAATAGGTATTTAACTGACTTTAAAAGAAAGAGGTAAGGCTACTATGAAATAATAGTATAGTTTATGCAACTGGTATATAATGATAAACATCAAAATCGTATTCATGTATTTCGTAATGGAACACCTTTCCTGTAATATAACTATTAATATAAAATTTCTCAAAATTGGTCAGGAATGTCGATTTGGGCAGGCCGAGCCGACGGTCCTGGGTTCGAATCCCGGCCAGGGCAAATATTTGTGTCATGAACTCGAATATTTGTGCCTGGGTCATGGATTTTATTTGTATTTAAGTATGTATTTATCTATATAAGTATGTTTATCGTCGTCTAGTGTCTATAACACAAGTCTACTAGAGCTTACTGTAGGACTAGATCGATTTGTGTGAGGTTGTCTGACATTTATTTAAAAAAAAACGTATTAACATCAATGGAACACCTGAAATTTCTCAAAAATGGTCAGGAATGTCGATTTTATTGATAAAAAATCAAGACGCGAAGTGCATAGTTTATGGTCAGTCAAACATTAAAAAAAACGAACCTTCCTCGACAGTATAATCACGTATAATGTTGTATGAAATCCCTTTATTTGTCGAGGCACGAACTTTTTAATAGCTTATGGCGTTTCCGGAAAAAAAAATTGAATAACACAAAAAGTTTTATTAGCAACTACCTATATGCACATTGTTAATAAAACTTATATTTGTCTCAGACCGAATTCCAAAAAAATTAAAAGGACTCCTAAGGTCGTAAAATCTATCCTCAGCCAGCAATCGCCTACTGTTTCCGTCGCTTCGACAATCCAATATACTTTTCTATAACCTACAAAACTTTCAATGCTTTTTATTAAAGGATATTGCTTTACATTAAAAGATTTTTGATACATAGAAGATTGAATCTTTTTTGGATATCCAGCTATCCCTCCAGCCATTTCGGCGTGATGCGAGGACAAAGGAAATTATGAAAACAGATGGCGCAGGGCTGGCATGGCGGCGCGCGCACATACAAAACAAATGACGATCCTGCATCACGCTTTTAAGATTTTTCCTGAAACCATGACCCCTCTCCATGGAAAACAAATTTTCAATACAAATCTAGAATTTTATAATAGATCGTACTTTTCCATCATTTGCGTAAGTAATGACTCTATTAAAAAATCCAGGTTCACCCTTCCAGCGCGCGGGCGCTGCGGCACTAATTTTAATTGAAACTCGTAAAGAAACTCATCACCATATTAAGGGAGGCGTGAAGGCGAATGGATTGCTTTGTGGTCTGAGCTGTAGGCGAGGAGCGGAATTTTAAGGTCACTATATAACCGACTTTCGAAGCTATTCAGAGGTATTTACTTGGAACCTTAAAAAAAAATTGGGCAAGTGCGAGCCCGACTCGCGCATGAAGGGTTCCGTACCTATACATATATATAATCTATAACAAGTTTGTTGTATGGGAGCCCCCCTTAAATATTTATTTTATTTTATTTTTAGTATTTGTTGTTATAGCGGCAATAGAAATACATCATCTGTGAAAATTTCAACTGTCTAGCTATCACCGTTGTTGAGATACAGCCTGGTGACAGACGGACGGACGGACGGACGGACGGACGGACGGACGGACGGACAGCGAAGTCTCAGTAATAGGGTCCCGTTTTTACCCTTTGGGTACGGAACCCTAAAAAAGAGCGAATCCCACCTGAAATGCCGACAACGCACTTGTGATTTCTGGTGTTGCAGGTGTCTATGGGTGACGGTAATCGCTTTCCATCAGGCAATCCATTTGCTCGTTTGCCCCCTTTGACATAAAAAATGATTCGCAATTCGACGAAACCACTTTTTTTTGAGTTATTACGTTAAAGTCCTGAATTATTTGTATATTGAAGATACTTTAATTACAGACAATATATTAATGGGCTATTTATAGTTGTGTATATTTGTACGTAACCTGTCGTATATTGCTTGTCTATGCCACATGGCGCAAAAGTAAAAGCTAAATAATTTATTAATAATTTTTTGGTATGAGATACTTTTAATTTAATTAAATATCCTGTTAAAAGTGGTTAGCAACTCGCTTGCATCTTGCATTTGGGCCCCACTTTTGCATAAAACTGAAATTTAGCCCATCGCTGAAAAGATATGAGTTATGGCCACAGGGTGATGGCTAGCAGTCATGCTAATATTGCGAGGCTTAGAGTGTTGAGTGGAATGATTAAATAAGCTCAATCATTACTTACACTGTGATGGTAAATAATATAAAGTGCCATAGAATAATGATGTTTTTTCACCGATTAGGCAAGACCAGATAAGAGGGAGGATAATTAAAATCGTGGATCCCTTTATATCAAAAACAAGCATAACTATCGCGAGTCCACATTTGCCATACTTTCTATTCACATCTCCTCGTGGACGGAAAAGCAATTTACGGCTCAGAGACTACTGACAAATTTCCTTAGAATATTTTTCATAATTCTAGGAAAACTGAAATAATTTATGTTATAACTTTTGTACAATTTGTATTTCATATGTGCAATAAACGTTAAATAAATAAATAACGAAATCTTTTAGTGAGGAAAAACACTGCGGGCTGCTTCGGTATAAAATTGAAGCTATATCTAATTTGTGTCAAAAACGGTACCTATTCATGATTATGGTACCCGTTGGAGTCTCTGTCTTGGGCCACACCTTTACATAAACCTGAAATTTAGCCCATCGTTCAAAAGAGATGAGAGCCGCGGCAACGTGATTCTTTAACTGTAGCCGATGAGTTATGGCCACCGGGAGGCTACGCAATCGTAATGAGCTTGGCCGGGAGTGATGTCAAAAGCCGAACGTACTTAACTGTACAACTTCATACAATTTAGTTGTTTAGGCAACTCCGTACACGTTGGTGGCTTTGACAGCTCCATATATTCAGAGCAATGATGTAACAGTCTCCAAGAGGCAGCTAGTCGGCTCGCGGTGTTTGAGCTCCCAAGCGTTGTGGAACTGCCCTGTGCAACGCCAACTAAGCCAACATGTTGACAGTCTGTCGCTTGAAAGTTGGCTAGTTTGCTCTTCATCACATACCTTACCTATACAGACACTGAAAATAAACTGCGGTCGCTGTCGGTCAGTTATCGTATCATCAGAGTCGGAAGCCGGATTTTTTTATTCCATCTCTGACGAATCGATAACCGGCCGAGGCTGTAGATAAACAAATGTATTAAATTAATTGGGCTAAGCGAACTACAATTCTTATATGCGTGCGTCAAAATTAGCTACCACACTTCTTTTCGTTGTCTTGACTGATGAGCCCCGATTCTTCACAATGTTTATTCTTTGTCCATAGAAAGTGGTGAAGGAGATGAACCGCCTCGGCATGGTGGTGGACCTGTCGCACGTGGGCGAGAACACCACCAGGGCCGCCATCAAGCTATCCAAGGCGCCGGTCATCTTCAGCCACTCCTCGGTGTACAGCCTCTGCGCGCACAAAAGGAACGTGCCTACTGACATCTTGCACTCCTTGGTGAGATTCTGTACAATCAGCTCTAACGATATTGTCATCATCATCCAGGCTGGCGTCATCGGTATTGCTCGCCATCAGCAGACTGTTTGTACTCACACATTGAAACCTAAATGCTTGTGCACCGTGGTTTCTGAGATTTCTGAGGATTTTTTACCTGTGATCTTTTCATGGGATGGGATCTTTGTCAAGGTTTTCAAAAGGGGCTACAGAATGGGCTTCTTAAAGAAAGCAAGTTCATAAAGGTTTGGCAAAACGCGAACTTGAAGTTGCAAATGTTCGGAGACTAGACTAAGTATTTACTATTAAACAGATCATAATACTTGAATACTTTTTATCACTAGCACAATAAAAATATACAGATGCCCCTTAAATCTCTAAAAATCTAAACCCTATTTCATCTCAATCTTAATCTAATACGTTATTGTATGGGGTTGATCCTTTACAGCAGTAATTTTGTTTGCAGAAAGAGAACGGCGGCATCATCATGGTGAACTTCTTCCCTGACTTCGTGAAGTGCGCGCCCAACGCTACTCTGTCTGATGTGGCCGGTAAGTGTACTCATAAGCCCAGCGAGCTCATAAGCACAGTATCATGATCAGAATCATCATCATCTGCATTCGCCTTTTACATCTATAACAGACAAATTAGGCAGCGTCTAATAAAGTGCGGCACTTACGAACATGGCTGGATAGCCCGATACGAGAGCGAAGGCCACGGCCGCATAATTGACAAATAAATGTTGCGCCTATCAATGAATTAGGAAGAGCTGCACGCTGGTGTCTCAGGTTGCGCTTGTAGGAAAGAGGGGATACTCTTCTTTTATAGAAAAACACTTCATTGAATGCTTCATTTTATAGGATTTTAATTTCATAGACTATTTTTTTACCCTATAGATTAGGTTAGGTTAGGTTTGTGTTATAACATTCCAAAATATTTAATGGTTTCAGAAAAATATCCTTCAAATGAAATTTTGACAAGGGCAAACCAGCCCGTCTAGCACAACTATGCTTCGCGACTCGTGTCGCGCGACATAGCGCTACCCGTCACTTTCTCACATTATTGCACAGGAAGAGACGGATAGTTATCTCGCCCGAGTAATAGTCGCGTATGACAGTTATGCTAGAGGTGCTGGAAAGAGGAGCAAACAAAACACAAAGTCTTCCGCCATCATAATGCCGAACGAAGCACTTTGCCTAAGGTTCTCCACAACGATCGACCGTACGCTCTCATCCCTCATCGAACCGCTTTCCGCGATCCTGACCACCCGTCAGTCTACCTTGTAGGGGCCTTTCCACGCTGCTTCTTTCGAGACACTTTCTCCCCAACAACCTTCCACTAAAACTATATCACTCATAAATAATTACCCCATAACAGTGTCCTGTAGCGGAGACACGAGTGTGCATACGCATAACGTGCAAACGCGAGTTCTTACACTGTAGGTCATGACTAAGGACATGATACGCTATGATAAGGATAAACATATACTAAAACATATTTATTCGTTTAAGGTGATCACAAAATGGGATCATACACAGGTTAAGGTACCTACCGATTGTTTTAACTGTGCAGCCACAGTTTATTTCTAATTCTTCTCCAATATGTCATCTTATTTATTATTATATTATGTAAAGCATAGTGTATATTATCAATTTATCAGTAGGTATGCATGTGTATGTAGGGAAACGCGGTATCGCTCTTCGTATCATCCTTCCGGGTTTGTTAGTGTATGTAAATGAGCATAGTTGATACGAGGCGCTTTATAAGCTACGAGGTTACTCCCATGTTCGTAATTCCAACTTCGTATCGTGCTGTCCCGCTCATCCAAATATTGTTTAGTGTGTGATCGAAAGGGATGGTACGGTACAAACTTCTAATTTCGGTCTTCGAAGTAGCCCTTCAGGATCGAAGCTCCTTAGAGGGAACCTTTTGTTTAGTTTGTTTGTTGCCATCAAATATTTGTTAAGCAGGTTTATAATCCTCGATGTTTCTGCATAATTTATTTTTAGGGTTCCGTACCCAAAGGATAAAAACGGGACCCTATTACTGAGACTTCGCTGTCCGTCCGTCCGTCCGTCCGTCCGTCCGTCCGTCTGTCACCAGGCTGTATCTCAAGAACGGTGATAGCTAGACAGTTGAAATTTTCACAGATGATGTATTTCTATTGCCGCTATAACAACAAATGCTAAATATAAAATAAAATAAATATGTAAGGGGGCTCCCTTACAACAAACTTGTTATAGATCAGGGGTCGGCAAGTAGTATTAGGTAGGGTCCGGATAATGCTTGAAATTTTTTACAAGGTCCAGAAAAAAAACAATACAATAACCGTTGTTATAGATTATGGTACGGAACCCTTCATGCGCGAGTCGGACTCGCACTTGCCCAATTTTATTATTATAATATATTGGTCAAACAACATAGCTTCCGGCGTCGTGGTAGACCTCGGAGGAGATGCAGGCGAGACGAACTTGATAACTTTCACCAAGACTGGTTATATGGTGGGAAATTGCTCAGGAATGGAGCACGTGGAAGAGTGCCTGGGAGACCTTTGCCCAGCAGTGGGACACTCCAGGCTCTTAAAAAATATTGTTTATTTAGGATTCATTAAATGGAATAAGGGCAAGAGGATGATGAATTGATGATACAAACACAAACACAAATATTCTTTATTGCACACCTCCAACATCAATCAATATACAACACGACATGAGATACATTCAAATAACAGGCAGAGGTAAACAACAGGCGGTCTTATCGCTAAATAGCGATCTCTTCCAGACAACCTTTAGATAGCGGAGTAGTTGAAAATTAATGTTTGAAATTATGATATTGGTTTCCTTAGGGGTGGTTCTCTTTATCCAAGTTATTTACTTATTTCGTTTATTTCTTTTTTTAGTTCCATCAGTTGTCTGTCCGACCGGTTGCTTCGATGTCACATAAAAGCTGTATTTTGTTGTTTAACAACATGGTGGAAATTGGGTTAAAAGCACGCTTTTTATTAGGTTCATTAGTTAGTTTGTAACAAAGAGCGTAAATTAATAGATGGAAGTGAATTTTAACCTACTCCTGATTGTCATATCGATATCGTACGCGACATTTCAATAATTTGGTATCTTGGAGCCGTTTTGATTATGAAGACGCAAGGTGGCCATAGGAACTCCTAAACAGAACAAGATAAACCCATCGTGTTTGGGTTCATGTGATTGGTATTGGTGAGCAATAACGGGTTAACATTTGTGTGATAAAGTACAGCTCATTTGATTGGTATTGGTGAGCAATAACGGGTTTGTGTGATAAAGTACAGTCGGCAATGAAAGCGTGTCTCAAAAAATCTTTTTTGACTAAAACTTATTATATTATAATTGATTACACAGACACTTTTTGACGATGCAAAACATCACGACGTGAATTCGAGTTTGGCCTGTAATTTGTATACCTTACATGATGTTAACCGGCTCAAAATATGCGATAAAACTTAATGTGCCCGGTGCGGGGGCAATCCACTTAGTTTGTGGCGTTATTCACCCCCGCGTACCAGACGCGCCATAAACTTGGTCCACAGAGCATCACAGCGGGGCCGGAGCGAAAAAAAACGCTGGCCGAATTAATGCAGATTACAAATGTGAAAAAAAAAGGAAATTATAGCGTCGGGTCGGACGATCTTCATCAAGATAGCTAAGAACCGCAAGTCAGCTGTTTATTTAAATTTGCAATAAAACATTGACAGAGAGAGGAAACGTACAAAAATACGAATTACTACCATTTCGAAACAAACTCGCGAGGCCTACAATGCCATGCTACGGTAAAAGGATGTATCTTACTATGACATCCGTATAAAGATACGACCGCTCACAGAGCCACTAGTTAATGATAAAAACAGAATTAGGTAACAATTCTGTTCAAGCAGCTCAATTCAGTCATATTGGCGGTGTCCTATCGTTTGACCAAAAAACGTTTGACAAATGATCACTTGACCAAACAACGTTTCACCAAAAAAACGTTTCGCCAATTGATCATTTTACAAAAAGTCATTTTACAAATGATCAGATGTTAAATTTACATTTTACAAATAATCATTTGACCAAATGATCATTTAGCAACTGAGTCATTTGACCAAACTTGAGGTGAATCAATTTCAGAGCAGATACGACCCGGCCGGGTTAGGTTAGTTTTTTTTTTATATCCATAAAAAAACGTAAATAAAGAAAGACAAGAAAAAGACAAGAAGAAGACAAGAAAAAGACAAGAAAGAGAAAGAGACAAGAGACATGAAAAAGACATGAAAAAGACAAGAAAAAGGGCGATTGTGCACTACAATGAATTTTACTGTCCGGCAGTCCGATTTTTTACGGTCCGATATGGCACGCCATTAAATGTATATAGTAGTTTGTGCACTATACGTAATTTTACCATCCGAAATTTTACTTTTCCCCATTCCGGACAGTTTTTTTCCACCACCACCACCACCAACATCATCACCACCACCACCACCACCGTTACCACTACCACCACCATCACCACCACTACCACCAACACCACCATCATCATCACCACCACCACCATCATCACCACCACCTTCACCACCACCACCATCATCACCACCACCTTCATCACCACCACCACCACCGTCACCACTACCACCATCACCACCACTACCACCAACACCACCATCATCATCACCACCACCACCATCATCACCACCACCTTCATCACCACCACCACCACCACCACCACCGTCACCACTACCACCATCACCACCACTACCACCAACACCACCATCATCATCACCACCACCACCAGCATCACCACCACCACCACCACCACCGTCACCACTACCACCATCACCACCACTACCACCAACACCACCATCATCATCACCACCACCACCAGCATCACCACCACCTTCATCACCATCACCACCAGCACCATCACCAGCATCATCATCACCACTATCACCATCACCACCACTACAGTTGTCGTGTGGTTGTGATAATTTTCTATCTTTATTATGTCATATTTATGTGCAACTAAAACACCAAAACACCAACTAGTGGTTGCAATGCGTCTGAGGCAGCCCTGTGCGTGTTACACACACACACATTGACACTGACATTCAAGTTCAGTTTTTAGTAGGCAGTGTCCGCCCTGTGCCTATACTCACTAAACAACTCACTCGCTCACTCATTGTACAAATACTGTATAAACTTACCTTAACGTTACTGCAAGCATTTCATTTGGTGGTACACCCAGCCTAAATTTTGTACCTTGCCTCTTAAATAAATAAATAATAAATAAATATCGGACAACCTCACACAAATCAATCTAGTCCCACAGTAAGCTCTAGTAGTAGGCTTGTGTCATGGACACTAGACGACGATAAACATACTTATATAGATAAATACATACTTAAATACAAATAACATCCATGACCCAGGCACAAATATAGCTCATCACACAAATATTTGCCCTTGCCGGGATTCGAACCCAGGACCGCCGGCTCAGTAGGCAGTTGCTTAACCACTGCGCCAGCCGCGTCGCCTCTTGATCCATGTGCTTAAGCGGTATAGCAAAAATCATAACAAACTCATCCATCATTCTTAGTGAAATTACGATTGCGTGGCGTGTAGTTTCAAAGAGAGAGGTAACCAAAAACTGCGCCGCACCTGCGAGTAAAAAGACGGACAAGTGCACAAGCTAAAACCGTTTTTTTCATGCCATATCGACCATGAAAACTCGGACTGCCGGACAGTAAAATTCATTGTAGTGCACAATCGCCTCTACCGTTTTTTTTCATGCCATAACGGACCGTAAAAAATCGGACTGACGGACAGTAAAATTCATTGTAGTGCACAATCGCCCAAAGACAAGAAAAAGACAAGAAAAAGACAAGAAAAAGACAAGAAAAAGACAAGAAAAAGACAAGAAAAAGACAAGAAAAAGACAAGAAAAAGACAAGAAAAAGACAAGAAAAAGACAAGAAAAAGACAAGAAAAAGACAAGAAAAGACAAGAAAAGTCAAGCAAAATACAAGAAAAAGACTAGAAAAGACAAGAAAAAGACAAGAAAAGGACAAGAAAAGGACAAGACAAAGACAAGAAAAAGACAAGAAAAGACAAAGAAAAAGACAAGAAAAAGGCAAGATAAAGATAAGATACAGATACATTTATTTTGTTAAAAAGAAGTACTTTTTATGAAATAACATTTTGTAAAATGATATTTTGTAAAATAATATTTTGTCAAGTGTAGTGTTTGTAAAATGATCATTTGTAAAGTGACTTTTGTAATATGATACTTTTGTCAAATGTCTCGTTTGCCTAATGAATATTTGGTGAAACGTTGTTTGGTCAAGTGATCATTTGTCAAACGTTTTTTGGTCAAACATTAGTGAACCCATATTGGCACTATGACATCACTTTCGAAATATTGAGGTAATGAAATAAACACTTTTGAAAGCCGATTAACGCTCTCCGTACGATTAGTTCGATAATTTTCACAAAATCATTGAATTGTTTGTGAAAATTAGCGAACAAACCCTCCGCACTCTACGGCTTCTTGTGGCCGCCACAGTACACTTGTCCCTTTTCCATGCTCGAATGAGAAAGAGAGATGTACTGTGGCAGATCAATAGTTTACCGGAGGAAATACGACGAGAGCTAAATAAAAACAAATTCAAGAGAATGTTAAAAATCACTTTTTCACATTACTACCGTAAATACATACTTTGTACCTACATAGAGATTCCCTACCAACGATCCTCAACGATCAAACCAGCCACTGGTTTTGTGGGACAATGTATTTAGATTTAAGAAAATTGTAAAGTTCCTAATAAATAAATAATAATAATAAAGCCACTAGAAGCCGCAGTGTGTGCCGGCTCTTAGTCCCGTATTGTTATAATTATAATAATGTCAGATCGTTTAAGTTTAATTAAATTCGTTGTTCTTAACTACAATTCTCAGATTTAAATCGTGTTATTTAAATGAGTAGTTTGCATAAATGTAGCTTTGATAGAGAAAAATTGTGTTTTTCTCAGTCAACGTTTGACAACTAACAGTATTTAACAGGGAAATTACCGAAACGTCAGGGAAGCTGAAATAATGAATATACGCGATATAATCCGTTTTAATCGTTTTATTTAACCTGGAACCGAAGAAAATATAAAAATTCTCAGTTTAAGGGTCTTTGTTGTTATTATTAGCTACGCGTTTTAAATTCCGAGTGACTAGTATAAATAATACCGCTGTGTCCCGCGAAGTCACTTGACGAACTCGACTAGAAGTTCCTATCATAACGCCGCAGTTTGCTCGAGCTGTCTATTTGTGAAAGTTACTTCGAGTGTCTTTGTTTCACTTGGAAACCGGAAAGGATTTCACGTGGAAAATCGTATTAGGGATTTGTCATTGTCAATCGAATTGAAAGAGAGAATATATACATTTGTTCAACGTAATACAGTTACTTACATAGAAAAAAGCGGCCAAGTGCGAGTCTGACTCGCGGACCGAGGGATAGTAACTGGGCGGATTAAGTTTGAACCTTTCATGTATGGCATCGGATAATGAAATAATGAAATAATGAAATAATGAACTTTATTCTGCAAGTAGGCCACAAGGGCACTTTTACATGTCTGAGTCTACCGGCATTTCACAAGAGGAGACCACTGTTGAGAAGAAACGCCGAAAGAAACTCAACAGTCAGTCATTTTTTCAAAAAGCATAAGTACTTAACTATTACAATGATATGAACTTAACTATACGTAGTTCTACAAGAAAACATATTAAAAGTGTATTTTAAGACATAAGTAAGGAAAAGTGTAAGAATAAAATAGAAACTACAAGAAAGCCAGACGGTTTATCACAATTTATGTACGTTTGATATGCTTTCTTATTAGAACTGTGTCCCTTAAACTAGTTAGGTACAATCTAAGAAGGAGTCAGCTACGCGGTTTCTGGTTCAGGCCATGCATTTTTGTCTGTCAGATAGTCCTCTACTGTATAATATGCTTTTGACATTAGAGATTTTTTTAAATAATTTTTGAGAGATGGAAAGGCTAATTTTAAAACATGATCAGGTAACTTGTTATAAAAATGAATACATTGGCCTAAAAATGATTTACTTACTTTACGAACACGAAACTTTCTAATAGCAATTTTATTTTTATTTCTAGTGTTAAAACTGTGGACATCGGAATTTTTTGTAAATGAATCTAGGTTTCTAATAACATACATAATACTCTCATAAATATATTGGGACGCTACAGTTAAGATGTTTATATCTTTGAAAATGTCTCTTAAGGAGTCACGAGAATTTAGGTTATATATCGAACGAATGGCTCTTTTTTGTAGCACAAATATAGTCTGAATGTCAGCTGCTTTGCCCCAAACCAGAATACCATATGACATGACACTATGAAAATAACTATGATAAACTAAACGAGCTGTATCAACATTACTCAATTGTCTGATTTTCCTAACGGCGTACGCCGCTGAACTTAATTTACCTGCAAGCACTGCTATATGTGGACTCCATTGCAAATTACTGTCCAATGTTATACCTAAGAATAATGCCTTATTCACTATTTCTAAACATTCACCATTTAGTAATATAGTAGAATCTACCGCCGTAACATTCGGTAAAGCAAATCTAACACATTTAGTCTTCTTGGCATTTAATAGAAGATTATTAGTAGTAAACCAGTTAAGTACTTTCTCTAGTGTGCCATTAATTTCCGCATAGTCGGTTGATTTCCGGTGAACCTTGAAAATTAATGATGTATCGTCAGCAAATAGTACTATATTACAAAGATTATCTACTATAGATGGTAAGTCATTTATATAAACCAAAAATAGAAATGGACCTAAAATAGAGCCCTGTGGCACTCCTAGCTTAACTATAGCTCCATTGGACTGGGTTCCATTTACATCCACTGTTTGCATTCTATCACTGAGATATGAAGACATAAGGCTTAAAGCATTTGAAGACAGACCATAATGTTCTAATTTCAAAATGAGTGTTCCAGGATGAACGCAGTCGAATGCCTTAGAAAGGTCGCAGAAGATCCCAATTGCATCACAAGATTCCTCCCAGCTGTCATAAATGTGTTTAATAAGTACAGATGCTGCATCAGTCGTGGAACGTCCCCTTGTGAAACCGAACTGTTTACTAGAGAGTAATTTATTTCTATTGAAGTGTCCTAGTAGATCTTTCAACATTAATTTTTCGAAAACTTTACTTAAAACAGGTAGTATAGATATCGGACGGAAATTAGTCAGATCACTCAAATCACCCGATTTAAAAAGAGGTATGACTTTACTAATTTTCATAAGATTTGGGAAAACTCCCTCTGCTATGCAACTATTGTAAATCAAAGCTAGGTAAGGCGCAATTGAATCTATGATATGATTAATTATTTTTACTGATGCTCCCCATAAATCCTCTGTTTTCTTTAAATTGAGTGATTTAAATGTTTTAATAACATCTACTGTATTTACTGGACTAAATTGAAACTCAACATCACATTTCTTACAATTAGCACAAAGTAAGGTATGGGCTTCGGATGCAGATGATTTTAAACATTTTGTGGTATTAACTGCAATGTTGGAAAAATAATCCTCGAATGCCGAGGCAACATCATGATTTGACATAGTCTGCCCGTTTTCTCTGACAATGTTGACTTGGCAATTGCGAGTTTTAGATTTACCAGTTTCTCTGTTAATAACATGGATACAAATGAGGTACAAAGTTAACGCAACCGATCACATTGTATGGGAGCCCTCTTAAATATATTTTATTTTAATTAATCTGTTTTTAGCACTTGTTGTTATAGCGGCAACAAAATACATCATCTGTGAAAATTTAAACTGTTTTACTATCACTGTTCATGAGGTACAGCCTGGTGACAGGGACGGACGGGACTGACAGCGAAGTCTTAGTAATATGGCTTTGGGTACGTAACCCTAAAAACTAACGTAAACAAGTCACGTTGAATGGAATTGATATGCCATGTTCATCGCAAATTAATTTATTTCTTTACTATTTATTTACAACCAAATATTTCCGATACCTACTCTGCGACTTGTATAATTGTACCCTATAATTTTAGAGTAAGTAAATTGTGTGAATTGTAGCTTTGTGCTTCTTCTTTACCAAATATTAACACAACAAACAACAAACTTACACACAATTTAATAATAAGACACTTAGGGCCGATTTTTCAATCACCAGATAAAACATATCTGTCAGATAAATGTTGGCTGTCACTTTTCTTTTATATGACGGGAGAAAAGGATAGCTATAATTTTAACTGGCAGATAAATTTATCTGGGGATAGAAAAATCGACCCTTAGTAACATAACAAATATCAGCCAAGTGCGAGTGGGACTCGCGCAAGAAGAGTTCCGTACCATTATCTGTAAGTTTGTTGTATGGGAGCCCCCCTTAAATATTTATTTTATTTTATTTTTAGTATTTGTTGTGATAGCGGCAATAGAAATACATCATCTGTGAAAATTTCAAGTGTCTAGCTCATCACCGTTCTTTAAATACAGCCTGGTGACAGACGGACGGACGGACGAACGGACGGACAGCGAAGTCTCAGTAATAGGGTCCCGTTTTTACCCTTTGGGTACGGAACCCTAAAAAACAAAGCCAAACCAACAACATGAAATTTGAAGTACGTCTTGAAACCCCTTCATTGGAGATACTTGTGTAACTCAGCTGCTTTGGTATGACGTCACGCCTAAAATATCGATGGTCCAAAATATTGCAAGCCCTATTTCCGAAACGTCAATCATTTATCGTATAATAGCCAGAAATATGTGGCAATGGATTTAATGCTATACTTTATTTCAAAAATATGCATTTCCTGAAGTCTTTAAATATTATGCAAGAACTTATTTATTTATTAAACAGTCGCTTATCTTTACACAGCCGTGGAAGACTCAGATGGCAGGGAATGATCTCGCCGGAAGACACACGAGTGCAGCACTAAGCTGATTGATTATTGATTACAGATTACAGCCTCGAAAAATAGGCAGGGGACTGACGGTTACAGCCTATTTGGCTGCAGTTCAAGGCCCAGTCTCATCGTAGTCTAGCCTAGTCTTAATGGCTTCCTATGCCTGTCAATGTTGACTGTTTATCAAAAAGTAATCATAGAATTCTCCAGACTAATCAGGCGTTAAGAGCCCTTATTCCTATAAAAAAAAAATTTTTTCATATCATGACAAATATATTGATAATTTCAACCAACTTTTTGAAGTGAATAATACTTTTCCCCTAGTTCTAGGTAGTAACATAGCTATTTCATGCTTTCATTACGTGCAGTCAAAAATAAGTTGAATAAACTAATTTTCCGCGTGAATTTTGCCAATTTTGTCGTTTTTAAAACAATAATTATCAATGAAAAATTCAAACTGTAGGTCTCAAATATAAATAAAACCAATAAATCCCAATTGCCCTGTTCTAGGTAGTAACATCAATAATATGTTAAGAAATATGTTTGATCATAGAGCAAAAATTTCTAAAACAATCAGCATTTTAAAAGGAGTAAGGCCTCTTAATTAGACGCTTACAAAGTAAATGAGTCATATACCTATCTCATTTTAAACTTAACACTTCGTCTTGGTTTTTTGCGTCACAAGTTTGCAGTCCCAAAATTTTATTAGGAAGTAGTGGCCCGCAAAGGGCTCTCAAATGACCTAGTCTGAAACGGCCAGGTTCCTCGCCCGAAACTTAATAAAGGTAGGTAAACCATGGTCTTATCTTAAATGCCAGACAAACAGACCGATATTACGGCGAGAAGTGACTGTGTGTGCGTGACATTATTTTGGGTACAGTGTTATTGACTTTGTTTTGGGTACAGTCAGTGTCAAATATAAAACATATACCGGGTGATCAATCTAAATGGGTCAGTATGGAGAAGTCACTAGAATATAAGAGATAGGGAAATCTGTTCTTAGGCACCATGGCATCGATTTTTGATTTAATAAAAACTGCATTTTTTTTTATAAATCTCATACATAATTTCATACATAAACCGGTCAAAACCTGTCTGTAAAGAATCTTACAATACTCCATGGTTCCTAAGACCAGATTTCCCTATCTCTTACTGTTTTCGTTTTCTTACACTTTTCCTCACATATCTTAAAATACACTTTTAATATGTTTTCTTGTAGAACTACGTATCATCATCATCATCATCATTTCAGCCACAGGACGTCCACTGCTGAACATAGGCCTCCCCCAGTGACTTCCAGATCGGCCGGTTGGAAGCGACCTGCATCCAGCGGCTTCCTGCAACCTTTACCAGGTCGTCTGTCCACCTTGTGGGAACCTTGTTGTTGAACTACGTATAGTTAAGTTCATATCATTGTAATAGTTAAGTACTTATGCTTCCTGAAAAAATTACTTACTGTTGAGTTTCTTTCGGCGTTTCTTCTCAACAGTGGTCTCCTCTTGTGAAATGCCGGTAGACTCAGACATGTAAAAGTGCCCTTGTAGCCTACTTGCAGAATAAAGTTCATTATTTCATTTCATTATTTCTCCCTACTGACCCATTTGGATTGATCACCCTGTATATATAAATCAAAACATAGCTAAGGTCGAGCAGCTGCGTAAAAAGGTATCGCATACCAACATACCATGCATAAAATTCATAAGCAGATGTTTGTAATACGGCATTTCAATCCAAGGCAACCGTTGTCGCTTAAGTTGTCAAGATTTGACAAACAGGGGTCTTACACCGGTAATGACATGTGGATGGAGGCGGATGGAAATCCGGGTCCTCCCGCCGAGGGCTCACATTGTCCCGTGTTCAAGCTCCGGGCATTGTCTGTGCTAATGACTTGTTGTGCGACGTTAATGTTATATCTACGTCGACAGAGGTTATTAACTTATTAATATAGCATATGTTAAGAACAGAGCAAGCACTTAGTCCCGTGTAATTAAAATACAAGTACCAATTCTAAATGCTAAAGCTAACACACTTTACTGTAAATATATATCATTTCTATTCCATGTCTGGCTCTAGCCAAGTTGTCTGGACTCTGGGCTTGTCCATTATCGTAACACAGACAGTGATACACAGGTGGTTATCGATTACGCACTTGTGACGTTACCTACGCTAACAGCTAAAACCAACATAATATAATCAAACCGTATTACAGCAAAGGCTGGCCCATGTATATAGACGGGCTAAATTCTCTGGAATCGGACGTTATCGACTGATGTCTTAGCGAGGGGAAATAAACCGAAGTTGACCCAGGCAGTTGGCGAAGCACATAGGCGCGTTTGTTGTCTCAGGCGGGGACTGTAAACACCTATGTAGTAGTAGCGTCACACGGGCCGCAAGGCATTCGTAGGAATTCATGTGAACCTAAAGGCAACGCATTCGACTTTATTAATCATCTTTTAACTAACCATGTGCAAAAAATAAAACGAACTTAATTTGCTAGAACTGTATGCGCTTTAATTTATGTGCCATATATAGACAAGCTAAATTCTCTGGACTCGTCCGTTCTCTGGTGATGTGTTAGCGAGCGGAGCACATCTTGAAGTTTACCCAGGCGGTTGGTGAGGCACAAAGGCGCGTCTGTTGTCGCAGGCAGCGACTATAAACACCGATGCAGCGTTGCACAGGCGAGAACGGCATTCGCAGGAATTCGTTAAAACCAAAGGACGACAAAGTAGGAATTAACTAAAACCGTTTCACATCTTAACACCACATACCGTCAATAAGACTAACAGTGAGTATTATTGACAAAATAACTCGTAATTTCACGTAAAAAGCATTAAGTCCGCCATTTGTATTTTTTCTCTATTGTGTAATAAAGTTTTGATAAACATATAAATAAATTAGCTTACGCTAATAACTATCAAATTAAAGGACTTTATTAGAAGATTTTAAATGCATAAGAAATTCCCTTTGGATAAATTCACATCCAAAATCCCGAAGAATGCCTTTATATACGTAATTTTCTTATTATATCCTAGCCTCGGATAACAGGAAATTGGGCTTGAATAGCGGCCATCCATATACAATACTTTACTGGTACAGGCAAGGCAGGAACCTCGCTCGAAGATTCAGGAGTACAACATTAATCTGATTAAATTGATTACAGATTGCCGTTTATCGGGTAAGGGGCAGCGAGTTGAGGGTTCAATTCGATGATTCGAACTTATGGCTATGACAGAAACTCAATATAGGCTATTAGATTTTTTTTCAGATTTTTAAATGCACAGGTTTTTATTTCTACGGATTTTTATTCTTTAACTAATAATTTTCAATTGGTCAAAATGTAAGCTGCCATTAGTGAAATTATCAGTACATATAACCCTTTATGCTCGGATCATTAAAAAGCTAGGATCTCTCTCAAGGACTACCTCGCTTGAAGACCTAATCAGGGCCAAAAGTCAACACCTCATCAGCGAAAGAAGCCGAAACTTTGTTTACAATAGACACTAACGAATCCTTATTTTACTATGGCGAACAAAAAGGGCTCCTTTTCCGCCCACGTGCGAAAAGGAACACCGTATTTTAATTTTGGGAAAGTGTGTATGTGTGTATGTGTGCATATATGTTTTAAAATCATCAACAGCCGTTGGGAATTGCTACTTTTCATAATAAATAATAATAATAATTACTTCGTATATATAATGACAAAACGTAGGAACGAATCGAGCACGATATTCTGCATGGAAGGTCGAGCGCGTAATAGCGAGGACTTTAAACATTATACAAGGATTTAAACCAACGTATGACGACGTTGTACACAACCGTCGAAAGCTCAGAGGATAGGAAATGATGAGGATGATGCTCAAAGACGCGAGTGCAGTTCTGATCTGATTGATTATTGATTATACTGCATCCAGTAATAGACAGGGGATTGACGTCGGGCTCTATCAACGCCAACAGTTTATTAGACTGATGGCTTTATTAACCCATGATGAAAAAAGAGGGGTATTATAAGTTTAACATGTGTATCTGTGTGTCTGTCTGTGGCATCGTAGCTCCAAAACGTATAGACCAATTTGAGTGCATTTTTTAGGGTTCCGTAGTCAACTAGGAACCCAGTCTGTATGTCTGTCCGCGGATTAGCTCCGTGATCATTAGTACTAGAAAGCTGAAATTTGGTATGAGTATGTGTATGTATCACGCCGACACAACGGTAAAATAAAAACTAAAAAAAAATTTTTTTTGGATACCTCCCCTACACCTGAAGAGGGGGTGATTTTTTTTTTTCGTTCCAACACTAGTGTGTGGGGTGTAGTTGAATAGGTCTTTTAAAAATAATAGGGGTCTTCTAACATTATTTTTTGATAAAGACAGCAGTTTTGTAAATATTCGCTCCGAAAAAAAAAATGTGTCCCCTCCCCTCTAACTTTTCAACCACGAGTAAAAAAATATGGAAAAATTCATGAAAATGAGGCATTATAAATACTTTGAATGAAAACTATATTGAATAAAATCGGTCGAGCCGTTTTTGAGTTATCGCAAAAATTCATAATTTTCTTTAAAATGACGTAAGTGTCGCGCGGTGTCCTTATACTTCGAACGTTACACATATTAGTTAAGTGCCATGCTGTATTAAAACATTTCGCTCAATCTGGTGCGTATAATCGATAACTCCCAGAAGGTAATAAGTAATTTTGACGACGCGTTTGGCTCGGTTGGTAGACATCTGCCTACTGGGTCGGCGGTCCCGGGTTCGAATCCCGGCTGGGGCAAATATTTGTTCTTGGGTCATGGATGTTATCTATGTATGTATTTATATATTATGTATATCGTCGTCTAGTACCCATAGTACAAGCTTTGCTTAGTTTGGGACTAGGTCGATTTGTGTAAGATTGTCCCTTAATATTTATTTATTTATTTTATTTATAATTACTTTTACTTTGGCGTTTACGACCTTTTTATAGAGCATGAAATCTTTCTCGTAGTATTAATGTTTCTCGTAATCTTCGTCTATTGTGAAGGATGGGCAACTACGGAACCCTACACTGAGCGTGGCCCGACATGCTCTTAGCCGGTTTTTTATTGCAAGACATGCCCGTCGATATGGTTCTTTTCTTAGCTATATTTGGTGGAAATATTAGTAGTTTCCTAGATATGCAGCTATAGTTGGAACAAGTGACAAGATCTCAGCCAATATTAAAGCTATTAATTCCAAAAATCCAGTAGAGTCTGGCTAGCCAAATAATGTTGACAGATAATTCCTTGTGATAATTACCAATTGTCTATGATTCAAACAATTTAGTAGTTGGGTCCTCTATAAATAATTTTGATACTTTATATACTAGTTCTAACACTTCTAACATTCCGATCGAGTTGAAATTTGGCATAGTACTTAAATATTTTTTTCAGTGATGGATTAATATGCTATTATCGAGCTAGGTCTTATTTACACTACATAAAATTTTTCGCCTTATACATGGTTAGAAAGTGTAAACATATGTGTCTGTCGTTGACTGTTCTGTACATAGAGCTGAATATGGGTGCACGTCAACATATACTTATTTAAATTATTTCTGTAGGCACCTTACGTGTGCACAGAAAATCAGAAATATGTTCTAGTATCAAAATTATAATTCCTACTACGCAAAGTGTGACCAGCCGCAGATTTTTTAAATTTCCCGCCAAAACTTTCATTAGCCAGACTATAGCATTTTCTACAACTCTCAACTTATAATGGGTTACTTGTGTCGGGCTTTAATTTTTTTTATTTAAGTTATTTAGGTTCTGTTAGTTATTAACTGCCAACTTGAACTTCTACGGCAAATGTCAGATTCATTGTCATTAGAAAGTAACCAATAACTATAAACAGATTATCGGCAAGCGCTCAAAGACACGCTAGTGTAGTGCTGGTCTGATTGATTTCGAATTATAGATTGATTACAGCCTCGAGTAATAGGCAGAATATCGACGGAGGACTCAATCAACTTCTACAGCATATTAGACAGATTGTTTCAAGCCCAATTTCCCCATGATAATGTTTAATATGAAACCCAAATTAGGTAACTAATTCGAAACCATAAGACGTGCAACGACATGGTTCCCAAGACAAACATATATACAAAGCACTTTGCTGATTGTACGAAACTTTATAAGGCATGAAGACACTAATCCCATACGAATACAAGGAGGCCGACCGAGCAAAAATGATAATTGCTTAAGATAAGGGACTTTAGTGAGGGGCGTGAACGGGTCGCCGATACTCTCTGCTTTAGCGGGAATGACATATGTATCAAAGAAAATAAAACTAATTGGGAATATAAAGAGCCAGACCGCAGGTATGCTAACACATAATAATATACAAGTCAAATACAAAACGCTCCTATTTCGGCGGGCTAATAAGCTCGTCTCACAAGGCGACACGATTCGGCTTTCGGCTGCAAACGGTGCGTCACGAGCCGAAAGCCGAATCGTGTCTCATCACTAGTTACTACCGAGCCCACTGGTTCTAATCTCACGTTTTATTAGTTTCTTACATTTCTATTATACGAACAACGTATCGTATCTATTCTATGCGGCATCAAAATTAGTCGACAAAGGCTACTTTATTAACCTCAATACGTTTTTAAACGCGTTTGTGGTGTAGTTTTATTCAGTTTGCCGACAGTAACAAAACAATAATAGTAAACGAATAAAGTACTAGCGACCCGCCCCGGCTTCGCACGGGTGCAATTCTGATAAAATTATGCATGTTTTATACATACAAACCTTCCTCTTCAATCACTCTATCTATTAAAAAACGCATCAAAATCCGTTGCGAAGTTTTAAAGATCTAAGCATACATAGGGACAGACAGACAGACAGCAGGAAGCGACTTTCTTTTATTTACATATACTATGTAGTGAAGTGATAAATTTGGATCACATTAAGTACTCCATAGAATCTAAACGTATTCGCCTTTTAAGTCTGTTAAGTAAGTTTCAAGCAGATAAAATAAAAATCTTATTCAGCCAATTAAAAACTAACACAGCACAGGAAAATTGGGCCTTGCAGTCTAATAGACGTTCACAGTTTATAGTACGTTGATTGAATCCTCCATCAATCCCTTGCCTATTTGAGGCTGTAATCTGTAATCAATAATCAATCAGACTACTGTTAGTGCTGTGCTCTGTCTTCGAGTGAGATCATTCCCTAAGCTTTCGTTGACAGTATTATAAACTCTCAGACAATGATTTTCATGGGACTTAGAGCTGTCAAAGTGTTAAGCCGTGGGTTCAATTTAATTCACAATGACATCTGGAACAAATCTATGTTTGACTGGTAGATGGTGTCTTTTATCTGTTTAATTTAGTATTTTGCGGTGTGGACAACGTAAGAGTGCAATTTCATTTTCTTTGCGTGTTGATTTTTGTATCTAGAATGATAGTAATTGTGATTACGATAGTAATAAAGATTAAAATAAAATTGTTGACGACGCTGTTGGCTCGGTTTTTAGAGACCTGCCTACTGAGCCGGCGGTCCCGGGTTTGAATCCCGGCCAGGGCAAGTATTTGAGTGATGCACTCGAATATTTGTGCTTGGGTCATGGTTGTTTAATGTATTGAAGTAGGTACCTATATATTTATCTATATAAGTATGTATCTCGTCGTCTAGTACTCATAACACAAGCCTGCTTGAGCTTAATTTGGGACTAGATTGATTTGTGTGAGGTTTTCTGATATTTATTTATAATATTTATTTAAAATCAAAATAAATAAATATTATTTTAGTAATGAAATGTTGCAACCATATTGCGGATGTTTAAGTCATATAGAAGTAGGTAAAGCTAGTAACATCTTTTGCAATTGCTGACTTTGTTTCTTGGTTTATGGATCCTTTTTCTTATTACCGATAATTAGGATATTGTAATTATAATTTTGCGTATTAATTAAATTGAAAACTGCGTGTGTGTAAAGGAAGTGAGATAGTCGAATGCAGGACGGTAAATAAGAAGAACGCCCCATAAGTTTTTTTTTTTTTCTCTGATTTGTTCAAAGGATAACTTCGCCTTTGTACACATGTACCGTTTTTGTGTTATTGTCAATAAAGTGTTTACATATACTCGTACATCGGCACGTGCAGCATTAATCAATCGACTGTTGTATTATCAAGTCAAGTTACATGTGAACATAATACGTAAACACAACCATTCACTCAGACCGAATATTTGGAAGTCTAGTTGTGGCCTCGGATATACCATAGGGTTGTCACTCGTGACTTAACCTCGTATCCAGTGATACTAAATAATGCATCATTCGTCTGACCTCATACATTTTATTACATCAAAAAGTTTCTGTCAAAAATTTCGTTTTTGTGACAAGCGTTTATAGCCGACTGTACTTTTCTTTGAACATCCATCAATTGCTCACAGACATGATTATAAAGAGCCCGAGCTTTATTTAGTACAGAGTTCCTATGGCCACCTTCCAGCTCCATCATCAGATTAGCTCCACGTCATCATAGTATTGCATTGTCACGCGATTTGCATATTCGTTTAATCAGTTCAATCGGAAACCGAAAAGTGAGTCAAATTTAACTTGCATTTTCCATTACAACGGGACAGGTGAAAGTAAATAAAAGCTTGTAAAAATCGACTGCATTGAAACTTGACCTTGTTGGCATCATGCCTGAGTCCATCTTTTTCTAACTACTTTTTTTAAGTCTTCGGCTACAAAATTACCCAGTCCATCTTATAATATCTAAAAAGGGGTTAAACTCGCTGCGTATTGTCTTTTTTTCATATATTTTTACGTACACCATACTACAACCGTAAAGTGATTTCAAAACTTCAATTGATGGTACTGTATAATAAAATTTTGTATGAGACTTAGCCAGTTCTTCCCCTTAGCCCTAAATTTGACTGCGTTTAAGTTGCGACAAAAGTCTTTTGAGCAGCGCAGCAATGTGCCGCTCCTTTAATCACTTTTTCGCGTCAAAATGTATAGACGCTTGTTTACAAAAGTTGCGGAAGTCTGTTGATTCTCTATGGATTCCATCATAGCATCTCATTTCTGAGAATAATAATATCGTATAGCTAAGATAGCTATGGTACTCAACCACGCCACGATCCTCGCAAGATACTGATGCTACCTATTATCGGGAGATAACTGAGAAGTGGTCAACCCTACCCCAGCGGGGGCCCAGAATTACTGTCGTGCCGGGAGCGCATATCACTCGTACGTATATCGTGTATGTGTGTGTCAATAAATTTACTATTTGCACACCTAATGTCCGCAAACGCCTCATGAAATTCGTGCTGGAAGCTTGTTGGTAGATGTAAGCATACTCATATTGACTACTACTATCTAATGAACTATTTATTGTAGAGATAATTTGATAATTTACACGATTTTAATATGTTTAAATAAGTGATTTCATACTCAGTTAGTTGTTGCGACAGTTTGAATATACCTAATGAAATAATGAACTGCAAGTAGGCCACAAGGGCACTTTTACATGTCTGAGTCTACCGCCATTTCACAAGAGGAGACAACTGTTGAGAAGAAACGCCGAAAGAAACTTAACAGTCAGTATTTTTTTCAGAAAAAAATACTTACCTATTACAGTAATATGATCTTAACCTAATTTGTACCTATGTTAATAATTTAGACGTATACATACTACGTAGTCGTATATATAAGTGCGAAAGTGTGTCTGTCTGTCTGTTACCTCTTCACGCTTAAACCGCTGAACCGACTTAGCTGAAATTTGGTATGGAGATAGTTTGAGACCTGGGAAAGGACATAAGATACTTTTCATCCCGAATGAATTTGGTGTTCCCGTGGGATGAGCGGGTAACACCGCGGGGCACAGCTAGTAAAAAATATAAACCCTATATAATTAAAATCGTAAAGTATAGGTCAATTTAATTAATAATTCCATCAGATTAACTAGGTACGTTTAATTGTTTTCTCTTTATTTTGTGATGGGTCCCCATAAGAAATTAGAACAGAATCATGTTTTAGACTCGTATGTCCTACGAGACAGGCTGCGCCTAGTGTAGGGGCCAGTGTAACCTCAAATTGTTAAGTTTTAGGTGCATGTTATTGTCATTTAGTTGTTATCTGGAAATTTGTTTTTTGTATAACATTAATATGATAGTCGTGTACAATAAATAAATTTGAATTTTGAATTTGAATTTGTATTAGACATAAAGAGAAGGAAAGACATGAGTAATGACTATACTCCGTTATTAGTTTATCTTTATCAGCATGATTTCAAACGCAATTTATACCTATTGTTATCTGAATAGATGACAGTGGTGTGTAATTTTTTTATATCGAGGTGGCAACCTTAGTGCACTGGTATAGAGGGTCAGGGTTGTCGCGTCGGAACCATATATCACGTGTGCACGCGCTTCGTGTTCACCTCGAACAGCACCGTGCGGATCGGGTTTGCATTCGTAATGTGTGCACTCGCCTGGAGCAATCAGAACTAAAACATTGTTAGACTCATATTCCGGTAAAACTATCAAATTGACGATTTTATATAGATAATAAAATATAAACGGACTTCAAAAACAAGTTTTAAAATCAATTCTTTAATGTGTATTATTTATATTTATGTGTGATTACAGTACGATTAAAATCAGTTAACGATTCGGCTTTTACCCCTCTCTCGCACGCTCTTATTAAAATTGCATAAGTACGAGCAAGATAGATATACAATCCGAATCGTTACAGTACGATTAAAATCAGTTAACACTTCGGCTTTTCTCGGGTATCATCGCCTAAATCCGGAGACGGAAATGACACGAAATACATTACCGCGATTTCTTTTAGGTAGCATTCAATTTGAAGTATCATAAACGCAATGTATAGCACCTGCCAAGATGACATTACTAACCGGTAGACCTAAGAAATTTATTATGCAGAAGCGACATGAATTTTAACATTCTTGTAGGTATACAAAAAATAAAACATATAGAAGTCAATATTTTACTGTTTGATGTAAGTAGTACCTACGATATTCCGTCGGATTAATAATTAATAATCACCAAATAAAAAATAAAAAAAAACGATTTCAACCGATTTTTGTTATATTTCATAAACTGCTTGACGGATTTTGATAAAATTTACATGGGACCATCTCGGAAGTATACCCTATCAAATACGAAAAGAATTTTGTAAATCGGTCATATCTGTAAATTGATAACTCTATGTAAGAGATGAGGGATTCACGACAATTACCGAGGTTGGCCGAAGTGTTAACTGATTTTAATCGTACTGTAACTGATTTTAGTCGTATTGTAACTGATTTTAATCGTATTGTACGCGATACCTTAATAAATATTTAACAAACAAAATTAAGTACCTATACCTAATTGGTCACGTATACCGTTCTCGTATTGGCATCTATAACTATATAACATCAATGTCTTCTGACATGAAAATGTTTTTATAATCTGTAAAAGAGAGACCAATTTTTAATCTTCTGACAACCCTACTTATAATATGGCCTCAGAATTACTGTCGTTTTGCAGCCGTACCACAGAATAGATAATAGTGCCGTACACAAATTTGTGTGCTCTGCGTGTGTGACAATCAGTTTTGTATTTGCACACATAATATGAACAATCACTTCACAAAATCCGCGCTAGAACTGCGTCTACTTTAAATAAATAAAACTGTTACATTTTATCTGCAAGCACAGAGATGGATAATTAAGAATGTAATTATACTGGTAACAGCATAATTTTATGAACATATTGGGTAAAATTGTCTCCTAAAAACAAACACATTTCAAAATAAATTGTGATCAACGATCAACATCATTAATACTGATGTTTTAATTAATTACTAAGTTTTGAATTAAATTTTAGACTGCAACTTTTATGTACCATCTTTATGTTTATTTCAAGTTTCGACAACCCTACCCTGTGTGTGTGTGTGTGTGTGTGTGTGTGTGTGTGTGTGCGTGCGTGCGTGCGTGCGTGCGTGCGTGCGTGCGTGCGTGACAAACAATCTTGTATTTGCACACATAATATGTGCAATCGCTCCAAGAAATCAGCGCTAGAACAGCGTCGATTACAAATGCAAGTATTCTGATATATATGCAATTGTATTGTGCATGGATTTTGATTGAAGATGAAACTCTTGGAAGGCGCTGTTTTTTTTTCAATGATCGATCGGTCCTTGCATTTTTATACCGTTATCAACGAGACAAGAATTATGTATGTATATATTATAATAAATAATAATTGAGTTTTTTAGCGTGCGTAATGTTTTATAATAACGAAAAGATATTATAAAAGTAGTTTTTCGGGTTTTGATGTGACACTAAAAACGAGGAGTATGGCAATAAGTTAGTAAATAATTATTTATACTTTATACTAACCGATACTTTAACTTAGCTACAAGTAATCAACATAAGTAGTGCAAACTATCAATATAAAAGTCAGTTTACACAAAAATAGACCACTTACAGCATTTTTTTCATTGACAACAATTTCAAGATAACCATTGAAACCGCCACATATCGAAAATGTCACCAGTTTTCCAACACCAACGCCAAACACTGCGACGGATTTAACTTAATAAAAACTTGAAAGTTTCTCAGGCAGTTTTACTGCACGGCGCGTGCGTGCTGCTCTAGGGTTGCCACACGGTATTCTAAAGCAGTGTTCCACGGGAAACTGAGGATCGCAGCCAATATTGAAGCTATTAAAGTGATCTGTTTTTTTTTTAATTTTTGATATATTTGTTTTTAAGAAATATTTTTCCGTAAAAATCCTCCTTTTAGACCAGTCAGAGTCCTCCTATCAATAACTGTTGTCTGACAATCCCGAACTGGCGACAATAGCTCGCATTATACTTGCATGGTCCAAAGATTACATCCCTCTCATTAAAAACTGTCATGTAACAACCCTAAACGCCAGTAGCTCGCACTCTACTTGACTGGAGCGCCGAAATCACAGCGCGTCACCCTAACTCTGTTAATTCTGGAAGTTTTAACGAAGTGTCGCTTTAGCGGCGTGGGCTGTGCCCGTCCACAAGCGAGCGGAATATTGTATGTAATTAAAAAAGCATTGCATTTGCCTAAGTGAACGAGGCATACGCCGGTTTTCTACTACGAATAAAATATTTTAATTTTTTTTTTGGTAAAATTAATCCTATTTGATCTGACTTGATACTCATGCTTGAAGAAAACCAATGTTTGAGAAATAACCGTGGATTCAAGTTTTACCTAAAAATAAGTACCTACTATGAAAATAACCATAAAATTAATTGAAGAATATTGCAAATGTTTCTAAACACCAAGCAGGTATTTGCAGATTTACAGATACCATCAGCGTATACCGTCTTGTTTTGCTGTATACGTAGCAACAACAGGTAGCCGTAGCATAAAAATATATACAACGACAACACATTGGTACGAAAGTAAGTAGGTATTTCTTTTCTTTATTTTCTCGTGAAACAACAGACGAGTTTTTAACGCTTTTCAACTTCCTGGCCACTTAGAAAAATCTCCGAAAAATACAATTTTATATGCTTAAAAAACTTCTCACAAAATTTCATGAGAATCGGTTGAGAAATGCGGCCTGTAGGAGAAAATATCCAGACATCCAAAATTCTGAATTACGAACAAACTTTTAGCCAAGCTAAAGCGGCGACGCGTCACTTGCGCAGAAACGCGTCACTCATCTTAAAGCGTGGCCTTACCTTAAATAAAGCACGTAGCTCATATTAGCGGACGAAACGGCTTTAAGGGAAACGACGTTTTAAAAAATTATACAGTGAAAATGCATTTTACGGGTGCGAGTGATGAAAGTAAGGTAATGAAATGAAACGTACGCCCGCGGCTTCTATGGCTTGAATGAGGCCCCTTATGAAATTTTATTAAAGCTGAAATGTCTGCTAACAAAATTTGCATGATAAAAAGATATACAGATTTTTTATTTACGTGGATGAGCCGTGCTTGTTGTCGTAAAATGAATAGATATACCTATGTTTTTTTTGTGTTTATGTATATCATTCGCCCTTATTAAAACTCTAATTACACTTTTTATACTCGCATACTTTAATCTGTCAATTATAATTTCACAAACATAATCACAATAACGCACTTTTTAAACCTGTACCAAAGTTCTATACTCTATAGTACCCGCCACTAAACTTAAATATTTCGTAAGACAAATCTCTACTCGACTCTAACACAATACACATCAGTATATTTGATTTAAAAAAACACGCTTCTATTCTCTGATTGGTTGAAATGACTTGTCAGAAAATCCCACCAGCAATGACCATCGTAATCATGTTTTTTTAACAGGTCATAGCCAGTCGCATTGTATGCCAGATGCTGGTAAAGTGTGTGAAACTTAAAATACCTAATGTAATGCGATCTTTGTACACCACATTTTAAGCAAAATAAATATATTTTGATTTTGATTTTGATTGCACACAAATAACCAATAAAATATAATTCTCAAGGCCGCTTTTGCCAAGATCAAGAGATAACCTTCTTTAATATTTTATTATATGCCTATAACCATGACGTGGACTGTACCCATTTAAGAGCATGAAACCAGATATCACGGTCAAGCGCCTATAATATTTATCAAACCAGCATCTACAAACTTAAACAAACCGCATCTTGCTCGCTTCACACCAAATTAAGCTTTAATCACCTCGTCATAAGGTCCCGGATTTCAGGAGGCACCTAAACCGGCTGAAACGACGTCGGCTTCCATTTTAAGTATGATACTTTCTTCGGAGATAAAAAGGCTCTTTGTTAGGAGGATGTTTTAAATTGTCCTGATATTATACAACCCACTACGGTGCCCTTGCAGGCGGCCGGAAGAAAATAATTTAATAAATAATATATAAATAGAAATAATAAATTCTAATAAAGTTATTTATTCATTTTCTTTATTAGAACGCAATAGTTCTAATACAAATAAAAAAAAAAAAATAACAAACTAAACCCTCAAAATGGTCCGAACTCAGCGTACTTAATGCAAATTACGAAATAAAACATAGGTAACTATTTTTTTACCCACGGCGGACGAAACGGATTGCAGAGAATTGTTAGTGTGTGAGCCTATCAGTGGTATTGGTATGGCGACCAAAGAAACAGATTCCCACCGGCTTGCCCATTTATAATTTTTTTTTATTTGAAAATAAGTAAGCTAAATCGGCCTAGACTAGCCCACAGACTTTGTTATTTCAGTTATCATTTTTCGAAAAATATATTGAATTCGTCCGAATTAAACGTTTCTTACAACCACCTGTGAATGGCTAGACCAAGTAGCACACATGTTACATAAGCCTTTATAATGCCCAGATACAGCTCAAGAAATGCGACAAATTCGGACACACGATACAAGATGAAAAGGAAACTCGCTCGCTTCGCTTCACTCGCTCGCTCAATAAACTATACAAGATTCTGTTCAAAGTAACTGAGCAAAGTTGTAGCGGCAAACGATCTCAATATAAGTTCAGTTGATGTTTCAAGCGCAGCGAACTTGGAATTGAATAACTTGGCCGTCTTTCAGCAATACGACTCTAATTCATTTAGGAGAGGTAAATAAGAAGAAACACGACGCTGGGAAACTATTAGTCCCCAACAGAGTTAAACACTGTGACAGTTTTCTCGTTTGATCTCTGTAGAAGTTTAAATTTGTATTTTATTTGTTGTTTGTGTAAAATGCAATGTGGAATTATGTTTTGTCGGAATAGCAACTGTGAGACTGTGTAATTGAAGAGAAAAAATACAGTGAGACTCGCGCACGAAGGGTTCCGTACCATTATCTGTAAGTTTGTTGTATGGGAGCCCCCCTTAAATATTTATTTTATTTTATTTTTAGTATTTGTTGTTATAGCGGCAATAGAAATACATCATCTGTAAAAATTTCAACTGTCTAGCTATCACCGTTCTTGAGATACAGCCTGGTGACAGACGGACGGACGGACAGCGAAGTCTCCAGTAATAGGGTCCCGTTTTTACCCTTTTGGTACGAAACCCTAAAAACCTAATTACTTACCGCTTAATATAACTTTAAATATATCGCGGAAAAATATTTCACTTTAAATATAGGACATTTGCCCTATTCGCCTGTGTTACGTCATGTTGTTTTTATATTTTTTTTATTTGTTATAGTAGGAATCAAATTCTTGAGGTAAAATTCACTTCACTTTGTTCTAACATACTATGAGACCATTGGGACCCAATGGGTATTGTGTGCATCATGAACTACGGCCACAAACTGCCACTTTAAAATGAAAGTAATTAATTACAGTTTGTAGCACACGATAATACAGTAATTACAGTTTAAACCCATTGGGTCCCATTGTCTGTTAGAACAAAGCGAAGTGAATCCTCAGGAAAAGAATTCCTATCATACGTGATGAAACCGGCCCTATATAAATACCGCATGAGCAGACTATGACATAAAGTATTTGTTATTCTTGAGTTACAGCAGAAATAACCAAACGTATTATGTCGATTTAACCGTCTCCGCCGAAGATATTAAACATATTTCATCGACAATGCTCGTTCAGGCGTAAAATAACATAAATGTAGTTTAAACCGTATGCCTGTAGGATACGACTCAGAATCGTATAATTCAGTGAATAAAGGATTTTGACCTTACAAACGGTCCGGTAGTTTTGAATTTTTGATATGTTGTCTAGGATGGTTAGTCAATGTTTAAAATGCAAAATGCACAATTCCCCCCCCCTCCGCGCCCGCCGCCATTTTGAAAAAACCGGCACGTTCTTCATATTTTTGCTCATATCTTCCTTTAGGAGCATTTTAGCTAGAAGAAAGCTTCGACAATGTTATAGAGAGATAAATTTACTACATTTTCCATTTTATATTTTGTTTCTAGGACAGATAGTTACGGAGATATGCACATTTAAAAAAGCTTAAGAAATTGCAATTTCCAACTCAAAAACAAACTTCTGGATTATATCTTCGTTTAGGAGCATTTTAGCTAGAACAGAGCTTGTGCAATGTTGTAGAGAATTAAATTTACTATAATTTACATTTCAAATTTTGTTTCTAGGACAGATAATTACGGAGATATGCACATTTAAAAAACAGAAAAAGTCGAATTTTCCGGAATTTTCTCAAAATTCTTGGTTTAGAACGCTGTCATTCAGTTACGGACTAGTCTAGGACACATTAAAACATGTAGGAAATATAATTGCTTATAAAACTCATGTCCATTTTTACATACATTTTCGGAAAATGTGACTTTATTTTTTACATATTTCCGTAATCATCTGTCCTAGAAACAAAATTTGAAATGTAAATTATAGTAAACTTAATTCTCTACAACATTGCCCAAGCACTGTTCCAGCTAAAATGCTCCTAAACGAAGATATAATCCAGAAGTTTGTTTTTGAGTTGGAAATTGCAATTTCTTAAGTTTTTTTAAATGTGCATATCTCCGTAACTATCTGTCCTAGAAACAAAATATAAAATGGAAAATGTAGTAAATTTAACTCTCTATAACATTTTCGAAGCTTTTTTCTAGCTAAAATGCTCCTAAAGGAAGATATAAGCAAAAATATGAAGAACGTGCCGGTTTTTTCAAAATGGCGGCGTGCGTGGAGGGGGGGGGGAATTGTGCATTTTGCATTTTAAACACTGACTAACCATCCTAGACAACATATCAAAAATTCAAAACTACCGGACCGTTTGTAAGGTCACACATAGTACTTTAGTCTGTATCCACCGTATTAGTATGCTTGTTACAAATCTTGACCGTCCGGGTGTCTTTGAATCCGATCGGGCAGCTTTATAATGTATTCAAAGAATGCATTGAAGTATTGAGGCATTTGTGGATCTTCATAGAGTTGAGAAAAAAGTAAGCTATTTTCTCTTTTACGTGTTTCTTATCCCTTCCGATAGCAGACGATTAGAGTCTGTGCGGAAAGAGACTCGTACGATTTGAGTGCCCAGTGCTATTTAATTGTTTTTGCTATGCTGACAACACTGTCACTCTTAGCCAGTTATTAAGATAATGAATGAGCTGCATATTTGTGTCAATTATTATATTTTGAATTAATATACTTACCGATTTTGTGTCAGAGATTAAGTCATTATTAAAGTACATATTTGAAAACTACAGTTGGAATTTTTGATTGATAATTTTTGTTTCAAAAACTACTCGAGATTAATTAAATTCACGCAGAAAACTGGTATCCTCAAATTTTCAACTGCACGCAATGCAAGCGTGAAATAGCTATGTTACTATCTAGAACTCACGGAAAGGTCTTAGTTACTTTAAGAAGTTGGTTGAAATTATTAATATATTTGTCATAATATGAAAAAATAAGTAGTACATTACTGCAAACACCGGGAAATAAGCAGCAAGCTCCACAGGTAGAGAGAAAATTCCTTCACAGTTCTCTCAAGTTGTTCCGCCCGAAACGTGATGCTTCGAAGCCTGTTACAACGCACGTTATGATATGACGACATCTCATTGCATGTTTGAGAAAATACATATTAAAATGGCCTCTTAACATTAAGACATAAGACTGCACACGTTTTAAGCATGTATTCAGCGCAGCAACTTTCGCTGTTGACTGTAACTTGCTCGCTAACAATGTTCGTATTAGCCATTTTCGAGCTAAATTCCTCCCTTGCCCAAAAGGACTTAACTATATACAAATCCTGACTGTGTAATACCCTTTTGTGGAACTAGGGACTTAAGGACTTCACTTCTTTAAGCCCCTGACTTGAGCTGCCCACTCACTGTCAGTTTTAGTCTGGTTGACTATCGTATTTTCCTTCAAAATTAAAATAGTTTATATTTTTATTTATTAAGTAACTAGAATGTGCCCGCAACTTCGTACGCGTATTTTTTTTTAATACCATGGGTAAAACGTATCCTATAATTCTTTCGACGTACAGCTATCCATGTACCGAAATTGGTTATAATTTTCATAACATATCTAGTATTTTATAATAGTATAGAAGTGCGATCTGTTTTTGAACAATATAATAATTAAATAATGGACTTTGTTATGTAAGTAGGCCACAAGAGCACTTTTCCATGTCTGAATATACGGACATAAGAAATAATATTTGGCCAACTTGAAAAAGAGACGCTTTCGATCGGTCGGTCAATTAGCGGTACATATTATATTACTGACATTATCAGACGGGAGATGCTCAATGAGTATTTAAACTGTATTTTTGAACAAGCTTCGCCCCGCGGTTTACCCGCGGTTATACATTTTTCGCAATATAAAATAGCCTATATGTTTAACCAGCGTGTCAGGTAGGTACCTCCATACCGAATTTTATCATTTATCCAGCCGTTGGAGCGCTAAGAAGTAACAAATATACAAACAAACTTTCGCCTTTTAGCGCGATTCCTAAACTCGATTATCTACATTTCTAAAATACATTTTAAATTGGCCTACTATTGAACGTGGATATGAACGATGTATAAGCCGATATGACCTTCAAACCTTCAAAAAAAGAGCGTACTCCCTTACCTGAAAGAAAGGCCAACAACGCACTTGACTACTCTGGAGTTGCAGGTGTCTATTGGGGACAGTAATCGCTTTCTTTCAGGTGATCCATTTCCTCGTTTGCCCCCTATAACATTAAAAAAACCGTTGGAAAAGGAAAATCAAGCACGTTCAGAAACCAAACACTTGCACCAATTAAGGAAAGTTTGTAAACAAACCGACTGGGCCGCGGACTGATCGTAGTGATCGTGCACGGGGTCGTTAAATGGAGAATCCGGCTGAAATTCTCGGCCAAAGATTTTGGAATTTACCCGAGCGAATCCACCCTTTCGCTTCCAAGCAATTTAGGACCTCAAATCTTCACGGCATGAGCCTCTTTTGAGTTACGATGTTGTGTCTCGAGAAAACCAAATCTTAGCATATGAAATAGTTGTAGTTTGGACGGCGCAGAATTAAATATCAGTTGAGATTTAATTGCCACTATTAACTGAAACTAAACTTGGAGTGGATTGCATTTAGGTATAAAATAGGTATTTGCGTGACTGGAGATGGAGATTAGCTTTAATTTTAGTTCCATTTCACTTGAATGTCTGCGTGGGGAGTTCGATTAGACATGGGAATGGCCATATTTATCTATACTAGTGTGAAATTCTAAAATTGTATTGAAAATCAGTTGTCTATGTAAACGGGTCCATTATTCTAGGAAAAAATAAATATTATCGCGATTTTTAAAGGCTCGATGGCGCAACGACCAGCGCCATCTCTTTTAAAAGAAATAATCGTCTTCTGATCACGCTGAAACGGCTGGATTTTAACCAGTTTTGATACCTAAATAGCTGGACATCTAAAGATGGTTATAGAAATCTTCGCCAGACTACGGTGAAGAAAAAAATACGCGGCCGAAGGTACAAAGGGCGCCTTCCAATACTTATATATTGTTTAAAATTGTTACAGAACACTTCCACTACATCAAGCGCGTGATCGGGGCTGACTACGTAGGCATCGGCGGCGACTTCGACGGAGTCAACAGGTAGGATAATGTATAAAGTACATCCATATTGTAAAACTACTGTAACTAGTTCAGATACTCTAGGTAAAGACGGTGGGGCATGGACGACCAAAACCAGACATGTTATTTCATTACGATATCACGATCGGGGTCGTCTTAAGATCATCATAATATAACTAGCATTGTGAGCCAGATAGAAATGTGGACAATAGGAATGTTAATGAATCGGAGCAGTGGACCAAATGACAATGAGAAGTAGTTAGTCATGAAGGTGGTAGCTTTTTACTTATTCTTTTGAACTCAAGTGTGAGTTACAGGTAGGTAAACAGGTAGGTATCTACCTGTTGAAGTTATTATGAACTCACAATACCTAGTGTTCAATGGTCTGGGTGAGTAGGAGAACACTTGCGTTGTTGATAATAATGGTAATACGAGGATTGTGGACGAATTCGGCCTGAGCTCTAAGCTCGACTTATATCTATAACCAAAAACCCTACTCAATTGCAATCAGATACATTCCGAAATGTAGTTTCACCTTAGAATAAACACGCCTAAGAAACCTAGTCAGCGCTTGAAAATTAGTCCAGTTTTGGTTAGCAACGGGCTAAGTTTCGTCCGTGTGCTTCTGTCACAAGGTCAAGCTCACAACACGTCTCTATGATTGGTTCGTAGACACGCACACATTAAACCGAAAACGGCTTCATCTTTCGCAAATCTATTAGGTATATGAGTCACGTTGTAAACGTATTTTATTCTAAAAGTTTCACACTGTTTCTAAACCGCAATGTTTGCTTGTCATTTACATAGCTTGTTGCCAGCAGCTCGCAGTCCAACTTCTCAACCGAATAACATCCAAAACGAATCCCGTGAAACATGTTTACAGTGCAAATAAAATTGCTAGTTGATATTTAAAGCAGCTTTCCTCGCCAAGCCCCAATAGCGCATTAAAAGTGTGGAAAGCTTTTAAAAGTTCGTCCGCGGGTTCCGTACTGTAACGTGTGGTTTGAAGGGGATTCAATTTTGAATGTAATTCAGTATTCTGAGAGGTCTACTTACTTTGTAGAGTGCCGTTTGAATCATCCATACTAATATTATAAATGCAAACTTGTGTCTGTCTGTTTGTTACCTCTTCACGCTTAAACCGCCGAATCGATATTGATGAAATTTGCCATAGAGATAGTTTAAGATCCGAGGAAGGACATAGGATAGTTTTCATCCTGGAAATTATGCCTAAAAAGATTGAAAAGTGAGTGAATATTTCTGTTGGGGTGCGGTGACCCTGTAGGAAATGTAATTATTAGACCGAAAGCACAATTGCTCTTAAATTTTGCTTAGGCGCTTTTAATAATCCCTTTTATCAAGTTCCACGCGTACGTAGTCGCGGGCAAAAGCTAGTACGTTTATGATTATGTATGTATGTAAAATTGTAATAAATCCATAGAAAAGGAATGTTCCGTTTTCTATGGACTTATTTCATTATTTTAGGGAAAAAAATGAAGGATTTAAATGGGTGCGCGGCACCAGTCATACAGCGTCATTTGTTGATAAAAATTCTTGGTCCTCTCATCTCGCCGAAACGGTTGGACAGATTTTAACCAATTTTTGTAACTACCGGACCGTTTGTAAGGTCACCTCTAGTACTTCAGTCTATATTCACCGAACTATGCCGAATTGGCTGCGGACAGACGGACGGACATGGCGAAACTAAAAGGGTTCCTTTTTGACTACGAAACCCTATAGGTACATCGTTCCCTGTAAAGTTAGTTGGAACCTTAAAAATAGTTTTCAGCTTTTCCCGATAGCTGTAGCTAGTCCGACGGCGGGGACCGCCGACGCCTATTGGTGTCAGTTTTCCTCGCGCCCCTATGCGGCGGGCCGTCGCGGCGATTATCCCTTTTTAATTACAGTCCGAAGCGTTACGTGATTTTTCTCGAGGATAGAGGGCTTATTTGTGTTTTTATTTAATTGATAACGAGGTCTTTTTATGTGTGTATGTCCGCATATGCTGCTTTTATGACAGTTTATAACTCTTTTATTAAGTTGGATTTATAAATGAGCGATTGCAACGCTGCTTGATGCACCATAAACGCAGTGACGTACCTTAGGGTACGTTCAGATATATAACACAATACGATACAAATCGGGGGGCACGTCAGTGCCCCCGCCAAGTCGAGCGCGAAGCAAACACTGCCGTACCATCCTTTACTGAAACCATTTCGCCGCATTTTCAGGCCCCTATAATTCTTTACAGCACGCCGACAAGAAAAATAATACAATTGAAATCTTAATATAACAATGGTAGACAATAAGGGGAGGTAATAGCCCTCAACGCGCGATTTGTTTGTTGCGATTTTATTTATTTATTTATTATTTACATATATCCATTATAACTCCGCACAACCTCACACTCCATGATAAAGACCTTTGAGTCTGCTGCGTTTACAAAGACAAAGCTGGCAAAATTCGACGTGTCTAAATAACATATGTCCGATATATTACCAGTTACCGTTTCATAGTTATAGTTTTAACATAAGTATAGCTCCTCAGGGTGTTTTTCAGCCCAACGACATATTGCGGATTTTTAGTGGTACTCATTTATTTTACTGGCAATGATACATTTTTAGTAACTGACGTTGAAAGTCGGTGAATGTCACTGATGTAAACAAAGAGGAAACAGGACTAAAGATTCCACAAATTTCAAGTAATTTTTGCATAATAAAGCCAAAACTATCCACAGTGATGAAAGTCAAGTATTTTTTAATAAGGATACAGTATGTACCTATAACGCAAGAAGTACGAAGGATTGAGCAGCATTCCGGTGAACCATGTGTTGAATTTGGTTAATGACAAATTGCTACTGACGTTTAATAATGCAAATATATGACGTATGGTCATTATTGCCACATAAAAGCTACGTACCGCCACTATCCCTGGGCCGGACAAACTTGTGACAGGCATGTAGAAGCAACTGGTTGAAACATTCAATGGCTCTCGCCGCGTTTGCGCGTGTTGGCCCGGAAAGCCGTTGAAGACGAACGAAGTTCGAACCCTGCCTGAATCGTTAAATATTAAAATTTTTCGCTTCATTGTAAACGTCTGATATAACAAAGCCTCATCGAATTATGCCTCAGCCCGTAGAATCCCCAGAGCAGTCGGACAAAGGACACTCGGCAGCCACTTTCGCAAGTCCCGCGCCGTGCTCCGACAAAGTGAGCGCAACGATTGGATGGACGTCAATCAAGTCGATGCTCTCGCTTTGACCTTTCGTATGTTATGTCAAAAATTTGTTAAATTGAAGCTGTGTGAAATCGTACCTTGTCACAGTGAACGTCAATATGAAAGCCGCTTGAAATCTCATATCATTGTCATTGTGACAAGGTTCTATAGTGGCCTAGAAAACAAATTGGTTGACTGTACATAGGCTTTTTAAATGGTTTCCCGTGATCTGTGCTTCGACAACACAAGCCAGTTTTTTGAAGCCAGTTTTCGTGAGACGGTTTCTATAATTTTGAGAACTATTCAAAATTTATCTTACGGTGTTGTCAGAAACAGTCGCTTCGAACTCATAAGGAGTTATATTTTAAAGACGTATTTGGAGAGAACAAAATATAAAAGCCAAAATTTGCGAGCCAGTTTTGAGTTTTTTTTTTTTCCAGTCATTTCCGAGATGTGGGTACTATACGAGAATTTTTGTCATTTTTGCCAAAATGGATAAGGAAATTTGGTAAAATTGCAGAATTTGGAATGTCCAGCTGTTCTCGCCTGCAGGTCGCATTTCTCAGATGATTCTCGTGTGTTTGATAAATATAAAGTGTTTTTATTGATTCAGTTTTCAAAATGGCGGATATATGGGGGTAGAAAACGTAACAAATGACATATTTCAGCAATGTCATAAAATAGTCGCGGTAGCCTCACATTTACGAAAAGTTAGTTTATTCCGAAATCACCGATCGGTCACCCCGTGGCAGGTCAGTGAGTAAGTGATGGATGCGGACGGCAATGAATAGCTCCGACAGGCTGGATGGCGATGACAGATCGGCCATTATCACGGGCACCCAGCTATCACACACAGCTGAGCTACCATATAAGAAAGAAAGAAAGAAAGAAATACATTTATTCGTGACGTGACCATAGCACATAATTTCAAATAGTGTCTAAAATTATAAATGAAATAAAACAATAAGAAACTATACTACTATGACGACGCGGTTGGCGCAGTGGTTAAGCAACTGCCTACTGAGCCGACGGTCCTGGGTTCGAATCCCGGCAAGGGCAAATATTTGTGTGATGAACACGAATATTTGTGCCTGGGTCATGGATGTTCTATGTATTTAAGTATTTATTTATCTATATAAGTATGTATATCGTCGCCTAGTACCCATAACACAAGCCTTCTTGAGCTTAATTTGGGACTAGGTTGATTTGTGTGAGGTTGTCTGATATTTATTATTATTTATTATTATTATGGCTGTGCCACGAAAAGGTCCCACCTTAGCATGATGCTAGCCCAAGAGCCAGCGCTGATCTTCCGGTGGGACCATAGATGGCGCCACGGAGAGCTGCACGCGCGAGCGCCGATCGCATTTGGATGCGTTAACCTGAACGCAGACAAGCGCTGTCAGTGTCACGCCAGCGTCACGTCAAGTAAGATAGTCAAATGTCAGGTCAGGAGGCTAGTAGGTAGCATATCTTGTCGCGCAACTCAGCGTCACCTGTCTTACTCGCGATGCAAAATGACCTATGTCCGTTTTAAAACAGCAAATTCAGTAATCTACTCGTTCAATCAAATAATTCTTGTAAAAACCCAACGGTCGTCGAATACTTGTGCAATGAAAATTAATATCAAAGCTTGAACTATCTCGGCGCCTGTAACTGAAGCGAGCCCGGAACTTGTTCGAGTCTCTCAAGTTCCATCTGTTAGTTTGTCTGCGGGACTCGGAAAATTAATATTCAGGGTGTAAATTAACTGTGGAAGGGAAAACACCGGTCATGCTTACGGTATTCTGTGGCCGCTAGTACAGTCGCCATCAGATATATTGCAGCATATAAGGCGGTCATAAATATCTGAACATGTACTGTAATGCCCAGTCAATAAGAGTCGTGTTCAGATATTTATGAACGCCTTATATGCTACCATACCTATATCTGATGGCAACTGTACATAATTAAAGATTCTTTATAGAGTTGGTGATTATTTGGATCATATCAACAGACTCATTACCGTAACTGCAATATTGGCTAACTTATAGAAGCAATCAACAGCATTGTCATAAGAATTTTATATAATTATTTGACAAGACTACATAAAATGGCGCCTTTGTATACGGGGTTCGTCAAAATTTAAATATAGTCACGGTAATGAGGCGGTAAAACGCTCGAATTTACAAGTAAGCTCAAATGATGGTAGTTTTATCGCTATATAATGATATCATCCAGAAAATCATCAGGTGCTGTCCGTAGAATTATTAGGTATGTTTAATTGCCGGTATAGCTGTACATTCAAATATGGTTAATGGTTATAGAATACTCTTTATCTGAAAACTTTTGATTGAAAGTGTGTGTACTTTTTTTTTGAAACCCGCACCTGCGGACAAACTGTACAAACAGTTTTGCAGGTTTAAGTTGTATACTTCAATAAGTACTTAAATAAATAAAAATTGGTTCATTTTCACGTTTGTAAAAAGAATATAAGCCAAAAATTACTCTAATAAAAGCATTAAATGACTGAGTGAGAACTAAAAACCTTAATATCTGATATTAATAATTATACCCCTCAATTACGAGTTTGACGGTCTGGGATTATTGGTGTTTAAACTATAAACTTTAGGTGTTAACTTGGCCGGGAAGGCTTGTATTGCGGGTCTAACGTTCGGCAACTTCGCTCAACATTACCGCCGGGCACAAGCCTGGATCACTTTTCAAAAATACGCACGTACATGTACTATTTTATATAATAATAATAATAAATAAATATTAAGGGACAATGTTACACAAATCTTATAATATGATATTGATAGCACAGCTACTGTATAGGTGTACCTTCTAGTATCTTCATCCACGTTAATTTCTTTCATTACCGTGGTCGGGTAAAAATTATCCTATCTTTGGACCCAGTCCAGGAATGGCTCCTGTAATAAATTTGGTTAAAATGCGCCCAGCCGTTTCGGCGTATAATATATTTTTTCTAAGATCTGAGCATGAAGAATCAAGGGAACTCTTCAACTCATTTAGTTATATATTTAATCGTATGGTTAAAAGTTTGTTGTAGGAAATTATAAATTTATATCCAGGTTGCGCAATCAGTCCGTAGCTTCAGGTTACGAATTAATATACGTAGAGGTCCTTTGGGTCACCCCAATAGTTTGATCTTCAAGACCATTTAGTTGTTTACAATGAAGCGAAAAATTTAATGATTCAGGCTTAGTTCGAAGGCGCTAGCAGACGTTAACTGCTTTAATAAAAAAACTCATTCAGCTATTCTCAAAAATACAATATCATCTCGTTGAAGTCGGTTGGTTTTTGATTAAAAGTCATTGTCACAAGTCAAAGTGTCATTTTAAGTCGATACGGTGACATAAAATAAAAATCCATCTAGAAATATTTACTGTAAAGGGAATCCGAACAGGCCAAAAGGCCATTAACGAGTCCGAATCGTATTTTAGACCGAGCGACGCAGTTCGTTTGCAATAGTCCGTTTGGTTTAACGAACGCAATGTGGACTGTGTGCACGTAGCCGTAACGTTCCTCATTCGTACGTAGCTCACGAACAGGAGTTGCGCTCGAAAACCCGCGTTGAAATTCGCCTGTTTTGTGATGCGATGGTACTTGGTCTAGGATCAGTGTTCCACAAAGTCGTTCCACGGGCCGTGAACCGCGGCACACTGGTGTACTGTGGCCAATAGTTGATGTGACTCAAAAATTAAGTGCGTGTCGGACTCGCGCATCGAGGGTTCCGTACAAATGCTTATCCCATCTTAACTCACCGCGTTAAGTTAAGTTTAAACCTTGTATGTATGACGCCGGATAAAGATGAGGTGCAAAGTTAACGCAACCAATCAGGTTTGTTGTATACGAGCCCTACTTAAATATATATTTTAATCTGTTTTTAGTATTTGTTGTTATAGCGGAAACAGACATACATCATGGCTGAAAATTTCAACTGTTTAGCTATCACGGTTTATGAGATACAGCCTGGTGACAGACAGACAGCCGCCTCAATAACTCCTTCACTCCGCGGGAATTCTTGTCCATTATAAAAGAAAATTTATGATATGATGATGAATATGTGTGCCTTAAAAGTCTTAAATACGAGTGTGGTTTTATGAAACAAGCCGAAGGCGAGTTTCATAATAAAATCTCACCAGTGAAAACCTTTGCCTTGTTGAACTGTGTCTCGTTGTCCACAGAGTGCCCCGTGGCCTGGAGGACGTGTCCAAGTACCCGGAACTGTTCGCCGAGCTGCTGCGGAGCGGACAGTGGAGCGTGCAGGAGTTGAAGAACCTGGCCGGGCTCAACATGCTCCGAGTGATGCGTCAGGTCGAGAAGGTAAGTCAAAAGAAAGAACGAGCCTTATGGCGACGCGTAGAATTGACAACATTTCATAATTTTATATCTGCAGTTTTATTACTTTTCTGTATTCCGCTTAGAAATAAGACGTAATTAATGTTTAAGTTTTATTTTTTCGTACGACTAGATTATTTTATTATTTATTTATACAAATTTAATCATTCTCAAATGTAATAAGTCCAAAACTATAACACAGTGGAGAGGATACTTTAGTCTGGTGTCTAATTTAAAAAAAAGTAATGAAGTTGAACTTGACATTTTTGACAGCTTCTTTTTTTTTCGCGGGCAGGTCGAAGACTATAACTCCATGCAGGCATAGTTGTCGTAGATTTCGGTTATTTTATGTCTTTTCTAATATTTCTTTACGTGCCGAAAAATAAATTCATCTATTGCCTATTTAGGGTGTACACAAGGCTAACCTCTAGATCTCTTTATGATTTTCACCTGTTAGATATATGAAATGTTGTCAGTTGTGCCGTTCTCGAAAACGTTTCACAATTTTTATGAAGTGCGAACGTTCTCGGAGAATAAGCTCACACAAAACGTTTTCCGCTTCCGGAAATTCTTGGAAACGGTACATAACTGGCGACGCGTTCTGTCGATAAACATTTTTTTAGAATACTTAATGTCGATACTTTGTCGACAACGCCCCCGTTGCCTTGATTTCTTCATCAGTTCCAAGGAATAACGTTTCCAAGGAAAAATAGCTTTAATATAATGCTCAGTGGCTGTAATGGAACAGTCAGCAGCAAAAGTCGCTATACGCTCCAGGTGCTCAAAGAGAGGTCAACGTTTAAACCATCAGAAAATTGTTAACTGTCATGGCTGTATTTATCCCTGAGCACTTATCGTGTCACAAATATCTTAACAGTCGCTATTCAATTATTTCTATACTTACAAATAGTCATTATTACCGAAGCTGTCAAAAAACCAGTAGTATCTAAGCAGTCAGTGTGTCAAATATATCTGGACAACATGGGAAAACGTTTAGGGCATATAAATATAGTCGAATATTGAATGAAAAGTTGCCATACTAATTTTAGGTAAGCGGTTTGACAATCATCGAAAGCAGTAGGTACAGTCTTGTCATCACATACATCCATCTCACGTTTTTCTCTTTAATCGTTTGACAGATGTCTTTCAATAAACTTACTGATAAGTGATGCTAAACGAGTGTCAAGTGAAGTATTACTAACACAGTATTTCGTCAACTGTCTTATAGCACGCTTGGCTCTGTACAGCAGACATGATATAGTGCAAGAGGTTGCGGGTTCGAGACCCCAGCACTACAGGATTTTTTCCTTCGTTACCCCTGTTACAACCCATCTTACTACCAGTAGTAACACGGGAGTTTTTTTTTGCCCGTGTTACCACTAACTGCTCTGGTTGTGTTTTTTACGTCTACTTATGTCAAAAAATGTGTCCTTTTGTATTCCCTCTTCTCTTTGCTTGGAATAATCGCTCTGAAAGTCCAGAAAATTGTATGTCATCCCTCTAATTTTTGAACGAGAGCTCCAAATGTCTTTATAAAACCATGGAAATTATTTTGATCATATTAGATCCTGCTGCATTTGTGTTTTATTATAAGTACAGTTACGGAACGGACGCTTAATTATTTTACATTTACTACTACTAAATTACTTCCTGTTGTTTTCCTTGAATTTTATTTTTATTTTAGTTCTACAGGGTTAAAATATTTTTCTCAAACATCCAATGAAATATTGTCTTTACGTTCCTTAAAATAGGCTCGGAAGTATCGCTTTTTGGGCTCAACAACTCGAGAGGACTGTAAAGGGATTTCATACTGCTTTTCAGGCCTAGGCCTGCAAAGTAACTTTTTTTTGGTTTCAACAACAAGGTCATTCACACAGCTGGCTGGTTTGACAAAAAGCAGGTTTTGTTTTTAAAGGTTGGTTGTTAGACACTTGTTGAAAAAAAAAATTCAAGATGGCAACTTTTTTTTTTCAAAATTTCAATTTGGTGCTAGGCGGCTAAAACTCGGTATCAGGGGGCTCTCGGGGCTCCAAAATATGAATCTGAAATCTTGTCCGAAAATTCGGTCAAATTCGGAAAATATAAAAAAAAAACGATTCAAAATTTCAAATTGGTGCTAGGCGGCTAAAACTCGGTATCGGGGGGCTCTCGGGGCTCAAAAATATGAATCTGAAATCTTGTCCGAAAATTCGGTCAAATTCAGAAAATATCGAAAAAAAAAACGATTTGTATGGAGAAAATTTCAAATTGGTCCTAGGAGGCTGAAATTCGGTATCCGGGGGTTTTTAGGGCTCCTGAGTCAGAATCTGAAATCGGATTTTTAAAATTCGGTCAAAATCGGAAAACATCGGACAAACAATATTAAGTGTTATTCTTTGAAGTATTTTTTTTATTTCATTGTATGTTTGAGAAAAGCACTATACATGCCTCGTCGTGAAAACGGATTCCCGGCCTCGTATCACTATCCGGCCTCGCTCGCACGCTCGCTCGGCCGTATATACCTACTTGGCCGGAAATCCTCATTTTCCCGGCCTCTGATGTAATGTACTATTAATAACAAATGAAACATTATTTTTTATACGCTAATTTTATTTAACAAATAACATTACTTAAAAATAAACTAGGTATGCTCCTTGACCTATATGAAAACAAAAAATATATTTATCATCTCAATATCGCGTATATCCACCTTCAGCATTTAAAACGTCCTGTAAACGTTTTCGCATCGAACTTACTAAATTTTCGCAAAGGTTTTTGCCCCTGAAGGATTCCCATATATTATATACGTGCCTGTTTAAGTTCTCCCGTGTTCTCGCTTGCGAGGTATCCCATTGTTGTACCATTTTTCCCCACAAATTCTCGATAGGGTTTAGATCCGGACTCTTAGGTGGTAATTTTATCAATGTTAATACTCCTCTCCGTTGTAGACGATCAATCCAGTTTTGGACTATATGCGAATTGTGAATTGAACTATTGTCCTGAATAAAAGTAATATGTTCACCGGGATACACTACCTGAGCTGTCGGCAAGAATGAATCCTCTAGGATGCTTTTATATTGCGTTGAGTTCATTCTGCCTGAAATTTCAACTAGCTCCCCGAGACTATTTTTGGACATCCACCCCCAATATGCATTGGTAATACGACCGCTTCGCTCGTTTAGTAAAATATTCCGCTCGTGGTATCTTGAGTTGTCTACTCTCCATAAACTAACTCTTCCGTTATCAGAGGAGCAAAATACTTTCTCATCCATGAAACATACCTTACTAAAGTCGTAGTTAAGGTATCTTGCCGCGAATGCTAACCGGAGATCTTTGTGCCTTTGTGTTAAAACTGGCTTCTTGGCCGGTATCCTATGTTTCAGACCGCTCTCATTCAGTCTTCGCCTTACTGTGCTGTTAGATATTTGTATTTGAGCAGCGATCTGCGACGTATTCACGAATCTATCTGCTCGTGCCCTTTCCACAATGAGCCTGTCTTGGTTGACGTTAGTACACCGGGGGCGGCCTGTAGTAACATGGCAATTCAAATTTCCTTCGTATTGCCACCTTTCCAGCCAAAGGTAAACAGTATTCCTCTGAAAGAGAATAATAAAAAAAAATTAACAAAAAATAGAACCGACTTCATTAAAACTAAAAAGCCAAAAATAACCCGTTCAAGTACAGATTACATTTGACTCACCCTTTATGTGAGCTGAATTAGTAAAAAAACAATACTTACCGATACGCCTATTTCATCCGAAATATCGGTTACACACAGACCAGCGTTCTTTAAATCAATAATTTTCTTTTTGGTTTCTTGGTCTATTCGAAGCATGGTGGTGGTAAACGTATTACTCGACAGAAGACGGTGACATTGACAAGTAAAATATAAACCGTTCGATTTCAAATACATTCTCTAGCTAGCCACTTACTGATAAAATGTATTTTTAAGAAAAGAGGAGTTACATACTCAAATTCAAGTGGTTTCTTAGAAATACATAACGGCTTGTGTTTAAACGCCTACCAAATATGATTAAACGCCTACCAAATATGTTGATAAATTACTACCAATAAATTCTTAATGCTTACCAAAACGGATGAATGCTCACCAAATAGTGTATCCCAAACTATTCTATAAATAAAGCAAATAATTCTTTTTCTTACATGCTATAAAAAAATATGAACACCTAAAAAGTTAATTTCAGACCAAATAATCTATATTATTGTCAAATGGATGTCACCAATATTTTATGTTATTACTTCCATTTTAGTCATTTTTGCTGAGGCAAAAAACTAAATGCTCACCAAAATGGCTTTTTTCACCAAAATTTCAAATTGGTGCTAGGCGGCTAAAGGTCTTCGCACATTATAAGAACTCAACGGCGACTCGATTCTATGCCGAATATTGGAATTTAAGGCCTATGTCATATTTTCTAGGTTTAATTTCAAAAAATTATATTAGTAGTGGACGACGAGTGGACGACGCGTCGTACGTTTTTTCAAATTAAACCTAGAAAATATGACATATAGGGCTTAAATTTCAATATTCGACATAGAATCGAGTCGCCGTTGAGTTGTTATAATGTGCGAAGATCTTAAAAGATCTTAATCTTTTTATTAATTTCAAAAAATAATTTCCTTATTAAAAATAGCATCTAAAAACCTATACAAAACGCTAAGTTTCATATTCATTTGTATTATTTCCCCATTCGAAAAACTAAATCTAAAAAATCGGAAATTTGATTATGATTATTTTTCAAAGGCCCATAACTTTAAAAATAAACATCGTAGAAAAAAAATATTCTGTGTCCGCTTTCATACCTACTAGAGGTATAAATAACCCGCATATGAAAAAAATTCCTGATCTCACTTTTTTTTACTTGTCCGCTTCATATGAAATGCCCCATAGCTAATAATGACTACCGCACATTATGGAGCGTTTTTTAGGGATATAAAAAAAAAAAACTAACCTAACCTAACCCGGCCGAGTCGGATCTGCTCTGAAAGGTGATCAGGATTAGATGGATACCTAGCTGAAACACTAATTTATGAAAACAATATTTGGTGAGCATAAAATCCATTTTGGTGAGCAAAAAATCCATTTTGGTGAGCAAAAAATCCATTTTGGGAAGCAAAAAGATATACTGACTCAACATAAAATTATTCTGGTGTTAATGTATATCGATTTTGGAATACAAAATGATTTAATTTGGGGAGCACTGTATAGAGTGGGTTTATATTAAATGGAGGCAATTCATTTTATTTGGAATTTAGTTTTGGGGTATAAAAGCCATTTTGATGAGCGTTTAAATTGTTCCCATACATAACATATTTACTTATGGCTGCATCTGCCGTCCAGCAGCAATTATATTTATTATTTTATATTCACATGGACCGTTGGGGCTATTCTGATGTACAAGCTATAATGTTGTAAAGTTTCATCGCTATCCATTCAGTAGTTTTTGCGTGAAAGAGTAACATGTACAGTCAGCTGCAGAGATAACGACCCCCCCCCCCTTGCATAGGAATCTGTTCGGCAGTTACTTATCTCTGCAGCTGACTGTACCTACATTTTTCAAATTTTCGAGTTTAAAATATTAGTAGGATGGACGATTATTATTATATTTTAGGACATTTTTTTACACAAATTGACAAAGTCTCGCAGTAAGCTCAAGAAGGCTTGTGTTGCGGGTCCTCAGACAACGATATTTATATTATACAAATACATAGATAATAACCACCCTCACCGCCATCAAGGGGGATGATGACAGGAGATGCCTTTTCACCCCTAACTCTAATAGGGGACCTAGAGGCCGAACGTTGCCTACCTCTAGTTGGAGACCTCCTGCTGGAGGAATCCAACCTAGCAGTCTGACGACTACCTGAGGAGGACCTTTCCTTAAAAGCAGACTTAGTAGTGCACTTCACTACCGGTCGATCTTGGGCCTTAACACTAATGGGAGAGGTCGTCCACATGCCAATAGGCCGGGAGCAACTAATTAAATTAGAATCGGAACAATCAGCGGAATTAGAAAGGAACGACACCACAGTACTGCCACTTTTACTCTTTTTGGTCAGACTGTAGCTTTGTCTTATAGTGTGGACGTTTGATGTTAATTGTTTATTGTTATTAATATGATTTAACGCTGAATACTGCAAATGTTTTACTTGATTATGATATTTATGACTAGCCTGTAAAAGGATATTTATATTTAAAAAAGTTTTTAAGCAATACCTATCAGTGACGCTAGTGATGATTTAATCTGTGATTTTTACTTTTAATACCGATATTTAATTGATTATTTTTATATACGATGTTTAATATGTTTTCTCATAAATTGCATGTAATGTTGCCTTACCATCGCTAGATAGACTACAGTAAGTGGAACATACCGAAGACTTTTTAGAAGTGTCCAGTAAACAGCGAGATTTTAAATTTGGAATCAATATTTGTCCAGTAAGTAAGTATGTAATTCCTATTACGTATCAAGATATTTGAATATCGAAACACGATTTACATCGTCACCGACCTATAAAAAAACTAAGGATGTGAAGGCGATGAGGTCGTATATAAATGTAAAAAGGATGCATTCCACAAATTGTTTTAATTATAAGTACAGTGCGAGAGCAAATTGTAGAAATTAAAAAGTGGCGTCCCTTTTTCATAGATTAAATAGAAAGAGACGACATTGCAGTATACACTTGCAATTTACAAGAGCAAATGTAAAATAAAAAGAGGTTAGTACTATTGGCAGTATAAACGTAACTCAAGATGCATATTTAAAAAAAAAAGTAGCAACAAGGTTTAGTGCGGAAGTTTGTATGCAGCGTTTAGTTCATAATTGTGCTGTGTAAAATGACAATGATATTTCGGAATTCCTTCCTTTTTTGTGTCGTTTAGAAAAAACCTCGGAGTTAAAATTGAAGGTAAGCTTTATGATATGAAAATTAGTTAGTAAATACAACAATGTATATAACAATAATTAAATTTTATCTTTAAGACTTAGATTTGTAAGACAGTGCAAATAATTAAACGCAGTAATTATAAAAAAAGAAATTAAGGCGGGATTTAAATTAAAAGACAAAAATTTCAAATATATTTGTGTGATCTATTACAATAATTCAGCAAAAATGAGTTCAGACGAGTCTGATTCCGAATAGACGGCACTCCTCCATACTTAAAAGCGGAGGCAGAGTTAGCTAAAATAATTTACTTCCGACTAAATCCAAGGAGATATAAAAAAATACAAGAGATTCATTAAATGGAAGGAAGAAAATCAAGTTAATAGTTGGTCAGATAATGTGTGATAAGGTCTGAATATTTCAACAATCTTTCTGAGACAATCGGATGGCTACAAAGGAAAGAAATCACAAATATTCAGCAGCAAAATATAGAAAAGTTCTTAAATCAAGCTCTAGATGATAAACAGTTTGGCGATGAAGGTAAATAAATGCAGCCACTATTTGATAACGATATAACTATATCTTTTATCCAAGTATAAACTCATAATTATTTTTGTTATAGGTTGTTATCGTGGGAGTTAATGGTGCCTGCGACGACGAATATCACAATGTGTAATAATAAAAATGGGATATAACAAAAATATTCATTGGAAAATGGCCGAATATGAATGTCACCTATAAAATATAATTTTAATCTAATTTTCTTGTTTAATTTTTGAGAAAAGCACTATACTTGCTTCGACCGTAAGAGCCACCCTGGCCTCGTATTATATCCGGACCTCGCCTACGGCTCGGTCCGTCTAATTCCTACTCGGCCAGTATGGCTTACTTACTGGTCTCTGCCGTAATGTACTATTACTGAACTAAGATTTCTGTTATACAATACATAATTACAAATAAAAGAAAATTTAGATTAATAATAATGTTCGTTTTATTTATACCACCAAATACCACTTTTAATTCTGAAAAATAACATGATATCACTTTCCAGAATATTCGTCGAGTATATTTCTAACTTTACGCCAACATTCTTCTAAATGTTGCTCCTTGACCGTTTCTAATAGTAGCCGAAATTGCAATGCTTTCCCATTTCTGTTACAAAGACATGGAGAAAGCACTCCCGGAGAAACCTCTTCAGACTCAAGTTGATTCTCACCATCATCCTCTGGTTCTTCCGGTTCGGGTGGATTTTGCCAAACATTTTTTTTTATTTTGACTACTAGACCACCGAGGTCTAATGTTGGTGTGGTGCTCCCATCTAAAAACAATAGATATAACATGGTCAGCTTGAAAACTAAATGATCAGTTATTACTTACTTATTAGATACTTACTTCTCATAAAGTAACTTGGAAAAGCGGACGTAGTTTAGGGAAAATGATCCAACCCACAAAAAACTTTTTTCTTCAACCATTTGCATTCGTATTAGCAACCAAGTTCTAATTTTTGAATTTTATTTTGCACGGATTTTATCCTTTTCGCTAATCTCTACGCCCAAGTAATTGTTATGTTGTTAATATTAGCACCAAAGGTTAAGAAACACTGAATGATTAATAAATTACTCACTGCTTTTTTCCATTTTATGAAGCTTCAAATATTTCGTGGTAAATTTTGAGCACTAGCACCACTCCACAACACGTCGGACACAGAACTGACGCCGTAAAACAAAAACAAAAGCATTTTTCTATTTTACCTATAAACAATGCCAGATGTCACGTATATGTCCACGAAATTCGTAGTCCTATGCCAGTGACACTCCTTCGTGAATGGGATAAATTCCAGCCGGCATCGGCATAGCGTAAGGGCTTAGTGAAACATTGCCGGCGCCGAACGTGTTAATATTGGAAATGTCACTATAGCGGTAAAGACAAAAGCGAAATGAAAACAATATCTCTAATAGGAATATAGGTATTCTTTTTAAAGGGGTAATAGTTTGACAATTTCTTTACCGGTATTCAATAAAACCGGTTGTACAATCCCTGATCTAAATAAGTATTATGACAAACACTTGCAGCCAATATTTTTAAAAGTTAATCATAAAACGTTTACCTATGCTTAGTTACCTTTGAAATAACAACTGTTTAGCAACTTGTGGCACCCTGGCTGCTGACGTACGTATTTGAGTGCTTAGTTACCACTGACGTTCTAAACGTTAATGTCATTGTGATTAAATAAAGGTGTACGTATTAAAGAACAACCCAAAAGTTAAGACATATGTGACGAACTGAAAGCCTACGTGAAAATGACATCTTGGATGTTCATATTTTTCTGACGATTGAAGTGTGTATGTTTTATTGGGTACCCTGCCCGCTCAGGTATATCTGCTGCTGACTGAACATTCAACGAAGAGAGTCTCTTGAAGTTAAGAGTAAATTTACATGGCTCATTCTCAGCTAGCGCATCATTACTTCAGGTGATTCTTTCGCTTTGACCAAAAATTGAACCTTCTTGTACTTTTATTACCTGATCTGTAGTATAGATATCATGTTATTTGTGTCAGGTCCGAGATGAGATGCGCACCAACGGCGCGGAGCCCGAGGAGCACCCTGACTCGCCCAACGACAACGGGAACTGCACGAGCAACGCATTCTACACCGAATACGTCTAAACCAGCCAGCCAGCCCCCAATTCTGCCAGCGGCCCATCCACCCAGCCAGTCTCCAACCAGACATCCGGTTACGAGTCCCCAAAACTGCCAGCGGCCCATACACTCAGACAGCCTCCAACCAGACATCTGGCTACCGAGCCCCCAATCTTGCCAGCGGACTATCCACCCAGCCAGCCTCCAACCAGACATCTGGCTATCGAGCCCCCGATCCTGCCAATCGATTGTCCCAGCCATCAAATCACCAAGCTACTTGGTCCTCTACTTGGGACATGACGCCCTGATTCTTAACTGATACCTGACATATATTAAAAAAAAATTAAGACTTACTACTCGTATTTTTGCACATCTATAGGTCCCATACGATGCCAATTTCGAAGGACAGGGAATTTCACGTAGATCATTACTAAAACATGTTATCGCTATAGCATGTTCAGTCATGCTAAGGCCACGTCACCATTAGTACTAAAAACAAGGAGGGCAAATAAAGGTTAAGAAAGTACGTCACACGTATCATATTTTTGAATACGAAGTCACTCGCAAGCGATTTAGGAACTCTATTTCATAAAACGGCTTCGGAATTACGATTTGTTCCAAAATACGAGCTTGTTGACATTTTCCAGGAAAGTACACATTATACATGACTTATTTTTCCTGAATGTTGACTTAATTACATTATTACGTTCTCAGAATATTAGGAATAAAGTGTATCAACATGCAAGAAAAATATTTTTTCGTATATTAGTTTAACTTAGTACAAAATTATTCTGTGAAGGAAAAATAAAAAGACAGTTGCTTTATCGATATACCTACACGTTTTTGGATAAAATACAAACATCCCAATTATACACATGGTTGCAGGTATTTATATGGTTCGACGGTTTAATTAACATAATTAACTGAATGAATTATTGTTCCATGGCACAGTCAAATGGAAGCCTGGTAAATCATTTCGAGTTCCACTAATTAATATAACAATGGAATTTGTCCTGTAATTATTCAAAATAGTAATTCCGAAGCTTTTCTAATTAACATTCGGGACTCCAATCGGTTCGTGAATTTGGAATCGTTAATTATTATTCAACATCATCATCCTCCTAGCCTTTGTGTCCCATTTTTTGAGAATGAATTCTCAATCGGGGTCGGTCGTTTTAGGTTCCTATTCCTAAAGTGCTTGTATTTTGACAATTATTTGCTATGTATTTTGGATTAATGTACATATATTACTGAACAGTTTTTCCGTTATTGAGCCATATAATTAACGAATACAATTTTCATAAACACACAGTCAACAATACTGCATCATGACTGTTTATATTTCTTAAGCCACTCAATCAAAACGACAAATACAAATAAAAAGAAACGCCAACACAAACAGAAAACCAAAAACAGAGGATTTACATCATAATCACAATCTATTCGACCGTGCTTAAAACAGTTCGCAATTGTATTCCAAACACCCGATTACTGTTATTAGCACGAGCTTAAACTAAATACAGCTATAGTGTATAAAGGGACTAAAATCAAAGGGAGTTAACGGTGGATACGTCCTTTTCGATGACGGGTTCTGTTTAATCTACGCCAGCAAAAGCTGGCCATCGGTTACAAATTGACGGACGTTTAATGAACAACTAACTGGTTAACAGTAATGTTTACCTGAGTTGTGACGGGCTTCACTCTTGATATTGTAGCCGTTACAGACACTTATAGGGTATATCCCTAGGTCAGGAATGAAACTAGATGATGCACATATAACAGTTCCATTTGTATTGACTCCCATCAATTACAGCTTACACAAATACCAGAATAAAGCATTAAATTCAATAAATCCAATCCTCTATTCCTTCACACCCCAACCATTCTGACGTTGACGTCTGTCATCATTCCCGCCATTAGTCCATAGAGCAATGCACGGCACGCATACAGCCTGGACTTGCCAAGTCTATGGTTTATATCCCTATAAACAATATTTTTTATTTTATGACATTATAATGGTCCGATTAAAACAAATACAATAATTAATAAGGTTTGGCTATCCATAATAACGGACCTTACAAACTTAAACCTCGATAGCCTTAACCAACTACACAGATTGATGTATTATGACGATGACAGAGACTAAAGGATAGGTTTATCGTAAGAGATTGACCATATTGTGCTTACATAAAATGGAATTTGAAAGTTTGAGATTAATCCTTATGGCTTAGTAGAATATAAAGTCAAATTCCATTCTAACCGGCCCTTTACACGCGACGCTACAAAGTGGGACCGGTAGTTTTTCTGTGAAAGGACGGTGTCGATAGTTTAAAGGCAGCTTTTTTATCAAATTTTAATCTAACTTGCATATTCAGCGTGACCTATGTTTGACCTTCCCCGCTCGAAGGCTGGACGGCTTTGTTTGAGATGGGTAGTAATGAATACTCAATATCTACCCTGGATAGCCTGCCTAGCAGGACTTGTGACGTTGTTGGATCGTTTTATATGGGGAGAATTAACGTTTTCAATAGAACCGAAAGAATTATCGGCTAGGTTATTTGTAGTTATAGGCAAGAGTCACCTAACGCGAGGCCGAAGATGAGGAGCATCACAAGCGTTACCCCTTCTATAGGTACGCGAGCCTAGTGGCTTCTGACCGGGCACTGTTTGGCTGCAGTTTGTGGCAATTTTTGCATCTCGCTCTAGCGTAGGGTATCAGAGAAGGACGGCCATGGTTGCTGGCCACAGATTGCTAAAAAATACGGACTCTAAGCCGGCCGTAAGAATTATTCGTGGATGCGGGTGGAATCCCTGTCTGTTAGGTATACTGAACTTCAGGATCGCTGGCAAGATTCCCACTTTCCAATTCATGTCAGATATTTAAGATGATTCATAATGGAATATGGCTGCGTTTAGTGTCCACGAAATAGCACGTCATATGATCTTTGATCATTGTATAACCGTAACAGTTAGTAAATGGATGTAATCAGTGTTGTAGATGCATGATAGATGTCTTCTTCCGTGCGCACTGTTTCTGAAGACAAGGCCTCTTTTCAAAGGTTGACAATTGTCACTTATTAACACAAATTTTCTCATCTTATGTACATCACCTGTCACTTGACACCTGTCTCGTGACGTCTGTCACCTTTGTAACAAGGCTAATGGCGTATAGAAGCGAAAATCGTTTAGCTCGTTAATCAGTTTCATGAAACTTTATATAATCAAGCAAAGTGAAATTACCCTAATGTTCAGTAAAGGCACGCAAATACAATACTGCCGTTAAGATAGAATCTAATTTAAGGACCATTAAATGTAATAGAACGAACGTTTCTGTTTGCGTTGGAACTCTTAAAAATTGTAAAATGCGCTGATGAATCAAATGCTTATTGAATAAAACGTGGGCTGAACGCTTCTCTTCTATTCGACCCTGTCTTTCACGGTTCCCTTCGTGTCTACATATCACCAAGCCTTCTCGCTCAATCTTTGTTTCAACAAAATATAGATCTTCCATTTTATTTTCAACGGTGGGAAGTACCTACGGTAGATAGTTTAAAATAAATACGGAGCTGGCAACTTGGACACTGGAGAATAGTCGAAACACGAACGCTACAAATCGCAAAGTTTTCTATTTTACAAAGTATTACGCCACTAACATTCATTTTATATTTAGTCAATTCGTTATATCATTGATTATCAAATATTAAAAAACGAATCTAAAACATTTTTATTACATTTAAGCACTGTGCATTGAAAATTGGACATTATCATGTTATGTAACCTTTGGAGTTATTCTTTAAGCAACGACTCAACGGATTCGTTTTTGTGGGTCATTTAAATAGGTTTTGTATGTATTGTACACTTTACAGACAACTTGAGATTAAGGAAAATCTGTGAAATAATGAGGGTACCTAATATAGTTGTCGTCAACCACGTATCGGAGAACGTAAATTTTAAAGGTTCATTTACGATGGAGTGACGCAATTTTGGCTTAAAATCCGTAGTATGCTGTTAGCTCGAGATTTGTGCGACCACAGTTGTGATCATTGTTGGAGGCCTTTTCCCAGCACCTGATAATTACGTTGTCAAAGTTGCCAGTGTCGTCCGTAACACAAATAAAAATTAAATTAAAAATTCGTATTAACCAACTCTTTATTTAGTTAAAAACTATGGATAAGAAACGAATGGTACGAAATAAGAGTAGGTAGCAAATACAATTGTAACTATAAAAAATGAGTTAAAGTGGCAACTCACGCGAGACAGCGAACGTTAGAGCGAGAGAACACACAGCTAGTACTGCTCAGTAATTGAAAAAAAAAGCGACCGAAGTGCGAGAAAATTCAATTTGCGATTTCCATTATTTCTAATCAACTCCATTATGGTGGCAAGTGAAAAAGCATTGTCCTAGTGTCTCCTTCTGTTATTGCAGATATAAAAAGAGATGCATAATGTATGCAAGCAATTGTTAATATTTCTCTCTCGCTCTAACGACGCTTCTCGGTGGTTCTTGGAAAGCTAGAGGTAAAAGTAGTAAGTGCGAAACCGGTTTTCTATATATATTTAAATACGGTTTAACCGGTTTTAATATGAGAAAAACCGGTTTGTACACTGATTAAAATTTTAAGATGGAATAAAATGCTTATGATTTTTCAATAGATTTTCGAAGTAGCTATTTGAATTGGTGACGTCACTCTTCGCTTGATATATAGACATTTGGTAGTGGATTGTATTGCTGTCTGTTACATTGTGTGTTTCACCTCCTTTGTACAATAGGTATTTTGTGTGACGTATTAATCGTTTTCAATTTGAGGATTTTGTCGTTATAAATTAAGCTTTTTAGCATATGAATATGACAGTTGGGCAGTAAAAAAAACATGAATTAGATCTAGAAATCGTACGGAAAACACTACAACTCCAAAATCTAATATTTAAAGTAATATAAAGTTTTTTAATGGTCCAAACCAAAGTAGCCTCAGTAGTAGAAAGTGTTACTGTTAGGTTTGATTTGGAATTCAGCATATACCGCACTAAAGAATGAACAATATCATTATCGATTAATACGTCACCAACTAGAGTAGGTAACACTCGGAATATTGTAATGGAACTGTGCCAAACTTTATCCTCACCTAAGTAATTATATATTTTGTAAACAAATCATGTTCATAGTTTTAACATTATCTCGTACTCGTGAACAGCGCCAAATTTTTATAATTAACATACTATTTTTTACTTTATTTACTTGTTAAAGTGTAACGTTAAAAAAATCATAGAAGTCATAAAATCTATTAATTTTAATTTCATTTGAAAAATTATAGAGCTACTATAATTTGTATATTTAATCACGATTAAATATAGAAAACTTTAGTACTTAAGTTTTCTATATTTAATAAATCAACGAGTATTTTTGAAAAGCCAGCATCGTATTGTTAGTAGCAGTGACCAAGTATTTACTGCGATGGAAATAAATCTATTCCGATATATTTGGCTACTTTGGTCGTTACTAACAATTCAATGTGGACTGTACATACAACCTTAATCGTTCTATTGACGCGAAATGAAATTTCCCGATTACTTTAAGAACTTGATTCTCATTACTGGTTATAAAATAAAATAAGATTTTTAAACATCAGTTACGTGGATGAAATATACAATAAAACTTATGAATTGTAAGACGCGTCAATATTGGTACCGCTTGGTATTTAAGAACGCCTTATACTACGTTTATTGTGAGAAATAAATGTGTGTTACTCCAGTTTTGTCACTTTTATGTTCATACACACTTGTAAGTACGGTCAAGAAAATTTAAACACGTACCTTCTGGACCTTTATTTTCATTGTGACAAGAACGCCAACGATGGAGATGCCAAACACGGGCGAACACATCTGCCAAAATACTTTGGTCAACTTGGTCATAAGGCGGTATAATGTTTGTTCTCCGTAGCGTGCGTTTATTGCAACAGTAGACTGTGACTGTTTCTGCGCCAGATTTGGTGGGCTGTTATACGTGATTACCTTCCCTTCAGCTTAAATTGGCGATTTATTTTCTGCTAGAAATTTGTGACAGTCTGTTTTGTACGTTAATTCTCTATTTTATGCAATAAAGATTAAATAAATCAAATTGAAAATTCTGATTGAAACTTACCTTTGATATCTCCATTAGGCTGAATACTCAAATGGAAACATCATAGACGCAAACTAAGTATTCCCTTTACGTTTCAGCGTTGTTTATTATCAGATAAAACTACAACAGTTCAATACTTTTTGAGACAGATTTTTTAAATCATTTTGGTAAGGAATTTAGATGCTTTGACAAAAACTCTCAGGATGAATGTAGAATAAGGCGTATCACAACTTTTAGTTACAAGTTTTGTCTCGATGACAATAACCAATCACGATGTACGAGAGCCACTCGAAATTGAGCTGTGAAACTTATTATATATTAATGAAAATAAATATATTATTATTATATAATATATTGTGGAAAAACTATTTCTTAGAAATTATGACTGAACAATTTTTGAAACTTTATCGTGTAGTGTTACTAAGCGTGTTGTTTTCAACTGGTTTTGTTTTAACACAAGCGCACAAAAAGTGTTCTTTCTCTATCTTTAATCTATAAGTATATAAAAAAGAAGTTAAGCAGTGAGGATCGAAGTCGTACTATTGAATTTAATATATTTTTTTAATGATTTACTTTCTGATATGAGGTGTAGGTACTTTGTCATATTCTGCTAATTTTATATATACAGAGTTAATTCTTGGCAAGATTCAATATATGGTACTTAATTTTCTTATTTTACTTTGGCTATAATTTATGCTAAAGAAGCGGCTGTTGTATGGTATATTTTATGTTCAAAATATTTTAGTACAATGTCAGTAGCTATATTCATTTATCTACGTTCAGTCCAAGCTCTGAAAATACATAGTTACTACATTGCATGCGTTACATTTTTGACCGAACACTAGTGGAAGGTTTAATAAATATTTAGACCCGTTTTTTGGCTATAAATTGACTTTTATCTCTTTCTTAAGGGGCTCCCCGCTTTCGATGACCTTCGATCTGTTGCGATAGATTTTCCCATATTATAAATAGCTAATCATAATAACATAGTTTTTCCACAACAAAATACCGTATCAAGTACCTTTCACATGTCACTGACTTTGAGATACAGGCCGTCAAAGTTTACGATTTTTTCGGGGGAAAAGTTGTGGAAACGGTTTTTTGCGTTTTTCTCGAAAAGTATTGAGAAAAATAGAAAAAGCTTCACAACAAATTTTGTGGAATATGGTTTAGAACAATAAAATGTAAGATATTTTCTACATATACACCGGGGATAAAAGTAGAAACGAGATTAGTGTATTTTTGGTCCTTCACCGAATATTTTTTTATAAAATACACAGTTGTTAAATCAAAATTCGGGTCTATACAAAGTGTTAAGCATAGACCATACTACAATATATATTAAATAGGACATTATAACTCTATAATCCACAAACAAGATACGATGTAAAAATCATCAAATTGGCTGATTTCTGTAGGGAGCCCCTTAGTTGAAAGTTAGTTTTTATCGAATTGATTTACTAACACATGCATTTTAGGCGTCAGTTTCATTTCCGTTAATCCAGACTTTAAGAGGCCTTATTCCTTTTAAAATGCTGATTGTTTAGACATTTTTCTCTATGATCAAACATGTTTCTTAACATACTATTGATGTTACTTTCTAGAACAGGGCTATTGGGATTTATTGGTATATATTTGAAACCTACAGTTTGAATTTTTCATTGATAATTTTTGTTTCAAAAACTACTCGAAATTGACAAAATTCACGCGGAAAATTAGTTTTTTTAACTTATTTTCGACTGTACGCAATGAAAGCGTGAAATAACTATGTTACTTCCTAGAACTCGGGGAAAAGTAGTATTCACTTCAAAAAGTTGGTTGAAATTATCAATATATTTATCATAATATGAAAAAAATAAATTTTAAAAGGAATAAGGCCTCTTAAAAGCGGGTATATTTTCATAATCGGCTATAACCGGTTTCAAGATTTATTATCTGATTCAAACCGGTTTACACATATTAAAAACCGGTTTTAATGTTTATTTTCGTGCGCTTGTGTGTTCGCGACGCTCATCGCTCTCTCACTCGCACATATACATTATATTCTGTACCTTATGTATAGCAATGGGCCGAGCGAACTGTTCCAACGTTTTATACTATAACACTGTTTGAGAAATAAACACCTTCCTGTATACTGAACACCTAGTGGGAGTTTCATTTCATATCCTTTTTACTAACTTTTATGTACCCCAGTCCAAAAGTATGGAAACCTAGAACTATGTGGCAAGTCATACCGTCTTATATTCTACAAATATAGGGAAAAATCTAAAACTATACCTACTGTAATTAATTCAAAAAAATTATAGTCCTTTCCAAAAATCATATTTCGATAACCCGGTTGCGTTAACTTTGCGCCTCATTTGTATCCGGCACGATACATAGTAAGTGCAAACGCAAACTTACGTAACAACCCAGCCAGTTAAGAATAGATAAGTGTTTCTACGGAACCTTCGGTGCGCGAGTCAGACTCACATTTGGCCGATTTTTTTTTTGGTATAGTGTCGTCGTTGTGAATTGCTTCAAAAGGTGATGGAAGTGGCTGTATAGTGTATAAGGCGCACAATACCTACACGGTTTGGATATCCATCCAAAAAATGCTGATTGTTTTAGTCATTTTTCTCTACGATCAAACATGTTTCTTAAGATATTATCAATGTAGTAAGAACAGAGCTATTGCAATTTATTGGTATTTTGAATCCCACAGTTAGAATTTTTCATTAACTACTCAAAATTCAAAAACTACTCGAGATTGTTTTTGTTTCAACTTTTTCTGTACAGTACGCAATACGCGCATTTAGAACACAGGGAAAAGTATTATCACTTTAAAAATTTGGTTGAAATTATCAATATAGGTATTTGTCATAATATGAAAAAAAAATACATCTAAAATGTATCAGTATCAGCCCTCTTAGTAATATCAGATTTGTAAAAGGCAGACTGATGGCAGAATTCGAGATTAATTTTACCTGTCCTTGTCGATTTGTAGCACCTCAATCCGAAATGATTTAATCTCAAATGTCAAGTTATTGCGATATCCCCGGGGGGCACTAGGTAATTGCTTCGCTAAGTCGAAAATGGATTTCAGTTGAGACCAGAACATTTTCCAAAACAAAATCCTTTATTCCATCCAGTCCTACTAGTAGTTCGATCATCGAAATATAACTACTATGAATATTATGGTCCAAAAATAGAATAGGTAGGTACCTGAAATTACTCTATAGCTTCATTACCCAATTTTTTTCCATTATTTTAAGTTCCAGTCGCGTTTACCCCTTCGCGTTTTTTTTTTATTAGACCTATTCTATTTCTGATTGTACCATAATATTCATAGTAGTTCTATTTGGAATAAAATCCGCGCTTCAAGAGAGTTCGACCCGCCAGACTAACTATTTGAAAAAAAAAGTCTATACAGTTCGACGTTCGACTATCGAACTACTAGTAGGACTGGCTGGATGGAATAAAGAAATAAAATGACTACCCGGTTCTTCCAGAATGACACTTAATGAAATAATTAAATAATTAACCTTATCCTGCAAGTAGGCCACAAGGGCACTTTTCACAAGAGGAGACCACTGTTGAGCCGAGACGCCGAAAGAAACTCAAAAATAATAATATTGTTCTTCTTGGCTTCATCCTTTCCCATAATTATTTTCGAATTGAATTTTAAAAACCAGTAGGTACTAAAAAAAACGCCCGTGCCTTAATGAAATAGACTCTAGGACGCTTTTTTATATAATTAACATGTATACTTATCTATAGAATTATAAAATTGTATAAGTTGTTTACATGAACGCGATCATTATTTCAGGAAAAGTTTTAACTAAGTTGTTCTTTCTGAAAATGTAATATTTTTCAATGTAATATGAGTTACTGTTCTTATCATTGATAGGTAGGTATACTATTCCTGAATGTTCCATGCACTTACACCGGACACGTTTTGTATTTCGTGATTTGTTTACATTTTGAGGTTACTAGCGTTGTTTCTTGTCTTTTTTTTCTTTTCTTTTTTCACAAATCGATCTAGCACCAAATTGTTTACAAAGGCTGTGTTTACATAGCGCAGTGACGTCACGCCGGCTGCAATCATGGCTGCCGTGCCGTGTCGCTTAGTCGTAGAACAGACCAATCTGGTATGTTTAATATAAACTATATTCGAATCTAATTATATTAAATTTATTATATTATTTTTTAGGTTTGATAAGACTACGTAATTTAACATTTAGGTTTTCTCACTGAGTCACCCTATTCCTTTAATTTTAATATTTATCATAGTATGCATAAATATATTGATAATTTCAACCAACTTTATAAAGTGAATAATACTTTGGCATGAGTTCTAGAAAGTAACATAGCTATTTTATGCTTTCATTGCGTCCAGTCGAAAATATGTTTAAAAAAATCAGTTTTTCAAACAATCATTATCAATGAAAAATTCTAACTGTAGGTTTCAAATATATACCAATAAATCTCAATAGCCCTGTTCTAAGTAGTAACATCATCACTACATAGTATAAAACAAAGTCGCTTGCTCTGTCCCTATCTCCCTTTGTATGCTTAAATCTTTAAAACTACGCAACGGATTTTGATGCGGTTTTTTTAATGGATAGAGTGATTCAAGAGGAATGTTTATATGCATAAATTATTAGCATTGCACCCGTGCGAAGCCGGGGCGGGTCGCTAGTTGATAATATATTAAGAAACATGTTTGATCATAGAAAAAATTGTCTAAAACAATCAGTATATTTTTGAACGGATAAGGAGGCTTAATATTTTAGAAGTTAAACCGCTTCCCTCGTTGACTGTGGTAGACTTTAATACCTAAAGCTCCGTAACCAATACAAAAGCCATTAACCTAACTTGAAAGACAATTTCCTCGCCAGGGAAATTGAAAAACTTACCCTAATCTCCTCCGTCTCTATCCGAGGTATTTGCCACAAACATATAATGAATTTTATATCAGAGATGTCAAACACAAACGTTTGAAGACTTTGAAGCCGATGAGTTCGGTTCGGAGCGAGCACGCAACGATTTATTTTTCGGTTATTCGTTTTAATTAAGGGCCTTATCACACTTGCGATTTGCGAGCGTATTTTGTATGAAGGCGATCGCGCAGCGTGTTCGCCGCGTCGCTTATTTGTATAGAAAATACGCTCGCAAATCGCAAGTGTGATAAGGCCCTAAGAGGCCTTATTTTTAAAATGCTGATTGTTTTAGACATTTTTCCGATAATCAAACATGTTTCTTAACATGTTATTGATGTTACTACCTAGAACAGGGTTATTGGGATTTATTGGTATATATTTGATACTTATAGTTTCAATTTTTTCATTGAAAATTTTTGTTTCAAAAACTACTCGAAATTTACAAAATTCTAGCAGAAAACTGGTTTATTCAACTTATTTTCGACTGCACGCAATGAAAACATGAAATAGCTATTTACTACCTAGAACTTGGGGAAAAGTACCTATTATTCACTTCAAAAAGTTGGTTGAAATTATCAATATTTTTGTAATAATTATAATATGTTTTTTTTTTTTAAGGAATAAGGCCTCTTAAAACAATTACCTACGTCTGTTAGCGTTAAATCAAATGAAGCAAAACTTTGATGAATCCTGCGGAGTTCGAACCCGCGCCTCGATTTGCTTTCCAGGCCTCCACTGGCGCTCTATCCACTAAGCCACCGAGTCCTATGCAACAGTCATTGATTTTTATAACGAGTTTCTTCACTTCTTATGTTTTACATGTTTCAAGTTCATAATATTATTTTTTGTTAATTAAACGGATTAATGCGTATATAAATTATTTGGCCTCCCTGACGTTTCGGTAACTTTCCAGTTACCGTTATCAAAGGTTGATTGAGAAAAACACAATTTTCCTCTGTCAAAGTTACATTTGTGCAAACTACCCATTTTTTTATAATATAAATAACTTTAAATGTAATTTTGGCAGAGGTAAATTGTGTTTTCGTCAGTCAACCTTTGACAACCTTGACTGGCTTTATAGTTGTCACTTAGTAAGCACCTTAAAAACACTGTCAAAGGGATATTTTTGATCTGATAGGGTTAAACCTATTTGTTCCTACTTTAATTCCACCAACCAGATAGTCCAGTGTCGGGAAGCTATCACATTAATATTGTAAAGGCGAAAGTTTATGTGTCTTTATGTGTATGTTCGTTACTTCGTCACGCTCAAACGGCTGAACCAATTTTGATAAATATTGTTATGAAGGTAGGTGACACCCTGGATTAACATATAGGCTACTTTTTATCTCGAAAAAATTTAGTGTTCTCGTGGGATGAGGGTAATTCCGCGTGGCGCAGCTAGTACTTATGCTATATGTCATCGCATCTCCCCACCAGCACCGTGTTGCTCTAAGCGGAAAATAGGAAAGCCACTTGTTTATATTCCGGCTGGATCGGAATTACGCGCACGATGGATCCGCGACGCGAATCGACTGAGTTTGGCATCGGATTGATGGCATCGCGGGCCCGCAGTGTCCCCGATACAAACAGTAGAACATCGTACCTCATCACAGCCTCTCTCTCTCACAGCTCATCTCTCACAACCTTCGGGCCTACGATGGTTGCTTTTATCACGCGATAAATAAGTGACGAAGCTTCCGTCTTTTGACAAAATTATATTTACTTTATCACTTTCTTATCACGTGATAAACGCAACCAGTTTTTAATACCATCATCATTCAGTATTAGATCATTTATTGGTTAAAGAAACATAGGTACGAAAAGAAAATTTACAAGTTCTGATTTGCATCGTAGGTTCGTCAGGTAAATTACAAGAACAAATCAGCAACAGGCTTCGTCCCATTCAAACCAATGATGTAATCCACAACAGGCTTAGTTTGGCAATTTCGTTAATGAGGCACGCCCCGAATCGTAGCGTTCCCAAATGGTCCCATTGTTCACAAATCAGCCCGTCTAGCACAACTACGCTTCGTGACTCTTGTCGCGCGACATAGCATCGCCCGTCACTCTCTCACAGTACAGCGAAAAAAGAGATAGGTGATATTTCCCGCGCGAGAAAGAGTCGCGTGTCACAGTTGTGTTAGAGGCGCAGGTATCAGATGAACTAAACAAATTAGTGTAATACGAATATTTATTAACTACCTAAATCTATTTCGATTTTCCCAAGATGTATATTATACTCATTTTCATATACTTCTGCTGGCTGGTTAGTCCTCACTACCAGTGTGCGACTTTATGTGGGAGTACACACCCACTACCGGGGATGTCTCTACGCCACAGCACAACCGACTACGATAAAGAAGACTACTGTTTTACTACGGAGTCTGCGACTCGGTGCGATTTGTCAACGTCGCGGGCTGATTAGCCATCGGACTTCAAATACAATTAACGGGATCCATTCGAGGACCCGCCGACATCCATCAATACCCATTATAAACGGGAAGTTAGTAAGCAAGGAAGAAATGACCATAAACCTTATTAAGACTTTCGTAAGAAATTTAATTATTGTATTAAGAGATTTACACTCTCGTGAAATTGTCAGGAATTGCCCCTAATGGAGCTCTTAATCAGGGACTGCTACCCGTACGGCGCGGTATCTTCGTCACTGACAGCCTTCCTGGCAATTTCACGTGAGTGTAAACCGCTTAATACATAATTGAACATAAACCTCTTTTTTGCTTCTCTGCCTGTCAGATGAAAAGGATTATATAAACATCTATATTATATAAATACACATACTTGTACTCATATACTCAATGGCATAGCGTCATTAAAACCTAATTTCCAGCAGCTTGCCTACATCAGAATGATTTACTTTGGCCAAATGTGCTCCGGCTTGACTAGGGACGCCAAGCCACAGCTAACTAGAGCATCAAAAGAAGTTTAAATAATTGTCTCCTTATTAAATTCTGTGCCAGTAGGCAAAATGAACCAATCAGGATGCGTCTCTGTGAATCCCAAAAGAGATACATTTAAATCTGAGTAATGTGTTTGGTCTTGGTTTTTCCTTCTCAGCTCCGCTCTTTGGACTGGAAGCCCTGGGTTAGGTAAAAGCTTACATAAACAAATAAGTTTCTGTCAAAAATGACATTTTAGTGGCAAGCTTTTATAGCCGACTGTACTTTTCTTTGGATATCCATCAAATGCTCACTGAGACGGTTCTAAAGAGCCCAAGTTCGGTAGGATTGCTTTTTCTATTATAGAGTTCCTATGGCCACCTTCCGGCTCCATCATCAGATCAGCGCCATGATACCATATTATTGTGTTGTCATCAAAGTTAAGTAAGTATGCAAAATTTCAGCTCAATCGGTTGACGATATCTGCTTCAAAATTGAGTTGCAAGATTTCACCCAAACAAACATACTTTAAACATACCATGCAAGTTAAATAAAAGCTTTAAACATTGCAAGTTAGATAATAAGCGAAAATTATAAAACATTGTTAACATTGCAAAATTTTGGACACAATTCAAAGTAAAGCTTTGTTAAACCCTTTGTGGCTGCTTTTTGTCGTGCAAAGCATTTCGCATCTCCGTTCATGTGCGAACGGCCGTGTGGAATTCCCACCTGCGTTACTGTTACCTCGTGATGCTACAGACTCCTGGCTACAATGTATATAATGTATTTTCTCAAACATGCAATGAAGTGTCGTCATAACGTGCGTTATAACAGGCTTCGAAGTATCAAGTTCCGGGTGTATAACTCGAGAGAACTGTATAGGAATTTCATACTAAATTGAAAGCTTAGACCGGGAAGTAATCATTTTTAGGGTTCCGTACCCAAAGGCTAAAAACGGGACCCTATTACTGAGACTTCGCTGTCCGTCCGTCCGTCCGTCTGTCACCAGGCTGTATCTCAAGAACAGTGATAGCTAGACAGTTGAAATTTTCACAGATGATGTATTTCTATTGCCGCTATAACAACAAATACTAAAAATAAAATAAAATAAATATTTAAGAGGGGCTCCTACACAACAAACTTACAGATAATGGTACGGAACCCTTCGTGCGCGAATCCCACTCGCACTTGGCAGATATTTTTCAAATATGGCGCCTGTGTTCATGTACAAGCTAAACAGCTGAATTATATTATTTTGAGAGGTGTATTATTTATTTCATAGAGAAAAGCACTATACATGCGTTAGCTGTGAAATCACTATCCGTTTATACTTCCTCTTAATGTACTGTAATGGACTACAAATGTAAGGTTTTCGAACAATTGTATCTACCTGTGCCACATAATGTACACGACGACGGGAAGTACCCGATATCCCAGATAGGGTCAATAAATCCTTACAGCATAATATATCTTTAGATTGTGTTGATTTAGAAGTTTAATTCACAAGGAACAGCAGACATTTCAGCTGAAGCGTTCTGGAGAAAAAGGAGTCAGCAGACGGACAGACAAAGTGATCCTAACTATAAGGGGTCACTTGTGAGCTTATTTTGTCAAACAAGACCCCTCGAGCCATTGTTTTACTCCTGTATAGATGCTCACTTTGGGACAAATGGAAGCACAAGCAGGTAACAAAATAACACAAATAAGTGCCTTTTTTAAGTCATAAGGTTGAAATTGCAATATCCTTACTCATTAGAATAAGATACTTTGACACTAAATTGAAAAACGGTCGGAAATTTACCTGACCCCCGTTTCCCATGATTGCATGCTATTCCAATATGAACCTTTGTGACTTGGAAAAGATGATATAAATTTGTTTGCATTTGTCTGTTACTTATTTCCATTTGTCCTCGGACAATAGCGCTTCTGGGGGGGTCATGTTTACAATATAAGCGCTTTATGACCATTCGGACGTCTTAAGAAAATCAACCAACCAACCATACACACGATGGAAGCAAGTTTCCAATCTTAACAGTTCGCATAAGAATATGATACAATTCTCAAATCTCGAGGAAATCGGGAAATGATAAAGACTCACTAGCGGCGTTCTTTTGCGGAATTTCATATATATAACAGCATGATTTATCTTTTATTCCCAATTCTATGAAAAGGCAATGCGATTTTCCTGGATTACTGGTTAATTATTGGGTGATAGTAAACTATCACCCAATAATTGCAAGTCTTTTTCTTTCGAGGAAAAGCAAAGGAACCCACTAGTTTGCCTATTTTGATTCTAAATTCACATCTAAATGTGTACCCCATTTTAAGGGTTCCGTAGTCAACTAAGAACCCTTATAGTTTCGCCATGTCCATCTGTCCGCGGCTTAGCTCCGTGATCATTCGTACTAGAAAGCTGAAATTTGTTATGAGTATGTGTAAGTAATAAGTATGTATCACGCCAACAAAACCAACTTACTAATTAATTGAATAGGTACTTTGCGGAAATCTATATTAATTAAAATAATAATATTGTTTTCCTAATCTGGGATACTTATTGTTATACTTACCTATTTGCGTATTTTTTATGAGAAAAATAAATACGCGAATAACTATAACAAGCCACCACCAAAATAACAAAAACTTACTCGACACGTGTTTCGCCCCTCTACGATGCATCATCAGGAGATGTTGACGGTCTGGAGTCCGACTACCGGATGAGCTGCCCAGAGTGGTCTTTATTTGCGTATTTATTTTTCTGATCGCGGTGGGAGGATGTGACCATTAAATGCATGAATGCATGAAAAAATACGCAAATAAGTACCTACCTATAACTGGTTAGCACAAATTAAGTGGCACGATAATATTGTTATTTTCATTGGAGGACTAATTGGGGCTGTCGATTACGGATTTTATTCCAGAGATGCGCAAATCATGTCATTCAAATGAACGAGAACGATTCATGTTTTTTTCTTTGGCTCTCGCGATATATATCACTCATTTGGTTCATTTCGTTCAGTGGATATATAAACTCAGATTTCTCCATCATATCATCATATTAATTTCGTTCATGTCTTTCATTTCGTTCAGTGATTTATTTAAATGATACGCCAAAATTAATACTAATGACTTAGCTATTGGAAAAATGTGTCATCTCAAAATAATCAATAAATTAAATTATTTGACATCATTAATTTCTTTTCTAAGTAAATTTGACTTCTTAATGTCAAATAGCATCATTCAGTTCTGTTCATATTGAGTGGTGAGTGGTTGCGAACGAAAGATATACTGATATGGAGATATTTATCCTTCAGTGAGTGAGTGATGATAATGAAGATATACTTCATTTGAATGACTCACTCGTGAACGACACACCTCTATTTTATTCCTGATTATTATCATTCCCCTGCTCTTATTACGTTTATTTTATTTGGGATGTTTACTTTCCGCTTATTTACACAATAAAATATTTTGCGACGCCTATGTTTTGTTTTTGCATGATTGTTTAATAAATAATTGTGAATCAGCGGATTGCAGGAGCCAGTATTTATTCATGAACACCTTGTGATCCAATCACATTCGTTTTGAGAGCTGAACTGGAACGTTATCATTTTATTAAAACACAAATAAAGACATTTAATTTAAAGTTTACTAGAAATTGTAACATTACCTACTAAAACTAAGCGAATACAATTAGCAACAATGGAAAATACGGAATCAACGTAAACATATTTTTAATTACTTAGTAATCAACAATATGTTCACGTTAATTCCGTATTTTCTATTGTTGTTAATTGTATTCGTTTCGTTTTAATAGGTAATGTTACAATTTCTTGTAAAATTTTGATTACGACTAATTAACAATTATGTTCACGTTAATTCAGTAAGTATTTTCTATTGTTATTAACTAGTGACTTGAAGATGTATCGAGGAGTGTCAATTTTATTTATATCAGTGATAATGATAAATCATTTTGGTAATTCCGTAAATGAAGTGGTTTACCCATACACATTATCTGTTTATTGTGTACTAGCTGTGCCCGCGACTTCGCTCGCGTCACTCGCGTGGAATATCTCTGTTGAGAACCATTGTTACAAATATTGTAATCAATCAGTAGGTACCTGGTTAGATTGTTGGTTTAAAGTATGTTATACTAGTTTTTAACTCGTTAGTTGACTTTCAATTTATTTTTAGCGTCGCGTCGTAGGTAACAGTCTATTAAGAATGGAAAAACTTAATCTTTATCTAAATCTATAATATCTCTAAAATTCAATCCATAATATAATTAGTAGAGTTGTTAGTCCGCTGTTTTCTAACATAATTGTGCGCATCGGGTTACAAGCATGAAATTTCTACCACAGATAGAGTGTTCCACGGTGATTATTTTCAGATGTGGAGGGAAGTCAGATTCGTCCCCTGTCAGGCGGGAGAGCGGAGTGAATACGGCCAAGTATCCCTCTTTCCTTTCTTTGTTGCTGGTCAGTTAAGTCTACCAGGACGTGTTTGGTATCGTTTCCGTGTAATACAAATATCAGAAATTATTTTTTTATGTTATTTTTGTATAGTGCTATATAAAAATATGGGTGTAATGGCCGAAAACGTAAAAATCACAACAAGTTTTTTTATTCAGTGAGATAAATTAGTTCAATTTCGTGATCATTTTCAAATTATTATTATTATTTTAAAAAGTTCATTTAATCTGGTTGCTAAAAATATATGCATGTTGGGCACTTCTCATACAAACAGTAGCTTAAAATATATCTTTACGTCGGCGTAACCAACGTAAATCTCCGAACGCATCCTATTTCGCTTCATTAAATACATTAAATAATGATTGTTAACATGCTTTTACATATAATATTTACTATATACGTCCTAGAAAAACAAATTAATGTAATTAAAACGAAATATATTTTTGCTAATGTATCACGAGCACACGGGCTAATCTCCTCATCAACAATTTATTTAAGTTACTGTTTGTATGAAGAGTGCCCAATATTTATATATTTTTAGAAACTAGATTAAATTATCTACTTTGCAATATTTTTCTTAGTTGTAAATATTCAGGAAATATAACTAATTTATCTCTCTGAATAAAAAAAACTTGTTGTGATTTTTACAATTTCGGAAATACAACCATATTTTTATATGGTACTATGAATAAATAACATAAAAAATAAATTTCTGATATCTGTTTTACACGAAAACGACACGACGCAAGTCCTACTAGCGTTGCCTGATCAGTAATATAAAAAGAAAAAGAGGACTCCTTTGTCCTATTCACCCCACTCTCCCGCCGCACACGGGACGAATCTGACTCCCTTCCACATCTGAAAATAATCACCGCAGAATACTCTATCTGTGGTAGAAATTTCGTAGTTGTATCCCGATGTACACAATTTCGCGACTTAGCAAAATATACTAGAACACGCAGGCTAAGCTTAACATCAACATTTTTTTCAAGGTAATTTTTGTATGAGATGTGCCCAATATGTATACATTTTTAAAAACAAAATAAAATTTTCTGCTTAGTAATATTTTTTTAAATTGTAAATATTCAGGATAGATAACTAATTTATCGTTCTGAATAAAAAAAACTTGTTGTGATTTTTACCTTTGCGACAATAAACCCAAATTTTTATATGAAACTATTCTTAAATAACATGAAAAATTAATAGCTGATATCTATTTTACACGAAAACGATGTCGCGCAAGCCCTAATAGCCTTAACTGATCAGTAATAAAAAAAAGAAAAATAACAGTACTTGGTCCTCTTCACCCCGCTCTCCCACCACACAGGGGACGAATCTGACTTCCCTCCACATCTGAAAATAATCACCGTGGAACGCTCTATGTGTGGTAGAAATTTCATGCTTGTAACCCGATGCGCACAATATCGCGGCTTAGCAACTCTACTAAATTGGCTTGAGAATGAGAACTGATAAAAATTAATAGTATTTTATGCAATCGTTGCACAATGAAAGTTCTTAAAGTCGAGTACCGCGTAGGGTACAAGATTTTAAGACCTAACTGTGTAACAATTGCATACAATACTTATTATACGAGCAAAATGCAGAAAAACCATTGTTTACTTTAATCGTCATTCCCCACTATGAATTTGTATATTTTTTTCATTCATCTCAACTTGACCTATAAAAAAAACATGATCGCGATGGTCATGGCGGGTGCCTCGTGATTGGTTAATATTTTTGACAAGTAATTTCAACTAATCAGGGAACTGTAACGTGCTTTTTTATCAAATAACTGCTGATCTTCTCTTTTTAAATTTGAATCGATTAATTACAGTTAAGTAGAAAGTTGTTGATGATAGAGTATAGAATTTGGTACAGGTTTAAAAAGTGCGTTGTTGTGATTTTATCTGAGAACATTGTACTCGAGTATAGAAACTTATTTGTATCTACTTTTGTTGTCATTCGCACCTCCAAGGGGATTATCTACACATATCATACGTCTATTTGTCTGTCTGACAGGCGTGACAGCGGCGTAAGCGATATACACGGGAAATTGGGAGACCTCCCGGGAGTGTGGAGGAGGATGGATCTAAATCGAACCGGTGGAGAGGGACAGAGGAGCTTGGCAGCCCCCGGACAAGTCGGAAAAACTATCACTTGGATTCAGTTTGCTGCGATGGCGGGAAAAAAAAGTGAAAAAGATGAAACTTTTTAATTTTTTGTATAACAGAACATTTTGTAAATGTCTTTAGGCATGAGGGGGATTATTCCTGCCTTCAAACAAAAAATCAAGATGTATATTGGGAAATTGGTGTAGGTATACTTTGCTGTATTTTTCTACTGGTACTACTGTATATGTCTAAGACTTAAACATTTTTTATTTATTTCATATACCTATATTAAATAAGTCAAATAGTTTTTACCTTGAATTACTTACCTACTTTTATTTAAATAAATTCAGCTACCTTTATTAAAATAAATCTAAATATTTATAGTATTTTAACACACTTTGACCAGCTTCACTTATAACTATAAGTTTATTTAGTTTGTAACAAATGTAATTAAATTCTGGAATGAAATGTAACTATTTCTAACAGTCGTATCAAAATGTAACTCTATGTAGAGTTGTATGTTGTTGTGTGTTGTATATGTAGGTTACGAGACAATACAATAATTTGGTATCTTGGAGCTGATCTGATGATGTAGATGGAAGATAGTGACGGTGGGTTAAGTAAGACAAACCCATCGTGTTTGCGTGTGAAAGTACAGTCGGCAATAAACTGTCTCAAAATATTTTTTTATTTTTTTGTGTGTGTATATTTTTTTGGCTTTATCACACGCCTACATAGATAAGCCAACCATTTTTATATCACAAACAAGTATCAAATTATCCACAGATCATTATCTAAAGGATACTTACCCCATCATAGAAAAGCAATACTACGGAGAGTGTGCTATGAATTATGATTATAACTTTCCCTTTGCACAGAAAGTTGCATTGATTTAGCTCAGGTTCTAAATATCTAATCTCAAATGTCAATATTACGTTAAACAAAATCAACAGTTTTCAGAAAACATCCGACTACGGTACTATACACAAAACAAGTCCCAACATGTCCCTTATCTAGTTTTTGCTTTCATCATTTACGCGGGGGACAAAAACAGAACATTTCCTCACAAACACAATGTCTGTGGGCGGAAGGCATATTTACACGAGCAAATATTCGGTCTTACCCATCGACATAACATCCACGCATAATGTTATTAGATGAGGATGTAGCGCACAAATCTTTCCCGGCAATAATTGGCGAGAGGCCAAAAAGGCATGCAAACAAATTTATAGGGCGCGCAAATATGGCGCGAGGGGCGAGTCTTGAGCGACCAGCGTTTTCTACGTCTAGTCCATTATAACTAGGGTTAGGATATTTGGTTCTAAAATTCACGAGGTCACTAAACTTCCGGACAGAACAATTGCGTACCAAGTACGCAAGATAATAGAAACGAAACAATTAGCGATGCGAAGTGTTTGCATCCCGAAAGATAGCTGGATGAATTTCCATTGTTTTGCTATTAATTGATATTCCTTGATATTGCGCATAATTCTGTCGCATTACCACTACAGACATCCTCTTTTCGCCGAACTTATTTTCGGCAAATGATCTTTACGCATAACTTTTTAATGTCGCTATCCCACTTGCAGCAGTTATGTTCTGCTCGGTATCGCAGTTCTAATCTAACCTAACCTACTTTTTGATAGCAATGCTTTATTATAAGAGGTTGAAGTTGCACCTAAGTTAAATGTGGCAATAATATTATGCGTCGTAAGATTCGGACAAAATTATGATTCGGGAAGATGGATATTATGCGAAATGTGTTCGGCGAAAGAAGTTTCGGACATCAAAAAATATCACCTATAATTTATGATACGTATTAAACCCTAGCAGAAACATATGATTGAAATAGAACAATTTAAACAGCACCCAGTAATTATTATGTTTTTAACTAAGTGATGATAATATTTAGTAGGAACCGAAAAGAATAGTAAAATTTTCCCCGCTTATAAATGATTATACAGGGTCTTCTTTCCGGATTAGGTACGTTAAAGCAAAAAAGAGGATTAAGTATTACTTATTTCCTCACATGAGTACTATACCTGACTGTCGTGGCGGAGAAATGGGACAGTGCCCTAATCAGGCACTGGACCTCTCAACACATTAGTTTCCACTGATTCGTACGAAACGCTTAGCGCCTACTTTCCTTATGAGGACAGCTAAGGAATGGAACTCTCTTCCTGCGTACCTGTTTCCTGAAAAATATAACTAGGATCTCTTCAAGTCGAGAGTGAATAGGCATCTTCTAGCCAAGCATGCTCCATCTTAGGCCTTATTGTCACTTAACATCAGGTGCAATCGAGGTTAAATGCATGGCTATTTTGAATAAAAAAAATAAAAAAAAAGTTTAGGCACTAACATAGTATTTAAGTTATTTTTGTAATACTAACAATATGGATTTATTTGTCTGAAATAAATGCTTTTTATTTAATTTTTTTATAAAATGTTATAACCCAAGGTAAGGTGGGGTAAGACTATCACCGGGAGAAGACTGCCACTAACTAACTAACTATTTTGGCTCAGTGACCCAAACAGGATCTTAGACTCCGAAATGAGAGCACGCCACATGCAGTTGCTCGCACACGTTTTCGACTGAAGAAGACTGCCACAGTCCAATAAATGACTAACTTTTAGTGTTACCCCATTAGACAATAAACTATGTTAGTCTTATCCTAGCTTACCTTATAAAAGTAAATCCTTTTATTGCCTTTGGATCTGTGGTTGCGGTTACTTTCTAGTTCACTTACAAACCCTCCGATAACTTTTAACTTGCGCCGCGAGTGTAACCCCAAATCCCATGGCCCATTACGATTCCTGCATCATCCGCGGACGATCACCAGCGCAAGTAATGCAACCTTGTACCTCTAGCACAACTATGCTACGTGACTAGTCGCCCGTCACTCTCTCACAGTACCGCTTAGAAAGGGATAGGTAATGTATCTCTCGCGACGCGACAGACACATGTCACAGTTGTGCTAGATGTGCTGCTACGTCACCAAACCTATTGTAATGTACTCGTAAACACTGTACGTCTGAAAAGTAAACTTACTGTTTATAAATCATCTAGTGTCCTATGCTACACCAAACTAGAGACCAGTTACATAACAATTACGCACAGACATGACAAGAGACAAGTGCCCTTACGATGAGTTAACGTGACCGTACTCGCTATTTCACAAAAACATTTTTTCATAGCTGCGAATTTTCACATCGCGTTTTTTCATGAGCGCCAATTTTATTATTCGTCTTTCGTCATGTAGCGATTTTTCATGAAGCGTTTTATAATGTTCGCGTTTATTTTTTTCGCTTATTTACCAGTAGGTAGATTATTTCATTATTCGCAAATATTATCGGTATAATATAGAGTAAAATATAGTGCGGTTTAATAGATATTTTACTCGAAAACATAACTCTAACAAATCGTTACCTCCTGTCGTGTCCACATTATTACACATTAATAGGTAGGTAAGTACTAGTCGTTAGGACGTATCAGCCGAGCCCCAACTCGTCCGATTTAACTTGCAAAAATAGATTACAGACAAATACTGTGCATACTCGTACATTTAAGTTTGTTTTTGGAGTTTCTCCGTTACTGGGAAACGCTTCTTCCTGAAATAGACATGAGTAGCGCTTCCCCGAATTAACGTTTCTTTTATATCGCGCGTCCTATAAAATAATAAACACCGGCCAAGTGCGAGTCGGCCTCGCGTACGAAGGGTTCCGTACTATCAAACATAATATAACGGTTTTTAAAAAATACAAACACTTTTTATTGCAGACCTCAAACATCATGGAAAAGAATGATGGAATGGAATCGTTTTTAGGGTTCCGTAGTCAACTAGGAACCCTTATAGTTTCGCCATGTCCGTCTGTCCGTCCGTCCGCGGCTAAGCTCCGTGACCTTTAGGACTAGAAATTTGAAATTTGGTACGAGTATGTGTATGTATGACGCCGACAAAGCGGTAAAATAAAAACTAAAAAAAAAATCTTTTCTCGGGTACCTCTCAAACACCTAAAGTGCGGGTGAAATCTATTTTTCGGTTCAACACTAGCGTGTGGGGTGTCGTTGAATAGGTCTTTTAAAAGTAATAGGGGTCTTCTAAAATATTTTTTTAAAGTCAGCAGTTCTGTAAATATTCGCTCCGAAAATGAAAAAAATAGTGCCCCCCCCCCTTTAATTTTTAAACCACGGGTAAAAAAATTATGAAAAAATTCATGAAAATGAGGCCTTATAAGTACTTTCAACGAAAACTATATTGAATAAAATCGGTTGAGCCGTTTTTGAGTTATCGCAAAATTTCATAATTTTCTTTAAAATGACGTAAGTGCCGCGCGGTGTGCTTATACTTCGAACGTTACACATATTAGTTAACTGCCATATTGCTTTAAAAGATTCCGCTCAATCTGGCGCGTATAATCGATGACTTCCAGAAGGTAATAAGTAATTAGAGTTACTTTGGCGTTTACGACCTTTTTCATAGAGCTTGAAATCTTTCTCGTACCTAATTTAAGCCCATCTATTGTGAAGGATGGGCAACTACGGAACCCTACACTGAGCGTGGCCCGACTTGCTCTTGGCCGGTTTTGTTTGGTTTTGCTTAGTAAAATCAGAGACCCTGTTTGACTTTTTCCATTTCTAGTGTCTTTTTTTTGATATATCGGCCATATTAAGGAGAATTTCAAATCTCTGCCTATAACGGTTCCAAAGATGTTCCTGTGACAGACAGACAGCATAGGCTTAGTAATACCACAGTATAATAAAGAGTACTAACGTACAGTATGGACACTCCCTGCCTCCCGCCGAAAGTGCCGCCCACCCGCGCTCGGTTACCTCGCAGTTACCGGCTGGCAAGGACGCGACGACGCGGTGCGCAGAGCGGAGGCCACGTACCTATAATATTCAAATATTAAACAAATACTTTTGTAATGGGCGTGTGTTGTGCTGTGTACGGTTGTTTAAGCTCTATAAACAACAAAAATAAAAGAAAGTTCTACAGATTCCCATTGGATTAATCAAGACCCCATACAGTACAAGATACCCAGTTATTTTCTAAGTGTTTTATGTTTTAGTAGAAAATCAACTTACAATAGGTACTTATGTTTAGTATTTTTTTTTGCCCTATCCGTTTTCGACCTAAAACTATCAGATCACACTGAAAACAACACAATATACTTATATATGAACAAAAAATCATGTTTTCAACTTACGTAATATTTTGGTGTCCTGAATTTCCTTACAAAAATTTTGTTACTTCGTTTTACTGATTCAAAATAGGAAACTATTTGTATAAATCGAGCTTAGATACCCACCTTACAGCGTAATTATGATTCTTATTTCTTCCTAATTCGCGCAATGAGTTTTTAGTCATTGAGGTTATCGAATTTGAACGCGGGTGGAATTAGAAATCGTAGTTTAACATTAGTTTAATTATAAGCACACAAAATTAATTCGACGCCGCTATTACAAGGTCATCTCATATTGCTGCACATTGTGTTCCCGACCCCGACTCGTGCGTTCAAAATGGCGGCAACCACGGCAACCCTAGCATGTCTTATCTCACTCACACAAGCATGGTACGTACGTAACGTTACGTAAGGTCGTTCACCTACACGAGCTTAGACTGTGTGCGAAGCAACGCGTTTCTTTTCTTTCATACATTTGATCGCCATTGTCCGAGGTGTGGTAATACGATCCCGTTGGCACAAAAAATGAAAAACAAAAGAAATTGAACTTAAATGAAGTAGTAAAAGATTTGGAGTTTGAATTACTGCACAGATTTACATTAGCGATCACAAACACCGTAAATGTTGCTAACACTCATTAACACTTTGAACACTCCGTTCGCAACAAAGTTAATGTATTATTACTGCTCAAATCACAAAGGACCTGATTCAAAGGACTTTTGTACAAAGCGGAAGGATTCCTTTGCTAGGATTAATTGTTGCATAGCTGAGTAATAAGAGCTCTAGCTTTCTGTGGATGTAGTCGTTAAATATGAGGCGTTCGTTATACTTGAAACGTAGAAGTTTTGAAAGATTTTATGTTCTATAGTTGACGCAATCACTGCCAGCAACGCGTATGTGCCATCACTGCTATGCTATACTAGTTTGTCCCTAGGTCATCTCTAAATTCACCGAATCTGGACAGATTTAAAAAACATTAGAAATAAATCGCAATTTTCGCCAGACGTGTCCGAAAATAAATAATAATATTATATAAAATCGCTTTATTTTTCATTCACATAAAAAGTGTCCGGGTTTTCCGCGGACACTTTTTAAAAACCCGGACGGATAATAGCCCTATCCCAGGCTACGCCCCCTGGCAGTGAAATCGTAAAGAATAAAACACTGTATGGTCTTCCTTTTGCTCGAGATGCCACTGGGATCTGCCTATGATGGATGCCTTTATCAGGCGATAAATAAGTGACAAAGAAAATGTGACCATATTTGGCGATTGCATTTTCGGGAGTAAGTAGGTACAAATGACGCGGGTACCATTCAACGTTGAGAGTTTTAGAATTCGATAACATTGCGTATATTATATTATGTATGAATACCAAAAAATTGGGCAAGTGCGAGTCCGACTCGCGCATGAAGGGTTCCGTACCATAATCTATAACACGTTTGTTGTATGGGAGCCCCCTTAAATATTTATTTTATTTTATTTTTAGTATTTGTTGTTATTGCGGCAATAGTAATACATCATCTGTGAAAATTTCAACTGTCTAGCTATCACCGTTCTTGAGATACAGCCTGGTAACAGACGGACGGACGGACGGACAGCGATGTCTCAGTAATAGGGTCCCGTTTTTACCCTTTGGGCACGGAACCCTAAAATTAGTCACTTTAACAGATTTGTGTGAGGTTGTCCGATATTGAAGAAAATAACAGTGACATATTCATGTTTTATATTTGTCGGTTACTAAAGAAAAATTACATATATTTTGTAGAAAATAATTTGGGAATAAATGTATGTATGTATGTAAACGCTTTATTGTACACAACAACTGGTTATAAATACATTGATAACAAATGAAATATGTACAAAGGCGAACTTATCCCTATTAGGGATCTCTTCCAGTTAACCTTTGAGCAATTGAAGGAATGGGTATTCGAAGAAAATAGGCAAACTACACTGCGTACAACCAAGATATCTATATTATACTTAATAAAACTATAATAAGTACATAAACTAAGTAAGTAATAATACACATATATTTTTACTATTTATAAGATATATATTATATATACATATAATACATATAAATGCGTAAATAAATATAGTATTCAATGAATTCACACGTTATCGGACAGCCACAATTTCTTCAAGTTAATCTTAAGTGATGCAACAGATGGAGACTTCCTAAGGGACAAAGGCAACTCATTCCACAACTTCACTGCGCTTACCGTAAAAGACTTGCTATAGGTACGCGTCTTATTAGACGGTACAGCCAGAGTGAGATTGGCGCTAGACCGCAAGCGGTGACCACTGCCATCAGCCATACCTATACGAAAATCTTTCACTAAGGTAAGGAGGAGAAGTAGGTTTAAACAGGACATTAAAGAGCAAAGAAAGGACATGCACGTCTCTACGCCGACGAATCGGTAGCCAACCCAGCTGCGCTCGAAAGGAAGAGACGTGGTCATATTTTCGCAATCCAAATATATACCTGATACACACATTTTGTAGGCGTTCAAGCTTGTCAAGTAGTTCCTCCTTAAGATCCAGTAGAGCAATATCACCATAGTCTAGTAGAGGGAGCAAGAGAGATCTGGCAAGAGTGATCTTGGTGGAAATTGGCAGAAAGTTCTGCAGGCGCCTTAAAGAGTGGAGAGATGCAAAGAGCTTCTGGCTAACTTGCGCTATGTGCGGTGCCCCCGAAAGCGTCTGGTGATACCCAAATTTCTAACTGTAGAGGAAAGGGGGATAGGAATCCCACCAAAAAGAATATCAGGTACCACCATTTCAGATACTTTATTTACAAAGTGAGGACTACCAATAACAATTGCTTGCGACTTTTTTGCGTTTATGTTTAACCCGAAGTTATTTGCCCAGCTGTAAATAGACTCCCATAAAATATGGGAGGTTTATTTATGTATAAGGTAAGTTGGGGTAAGACGTTATCGCCGTTAGAAGACTGTCTGTCTTACTCCATTAGACAAGAATAAATCCTTCGTAGTTTACTATGAACTCGTACCGTTTCGGTAAAAATAAGACTAAAGAAAATAAAATAATAAGAAGTGTCATAGTTTCAGAACTAAACTATTGCTCGAAAGTCGATTTTCGTATAACGTCTTCCTGCTCACTCAGATATACAGAGATCGAGAGGGACGGCACTATACGATTGTCGAATTTCGAACTCGATAGAAACTAGTGGCTAGCCCAGTCACACTTCGATATGGAAAGTTTGCGAGAAAATCCATAGCGACCAGAACCTTATTAGGAACTTTAAGACAACCATTTGTTCCGAGTAAGCCACGGTGGATTCACAGCACCAAGTTTGTTAAAGTTTTTTAAACTCAGTATTCGTCGTATTCTTTAACGAATATAAAAACGGGTGCTCTGTCGTGTGTTTGTTACAGGATGTATGAGACAATTTTTAGTTTATTCGTTTTTTGGGTTCCGTACCCAAAGGATAAAAACGGGACCCTATTACTGAGACTTCGCTGTCCGTCCGTCTGTCACCAGGCTGTATCTCAAGAACGGTGATATTGCCGCTATAACAACAAATACCAAAAATAAAATAAAATAAATATTTAAGGGGGGCTTCCATACAACAAACTTGTTTTATGGTACGGAACCCTTCATGCGCGAGACGGACTCGCATTTGCCCATTTTTTTCTGTTACATACCCTGTGCCGTATTTATCCCTAGGGCCTCAAGGCCCGGGTCTAGGGGCCCAGCCAGAATAGGGCCCCTAGGTGGTAGGTGCTCCATAATAATTTAATTTGCTGAAAACCGTTTGGAGATAGGGAAGACGACCTAAATGCCAAGTATCTAAGTCTGGGCCTGTACATACCCTTAAACGACTGTTCTAAATATTTGATATTAAGTACTTATTTAGTCTCCTATACTATTATAAAAAATTTAAATTGTAGTTTTCTATGGAGCCGTTATTATAAGAAAAGTCCTAATAGCACGGCGCCAGCTGTACGGCGCGGCGCCATCTGATGATGAAATTTTCTTTACAATGCATGTGCTCGAAAAGAGCGTATTCTAGGCATTCAAACTGTGCGGAAAGTACTACTTTTCCGCACTAGTGCTTTTTACTTTTCAATTTTTTTTTAATTTCTAGCCGTATCTGACAGCCTGACGCAAAGAGGTTTTATTATTTACAAAAAGTTTGATAAATAAGTCAAATACCGATTATTATCACGTAGAAAAGTACAATAAAACCAATATTTCATTAATTAATTCATTTAACACGTCATAAATTACATTAAATATAAAATTTGATTAATAAACGAACTTTAAATCGTTATTCATTAAATAAATTTGGCTGAATGTACACGCGCTTGTGCCATTTTGACATAAGACGAATATTAAAAAAATACTTTTGCACATGCGCAGTAGTAGATATGTCGAGCGCGGTTTTCAAATAACTCCGCCATTTTTTATTGATGTCTAGTTTATTTTGAAGTTGTTTTGTGCAAATCTGCTGCAATAATGGCGAGATAAAGGGACGAATCATGAGTTTAAACCCGTAAAATGTTATTGAAGAAGTAAAAAATGTGAACGACGGCTTCTTGTTGGATAAATCAAATCAAAACACTTTTTTTCCAATGTAAACAGTCTTTGTGAGTATTAAAGTATTTTCTATTTTCTCGTACATGCATAGTAAAGTTTTGTACGGAACTCGTGTGTAAGATGATTTCTGACTCGTGTTTGTTTAATCACTCGCTCGTACCTCGCTCGTGACTAAAAATCACACTCTTCTGAAATCACTTACCTTCCACACTTGTATCGTAAATAACTATTGTCCTCTCATCTCGACGAAACGGCTGAACAGGTTCAAACCAATGTTGGTACAGGAACAGTTGGACATCTAATTATGGTAAAAACCTCCTAGTTACCTCATAAATAGTAGGTAATCTAATTCTAAAATTTAATTATCTCGAAAACTAGTTTCCTACGAGGAGCGGTCATTATTCCAGGCAATAACTTCACAGCGTAATGTAGGATTTGTACAGTCTTACCTTTTTTATTTTTCTTTTACTTGCAGACGTTTTAATAGAAAATAATGTGTAATTAGTTTCTGTTAGTATAGAGATTCTCATATAAACGTGTCTGTTCAAATAATATAGGCGCCATTCTAACTAACACTTCCCTAGTCTCAGGGCACAGATTCCTATTTATCCTCAAAACTTATATTCATATAAGCAAACTACGAAACCATCGGAAAAAATAAATCAAGACACGGTACCCTAAAGCTACGCTAACGTCCCACACACAATGGCTTCTTACAAAATGGTGCATCGGCTGTTTACCCACGCGTTCAAATTTAATTGCTCCACAGATCGGTAGAGTAATCCGGCATAATACCGGTATTATCCGGCAAAGCCGATATCACGATATCGGTAGCGGTACCGGTTTGAACTTCGGATGCATGAATCGATCGGGCTCGGTGCGCGGCGCCGATATAATCTTATCGTTCTCAAGTGCTCTTCGTTTTTACAAGCGTAGTTAGTTCTTAAGAGGCCTTATGTTAAACAATGGTTTTTTTTTATTTTATGACAAATATATAGATAATTTCAACCAACATTTTGAAGTGAATAATACTTTTCCCAGAGTTCTAAGTAGTAACATATATAATTAACTAGCTGTGCCCCGCGGCGCTACCCGCTCATCCCACGGGAACACTAAATCTATTCGGTATGAAAAATATCCTTTGTCCTTCCCCGGGACTGAAACTATCTATATACCAAATTTCATCTAAATCGGTTCAGCGGTTTAAGCGTGAAGAGGTAACAGACAGACAGACAGACACACTTTCGCATTTATCTGGGGGCACGGTAGTGCCCCCGCCAAGACGAAAAAAAAAGAGGCGGGGCACTACCTACCTTTTCTCGAACCGTTTCGTCTCATTTTCAAACCCTCATAGTTTCGTCCCAGTTAACACCAGAGCGCCCAAATTCACAGGTTAAGATGCAGTTAGGGAACATATGAAATGTACTAAATTTCATTGATCTAGCTTTTATACTTTAGGTTTTATTGGTACCTAAAATACGTCGATTTTGCCACTCACTCACTTATGTATCAAAACCTCTGGGGTACTTCCCGATGACCTAGAAAGCTGAAATTTGGTATGTAAGCTAGGTTTAGTATACAAACAATAGAATAATTCTGAAACTTGGAACTTTTACCCCCCAACCCCTTAAACTAGGGGATGGAAGTTTGTATGAGACTTCTGCAAATTTTGATACTAGAGGTCTGAAAATTGATATAGGGACTCCTTTATTATTTATAAATAATAAAGTACATATTCTAGGATTTTAAAAAAATCACCCCCCACCCTTTAAATAAGGGGATGAAAGTTTTTATGGGTTTTCCATAATGGGCGATAAAAGTAGTATATATCGGGCTAAACGTAAGTATTTCTTATACACAATTATTACTACTTCCATATCTACACTTCAACTTCGTATCTGGGGGCACGGTAGTGCCCCCGCCAAGACGAGCAAAAAAGAAGCGGGGCACTACCTACCTTTTCTCGAACCGTTTCGTCTCATTTTCAAACCCTCATAGCTTTGTCCCAGTTAACACAAGAGCGCCCAAATTCACAGGATAAGATGCAGTTAGGGAACATATGAAATGTACTTAATTTAATTGATCTAGCTTTTATACTTTAGGTTTAATTGGTACCTAAAATACGCCGATTTTGCCACTCACTCACTGACGTATCAAAAACCTCTGGGGTACTTCCCGATGACCTAGAAAGCTGAAATTTGGTATGTAAGCTAGGTTTAGTACACAAACAATAGAATAATTCTGAAACTTGGAACTTTTACCCCCCAACCCCTTAAACTAGGGGATGGAAGTTTGTATGAGACTTCTGCAAATTTTGATACTAGAGGTCTGAAAATTGATATAGAGACTCCTTGTTATAAATAATAAAATATATATTCTAGGATTTTTAGAAAATCACCCCCCACCCTTTAAATAAGGGGATGAAAGTTTGTATGGGTTTTCCATAATGGGGGCTAAACGTAAGTATTTCTTAAATACACAATTATTACTACTTACTTAGAACGCTACGGCACATAAAAATAAAAAAGTAAACCTAAAAATTAAAAACTACTTTACAAAAAGAAATGAGATCCCACCAAAAAAACATTTCATGTAAAATTAGCGGCCAAGACTCACATGCTCATAACGCTTTTGCTATTATTACTACTTACTTACAGACGCTATGGCCCAAATAAATGAAAAAGACTAGGGCACCTTACAAAAATAAATGAGATCCCACCAAAAACATTTCATGTAAAAATGGCGGCCAAGACTCATATGGTCTGGCTGTAAAAAAGTTATCAGATGCCTCGAAAAGCCAAGCCCCTAAGCCCTGAGTTTACTAATCCTACACCTTGGCTTCAAAGGTATGGCTTGGCCGTTTCATAAAGTAACGTAAATAAGTCCAACGGACCGTCTGGCCCATACGATATCAAGAAGTTAAGTTTATATCTCCATGATAATATATATAAACTTAATTCCTTACCATATAGGCCGGACAGTCCATTAGACTTGTTTACGTTACTTTATGAAACGGCCAAGCCATACCTTTGAAGCCAAGGTGTAGGATTAGTAAACTCAGGGCTTAGGGGCTTGGCTTTTCGAGGCATCTGATAACTTTTTTACAGCCAGACCATATGAGTCTTGGCCGCCATTTTTACATGAAATGTTTTTGGTGGGATAATATTAGTATGGATACTATAAAATGTATAGTAATTCATAATTTGTTATACAATTTTAGGTATAGTCTGTATAATACATGTCATGTTTCTTCCTACTAGTTATTTCATGCTTTCATTGCGTGCAGTCGAAAATAAGTGGAAAAAACAAATTTTCCGCGAGAATTTTGTAAATTTCGAGTAGTTTAGAATCAAAAATTATCGATGAAAAATTCAAACTGTAAGTTTCAAATATATACCAATAAATCCCAATAGCCCTGTTTTAGGTAAAATTATGAATATTATGTTAAGAAAAATGTTTGATCATAGAGAAAAAAAATCTAAAACAATCAGCATTTTCAAAGGAATAAGGCCTCTTAAGCTGATTTGTGAGTTTGTGTGATGTTCAAAATTTACCTAACACGAGGTATTCTAGCCATATAGTAGTAGATAATCTTGGCACGACTTCTCTTTTCGCACAATTCAGTGTTATCTGTCTTGCTCACACGGTATTAAAAGAAAAGTGACAGGTAGTATTTGTCGCGCGACCAAGAGCAGCGTGTCAAAGTTATGCTGGACGTGCTGACTAAAATTTAAGTAGGAAGAAACATGACATGTATTATACTACTATACCTAAAATTGTATAACAAATTATGAATTACTATACATTTTATAGTATTAATTATAATTGAAGATATATTATAAAAAAGAATTCATTGGTGGTGGTCACTGAATCGATATCTCTGCATTTATCTACTAATATCGATGACTATGTTGATTTGTGATCACACCAAAAAACTCAATGTACATAGAGCCTAGATACTGCTTTTACAATTGAATATGAAATCCAAATTGAGGACAGTTTGTTTGTGAATACTAATTTTATTGCACTCGAGGTTTGCGGTGTTTCGGCCGCGTTAAACTAAAATACCTACTTCATTCTTCGTGTTACTCAAACAAAGCCACAAAAGCTCACACACAAACCACGACATTTCACTCTCCATTGCCGCGTGAAAGACACGTGAAGTACGAAAGAACAAAAAACAGCAAATTTACATTTCACATTTATAATATGAGTAAGAATGATTCCGCGTATTACTCCAACAAAGCCACACAATTATTCCCCAGTGATTTCAACCGTTAACACCATAATTTATGGACGATATCAGCGCGATACACATCTGTTTATCTACGAGGTGAGTTACGGCCAAATTCATTCGGGTTCCGCAGACAGATCGTTACCATCTTAGCCAAAATTGACTCGCAGAGAGCCGGTTGTAATCCGGCACGGTCTCCGTCGGCCCCGCCGCCGACAGCACGGGCAGCCGATTGTAAAATGTCTTATATGCCAACTGTTGAAGCTCCTTCGTTGTCAACGCGTCTACAGCATTATGGTAGTCCGAAATATCTGGCCGCTGACATCTGTAAATAACCTCTCTCCCGAGATCCAGGCACGAGTTGAAACACCCCGATCGGTTTTTTAACAGCTCCATCTTCGTGACCGTTTTCGCTCGTGCCACATCGGTGTCGGTCATGTAAATGGACATGCTCATCAAGATGTCCTGCCAATTATGCAAAAAATCATCGCATACCAGTTTACCGCTAACGAAATACACCCCCCACAGACCTATGTCCCTGTAAGTCAGGTAGAAACTCTCAAAATGCTCACATAGTTCAGTATCAGCGCAACGGCGAGCCAGGTCCGGCCAGGCGCCTAAAATGGCATGCGTCTTGCACCAAGACCCGACTATGTTTTTAAGCAGTAACATAGAAAGATAGTCTTGGCTGAGGAATCCTGGCGCTTCAAATGCGCAGGCTATATGTGCAAAGTCTCTGGAATCGTCGCGGTAGATCACAGAAGAACCGGTGTACCGTGTGCCACCGTACTCGCGGTTACTGGTCGTGGCCGGCACGCAGGACAGCAGCTTGTCGACGTTTGCGGCGATGCAGCTGTTGGTTATGGGCCCAGACGATATAAAAAACAGTCGCCACGGTTGGTACTGTTCGCACATGTACCCCTGCGCATAGCTCTCATTGAATTTCTGATAATTCTTCGACGGGCCTACGACCTTCAGGCCCAGACTGCTGCCTTGGAAAGCGGATTGAACCAAGTTCTCGAAGACGATCCTTTTGTAATCCTGGTCTGTATCATCCAACTCTCTGCAGATGTTGTACCGCTCACACTCCACCTCTTGAGTGTTAAAGTTCAGCTGGTTCACGATGCCGCAAAGTATGCAAGTGGCCTCCTGAATGCAATTAGGCAAACAGACAACGGTAAATCTTTGTAACTCCTGGCAGGTATGCGCGGAGAAGCGAGACCCTGTCATCAGAGCAAAGTATTCGATCTGCGCTCGGCTCTGGTGTTTGTGACCTTTATAGGCGAGGTGCTCTATGAAGTGGTTGATGCCGTTGTTGGACTTGTCTTCGTACCGCGGCCCTGTTTCGATGAAGAGGGACAGGCAAACGAGCGGCAGGTTTTCGTTCTCTTCGGAGGCAATCTTGATGCCATTCTCGAGAAGCCTAATTTTGGTAGGGGGTTCTTGTAGCTTACTGCCCCTGGGATTGGGACACGACGAGCTAAAATGCTTGCACGGAGTAATTCGTAGTTTTAAGAGATTCTTGAGCATTGTCACTAAATTCACGTAGTTTTGGCACGAAAGAGTTGTTAATTACTTATTATAACAGGGATTATATTTTACACTTTGTGATATGACAACAGTTATGATTATGACAATGACATCTAAAAAAATGGCATAGACGATGCATAGACGTGATTATTTGTGTTTCAAGAACCCAAAGAGAATGAAACTAAAAGAGAAGATAGACAATATTTTCGCCTCTCACTCAAGAAAGAAATATTGAGAGGAAATGGGGTAAAGGAAGCCCGAAATTGTTTGTTCTAATGGTATTTAGATTACCTACATTTTAACTCTGCCACTGTTGAAAAATAAGGTCAATTGTCGTCATAGATTCTGAACAAACGAGACTTAAATAAGGAATCGACGCTTTCACTACCAAGTCTACTGACAGAATATTAACAGAGTAGTTTTATTATTATTCTTATTTTACACCTTTATGACTTCCATACCTCCGAGAGTAGAATATGTTCCATCGTCTATTGAAGCAATCCTGAATCCTTTTACATGGGACATGAGGGACGAAAAAATAACGTGTACCCTTTCAGGCGCCATTTGCAATTTAGATTAACAGCGTTGAGGCACTACACAGACAGACCGCTCTGCCGACCAATACGCGGGATACCTCCCGATATGAAGGGTACATGTCTGGTCTGTTTTTTGGACTAACAACAAAAAACTCGGTCGGTGGATTTGTAGCAAAGTTTGAAAATAGCTTTCATGATGTTGCGAGTCATTTGGCATCAAACTGACATTGTACAAAGATTCATTATTAATTATATGCCAATATTTTTTTCTTTGTGAACCTTACCTACCTTGCATTTAAACGTAGACCTAAAGCAATATTATAAACTAGAAGGTTTGAACTTCATCCGCGTGGAAGAACAGACATAACATAACGCTCTTTTTTGCTTCTGCGTAGTCGGGTAAAAAGTATCCTGTAGCCATTTGGGGATGCGCGGGTTAATATCGGTCACTATCCGTTTAGGTGTGATGAAAGGGCAAAGATCTTATTTTTACAATTTTATAATAGATATGTCAACCTTTAAATTACATGTACCTGTTTGTTATTTGTGAAAATATAAATGTCGTATAGGGAAATCAAGGAGTTGGCTATGGATATGGATAGATGGAGACAGCTTCATACTACGACAGCTACAACGACAAGGGTTTGACTCTGAAATTTATGATGATGTAAATGACATTCATTATCAACATGTATAAAATAATAAACATTGTTTTTTGGAAAACTTGTTTGCGGGAATGTAAGTATATCAGAATTAGGTTTACACTACGGTACCCAGTTTTCACAAATACTCAAATTCTGGAGTATCTTGGTGAGAGAAACATGTTTAACCTTAGGTCAGAGACTGGCCTGGATCGATGAGCTCGGGCAGGGGCCAAGGTCGCGGTCGGTGAGGACAATACCTACACAAACTGAATGTCTGGAAGACACAAGATACCGAAATATGCTCATTTCTATGTACCGGTTTGCTTAAATATAATGTAAATAAAGTTTATACGTCTATCTGTAATACGTGTTGTGAAATTGTAAGCAACCACATACAACAACATACAAATAAATATAAATATTTATTTTATATAATCATAGAAATCACTTATTTATGGATACCTTTTCTTCATCAGAAAATCGCGGATTATTTCCCCGTAGCATTCAAATATTTCATGAATTGTAGAAAGGTATCGCGAAAGCGAAGCGGTTCGGAGAAACTCCGTTCAGCCTCAGTGGAAATGCACCCCTGTCTCCTCGTTCTAGTCACAGTTAAAAAGTAACAAGACCTTTTTTCGACCATACTACAACAATAACAACCAAATAGAACATTGTCTAAGATTGTCTTTGCCCGATAAATCTGACAAGCTCAGAAGCCGTCAAACGCCAAATTTTACAACAACATGCAAAAGGCACTCCTGAGACCATGGAGCCCGGCTTTCATGGCCGTCCGTCATTACCTATACCCACGCAACTTCATTTCTTTTCTGAAATGTGAGCATCAGCCGCATCACACACAGCTAGATAACGGCCTCACAGTCTCCACGTTGAGGAGAGACTGCGCCAACGTCTCCATCGGCATCTACGCTGACGCCGGCGCCCGATATGAACAGCCCAACGAAAATGGCATCGCTCACTTCTTCGAACACGTCGTCTTCAAAGCCACCAGATCCTGCCCTAAAGACGATTTGCAGAAGAAAATTAATACGCTGGGCATCAAACTCCATGCTGACACGCACCGAGAATTGGTCGCGTACACCGGAGACTGCCTGGCGTCCGACATAAAAATGGTATTTTCTATTTTGGTCGACTGCATCTTCAACAATGCGCTCGACTGCGACATCATACGTGCCGAAAAATGCGTCGTTTACGAAGAAATCATGGAACAAGAATGCGATCCGAAGGCTATTATATTCGATTATCTTCATGCCACCGCCTTCCAAGGCACCGGTTTAGCCAATTCTATTATCGGTACTACTCGTAATCTGTACACCTTCGATCCGTCAATCATCAGACAGCATCTGTGTAAGATCTTCAATCCTTGCCGCGTGTGCGTCTGCGTTGTAGGCGATGTCGATCACCATACTATCATGAATATGGTCAAGGAGTGCCTGAACAGAACGACGCCAGCGCAATGCTTAGATTTAGTTTACAGATATACGGGCTCCGAAGTCCGCTACAGAAACGACGCTATGCCTAAAGCCCATGTCGCTTTCGGGTTAGAAGGCCCTGCATTTAACAACGTAGATAGTGTTTACATAGACTTAGCATGTTCTATTATAGGCGGATGGGATAAGTCGCAGCTCGGAGGTGAAGATCACGGCGTGGCGGTGGCTCGACGCGCTTCGGGCGGTGAATTCTGCGACGCGTACAAATCGTTTAATATAAAGTACAGAGATACGTCGCTCTGGGGCGCGCAGTTCGTGGCACAATCAACGCAGCACGAAGATATGTTGTTCACTCTACAAGATATAATTGTGGGGATGAGCTCTATGATCACTGAGGGAGAATTCGAGAGAGGTAAAGAGCAGTTAAAGAGTAAGCTGTTGTACGACACGGACTCTTGTGCCGGGGCAGCGCTGGATATCGCGACCCACGTGCTGTACAACTGCTGGCACGTGCCGACGCTGTACGACCGGCTCGACCTGATCGACAGGATCAAACTGGACGATTTCAAGAGCAAGATGTTCGAGTACACGTTCAACAAGTGCCCGGTCGTGGCCGCGATCGGCCCCACGGAGGGGCTGCCGGACTACAACAGAATAAGAGCTAGTATGTACTGGACTAGACTGTAATTTTTCTATCAATATAATTGTGTATACTTTTTGAATAATAATTGGTTTCATTCAATTTAAACGGATTATAATCCCTGAGGGCCTTTGCACAGCGGCGGTGCATGTAGACGTCTTTCTGGTGATATGACGACGACGAGTCAGACCACGAAAACTCTTCCAAGCAAATTAACCGTCAAACCATACAAACTGACTCCCTTTGTATGGTTTGACAGTTAATTTGCTTGGAAGAGTTAACGTGGTCTGACTCTATACCCCGGGGGTTTTGGTGCATGAATGATTTGAGTACTACTACTACTTTATGACTGAGTAGCATGCCATTGATCTTTAGTAACAATGAAACTGGATAAATCATGATGATAACTAATATGTATATATCATCATGTATTTTTAGACAGACTGAAAAATTGTACAAATAGTACTACGTGGATCTTAAAACCAGGGTGAGCTCCCAACAATCCTAACTATACCTACTTATGATTATGACACTACCGCTTTACATCCATAAGCCAAAATACAATACCACGTCGTCTCGTAACATTACCTACTGTTTAATATATACGGCTTACGAGACACGCATATTATATGTACCTACGTACATTAGTTAAGTCCATATCTACTGCGGACACTTCCTGTATGCACTCGGCATTGTTAATGATGGAAAATTAAGCTAATATCAATTTGGCAGCGACTCAAATGCATCTATAGAATTTGGTCCTGGCGCCGAACCAACTCTGATAACAATAGGCGTATCTTATCTCAGTCCGTATATTAAAAAAATTTGGGCAAGTGCGAGTCCGACTCCCGCATGAAGGGTTCCGTACCATAATCTATGGGAACTTAAAGATAACAATGGGAGCCCCCCTTAAATATTTATTTTATTTTATTTTTTGTACACACACATTTTTTTTGTCGGTATTCGAACCCAGGACTGCCAGCTTCGTAGACAGCTGCACTACCACGTTGCCAGCCGGGACTTTGTTTTCACGCCATCTCTTACTTTATACATGAATCTTCAAGCAAATGTAGTAAGTTGGCATGAAGTGATTCTCGTGAGCTGCCACTAGATGGCGCTGATATTAAGTTTTCGGTTCGGGGGTAGAGGGTTTAGTTATTAAAGCTTTATCTATCTGAATCTAAATCCAGTCTACGCTTACAGTCTAACCATGATGTAAAAATACGCGTTCTAACTTCGTCTTTGCCTATCTACCTATAGTAACAAACTAAATAGTGTTTCGAGTTTGGTTAATGACAAATCGCTAATGACGTTTAACCTTTTGAGCGCCACAGTCGGCTGTGGCCGTCAACAAAAAATCGTGCCCCTAACGCCACGTCGGCCACAGCCGTCCAAATTTCAATGATCAAAAACTTTGTAATTCTAACCGCTACAAGTATTTTTCAATCCCTGTTGATTTTGGTGCACATCTTTTTTTTTTTACTCTGGCGTCAGTGGCCCGGTAAATTGCTAGACCGCTTGGCGGTCAATAGGTTAATAATGCAAATATATGACGAATGCACATTATTGCCATATGAAAGCTGTTTGTAGCGTCACTATCCCTGGGCCGGAACTCAATTGAAAGAGTACAAAATCTATTGTCAGCAAACAGTACAATTAGCCTATTGACCGCCAAGCGGTCTAGCAATTTACCGTGCCACTGACGCCAGAGTAAAAAAAAAAAGATGTGCCCCAAAATCAACAGGGATTGAAAAATACTTGTAGCGGTTAGAATTACAAAGTTTTTTGATCATCGAAATTTGGACGGCTGTGGCCGACGTGGCGTCAGGGGCACGATTTTTTGTTGACGGCCACAGCCGACTGTGGCAGTCAAAAGGTTAGTGTAACACTTTCGCAGCGTTAATTAAGTTAACTTAATTATAATTAACCATACTTGATATCGGGTCATAAGGCCCCATACCACAGTAAAACTGTTGCGTTCTTCACCATCCTACCCCAGGCATGTTTAATGTTAATGTTAATGACAAACAAAAAAAATGTTAAAACTTGCATAGCTTAAATTCGCCAAGCATGATTCATGAATAAAAAAGGTGTAATATAAGAATAAAATAGACTTTCGCTAGTCGGCGCGCATTTACTTTTAACCTATTTCACACAAACTATTTGACCACTGCACTGCTTCACAAAACATATAATAATTAGGTCACATTTTTTCTCCTATCAAAATCGGTACTCACGATTTAGAGTGAAAATGATCAAACATTTCTGAGATAAAAAAAAAACATTAACTGCAACTTACTTATAATAGTTATAATATGGCCCAATCAGTTTATGAGATTACCAGACAAGTGAAAACTTAAAATATTCAAGAGTGAGACTTTGGAGAAGACCCAAAAGTAATCAATCCGTAGACCGCGACAAATTTTACACCAGCACGTCTAGCATAACTTTGACACGCGACTCATGTCGCGCGAGATAGCATCATCCGTCACTATCTCATAGTACTGTACAGATAGAGACAGGTAGTATGTCTCGCGCGAGACAGAGTCGCGTGTCAAAGTTATGCTAGCCGTGCTGTATTTATTATTCATGTCGAAGCCAAAAATAACGTTCCGTGACTTTACCATTGTACGGTGCCAGTGACCCGAGATGGACTAGTATGAACACGAGGGACATCGGTCGCCAAAAACGGTCAACATATGAGGCCACCAGCAATGTTATAAAATAAACAGAAATGCGGCTAAAAAAAGTCGGATAGAACGAACGAAGAAGCCTTTGCATAAAAAAGGGTAGCACAATATTATTCCATCAATTGAAAATCAAACAACTCGCTTACAAAATTATAATTTATTACGTAAATCTAACATATAAAAATATAAAAAAGGTTGAGTATACAGAGACTGAGAGCAGTATTCCAACTAGATACAAAACACAATATATACATAAAAATGACACCGCTTGAGTGGGATAGAGATTCATTGATATTTTAACCTAAAATCGAATGTAAACTTGTGGTCAGGTCAAACATGTATGTTGTAGATTTAACCTTTTCGACACGTTCGCTTGTGATCACGTGACATTTAAAGCTAACATAATTTGTATATTTTTTGTGCAATAAATAATTATTAAACGTTACAGGTTTCCGTAATTAAATAGACCACATGACCAAAGTATAAAAGTTGAACATTGTGATATATCACATATAAAATATTTTTTTGATGGGTTGACGGAGAAAAACAATGACAACGACGAAGAAATAAATTGTATCGTAAGTTTATGATGAACATCAAACAGAAATTACAGACATTTAAATAGTAATGTTTTGTAGATTCAAAAATAAACCAATTTGTTATTTAGGTAATTATAGCTTTACATATAGTTAAACGCATTGTTTTCTACGTGTTTCATAATTTAAACCTTTTTATTTGGGAGTAATGAGAATCGTCATATTTGGGAAATTAAAAACATTTACGCATTTCCAGAGCACGTAATATTGTTTTTCTTTTCGTACAGTTGAAAACGTGTCAACGGTATGCGTCAGATGATGGCGATTAAAATACTATTCGTACAACAAATAATTACAAAATATAAACTTCATCTTATTGAATATGATGAGATATTTCTTCTCGGTAAATTGTGGATTACACAGAGCTCAGACTCATTATAATACTAAATTATCATAAATAAACGATACAACGTTTTACAAGTTTCATGAGTTTCGATAAATGTGAAAATTATGTGAGAAACGGAACATGTAAATTATATTTTGTATTAAAAATATTCCAAAATACAAAATTAGTTAAAACCCTCTGAAGTTTATTTTTAAGGTTACACATATAGGTACGTATTATTTCTAATTATAAACCGCTGTGGTTCTTAAATATATATAAATAGACATTCATGATTACATATGCTAAATTGACACAGTTGTTCAGAATTAGACGGTAAAAGAACAAGTCTGGTTCAACCTTTTACAAGGTTAACAAAAGTATAATTGAAATCATAAATAATTATTGTAAAATTTCTAAACCGTCTGTATATCATATGAAATATATGTTGATTGAAACTTAGAACATATTGATAGGACATCATGAGATTTCCTGCGAGCCCCAAACAAAAAGTTTATATATTCATTTATTGTTTTTTCTTGCGTTTCATCGTAGCATCGGAGGAAAAAGAGAAAACAGTATTAAGCTAAGTAGTTAAACAATAGTATAAAGAGAGCATTCACAGTATTTTGAGTATCAAAGGGAAATGTGATGCCTCGTAAAAAGTGTTTGAACTAAAACTTGTTCTTGTTCACGTAATCGTTTAAAACGAGTATTCTTAACATTAGATTATCGTTCACAATAGACAATAGTCAAGTATAGATACGCAACTAAAGCAGAGTTGGCAGGACGCTATTGTGAATATTATTTATCCAAAAAAAGTGTACATGAAAAATTTGCTAATTGAGATTTATTTTTATCGTTTTTCTTACAGTAGAAAAGCTAATTACGACAAAATTCATTATTATGAGCGCTCAAACAAGTTTCCTTTGCCGTACACTATTTTGGGAAAAATAAAAACAATCATACTAAGGTTCGGCCAACGTTACACAACCATACATCGTAATCAAGAGTCAGTAAGCTAAAAAAACAACCAATTGTTTTTAATTAAAATATACTGCTCATAAAAATGCATATAAGAGCAAAGTAATTATTAAATTTAGTCCATTTAGTTTGTCAAGTGCTAGTGTATTACTAACATAGTGTTAAGTTTAATTTTGTTACTAATATTCTATGGATCAATTTGTTCTGAAATAAAAGCTCTTTTATTTATTTAAGTAATTTTTGATGCCGATTTTAAACTCCTTCATACAGCATGACCTTAAATAAGGTAAAATGATAATTTGAGAATTTAAATAACGTAGATTTAACTTACTATTGTGATCCTCCTTTTCACTTTTTTTAAAAGACAATCTTTGAAAATGAAAGTGTGAAAAAGTGTCCATCAATGTTTTTTGAGCAGTATGTCGTAACTTTACATAACTCAGAAGTGTTGAGTTTGTATTAAATGGAACACGCTTAATGAATTTTCGATTATGATGTATGTATTACTATGAATGTAAATGTAGAGAGCATAGAGCATCTTGTCAAAACGCAAAATAAAGTATTTACAAACGATCGAAATACCGTTTAATACAATTCGAAGGGTCGAACGATACAGAGATGTCGGCTACTACTCGTAGACATATGTATATTTAGAGAGCATTTGTGGGTGAACAATGATGTACGACATCGAATACATAGTACTACAGACAGCATTCACAAAATCTCGAATGAAACTTGATTACGTTTTAAATTCTGCGTTAATACGTCAGTGCATAGTAAATAAAAGTTATTCATTTTTTATGACTATATAATGTTTTACTTACATGATATTTAATGTGGACTTTATCCACAACTAATGCATTAACTTGCAAATGCAAAAAGCACCAAATGGTCTTCGCTATTCTGTTCGGTCTGATTTCATTTATTTTTATGTTATTTGATTTGATGCATACATACAATTTGCACTGACGTCGGAACAATATTTATTATTTTTGAAGCCAACTTTAGCCACTAGATTGCTTTTGGTAACTACGGCTACCTGTCACCGCCCTTATTTTATTATATAAATAGAGTCCAACTCAAAATTCGAAGCAATTGAGTGGTTAAGTGGTCCCTTGTTATGTTTTGTTCCATTTCTTACCGGGCTACTTTCCGTGCCTTAGATCACAACCGCTTCCTACTCGAACATTAAATGCTTAACACCCTGTTAGTTATTATTAAATAATTCGTACATTTAACCTTTTTCAACTGTTTAGCCACCAATATCTCCATTCGGCCGTTTGCGGTCGAAAAGACGCAAGGTTAAAATTAAATAACGGGTGCGAATAACGCTTTCTGTATACTCCTAAAAAGTTCAAAACCTACTTTTTTTAATCACAACATTCGAAACTGTATCACAACTTTAGTTAAATGTAAACCAGCCTTTCGTTACGTTGAGATTCGATCTCTTTACTGCACCGCAATACATGTTCAATACTGGCCAATGACATTCATAAATGTTCAAATTTCATTCGATTATTTAAATACTTAGAATATATACGAAGACTACAGATACACTTATATGTAGTATATAAATATATGGCGACTGTATGAACGGACAGAGAGCTAGAGCGCTCGTACACATAGCTGCAGTTATGCTAGACAAGACACAAATACTAGGTTCAATGGATAATAAATAATTATTTGCTTGTATTGAAACCTCCTTTGAATACATATAACTTATATTATTCTTAAAGTCGAGAAAGAAATTAAAAAAACGGATAAAAAATTATTCTCTCTATTTTTTCTTGTCCAGCATAAATGATAAGTCTAAGAAATACAAAATATACGGACGCAACTATGGCTTATATCTAACGTATCCTAAAATTGTCATGGAATAAATCTGATTATTTTAACTTAAATATTATTTCGTACTTGAGCACAAATTACTTAATTTATGGAATGTATAAAAAAAATACAACACGTGATTTAGACGAGAACGGCCCTGGGTCCCAAATATATATATAAAAAATCACTCTTCAGAGCCGTCTGTCCATTTGGCCACAAAACTGAGTATTACCCTTCATTTGCGTGCTTACACAGCCTTTTAACCTAATTTAGACTAATATGTTAACCTTTATTACACATAGTACTTTTTTGTTAAGCTATGTGAGTATTACAGTACTCGTGAGAATGTATTTATCACCTGTCCACTAACTTTCTCTTTATTTGATAGTGTAGTAGTTAAGTTTTATTAAGTAGTGTTAAATAGGTTAAAAAGCTCTGCAGTCGCCCTTTCTGATGACCGGAGGCTTGAGGCCACTATGATAACTCCACTAAAGGTACGAGCATTGGTATAAAAAAATTTGGTAAATATTAAACTTGTTACAACTATACAGCTAAAATGGAATGTCGGTTGACTTCTTAAGACATCTATAAATATCTAAACTAAATCAGGTTGATTATGCACACTTAACTAATAGTGAAACGAGAAAGTAAATCATCTACGTTGACAATGTCACCCAGACTCCTCCAAAGTCATGAGATCTCAACGTAGATGATCTACTTAAATTTTCACTACGACTAAAGCCGGCCCGATCAAGCCGGCTTAACGGAATTAATAAATCTTAAGTTTTTTTATTGTTAGTTTCAATAACCCCTTATGAATACGGTTAGAAATACCCAAACCTTTTATTGAATACGGACGTTTTTTTTTTAACTTATACGCTGTCCAAAATATACATAAGACAACCGAACTTTGCCTTAACCTACTGTGAGATAGATATGTGGACTTTAAATGATGAGCAACCTACATCGCGGACCGAGCATCACGTATGTCTATTCTACGTCTACACAAGACGTGAAGTACACATATTAAGGGATCCTGGAATTTACGAAACCATTTTCAGAAGTCTATCTAAAGTCATACTACGCTATAAGAACGTACTGCATCCCTTCTAGGTCTAGCTGTACGCCTCGCTACACGTAGACGACTGCCACGTTTGCGAACATCTCAGGTTAAACATCAATAATATCATACAAAATGCCGACAGGCAAGTCTTTTTATGGTGGAATTATTAACTTACGCTAAAAGTGTATCATTTACTATTATGCGTTTTGCTTTGAAACAATTAAACATTATATTGTCGTGTTACAATTTTATGTTGATAATTACATATTTTTAAAAAGCATTCCAAGGATTGATAATATTATACGGTTTTGAAAACCCCTTTTAATAGTGGAAAAAAAAATTATGACTATTAATATCTTAAAAGCGCAAAAAAATAAATGAAATGTTCCATTAAACTTTATCTGGGTGGCTAAATTTTTTTCTTGTATTTATTATTCTGTAGCGCGGACAATATATATATTTAAATAAACATGAGCACAATAGAAACCATTAAAGCCTAATGAGTTTCTATCCGAAATAAATTATTAATAACCAAAAAACTAGATAAATAAAGCGACAATATTCAATTGAGTTGCTACTAACACTAACGCCACGGTAAATGACACGAGGTTTAAAACATCGAGTGACACAATAGAAGGTCGATTGATAGCCAATACCTTAACCTTTTAACCGTTTCCCTATTAATCATAATCATAATATACGTATTATTCCATATTGATTAATCATGGTAATTAATATTCATAGATATATTACAATAAGGTTAAAAGGTTAAAATAAAACCAAACAAAACTTAACTCTCTTCTTGATTCGACTTCGTGATATTTTGATTATTTTTTTACTGTTAATAAAACATTAACGTTGTTTTGTATGTGATAAACAAGGCAGACGATCAAGCTTTAATTATGTCTTTTACTAACTATTGCTGTTCGGCATTACCCGCCCCTACTCTACTCACGTATCCTAACACTAGCGACCGTACGATGGGAATCTAATATTAAAGCTTCACTAGATTACATAATATATCTTAAGTTACAGATTATTTATCAATACTATATGCCAACGATTATTCAATATGAGAATAAAGAAAATCTCGATTAATTTCATTATAAACCTTGATATTCCCCACACTATATGTACAAGATTATGTTATGATACTTGGCTGCGACACTACCGTGCCCACTAACTCGGCAGACAGTAAAGTTGATATTAATTTTGTACTAATCCAAATAAAAATCAGCGAAATAATTGAGGTATTGACACTTAAGAAACCTAGCTCTTGTAAAAATATATAGAGAATGTGTACAACATATTATCATATTTCTAGTACGTATTAAAATGTATTGATTCGTTAAAAAAACAAAACCTAATAAAAAACTTAAAAACTAAGTAAAGCATATTTTTCATAAATGAATAATATACACAAACATATCGATATTTGTACTGTAAGGTTAATTGTATTTTAGTTCAATATTTTCATCGGGAACCAAGATTTTTGTACATCTCAACGAATGGCAACTTTAACCTAATCTAATCCAACCTAGCTGCCTAACGTAATGAAACAATTATACTTAAATAAAAACTGTTCAATTATTCCGTGACTCATTCTTAAAAACGCATTTAAATAATGCAGCACCATAATCAGTTTCTGTCATTCATTTAAACGCACCTAGAAATTATATCAATAATTTTCTTCACGACAAAAAATAACGAGTATACGTAGATTTTTTTTTATGAACTCGCCACGGCACCATTTCTACCTCAGCTGCAAATCTACCGAAACAAAATACGCTACTAATTCGATGTAAACAGGCGGGGTGTCCAACTTAACAATAATTTGTTCTACACTAAAATGAAGTAAAAACGAGAGTTGCAATCAGATATCCGAAACTTGAAGAGTATTAAGATTGCCAGAAACTGTGAAGAACACCTAAACTGATTCAGCACTTTTATATCCTAACAATAAAATGTACCGGATTTGTAGAATATATTGTCACAGCATCGATTGAATCATACATAATATCTTCTTCCTTTAGAGAGCTATATAATTAGACCTAAAAAAAAATATATCGAAATTATATTGGTAACAAATAATAAGTACTTCAAGAACACCCCGCGCTCTTTAAAAAAATATGAATAAATGTTGAATACCATACATTTATAGGTGCCGATATTAAATTTCGTATGTCGTACCGGTTTTTAGTCGACGGTAGAAGTACCGGTTAATTAACGGTAACAACAACGAAAAAGACACATTTGTCGTTTGATTTCGGCATAATTGGACTTTTTCATAGTTGCTTCAGTCTTTAGGTGGCGGAAACGTACGGACTTGGCTTAACACTACCTGTACGATTTTTGTTCTATTAGGCTGATTTGAACCAAATAGGCTAATTTTCTGGCGGGTCAAATAAGATTGGAATTTATAAAATAAATAAAAAGTTACTTCCTTTATATAATCAGGTTTCCTAATATAAAAAAAAATATATAAAAAGCCAACAAGACTAATTTTATCGATATATATTTATAAACATCTCATTTTCATTTTCAATTTATACTAATCTATAGTATTAAATTTTTCATGTATATTAAATAGATTTAATAGTCCATGTCAATCACTACGGTGTCGTTTGTGGACTCCAGAAAACTAGCCTATTTTAGTAAGGAAAGGGTAATTCGAAGATTAAGTTTATCTTAAACTAACAATAGCCCTTGTCCTTTGTAGGCCGAATCGAACCTTAAGCGATATTAGAGGGAAACGTCAAAACTATGACAAACACGAAAAAAATCTAAATATATAAACTAAAATTAAATGCTACTTCATGTACTTATTTTATAAAGCTGAGTATATAATGGCTACGGAATGTTTCGTTTCATAAATCAGATTTGTTTGGAATGTATATAATATATAAATTATTTAAATTTACCTCACTCGTTTAAGACATGGATGTGATTCATTTTTACAGGTCTCACTCATCAAGGGCATGAAAGTGCCTCGTCACATTATATATATTTTATCGTCGTACAGACCAGGAATAGAAGCTTTTCTGTATTGTCCATGTACCACCGGGAATAGCACAACTTTTGATTAATATCCAGAGACGTTGTTTATATGTACGATATAGAAAATTCCAAACCGAATGATTAAAGCTAAATTTTAAACTATTTATGAATCCAATTGCAAAAAAAAATATGAAAACGTCTAACGAAACTACAAAAAAATGGAACCTAACGTCAATATTCGAGTTTGAGGAAGTCAGTAAGTCATCTAAGTGTTGAATAGACAAAATAATTAAATGATAGATACAGTAGATACTGACTCCAAGACAGTCTGTCAAACATGCCGAACGATTTCATTTCATCACCTCAAAATTAAATAAAAAATAAGCTGTAATTGAACACGATATTTAAGACCAAGTTCAGTCAGTGACAAACAGTTGTTAAGGGTCGACTGCACGCAACGAAAGCATGAAATAGCTACATTACTTTCTACTCGTTGAACTTAGAGCCTTATCAAACTTGCGATTTGCGAGCGTATTTTGTATGAAGGCGATCGCGCAGCGTGTTCGCCGCGTCGCTTATTTGTATAGAAAATACGCTCGCAAATCGCAAGTGTGATAAGGCCCTCAGAGAATATTATAATTCACTTCTAAAAGTTGGTTGAAACTATCAATATATTTGTCATAATATGAAAAAAAAAACAATTTAAAAGGGATAAGGCCTCTTAATGCCAGTAAGGAGCGTAAACAAACGTTAATGTTTAACTGAACATTTAGTCTTACCTTTCTTACACTAACAAAGCTACTCCGGCTAAAATGGGATGAATTAGCTGCCATGTTAATAAGTTTATCAACGATACACAATTTACTAATAATGAAATGATCAGCAGGCATGACAGATGCGAAGGTACTACATTTTAGACTTTCAGTTTTCAGTCAGTCTAAAAAAGTCAGAGACAGCGAGAGAGAGTGTAATATAACCGGCGGTACAAGTAAATATGGCGGTATTCCGGTACAGAGGAAAAAGCGGTACAAAAATAACAAATAAATATTCAACGCGCGTTCTGATAAATTTGACATGAAATCTGATCTGTACTTCTCAAGGAATAATTATTGAGCAAAAGATTTGGGGATATGTTTAAACATAAACAGGGTGAGCATTGAGACTTAACACAAAAACATCTTCGAGAATGTTGCATGAAAAACTATCTGTCGCTAATATTTGGCCAAAATTGTACGGAAAACAGAAATCTGCAAATAAAGTCTAGAAAAATTCAACCCCAGTTAATTCTCACCATCTATTTTATAAAAAAAAATACTTTAATGACTTGCACTAAATTAAAATGTTGAGAACTTGAATGAAAAATCTCCGCACAAAGCAATATTTATCATTAGTTCATTGCGTCAACATGTAACTCAATATATATGCTTATATAACATCACTATATTTTAATAAAAAATAAATGCCTAAAGTAACATTAAATACTTAATATTATATAAACAAAAGTCGTTCAAAATATTAACTGCCATACTGAACCTAAAAACACGGTACTGAACATGATCCTACTAAAATGCCATATTGAACTTATTAAAATGCCATATTGAACCTATTAAAATGCCATATTGTACTTTTATTGAAATGCTAAATTATTGCATATACCTACTCCTTAAAATGCGATGAAATAATATTGCGTTACGTGTCAATGCCACCCTGTATCCCGCAAGTGTAGTCTAACCAGCGACCTCGAGAGGTGTTTGTCAAATATATTCCTATCGGATTTTTCCTATTGATCTTATTATATGTAAAGAGAATTCAAAATGTTGGACAGCTTATCTAGCCGTAGTCAGATCGACGAAATGGAAACATATCCGTTGTGCGACGTGTTATTGTATAGTCAAATTCGCATAACGGAACGTTTCATAGAAAAATATTAGAGTTATAGGCAAAATCTCAATGAATGCTCTTGCAAGCAGACACTCGATACAACAATTTTAAGTACTCACTAACACATACGTATACAACAGTGGCACGGCGTCACCAGTTCGACAAAGCTGAAATAGCTAGATTACTTCTTTAATAGAGTATACATAATTTTTTTTTTATCATAAAGGTGATACATAAAACATTTATTGCAAGTATAGTACCTATACATAATTGTTCGTAACGAAGCAACCTAATCAAAATCCAACGCCACGCCACTGAGAGATATATGTGCCAGTACAAACAAGAGGCATTATATAAATCTATTACCTATACCTTTATTATAGCGAGCCGGTGTCACATTTAAACGAAAGCTTAACCCTCAGATGCATACAGTATCACGGATAATACTACTGAAAAGATAATTTGAAATCATATGAACGTCTATTTGAGACTATGAATCTTAGTCACAGACTCAATCAACATTAATACAATTTCAAATTAGGTAATTTTCTCAAACATGCAATGAAGTGTCGTCATAACGTGCGCTATAACAGGCTTCAAAGTGTGACGTTTCGGGCGGAACAACCACCGTAACATTTTACGGTGTTACTTTAAAATGCAGGGGCTACTTTGGAAAAGTGTTTTTACGCCATCCTTATTTTTTTTGACCACCTGTGGCAATGAAATACGTACCTTTAAAAATGACCAAACCTGTTACTGAATTTTCTCAATCGAACTATTGAATATTTGCGTTCTAATAAGCATTTTAAATTTATCAAAGTAGCCCCAAATTTTCCTAACCTAACCTCATTTTACCGTAGAGACAACTGTAAAGGAATTTTATACAAAATCGAAGGCCTAGGGCGGGTAGTATTTTTATTTTAAACATAACGTCTGTGTTCATGAACAGGCTAAACAGCTTATATTTCTATTGAGTGGTGTATTTTTTATTTCATTGCATATGTTTGAGAAAAGCACTATACATGCCTTGAAAAGGGCTTGCCGGCTTCGTTCCCGGCGTCTAATAGTATGCACGATATGCAACTAAGGGTAAACCAAAGGTAGAAATGTAACCCCATAGCAGCGGCTCCAAGGCAGCTGGTCCAACCGTATGTCCTGTTTAACCTTTTGAGCGCCACAGTCGGCTGTGGCCGTCAACCAAAAAATCGTGCCCCTGACGCCACGTCGGCCACAGCCGTCCAAATTTCAACGATCAAAAACTTTATAATTCTAACCGCTACAAGTATTTTTTTGATTTGGGGGCATATCTTTTTTTTTACTCCGGCGTCAGTGGCACGGTAAATTGCTAGACCGCTTGGCGGTCAATAGGTTAAGCCTTGATGGTGAATACGCTGTGCACCCACCGGGTCTGCTGCGTGAACACGCGGAACAGGCGCTGCGGCGAGGACAGCTCGTCCCACGAGCATCATGCCGTCTCCGCGTCCGGGTCCGGGCGGACCGGCGCCTCGGCCGCCGGCGGGACTTGGAACCTGGAATCGCAACGGTGGAACGTTACATTCGATCCGACGAAGTAATGATTAAAAAAAAAAAAAAAAAAAAAAAAAAAAAAAGAGCTTATATAAAAAATAATTGAATATATGGCAATGTACAGTTTTTTTTAAGAGCAGCCAGCTTAGCACAACTATGGTTCGCGACTTATGTCGCGTGACATAGCATCACCCGTCACTCTCTGACAGTGCTGTACGGAAAGTGATAGATAGTATATCTCGCGCGAGAAAGAGTCGCGTGTCTAAGTTATGCTAGACGTACAGTAAATAAATAAGATAAAGATGAGATAAAGGATAGAAAATCATTTTATCTTATATTTATTTTATTTATTCCATTCGAATCGCAACGGTGAAACGTTAGATTCGATTCGAGTAAGGAATTGAATCATACTTCAAAGCTTATATTTAAATTGGAATATGTGGCAATGCGCAGAATTTCTTAAGGAGCAGTAAATAAATATTAGGAAACAGTCTTAAAAAGATTTATCCCGATTCTCGATCTAAAATTAAATAAGCAAGGCTTGTACTATCGCTACTGGGCGATGAAAAACCTAGTACGTAGTCAACATCTGTAACACAGGAACAAATATTCAAATTTTCCCACCCAAATATTTGCCCTTGTCGGGATTCGAACCCAGAACCGCCATATTCGTAGGCGACTGCGTTACTGCGGAATTCACAATGTCGTCAATGATTTAAAAAAAATCGAACCAAAATTTTAACAAGTTTTAAATTAAGATTTAATCCGAGGCACAAATTCGCATTTAAAATCTTGGATTCGCACTTGAATGTTAAACTATATTAAGCAAATCGGTCATTTTTCAATTCGCAGTTAGCAGGCGAAACTACAATATCCATTAAACTTCTCTATTTAATTTAGTTTCTATCTTAAAAACGCAATAATAGTAGTAAAATTAATATAACTAACAATAAGTCAAGGCGATACCCAGCACATAATTTCAAAACTTTGATATTTTACTCGATTACAAACCCCCCAAAGATCAACATTGACAGGTGTAATCAACCGTTAATAACGAACAGTCTAACAAATAATTATAAAACTGATCCTAATGCCGATATTATGTGTATGGTAGCGACAACGCCTGGACCCCAGCATTCCTACTTACAATCCAATCCCTGAAACTTACCTATAAATAGGTATGCCAAATTTCAAGTTTAGAACCACACGTTTTCCTAAACATCAGGCCTTTAAAATGTGAATCTGATTAACTAAATATGTAAAATAAGACCTCGTTTAAATAAACTAAATCAAATAAAAACTGTCGCACAATAAATAAATAAAAAAATCGCCATTGCATGCAAACTTGAATTCGCAATAAGCCAAGCAGGATTCAAATTCAAACATTTATTTATAAAATAATATTTATACGCATTATTAACAGTAGAAATGTACAGTCGCCATCAGACATATCGTAGCATGTAAGGTATTCATAAATATCTGAACACGACTCTGGGCGTTACAGTACATGTTCACATATTTATGAACGCCTTATATGCTGCGATATATCTGATGGTGACTGTACTGTCAAACAGGATTCACGTCAATGATTTGATCACGCCACCAATAAACGATTAAGTGAACACACGAAATAGAACGAATCTAAAGTTCATCCGTCGGATCGAAAACTCCTAAAATCTAAACCTAAAGAAAATGCCCTCAAAAATGCCCTAATTATTATATCTACTAAAATGCGATGTTGAACATACTGGAATGTCATAAGTTTCAACTATCTAATATCGTGTCATGTAGAACCTATTAAAATGCCAAATTGAACATACTAAAATGCCATATCCAACCTTGACAGAAATAATACTGTGCAAAATGTATGTAAAGCTATGACATTCAAATAGCATTGCAGCATAAAATCACATGTCAAATATATTAAAATCATTCGCGACAACAATATATAAGAACTAAAAACAAATATTTAGTTTTTCTAACACTATGAAGGCGCCAAACTTAATAGTTATTTTACGTCACCCTAAGCAGTAAGGGGGATTTACTGCCCGCTACTCAGGGAGAAAATCTCGCTTCCTAGCCAACGCAGGACGTAAAACTTTAAACAAACCGCGGACGGTAAGACGTAAGCCGCAAATCACATATGGTTTCACAAACACCTGCGATCTGGTCATTCAAGAATTCACCGCCGTCACACAGTACAGTAGGTAATGCACTATAAAACTAGTGACAGACAGAAAATTATATTTTCATCACACTTGCTCGTAAACAAGGGTTTACACGCTAGCAAAGCGGGCGGTAATTCGTGAATTACGCCCTAGGGCGGTAAGTATTTTTTGTTACACTTTAAGGGTTTACATGCCAGAAAACCGGGCGGTAAATCGTATATTACACCCTCGGGCGGTAAGTAATTTTGGTATTTACTACTACTACTTTTGTTTTATTTCCTCCAAAGTGTGATGAAAAACGTCATACGTCTAACGTGACTCTGGTGGTAAAGGAATTCCAAACTCGTGTCAAGCCCTCGCCTTCGTTTTTCCTCGTTTACCACCCTTGTTACGTAATGTATTATTACTAGCCGCAGTGATTAGCTCTTAGAGTTGGGTTTAAGATGAAAGGGGACGGATGGGACAGATAGGAGAAATACACCTAGACGATAATGAAACGTGCGGGAAAAGTGGGCAAAGACACAAAGGATTAAAGTGGTAGTAAATATAAAATATGACTTACGCGTCTTGCTCCTTAAAGTCCACCGCGCCGCCGTAAGCGCCTTCCACGCGCCAAGACTTGTCATCCACGTTCGGCACACTGGAACAATAAATAATAAATAAATAAATAAATATCGGACAACCTCACACAAATCGATCTAGTCCCAAATTAAGCTCAAGAAGGCTTGTGTTACGGACACTAGACGACTATAAACATACTTATATAGATAAATACATAGTTAAATACAAATAACATCCATGGCCCAGGCACAAATATTCGAGTTCATCACACATATATTTGCCCTTGCCGGGATTCGAACCCAGGACTCTCGGCTCAGCAGGCAGATGCTTAACCACTGTGCCAACCGCGTTGTCAATGTATTAAGCTCAAGAAGGCTAGTGTTATGGGTACTAGACGAACATATACGTACTTATATAGATAAATATATACTTAAATACATAGAAAGCCATGACCCCAGCACAAATATTCGAGTTCATCACACAAATATTTGCCCCGGCCGGGATTCGAACCCGGGACCACTAGCTCAGTAGGCAGGTACACTAAAGCTGCTCCAATTGCGAGGAAAATATCGTTAAGAATCAATGATATGGCGTCCATTAAAGCCGATTTCTACTGTATTGTCCACACCAGTGTTCTGCAAACTTTATGCGTTCAAGGTACAGTCGAAGACATTAAAACACGTCCGTTTTTCACACGAGATTCAGTTTCCTTTACTATGACATACTTGTACAATGTACATCTAAGAGCTTGAGAAATTTAGCAGGTACTTATACCGTAAATGAAAAATATGGTTTGCAGCTCTGTATTATATAACTTTAATTTTAAGCGACAAACTTATTATTACGCCGCACACAAACTAATTACCACGGAATATGCTATCAAAGCCAATAAACAGCCAGAGCATCGAATCTTTCAAACAGTTGCTTAATTTCTACATGCCTTAGGGCGGCATCACAGCGCCATCTACCGTTAAGATTATGTTTTTTATATTCGACTACCATCGTCTCGAATTATGTTGAGAAATCTATGGTAACAATGTGCTACAAACCAATAAAAATTTATATATTATTGGTGTTATCAGGATTTTAACCCAAATAAGAATGGGCTTATAACTGTACCAGGGTGGATCAACTTTATCTTGTTGTTATTCTGTCCCGTCACCCAGGAGACAATGGTGTTTAAACTACTTAGAAAAGTACCTAGTAATTTATAAGATATTCTAAATAAGAATGGGCTTATAACTGTTTCAAATACAACATTTTTGTTGTATATTGCCGCCGAAAATCGTAGTTTTAAAGAGTAACGCAGGCGACATCACCATGGCAACAAGTAACTGAAAAAAGTTGATTCACCCACCAATTACAATGTTTTTGGTAAATACCACCCTCGAAAATTATAATTTAAAATAGTGACGAGCAACAGAAAAAAGTTTATTGACCCGTGTAAATCAAATAACTTGAAGTCAGTGTTTTATACTCACGAGTCTTGATCCCTGTAGTCCATCCCGGCACTAAAAGGGCCGTTGGTGCGCCAAGACTTGTCGTCGACGTTCGGCACGCTGCAACAACGCACGTACCGTGTACAGCATATGCCGATCAAAGAGCAAGTTGGGGTAAGACCATCATCGGGGTAAAACTGCCACAGTACAATAACTAACTGTTGGTGTTACCCCAATAACCTATTTTTTTTTTATATAAACTTGGATTTCTAATTCAAGACCAAAAAAACTACGACAGATACGTCACTGTCAAAATTGACAACATTCAAATGACATTTGAGTTTGTTTCTTGGCTTGCACGAAATAAGCACGAAATGCTCAAGTGTTACAAGTACAATACCAGATTTTGTACCAAAAATCTCCGATGTTTAAGTTTTTATTATCTCCTCTCGTAATTATGTTATAATAAATATATCTAGTTATTTTGTTAAAACATAGAGTTAAAGTTACCAATAAATAAATTATCTTAGCGTGTTTAAAAAAGAAAAAAATATTTTTATCAAAAAGAAGAACCGACTTCAGTAAAACTAAAAAGCCAACAATTACCCGTTCAAGTACAGATTACATTTGACTCACCCTTCGAAGTCGATCCCAAACCACTCATTCTTATATTTATATATTATAGTTTACGCGTGGTTTGGCACCGACTTCGAAGGGTGAGTCAAATGTAATCTGTACTTGAACGGGTTATTGTTGGCTTTTTAGTTTTACTGAAGTCGGTTCTTCTTTTTGATATTTTTTTTTTTGCTTTTTAGTGATTCGTATGTGTGTTCATCATCAGTTTCCTTACACCAAATCCTATTTACTGAATGTAAATTCTTGACTTTATCAATAAATTACCGAAAGCGCCGTACATGTCCCTATAACATTTGAAGAGTTCCCTCGATTTCTCCAAGATTCCATCATCAGATCCCGACTTAGTGCCAACGGGACCAACTCGGAGTTATACCCTTTCGATAAAATAAAAAAATTGAAAATCGGTTCACGGTACTCGGAAATATCGAGTAACATACATACAAAAAAAAAATAAAAAAAAAATTAGTTCGAATTGAGAACCTCCTCCTTTTTTGAAGTCGGTTAAAAAGGAATTTACTATTGTAAAAATATTTTGTTGTAGTGGCAACCTTGTGGTAGTTTTTTGGTCTTGAATTAGAAATCGTAGTAAAGTACCCACACCACGATTTTTATATTAAACAATTGATACGAAGATCAAAGCTCAAAGAAAAATTTAACTGCGTAACTTAGTGGAATAAACCGGGAATCGAACCCGGTACATCTGGATTACCAGTCCAGAGTGTTAACCTTTCTACCACGCTAGCGCCCAGGTACCTTTCGAATTTTTCCTTATGCTTTGTGTGTCGATTTATGTATCGTTTTATTTGAAATTATGTTAGCCAAACCCCACCTTACCTTATTATATTTAATAAATTATCAATAGAATGGATCACAAAGGACTGTTAACTATTTAAATAGTGAGATGGTAATTAGCAATCATGCGCAAAATAAGTACAAAATAAACTAGACTAGAACTAAAGTAAACAACGCTACGATACAATACTATAACAAAGAACAGACGGCATGGCAAATGTCGCACGACCACGGATTTTTGTATTTTCTACCAACCAACTTGAGACACTTGCTACGCGCCGTCCTGCGATAGTGTGCCGCTGGAGCGGAGCGGAGCGTAGACCAGCGGAATCGACCAATCACAAAAGTGAAGTAAAGCGGAGCTGAGATTTCAACTCAGGTGATTGGTTTATTCCGCACGCTCCGCCTCACTCCAATGGAGGCGCACCCTTATGGGATTGATATATCGCTGGCTCAATATTACAGGGTTCTATGTTTCACTTTTGAAAAGTTCAAATTTGAACATTGTCATAATGACATGAAGTAATAGTACATTACGTAACAAGGGTGGTAAACGAGGAATTACAAACGAGCGTCTATTAGAAGCCCGAAGCCGAAGGCTTTAATGACACGAGTTTGGAATTCCTTTACCACCAGAGTTACGTACGACGTTTTTCATGACACTTTGGAGGAAATAAAACAAAAGTTGTAGTAGTCAATACCAAAATTACTTACCGCCCTAGGGCGTAATATACGATTTACCGCCCGGTTTTCTAGCATGTAAACCCTCAAAGTGTGATAAAAATTAGTTACCGCCCTAGGGCGTGATTCACGACTTACCGCCCGCTTTCTAGCATGTACCTTGTTTACGAGCAAGTGTAATGAAATTTCTTTAACTGCTCTGAAAATGTAACATAGAACCCTTTAATATTGGGCCTGCGATATTACTTACTACTCACTGGTCCGGTTCCTGTCTGGGAAACCATCTTTTTCGGGTGGTGAACGATATTTCGGTCAAGTCCTGTTCGGGTCGTGACAAACCGTACGCGTCTACTCACTGATTCTGATCGGGCTGGGCTGCCAGTTGCGCGAGGTACGCCGCCTGTTTCCGGTGGTGGTACATGTGGACCCGCAGGCAGCTCGGGTTGCGCATGCGCTTGTTGCAGATCTCGCACTGGAGCGTGCCCTCGCGCGTGTCGTGCTTGTCCCGGATGTGAACCTTCAGGTTGTAGCGGTTCGCGAAGAACCGGTGGCAGTTCGGACATTTGACGCCTTTCGTTTTACAGTTCCAACCTTGTGCGCGGAGGGAAAATTTAAATAATATACAAAAATAATGAAAGCGAACAAGTTACAATACAAATGAAATTTTATAAATTATAATATAACCCTAAATACTTATTACAAATTATAAAATTCGAAATTTTTCAGTTTTCTATGGAGAATGGTGATTATTTCAGGAAAATCTTAAAAGGATTTATCGCTATCTGTATTGTTATAGTGAGTTGGTTTATCCTTCAGTGAGTGAGTGAGTGAGTTACTGACATGAATGAAAAGATATACTTCATTTGAATCACTCTCGCGAACGACACACCTCTAGTCATCTGTTAATATTTCTTTGTCAGCTTATCACGCCGAAACTGCTGGATGGATTTTTACCAATTGTGGTACAGTCGAGTTCATTTACATCTACACACTTACGAGAACAAAAATATCTGAACACGACTTTACGCTCCTGACAATAGGATCGTGTTCAGATATTTTTGTTCTCTTAAGTGTGTAGATGTAAATGAACTCGACTGTACAGGGACAGCTGGAGATCCAAAGATAGTTTATAGAATACTTTTCACCCGTCTACGGTCAATAAATAAATCTTACGCGATCGGAGTTCACGCACCTTCTCTATTCTATAGAATATAGACATGTATGTAAGTCTGAACAGTACTCACCGGCTTCTTTTGCAGACTCGGGCATTGCCAACACGCTGTGATACAGGTCATTGTCGAAATCTATTAGGGGTTCGCTGGATACGAAAAAAAAAACAAAATTAAAAAAAACGTGCCATAAGAAGCTTGTGCATCTATAAAAAAACTTATTGATTGTACTACAGCTACAAATACAGTGAGTATAATTCAAAAGCCCTGCTACATCTAGTCTTTAGCGTTTAGGTCTAGTTTTTAGCGATAGATGAATGATACAGCTTTCTTTGCTTTGTCGAGGCAAGCGCGCCAGCGGGACAGGCCCGGTACATATGTTATTATGTTATTATACTAAGGCCATCTTACGCCACGACTTCGGCCTTAGCGGCGAGCGGCAGCGGTGCGCGGTACGTGAGTCTCGCTCACTCGTATGACCGTCGCGCTCGGATCACTCGCTCGAAAGTCGTGGCATATCTGTCACTCCTGCCAACTAACTATAGCTGGTGGTTGTAAGTAAATGCCCTAAATCTTCACTGTACCTTGGTGTGGTCTTAAATGGGCTATAGAGTACTATCTCTTCCATATTAGCATAAATCTTTTGATAGCTATATACGGACGGATTACTATTTCTTTTTCCATACAATGACCTCAACTCTAGTGTCTCCTCTACCAGTGAGTCAGAATTCGTGTGAGAGTAAAATCCCACGGTCCACTACACTGACCTTTTATCTTATGTCATAGGGGGCAAACGAGCAAACGGATAGCCTGACGGAAAGCGATTACCGTCGCCCATAGACACCTACAACACCAGCCCGTCTAGCGCAACTATGCTTCGCGACACTTGTCGCGCGATATAGTATCACCCGTCACTCTCTCACAGTACTGTACAGAAAGAGATAGATAGTATTTCTCGCGCGAGAAAGTCGCGTGTCACAGTTCGGTTTGGACCAAAAAAAAATTTGAAATTAAGGCGTAGTTAGCCATACAGAACGAGGAAATAAAAGCGATTGGAATAAGTTCCGTTGTGCGACCAAAATTAACGATACAATAAGCAACCTTAAAATAGAACCTTAAGGTACGTTATTGGAAGGTTAACTGTCGTCGCACAACGGAGACTTTGACACAAATATTAATTGAGTGAGTTAAGGTGGTAAACTTTTTGGTCTTCACCCAGTTGTGCTAGAGGTACAGTCGCCATCAGACATATCGTAGCATGTAAGGTATTCATAAATATCTGAACACGACTCTTATTGACTGGTCGTTACGGTACATATTCACATATTTATGAACGCCTTATATGCTGCGATATATTTTAAGGCGACTGTACAGAGGAGTCACAAGTGCGTTGCCGAACTTAGGTCTCGGCGGGAAAAGAAATCTTAGAACGCGACGTTCCGCTTGGACCGCCGCGGTCTGACTGCCCGCTGTGTGCGTTGTCGTATAGTCTCGGTACATTCTAAAGAACGCAGAACTCTGAACTGAAAACTCCCGACCGCTGTCTGTCCGCGCGAGCTCTAAAGGCCGGTTCACACGTATTAAGTTGTCAAGTAGTTAACTAAATTTTAACTTAATTTTAAGCGACTTAAAGTGTGTAAACAATTAATTTAGTTATAAGTTACAAGTTAAAATTTAGCGTGCAAGTAAACAAGTAGATTAAAAATTTGTCTATTTTTCGGTTAAGTGGGTGGGTGTGAATTGTAACTTGACACGTTTGGACAGGCACAATTTAGTTAAATATTACTAAGGTGTATAAGTTTGGCGGAGCAGTAACATGTGAAGTTCGTATTTCGTAAGCGTATGAAGAACTTTTTTGAAATAAAAAGGTCGAAGTAGTCGGAAGACACTACAGTAAAGTTTATTGAAGAATACATAAAGCGCGATTGTCTGTGGAATATAAGAAGCCTTAATTATAGGAATAAGCAAGCAAAACAACAAGGGATTGCCGATATAGTGTCGACCACGGCGATACCTAATTTTGGTATTAAGGAAGCTGAATCAAAGATCAAAAGTGGCCGATCAACATCTCAGTCTAACTAAAGAGCTTAAGTAATTCGAACATGTAAACGCTTGCTTAAAATTAAGTCGCTTAAAATTGACTTAAAATTTAGTTAACTACTTGACAACTTAATACGTGTGAACCGCCCTTAAAACCTTACCTTTTAAGTGGGCTGCTCGGTGTCTCCTCCTTGAGCGGCAGCTCGGCGGGCGTCTCGGTGGCGATGGTGTCGTCCCCGCCCGGCACCCACTCGGGCTCCCCGCTCGGAGGCTCCACCTTCGGACACTTCTCCACCGGTGGCGGGGATTCGCTGCGCTGGAAACAAAATGGGACGATAAGCGAAAGCATCTAACTACATATTATCTTCTTCTTCCTAATTAATTAAATCAGGCGTTACTTTGCGGAAATCCATATTAATGAAAATAATAATATTGCTTTGCTATTCCGCGATATAATATCGTGCCAGTTAAATTTGTGCTAACCCGTTATACTTATTTGCGTATTTTTCTATGCATATATGCATTTAATGGTCCCACCCTCCCACCACGATAAGAAAAATAAATACGCAAATAAATATAACAAACCACCATCACCACCAGAATAACAGAACTTACTCGACACGTGTTTCGCCCCTCTACGAGGCATCATCAGGAGATGTTGACGGTCTGGATTCGGTTGTCGGACTCCAGACCGTCAACATCTCCTGATGATGCCTCGTAAACTGGCACGATATTATATCGCGGAATAGCAAAGCAATATTATTATTATCTTCTTCTTCCTTCTAGACCTGCTCCCATTTACTAGGGACCGGCCTTCCTTGTTCTCAACTTCCATTTAGCACGGTCTTGTGCTGCGTCTTTGTTCAGACGAGCTTCTTTTAGGTCTTTATCGACCGTCGTCCACCAGGTGGCAGGTGGTCTCCAACGTGAACGTTACGCTGCTGGCAGATCTAGGGCAAACTTTGTCATCTGGACGTCTTTGAATATGACCATACGATCTAACTACATATTATGAGACTGTTAAAACGAAAACTCTGTACAGTGAAGATATTTTCCAATTAATAAGTGGAATGGATGAGTGAGAAAGAGAAAGACCGAGGAGAGCTTACATGGACCAAATAAAGGAGGCGAACGTCGTGTCGTACCACGCTGTCAAGGAAAAGTCGCAAGAACGAGATGCGGGGAAACTACTCCACCGACAAGAGCGTAGCTCTTAAATTAAGGCTACTGGCAGTAACCATATCCGAAGCGAGCTCTTAACCATATGTACGGAAACCAGTATACGTTAGATTTTCAAATAGAGGTGACACCGCTCTGGTAAGTCCAAACGATCGTTTTTGGGTAGCTACGGCTCCATAGATAGTACCGATGATCTTTAGAATTTGGACGGTATTAAGGTCCGTTGCAGAAGAGAATCAGAGGGATTATTATTTGAGGTCGGCCCCCCTCGTTTCCAGGCGCCAAGATACTCTATCTGGGGTTGTAAACAGAAAAATACTTTCATTACAACGTTCCCCCTTGTATCAGCCGCCGGGAAGAAGGGCTTGCCGGGTGAGTACGTATAGACATCGGATAGTAATAAGAAGCCGGCAATCCCTTTTCACGGCTAAGGCATGTATAGTGCTTTTCTCAAACATATGCAATGAAATAAAAAATGCACTACTTTAAAAAAATCCAAATTATAGCAACTGTTTGGCAAGTTCAAGAACACTTGACGCCGTGGTTAAAAAAAATACTACCCGGCCTAGGCCTTCAATTTTGTAAGAAATTCCTTTACAGTTCTCTCGAGTTGTTCCGCCCGAAACGTGATACTTCGACGCCTGTTACAACGCACGTTATGACGGCACTTCATTGCATGTTTGAGAAAACGCTTTAGTCGCGACGCGACCATATCTCCCTTTGTATCGAGTTGAAAACAAATATAGAAAGTCAACACCTCTCGAAACGGCAGGTGAAATACAGCTCACTCATACAGAAAGTCCGAAACTAGCGAATTCAGTCGACAAGGTAACTAAAGCCAATTAGAGCCAGCCGAGCCGAAACAAGCTTCGCACGAGCGTGGACGAGGGCGTAGACGAGTAGTAGGTACTCCTCGTTAACACACGCCAGAGTTAATTAAAAACTACAATCCCACTTCCGAAAATCCGCCGGCAGATGGAAATTCGCAGTATTCCATGAGGATACAACACAATATTGGGTGCAAGCGGCCCTGGAAGTATTTCAAAGGGATTTACGCCGTATTTGGATCACGTTACAGTGTATATACTCATGCGCCGCACCGACACGGCCATCCTGACAATTATTTTTAAACTGCTCAAATAAAACTCAGCCAAAAATTTCTTTACCGTACTATTACAGTCTCAAGTCTAGAAGATCGGAAGCAGACGTTGATGGCATTGCAGATGGGTTTAAGCAAAAATAGCCCGCCGCAAGACCGATCTTTGTGAAGAACTTAGAGAAAGGCCTTTGTCCAGGAGTGGAAACGTATCGGCTGATATGATTAAGTAGTATGTGGGTACACACCACAAACCATTACTATATCAAACCATCGATACAAGGATCAAAGCTCAAGGAGAAATTGAAATGAGTAAACTAACTATTACGATCATTGTTAAAAATATACGCTAAAAACAATCACCGTTCTATTACTATTTCAAAATACATAATGTATAATGAAATTGCCTAACACCTCCATCAAAGTGGTGGCCCCAATCGCCTGAAGCGCGAATCAATTGATTGAATGCGCTTTACACGGAATTTGGGGATACTCCTACCCGACCGTCGCAAATAATTTTGAATATCGAAAAAGCCAGACACCCAACCTACACATAAGAGCCTAGGTAACCTGTCGCCCTGCAACAGGGCTCCTCAGAGACCCCCAGATCCATCCTACATACCCACGTGATTCACTGTTAATAATAAACCTTGTAATGGTGCGCTTTCGGTCCCAGGGGAATAACTGGACTATACGCCCTTTTCAATTGTCAGACCACGTCAAAGGGACTCAGACAGGCGCGGTCACGGTCGTTTTGCGATGTGCCCTGCACAACGGTAATTCTGGTTTGTTTTTGATGTTTACCAATGCGAGTTATCACTGTTTAATACTAAAGCAGCGCCGAAAGCCTAAATTGAGCTGGTTACTGAATTACATTGTAAATTATAGACTCGATTGCAGTATCTGTCAGGTTTGAAATTGATTTCGTCTGGGATTAATATTACGAACGCTCGCCGCTCTATTGTTCATTATAATAAATAAGACTTATGCCGATTTGAAAAGCAAATCCTGCTTGAAAGGATCGGTCAAACGCAAATCGGATTAACCTATTGACCGCCAAGCGGTCTAGCAATTTACCGTGCCACTGACGCCAGAGTAAAAAAAAAAAGATGTGCCCCAAAATCAACAGGGATTGAAAAATACTTGTAGCGGTTAGAATTACAAAGTTTTTGATCATTGAAATTTGGACGGCTGTGGCCGACGTGGCGTCAGGGGCACGATTTTTTGTTGACGGCCACAGCCGACTGTGGCGGTCAAAAGGTTAATAAGGATAACTGCTACATTCAATTCAATAACCAGATACAATTATAACCGTGGATATTAAGCCCCTAGTTGATATTATATCAGCGGGCCTAGCATATCTTGACGCGATTTCGCTTGTCGCGCGACTTAGCGTCACTTGTCTTACTCGCACAATATTGACAGGAAAGTGGCAGAGTATCTGTCGCGCGACAAAGAGTCGCGTGTCACAGTTATGCCAGACGCGCTGTTCGAAATATCGCCGATGTCTACTTCATAACAAGATTTTTCTTAAGGGGCTTCTAAAAGGGGAGATGTTTTGCTGCAATTTGTGGCCGGCCATTATTTGGATCTTGCTCTAGCGTAGGGTGCCAGAGAGGGACGGCCACAGTTGTCGGCCACAAATTGCAGTAAAATATGGCCCGTTTAGAAGCCCCATTAGATTATAGAGTATAGAATTATAAAGTCAAGAAAAAATTACGACGGATCACGTTGGGGTAGGGTTCTTACAAGTATTTTTCTAAAAATAAAATATGCCACATACATGAGTAGATACTTTTTCTCGGTTTCGTTCAAAATTAATATTCACTTGATAAATATTTCAAAATAGCGAGTGTATTTTACTTAATTCTGGCGAACAAAGTCCGACAACAAAAAATGGAATCACATTCCCCAGATATAAATGTACTTCGCTTTCGCTTCACAAAGACGCGGCCTAATTGGTTCATTTTCGCTCGCTTCGGTGGACAAACAGCCTTAAATGTTCAGTGAATAGTTTCCCCTGAATGCTCCTCAGCATTCGGTTCGATTCCAATAGGTACTCGTCACTCAGTTCAGCTCAATCGGTTGAAGATATCTGCTTCTAAATTGAGTTGCAGGATTCCACCCTAACAAACATAGTTACATACATACGTTGCAGGTTAAATATAAGCTTGTAAAAATATACCGCATGACGGTCAAACATAGAACGTAGGTACGCCTTTTTTGAAGTTGGTTAATAAGGCCATCATGGGAGTTAGAGTCTAATGTCAAGTGTGTTAAACGCGTAAACTCTTGCTTATGATTAAGTTAGTTCATTTTAATTTAAGACCTAGTTAACCTCTTGTCAACCTAATACTCAACCTGCCCGTCTAACTCGACTATCCTTTGCGAATTGTGTCGCACGACATAGCGCTACCCATCACTCTCTCACATTACGGTACAGAAAGAGACGGGTAACTATCTCGCGCGAGACATAGCCATTTCCTCACTCAGTGCAACTGATTCTAATGGTTAACAAAAACACATCCCTCGCTCTCGCTACGCATCCTTGCACTGGTGGAAACACAGCCATAAGCGACTGTGTCGTTTCCGTAAAAGAAAAATCTATTTGCATAAATAATTCCGCGCCTAGACTCAGTCGCATGTTTGAAGTGCAATTCACAAGTTCTCCGGATAGGATATTGAAAATTCTTTAATATCCGTTACTCGGAGGAATCTCGAGTAGCTAGACTTCTCGCACCGGAATGAAGCAGCTACACGCATCATGTCGACATTCATGCTTGAGTGTGCCGGGGTTATATCGAGTTATTGCCGTCTCAAGTTGCCTGTCACTTAATTGAGGGGTTTTAACAAGATACAAAAGACAGTTTTCTCCAAGTTTGGTTGTTAGAAGATCGCTAAAACCGTCTGGATTCTCACAAACTCAATTGTAATTACTGCTTTGTCATAATTTATTGTATTGAGCACTAGAAGTTGCCCGCAACTTTGTACGCGGTATCTTTATTATACCGCAGTCGGGTAAAAGTGAAAAGTATTCTATAACCATCGTTGTATGTCCAGCTATCCTTGTACCAAAATTGGTTAAAATTCGTTTAGCCGTTTCGGCGTGATGACAGGACAAAGGAAATTAATGCCCAACAGATAGCGCTTGACTGGCATCCGGGAAAAGACGATCCTGCATCACGCTATTAAGTATCGCTGTAATCAGCTGAAACCATGATCCCTCCCCATATAGAAATCAGATTTTCAATACAAATCCACGATTTTATAATATAGATGTGGGCTGTACAAAAATTACTAATATTCAGAAGAATGAAGTGTATTTGCAATACCCAAGAGGCAGCCAGATGGTTGATATGAAGATACGTTATCCCATCAAACACAAAACAAGCATAAATCTGAAAAAATTACAAGTTAGTAAACAATTGGAAATCAACTGGAAACCAAGTTCTTTTAAAGCTCCTTCATCACATCACAGCTCCTATTAAAATGATTAGTTATGTTATTTGCGACTCAATAGAGCGACTAGTTACCAGTACGTCTAGCAAAACAGTTTTTTTTTTTTTAGTTTAATCTGCGGGCCTTGTCCTTGATACCCTTTGCGAGGTTGGGAGCTGACACGCCTCGTCCTTTGGGACAAAGCGCCAAGATAGCAAAACTGTGACACGCGACTCTAACATGTCAACCACACACAACAACAAACACACACACAGCTACAAACACTGCCTATCACTTTCCTTTCAATACCGTGCGAGCAAGAGAGATCATCCCGAGCAGCGTGACAAGAGAACTCGCGGCAAGACATGCTATAACCAACGCCTCTAGCATAACTGTCATACGCGACTATTTCTCGCGCAAGATAATTACCCGTCTCTTTCTATGTAGTACTGTGAGAGAGTGACGGGTAGCGCTATGTCGCGCGACAGCAGTTGCTAAGCATAGTTGTGCCAGACAGACTGATAGTAAAGGAGAATGAGCAGTGATATATATCCCCTTAAAGCCGGTCGAAGGAACTTTTACACTTAGTACTACATGTACACCTCCTAAGATCATTATCGAGTTACGGGTGAACTTCAAGTAGTTGCTCCGACTGAACAGTTACAGGCAATGCGCCGCCAGGCGTGAACCTAACGAGCCGGAATGTCGTCGACGATCCGCGCTCGAGTGTGGGATGCCACTTTATTTATGTCTATCGTATGGGTCCCGTTTATCGACATACGGTAGCGGCAAATCATCTATAGTATCTATGTATTTTGTGGGTCGATTGCAAAAAAAATTTACATAGTTAAGGGCTTTAATTAAAACAAAATTAATTGATTCCTTTGTGTGACGAAAGTTACCCATACATTTTGTAACTTTCGTGACATAGAGGAGGCGATTGTATTTTATGTTAACTAAGCTTTTAACTATGTAAAAATTTTTTGCAATCGACCCTTGTGTGAAAAATGCCACACTTTTACAGTCGCAAGAGGTTTTAGATTCTGACTTTTAGCAAATGTAACGTCTATTTTTCAATCGAAATAGTTTTATAGAACAACGTCTACGACATTATGAGTCGTACCGTATGAAATTGTCAGGAACGGCCCGACATATTTCGAACTCGTATGGAGCTCTTCATCACGCAGTCAGCTGATTTGCTGACTGCGTGATGGTTGTACAGTTAGCTGCTCTTGATGTAGAGCTCTATACGAGTTCGAAACATGTCGGGACGTTCTGGTTCTAGAATCCTTACTGATCCAATTACATATTCCACCCTGTCTGGCAGCTAGACGGAAAGTGTAACTAGTTGTTAAACTGTCGAGCCGGGATAACGACGATTCTTGGAGCCCTTTAAAGAGGACAAATCACTGATCATTTTCCCATACTATATTTACGTTAAGTTTGCACGGAGATCCGGCTACGGCTACGGGTACACGAAACACGGACACGACCGCGAGCCCTAATTGAGAGGTACATTGGGCCTCAAGAGGTTCGAAAATGAAGGTTTATTATAGTGATCAAGTCGGTAAGATTTTAGTGCCTGTCCTAACTGAAAGCCTGTATCGCGGTTAGATATAGTGTCTAGACTCTAGTTAAGCTATGGCGCCTATTTATTCTTGGAAGCCATTGATTTGGTTCAGTCATGTGTGAGATGTCAGTGATCAGCCATGGACACCCCCGCCGGGTTGGGTGGTAAATACCGCCGTTGTACAGTCGCCATAATATATATCGCAGCATATAAGGCATTCATAAATATCTGAACATGTACTGTAACGCCCAGTCAATAAGAGTCGTGTTCAGATATGTATGAACGCCTTATATGCTGCGATATATATGATGGCGACTGGATGTAGGCATACCGGACTTGAGAGCTACATTTTTTTTTTTTTGTACAATCCACTATTGTTTAGTATTTTGATATTTGAAGTATTTTCTAATCTCAGAATCTGCTCTTGCGATCTAATTAAGAGAAAAAAAGTATCCCATAATGCCCATAATGGTCTGAATATATTTTTTGTTTTACCATTCCGTTACCGCTATAGTACCTAGGTTATATGGAAATGGTAACGTAATGGTTTATGGAACTACTGGGACACTTTTTTTATCCAAATTAGATCAAAAGAGCTCGTGATTCTGAGTAGAAAAGAAAATACCTAAAAATAGCCAAAACCAAAAAAGAAAGTGGTGTAAAAAAAAGGCCCCTTTTAATGTTTTCAACCGTATTTCCGCCATTTTGAAAACAGTGCAACCCGTCGAGAACAGCCCGACATATGCACATCTGAACATGTAAAATATTTACCCCCAAGCTGCTTTCAATTTCCAGTAATTGCAAGAGTAAGAACTGGAAAAACACATCTAATATTTATTAAATCAACATACACAATTTTTCGGTATGCACTTGTCCCCAAAAGTGCCGCTTTTGACGTTCACAAGTTTTGTGGGGTAAACTACAGTACACAAATTGTATACAGTGGTTAATTAAATATGAAAGGTGTTTCCTAGCTCCTACACTCCGGCAATCATACTAATCGTGTTTATGTGTATGTTTGTTACTTTTTCACGATCAAACGGCTGGACTTATTTTGATAAATTTTGGTATGAAGGTAGCTGACACCCTGGATTAACACATAGGCTACTTTTAACCCTGAACATCTTAGTATTCCTGTGGGATGAGCGGATACCACCGGGCGGCACAGCTACACTCCGGATTTTAATTAGGCGAACTAACTTGACAGTTCATTGCACACGAATGTTGCCACAGTTTCGCTAGTGTTGTTAATATCGATAATTATGTTAAGAAGAAGGTTGATAACGTGAGCATGGACTCATTGTCTATGCTATACTTCTTTTTATATCTCTGCTATTTGTTTCCTAGCAACTGTTGTTTTTATAATCTTTACACTAATATATATTGTCGTGAACGAATCACACGCTTTTCCTTGCTAATTTAAAGAATTAAAAAAACCAGTTCCTACCAGAGGTTTAGTTAAACAGCATTAAAAAAAAGTAGACATTACGTATTTCATAAATTTTGAATTATTGTGTTTGAAATCTAACTAATAATTTTATTACACGAATCAATAATAAAAAAAACGGTTGCTATTAAAATACTTACATCGAACGAACTTTATTTTAGGACATCGCTAAGAACGCTGTCCGCCTTTTTGTTTTCTTGACAGTTCCATAGTACTATCGAATACCTGAAAACTGTACATTTTTAAACGAATATAAACCGTATTACAACATAATTAAGTGTCTATGGATGTATTTTGACGACGCGTTTGGCTCGGTTGGTAGACACCTGCCTACTGAGTCGGCGGTCCCGGGTTCGAATCCCGGCCGGGGCAAATATTTGTGCAAAATATTTGTTCTTGGGTCATGGATGTTTATCTATATATGTATTTATATATTATGTATATCGTCGTCTAGTACCCATAGTACAAGCTTTGCTTAGTTTGGGACTAGGTCGATTTGTGTATGATTGTCCCTTAATATTTATTTATTTATTTATTTATTTATTGTTGAGGTTATATCGACATATTTGTATCGACATAAACCAATCACTATTTTTTTTTTCTATTCCTGACAACACTTTGAGCTGTCAAGTTAGTTCGCCTAATTAAAATCCGGAGTGTAGTTACTAATAAAACGGACTAAATACCAATTTTCTAATAAAAGAGGTTATTGTATTCATGTTTTTTGGATGACTGTACTATGGGACATTGTAAACTGTTTTCCCGACTTTAACTCAAAAAGAAATGGCAAGACACAAATCGCATATAATATAACATGTCGCTTTGCTTTGTAACCGGACACTTGTTGAGGCGCCGAAGGGGGAGGGGAGGGGGTGAAAGGAGGTGAAGCGTGCACATCCTACCCTTTCAACTCCCTCAGCGCATACGATCTAACTATGAGCTAAATACGAGCAAAGAGCTAACTGGATGCTTTTCACGTCGTTCTGAACCAAAACGGCTTATACCCACATAACCCCCACGGCCCGTACGACGATATAAGCCAGGCGAGGTAACAGGATACTTATTTAAAGAACATTCAGCCGGAAATGCAAAAAGTGAGCTGGAACTTCGATATAAATCTCTTTTAGCAATAAATGCAGTGCCTAGAGTAATAAAATTACAATGTTTATTTTATACAAAGGTTGTCTCGGACTCGGAGATATCTTTTTAGCAATACGAATAAGCTGGGTTGGTTCTGACCAAGCGACGACTGAACCTGCGATATGGAACATTCACTAATACCACCTTAGGTATGTAATGTACCTACTATTAAAGGAACAAAACCTTATTTTTACGACACCACCTACATGTTCTCACAAATAAATAGACACCTCAACCATTAAAAATTGGGCAAGTGCGAGTCCGACTCGCGCATGAAGGGTTCCGTACCATAATCTATAGCAAGTTTGTTGTATGGGAGCCCCCCTTAAATATTTATTTTATTTTATTTTTAGTATTTATTGTTATAGCGGCAATAGAAATACATCATCTGTGAAAATGTCAACTGTCTAGCTATCACCGTTCTTGAGATACAGCCTGGTGACAGACGGGCGGACGGACGGACGGACGGAAAGCGAAGTCTCAGTAATAGGGTCCCGTTTTTACCCTTTGAGTACGGAACCCTAAAAACATAATTAAATGCGTTAGCACCGAAGATTTGACGGACATCTTAAGAGGCCTTATTCCTTTTAAAAATTGATTTTTTCATATTATGACAAATATATTGATAATTTCAACCAACTTTTTGAAGTAAATAATACATTTCCCCGAGTTCTAGATAGGGGTTCCGCGTGAAAATTGTCAATTTCGAGTAGTTTTTGAAACAAAAATTATCAATGAAAAATTCAAACTGTAGGTTTCAAATATATACCAATACATCTCAATAGCCCTGTTCTAGGTAGCAGGGTTCGAAAGGATAATTATCAACGATAATTATCGTGATAATAACAGGTGGATAATTATCAATTGATAATAACAAAAAATTGCGCCCGTGAAATAGAACTATATTCTAAGTATCCAAACGTGTATTTCCGCACTTGTTGCGTCTGTCCGAACGTTTCGAAAAAAAACGTCTAAAAAGCTAAGAAACAGACTGGGCAATGAAAAGGCTGCAAAGCTGGTATTCTTGTTTAAATATTACAACCAAGAAGACAAAACCAAGAAGCAAGATCTTAGTTGGCTTTTAGAAGAACAAAGAAGTTCTACTGAAGCTATAGCAGCAACAATGGAAATAGAATTATCATCGGATGAAGATATTCCTTTGGCTTCTTTGGTCAAGTAATTTATTTTCAAATCTGTCAAATCTGACGAACACCGATTTTCACTGAATCTACCTTTAATTAATGACATTAATGTTGATTTGTATTGTATTAAAATTAAACATATTTTTTTTTTGTTTGAAAACAATAAACCATCGGTATTTCTTATGAAACAATTTAACAAATGATCTTTTAATACTGGGGATAATTATCCGATAATTATCACGGCTCGTTATTATCTTGATAATTTCGAACTCTGCTAGGTAGTATAACATCAATAATATGTTAAGAAACACGTTTGATCATGGATAAAGATGTCTAAACAATCAGCATTTAAAAAGGAATAAGGCCTCTTAAGAAAAGCTTGATACAACTTCAACATTTCAAGAATTCAACATTCTGAGATGAGCCAGAAGGACGTAGATATTATGTCGTACGTAGTTACGCGATAAAAACTTGATTTTTTATTTCTATGCAATAATTCTCACTCTTTTGCAAGTAAGTAACTTCGCTCATGGAGGATTTTAAAACGAGAGAGATTATATTTTGTTTGACACTGCGCTTCATGCTTAAATCATTTAAATTAGACAACATCAGCGACTTTTACCTACTATTAATATAAAAAATTGCTAAAATTGCATCCGCGTGCTCAGACAAATCACCGAAAAAATTTAAAGATAAAAAACCCTTCAAACCCTTCTAACTGAAAAAGTAAGATAAAAAATATGTACAATTATTTTTCCATTGATATTGCAAATTATAAATATCTTTGAGCACGATTTTAGTAAAACAGACACCTTTTTCCAGTATCGCTTTGCGATCAATCGCTGTGCAGTCGCCATCGGATATATCGTAGCTGGCGAAGTTGGCAAATGTTTCTGAGCATCGTTAATTTTATATTGAAGCGTCTACTTTATCATTAATAGCTCAACGCACAGTTGACAATTATTTCTTCACACACCAAGAATAAAAAACATCTGCATGCACAAAACGCAAAATTTGTTTGAGCAGTAAAGATAACCGAAAATATCTGAACAGTTAAGAAAATTATGCCATAAGTCACTGCCATAAAATTCAAACTAAAATATATAATTAAATAAAGCGATTGAACGCTTCATGAAAATAATACCACAAGTGTCATTGTAAATGTCTGTTTCATATTTTTTTCATTCTTGATTCTGTTTAAATAAAAGTAATACATGGATTTATATTGTTATACTCCTTGGTAAATACCAAAATAATATAAGTAATAGGTAAATACCAAAGAGTATTAACATGATAATATTTATTTTCATAAAATAACTAATGTCGTTGACGTCAACTAGATTATCAATCACCGTCAAATAACTTTTAACTACATAAAATCAGATTGTGGTTTAAAGTTTAAACTCTGTAATGGTTTAAAGTATTTTTTTAATTGTTCAGATATTTCTGGTATTTTATGCACGCAGATATTTTTTATTCATGATATGTGAAGAAGTAATTGAAAACCATGTATGCCGATATTAATGGCAAGGTAGACGTTCAAATATTTATGACAATAAGTCATCTACAGAATTTATTGAAATTTAACGCGCTTAATAATATTTGACCACCCGCCCGCTACGATATATCTGATAGCGAGAGCGAGTGTACCACAAACAACACACCATTTCCAGCAAAAGAAAAACTCAGTAACTACACAAAATAATTTTCACCAAAACACAAATAAAAAAAACTTACCCTCAACGTCAAGTAGTGGACTGGACATGAAACCGGCGGCAGCCCCATGTTAAAAAAAAACTCGGAAATCAAACCGAAAAACTATTCCAAACTCAAAATCGATGCGTTAAACAAAAGAGCGACAAACAAATTCGAAATTCAAATGTGCCGGCACTGGAAATAATAATATACAGCCGAGCGAGTTAGTCGGACGCCGGGAGCCAAATGGTCTGGCATGCCCGATGCCCGGGCGCTCGCCCCCAGATGCATTGATTGCAAAATATGTATAGTGCATGGCAGCGGAGGGCGGCACAGAAGTGAGGGGTTGTTTAAGACCTAACTTGTGTGGTACCTAAATATTTTTTTGAAGAGAAAGAAAAAACATACATACAAAAGGGGAACACGCTGTAAGTTGGCACTTTGTGTGACTTCATCCAAATTATAAATCATAGTAGGTGTTTTTTTTTCAGTCACTACAACCAGAAGACCACAATAAAATTTTATCTACGAAATTCCATGTTAGCTACCACTAAAGAGGCCCTATTCCTTATAAACAAAATCTTTCATGTTATGACAAATATATTGATAATTTCAATCAACTTTTTTTAAGTGAATTTTCCTTGAGTTTTAAATAAAACAGTTTTATGCGCGAATTTTGTATTTTTTTTGTTTCGAAAACTATTCAAACTGTAGGTTTCAAATATATACAATACGTTACTACTTAGATGCGATTTGTTCGTACATAATATATACGAATAAGTAGTAACGTTGATAATATGTTAAGAAACATGTTTGATCATAGAGAAATTAAAACAATCAGCATTTATGAACGGATGAGGGGCCTTAAAAAGCCGATGTTTTTCAAACGGCTCATCCTATCTCATTCATACGATAACATTATCAAGAACCTTACAAAAACATTTAATCATAATCGGATCTTTCATTTACGAGCTATGATGTGATGTCACAGGCAGACTACAAGAAACACCTTTATTTTTTAATGACACCCGCTCTCCGTGGATGTAATTAAATTTGCCAAAAGCCTACCTTCTGTGCGTCTTTCCCGTGCATGTGCAACCCTAGACACCGCGATTCTACGAACGCAAATCGAATATAAATCTACCCTCCCACTCACCCTTCGGTCTACCTCTATATGTGGGAAGGAGATCCTTTTCGATATCCGTTTACCAAAGAAACGCACACATAAGCGGATTATTAAAGCACTGATATCCGATCCTGGTGTACGTAGACTGACAAAAAGGCTATAATTAGTACTGCCTAATACAGCGCATATGATCTTCTGGAAGTGAGTAGGTAAGGGACGTAGAGTTTAAAGCACGTATGTTTGGTGTCTATTCAATGTTTATACGGCTATTTGGATAGGGTTTAACGCAAGGGTACAGCGATGGCGGCTGTGACGGTTGGCATGGTGACGGATTGGGACGAAGGGGGAAAGCCCAACGATAATTTAATGTCTGTTTTTGATTCACTCTTTCATGAAAATGGAATCAGGTGACCGGCGTCAGACGTCCAATCATAATAGGTAATTCAATTTATTATCTGTATAACATAATGAACTTTATGTCCATTTAGCCCAGACGTTCTGCGTGAGAAGCAAGTTCTCGATTTTAAATTGATAAGCGAGGACTGAGCGTCTGTATTTCTGGTCGCTTTTTCTATTGTTTCAAAAGTCCAACATCATTTTTAACAGATTAGTAACTTGCGGACTTTTACATATTTTTTAAAGCGTGTAAAGTAATCAGTTTCAAACGGAAAGTAAGCTTACTGTATACATCGCTGTTTGAATTCAAAGTCTGTTCATTTAACTCCATCGATAGTTCGAAATTGAAGATCACCTGAGTTGAAATCCGTATCTCAGCTCTGCTTCAGTTTTGTGATTGTCTCCGCTCCACTCCCCATCAGTGGAGACGCACCCTAACAGCTGCACAAGTTGCACAACGTCTGCAAGACAGCTGTACCTACGGTTATAACGCCGTTCCATAGCGGTTACAACAGTATTTGATGCGAAAACCAATCCAGAAAACACCTCCAAACCTGTCCGCCAAACTGAACTTTCGCGTTCCAAGATTTTTTAGCTACTTTACTATTCACCTACTCCAGTAGCATTTTTGAACGAATAAGGAGCCTTAAAGCGTTCTAAAACCTCTCATTTTTCTCTCGCGACCGTGCTCCTCGCCGGTAAGGATTTGGACCATCATTGCTCACCTTCACCTCCCGCCCAGTTAAAAGAATGCACTCCTTCAACTCTTACACCTAACATACCTTTCCACCTTTCAACAGTTCTCGACTTGTTCTTAAGTTCTACATCATCACTTACGTTCTTAAGTTCTACATCCTCCTAACATCATATCATCTCTTCCCCGTTCCGGTGTTCTTTGCCACTAAAGAGTTGACTCGTCATCAATTACATCATCAGCTTCCGCTGCAAAGTTAACATCAGGATCTAACCTTCGCTGATCCCAGCCTATACCGGCTGGTCTCCCTGCTGGTCTCCCTGCTGGTCTCCCTGCTGGTCTCCCTGCTGGTCTCCCTACTGGTCTCCCTGCTGGTTCTTACCTCCCGTCCTCCGGTGAGTCCCTTGACCTGCAGCAGCTCGGCGGTATGCAGGAACCCGCTGAGCTCCTGCTGTCTGACGTGGACCTCTCCGCGGTACATGAACTGGAGGAGCTGCTTCAGTTCCTGGTGGGCCACGTCCTTGAGGATCACGATGGGGTGCTCGCACGGGTTCATCTGGGGACAAGTTGAGGAGTTAGAGAACAATAGATGGCTGGCGCGTTTGAAACGCTCGTTCGCGCAAGCCGCAAGGAAGAGAAGTCATAATACGCATTTTTGTATTGTGAAAGTACCCTATAATTTTTTAGGGATACCCAGTTGTCTTTGTGCCAATAGTAGTTTAAATCCATCATGTTAGCGTAAAGCAATCTCAAAGAAAGACGCGCACAAATAGTCAAGTGCGGAAAACATTTATTTCGATTCAGTAAGCTATGATGCGAGCTAAAACACAAATACACATGTTAAAGTTACAATATAAATATAACACCGGTCGTTTTTCGTTGGAGTAAGAACAAAAAAGATGCAATAAGAATATTTGACGAATACGGCGAAGTGGGGTGACCATGAACGGGCGAATCTCGCAAAACGTCTCACAATACAAAAAAATCACAAAAACTACATTTTCACAAAGAACATTAGGCAGTTTTGCAAATACAGCGATGGCCTAAAATCAGGCTGCGTCTTTGTAAAGCCCAAAAGAAGCATTTAAGTTTGAGAGATTTGACAGGCCAGGTCCGCTTACCGCTCAACACCAAACTGGAAGATGCACTCCATGATGCAAGGGACAGACACAGATGGCGGAAACTTATCAATGAATACAGCTGCATCCGGAGAGTCTCGATCCTCAGATCCTCAATGTGGAACACGACGCGAGGAGGAGGTTACTAAAGTAGTTTAATAGCTTAAGTTTCGAATGACGAATCCATTTTATTTTGTCTCATACTAAATAGTAGTTTATGTGACTGTATATAATGAAGGGTATTAAACACGAGTGCGGGTTTATGAAACGAGCCGAAGGCAAGTTTCATAATAACATCACACGAGTGTTTTAATGCCTAATATGTACAGTTACATTACACTAATTTATCTAGCCACATATCATAAGCCTCCATGATGCATTCAGGAGCCGCACATTAGCGATGTTACGAGTCCATTATTTTTGAACTCGGATGATTCGAATCAATTTGGAAGCAAACTCGAATCGGAACTCGAGTTGACTCGACTCGCATTAACCGAACCGGTTGGCTCCGGTTGTCGTTCGCGGTTTCGAGTTCACTTCTCGCTCGTCGACTTACGAATCGCATCCGATTCGAAACAACTAGAGAGTTAGAAGTTAGTGCATGCGATTCTAAGCGGTGAATAGAGTATTAGAGTCGGCGAGTTGATTCGAGTTGCAAAGAAACCTGATTCGAATCGACTCGATCAGAGTCTGATTCGAGTTATTCGAATCAGGCAACTCGACTCGCCCATCGCTACCGCACATTATGACAAATTTCACCCGGTAATGGCGGTAATGAAGTTTTCTGGCAGCTGTCATAGTTTTTTTTTAATTTAGAGACAAATTCAAATTTCTTTGGTTCTCACAGATGTTCGAAATTTGAATAAATAATAGTATCGAAATCGATGTTATTATTTAGCAATAATAACATGTTTACAGATAAGAAATTTGTTCTAACAAAACAGTCTTTTTTATGGTGGTCATAATGTGCGGTTATTGAACGCATCATGAAGGGTTTATGATATTTGGATAGATAAAGTAAATAATAGTCGCTTCGTGATCGTTGGAGAGTTTTTACAGTATTCTTTATTTCGGGTTTGAATCAACAACCGTTCATAAAGTATTTCTGCCGAAACCGAACTTTGTACCCGACCAGAGTGTAACTAATATTAATAGGTGCTGTGTCAGTGTTTTGGTTAAGCAATTATTGCATTAAGTATTACAATGAAGCAATCACAATCACTCTATTATTATAACGGCGAAAGTTTGTGAGTATGTTTATGAGTATGTTTGTTATTTCTTCACGCTCAAATGGCTGGACCAATTTTAATACATTTTGGTATAAAGGTAGCTGACACCCTGGATTAACACATAGGCTACTTTTTATCCCGAAATAATGTAGTTCTCGTGGGATGAGTAACCACTAAAGTCACTGCCAGATTGTTGAAGCGGCTTCATTAACCAAGGGCGTCATGCGTGATCTCTAATTAGGATTAGGAACACTAGATACTAGTCTAGCTAGAGGTACAGAATAGATAATAAGGCTGTCTGTGCACAGTAGTCGAGTGGAGAAAATTACCCAATCAGGCGTCTTTGTGAAGCCCTTTCAAATAGCATTCTGCATGGATCTATCATACTAACTAATATTAGAAAGGTGAAAATTTGTGGGTGTGTTTGTGTTCGTGTGTATGTTTGTTACTTATTCACGCTCGAACAGCTGGAACAATTTTGATAAAATTCGGTATGGAGGTAGCTCATACCCTGGATTAACACATAGGCTACTTTTATCCCGAAATAATATAATGTCCATGTGGGATGAGCGGGTAAGGCAGCGCGGCGCAGAAAGTAAAAGAAAAAAATTGGGTTTGCCCAAAACAAGTGCATTTAAGTCTGAGGAATGTGGTTCGTCCATTTTCCACTTCTTTGCTCCGCGTCAGTGGCGATGCACCCTAAGTGGACCCGTTTACGAAATGTTTAAGAGTTGTAATGAAACAAAAAGACATGTAGGTATCTGTTCTACTATCCACCTACCAATCTACTCTGCTAGGGTCGGCAGTCGTCATATATCTATACTATTACAAAATTCCAGATTTTAATTGAAAAACAGAGGGGTCTCTTAATAGCGTGATGTAGGATCGTCATTTGTTTTGTATCAGCGCGCGGCGCCGTGCCAATCTGCCGCCCTCTGTTGGTCATAATTTCCCTTGTCCTCGCATCACGCCGAAACACCTGGACAAAGTTTAACCAATTTCCGTTCAGGGATAGCTGGACATCCAAAGATGGTTAAAGGATACTTTTTAATAAAAAAAAATGCGCGGACGAATGTGCGGGCACCTTCTATTGTACAAGTGTACCTACTCGTTTTACGTCGTTACCCTTTTTTAAAAGGAAATTTTCTTACACCTTGGTGTTTTAAAAAATATACCTTTGAGGATGAATACATTAAGAGGTTTAATTAAAAACACGATTATATACCTACAGGGAACGTGCACGAGGAATGGCTGCCAACTGGTGCCGCCGTCGCCATTGAAATTGACATCATTACATAGTATAAAACAAAGTCGCTTCCCGCTGTCTGTCTGTCCCTATGTATCCTTAGATCTTTAAAACTACGCAATGGATTTTGATGCGGTTTTTTTAATAGATAGAGTGATTAGAGAGGAAGGTTTATATGTATAATACATGCATAATATATCAATATTACACCCGTGCGAAGCCAGGTCGCTAGTATATAAATAAATAAATATTAACGGACAATCTTACACAAATCGACCTAGTCCCAAAGTAAGCAAAGCTTTAACTGCGGGTACTAGGCGACGATATACTTTACATAATATATAATATAAATACATATAAAGATAACACCTATGACCCAGGAACAAATATTCGAGTTCATCATACAAATATTTGCTTTTACCGGGATTCGCACTACAAACTGAGCCAACCGCGTCGTCAAATATAGTGCTGCCACCTATGGTTGTAGAGATTAAGACTCAAGATCTTGGCTAACCATAACCTTGGGTGTAGTAGTTCTTTTAAGACATTTTTTTTTACATTGAAGTTATATGCAAATTTGTTCAATTCAAACATGGGTTAAACCAAATCCGACTCAAAGTAGTAGAGCCCGCCTAATATCAAACGTGATCGTATTAGGCGGCGCCTAATGAAACATTAAAATGAAAAATATTACTTTGTTCTTCTATTACACTAATGACAATAAGGTTGGGAGTTCCTAGTAAGTATTATCTACATGAAACAGGGAGTCCCGCTCTTCCATTACACTTTAGTAATATTGCAGCTTTATAAAACGAAAAATGAGATGAATGAAAATACAAGATTCGAAAGTGAGATTCCATTTAATAATACTAAATTCGATTAAATCCAGTGCTCGCGTCTGTGTGTAAGTGTAAGGTGTTTTTCTATTCCTATTATATAGTTTTTCTACTCCTGTACTTTTATCCGTCATTTATATCGTCACCAACTCTAATAAAGATATACTTTACCAAAGCCTTGTAAAAGTCTATAGTTCATTGCCCAAAAACGCACACGTTATATAACGTCACCAAAAAAGGGGTTTTCCGGGAATCCCTGGGGCATATCCAAATTAAGAGGCCTTATTCCTTTTAAAATGCTGATTGTTTTAGATATTTTACTCTATGATCAATTGATCACACATGTTTCTTAACATATTATCGATGTTACTACCTAGAACAGGGCTATTGGGATTTATTGGTATATATTTGAAACTTGCGATTTGAATTTTTCATTAACAATTTTTGTTTCAAAAACTACTCGACATTGACTAAATTCACGCGGGAAATTAGCTTTTTCTACTTATTTTCGATTGCACGCAATGAAATCATGAAATAGCTATGTTACTACCTAGAACTCGGGGAACAGTATTATTCTCTAAATTTTAGGAAACATGTAATGTATAATTTTTTTTTTAATGTGGGTACACCACAAATTTGTATTCATAGTATTATTCTCTTTAAAAAGTTAGTTGTAATAATTATCAATATATATTTGCCACAATATGAAAAAAAAATATTTTTAAAAGGAATAAGGCCTCTTAAGTGTTGTGCTGACTGACCTTAAAGGCTATTAAGGTCAGTCAGCCCAAATTGCACACCCTAATCCGAACACTGGATATGATAGATAAAAATTATAGTGTATTTGAAATTTCTAAGGTTGTTATACAAACCTATATCTCTTTCTTAATCTTATAATAAGATAAGAACCTACGTCTCAAATTAGAAACCATTTACCAACCAGTTGGTGCAGAAAGTGATTTCAAAGTACAGTGATGCAGCATCATTGTAATTTGAAATCACTTTCTAAATTATGTCATTTTTCCAATTTAAGGCCAGCCTTTAGTGACATTCGTTCATGACATCAGCCCATTAAAATACATAACAATAAGGTAGATTCACTACACAAAGGTTGTCTGGAAGAGATTGCTCTTTAAAAATAAGAATAACTTATTTTGTGAGACATTTATAATACCATGGAGCACCATGTTTTGCCGAAAGGCATACAACATGGTTAGAGAGCAGCATGCTTAATACATATAAAAAGTTAAATTTTATTAATTACTACATCATTATCAATTAATTTAAAAAGTCTTAAGACTGCATGTTGTCGACCGTTATAAGAGTTATTGTATTTGTGTTTCTTTCATTAACTAACTTTGGTGTACAATAAACCATTTTTGCATTATATTGTATTTTAAATACATAAATTTTTCAATCACCTAGGTGCTGCCTTTGTTAGATCCCACCATCTTGGCTACCTCCACTGTTGTACACAAACTATACTATGAAAGAATCAAGATTATTACGTTTAAGAGGCCTTATTCCTTTTAAAATGCTGATTGTTTAGACATTTTTCTCTATGATCAAAAAATATTTAAAAATCACAAAATATTTACCGGCAAGTGCAAATATTTGTACTTATAGTGGTTCTTTCCCCAAACGAAGTGGGATTTATTTTGATGGACTTTATTTGTACTTACCTGAAAATGTACACTAGAGACACCTAGAGACTTAATATAGGTCTTAAGAGGCCTTATTCCTTTTAAAATGCTGATTGTTTAGACATTGTTCTCTATGATCAAACATGTTTCTTAACATACTATTGGTGTTACTTTCTAGAACAGGGCTATTGGGATTTATTGGTATATATTTGAAACCTACAGTTTGAATTTTTCATTGATAATTTTTGTTTCAAAAACTACTCGAAATTGACAAAATTCACGGGGAAAATTAGTTTTTTTAACTTATTTTCGACTGTACGCATTGAAAGCGTGAAATAACTATGTTACTACCTAGAACTCGGGGAAAAGTATTATTCACTTCAAAAAGTTGGTTGAAATTATCAATATATTTGTCATAATATGAAAAAAATAAATTTTAAAAGGAATAAGGCCTCTTAACCACTACCGAAAAAAGAGGGATGTTATACGTTTAACACGTGTATCTGTGTGTCTCTCTGTGACATAGCTTTCAAACGGATGGACTAAACTGACTGTGTTCTTTTTAATCAAATAACTTGTCCGTCAAGATGGTTCTAATTCTTAGCTATGTTTGGTGTAAATAGGACTAATAGTTTCTAAGATACAACAACACTTTATTGCACACCAACAAGAAAAATATTACATGAGAAATCTTAAATTAAACAATGGTAGACAATAGGCGGTCTTATCGCTAAAGAGCGATCTCATCCAGACAACCTTTGGGTAGCGGAGAAAACAAAATTAAACAGAAAATAGTAGGTGGTGAGATAAGAACTTCAAGTAAATTATACATACAAAATATTAGACAGATAGGTCATACACTTACACAAATAAGTATCTATATATATAAACATACATAAACGTACATACATACAAAAGGGAAGAATGAAAAGGATATCACAGCTAACATTAGACTTATAATGAAAAACGACAGCATAGAATTATAAAAGGATTAGGCTACGGTAGAGACAAATAGTGATCTTTTAGTTTATGTTTAAAAATTGCCAAAGTTAGATATTCAGCTTTAATTGGAACAAGTGACCAGACCTCAGCCAATATTGAAGCTAGTAGCATTTTTAATATCACTCATTGAATGAGGGCCTCATGATGACCAGCTACATGTGACGGTGGTGTTTTAATTTTGTTTATTTAGGTTATTAGCCTGTTTGTTTTGAATTACTACTTTACTGCTGATTCAATTGTAAGATTTAAGTTTCTTTCTAATATCAGAAACCACCAAAAACATTTCATGTAAAATTGGCAGCCAAGACTCCACAAAAGCCAAGCTCCTAAGCCTTTTACATTGGTTTAAAAAGTGTGGCTTGGCCATTTCATAGCTCAGTTTGTCTTCAATATTCTGATTATATAAATTAATTGCTTTGTTCTTTGCATATAAATTCAATATTGCCGTCCAATATTTGTAAATGCTGTTGATCATCTGTTATTGACTTGCGGACCAGAAGTTCTCCTAGTGTTTAGTGATAATTTAATTGTAAAGCTTTGTTCTTTGTTGGTGTGTAAAATAAGAATAAATAAATTAATTAATTGCAGGTTCCATGTCAAATTTCAGCTTTCTGGGATATCAGAATGTACAATAGAGATTTTGATAGGTGAGTGAGTATTTTAGCATTGCATCAATAAACTATAAAGAATAAAAGCGCTGGTTCCCGGGCCAGCATTTATGCTGAGGTGTGACCTTTTCGTGGCATACACAGCAACGATTTTATTTTATTTTAATTCTAATATTTGTTGTCCACTTTGTGTATGTTAACGAATAAATTTTTATTCTATTATTCTAAAAGTTATTCCCTAACCACATCTTATGCCCAGTATTTCGGCTATCTGGTATCTGGTATTATCTAGGATGAAGGTTTGAATGTGATCATGAAATGGTTCAAGAAAAGGTGGGTAGTTCCCTGCCTTGTTATTTTATTGTCTTGGCAGGGGGACTGCCATGCCCCTAGAGTAAAGTAATATGAAAACAGCACTAGAAATTATGGCACCACTTTATAGAGGGTATTTGTGTTGTGTTTCTATGATATCATCAATGGATGCACTTGGCTTCTATAATGCAACTACCCTGATGAAAATAAACTAGTTTTAGCCTAAGTCCAGTTGGAATATAAAACAACCTGTTCTATTTCTTAGTTTACATAATACAACAAGCCTCTATGCAAAGTCTCAGCTTTCTCGGTTTAAGGAATTGATTTAGCATCATTTGAGTAGACATAATCCTTTATACTTAAAAAAATATTAAAAATATAATTACTGAAAAAATCTGCTTATAAATAAACATCTTCTGCACAGCACAGATTAATGAATATATAATTGGGCAACAATATACCTACATAAAATCATGAATATATCCTGACATTCAATAAAATAAACAGATAAAAATAATCAATATAAATAGTAACAAAATTCGCTTTTGAGAATAACGCGCGCTTATCGTACCATAAACAAACAATTACTTGTTTTAATGTAGATAACTTTGGCTCGGGCAAAACAACAATGAAAAACAGTGAGTCACTCATCTCATAGTCCATACCTTGAATAATTCCTTGAAGTACGGGCTGCATACTGACAGGATGAGCTTGTGAGCGTGCACGTACTGGCCTCCGGCCGCCAGGGTCACATCCACCAGATCTTCGCCTTCGAGAAGTGCGTGGAAGGACTGAGACAGGTTCGAATGGAAATCGTTCCACCGCAACGAAAATTGCTCCGGGATCGCCATCGCCTGAAACCACGGTCACGTAAACACACACGCCCTTATAACTGTAAAAGTAATGACTCGACCGCTTTCAGCAAACTACGCGTCCAAACAACTCACTGAAACGAATGCCCACGTAAACTGCACTGCGCTATCGATCCGTGTTGCATCCACGCACCCTAAATATACATGTTTGCGAATCTATAACTAATTACAACAAAACCAGCTAATTACGATCTTTTAGGATCTGAGTCGAATACTGTTGACTGGCATGGCAATACACGGAAAAAATATCAAAATGTCGCTTGCTCAGTCTGTACGATTGTCTGACAACAGCCGGATTGGAATGCGTGCGTGTAAAAAAAACTGTTTCACTAATTTATTAATATAATAATAAAATTACGTTATTATTCAATATTTACAAGTCTTTTTTCTTTGTGTTTTTAAGATATTCAATAAAGTAAAATATACTTTTGGAATAAAAATACTTAGAATCATATAAAGAACAGTATATTGGCTAGCCTGATTTTAAATACATATTTTAATTGTGAAATGGAAAGACGTTGCATTCGTTTCAGTGTAGGAGGCGGTGTTTGATAAATAATGAATTTTGTATAATAATATAGTAAACATTTTTCCTAACTGATTATTTGGTAATGCGTATTATTTTAAGAGAAAGAGGTAATCTTGAAAATTTTCGTTAGATGTTTATTTCTCACTATATGTTATTATTTTGCCAACGTGTACATACTACTTTATCTGTGGTAGCTCTGGCTTCAAACCATACTAAATCCGTAAATGAAACATGTTAGCCAACATCACAATTTAAATATTGCCTCGAGTCCAAATATTTTTAAAAAGAGTAGTCAAATATGAGTACTGGCAACTCTGTACCATACGTCACCATGAAGGAAACCGCAAACTCCGCAAACGTCAGACGCGTAAACGTAGATACGGCCGTGAGTGCAGCACATACAAGGATTTATTTTATTTTATTTGTCCTCATAACAGAGCCATGGCCATGAGAGCGACACGCGCGATTACCGCTCGACTATGACCGGCGTCGTGACTATCGGTAAGCGTATGACGTAGTATCAATGAGTTAAGTGTTAGTCGATGATTAGTAATCGCTTCGCGATGTCCGGGCACGGGCAGGAGGACGCGGAGAGCGACCGCTCGCAGCTGCTGAAGCGGGCGCTGAGCGCCGCCTTCTACGCGCTCGCGTCCTTCATGATCACGGTGGTCAACAAGACCGTGCTGACGACGTACGCGTTCCCATCGTACCAAGTGCTGGGGCTCGGGCAGATGCTGGCGACGCTGGTGGTTCTGTGGGTGGGCCGGCGCGTGCGGCTCGTGCAGTTCCCGCCGCTGGACATGGTCGTCGCGCGCCGCATCTGGCCGCTGCCCATCATCTACCTCGGCAACATGGCCACTGGGCTGGGCGGCACGAAGGAGCTCAGCCTGCCCATGTTCACCGCGCTGCGCCGCTTCAGCATCCTCATGACCATGGTCCTGGAAAGATTCATACTAGGAATTAAAGCATCATGGCCGGTTCAAGGGAGCGTCCTAGCCATGGTAGGCGGCGCGTTGTTGGCAGCCGCTGATGACGTCACATTCTCGTGGCAAGGCTACACGCTCGTGCTACTCAATGACGGCTTCACAGCAGCAAATGGAGTGTTCATGAAGAAGAAGCTCGACTCCAAAGAGCTTGGGAAATATGGGCTCATGTATTACAATGCTCTGTTCATGATTGTGCCGGCCGCTCTGGTGGCATGGCATGTTGGAGACATCCATGCTTCAATCAACTATGAGCATTGGAGCGATACACTATTTCTAATCCAGTTCCTAATGTCCTGTGTTATGGGCTTCGTTTTATCGTACAGTGTGATGCTGTGTACGCAACATAACAGTGCCTTGACAACTACAATCATCGGTTGCCTTAAGAACATCTTAGTTACGTACCTAGGTATGGTTATAGGTGGGGACTATGTGTTCTCCTGGCTTAACTTTGTAGGTTTAAATATTAGTGTTTTGGCGAGTCTTTTATACACATACGTTACGTTCAAGCGCAAGCCTCAGGTGGCGTACAGCAAGCTGGCAGAAGCGAATGCTAGAGTCGACACGGTATAGCGGTACCTGAAACGGAATCGAACCCAGTGCTCTACATTTCTAGTATAGTATTGAGTTACCAAAGAACTGAAGTGGGTTTCATGAAATCTCACGGTGTAACTGTTGAACAAATTGTGAACTATTATAGTTGTTACTTAGTTAGTTGATGATACTAGCTGGAAGAGACTCCTTTGTGGCTTCTAGCTTGACAGAGGTCACTTAGTTAGTCTGTTAGAATCTAATAACTCTGGTCTATATTCTGACTAACTGATAGGCTATGTAAGGATAGCTTAAGGATAATTTTGATCACTATTTCGATAATGTATTGATACCATTTTGTTTATTGTCTCTTCTATAAGACCAACAGTCTGTTTATTTGTTGCATTTCGAGGCCATAAACCAAAATGCTATAGTAATCTATTCAATCATGTATATTGTCATAAATTATTTCTAAATTATTACAGCTTTTACTGTCATGTGTGTTGGGAACATGTCCCAATGAAAAAAAAGCTAACTCATCAGTCACAGTGATTATAATCTTAATAAATTATTCTCTACATATGTACATAATGCCAATTACTTAAAAATTATCTAAACTAAATATGATTTTCATTCCTTAAACATACACTCCTATTTTAATATATTTCATTATTTGTACATAATTCCAATGTGGCCCTGCTCACAAGATGTCCATCCTACAGTCTATTCGTTTTTACTTGACCTAATGATTAAACAAGATTCAGAACAGCTAGTTTTTTGTTAGTTTAGAACTCTTTTCTGGCAAGTAAACCTTCTATTAAAATTACCATTTATATCCGAAATAGTTTACTCATAAAGACTGTTTTTGATAAACAATCATTTTTTGAGTTTAGAATCTTGTTCACTAAATTAGACAAGTAAGGACAAAGAGATTAAATTACAGCCTTAGATAAAAATTGCCTTTTGCTGTGACTATTCATTTCGCGCGATTAAGTCCAAATATCGATACCAGTTCACACTCGTACTAATTACAATTGTTTTGCCAATGAAATTCAAACCACAGAGTTGTGCACTAACGTCCTAATTGCAACTACTTTTCCCGTAGTTAGTACGATTGTAGGTACTCTATGGGAATCATGCAATTTCAGCAAATAATGATTTTTTAATTAAGGAGGCGAATTTAGTGTTTTGCAGAACTTTAAGCCGTTGTTCATGTGGAATGTTTAATACCACTGTTGCAAAATAGCATGACACTAGAAATTGTCTAAGTAGCGATAAACGATCCGTTGGAAGGCTGCCATCACAAAATTCGCCGGATAAAGACTTAAAGAAAACGTGTCCGAAAATGATATTACTACAAAAAATAATCGCATCATTTTTCATTCACATATTATAAACTGTCCGGGTTTTCCCCTGACACTTTGAAAACCTCCCCGGACTGCCTCCGGACGGAACTAGGACAAATCCGGGGAAACTCGGAAGGGTGGCAGACCTAGTTGGAAGTAGTGTGTAATGCGAACCCGTGTTGTTTTGTCTACATGGCGATATCCGCACGAGAGGCACAGAATACAGTTGCCACAGACAATCTATCATAATCATAATATTATATCTGTGTATCTTGTTGAGAGATGCCACTCTTACAATTGCAAAAGGTTTACAATATACTAACCGGCAATTTCACTTTTAGTAAATAAAACGTCTATTTTTATATCCAAATAAATAGTTATTTAATATAACGACATTGTGCGTGTTTTTACAAAATACGTGTTTGGATGTTTCAAATATTAATAATTACGTACCCTTAAAACTTATGCTTTTAAAAATACCTACATATTTTTACCAAACCTACTTAACATGAAAAAATAACTTTTTTTAGTAATTTGCCATTCAGTTAATATTTCGAACTACACTAATACTAAGTCTATACATATTATTTTTCGTTACAGACTTATTCATTACTAGCAGTAACCCGCGGCTTCGCTCGCGTGCCTATATAATATACATCATCCTACGGGAACAATGCTCTTTTTTTCAGGATTAAGTAGGCTATTTGTTAAGTTAGGGTATAATCTGCAATCTGCATTTCCCTCATGCATTTCCGTCCAGCCGTTTTAGCGTGAAGAAGTAACAAAACATACACAGACTTTCGCTTTTGTAATATTACTGGGAAATACTTTTTATTTTATCATAACTCCACTTTAACAAATCAAACCGAAAACTCAAGCACTCAAATCAAGCGATCTCAGCTTTAACTGTATCCATATCCAAATAAAGTTCACTTCAAAATTCATAACTCGAAGTGAAGCTAAGACACCGGGATGTGTGTGCATTTTATTTGTATAAAGCTTTTATAATGTCCCGAGCCTCCGCTTATCGACTTGGGATATTCGCCATGTTCTAAGTTACGTCATGTTCTATTGTAAGATATTGAGGTTCTCTTCGTTGATGAATGAAACATGTATTATACTGAGCCAGATAAACGTAATTCAGAATTCTGAAATGACATAATTATTGAAAAGCTTGAATGTATTTATTACGGATGCAGGAAGTTTCCCGATCATTACTCCTCCCGTCCCAACGCCCCACCCGCCTATAGGTACCGATTGACGACGATCGAGATGCCACCAAATACTATTTTTTTAATCTATTAGGATAACGCGGGTCTCTATCCATACCTCAAAAGCAAAAATAGAACCCCCTTATAGGAGCACGTGTAGCTGTCTGTCAGTCTGTCTGTTACAACCGATTTGCTGCAAAACTACTGGACCGATTAAATTGCAATTTGGCGCAAATGCTTTCAAGAATTTTCATGACCACAATATAAAATTTCAAATTCGGTGGCATTTTCGTAATTAACGTCCCAGGAAACCATAAAAATTACACCCATACCTACTCATATTTAGTCATTTCAACCCCATCTCACCCCAACAGGCGAGACGGTATTTCACGTCCACCACGTTTGTTTATTAAATCGTTGTTGTTTTGGTAATCAGCGACCCGATAAACCATAGAAACATTACTCTTGTTGATTTTCAGACTTTGGCACCATATTCTCCTCCTTTAGGGGTTGAATTCTCAAAAAAACATGAAACACGTGCTTACTCATTTATCGTTAGAAATACTCCTTGGAAGTTTTCAATAAAATAGTCTAACTAATCTTTTTTCCCCAGACAAACTTACGACCCCCATTTTACCCCTTTGAGGGATGACTTTTGACAAATGCTTCTTTTATTGCACCCCTAGACTTTATAAGGACACGTAGGTTCCAAGTATTGACTCTCTAAACCAGCGGTTTAGTATTTAGACATTTCAACCCTATTTCACCCCAACAAGGGAGATGTTAATTCACGACCGCCACGTTGGATTTTATTGCGGTTTTCGTAATCAGCGACCCGATAAACCATAAAAGCATTACCAATGGATTTTCAGACTTTGTCACCACATTTCTCCATTTTAGGGGTTGAATAAAAAAAAAACCTGAAACACGTGTTTTTTCATTTATTGTTAGAAATACTCCTGTGAAGTTTCGAATAAAATAGTTTAACTAATCTTGTTTCCCCATACAAACTTTGGACCCCCATTTCACCCCTTTGGGGGTGACTTTTGAAAAATTATCTCTTAGTGCACCCCTACACCTTATAAGGAACCTACGTGCCAAATTGGACTCTCTGGAACCAGCGGTTTAGTATTTAGACATTTCAACTCCATTTCCTCCAGTTTATCTAATCTTGTTTCCCCATACAAACTTTGGACCTCCATTTCACCCCTTTGGGGGGTGACTTTTGAAAAATTCTCTCTTAGTGCACCCCTACACCTTATAAGGAACCTACGTGCCAAATTGGACTCTCTAGAACCAGCGGTTTAGCATTTAGACATTTCAATCTCATTTCACCCCAACAGGGGAGATGGTAACTCAAGTCCGCCACGTTGGATTTTAAAATCGTTGCGGTTTTCGTAATCAGCAACCCGATAAACCATAAAAACAATAATCATGCTGATTTTCAGACTTTGTCAGCACATTTCTCCCTTATAGGGGTTGAATTTTCAAAAAACCTGAAACAGGTGTTTACTCATTTATCGTTAAAAATACTCCTGTAAAGTTTCGAATAAAATAGTCTAACTAATCTTGTTTCCCCATACAAACTTTGGAACCCCATTTCACCCCTTTAGGGGGTGAGTTTTGAAAAATCATTTCTTAGTGCACCCCTACACCTTATAAGGAACCTACGTGCCAAATTTGAACTCTCTAGAACCAGCGGTTTAGTATTTAGACATTTCAACCCCATTTCACCCCAACAGGGGAGATGGTAACTCACGTCCGACACGTTGGATTTTAAAATCGTTGCGGTTTTCGTAATCAGCGACCCGATAAACCATAAAAACAATACCCATGCTGATTTTCAGACTTTGTTACCACATTTCTCCCTCTTAGGGGTTGAATTTTCAAAAAACCTGAAACCACTCAATTCTTATATTTATAGTTTACGCGAGGTTTGGCACCGACTTCGAAGGGTGAGTCAAATGTAATCTGTACTTAAACGGGTTATTGTTGGCTTTTTAGTTTTACTGAAGATTCGTATGTGTGTTCATCATCAGTTTCCTTACACCAAATCCTATTTACTGAATGTAAATTCTTGACTTTATCAAAATTACCGAAAGCGCCGTACATGTCCCTATAACATTTAAAGAGTTCCCTCGATTTCTCCAAGATTCCGTCATCAGATCCCGACTTAGTGCCAACGGGACCAACTCGGAGTTATAACCTTTCGATAAAAAAAAATAAATTGAAAATCGGTTCACGATTCTCGGAGATATCGAGTAACATTCATAGAAAAAAAAAAAAAAAATAGGTCGAATTGAGAACCTCCTTCTTTTTTGAAGTCGGTTAAAAAGTAAGAGTCTATACCCCCAAAATATACCTCACACTCAAAGAATGCTACGTTTCTTATACAAACTTTAATCTTTATTTTGAACAATTTAGGGGATGAATTTAAAAAAATGCTGAAATTAGTTTTAATATTTTTTAATGCACGGCCTAAATACGAAATATAATCGCTCTTACTAAAAAACTGCAATTTTTCTCATACAAAATTTCAACCCCAATTAGACCCCATTGCAGGATGAATTTTCAAAAATGCTGAAATTACTTTTCTTCATTCTATATTTAAAGTGTGTATGCAAAGTATTAAGACTCTTACTCTAAAATTACGCATTTTCCATACAAACTTTCAACCCCAATTTAACCCCTCAGGGGATGAGTTTTGAAATATCCCTTCTTATTCCTTGCCTACATAATATACTTGACCTACTGTAGAATTTTCAAAGTTCTAAGTTCAGTACCTAGTTTCGGCTCTGCGTTGATATGTCAGTCAGTCAGGACAAATCCGTTTATATATATAGATTTTTACACTTCTGGCAATTTTCATTTAGATTTTTCTCCACTACTGTATATGCGTTTGTTTGTCCTGTTTCCATTTCATCCAAATTGGTGAATGAATTGTGTGTATTATTATTTTATTTGCTGCTTGCTTGTCGCGATGCCGCCGCGCCGTGTCGCCCAGTCCGAAATGCCGAATAGTGTTTTAACCGAATTCAAAAAACGAGGCTCAAACATCACGCGGTATCTTCATCGTTTGATTCTTTTAATACATCAAAAATCATTAAGTTTATATTAAGGCTATATTTGGACAAAGTAAAGTAAGCCTGACTTACAAATTAAGGTTTTAACTGAAAATAAAAATGCTGTAGGCTTTTATGACCATTTCGATAACGTTAAAAAATATACAAACGCCTTCACTATTACCCCAGTGGCCCCTGATTGTTGAAATACATAAAAAAATATAAAAATCGACTATATCAGGCACGGTTAGAATCAATTAAGAATTAATTAAATTTACTGATGAGAACGACCTTTTCCCAAGCATTTGTGACAAATGTGTCCAATCGAATTAATACCAATTCATTTCATTTCAAATCATTTCATTTTATGGGCCAGCATGGGCCATGATAAGGGACGCAGCTATTCGACAGAACAAGACAGCAATATAATATCGCTTGTCTCCTCTTACGTATAGCTGCGTCCCTTATCATGGCCCATTGTGTAGAGTAGAGGAGCCTTAACGGTGCACAGTAAGTGCGATTTGCTTGACGCGTGTCCGGACCGCAACGCGTTAATAAAGTCAAAGTCAAAGTAGTTTATTCTACAATTTAGGCATAATTACAAAGCACTTATGAATGTCAGCTGTTTTGCAAAACAGTAAGTATATTTTATACATAAAATTACATTATTTTTTACAGTTAGCTACGTATATTTTGTGTTTTCTGGATGCGATAGATTACTCGTGAAGGATGTTATCACTGCCAAACATCCCTATCCATGATATAATTGCTGATAATAAGCTTTTGATTTGAGTTTTTGTTTCACCGCTAATTTAAATTGACGATCGGTAAGTTCGGTAATCTGTTTTGGAATTTTATTGTAGAATTTTATACAATTTCCCAAGAACGACTTCTTTGCTTTTGCTAGTCTGTAATAAGTTACTTTGAGCTAATATAACAGACTAGTGACATTGTTTAATACAGGGACAGGGGGTGGCCAGTTGGTCAGCGAATGTCGCACGTGCCCTAGATGACAGGTGAAATGCTTCAGACACGCAAATAATTGTTATGGCCTAACAAGTGTCGGTCCTGCCCAGGGATAGCTGCGATACAATCATATAGCAATATTATGCATACGTCATATATTTTCATTATTAAACGTCAGTAGCGATTTGTCATCAACCAAATTCAAAACATCGTTTACCGGATTGCTGCTCAAATTGCTCAATCCTTCGTTCTTCTTGCGAAATAAATGCTGAATCTCATTTTAACAAACTTGACTTTCATCACTGACAAAAGTTTTACAAATTAAAAAATAAATACCTACCATAAAATATAACTAGGAAATGTTTCATATAATAGACAACTGCAACCATTTTTGATTTACCGTGTTGCTTGCAGCACAGCACGACTGTAATGTAACATTACTAATGTTACATGAAGATAGCGTCTCTCTAATGCGACTCATTGGAGCCATCGCTTGACGAAGGTCGACCCGCGAGTGCGCATTAGATATATAATCCAAGAAAATTAGATTGCAATATATGGAAAATTTGGCAAAATTAAAGGACAACTTCTATCTATCAGGATATGTAGGTTATAGAGCCAAGTTTAATTTTATCTACTCTCCCCCCCTCTCAGGGGTGAGCGTCACCCCCCCGCGACCTCGAATGTGTCCCGGAGCGCGGTATTTTCCACTTTAAAAGAAAACCGTGTACGATACATACAAAGTGTATAGGAACGAAATAATCCTGAATAAATTTACTATAAACCTTTTATACATACAAAAGCGATATCACTTATAGAATCGGCGCAATCTGTTACCAAATACTAACGTTTTTAATTATTGATCTTTTTTTTCTGCTAAAAGGTTAGTTATCTCAAAAACTGCACACTTCTCGGCCAAAATATGTATGACAAAAGTAAAGAATGGACAATGTTCTTTCTAAAAATGTATAATTTATTTCTGTTTCTCTTTCATTTACCGTTGCAATGCTATTTTTAAAATTTATGTAATTTGGCCATTATGCGAAATATAAATATTCGTACTAGTTAAACGGTGTTACTTGCAATACCATAGACTTCTTATATGTTTTTATGTAATCTGCAAGTATTGAACTATATTCTGTATTTGTTTTTTTTTTTTAGCCTCACTATTTTAGGAAATAAGGGGTGTGTGGGGAAATCGTCAAATTTTGCTCATTTTCGTAAATAACTTCAAAACCGTTTGATTTAGAATTATATTATAATACATATATTTGAGATGTTCATAATGTACCCTTTCATTTGATATGTCACACGATATACTATGCCATTTTTTTTTCTATTTTGCTCCCTAAACTGGCCCTCATGTCAAAATTTATTTATTTGCGTTACGTTACGTTACACGTCCATGTTTGGGTCATCAATTTACATACGTGTACAAAATTTCAACTCAATCGGTCCAGTAGTTTCGGAGCAAATTGGCTATGACCGACGGACGGACTGACACAGACACACGAGGGATCCTACTATAATCATAGCGAATTTTCTCCGAAACTACTGGACCGATTGAGTTGAAATTTAGTACACGTATGTAAATTGATGACCCAAATATGGAAATGTAACGTAACGTAAAGTAAATCAAGTAATTTGAAACATGGGGGCCAGATTTGAGGGGTAAATTAGAAAAAAAAATAGCAAAGTATATCGTGTGACATATCAAATGAAAGAGTACATTATGAATATCTCAAATATATATATTTAATAATTCAAAATTAAACGGTTTTGAAGTTATTTACGAAAACGAGCAAAACTTGACGATTTCCCCACACACCCCTTATTTCCTTAAATAGTAAGTCTAAAAAAAAAAAAAAAAAACAGGATATAGTTCAATATTTGTAGATTACAGAAAAACATATAAGAAGTCTATGGTATTGCAAGTAACACCGTTTAACTAGTACGAATATTTATATTTCGCATAATGGCCAAATGACTTAAATTTTAAAAATAGCATTGCAACAGTAACTTAAAGAGTAACAGAAATAAATTATACATTTTTAGTAAGAACATTGTCCATTCTTTACTTTTGTCATACATATTTTGGCCGAGAAGTGTGCAGTTTTTGAGATAACTAACCTTTTAGCAGAAAAAAAAGATCAATAATTAAAAACGTTAGTATTTGGTAACAGATTGCGCTGATTGTATAAGTGCTATCGCTTTTGTATGTATAAAAGGTTTATAGTAAATTTATTCAGGATTATTTCGTTCCTATACACTTTGTATGTATCGTACACGGTTTTCTTCTAAAGTGGAAAATACCGCGCTCCGGGACACATTCGAGGGCGCGGAGGGGTGACGCTCACCCCTGAGAGGGGGGGAGAGTAGATAAAATTAAACTTGGCTCTATAACCTACATATCCTGATAGATAAAAGTTGTCCTTTCATTTTGCCAAATTTTCAGCTAATCTTACTGAATTAATACCTAAACTAGTTACAGTATGGATGTCATGAGTTGTGCTTGTATGGAAATTGTAGTAATTAAATGTAAACGGTGGGTTTATGTTATCTACGCTAGATAGTGTTAATGTATTTATCCAGCATAGAAAACACAATTTAATCGATAGTGAGAAAAATACCTAATTCGGTATAGATAAACAATATTATATTATAATAATGAATAATATCTATATATCTATATTATACTATATCTATATTATACTAAACTGAATTAATTTGTAAGCTCTGTTCACTGATTATTAATAATACAATGATTTAGATAAAATATTGTTCCTTTCTCATACAAACATGTTTAGCCTTTGCTACAACCTATAATTTATTTATTTAAATTATAGGTTGTAGCAAAGGCTAAACATGTTTGTATGAGAAAGGAACAATATTTTATCTAAATCATTGTATTATTAATAATCAGTGAACAGAGCTTACAAATTAAGTTTTGTAATATATGCAATACTAACTATTCAATTAGAAAAATTGTGTAATCGGGCATACCTAATCAGTACGAATATTTGGTTACAAGGTTTTTAGAAAACATTTAACATGAAATATCACTGTCAGTAAATTTTTGTGACAAGCTGTCAAATTTCTAAATTCGAACAAAGGTATGTGCTAAACCACTCTCATTTTTTACGCTTCTTTATACGCGGTTCCTTGGTATGATCGTTGCGAAAACACCGAAGAGAAGTCCGTACCTCTATGTTCTCAGCAACACTATAAACTTTCCCTGGAAATGGTCTCAAAAGAGCATAGTTAATGCCCATACGGTCTCCTTGGACACGCGTCCCAAAAAGCCTACTTACTAGGCACTCGCACCGTGTTCAAATGAAACAACGTATGCTAGACGAATGACAATTTAATTTTGTTTCTCAGACTATATATACAAGCAGTAAGAAAATCTCTATACCGCGATGCAGCGGAAATGACATACGGTACACCGACATCTAGCGGATAATTAGACCAACATAGTATTACATACGACATGAACATACCGCCCACTATGGACAGCATGTCCATCGTCAAAACTAAGCATTTCAAACTGCAATACTTAGCTTGCATATATACAAAACAATGTAACTTCGAACAACTAACAATGAGACATACATCGTAATGCTTTAATTGCATTTACAAAAACATAGGGCACTCCGATGTGTCTTGTTACGGTCATATTAATAGGTAACTTGGAACATCTGGTCAGCCGAAGAGTTGCCCGACGACTGGAACAAAGGCCTTCTTATCACCGTACCCAAAAATGGAGACCTCAGTGAATGTGGCAATTGGAGAGGCATCACCTTGCTCTCGATTCCTTCTAAGGTGCTCTGCAGGATCATCCTAGATAGGCTGTCGGGGGCCGTTGAACCTCTTCTTCGCAGAGAGCAAGCTGGCTTCCGACCCAATCGATCGTGCACGTACCAGATCAACACCTTGCGCATAATTCTCGAACAGGCATCAGAATGGCAGAGGGAAATGTACCTGACCTTTGTGGACTTCGAAAAAGCTTTCGACACGCTGAGATGGAGCTGTATCTGGGATCGGCTACGTGAAATTGGAGTCCCCGAGAAGATCATTATTAATGTCATCTACGGGATGTATTCTTGTAGAGTAACTCACGACGGCCTCGTCTCGGAGGACATACCGGTCCATGCGGGTGTACGCCAGGGGTGCCTTCTTTCACCTCTCCTTTTCCTTGTCGTCCTGGATGGCATCATGAATAACACCACCAACAGCAAGCGCCGCGGCATAGAGTGGGGACTGTCCAACGTCTTGGAAGATTTGGACTATGCCGATGACCTATGCCTATTGAGCCACACGCGCGCAGACATGCAAGCCAAACTGGACGACCTACGACGAGAGGCTCTGGAGACGGGACTTAAAATTAACACCCGGAAGACCCAGGAAATGAGGTGCGGAGCGACAAGCTCTTTGCCGTTGCTCATCGGCACAGAGGGGGTGGAGAGAGTCCACAAATTTACCTACCTCGGTAGTGTAGTGTCGGAAACAGGAGGGACCGAAGAGGACACCGCTTCGAGAATCGCCAAGGGGAAGGCAACCTTCGCACAGCTCCGTCCTGTATGGCAATCGCGGAAACTGACTAGGAGAGTTAAGCTCAAGATATTCCGGTCCAACGTGAAAACCGTGTTGCTGTACGGATGCGAGACGTGGAAGGTCACTAAAGACATCACGCACCGGTTCCAGGTCTTCATCAACCGCTGTCTTCGCCGAATTCTCGGTGTATACTGGCCCGAGAAAATCTCCAACGTAGACCTGTGGGAACGCTGTGGTGAGACTCCGATCGACTAGCAGATCAAACGCCGCAAGTGGAACTGGATCGGCCACACGCTCCGAAGGGACCCTGATCACATTCCAAGGCAAGCCCTAGACTGGAATCCCCAAGGAAAGCGGAAACGTGGTCGCCCTAAACAGACCTGGCGGCGGACGATCACTGCAGAAGCGAAGGCGATAGGAATGACCTGGAGCGAAGTGAAGCGCGAAGCCCAAGACCGTTCGAGATGGCGACGTACTGTGGACGCCCTCTGCCCCAACCAGGGGACATAGGACATTAAGTCAAGTAAGTCATGCCCGATTACACAATTATTTTAATTGAATAGTTAGTAGTGCATATAATGCAAAAGTTAAGTTTTAAGTTGTTTACTGATTATTAATAATAGAATGATTTGTATATAAAAATAAATTTATTTGTAAATAAATTTATATTTGTTCTAATATAATGTTAAATGTTTTAAAATGGTGTTCGTTGTGGTAAATCACAATTATGATTGAATAATTCTCGCAGGCCACTTATAAAAATCTTGAAATAACTTTTTTTTTATTTTTGCAATTGTAAAAGCTTGGTGACTTTCGTACAAAATACACGAATATGATACATAATTTTAGCTACGGTTAACCTACTCTGGTTCTGATATCATACGTTAAATACCCAGTGCCTAACGTAAATAGATAAGATATGGTTCATATTTATACAACCTTGATGTTATGCGTTCTTGCTTTACTTATATGTATAATTTATTTAAATGTCGAATTTTTAATCAATATAGGCTGTGAATAATTAAAGTTAATTTTCATTGGAGAGAAAATACGGTCAAACTTTGAAGATTGGAAATGGAAGCTGTTACTATTTTCACACTTATAGAGGGGTACTGACAGCATCATAAGTAGACTTTTAAAGTTGGCTACTTGTAGACTGGGCTTGTGTCTTTTTAGTACATACAATTTGAAGAATGACAGTACTAAAAGTATCTGATACTTTTTATGCTGCCTGTACATTAAATGACACCAAATACTATTCCGTTTTATCAAAAAGTTTGGAAATCGCTAATGAGATCCTACCTACTGCGCCATATAACTTCGATGAAAATTGACTTGAATGAACTTGAAACGGAGTATTCCATCTACTATTGCTACTATACTATAAGCTTGTTACATGTATTGACTTCCAAAGCGGGTAATTACTGTTCTTGTACAGTAACTACCTTTTCGTCACGTCTCACGCCGAGAGCAATTCACGTGCAGAGGCCATTTTAAGTACTTTTACATGTATTTATAATCGTACCGGTGTCTTTTAATCCAGTTAGATTAACTCAATATTTCCAACTTTTGAGACAAGTGGGGTTTGTTTAGATTCTATATGAATCGTATGAAATACAAGTTATAGATTTTGAAGCTGACTACTACTAAACAATTCGTATGTATTGGGTCTATTCACTGATCATAAAATAGCGCATCTACAATGACCATTCACTATAGGACGCTTATTTTGGTCTACCAGTGGCAGTGGACATAAGCCAATCAGTATTATTGTTTAGTACAGTAGTGTATTTCGCTGATGCGTTTAGTTAGGTAAAAAATTGAGTTTTATTGGCAGCGTAGGCTCTTGCTACTACGAAAGTTTGCTACTTGGGATGGCGTGCAAAAGCGCGTGGACTAGCGCAATGGTCTTTGTTAAGTTTGTGTGCGGGTATTAAATTTCCCGTTTGTCAACATCAAAAGTACTTACCTGACTATTGACAACATTTCATATTTTTAAGACTACAATTTAATTACTTTTCCGTATTCCACTTAGAAAGAGGATGTAAACATTTTTTTTTATATTTATGCTGAAATCAAAAAATGTTTTATAATTAATTTATGAAACTTTACTCGTTCTAAAATGTAAATCCAAAACTACGAGTATGGCACAATGGAAAGATCGATCTCTATATAAATATGATTTTTTGTCGATTATAGTATGCAATTTGAAATAATGCCAGTAGATAGCCCAATCGTCAGCTAGTTACTTTTGATGATGACCGTAGGTACCTACTATACGCCTGATACGTTTTTTAGTATGAATTAAGGTGTTGGAATATAACTTTTAATGCCTTTATCGTAATCCATACTAATATTATAAATGCGAAAGTGTGTCTGTCTGTCTGTCTGTCTGTTACAGGATACTTTTCATCCCGAATTTGGTGTTCCCGTGGGATGAGCGGGTAACACCGCGGGGCACAGCTAGTAATTTAATAAACTAGTAATATCCTCACGTACAGTATGAAACAATTGTATCCATGGGACCCTGTCGCAATAATATAAACTATCACTAAAGTCAAAGTGACAGTAGCTCGGCATTACGACGAAGTTTTATTTATTTACCTTTACTGTACAGTGTAGTTTGGCCATTAATGGCCCGGCCAAATGTTCGATCGAAACGCGCGTTCTAGGTAATATAGTCGATATTTTTATAAATTGTGGTATTTCCACATAAAAAATATGAATCGATAAAAAAAAAAAAGATTCTATACAAATATAGTCGATATTTATATAAAGTTGCCATTCGTTGTAGTACCTTGAGAGATATCAAATTTTCATGGCTACTAGTTTTAAGCATAATTAGGTAAATATAGTGGGTTAAAACTGTTAAAAGAATCTTAAGACTTGAATACTTAAATATAATTATATAGTTCACTGATATGCTATGTGATCGTCCAAATTAATCAACTAATAAATAGTAAAATAATCAAATTGAACACGCCTTCAAACTGTTTACTAGATGATTTTGGACGATCGCATAGTAGCTGCCGTAGCAAAACTAAAAAGTAAATTTAAACAAAAGTTGTTCATGGTGCTTTTTAGAATTCGGACGGCAATAATAGATTTAATTTTGGAATTAAATTTCCCGTAAATATACATGCCGAAAAAATACTCCCAACTTGAGCAATACCCGATTGCGTTCACTCGACAGAATAAATCCTTGGTCTACCATTTTGGCCAGGGTTCCATTTTATTGACTGTGAGTGCATAAAAAGGCAGGTGTTGGGATAAAGGGAGATTTTACAGGAAATGTAGTAATTTGCTTATTACAAAGTTTAGTCGGATAACAATTGAAAAGAGACAAATTGCAAGCAATAAATAGTATCTAATTATTTAATGAATTAGCTAAGAAGTACCTTATAAGCTTTCTCAATTGTTGTACACTTTGCAAAGCCATATTTACCCCATTCTTTTGTATATAATCGCGTGTGCTACTCATGGCCATATAAATATTGGTTTGTAAATGTCCGTAGGATTTTTGTTAAAGACTGTTCAATTTCAATGTACGTCATAACATATCCCTCCGTAGTACAGTACAGTCAGCATCAAAGTAGCTGTCAATTTTAGTATGCAATCTAAGCTTTAGGTAATTTAATTGTCGCTACCTTTAATACTAGCCTTACATGGTCGCTTTGGGATCAATGTGAGTCCCTTAATTGTTAATAACAACTGAGTATCCTCGTCAAATGACCGGCGTAATCTGCAGTTAATAACTAACAAAATATTGTTAAATTGAGGCTTAGCAATAACGAGGCACTATAAAAAAGGCCAATATGAATTTATTAAACAAAACTTGATATTATATAAGGCGATAAGATACTAAAAAAATATAGATAGGTGTTAACTATCTGACATGATTTTTACATAAATTGTATAATAAACTTACCGTTTTAAGATTATTTTGACATAATAATGGATGTGTAAATACGATTTTATTATTGACGTATATGCACAGTTTGCACGAGACAGTGGTGTCACTATTTCTCGTGTGTTCATTTGTGGTTGTGGCAGGGAAGCATCCATATTCAACCGAAACTGTACTGTACTTTTCAGGGATGTCGGAGATCGGAGATGCCATGCCTATTAGCCATTTCTCTAAAGGTTTGTAGAAAATTATGGCTTCAATTAAAGTGCAATATAATTTTCCTATTTCGTTACCAATTATTTTAGTGATTTTATATCGATGTTTCCGGCTATGTTTGATAATTTAGGTTATGTTATGCTTTATACTTTTTTAATTATACATAATCTGAAATCAATGTATTGAAAATTACAAAGAAATTTGGTAACAAAATAGGAAAAATATAATTGAACATTAATGACGTTTTAATTGTGTACAATCTTTTTCACTAGCCGATGCTCGTGTTGTAAGTATTTGCTCTGAAGTCAAATTATAATTGGTCAGGGCGACGGCCATGAATTACGTAACCTATGGATTACGCTTCTAAACAACTTTTCCACCAAGCCAACTTGAAAGTCTCTCTTACGTTATGTCAGTTATTGAAGTTTCAAGTTGTGTCAATAGTGTCAATGTGCTCTGTAAACGAATGATGACATATTCTTCATGAAAAATACATGTAATTAGACGTCCAATAGATTATGTAGTCCGTGGCTACTGCAATCACGAACGTAAATAGATCCTTTTGACACATAAAGAGAGTTTAGTGAGGTAATGTTTCTACTGGTCTCGTGTAAACTGGGCATGAGAAAAAAGTGACGTCACAAAAGTTTAGAAGCTAGCCGGCTAGGTTAGCTTTGTTAATGCATTTTTATCCATGTGGACATGTGTGTCTGTATTTTTGCATTCTTTATAGTATTTTAATTAAACCGTTCGTTTCTCGTCTAGTGTAAATTCGCACGAAACTAAAATAATATATTGTTGTTTTAATGCCTTAATACGAATTGTATAGATTTACGCGAACTGTAGCACAAACTTGTCGTTATTTTTTGTGATTTTCGCCTGTTTCTCCGAGTGATACACGTGTGGGAAAAAGAGCGATGACGATCTATCGCGCGTCCATCATAAACAAGTAAATAAATTAATCGTATGCGCATGCGCATACACACGGCAGCCATACTAGTGAGCAAGACGCCTCGGCCTTATCAAATGGTTAATGGTGGCTAATCATAATCGCATTAAATGCGTTATCGTCAAACACAAAAAACCGTGGCGGAATGGGCAAAACAATCGGCACTGTTTTACAACCGTTTGTGTGGTATTTTGTTTACGTGTCTTGATACTCTTGATTGCTCTGCGTCACGACCACATAGCGAATACGCCGCGCGTGCGTTACGATTTCGATGCGAGCGCGCAGCGAGTTCGCCATATATATTGTACAGTCAACGAAGTCGCTGGCTTTCGCAGCGAAATCCTTGCTCGCTCGCTTCGCTTACAACTAGCTCGCAAAATCACCAGTGTGAAAAGGGCTCTTACGCCTCTTACACAGTGTTTGGGCTATTCTCATTCAACCATGGTATTTATTATTTGTATCTTTAAGAGGCCTTATTCCTTTTAAAATTTATTTTTTTCATTTTTTGACAAATATAGTGATCATTTCAACCAACTTTTTTAAGTGAATAATACTTTTACTCGAGTTCTAGGTAGTAACATAGCTATTTCCTGCTTTCATTGCGTGTAGTCGAAAATAAGTTGAAAAAACTATTTTTCCGCGTGTATTTTGTCAATTTCGAGTAGTTTTTGAAACAAAAATTATCAATGAAAAATTCAATTTTAGGCTTCAAATATATACCAATATATCCTAATAACCCTGTTCTAGGTAGTAACGTCAATAATATGTTAAGAAATATGTAGGTATGATCATAGAGAAAAATATCTAAACAATCAGCATTTTAAAAGGAATAAGGCCTCTTAAATATAAAAAAAAACATGAATTTTGGAGGAGATTCGATTGAAAACTCACTAAATTATAATAGGAATAGGATTTTACGTTATGTGTGTAAATTTTAATCAAATTCAGGTTATAAAATGTACAGAGATGACGAATGTCACATGCACGTATCCATAAAGGGGATAAAGTTTGTGCTACTATAGGTGTTTTTTTAATTTGAATCCTCATCATATGTAAAAACGCTTGTCGCGTTTACCTTGGTCTATAGACGAGATTTTTACCAAAGTACATTCAGTTCCAAATTGTATCGACAGGACTGAACACTCGAAAATTATGTAAATTCCTGTGCCTATGATGGTTGCTTTTATTACGCGATAAATAAGTGACAAAGCATCCGTCACGTTTTGACAAGATGCGAGTGTGAGTGACAGTATCATGTGATAAACGCAACCATCATAGGCCGGTACTGCCGGTAGGCCCCCAGGAGTTCTAAAACGTATGATAACTTGGAGTGTTTTATTTAGTCTGATATAATTGTTATTTCAATGTTGGTTTAGATCTTATATATTCTTGTACATTTTCCATAATCATGTGATAGTAATAAAATATATTTTTATGTCATTACGTTCATAATTTTACATTTAAATGTATTTCTATTAAATTATTTCATTTCAACATGTTGTGTTATTTACGAGCAATGCTTTTCTCTATTTCCTTTCATGTTGTAACCAAGTCGACTTGTTTCAGTGTGGTGTATAGGTATTTGTTACAAGTAGGATCTAGTCCTAAAGTTTTAATATTTATAAAAACAAAAAAGAAATACCATAAAAACATAGCACGTCAGTCCTTCATATTGTATTCCGTAACTTTTAAGGATTGTTATAAAACAAACTTGTCCCGACTTATTGCGTCGTTACTTGATAATCATTTCAATAAGTTTCTGTCAAAATATTCATATTAGTGACAAGCTTTTATAGCCGACTGTACTTTTCTTTGGATATCCATCAAATGCTCACTGAAACGATTGCTGTTTAGAATCGTTTCAGTCAAACTCGGTAGGATTGCTTTTTAGGGTTCCGTACCCAAATGGTAAAAACCGGACCCTATTACTGAGACTTCGCTGTCCGTCCGTCCGTCCGTCTGTCACCAGGCTGTATCTCAAGAACGGTGATAGCTAGACCCTTGAAATTTTCACAGATGTATTTCTATTGCCACAATAACAACAAATAGCTACTATAAATAAAATAAAATAAATATTTGCACAATGCGAGTGTGAGTAACAGATGCTTTGTCACTTATTTATCACGTGATAAACGCAACCATCATAGGCCCCCTGATAAGCATAACTTATCTCTCATCTTTGTTGGTTCTTTGGTGCAGCCTCCATTCTAAATTTTCCCATTGGCCTTAAAAAACTACTGTATCTACTGTACCTACTCAATTCCGGAATTGAACCACATTGAAGAAATAATCTTTCTTAAAGGATGTGATCTACTAATGCATTTCATTAATTATATTTTTGATATTGAATTCCACATTTACTGCGTAATGATCTAGGTACAGAATCGAGATCCAAATACAAAAAAATATATAAGTTTTATTTTCAATACATCCAGGTTTGATTCCCGAACTGAGTGCAAGTTTTTCTTTTTATCTATGAATTCAGTTTTTCTTGGCATTAAAATCGATGGCACTGTTCCTAAGAACCAGATCTTTGTGTAATATTCTCAGACTTGCTGGGTCAGTCCATGTTTATTATAAATCATCACTACATAGTATAAAACAAAGTCGCTTTCTCTGTCCCTATGTCCCTTTGTATGCTTAAATCTTCAAAACTACGCAACGGATTTTGATGCGGTTTTTTTTAATAGATAGAGTGATTCAAGAGGAAGGTTTATATGTATAATACATGCATAATTTATCAGCATTGCACCCGTGCGAAGCCGGGGCGGGTCGCTAGTAAGTAATATAATTCTTATTTTTCTATATCTATCTGCTTCAACGAGAGAAGGAGTCATGTTTCTGTACCCTTCAAGTACCCTTACAATGAGTTTACAGTGACAGAACTCGCTAGCGACTGCATAAACAATTTGTATGCAGAATTGTTCTACAAAGTAGCCGCTAGGGGCGCTGCACTATTTTCCATTCAAATAGTTTACGCTGTCGCTAGCGAGTACGGTCACATTGCTCGTGGTCCTACAACACAACAAAGGTGTATGTGAGAATGAGAACTGGCCTCTTGTTCAAGTTGACGGCCTTTCGAATGAGCGTTGAAGGTTCGTCAAACAATTGATTTATCTGAATGACTCAATTAGCATCTTCGTCGCGGCACAGAGAATGCCATAGCCTCCTGACTTCCCGTGTCCTACACATAGTACATAAACTTCAATTAATAGTTAACTGTCAACTATTTGTCATAAGGTTAAAATTAAATTGACAAATTATGAATGCCGGTCGTCAGGAGGAATAGCATGTCTGTCCTTTACATTGAATTGCGTAAATTGTCATTAGCGGTAAGGCTTCATTAAGGTTGCGTTTCTGACAAAAACTCTCAGCATAAGGGACAATCTTACACAAATAAATCAATCAGGAACAAATATTCGTGTTCATCAAACAAATATTTGGCCTAGCCGGGATTCGAACCCAGGACCGCCGGCTCAGGCAGTCGTCATTCGTATTTTTTTATATTGGTTGTTTATGGGGTGATTAAAAAGAGTTGTCTTAATTGAGTTCTGTCTAAAGATTTATGCAATTTGTAAAGCTGAACAAGGTGAGACGGACTTGGTCCAACCGTCATAACGTCAGACATTTTCTCCATTAGGTAATTTTTTTTATTGAACTGAACGTACTAAATAGTACCGAAAAGGTACTAAATCCTCTCAACATCGACTATCTCTCAAGGTTCAGCCATCCTGGCGCTGACTAAAGCTGGAGAATCCCGCACTAAAATGAAACCACCGCAACATTCACTAAATCAGTTCAGAAATGGTGGCTTACTCGGTAGCCTTACGGCTGTAACCGACATCGTGTTGCTAGACTGTAGGCAGCGCACTGCCCCAGCGCCTAGCGTGTGTGCTAAGTAGTGCTTGTATCAGTCAAAGAAATTTGCAATAGATGGCGCCACGAGCCAGGAAAGCGTACGCTATCGCCATCTATGACTTTCCCACAGAGTAACACCTCTGTGAAAAACTCGTAGATGGCGTCCACAACGCCGTTTGGGCTGAATTCAGTATATTGCAATGTAGGTACTTAGGTAGGTACCTACGTGCCTAGTTTTGAAATTCGCAGCCCATATGAGTGGAGTTTGTGAAGTGCACGCGTAATTAAGATGGGACGCTACCGGCAACGTTTGAGTATTCAAATCGCCTACTATTATACAGGAAACTGAGCACGTGCGAGGCAGACTCGCGCAGCGAGGGTTCCGGGCCACAACAACGCTAGAAGATGAAAGCAGACTTACGGTTTGTTAGATGAATTTAAAAAATATATATTCATAATTTCATACTAGCGAATTTTCACATAGTGTTTTTCATGATCGCAAATTTCAATATTCGCCTTTCTTCATCATCTTCATGTAGTGATTTTTTATGGAGCGTTTTGTAATGTTAGCGTTTATTTGTTTCGCTTAATTCACCAGTATCTTTTTTAATTCACAAATATGATAGTGCGGTTTGTTATAATACATATATTTTACTAGAAATAATTATTGTAACAAATCGTTAACTCCTCAGTGTCCACATTATTACACAATAATAGGGAGCTCATTCACAGGACAAAAAATCTAAAAACATTTATTTAACAATAATTATAATTAGGGTAAGTACACATATCCGAATAGGTATGTAAGTTAATTGCTTTGCCAAACTGCATAGCAGAATGACATGCAATGGCTCCTTTATTTAAGTATTACTTAACTCTTCTTTATTTATATGAGAGTTACACTTGAGTACCTAGGCAATACAATTAAATATTAGAGCACGAGATAAGCTCGGCGCCACTAAGTAAAACAAATAAGTTGCAGCTTGTTATATGCATAAAGTGCTCAGCAGAACAAAATGTTCTTCAAAAAAAAACTCCACTACCCAAAGGTTGTCTGGAAGAGATCGCTCTTTAGCGATAAGACCGCCTGTTGTCTACTGTTTTTAATTTGTTTATATGTGATTTCTTGTGTAAATGTTTTTGGTGGGCAATAAAGCGTACCTACTTGTATTGTATTGTATTGTATTGTTCTTTTCTGCACGTTGCTTGCTTCAAAACGTACACACCATGAAAACGGAGCACAGTCGGAAACTTCTGTAGATTAGTCAAACGGCCTCGTAAAATGTGGACTTATTTTTTATATCTGAACTACATTTATTCTTGAGTGTGGACATCTCAGAGATGAAACGCGATAAAAGTAAACGTAGTTTCCAAATCACAGATATTAAACCATTATACAATGCAACGATCAAAGCACAAAGAAAAATTAAAATGCGCAAACCGGCGGCAGAGCCCGGGTATCGAACCCGGTACCTCCAGACTACCGGTCCGACGTGTCACCGATTTATGTAAGAATATTTATTTATTACTTTCCTCTTACTTTTCAAGAGGCAGAGCCCTGCAACAGTAAACGATGCCTCAGTTCGGGTTCTGTCGTTTAATAATTGGGTACGGAACCCCAAAAATGGAAGAGCGTTTTGGCCACAGGGTCACACACAGCACCTTCCAATTTCGTGATCGGTCAAATAAAGATGAGCTGACGTAAACTCGCATCGAGGCCTTCTGTGTTCGCGCGCGAAACGTGAAGGCACTCCATCAAAATCAATACATACCTACATGTTATTTATTAAAGTTCCGGTACTTAATGAAATAATAAACAACTATTTAGAAAAGTTACTATTTTAAACAAATATTTTATAAACTATACATTAAAAGTTACAACTGCGATTCTAAACAAAAGGTTGGAACTGCTTCCAGTATGATAGTGACAAAGCATCTGTCACACAATCGCATTTTGTCAAAACGTGCCGGATGCTTTGTCACTTATTTATCACGTGATAAACGCAACCATCATATCGTAGGCCCCAAGAAATGTAGGTATGTCCATAAAGAGAAGTGAAAATAATTGCAATAAGTAGAGAAAATATCATTTTCACTTCTCCTGCTCAAAAAGTACGTCATTTTAAGTTCGCAAAGCGGGGCTTAAATAGTACATTTAGTCCCTAGGGTTTAAAAGGAAACCATATAATCCCATACAAATGTCTATGACACTAAAAATAATCTTGTTACCGGCCAGCTACATATTTTTTTACAAATAAAATAAACCAACCTGCAACCTGATCAGATCAACCCAATTAAAAAAATAAACCAAAAAGTTTTTATTTACAATGTACTGGAATATTAACTGAAATTTTATTTTAGCACGTTTTATATCAATGAAAAGGCTGTAACATTAAATGTAAAAAAATGCTCAAATTGTACTTTTAATTTTTCTTAAATAATACATTTTAAATTTTACGTTTTTTATTTTTTTCAGTCGAAGTGAAAAACAGAGTGTTTAATACGGGGCTACAAGCCCTTATGACACTCAGATATATTTGGCTTGTTTTAGCCGCTTACCAAACAATCTACTATTGATTTACACTTTCACGGAGCATACGTCCAGAAACTTAAATTAGGATCCTCGTGATACAGCATCACACGTCTGTGGAGCGACGTCGGCGACTTTCGTAAGTTAACTGCCGCTCCTTCTACAACCGGACACTTTTCATAGTTTTTATATAAAGGCAAATGCCTCGTGCCGTTTTTAGGGTTCCGTAGTCAACTAGGAACCCTAATATAGTTTCGCCATGTCCGTCTGTCTGTCCGTCCGCGGCTTAGCTCCGTGATCATTAGTACTAGAAAGCTGAAATTTGGTATGAGTAGGTATATATATGTATCACGCCGACAAAACGGTATAATAAAAACTAAAAAAAAATTAAAACTATTAGCATATGGCTAAGCATTACGAACTTAATAGAGACATCAAACAGTTATGAATTCTTAATATTTTTTTGTAAATGCACATTTGGCCTATTGTCAGCCGCTGCCCACGAAGCGCTGACTGTGCATTAGTCAGAGTATTGTGAGCAGCGGTGGAGTCACTGCTCAGCTTGCCCACTTCTATACTACGCCTTAATTTACTTCTTCGCTGTCGGTAATTCGGTACTAATTAATAACTAATTAATCCAACGTCTAATCGCACATTAGTGACCTGTAATCAACGCTGTTGCTGGAATTTGAAGCGACCAGATAACGAGATTAGCATCGATGATGATACATTTAATGAACGATACGATCTAGGTACATGTAAAGTAAGCAATATTACATAAAAAACATTTATATACAACCACAATGTTATATTATTCTAACACTAAGCGACCCGCCCTGGATGGACGGGGCAATCATTGCACCCGTCCATCCAGGGCGGGCGGGTGCACTGCAATGCTCTATTATGCATGTATATAATAATTAATAAACCTTCCTCTTGAATCACTATCTATGTATAAAAAAACCGGCCAAGTGCGAGTCGGACTCGCGCACCGAGGGTTCCGTACAAACACTTTCCATCCCTAAGTGGTTAAGTTTGCACCTGGTATGTATAGCGCCCCATATAAATTAGGTGCAAAGTTAGGTATTAAAAAAAAAAATTATGGTTTTCGTAATTATTCCTTTATCTATGCTATAAGACGTTGCTTCGTACCAAATTTCAAGATTCTGAGTTCACGGGAAGCACCCTGTAGGTTTTGATTCCCTTGCAAGTGTCGAAAATTTGCGGCATAAACGGCTGTATAGGTATTAAAAAAAAAAAATATGGTTTTCGTAATTATTCCTTTATCTATGCTATAAGACGTTGCTTCGTACCAAATTTCAAGATTCTGAGTTCACGGGAAGCACCCTGTAGGTTTTGATTCCCTTGCAAGTGTCGAAAATTTGCGGCATAAACGGCTGTATCTTTTGATTGCGTTGGCTTAGAAGTTTGATTTTTTCACAGCTTCAAGGGACAGTAGACCTGAGTAATTGATATAAATTTCAGCTTCATACCTCCACGCGTTCCTGAGAAAAAGGGTCTTGACAGACGGACGGACAGACGGACAACAAAGTGATCCTATAAGGGTTCCGTTTTTTCCTTTTGAGGTACGGAACCCTAAAAACGCATCAGAATCCGTTGCGCAGTTTTAATCTGGCGCGCTTAATCGATAACTTCCAGAACGTAATATGTAATTACTGTCAATTTGGCGTTTACGACCTTCTTATAGAGCTTCAAATCTTCCTCGTAATTTAAATCTTTCTCGTAATTTTCGTCTATTGTGAACTACGGAACCCTACACTGAGCGTGGCCCGACATTCTCTTGGCCGGTTTTTTATTATTTAAATTGTTCGGTTTTCCAGTGTAATGCCCGGGCCGCAGCCTCAACAATATCAGCTCTCGAGCGGGATTGTCTCGCCTCGCATTATCCTGCAGCTACAAATCGTATCAGGAATCAGTTTGACCTGTTATTCGCAGTATATTATGCAAACAGCATATCAATAGTATCAATACAACAAAGCAGATTAGATCGCGCCTAGTCAAGACACGGCGCACGGCGCTACCGAGTTACGGCTAGTGTTGCCAGATATATTATGCAAACAGCATAATATCGATATTGATTATCAATACAACAAAGCAAATTAGATCGCTTAGTCAAGACACGGCGCACGGCCCTACCGAATTACGACTAGTGTTGCCAGATGTAGGTCGCTGAAAATCCGGACCGCGTTCAGGGCTGAGTTATAGCATGTCAGAACCCTGGGTACTCCATAATTAGGTGCGTCATTGAACGGTAAAAAGAAAGAGGGACTTCACCACATTGATACCTACATAATCGGGACCGGGACACATTCAAAGCGCAATAGTAGGTACAAATAAATCACAAAAAGTGCAACAAGTGCAACTCAGCTTTTTTCATAGCTTTTGCGCCTTTCGGAAGGATTCCGAGAACAAAGTGATCCTATAATCCATTTTTGCCCACGAAGGTGCGGAATCCTATGTTTTCCAACACATAACCTAATAATAATAATAGTAAATAGATAATAAAACCCTAATCCCAAGTCCTAATTATTGCAAATTTATTGAGAACGACAGTAACACGGGAACAAATATGATTGCCCCCATACGTATATTTTTAGGGTTCCGTAGTAGATTTCTGTAAGTAAGTAGGTATTTTCATATCAACTCGATCATGAAAAGGAAAATATCCCTTATGGGGCGGATAATACGAGTGGAATTTAGTATAGATGTTAATTAAATATTTGCCACTCATATTTTGCTAGGCGTTTTATTATTCCTTTATATGTCATACTTATGCGTCCTTTATAATAATACCTTCAATATGGTGATTAACAGTACCTATAAGCAAACGAAGTCGCGGGCAGAAGCTAGTATTTGTTATATGTAGTAAATACCCCCTCATTCCCAGAAAATGTAACAGATCTTATCGTTTTTTACATGAAATACAAGTGTATTCTCCCGCCCCTGACCCCTGTATAGGGCTTAGGACGGTGCGGCAAACTGGGACGTGCGTAGACCTCTGAAAATCGGGACGTTCTGCTCAAATCGGGACATCTGGGCCTGGCAACACTATCGCTTTGTTGCAGCGGCAATCACCTTGATTGTGTAATCTCTGACCGAGGCATATGCGGACAATGCTTTGATTGCATCCGTCAAAGCCAGAAACAGATGGGATAATAAGATATCGATTGACTGCATGCCATACGGCTTAATTACTAGCGGAGTTTCTGTTGATCTGAGAACGTCCAGCGCTTCGGAGTTAAACAACGTCGAAATATGGTATCCGCGGTGACTGCAGAATAGCAGCCGGTAACCTGACCTCCTAGTCTCGTATCATATTCGTAACAATAATTCTTGCGCTAGGCTTTTTCTTGCGTCAAATCTAACAACTCGCTTCACTTCACTTCACTCGACACCACGGAGAGGAAGCTGGCAGCTTCCTCGCTCAATGTGTTAGCGTTGCTATTCAGCGAGGAAATACTGCCAGCGTCTTCGGGACAATGCCAAAGACATCCGATTTTTAAATCTTTTTTAATATTTTTACTCCGTTTTAGCATATATTTTACTTACTTACTTAAGTTCTTAGTTAGTATTTTACTTAATTTTATAATACTTTACCTATAATAGTTTTTGCCACCTTTTAGTATAAGTTTATAGGTTTTTTAGGGTTCCGTACCCAAAGGATAAAAACGGGACCCTATTACTGAGACTTCGCTGTCCGTCCGTCCGTCCGTCTGTCACCAGGCTGTATCTGAAGAACGGTGATAGCTAGACAGTTGAAATTTTCACAGATGATGTATTTCTATTGCCGCTATAATAACAAACACTAAAAAATAAATTTAAGGGGGCTCCCATACAATAAACTTGTTATAGCTTATGGTACGGAACCCTTCATGCACGACTCGGACTCGCACTTGCCCAATTTTTTAATGTTTTCTTAACTTCTGTATCATTGTTGTTGTCAATTCTAATAAAATGTATATAAGTAAAAATGTCACTCGCTTCTTTGTTTGTTGACTTGTGATGTGATCTACATAGAACGTATATAATAACTATCAGCAATATCTACTTCACTTGACTTCTTTCAGGTACGAACTAGGCGCCCTTTAATCAGTCACTTATAAGTAGGTTACTAGCAGGGGACGAGGTCCTCGTGGTAGAAGCAATGGAGCAAGACGATAGACAACGTCGCATCGACACTGCGTGAACGTTGCGTTATCTCTGCAGCGTCGGCGCTGGCCATGGGCGTCGCCAAGGGGGGGCAGGGGGGGGCGGCTGCCCCCCCCTAGAGATCCAAAAATATGTCCAGTCACTTGACTTGTCTGATGGATCATACTTGCACCTTGCACATCGAAACTCAAATAAATTCAGTAAGTAATAATTCCAATCCATTCCAACTCCTCCACAAAATGGATGTAATTAGGAGACTAGAAGTAATTAGTTATTAGGGCTAGAGGGAGATCGTTGATGAGATCGCCAGTGTATCGGCTACCGTCATTAAAGGTCATGAAAAGTGACTCTGGGTCAATTTCCCAAGCAGTATTTTTTGATGGCAAGACTGAAAACGCAGGTGCAGAAAGGTTGAATAATAAAGTACCATTTTTTTAGGAAACAGCCCGCCATTGTCTACCTCGGGCAACAGCTAAAATTAAAATATTAATATATATAATAATTTAAAAAAATATATTTAGACCAAATTTCTCATCAAGGTGGGTTGTCCCCAAGCCGGTTTTGTTTGTAAAATGCCGGGTAAGTCAAATACTATGCATGACAAAGAAAATCTGTTACCATTATTTTATTACCATATAAATACGTAACGAAAAAAATACATTACCCGTTATATATCTCCTTTGTATACCCTTGAATAAGTGCATATACGTTTGTCCCGAGAAAACTTCTCATTACCGCCGACAATGTTTCGAACCGATTTATTTCCCAAATTTGATCAAGTACGCCCCCCGTCTCCCGTGCACTTCAAAGAATTAGTCAAGCTGCGGCGCTCGACGAGACCGGTTGTGTATAGTGGCAGTACGTTGGCTTGTATAAACGTGAATATTTCATCGCGGTGGACAGGGGACAGAAAAAAAATTCATTCCGGAGTTTGTTATAGCTTCTTTATTTTTTAACTGCGAGGTTTGAAATTTATATATATCAGGTAAAGTATACTCGCGATTTCAAGAGTTGAATTAGTTTTAGAATATAGGGCTTACTTTTTTTTTAAGAAATAAAAATATGTCGTGTTTCTCATTCCACCATTCTCATTCCGGTGTTTCCGGTGTAGTAAAATGACTTTAAACCCCACCATAATGAGGAAAACACCGGAATGACAACAAAAGTAGCTTCACTTTTCATAGATATTGTTGAAGTAATATAATTTTTTTATTTTGTTTTTAATACCAGACTAAGTTATTTGTTTATATTATTATGTAATGCCAATATAATATATATTACGAATATAAAAAGTAAAATTACTTTCATAATATGCCACTTTTTTTTCATTCCGGTGTATGAAATTTCATTGCGGTGCACTTATTTTATCATCCTGGTGTACATTTATCATTCCGTTGTGTGTTTCATATTCGATCTCGAATATCTCGAAAACTATTTCAGATTTCAGGGTCCCTTTTACATATGTTTAATAATATAGTCTAAAGTATCTCTTCACATTTAAAAAACTCAAAAATAATCAAAAATAAAGAATCACACCGAAATGATACAAAAAATGCGTCTTGTTGAAATTGACCCCTCTACGAAACGAGTGGCGACGTGTCTCAACGAGTGCCGACCGGTGACACTTTGTAGAGACTATGTAGAGTGTACCGAAGAACTACTCAAGTGGCGCTGAGCTGAAGACCTGAGTTTGCTCTAAAATTGGTATATTTTACGTTTCCAGCCCCAATATTAACGCCATTTTGAAAAAAAAAACAATACTGAATCGACAAACGTAGACCAGGTCTACTGGGCAGCCTCGAGTCTTTATTCGTCGCGTCCAGCAGATTTTCGGCTCGTTGCAAAATCTCTCGTTGCTTCGTGATAATTCTGCACTTGCATCAAAATGTATTGAATTATTGTCTTTCAACTTATGTTATGGTTACGAAAAATTTCGCGCTCGCTGCGCTCGCGCTTTATACTCGTATGTGACTTTGTTTTGACCCTTCCTCTCAAAAAATTTCGCGTGGCTGTGCTCGCGCTTTCATCTGATTTTGTTTTGACCCTTCCTTTCAAAAAATTTCGCGCTCGCTGTGCTCGCGCTTTCATCTGGCTTTATTTTGGCCCTTCCTCTCAAAAAATTTCGCGCTCGCTACGCTCGCGTTCTCATCACATTCATGAACCGTATCCCTCTAAAATTTTCGCGCTCGCTCCGCTCGCGATTTACGACTAACTACGTTTTGCACCGTCCTCCCAAAACTTTTGCGCTCGCGTTTCCATCTCATTTTTAATGACATTTATGACTATAAGCCGAAATACACTTTCTATAAGGTACTTGCGCCAAAGACAGCCCTGTTCCTAAGATAGCCCACAAAAATAGCCGTACCATATATAGTCCTATGGTACTTACCGAACATGGGGGCGAAATTTGAATTCCTTCAAACTTCCTTATAACTATAAAATTTTGAAGTGGGCTATCTTAGGAACAGGGCCATCTTTGGCGCAAGTACCTTATTTACGTGCTTGGTGAAGCTTCCTATCCTCTAGCATGACTTTACCACAATTCCTTTTCCCCACCCTGCATATATGTCAACTTGCCCTGCCCCCCCCTGGACCTTCGGCTGGCGACGCCCTTGGCGCTGGCAAGACACTGAAAGGACGCTAATATGAGGTGTCTCTGAGTCTGGCAACTCTGAGCCAAGTATGTTGACGCCCTTTGTGAAATCTCCTAATTTCCGGTTCGGTCTCGGCTCGATAATAGTTTAAAAAATATGGAGTTAGGTCGCAGGTAATCAAATTAGGTTCAATACGGTTGGCCGTAGTCGGGCGACCGCGCTCGATAGTGGATCAACAGCACTCTTATCTGACATCTGTTTAATGAGAATGAGTTAATTATGCGTGCTCGTTAAACTGACGTGTGACGTGTAGGGTCCATTGATCATTATTTTATAATCATAATATTTATAATTCAAAAAATTAACCGGCAACATTTTATTATATAATATCTATGTTCGTGCCTTAAGTGTTCAAAATGTACCTTACATAAATACTCCTGAGTATTGATATCAACTGGATCGTGTCTACGTCATTTGATGTAGTTTATGTTATTGTTACATAATGGGAGGTCTTAATAGGCCTTATTCCTGTTAACATTTGTTTTTTTTCATATTATTATGACTAATATATTGATAATTTCAACGAACTTTTAGAAGAGTGTTGTTTTATGAAAAGAACCGAAAGCGAGTTTCATAATAGCATCACGAGTGCTTTATGGCCTAATTTAGTGCCGATTTGAAAATCCGCTGTATTTGCTTAATAATAATTGATTTTATACAAAATTCATTATCATTTTCATCTTTACTGTATGAGTAATAAAATAACGTATGAACAGGAAAAATATGTCTTTGTAAAATGTAAGCTTGTATTTTAGCTGTTAGATAAATTTTTAAATGAATTATTTCAGAGATGTATAGAGGAAGGAAATCAAACCAACCAGATTAACAATTACAAAATATATTGTAAAAAGAGAAACACTTACATTATTTGAACAATAATGCACAAAAAGCTTTAACAGAATTTTATAATTTGAAATATAAGCCTAAATATAAGAAATTAAAACATGAGACCATAAGGGTCGCTTTGTGTTGATTCGTCGATCGAATATACTGCCAAGAATGATATGAAATTTTATAGCTCTACAGAATTAAATAATTTTAATTGACTCACAGGAATCGCTGCCAAACCGTATCTTAAGAGAAATCTCCCGTCTTCTCCTAAATTGAAATCACGAACGGTTTGAAGTCTGTAACGTCCTGCAGATCTTGAAAAGAACCTCTACTGAAGAGTCTCCATGGAGTCTTCAAAGAAATCGATGAAATGTATTAATGTATATAATTTAGAATTTATCATTTATTTGTTTATCTGTTTATTTGTCTATATTTATTTGTCTATATTTATTTGTCTATATTTATTTGTCCCACCTGAAAATGGAAAGGTATAACTTTATGAGCAGTTCTTTTATCACAGGATCCACGGGTTTTTATCTTTAAACGTCCTTACCCGCTACGTCCGTGAAGACAGCCTCCCAGTAACCTTATTTCAGGCACGCCGCTAACACTTAAACATAATTGCTGCCGAAGAATCTGCTCCCTTTCTTACTTAGATTATTAACCTATTGACCGCCAAGCGGTCTAGCAATTTACCGTGCCACTGACGCCAGAGTAAAAAAAAAAGATGTGCCCCAAAATCAACAGGGATTGAAAAATACTTGTAGCGGTTAGAATTACAAAGTTTTTGATCATTGAAATTTGGACGGCTGTGGCCGACGTGGCGTCAGGGGCACGATTTTTTGCTGACGGCCACAGCCGACTGTGGCGGTCAAAAGGTTAACAACAATTTCCCTGCAAATAATAGTTTTAGGGTTTTAACACTTCAACTAATTATTTTCTTTCCTTCAAACAATCCAAATCCTTGATACGAACCATGCTTAACTCGTCCTTGGTATTTTAAATACTAATATTACCGGTTTTCATTATTCCGGCTATTAATCCTCGAAAATATGTAAAAATTTGCTATCCATCATAGCTCTTCAAATCTTTCTCTGACTTTTCTTCTTGACAGCGCACGAAGGATCCAAATTTTAAATTTCGAATCCTGCCATAGTTAATTTTCATAGAGCAGTCCCGTCTTCAAAAAGGTAAAAACTTTCGACGACGATATTCCGAAAGAGACGGACATATGCATGAAAAACGCTACGTCACAATACCCCCCCTCCTATGAAAAGTTTCGACACGAAGTAAGAAACTGCGCTGCCCTCAGCGACCTAAGAACATATCTCGACCACTAAAAATTTGTGAAAGAACCTTTATGATACAAATAACACTAATTACTAATCGCTTATATTAGACTAACTGTAAACTAAATTAACAACAAGTCCCTACTTCGAAGACATTTGTAATACTGTATATATGATAATCTACCTACAGTCAAGCAAAATTGTTAAAGAAGATTTCCCCACAATTTCAAAATTCCTCTTTTATACCTCTCTTTCATATTGAAGCATCAGTTTCCAAATACTGAATGCTACCTACACTCATACAGAATCCCGAGTTGCTCCTGTCATCCCAGTGCAGCTCAACAAACCCTACAGTCGAGTAAACGTGTTAAGCACAACGTTACTCTAGAAACCTATTCTAAACTAAACTAACAATCAAATTCGTAGTACCTTTCCGGGTTAACTACGAATTGGAAAAATAACACATTAAACAACAATGACTAGGGAGTCACCACAATATTCATGTAATACGACCTACGGCTGAAGACAACTAACATCACCTTGGCGTCGTTAGTGGTAAAGCTATGCTACCACTAACACGTACTACATTGTCAACAAAGTTGAGAACTAACTACCTATTAAAACAATTCTCAAGTGATCATTAATCAAAGTATTATACTTTGATATCCTTAATATGCCATTGACCTAAGAGTTTACCATCGTAACCCACTAATTCATAAACCAACGGAGACAATACCTTCTTCACTATACATTTCAGGTACTTGGGCGCTAACTTTGACGCTTTATATTTGTCAGCATCACTTTGAGTATACGTTTTCCTCCAGACTTCTTGACCTTCTGTTAGCTTCACATCACGTCTACGCAAGTTATAATACCTTGTATTCGTAGCGTGAGCTTTTTCTATGTTTTCTCGTACCTTATAGTGAAGATACCTTCAAGTTTCCCAAATTCTCCGGCATATTCTTCTCTGGGCATTGCTACCGCATACTCCGTATCACTTGAGTCTTTATAAAATGAGCCATTAATAATTGGTTCTCTAGCGTGGACTAAGAAGTATGGTGAGAAACCAGTAGTTTCATTCACTGCACTATTGAGCGCAAACTAAACCTTAAAAATATTCTGGTCCCAAGACCTATGATCATCCTTAACATAAGACGAAATCATGGTCATGACAGTTTTATTATATCTTTCCACCATATTTACTTGTGGTGTGTACCTTGGGCCGAAGTGAACACGAGGAACTTGGTAATATTTAAGCATATTACGGAATTCAGATCCAGTGAATTGAACCCCATTATCGGTAATCACTGTTTCAGGAACTCCGTGTGCTAAAATCACGTAATTCTCAATGTTCTTTGCCACATTAGCGCTTGTTGCGCGTCTCAAAGGAAACAACATAGTATATTTCGAGAAACAACAAGTCACAACTAAAAGATGGACATAACCAGATCGTGATTTCGGCAGTGGTCCAACAAGATCAGTACTTATAACTTGCCACGGTTTATAACATTGTTTCGGTTTACCCATCTGTCCCGGTGTAAGAGTCGTTGTATGCTTATAAGCTGAACACGTTGCACATTGTTTAATAAATCGTACTACATCACGGTACATTCCGGGCCAAAAATACCTCAAACTCAATCTTCGGTGTGTTTTGAAAATTCCCATATGTCCTGATGTAGGAGGTTCGTGGTTCTCCGTAATGACCTTCGTTCTATTCGATTCAGCTACAACCTCTTTCCAGTCAAACTCGTCGGTAAGTGAATATTTCCCTTTACAATACCTATATAACACACCATTTTCTATTCTATAATTTGGGTAATTCCTGGGATAATATTGACAACCTGAATAAACTTTCTTATACCACACATCACCATCACGTGACTGCGGAGCTGTGTTGATCACTTAAACTTCCTCGGCTTGAAAAAATATCAAAATGACAGTATATTCTCTTAGTGGGCGCCAATGTAAGCTTGTATTTTAGCTGTTAGATAAATTTTTAAATGAATTATTTCAGAGATGTATAGAGGAAGGAAATCAAACCAACCAGATTAACAATTACAAAATATATTGTAAAAAGAGAAACACTTACATTATTTGAACAATAATGCACAGAAAGCTTTAACAGAATTTTATAATTTGAAATATAAGCCTAAATATAAGAAATTAAAACATGAGACCATAAGGGTCGCTTTGTGTTGATTCGTCGATCGAATATACTGCCAAGAATGATATGAAATTTTATAGCTCTACAGAATTAAATAATTTTAATTGACTCACAGGAATCGCTGCCAAACCGTATCTTAAGAGAAATCTCCCGTCTTCTCCTAAATTGAAATCACGAACGGTTTGAAGTCTGTAACGTCCTGCAGATCTTGAAAAGAACCTCTACTGAAGAGTCTCCATGGAGTCTTCAAAGAAATCGATGAAATGTATTAATGTATATAATTTAGAATTTATCATTTATTTGTTTATCTGTTTATTTGTCTATATTTATTTGTCTATATTTATTTGTCTATATTTATTTGTCCCACCTGAAAATGGAAAGGTATAACTTTATGAGCAGTTCTTTTATCACAGGATCCACGGGTTTTTATCTTTAAACGTCCTTACCCGCTACGTCCGTGAAGACAGCCTCCCAGTAACCTTATTTCAGGCACGCCGCTAACACTTAAACATAATTGCTGCCGAAGAATCTGCTCCCTTTCTTACTTAGATTATTAACAACAATTTCCCTGCAAATAATAGTTTTAGGGTTTTAACACTTCAACTAATTATTTTCTTTCCTTCAAACAATCCAAATCCTTGATACGAACCATGCTTAACTCGTCCTTGGTATTTTGAATACTAATATTACCGGTTTTCATTATTCCGGCTATTAATCCTCGAAAATATGTAAAAATTTGCTATCCATCATAGCTCTTCAAATCTTTCTCTGACTTTTCTTCTTGACAGCGCACGAAGGATCCAAATTTTAAATTTCGAATCCTGCCATAGTTAATTTTCATAGAGCAGTCCCGTCTTCAAAAAGGTAAAAACTTTCGACGACGATATTCCGAAAGAGACGGACATATGCATGAAAAACGCTACGTCACAAAAACTTACTGTTCCCAACTGTGACACGCATTTCCTTCTCGCGCGAGATAATATTACCTATCTCTCTCTGTGCAGCACATGTGAGAGAGTGATGGATGGCGCTATGTCGCCGGACAATAATCGCGAAGCATAGTTGTTTTAGACGGGCTATACTGGTGTATTTCATAGCCCGGGGTTTCAGGTGCGCGGATGACTTGTCGCCTACTGTCGGCTTTAATCATTCTTGCACCATAAACCCCGGGATAATTAAGCAAGGCTAGGGTAGTATAGCATTCCTGGACGTGTTTTTGTTGTGAGGCGTTAGATGCCTCGTATGCATGTGTAATAAAATTCTTGAACAATACAAGCCAATTAAAAGTTAAATGTAAGTACCTATGGAACAGTCCAGTGCAGTTTCAAATGTTTAGAACTAAACTCGTGGACGTGCATCTAAAACAGAGAATAAACTTTTAACAGGCAAGGCATAACAGCTAATGTAGTTAGCTGGTACCTACGTACGGTCAAGGAAATTGAAACACATACCTTACCTTGTTACAATGGCAATAAGGGTCAAAAGGAACGAGTTTCAGTTTATTTTACAGTAAATATCAAAGTTTATAACAACATACAATGCGATCGCATAGTACTCAGCGTGAGCCTTAATAGCTCGGCCACCCGCTCAACTACTTATAGGTACTTAAACATTTTAATAAAACTTCCTTACCGATCGTTTACAAAACTTTCAGAGGCCGCAAGAAAGACTCACTGGTTGCCTATCAATGACCTAAATAATTACATAGATATTTATACATATAGGGTACAACATATCATGTGGGTCCTGTAACAGGAGCAAAAAAATTAAAAATTCGTCACACTCGTCAAATTGAACAACATCTGTTCTGAAACTTTTTTTCAAAAATACTTTTCTCTTTATATGTTCATTATTTCAAACAAAGTTAATAGCATTTTCAATGTACGCCGTCCAACATTGACATCGCCTTAGCATTGACATGCTGTCACTATACTAAAATATCAAATGTTTCGCATACATTGCTTCTTTGAATAAACTTAATGAACTTTTTATAGTTACTCGCGTTCTTTAATCTGTCAATTATAATTTCACAGACAAAATCACAATAACGCACTTTTTAATCCTGTACCAAAATTCTATACTCTATGGTATCCGCTACTGAACTTTAATATTCATAAGACATCTCTCTACTCAACTCTAATTACAAAAAGAGAACATCAGCATATTTGATTTTAAAAAAACCACGCTACTGTTCTCTGATTGGTTGAAATCACTTGTCAAAAAATTTGACCAATCACGGGGCACCCGCCATGACCATCGCGATCATGTTTTTTTTTAATAGGTCAGTTTTAGTTGAACGAAAAAGGTTACATCAATAATAAAAATTCATAGTGGGGAATGACGATTAAACTTAAAGTAAATAATGTTTTACTGTGTTTTGCTCGTATAAAAAGTATTGTATGCAATAGTTACACAATTAGGTCTTAAAATCTCGTACCTTACCTAGGCCACTCGGCAAGCTTCGTGACCTAAACGCGGTACTGGACTTTAAGAACCTTCATTGTGCAACGATTGCATAAAATACTATTATTTTAGGTACAGGTTTATAGGTACATTATAAATGAGTTATTTTTAAAAGTTGTTTAATAAATGTTGTTCAGTTTGGGGGGTGGAATCTATGTTTTATAATTTATTGCTCCTAGGGCCCACCTGGTATAGGGCTGCCATCCGCCCGGGTTTCCCCGGATTTGTCCTAATTTGGAGGCCATCCGGGAGTCGTCCGGAAGGGTTTTCACAGTCCACATTGTATAAGATTCAAAAGTAAAGCGATTGTTTTTTTAATAATATTATTTTCAGACACGTCCGGGAAAAAATGCGATTTACGCCAAATATCCGGGCTTTTTTAAGTCTTCGTCCGGGTTCGGCGAATTTAGAGATGGTAGCCCTAGGTAATATATAGATTATATATTACCTAGGGCTACCATCATCATATAGATTCTCACTGACACTCAGAAGTTAAGAACGTCGTACGTCTCTAAACTAACGTGCTTATGTTAATTTATATTACTGTTTTATGATGCATATGCATATGTTAGATATAATACATATGGTCACGGTTGCCTGAAAATAGATTGATTCATAGAATGAAACATATTTGACCTGTTTTATTTTCTAATACCTATTTATAATTGTGTTCCAAGTTCCCTTCCTCGAGCCTCGTATTGTCACATCTAGGCGCGAAGCGAGGCGGAAAAGTTAACGATGCCAGCGCCTTCATTACCTCACGTGGGTGGAAAGGAGCCAGTTCCTCAGAATTGGTTATCTCCACAGAGTCCAAAAGGTACATATCTCCGAACCTCTCCTGAGGTGCGGTCGACACCGCGGCGGTCAAAGTGCACAGCAGAGTTATAAGCATTTTTAGATAATTTTATTTATAGAAAAAATAAGCCTATATTTATCGTATGTAAACGTTACGTATTTTGGCACAAGTTGCCTATTTATATAATTTTATCGGTATAATGTACAGGGTGTGCGTACGACCTGTCCTATAACGAAGAAAATAACTTATAATTTAAATTATTAAGGTAAAGGTTAACCACCGATCTAAATAATAACAGATATCTAGAGTGAATACATACTTTATTTGACCTTTTGTAATGTTATAGGTATATTTGACTTTTCTAATGTTATGTATTTGTATTTACGTTCCACCACCCTCTCTTGCTTCTTTTCTTCTTCAGGTGCGGAGCGGAGGCGGAAAGGCAGAAAGTCCAGCGCCTTCATGAAATCAGTGGCTTGGAGAGGAGCCAGTTGCAAAGGATTGGTCATCTTCCCGGGGTTCAAGAGGTCTGTTAATCCGCCCCTTTCTTGAGGCGCGACCGGTGCCAGGACAGTCAAAGTGCAGAGCAGGATAAGAAGCATTTTGAAAAAAAATTGAATTATGGTAACGAAAAATACTGTACTCGATTTTTGTATGTAGAGAAAAAGAACTCGGGTTTTAATGTTGAAAGTCACGAGTGGCCTAGTTATATACTTAGTCGGTGTGAAATAGATTTGTTAGAAAGAACTACCTGTAATGTACCTATACAGGGTGTGCTACGTGTGCTGCACAGAAGAAACTTAAGTTTACTTTTAAATGGGTACTTGAAGATGACAAATTTTAGATATAAAGTATAATGTAATTTATTCTAAATCCGTAAATTATCCGGATATTTAACCTACAAAAAAAAGACAAAAATATACTTTTTATACTTTTATTAAAAGCCAGAAGTATTAATCCGTCCGAAGCGTCTTATTTAATCTACGTCTGTCGCTGGTGGAGGTCGTCCCTGATTGTGATGTAGTGATCGTAGAAAAGGAATCAGCTTCGGAAAAGCGTCATTCAGTACCATATTCTTGATGGGATCGAACAAGTTCAAGAGGTTCAGAGAGTCTGGGAACCCGGCCAACAGTGGAGCGGACGACGTCAGGACTATCAGAGAGCACAGCAGAATCAGAAATATTTTAGTAGTCATTTTAAATGATAAAAAATACCAGTCGTATATAATGACAAACAATTGGTGCACGTGGCTCGTAAATTATAACAATCGGCATAAGCTAACAGTTTTATACTTTTAGTGAGACAATACTTTAATATACAGGGTGTACCTACGAGCTCGGGTAAGGTTGTTTATAATTATCTAGCATTACCATAATTGATTGAATATTAGTTGCACCAAATTATACACGTTCCATAGTTTAATTTAGTGCAGCATCACGTAAATGAAATCAGTCTATCATTAACGTATGCGGAATGAAATTTGGACAAAGTTCAATACGCTATTTAATTAAATTAGTTTAACTAAATATGTATTTTTTTGTACTCATATTAACACAAAATAAATAAAATTTGATGTAAAAAGAAATTTGGTCCCATCCGGGCTGTTTTTCGACAGTTTTCTGGCACTTTCTTCATGGCCGCCGTAATGTGGATGTTGGCATTTTATTCAACTCCGAAATAATTTTTCTTTTTTAAACTTTCTATTCTTTTCAGATTGGCCCAAAAATCTTCAATTGGCCGTAGTTGGGGTACGTTAGGCGGGTTTGATTCTTTCGGTACGTACGGGATTTCTAGCTCCTCCATTTCCTTCGTGGTTTTTTTAAATAATGACTAGGTGCTAGATCTGGCCAAAACACTACCTACATTAGCTCCTCTATGATTTGACCGTATAAATCGCCTCGCGCACGCACATAATTAAATTATATTTAAAATAAAGAAAGTCTTCCTTGCTTCAGCAACAACTTATGCATTACTTTTTACCTCTTGTCTAAATAACTCAATCTGTTGGTTTTAGTTGTGTTGTGAGACACCCTGTATATAAAATAGCACGGCAGTAATATTTGTTTCAATAACGCATGAAATTATACCATAACGTACAGTAATAATTTCACGGATAGTAATTGATTGAAATTTATCAATATTAGTACTAGTTCTGGGGGCCTATGATGGTTGCGTTTATCACGTGATAAATAAGTGACAAAGCATCTGTCCCTTGCACTCGCAATTGGTCAAAACGTGACGGATGCTTTGACACTTATTTATCACGTGATAAACGCAACCATCATAGGCCTACTGATTATTCGGATGTGTATAAAAGCGCATAGAGAACAATTATTTATTAGTATTATTATTAGGTACCTATAAGTCTGAAAAGTTTAGTTTATTGTACCTATTTTAGAGGGTTCACGCCGATTTAGTCGTGGGTTTTCCAACGGACCAATGAAAATGAAAGATTTCTACACGGTTAACACTCGTCGCTGGGTGCGCGATGACAGCGTCAACTAGCGGTTACAATTACGGCGGACTTTGAAATGTCAGATGGCTGACTGTCTTTACGAACAGTAAGTAAACAAACAAATAATTTCAATTAAATGTCGTTGTTTACTTTTATTTTATTCGATTATTTTAATCTACAGTGTCGATAGTAACGTTGACCTTTTTTATTTCCCGTCAAAAATGGCAAAATCAATAACTTTCAGTTAATTCACATGGACCTTTTCATGGCTGTCTTCACGAGAAGTAAGTTACAAAATAAACAAATTTAATCGAATAACGCATTTCATGCATAATGCAGCCGATCATTTATGACTACGTGACGTACATGACGTAGGGTCGTAATAATGCAGACTTTATTGTATTTTCAGTTAAACATGGCCAAATTAATTATTAAAACTGGATTCAGCGCAATCAAACACAACATCGTTTTCCAACCCCAAACCAAACTACAATAAAAGGGTAACAATTAGTTTTGGCTCAACATGTCCAAGATGCAAAATAAAAAAAACGCATAAATTATGGTAACTTAACCATTGTGACGTGCAAACAACATACAAAATAATAATACCTATTAAAAATGTTGCTGTATACTTACTTTTTCCTCTTGACAGCGATTATCCATTTCATTCGTTGTTCTCGTTTCCAACTTGCTTGTGGAAATTTATAATTTGTGATTACTGTTTTTGCCATTGTTTTTGCAATTAACTACGCAGCAGGTTTCGTGCCGCATATTTATTTATTTTTAGATGCCTCAATTTCGCTAGTAAAAAGTGACAGTTGGTCTGCCAAAAGTTCCTTTTTTGGCCACGGCGCGCGCTGCGATCGATTCGTGGTTCCCCCACCACCTACTTCGCACCCAGCGATTTTTATAAGTTATTTGACTTTAAGTGATGCATTTCGGTATTTTTATCAAAGTTAAATAAACATTTATTTCCTAAACTTTGGGGCCTAAGCCAGATTTATAAGGCTAAGTAAGTAGCCTATGGCCCCACCTCTCCGCTGTTTTTTTGTCCAATCATCTGCCAAACACCCAGTATAAATAAAACAATATGTGTCCATGCAGCCGGCCCGTTTCGTGACATGCGGCGCCATCTACCGACAACACTTCGAAGTATAATGAGAAACTTCCGGTGCGATGGTGGTTTTATCAGTATTAATCCAAGAAAATTAGATTGCAATATATGGAAAATTTGGCAAAATGAAAGGACAACTTTTATCTATCAGGATATGTAGGTTATAGAGCCAAGTTTAATTTTATCTAATCTCCCCCCCTCTCAGGGGTGAGCGTCACCCCCCCGCGCCCTCGAATGTGTCCCGGAGCGCGGTATTTTCCACTTTAGAAGAAAACCGTGTACGATACATACAAAGTGTATAAGAACGAAATAATCCTGAATAAATTTACTATAAACCTTTCATACATACAAAAGCGATAGCACTTATACAATCAGCGCAATCTGTTACCAAATACTAACGTTTTTAATTATTGATCTTTTTTTTCTGCTAAAAGGTTAGTTATCTCAAAAACTGCACACTTCTCGGCCAAAATATGTATGACAAAAGTAAAGAATGGACAATGATCTTTCTAAAAATGTATAATTTATTTCTGTTACTCTTTAATTTACCGTTGCAATGCTATTTTTAAAATTTAAGTCATGTGGCCATTATGCGAAATATAAATATTCGTACTAGTTAAACGGTGTTACTTGCAATACCATAGACTTCTTATATGTTTTTCTGTAATCTACAAATATTGAACTATATCCTGTATTTTTTTTTTTTTTTTAGATCTACTATTTTAGGAAATAAGGGATGTGTGGGGAAATCGTCAAGTATCGCTCATTTTCGTAAATAACTTCAAAACCGTTTAATTTAGAATGATGAAATATATATATTTGAGATATTCATAATGTACCCTTTCATTTGATATGTCACACGATATACTTTGCCATTTTTTTTCTAGTTTGTCCCCTATAACTGGCTCTCATGTCAAAATGTATTAATTTGCGTTACGTTACGTTACACGTCCATATTTGGGTCATCAATTTACATACGTGTACCAAATTTCAACTCAATCGGTCCAGTAGTTTCGGAGCAAATTGGCTATGACAGACGGACGGACTGACACAGACACACGAGGGATCCTACTATAATCATAGCGAATTTTCTCCGAAACTACTGGACCGATTGAGTTGAAATTTGGTACACATATGTAAATTGATGACCCAAACATGGACCTGTAACGTAACGTAACGCAAATTAATAAATTTTGACATGAGGGCCAGTTATAGGGGGCAAATTAGAAAAAAAAAATGGCAAAGTATATCGTGTGACATATCAAATGAAAGTGTACATTATGAACATCTCAAATATATATATTTCATCATTCTAAATTAAACGGTTTTGAAGTAATTTACGAAAATGAGCGATACTTGACGATTTCCCCACACATCCCTTATTTCCTAAAATAGTAGACCTAAAAAATAATAAAAAAATACAGGATATAGTTCAATATTTGTAGATTACAGAAAAATATATAAGAAGTCTATGGTATTGCAAGTAACACCGTTTAACTAGTACGAATATTTATATTTCGCATAATGGCCAAATGACTTAAATTTTAAAAATAGCATTGCAACGGTAAATTAAAGAGTAACAGAAATAAATTATACATTTTTAGAAAGAACATTGTCCATTCTTTACTTTTGTCATACATATTTTGGCCGAGAAGTGTGCAGTTTTTGAGATAACTAACCTTTTAGCAGAAAAAAAAGATCAATAATTAAAAACGTTAGTATTTGGTAACAGATTGCGCTGATTGTATAAGTGCTATCGCTTTTGTATGTATGAAAGGTTTATAGTAAATTTATTCAGGATTATTTCGTTCTTATACACTTTGTATGTATCGTACACGGTTTTCTTCTAAAGTGGAAAATACCGCGCTCCGGGACACATTCGAGGGCGCGGGGGGGTGACGCTCACCCCTGAGAGGGGGGGAGAGTAGATAAAATTAAACTTGGCTCTATAACCTACATATCCTGATAGATAAAAGTTGTCCTTTCATTTTGCCAAATTTTCAGCTAATCTTACTGAATTATATTACATAGTTCTGTGATTTTCCCAGCTAAACTAAAATTTGTACTGAAAACAGTGCAAATTTTATACTACTGGCTTGCGACAGACCAATTAGAGAGGCAATTGCAACTGTATCCGCGTCTATTATGTTCTAACGAACTAAAAGTAATTTTCGGTGAACTGCAGAGAAAAGTAAGCCTCCGACAAAGAAGTATGATATGTGGTCAGTCTAGCCCGTCTAGCCTAAGTTAGGGTCTGCGACGAACACGTGACAGCGTGGTTACTTTTTGTTCTGAAACTGTTCTAACTAAGTGAACTAGGCATGGCGTTTGACAAGTGTTCATTTGGAAAACTGCACTGTTTCGTGAAACAGTAAATTATTCGGTTAGGTTTGTTTTTAATCCCCGACGAAAAAGGGAGGATGGTGATGTTGTGAAAGCCTTAACAGTCGAAATGGTTCTTACATAAATGTAGGTAGGTATACATGTTTAGGGGCAGTTCTTAAATGCTATTCAGCTTTAGTATAGTAGCACCCAATATTGAAGTTAACCCTTCTTTGCATGATTTTTTTTTTACTTTTGAAATAAATCAGGATAATGCTAGTTGACCTCTACATTAAGGTAAAAATGTATAAAAAAATATATAAGGTATGATTAAGAGAATATATCAATTTTTTTATATGATGGAAATATCCATCATTATGCAAACTCGGATCTTAAGCGTAGTACAACGGGATATGCAATCGACGCTGCTTGTCACGAAATATACCTGCTAATTTCGCCCGCCCACAGCTCCGCCTGTCTTCGGCTAGGGTCGGCACGTTCGAAGCGGAGCTAACGCATCGATTGTATTTATATTATTACTAGATGATTACTAGCTGTGCCCGCTGCTCCGCACGCGTGGAAATAGGTCCAACTTCGAAAAGTGTTAGTATCTACGTTTACCGGTTTTTAAACGTAGATACTAACACTTTTTGAAGTTTTTTTATTCATAATCATAAGAGTATACAACTACGGTTTTCCCATTGTCTTTAATTCAGGATCTGATGATACAACACTTACTTACCTACCTGCCTACTAGATCTCAGGGTTGGTTCAACGCAGACACGTTCGGTTCCCCTCAATGGACATTTAGACCCAATATCATAAAATTTACCTGATGATGAATCGTGGAAATGTTCACTTGATCTCAAGATTGGTTTAACACAGACTTTACACAGACATATTAAGACAGGATGTGGCGAAGACAGTAGGAAATCCGAAAATCCAGGCATATAAAAGATTTTTTGGCCAAGCTGAAACGAAAATCGGAAACAAATCGACGCTTCGCTCGCTAATTATAGTTAGTTATTTATTGTATTAATAATAAAGACGCCACGGTTGGCGCAGTTACTAGACACCTGCCTACTGAGCCGGCGGTCCCGGGTTCGAATCCCGGCCAGGGCAAATATTTGTGTGATGAACTCGAATATTTGTGCTTGGGTCATGGTTGTTCTATGTATTTAAGTATATATTTATCTATATACGTATGTATATCGCCAACTAGTACCCATATCACAAGCCTTCTTGAGCTTAATTTGGGACTAGATCGATTTGTGTAAGGTTGTCCGATATTCATGATAAATAATTCGCCATACTTTAAGAGTGAAGTCTTTGCATAATGATGTAAATTTCCATCACATACTTTGGAACTACTTTATGTTCGAATCTTGAAATTGTATGCACAAAAAGTAACATAATATCAAATTACACATCTGATACACATTTATTATTCCGAATAAATCAACATTTTCACAGTAATATCCTCCAGAAAACGTCAAGAAGAGCAACAGTTTTCGTAAATGGCGCGATACGGCGAGCCCGCGAATTTAAATTTAAAGTGTCAAAATTCTGTTTAATTATTTTTTCACTACTATGTTCTATTTTATGCTGTACTGTTGTTGTAACTTGGCAGTCTTAAAAATAAATATCAAACACCCGCAAAACAAGCTTTAATTAATGCGATAATTTTATGATGGAAATTTCCATCACCATGCAAAGAAGGGTTAAAGTAATGCAATTTTTTGTTTATAGGTACGTTCGATTTTATTAGCATATTCTATATCACTTCCAGAGTAAGGGATGCTTTTGAAATTACAATTTTTTTTGTTATTACAGTAACAAAAATTTTCTTATTGCCAATATGCGCAAAAGACCACTTCGGGAGTTCAGATATCGCGAGACATTCGGCTGCCCCTGGACACTGCAAGTACGCCTCATTGTACTGTACTCTATAGGTGAAAAAGAGAACTATTAACGTAATTAGTATAGAAGTTGCGTCAAAATTCAAATATACATATAACGCTAATTTCAGTACATTACCGCAAGGTGCGGTCTGATTGGTTCATTTTCGCCTGTTTGCTTCAGTGGACTGGTAACCTTAAGGCTCGTTAAGGGTCAATTGAAAAAAAAATTGTACATAGTTAAAAGCTTAGCTAACAAAAAATCACGATCGCTTCCTTTGTGTGACGAAAGTTAGTCATACAAAATGTATGGGTAACTTTCGTCTCACAAAGGAATCAATTAAGTTTTGTTTTAATTAAAGCCGTTATTTTATTTATTTATTTAAGAGCCTATACTGTCCCACTGCTGGGCAAAGGCCTCCCTCTCTTTCTTCCACGCGTCCCTGTCCCGAGCAATCTCCCACCAGTCTCGGTGAAAGCCGTTAACTATGTATTTTTTTTTTAAATCGACCCTTAAATATCAACATCATATGCCTTGATTTCGATGTTCCCCAAGATTATTGTTTTTCACAATTCACAGGAATATGTATAGCTGCCTAGAGTTAAAGCGTTCTGGATATTGCGAAAAAAAAAGCATCAGGGTATGTATGTACATATAGTGATCGTTCAGTCGTAGATCGTATAAAAAGGTGAGACTGCAAATTTCTTTGCAACTCATACTATTTTAGTCATAGTTACATTTAATGTCCAAACAAGTGAACAGTTTGTCAAATTATACTTTACAGCTCTTAGATGACGATGCAATTAAATAAAACATGCGATTCACATAAGTATCAATAGTTTATTACATAAATTATAGCCAAGCTTACATTTTCTCTTCTAACCGTATTAAAGATTTAAAAACTGCCTAAGTTTACTATAACCACCGCGCCGGCGTTGTCATCCGTTACTCAAAATAAGCCTTTTAGTGCATTTGAAAACCAACTAGATGGCGCCAGGGTCGAGCGATGGACATACAAAATCCGTGATTCGGTTTTGCCAAATAAATTTTAACTCTCATCACTAGGCTTGGGACTTTTGGCTGCTCGCTGTGGTTGTCCAATCCACGGAGTCGTCATATGATAAAAAAATATATTCAAAGTCAAAGTCTAAAAATTAAATGTTTTATTAAATGTCATAATTTATGTTGTTACATTTTTAATGGGCACGTTATAATAGTTTGTAATTAATTTTATCATAAACCTATCGGTAATTTCACATTATACCAAGTGGTCAAAATGTTTCCTAATTTTAAGTTGCGAATAGTTGTCAGTACGGGTAGTCTGTCACAACACAAGTACCTATCAAAAAGGATGCATAAAATGTGACCACTAAGGTATAATATGACATTACCGATAGATTTATGATAAAATTAATTGCAAACTATTATAACGTGCCCATTAAAAATGTAACAACATAAATTATGACATTTAATAAAACATTTAATTTTTAGACTTTGACTTTGACTTTGAATAGATTTTTTTATCACATGACGACTCCATGGATTGGACAACCACGGCTAGCAGCCAAAAGTCCCAAGCCTACTCATCACTGACCAATTTTAACTCCATAAAGTCATAACCAAAGCGTGCATGCATGGTGGTGTTATTTACAATCCCTCCTCCCTAAAATCAAAGTTTCAGCCATTTTAGCACTGTCTTTCGGTGCCCACCACGAATGACTCGTGATAAACCGCCAGAGTAAATTCAATAAAGTTTACAATTGCACTAAAATATCTTATTTTGAATGGACACGACAATTTGACCACATCATGATTTGTGTGAGATGGCTTAAATTATTAAAAAAGTACAATGATACTGCGACGCGTCGACTCATAATAGTCATAATACAATACGTTGACACGCCAGAATCTTAAACACCAATCTCACCACTTATACACAACATCATTAAATTATTAGAAATGAGCATCTCAACTCAAGTCTATGAATGGCCATAGCAGACAATATTATTTGGGAGTGGCAAGTGTGGCAACACTGGAATACAAATTAGAAAATTCGACTGATGGACAATGATTCCATGTTCATGAAAAACCTTAAAAAAACAGTTTCACTATGCTTGCATTCTTCATACTGTCAGCCAGTATGCAACTATATAGTTTACTTTTCGAAGGAAATAATGAGTTATGTTATGTTTATCCCTGCCCAATAGCCCTAGATCTCGCATGCTCAAAAGATCAAAAAACGAAGTTCGTTTATAATTGTTCATATTTTTACTTTATAGTAGAGCTTTACTATAATCTTCCAAAAAGAGCTTGAGTTTTATTCATTTACAGTATCAACACTATTAATGCGGAAAAATCAAAATGGCGAGCCAAAGTATAAATGAAAAGAGCGGCCAATGTGATTCGATTTAATGACATAGGCCGTTGTATCGATGTATATAGTTGCTTATTTGGCTATATATTAAAAGCACATTCGAATGGTCGTCCGTTATTAAAGAATCGAGTAAGGTACTGAAAATGTTCGTATTGGCACTATTTCATCAGATATTTCTCAGCTATTGACTAATACTAGACAATGAAACGTAACTCCATCTCCCTCAGAACATTGTCAGATTGTCACATAACGACTCAGGGTTATTGCGACTCAGAAAAAAGCAGTGAAAATATTCGCCCGGTGACAATCAAAACTCACAAAAAGTTCTGTCACTCCTATCCCAAACCTCGTATCTAGTTTCTAGATTGATACAAAGATACGAGTTGTTTTAAGTAGGTAGGTATATGTCACTTCGTGAGTTTTGGTTGTCAACAGACGATATAAGATAAGTATACATGTTCACTGTCTCATCATCATCGCTTCGGCCTCGAGCTACAGACCGCGTCGACGCGCTATATAAAACAAATCTTATTAAATAATCCTATCATCACTCTATGTTATACTTTATAGGCTATGCTTGGTGTTGCTACATTACTATATATCATCTCGACATACGAAACTACGTTAGCTTAAGCGATGTTAAAACAAGATTTTCTGTAAATTATGGCTCTGTATGTATCACATGTGAAACCTAAATTGGGTTGGCGTCGATTTTCTTCGTAGTTCCGGAATCTAGCGGTAGATGGCGCTCAAGTAAAGATTTGAACTTAAGACGGTTGAATTTCGTGAGTGCCAAACATTGGCCTCACTAAAGTATTATCAGAATACAATAAACTTTCCCTACCCAGTTAACAACCCAACCAGTATGCTTTGTGACATCACCGAAAAACACCACGAAAATCGACGTCAAAAATGAATAACTGTGGCATCATCAATATCATCATACATATAACAAATAAAAATATATTCGGCCGATATGACTTGCACGGGTTGTTTTTAAAAAATATCACTCAAAATAATAAATCGCTTTCCATCATAAGGTAATACAAAATCAGTCGTTGTTCGTGCTGCCATCTTTAGGTTGCTTCATGTTACCCATAAAATGTCATGTGAATAGTGACATGTGTTGAGACAGCGAAAGATCGATACAGTTATTATTTAACTAGTTAGAGAGTGCAAAGTTTATATAGACAGTAGATATAACCAGTTATTACTCACACAGAAAATCTTATCATTTTAATTTGCAAATATCTAATTTTTCCTCAATCCGTGCAAGCCATTGCTCCGATTATAAAATGTCGCTCGCTTATTGCTTTTACGCGTATTATTATCAGAGTTACAATGTACAATCTTCTTACATATACGTTACAGCCATTTACACAACATTCACAGGCGAATAATTCGAAAATAGAAACAAAATAGAACACACCACCCCCTCAGGTGTAAGGCCGGTATTTTGCATTTTTTTACAGATACTTTTTTTTACTCTTTAAGACGCAAGGAGGCTTGAACTGGCGACCCCGAAAGGGCTTTCCACAGCTGAGAGGATAAGTGTATAAAACAATACACAATAATATTATTATAATAATCAATAATCATTAAAATTATCAAAAAGTAGAGATCCGTGGGAATGATCATATCAAAAACTTAAGGATGGATTTAGTTTCTCTGTTAATTATACAGGGTGTAACAACGTTTGACTGAACATTTGTTTAGCAACTTCTAAAAATCTTGTTTTAAATAATACATTGTAAAAAAATGTTTTTTCAAAGAAGAAATGTATTGCGAAACATTTGGCATTTAGCAGCGTGATAGTTACGTCAGAGGCGTCAGAGCTATTGGGATGTAAGCGTGGTTTGAGATAATAAACATCTGAAAAACGTCTATTTATTAATTTGCTAAACAAAATGTTGGGTAGGATCTCTGTCTTAATTTATTGCTGTTACCATCCACACCCGGATATATAGACATCAAAATCGGCACGTCAGTAAAATTGTGAGTAATTGTTATCTTGAAACTATTATAGGTTGCAAAGATAGGTTGTTTCCATTTTCGAACTGTCCGCCTATCCTTTCTACCGGCCTCAAAAATAATCTACCGTATCATTTGATACCGCATGTTAGAATAAGCGGGTACAAAACAGACTCTAATTTGAGACAACAACCGAAAACCGGTTATTCTCACGAATTAGAACCGGCTCCGCACCCACTATTTAAAATGGACTTTAAATTTCATTAATACTACGTATCTTACACTTCCACGTCTGTATCAAAAATCTTAATATATATTTTTTTCAATTTATACTAGCTAATCTTTTAAAAATATTGGATCATAAATAACGTGATTTCGACCCTCTAACATATATTATATCTAGTGTTGATTGCGCTTTAAGTATATGTTTGTAAAACATTGGTGTTATGAGAATGGAGGCTACGGCTACTTATGATATAGGTACATATTGGTGTCTAAGTAACTGTCGGGAAGAAGGGGGGTAGTGTGGAGGGGTGGGGGGTGCGAATGTTCGGAGGTATCGGTCATACGAATGGTGCGCGGGTTCATGCCACCATTACTTTATGTTGTCTTATTTAGTTTTATATCCTCAAAGTATCCCTTAGTTACTCCAATCGCCAATTGATACCTTAGTTCAGACTTAGGGCCTGCAGAACTGGTAAATTTTAGTATGGGAGCCTCGGCAATTCCCGGTACTGCCATACAACAATTTCCGGGTACCTTCACACTCGTACTTATTCTCGTATTAGTGTTCGAGTTTTTACGATAGTATCGAAATCAAATTTGGCATTTACTGACGATAAATTTACGGGATTACTTTATGACGGAATGCGGTTTAATCAGAAACCCTGTTGGGGTTTTCTCTTAATAAAACAAGACCGCCGGACAACCATGTAATTGTAGCATAATTCCACGCGATCAAAACATGACATTAGTTATTGTATATACCTATATATATTATAAAATGCGTATTTCAAAATGTGGAAACAGGATAAAATGGAAATACAGATAATAGAATAGAACATAATCTGGTTGATTAATAAGTACTGAAGCGTAGAAATGATTAAATTTTACAAACGGTATTAGAATTGCAGAGAAAAAAAGAATTTGACTCACATCCGCTTCGAATATTGCAACGGGCATCCGCAGAGATCAATAGTGGTCAAATACCCCAAAACTGCGCAGGGACACGTTCAAAACCCATTAAATAAAATAAAAATAAAACCCTAATACATTTCCCCTCGTTGATGTCGTTTTAAAGAGTACCTTGGTCAAAATTCACTGACTAAGTAGTATGTATTTCACGAATGCAATGTTTTATGGGGCTAGCATTTGGGTCGCACCGATGAAAGTAGGTACCGGATAAACTAAAGTAGCGAATTCGGGAGAGTCGATGGTACAAAATAGTGTTTAAAAAATAATAATAAGATAATAAACTATCCGACTAGGAACAGAAAAATTCGAAATAGAAAAATGCACATTACTCTGTGTGATCATTAATTTTTTCAGTTCAATGTGCAAAAATAATAGTTCCTTTTATCCTATTATTTAACAAATGTTTATTTAGCTAACTTAGATATTATTTACTTTGTTTAGTCATAAAGTCTGTAGTTATCTTTGTCTAGGTATTAAGAACTTCCACCTATTTTGGAAACCACGAATGCTTTTGACAATGACCACAACATTAGAAAGCAAAAAGTTCAATATAAATTGAAATGTACCGCTCCGTTCAGAGTCATGCATGATGTATCCACATAACCCAACAAGTCTACTGCTAGTCCAAATCATACAGCTGCTATTAAGCGAAACAGTACCAATTGATACTGCAAGGTTCAGCTACAGTATCGTTCGCTAACTCACGAAGCGATATGAGTTCACAAACTCGATTCGTCCATCGGAGGAGCTGTAGCGAGACAGCGGCCAACTTCGAGTGACATTCTATTAGACTGCCACGAGCAGCCGAGTGCTTACTATATCACTATAACGTGAGGTTAAGGCGTTATGTTGCGGAGACACGTTTAATTTTTTTTTTTCATATCATGATATTGACAATTTCAATCAACGTTTTAAATGAATAATACTTTTCCTTGATTTCTAGATCTAGATAATAACATAGCTATTTCATGCTTTCATTGCGTACAGTCGAAAATAATAATAAAAAAAAGTTTTCTGCGTGAATTTTGACTATTTCAAGTAGTTTTTTAGTAAAATTATCAATGAAAAATTCGAACTATAGGTTTCAAATATATACCAATAAATCGCAATAGTCCTGTTCTAGTAAATGTTAATATGTTAAGGAACATGTTTGATAATAGAGACAAATGACTAAAACAGTTAGCCTTTTTGAATATAATTAATAAGGAGCTTCAACACTAATTTAATATAGACGGTACTGTTTTTCTGCTCGATTGGTCGGACCATTTGATTGGAATATACCGAACTAAATCGATGCATACCTACCTTCTCGATATGCCGCTATGAACACTAACTTAAATTTAGTTTAAGATTGGATTTAGTTGTAGGTTCTACCCTACAACTAAATCCAATCTTAAACTAAATTCAAGTTAGTGTTCATAGCGGCAAACAAAGTCTTAGCAAACTGATGGATATTCTATCAGTTCCCATTGAGTTAGGATTTAATACATGCATGAAAGTACTATTTTGAAGTAAAGCGATAGGAGTTACTAATTGTTATATGTATTCAACATGTGGATATACTTGTAGCACGAAGGAATCGTATCTTTGACAAATCATATATACTGCTTTTGTTTCATATACTCTACTTCGACATCGGCATCTGTTGACGTCAAATGTTAGCCCGCGTTCGATTCATGTAATTTAGTACCGAGGGGAAATAGGACCTAGCATGCTATTTTGTTTCAAAGAAAATGGGATAGCACGACGTACGCCAGAGGAGAAAATGAGTACCTCATTATGCATACAGTGTTTCTATGCGTAGTCTCTTATATTGAATGCAATAGGGTGTATACGTCGGCGTTTTAGCTTCGGACATGCGATGTGATCGCAAATTTACAAACAAATATGTTTTATCGACAGCTGCCAAAGACTTGACGATATAAAATAAAAAAAATATCTAAGAAAGCGCACCAAAAATGGAAGACTTAAATAAAAGTATACATAAATAAAAATATGTATTAAACGCGTGCATAGAGGAGAGGAGAGATGTTATTGCTGAAGTATGTCGACAGTGGATCTAAAATTACTTTAATTCGCCGCTCACATTCAAATTTATGTTCATATTTTTTATTGCTGAGAATAATGGGCGAATGATATTTCCAAACGGCTGTGTACTACACAGTGTGTAGTGTTGTGTGGGGTTTACAATCGGTTAAGTTTCAATTTCGTTTGCCTTAATGTGGCCGAATTGGGAACTAAAGTCTCGTACATAGATTTGCATGTGAACAGTTCATTACATATATTTCTTTATGGATAATTTTATTGTTTAATTATTGCTATATCATTGTATTTAGTATAATAAAAATTTGAGACGATCACATAATAGTATAAAAGAATTACAAATCGGATTCATTATATACATATATTCAAATGAACACGTAATCTCAGAGCAGTGTAAAAGTATTAAGAAAAGTTTCTAAATTAGTCTTGTTCTATTACGAACTATGGCAGTATCGACTGCAGATGGCTATGAATGATTTCAACATCCCCAATCGTATTTCATATTAGATAACACCAATTTAAAAATGAACGCGTTTGGAATATGTTTAGCTACTTTAAACAAATGATGCAGCTATGTTTACCAAAGCTTCTAATGAATCATTGATTAGTTATTTATTTATAATCACGGCTAGTTCAAGTGTTGTTCATAATTCATTAAACAACGGAACGGCGTTCATTATTAAATAGGTTTATAACGCTATCCAGAACTAGACGCACTATTCGTGCGATAAAATGGCTCAATCAAACAGCGGGTCCAAATTATGCATCTTAAGAGGAAATATACCCCCTCTCATTTTTCCATACAAATATAGGTTTCGTTCTCGTCTGTTTCCTCCTCCAAAAGAACCAATCTATACGAAATTGTAGAACCTGAATAGGAAGCAAATGTTGTCGGACCGCGCTTATTAACACAATTTGTGTAGGCGTCTGTTTTTGTCCAAATTTCCACCGCAAACGAACGCCTAGTACACAGATTCTATAATAATTTGCGCAATAACCAAAACGGTCCGACGCAAAGATTTATTTCCCATTCTGTTCCTAAAACTTCGTAAAGATTGGTCAGGTTTTTTGGAGGAAACAGGCGAGAACGATAGCTCGATTTTCATAATCCGGTTACGTTAAGTTTGGACCACATTTGTTTGCGCCATAGTTGCCAGATGCAAACTTAACATAAACTAATAGTATGGGAAAAGTAGCGATGATATATTCTCTTAAGACGTAGCTGTCACTCGTGTAACAGCCAAACTTTAGATCAGTGCATCTAATTGTTACAGCGGGCTAGACAGCCAGAAATTCGGGTCATAAGTTACCCCGGATTACACAAAGAGTGTAACATAGGGGTTACGATTACAATGATGAATTAATTCTCACTAGTTTATCGTACATTGTACAGTTTTATATTCAATTATAATTCGTCTACAAAGATAATCTGGCACATAAATTAATTGATAAATACATAAAGATTATCGGAACTATAATAATACCAGACCTTACAATACCTCTGATTGGCAAGATTTTACCGACACAAAGTGACATAAATTTTTACTCGAATTTCTGGCGATCTCTTACGGAAATGATTCACTAAGGATCTCGAGTGAAAGTGAGTTGAGCAACAGTATTATTACGCTTACAAATCAGTCAGAAATCAGTACAAAACGTTTTGATCTAAATACTGAATCAGTTGTGTCATCAACACGAGTCAATTAATTAGTCAAATCAACTTTACTGTACGTATTCGACGTCGCCAGCTAGAAAATCTTTTTTCGTTCATTGCATCAAAATTGTACAGAAAACAAAGTGCTAGCGGTTTCGACTAATACCAGTGGTGCTCGCATGCTGGCCTTATACTGCAATTAAAACACACCAAAATATACATACCCCGAAGCACTTAAGTTTGTATTATATTAGGCCATTAAGGAAAATTGAGAAAATTCAGACATAAATACTAGTACTCATTACTTGGTGTGAGAATGTATTTACAAGTACATTATTGAAATATTGCATAGGATAGGATCAATACAGAAATATTTACAGGGCAACTCGAATATTTGTTCCCGGGTCATGGATGCTATATATGTATTTATATATTATGTATATCGTCTAGTACCCATAGTACAAGCTTTGCTTAGTTTGGGATTAGGTCGATTTGTGTAAGATTGTCCCTTATAATTTATTTATTTATATAAGTTAATATGGGTACACCTACTTCCATTCAGTGCTCCATACTCTTATAAAAACAAGTTGAAGCCTTTCATTTTCATTCGTTGCGTGAAATAAGGTCCCAATAATCTCGTTTTAACAAAATATGACCGTCGGGTAAATTGGCAGACATCACAAATGCTGTGACATGGTAATGACAAGCTTAGTGTATAAATTAACACGGATCAAGAGCGGCAAGTGTGAAGTTGCAGGCGGGTTGATAACTCTTCAGACACAAGCGCCACGACGCGACGACGTAACGCGGAAACAAATACGTATCAGGGCGTTTAAAAAAACGGATTCTTTCAGAACTTAACGTTAATGGGTTCAGTCGATAACATTTTCAATGTGATGAATTAAAAAAGTGTCCCACTTTAAAGAAGGCAAATGTTTAAATAATATAGGAGTGTTAAGTAACCGATGCATTGAAACTGGCGCGAACGTTTTAATAATTAAGTGACTTTCCGTGTTAAAGACAGGCACTAATTATGTATGAACGACTTAGGTCACACTGCATTTCTACTCGGCCTGAGTGAGTGGGGTAAGGGCGGAAGACCGAATGACCGAATGGATCGAACGATATACATAATTTAAACACACTATAAACCCTTTTCAACAACTACGTGAGACCAAACATGCCAGCACCGTAATTTAAAATGAAATATTTTCATCTCCAAAAATAATGTATGACATCCTATTTACTAAGTACATTTATACGTGTCAACCGGGAGATTTTCTATAACAACAGTGACTAAAAACTTTCAACTTATTTTCATCAAAACTGCTGCAGATAAGTGTATTTATTGTAAATTAGGCCGCCCAAAGAGAACAATAGTTTAATTAAAACACTTAGCTAACCCATAATTTCAAGATATAAATAATACTTCGAATAATACTATTTATTTTATTTACAAGTCACTGTTGTTATAGAAATGCACGAATTGGAGCCAGATTTGAAGATATACAGACACTTCACGACATATTACGGATAATTTTAGTTGGAGACAATACAGTACAACACTTAGATTGATGAATGATTAATATACAAATCTAAATGAGTCAGTCAAGATATCAATGAATTTACTTATTTTAATTCCACGTTTAGTATATTACAGAGATTGATTTAAAATGTATCGTGTTTCAATTAGATTAAATAAATAATCCTACTATGATAGTAATGCCCGATAGTTTCATAATGTAAATAGATTGTAGTAATACTTTTATTGAAAACATCACATTGAAAAATTCGGTAAGTAGTAAACTCAGTTATCTTTTATCAAAGCAAAACTAATTGTCACATTTTTAAGAATATCCCATTTCCAAAAGAACTTTCTTAGCCGTACTGACATAACTAATCGGTAATTTAACTTAAAATGTTAAGGTGTACTTTAAATTGTACTTATTCTTGATAGTAGCGATTTAAAATAAATATTCTGTATATCTTTCAATCCAGAGTATGTCCGAGGGACAGTAGAAATCACAATGATATAAATCGCGTAGCAGATAAACATCGCAGCAGCTCGAGTTGCAGAGCAATACCGGTAGGGGGCGCCAGCGTCGCAACAACATGAACAACATGAAAAAAGCTGAATAAATGTCAGTCGGGTTTTATCGTAGTAATAACCGGATGCAACCGGTTTTATTATGATAAAAACCGGCTCTGAACACTAGATAAATCAGATGATTATTTTACTCGGAATTTAACTACTTATAGTCATTTTAAACTTAAATATTATTTTGAACAGAAATAAAGTGTGAACTTTATAATTCGTTGTAATTAGCACCCAGTAACAAATAAAACTAATGTAGGCCTAAATTTCAACACGTTCTGTAATTTATTAACCGATGATTAATACACCTGCCATCAGACAAACGTCTGTTAACTAGATTAAAATACACGCTAAAACGATAAATAAAAAAAATGTTATTAAACTCGGTAAAAAAACCTACTGGCACATTTTGTCCATTGTGAAAAACCATGTCGAATGTGACGCAATGGCGCCCCCTAGTGATATCATTCGCTAAGCCGGTGACTATGACAAGCCAGACAAGCCTTAAACTAATTGGCAGTATTAAGTACATTATCACTAATAACTATTTACAGCTGATATTTGAACTAAACGGCTCGCGGGCGCGAAAATTCGAGAACACTTTTATAAACACCGGTTTTTTGTCACAATAACCGGTTGCAACCGGTTTATTGTAACAAAACACTGGTCTCGCACGATCTAAACTGTATCCATTCAGAAGGATGGTCTCTTTTGATCAGTGTGGAACCGTCGCGCGCTTCGCCGAATGTCCGATAAGGCAGACACTCTAGTCGACACAAGAACCATACGTATACCCTGTGAACACACAGAGAACTGTGTCGTGTATATACCGCTTAAAACAAACAATAATTTCTGACAGATAGCTGCCCTAAAATAAAGTAAAAAATCTGTCAGACGAGGCGGACTAACACATTCATTTAGAATTTGCGCTTATCAAAAAATATTTACAAGAAAATAATAAATGCACACGGCAAGTTACGTTAAGTACTCGAATTTGATCACAACATAGTAAATAAGTATATTCTACGGGGATTACACTTACACATAACACCACTTTACTCTATGTCCCGATATCAAAACCATGAATATACATATACGAACATCGAAATGTGAACCGCGAAATTCTCTACCTACGAGTAACATGTCCGATAGATATTTAGAACACAAGCTCTAACTTGCTCTTCACTAGTAAATAATATAAGTCTACAATTAATTAGTTAAAAATAATGTAAATAAAAGATCACAAAGTAGAGTTCAGTCGATAGTCTCCAGATGAGATATAGCTCTAAAATAAACTATGGTTCTGTTTCGTTGTAGTGAGACGGTTGGCGTCGCCGGCCCCGTGGGCCGCGGGGTTGCAGCCGGAAAAATAAATACGACAGCAAAATAGTTAAATTCTCTTAGCATAGTCATTACCCTAGCGCTACGACACTTTCTTTTAGAAAAATATACAAAATGCATTTCGAATGTCAGAGATCACTTCACTTCACTCACACGAGGAACCCGTAGGGGCCACTGACGCGTATCTGCGCGCGCATGTTCTGCACACTGTTCATGATCTTCTTCTGGTGGCCGACCAGCGTGACGCCCAGCGACGCCAGCTGGTGCACCGTGAGGTCCACCACCGCGTCCATGTCGGCGACGCCCGCCGCGCGGAACTTCTCGATGTAGCGCGACATCTTGATGCACTCCAGCCACTCCTCCACCGACGAGAACTGGATCATGTCCGGCGTGTCCCCGGCCAGCGGATCTGCGGACCGGTTCTGCGCGATCTTCCTCAGAGTGTCCGGACAGCGGATCAGCTTGTCCAGCGTTTTCACGATGCTGGAGAAAGTCGGCCGGTGCGTGCGCTCCTTTTGCCAGCAGTCTAGCATCAGCTGGTACACCGCCTCCGGGCAGTCCATGGGCGCGGGCAGGCGGTACCCTTTCTCTATAGACTTGATCACGTCCTGGTTACTCCAGTTCCAGTAGGGGCGCTCGCCGAAGCTCATGACTTCCCAGCAGACGATGCCCATGGACCAGACGTCGCTGGCAGATGTGAACTTCCGGAACGCGATGGCTTCGGGCGCGGTCCACCGCACGGGGATCTTGCCGCCGCGCGTCGTGTAGGCGCCGTCGGCCGTCGATTCGATCTCTCGAGACAGCCCGAAGTCTGCGATCTTGCACACGAGCTGCGAGTTGACGAGCACGTTGCGCGCAGCGAGGTCACGATGGATGTAGTTCATCTCCGACAGGTACTGCATCCCCGTCGCGATGCCGCGCAGCATGCCTACGAGCTGCAGCACGCGGAACTTGCCGTCGTTAGCGCGCAGGAACGTGTCCAGCGACCCATTTTCCATGAACTCCGTGATGATCATGATCGGGTTGCATTTAGTGACGACGCCTTGGAGGAAGATCACGTTGGGGTGCTCAAACTGGCCCATTATGGAGGCTTCAGCTAGGAAGTCCCGTCGTGCCCTTTCAGTGGAGCCCGGTTTGAGGGTCTTGATGGCGACGTCGATTTCTTGGCCACAGCTGGCGGGGAGCTTGAGTTTGCCACGACAGACGTCTCCGAACTCACCTCCGCCAATGATTGCCTCTATTGTAATACAGGAAGCGTCAATTTCTCGGGCGAATTCTCTTACGGCCTGGTTGGGGTCCTCGTAGGTGTGGGGGTCGATGTATGTGCGAGAGCCGGTGCCGGCGAATAGCGGAGTTGTGGCGTTGCTGCCGGTCTTGGCGGGACGCTCCGGACCAGTATATACTTCTCCGTTGCGGTAGTTGAGCGCGTTGCAATCGTTGGGCTGCTTCTTGTCACATTCATCATCAGCGCGCGCTCGAAGCACCAGCACCGTAGCGATGATGGCGACGACGGACAGAACTACCACAGCTACCATGACTCCAGCCACGAGACGCACCTGCGCGCCCTCCTCGTCGGTCACGAGGCTGGTCGAGTCCTGCTGCACCGCTCCCGTGCGCGCGTACACCACGTTACTGAACTCGCCCCATCCTCTCCTCATCTTGGCCCTCACTCTGATGCCGTACTCCGTGTCTCGCTTCAATCCTGTTAAAATAACGTGAGGCTCTTTCGTTAACTTTAAAGTTGTATTTCCACTCTTTTCTGAATTGTCTTTGGGGAAGCATTTCACTTCATAGCTCTCTATAGTGTCATCAGGGTCTGATGAATCTATTGGTGGTGCATTCCATGCAATAGACAATTTGTCACTTTCTGCATTTAATACCCTCAATTTTGTGACCACACTGACAGAAGCCTCAGTGATGGCAGTTATTTCCGCCTTCTTTGGGGGCTCTCCAGTGAGTTCTGTGACGCCATTCTCAGCAAATACTTGAAATTTGTACTCGGTGACTGGTTCCAGATTACTAATGGTGACTTTAGTGGAATTTAGGGCTGTGGCGGCCGGCCTATACTCTACATTGGGGCCACAGTTAGTGCAGTACACTCGGTAGGTAACATCATTCCGCCCACCATTTTTGTGTGGAGGTTTCCAAGTGAGAGAAATAGAAAACTGGTCAGCAATTAAGACAGTCAAATTATCAGGTGCAGAAGGTGGTTGTGTGCATGGAATATTCTTAGGGTCCTTCTTTGATCTGTAGAATCCTGGGACACATTTACACTCCACTGCGGCATAGGCTAATGTCTCAGAGTAATCAGGGCACGGAGCACAGGGATCATCTCCGGTGTAGGATTTAAATTTCCCTGGCTGGCATTCATTACATTCCTGGTTGTGGTGGTCCGGCTCATAGCCAGCCCGACACTTACAGGAGCCACTGGGCAGCGTCCACTTGCCATCTCCTTTACACAGGTATACAGGGGCAGCCTCACCTGGGGCTGTTTCCGCATTCTCCACACAGGTCCCGTTGGCTTGTTCTATTATTGTCACTTCTTTTCCAGTTGGCGTCGCCGGGAACCTGGCAAAGTTTAGAGTGGTCTCCGGGCAGGTGATATAGTAAACCTTGACGGCCAGCAGCGAGATGCACGCGCCCTTGTCTCGGAAGGCGAAGTAGACGCCGCGCTTGGTGACAGCGATGCTCTTCACCTCGGTGTTGATGTCCACCTCGGCGTTGGTGTTGAAGCGGCCCTCGCCCGCGGCGATGGGCCCCACCAGCTTGTAGCTCTCGGGCTCCCAGGGCGGCTGCTCGCGCGTGGCCACGTCGAACTCGTAGTACAACAAGCTGAAGGTCTCCTTGCAGCTCAGCGCGTTGCCCGGGAACAGCGAGCAGTCGCGTATCGTGAACTTGATCTCGATGTAAATACGATTAGCGTTCCGCCTCTCGATGAACGGCGTCCACAGCCAGTTGTTGACGTTGTGGTGCGCCACATCGCACACCACGTACGAGCGCCAGTTGATCTGCTTCTCGAAGTTGGTGTAGGACTCCTCGAGCCAGCCCGGCGTGCTCGCCTGCGGCCCGTACGGGAAGCGCGTCCACGACAGCGTGGCCTCCGTCGTCGTGTCCAGCAGCATCACCTGTTCACCGCGCGCGCCCCACGCCGCCGCCACAAGGATCACCCACAAACCGATCATCGCGACCGCATAATAACACGATAACACCGTCCACAACAAAGTCTCGCGCCTCGCGCGGCGCTACATAACGAAAGTGTTCACTTCACTAAGATAAAGGCCCCGTCATTTCGCCTTCGCAATGGAGGACGGCACGGTAATAAACGACACGCCGCGGCCCGACGCGCGCGCTGCGAACTCTGTGCTGCGCTATCATTTACGGATGATCACGAATTATGATGTTTTATGTGAGGATTCAGCATTTTTAATTTATATTGATCCTGAGTTTCACTCTCTTGACATGGATAGACGCGCAGCAGTTTCTCGTGTTGCCTGCCCACTGACTACGGAGTGAGTGTTGCCATCGCTACGACGATTTTGACCACAGATTATACGAATTTCGATGAGTTTGCGCAGTACATTGCTGCGTGTTACGCATGTGCGACATTTTAGTTACGTTGGCTAACTTGTATTTTGGTTATTTTCGTACAATTTAAATCGATGAAACATAAACAAAATATATTCTTGATACATTACGCGCTTCAAGCTCGAACATTCCTTTGTTCTCTCATGTTGATGTTTTGAAAACTCCTTTCACTTTGGTTGCTGACCTCAGGCCGCGCTAAAGGCATCTGGGGCATTCCTATGCTCATTGAGCGAATTAAATATTTTAATAATAATATCTACTTACCTGCAGTTCGTCATTCCACATCAAACATCATACTTATCTCACCTGTAATTTTTGTACAGGAAGCGACACAAACTGACTCATTTAATTGGTTATTGCAATCGTCCTCTAATCTACAATTCACTGGAACTATTACAGGAATAGAAAAAATCATGTACTAAAAGTTCACCGTCATAGTTTAATATATCTATTATCAATTATTATATAGTCATTTGTTGGTATTTAGAACATAATTATCAGTCCTTGTACGAGTAAATTTTATCTAGTAGGAGAAAGAAGCAAAATATGCTAATTTGAGGACGAGTAAGCACTCGTCCTGCGACGGATCCTTCGAACGGGTAGGGATAAAAGTACTGTACCTACATTTTCTATTTATCTACCCATTGATGGTGTATACATTAATCCTCAGTTGAAGTAGCTTAACACCTGAACCAAAATAATCTATAAAATATTACTATAAGTCATTTTCAAAATACATGTAAGTACATTTTAGTTAGGCTTAATAAAAACAAAATTACGATCGCTTCTTTTGTGTGACGCAAGTTCTCATACAAAATGTATGGGTAACTATCGTAACACAATGGAATCAATTAAGTTTTGTTTTAATTAAAGCCCACAGTCAACCAATTTTATTTCTAGGCCACTATAGAACCTTGTCACAATGACAATGATATGAGATTTCAGGCGGCTTTCATATTGACGTTCACTGTGACAAGGTACGAAATGGCCTAGGAATCCAATTGGATGACTGTTGTACATGCATTTTAAAACTGACTCATAATATGTAGATAATTTAGAGGACTTAATGCGTTTAGCTACTTCTGTTGCTGACTGTAGTGTAGTTTAAAAAGAAAAGTCAATAAATGAATTGATGTAGAATATTTATTAACTGGACACAACTATAGCAAACAAATAGGAACTTTAAAAGAATTGACTACAATTTAGAATATCTTCAGTGTAGTTCAGAGTAGCTTGTCATAAACACTACGCCGATCACAACTTAATTACATATTTTATATATTACATTCCTAGGGCGATGAATTCTTGAATGTCCCAGATCGCAGGTGTTTGTGACCCTAGCCGAAGACGAGGGTGAGCGATCTGGGGCTTTATGAATTACCGCCCGTGGTTTGTCAAAATTTTTACGTCTTGCCTTAGCCAGGGAGTGAGACTTGCTCCTCGCGTAGCGGGCAGTAAATCCCACTTACGGCCTAGGGTGACGTAAACACCCTATAACACATCCCTTTCTCTGCCTCTAGCATGGATTCTCTAAGAGGATTACCAGTAACTGTAGATATTGTCGGCTGTGCCTTCTGTTGGGATGTCTTTAGGGGCTTTGACTTACTTACAGACTAACGAATTGACAAATTAAATTCTGATATAAGGAACAATCGAAAGCGGCAGACTAAAAGAAAACTGGATTTTTTATCTAGAAACTCTATGCCATGCCAACCAAAATCACAATGCGCATTTGAATGAATGAATGAATTAAAATGTATTCGTTAACATATACAAAATGAATTTTTGTACTGTGTATGTCTAAGACAACAAAATTAAACTGTAAGAAGCTTAAACAAGATTTGACCTATTGAAAAAGTGTGCTTACTTTTTGCGATATGCGATACTTATTTGTTACCTTTTCTATGAGATACATGTCTCATACAACCAATCGACAGAGCACCAGTGGTACGACAATCATCTGTAATTATGACGATCACATAATTTCGTTATTATTATTCCCTTTATTTATTTCCTATCTTAGGCTAGGTTTTTACAATATATGTATATTGTATATGAAAAGTAAAATACAATAAAGAAATTACAAATTATAAAAAAACCTAACCTAGGGTGCCGCCGGCAGCGGGGCAGGCCCCTGGCTACCGGTGGTTAGGGCTGCAGAGAGAGGAACCTCCTGACGATGCGCGCCGTGTCCAGGAGTACCGCCTTCTGTACTGGCCCTTGATCCTGCCATCTAGCGAGAGTCTCTTAAGATGTTTGTCGAGACTCTTCTCTTCGCTGTAAGACCGTTCGCCGAAACGACTATCGTGACAATGATTATTATAATTATTATTTGTTAAATATGCGTCTATTATGTCTCTCTGCTGGGCAAAGGCACCCCCCTCTTATTCCATTGGCCGCGGTTTTGAGCTGTATCTGGCCAGTCCTTCAAAAATGAGTCCAAGTTATCCCGCCATCGCTTACGAGTTCTGCCGCGTCACCGTTTCGAGTTGTGGGGCTTCCACTCTGTGGTTTTTTTGGCCCATAAGTCGTCCGGCTTGCGGCAGACGTGACCAGCCCAATCCCACTTGGCCGCCTTCCAAATATAAATATACAAATAAAAAATTAAGTTGGTGTTAAATTATTTAAATGTCAGATTTAAACTTATATTCTAATTCAATTGCACAGTGAAACTATAATAGCAACTGTACAAAATTCTGCTACAATCTAATAATAATATAACTTGTAAATATATTATATTTTGTGTATAAATAGTAAAAGACAAATATTAAATCTTAAGCCCCTAAAAGCACTATTACAAAACTTGGAACTATAAGACCAAGCTAAAGCATCTGTTGGTTAAAGGAAAGGTGATTCTTCAGGCAAATAGACCTTCACTATCTCAGCCAGACAGTGAACCCATAGACATACGCGGACAGCATCAGAACTAAACGAAAATAATTAAATACTTATCACAAACAAATTAACCAATTACCAATTCATTCAGTACCAGATAGTTGAAATCAACATTTTCAGACTTCTCATCACCTCTTACACAGGCTATTGTTACACAAAGTTCTGAAAGAGATCATCTAGAACTTACTTCTAATCTACAGCGGAGGAGTGGCGAGGTGGCCATTATTGAGTATGATGAAACAGGTTTAGTTTACCATCAGATGTGAAGCTACTGGTAATTATATTAGTGTCTTTAAATGCCTTACAGTAGACATGACAGTGGGAACCTGATTATAGGTAATAGACACATCGTCACAGCCATATAACAATTCATACAATTCTGATATCAATACAGTACAGTACAGACATAAAAATAATTATAAATCCGATATTGTTAATTTTTGTACTAACAATAATTGTTTAAATATGACCTATGCACACACAACCAAGTGTATGTAAATATATATTTAATACTTTTCAATTTCAGTAGATTTATTTCTAATGTGTAATTTATTAGACATGTGTATACATATAGAAATTATGTCTGCTCATTAATATAATAGTGGACGAATACTATTTATTCATTGATTATTAAGTAACTTTAAAACAAAATACGATCAATACAAATTATGATATGATAAATTTAACTTTTAAAGCATTCTCATAATGCTAAGCTAAGTTTTAAACTAATTGGCACTCAAATTCTATACTAATAATAATAATAGATAATTGCATATAAAATCTCACACACTAGAAAATATTTATTAATGAGAGCATAATATAAATATGATATATACAAGTTTCTTTAGAATTTACTAAATCGCCTGGTGACAACCAACCCTCACAACAATTTCTGTCACTAGTCTTCACAACCTCGTATCTAGTAAGTAGATTGATACTGAGATATGAGCATTGTTTTAAGTAGGTATTTATTACTTAGTAAGTTTTGGTTGTCAACAAACGAAATGTAACACAATTTACTGAATAATTTCACTATGAATGCTGTATAATGAACATTGTAACTTATTAAAACTATTAGCCAAGTCTTAATGTTCAATCTACCTATGAGGAAACTGTCAGTATCTAGTTAGTGACATTAATTTATAAAATCAGCTTATTACAATCCAAAAATGTCTAATACTGGATATTTTGTATGGTATTCAGTCTGGTTCAAACACCCAAAATAAAGTTGCCGATTGAAACATTTCTACATTTATTCAGATATTTTAATAACTTACATGTAGTATGTACAGCAGACACAGTTACTGCACACATTCATGTCAGCTATGAAGAATGTACTTGTATAAAGCAAAAAGGAGTTCCTTGAATGACAACAATTTTGGTTTGAAGGTCCTGAGGCTGTCAGCTCCGTTGCTGCTGTCAGTGGACCTTGCTTTTGTGCTATAGAATAATATAATGAACCTATGTAGATATTATTAAAATCAAAATCAGAATTGTGGATATGTTGATAGTACATTTTTCATCAATGACATGAATTATCCCATACATACATACATCCACACATTCAACAATAAAGTGATAAGATTTAAGTATATCTAGACAAAACCAATGTCTGAATGTGTCATAAAAATAGATAGAGGCGCATTAGTAATACACTTGTGGGAACGATAAAGAAAGAAAACATGCTTGTACCAAGAAAATTAGTGTGAATAACAGAACATGACTGTATGAAAAAGAAGCAATCAGTGAAATAATTATCCAATGTCACTTTATCATCAAACATCAACTTAAATCTAATTGTGGATTCAGAGCACAAGCTTGTCCCGCTGAATGGCCAAGTTTAGTGCTTCCAAATCCTTGAACACATGCTTACAGGCTGGTGGTGTCTCGGTTAAATTGGCAGAGACCAGCACTGCGTGCCAGCCTGCTGCCTTTGCCCCCTCGTAGTCTTTCTGCAAATCATCACCGATGTGGAGGCACTCCGTGGGTGATACCGGAGTTTTGTGCTGACTCATTGCATGGCTGAATATTTGCTTATGCGGCTTACTGTATCCGACATCGTAAGAAGTTATGACGAAATCAAAATTTTTACCATAACTCACATTTTGCAATACTTCTCTGAGTCTGGGGTCGTAGTTTGAAATGACGCCGACAGTCATGTTTTTCTGGCGGAGAATGTTGAGGAGTTTGTCGCCGCCCTCGGCGCGGACCCAGCACTTGGACGTCTTGAACTCTTCTATGAGCCGGTCGGCGATGCAGTCGATGTCCACGGTGGAGGGGAGCAGCCCGGAGAACGAGCCGCGGACGATCCTCCTCCACCACTCGACCCAAGTGATGCTATCTCTCCCGTAATTAGGGTGCAGTTTATCGATGGTTTTGAAACTTCCAAGCATTTGCTTTTTGACCTGTTGCGCGTCCACCGCGTGACCGAATTCCGCCGCGACCGCGGCGTAATACTGCCAGGGGGGCGAGCGGAACTTTAATATTGTATTAGTTACATCTAAGGTGACCAATTTTATACCCCGTAGACTCATTTTTGATGTTGAAGGTGGAAATTTTAATCATCACTGTTTGTTGTTATTGTAATCTTGTATTTCTTCATGATCGGTTAGTATCTGTCTTTGCAAACTACGAACCACATTTTTATATCGAAAATCAGAATCGGAACAAACAGAATATGAAAAAAACAGCACAGTACAAAAATATATATGGAAGATACTTAGATATACATATACAAGATATAAAAAAGATTTTTATTTTTTTATGGTCCCTACCACAGACTAATAAGAAAATATTCTAGTATGTCGAGCTTAGATATAGTAATCTCCGATTCGATCTATCGTAGTGCTGTTCTGAGTTTCTGGAGGGCTACCGCGACTTTCGACAATCGATCGTAAGCTCGATAACGAAATTTCGTAAGTGAAGCTACTCCGAACTTTTTTCGACGTCTTAAATTTTCTATCGATACCATAAACAATCATCGAATTTATCATCGTGAATGGAAAGAATGAATGGATCATAAAACGGCGTTTGCATTCCGGTAAAAAAACGGTAAATGGATTATTTCCTTGAAATTAATGTGAAAATTATTTAAGAAAATTTATATTTCGTACATGTATTATTTAGATAGTTCATAATTTCAAATAAAAGTGGTAATTAACAAATTTTAATACTCAAAATATCCAAAATGTCGTGTATCACAGATTTAAATAGTCCGATTAAACGTCATCTACATAACGTCTTGTCTTGTCAAATCAAAACAAACTCCCGCCTGCATAGTGCATCAGATAGATTGTTTTTGATTTGATACAATAATTAATATTTCCCAGCAAGAAGTGAAAGCCACACAGAAAAAATAATTAGTATTAAGAGTAGGTACAATAAAATATTGTAGGTAAGTAACTAGTCATTAAAATTTAGCTATTATTTACGTTTATAATTAAGTACTTGAAATAAATTTCCAATGCATTATGTATCCATCGCATATGCAGTTAAATTACTCAATTTTGTTCTTTTGACTAGTAAAAATCCCATGTTATTAATAAGAAAACAGAAGTTCAAATATTTTTACCGATATGCAGCAAGTTTTGTATTATTTTAAGTAATGTATTTATTTTATTTTAGTGTTGTAGAAAAAATGCCGCCGACACGACGCACGGATAAACTTTCCTTTATGGACCGTTGATTTGAAAGTTCATATTTTTTTTATAGATAGTACTCATAAATACAAAGCTTTTCCCAAGTTTTCAACTTGCGGAAACTCACGGTTCACGAGATATAATTTTTTAAAGTTTTCAATTTTTCATACAAATTGGTAAATACCAAGCTTTTTTAGGTTGGATGAATTGTCATGGTAGACGTCAAGATGACGTTTTATGTTCCGTTGACGCGGCAACCCCCCCCCTCCCCTCCCCCCCCCCCCCATCGAAATTTTTACGCTTACTTTACTTATAAAATTTTGTCGTTTTTTTAATAATTATCCAAAAATATCCCAAAATCCAATTTTTGATTTGTTATATTAGGTTGCAAAAGTCCGAATCTAGGGCTCTCCCTGGTTCGGATAGGTTAGGTTAGGTTAGAGTGGTGAAAAAAACCGGAGGCGCGAAGGGAGAGGTGCCCGGCTCGCCCGCCGTGACTAGCTCGGGAGCCGTGTGAAGCTGCGGAGCGGAGCACGGGCGACCGTGCTTGTCACGCAAGGGCGAAAGGGCAACTCTTCCCGCAGCGCCGGAGCTAAGGCGGAGCCAAACCGCTGAGGTCGAAGGCTCGCGGAGGAGCATCGACGACCTCGGGGCGACGAAGCGGGCCTTCGGGCGAAGCGCGCCTGGGGGGGAGGGGAGGGGGGAGGGGAGCAACCCCCCTCCACCTACCCTTCCACCTCAATGACCACGCCCACTTGGACGAAGCCACGCCCCCTTGAAACAAGAATATAATTTTTATAACTAAATAGAGCCATTATAACCTCAAAACTTTAACCATGAATATCTCCTAAACCATGGGGTTCCGCGGGGTGGGGGTGGTACTGGGGGGTAGCCCCCCCCCCCCCCTCCCCCTCCCCCTCCCATAAATCGACGGTCCATAAAGGAAATTTTTACCCGTTTAAAAATATTAAAGGTCAAAGTGTTTTTATATAGTTTCAAAACGAAGCAGTATCATAATATGATCACTGACGTGGCCCACTTTATTAAGGCCTTGTGTAAAGCGAATATTAATATAGACCATGGCTGTAATACCTGCATTCACATACACCATGGCTCTTGTTCACACTTCTAGTTTTTATATATCATACACAGACTCAAAACACTATTGAAATTCTTCGAAAACAAAACAAGTTTACGGTGAAATAGTGATAGCAATCGTAGCGGAGTGATCCTGAATCCTGAAACTGACAGTTTAGAGATGTTTTCAGATAGTTAGTTAACCTAGTATTCGTAGACGTTTTTGATATTCGTTTAACTTTCGATTCGATTTGCTGAATTGTACTTTAATCGAATAAAATTAAAAATCTTTATTTTAAGCTGCATGGCTCTCAGATAAATAGCTTAAAGAATAACAAAAATCAACAAAAGAAGTTTGGTCTGCGTAGAGTCGTGTGTTTATTTAATGAATTTAAATTACTAGAACATATCGCCAGTTTATTTTTAGTTGTATAAGTCTATAACATTAAGATGCAGACGATTCAATTTGTAATAATTTCTCGTGTTAGAGAACGTAATGCTACCCACCGGTAGCCATGTCGGGTGTTTCAAGATGCTTGCGCTCAGAAACTCAGAACAGCACTACGATAACGATAGATCGAATCGGAGATTATTACATCGAAGCTCGACATAGTAGATCATTTTCTTATTAGTCTGTGGTAGGGTGGTAGGGACCATAAAAAAACTGAATAACTTTAACTACATACTATACTGGCCATGGCTGAAAAAGAACTCAAGAAAAAATAGACGATCGTGAAAAAATTAAAAAAGGAACAGAACATGGCACGATTTGTAATGTTCTATCTAAAATGTTTAATAATTATAAAATTAAATTGTATTTATTGAATAGGTACATCTTGTAAATAAATTGCTACAGCAGAGGTGTAAACAGTTTTCCTACTATGTCTGTAATTAAGTTGCTACAGTGTTTTCCCAAATACGGGTAAGTGTTGTGACTTGTGAAAATTCATACTAAATAGTTATATCGCTAGATATCATGTCTATCATTGATTACTATTAAATGCTTAGGAGAGTTTAAGGTTTTAAACGTTAAAATTTTATTTTAATTTGAGCTGTTTTTGTCTAGTTTGTGGTCGATTTAACTAACCTAAATGATCTTGTATTTTACAATCGTAACCTATATACTTGTATTATATTACTACTTAGATTAATAAATAAAAAATAAAAATAAAACATAAAAAAGCCTTTATTTCTTAGTAAGGTGAGAAACTACAAATTTAGACAATAAATGCTGTACAGAACGAAGTTTAGACACTACTTAGATTAAGATTACCTAATTAGACTACCTAAATTACATTTCCTTTTTTGAATATCTACCACAAACTGGGCAGTACTATTGTAAATACTGTTTTTTTTTCAGTTATTGTGATCGCAACACACACCCATTTTTAAGATTTCTTGTTCATATTTTGCAAATCTGTAGCAATGTCGTGTAACGCGCGTTTTCAGCTTGTTACATGGAAGAAATAAATCCCATTTGTGTACATTGTTTTTCCCTAGTTTTGACATCTAGACATTAGAACTGTTTCATCTACCTGGAGGGCTACCGCGACTTTCGACAATCGATCGTAAGCTCGATAACGAAATTTCGTAAGTGAAGCTACTCCGAACTTTTTTCGACGTCTTAAATTTTCTATCGATACCATAAACAATCATCGAATTTATCATCGTGAATGGAAAGAATGAATGGATCATAAGACGGCGTTTGCATTCCGGTAAAAAAACGGTAAATGGATTATTTCCTTGAAATTAATGTGAAAATTATTTAAGAAAATTTATATTTCGTACATGTATTATTTAGATAGTTCATAATTTCAAATAAAAGTGGTAATTAACAAATTTTAATACTCAAATATCCAAAATGTCGTGTATCACAGATTTAAATAGTCCGATTAAACGTCATCTACATAACGTCTTGTCTTGTCAAATCAAAACAAACTCCCGCCTGCATAGTGCATCAGATAGATTGTTTTTGATTTGATACAATAATTAATATTTCCCAGCAAGAAGTGAAAGCCACACAGAAAAAATAATTAGTATTAAGAGTAGGTACAATAAAATATTGTAGGTAAGTAACTAGTCATTAAAATTTAGCTATTATTTACGTTTATAATTAAGTACTTGAAATAAATTTCCAATGCATTATGTATTCATCGCATGTGCAGTTAAATTACTCAATTTTGTTCTTTTGACTAGTAAAAATCCGATGTTATTAATAAGAAAACAGAAGTTCAAATATTTTTACCAATATGCAGCAAGTTTTGTATTATTTTAAGTTATGTATTTATTTTATTTTAGTGTTGTAGAAAAAATGCCGCCGACACGACGCACTGCATCCGGCTCAAGCACGGCTACCTCCGAGCAAATCGAGGTTCTCATGGAGTTCCTTAACAAACATGCCGATTTGGCTCGGGGGTACCTAGTACCTACGTGGGCCGGATGCCAGAACTACAAAAAATAGCCTCTGGGAACAAATAACCCAGAGGCTGAATAGTCTTGGCGGTGCAGTGAAAACCACAGCACAGTGGAAGAAGGTAATACTGCATAACTAACAATGTATTTGAGCTTGTTGATATTCACCAGTTAGTACCAGAGAGAGATTATATATTAAGTTAGTGTTTATAATGTGGAATGTAAGTTTTTTTTTTTGTCAAAGAATGTAAATTTCTTGACAAAGCCCTCATGTTAAACTATTTTCTATTGTGTGTAAGTACTATGTGATAGTTCCACCACGATCGACTGCGGCATCGATACATATGTCATACACCCATAAGCGACCACAACGCACAGCTTTTTACATTATCGGTGGAACAAATGCAACGCAAAAAGTTGAAACTCTTTACTTGAGCATAGGCTTATTAACGACGAATCGATTTGTTCTTTTTAGGGTTTCATTCCCAAAGGGTAAAAACGGGGCCCTGATATACGTATTACTAATCCGCCGCTGTTCGTCTGTTCTTAGGCTGTATCACATGAACCGTCATAGCTAGTTGAAATTTTTTAATTTTTAATTTTAACAGTTGAAATTTTCACAAATGCAAAAACTGACATATGTTTTATATTTGCAAGAACAATATTGTTGAGATAAATAAACTATTATTCTAGGGTCGACGACAGCGCAAAGCCGTACACCGAGAGCGGCGAGTAGTACGCCTGTCTGTCCGCCAAGTAAGATTATTATTTCCCTTGTATACCAGTCTGACAGCATAGCAAAGTGTAGAGAAATAAATACGACGCGTTTGGCTCAGTTTGTAGACACCTGCCTACTGAGCCGACGGTCCCGGGTTCGAATCCCGGCCAGGGCCAATATTTGTGTGATGAACTTGAATATTTGTGCTTGGGTCATGGTTGTTCTATGTGTTTAAGTATATATTTATCTATATAAGTACGAATATCGTCGTCTAATACCCATAACACAAACCTTCTTGAGCTTAACTTGGGATTAGATCGATTTGTGTGAGGTTCTCCTATATTTATTTATTTGTAAAATAAATAATGTTCCATAGAATTCAAAAAGTTGTCAGGTGTAACTTAATAGGTTGCCCTCGTTTTCGAAGACATGTAGCTTAATTTGGTGATTAATACAATTCAAACAAGCAGTAAGTATAACGCAATGCGATTATAGATTTCTTGGAACAAAGGTGAAGTAGAAAAATACGAATTAACACTATGTGGTGCCTGGTTATAAAAACATTGATATGGTTGGTTTCATTCTCCATGTACATTTATATCGTAAATGTATTATTGTCGTTCAGCGGCCAGAGCCCGGCGGAGGCGGTGGCACACGCAGAGCCGGCAGGTGGAGGTGCGCGCGCGCCTGCTGGGCGGCGAGCGCGAGCGCGACAAGCTGGCGGCGCTCAACCGCATCCAGGAGGAGATGGCGGGCGTGCGCGTCAGCATTGACAGCCTCAGAGAGGTCATCGCGGAGATGGTAGCCGAAATGAAAAGAAGAAGATAGTTCGAGGCGCGGACGGAGGCGAGGCGTCTGGAACTAACTTCTTCTTTTTATTTTACAATGCATGTGATCGAAAAAAGCGTATTCTAGGCATTCAAACTGAAAGCATTCAAAATGAGTATCATTAGTATTTTCTATTTTCTCGTACATGCATAGTAAAGTTTTGTACGAAACTCCTGTGTAAGATGATTTCCGACTCGTGTTTGTATAATCAATAAAAATCACACTCGACTGAAATCACCTACCTTAAACACATTTATCGGCTAATACGGCATATTTAAGTAAAAAAAATCTACTCATTGTTGTTAATTATTGATTGTAATTTAATTACACAATTTGTTAATGTACATTTAAAGTTTATTAGTAATTTAGTTTGTAAACAATTTGAAGTACCAAGCTATAGAGACTGAGCATATAAAGACAAATTAATTTATACTCGTAGATAGTAACTGTTGATTTACTATATTTAAAAAAATATATCGAAATGTGTGCTCGTTTAAATCAGAATTTCGAGCTGCACTTACCAACTAGCGGTGGACCCGGCGGGTACTCCTATCACGAGAGAATTAGGATATAGGTACCAATTGATTATGACCTCCGTTTATTCAGGAACCATTTCTAGGAATAGGGCTCATACGAATCCTGAGAAAAGTTACTCATATTTAATTTTTATAATTGCCATTTTGCAGTACAAGTCAATAATCTGACATCACCACAAACTGGCCTATGTTTTACGATTCTAATAAACAATGAGCTCTTTATTTTTTAAGCTATATCCCACCCAATTAAACTTAATCGTAATAAGGACAAATACTATGATTCTTATTATTTTACTGCATGATAAATGCTGTGATTTGTAATTTAATTATGTTACTGTGATTCGTGATTATGATAAATACTGTATGCCAATGGTGTTATTATTTGATTGTGATTACTGTAAAACGATGATCCTGTGATAAGTTTCTTAAATTCGTTTGTTAATCATCTTGAAACTTGAATATTAATTTTTTTTTTGTCAAACATGTTATGTCTCTTTTACTTTTAATGTGGGTACCCACCACAATTTTATATGAAACCATTGATACAAAGATCAAAGCTCGAAGTTAGGGTGGCGGAAAGATTATCGCATTGTACCGGGTTCGCTCCCGGTCTCCTCCACCAGGTCACGCGTCTCCAATTTTGTGACTTTGATATTTGTATGATTAAGGCTGATTTAGACGATGCCAATTTTGAGACGCCTAAATTACGGCGCCAGTGATTACCGCACAGCACACCTCCGACCGTTTAGACGATGACTATGTTCAGCCGCCTAAATCTCGCCGCCAGTCGTGTTTACACGGTGCTTTTTTTCAGTACCAGTCATTAGTGGCAGCGAGAGACGCGGAGGGGGGGTCACTGGCGCCAAAAAATAGGCTCGTGTTCTATTCCGCGCCAGCGCTGGCATGCGGCGAAAAAATGGCGCGGAAAGTGTTTATACGGTGCCTTTTCGAGGCGCCGTAATTTAGGCGTCTCAAAATTGGCATCGTCTAAATCAGCCTTTACTGTTTATTCCTGCCTCCAAATATTGACAAACCTGCTAAATATCTTTAAAGTATGGCTGGGACCGGGTCTGACTGTCTCAATATGGCCAAATACGCCAGTCAGTAGAGGTTGAAAGCAGTAGGTATTGGAAAAGGTGATGTCGTAGATTTTACTTTCAGCTACACGGTGCACGCAATTTCGTTCACGTATTTTTACGGTAGTCAGGTAATCGTAATAGTAACAACTATCCTATAGCTATCTGTGGAAAAAGTATCACTAGCCCTTGAGGCGACTAATGTCTATAAGGAAAAATTACCGAGGTATAAAAATGTCAAGAAAGCTTTATAAAAATGACAAAGTAGAAGATAGGTCAAGGAATAAAAATGTCGAAATAGAATTGGTAAGTATTAAAATGACTCATTTCCCTTTGCTTTAAAGTTGACGGAGCTCCGCTTCGCGGGGCTCCTATTTCTGTGCTGTTTTGCCCTTCGGGCATCTGAAAATAACTGACGAACCTAACCTACCTAGCGCTGGGGCCGTTGTACATCCCTATATTTTTTTTACTGTTATTTATTTATTATTAGTTAATTAAAACATATAATGCAGCTATAAACTAAGAACTTAACTAACTAAAATTAAAGGCTAAAACAGATTAAATTCATCCCTACATTAGGTGTTTTTCAGAAATACAAGTCTCGACATTTTTTTTAGACCATTATAGTCTTTATTACATCTCGTCAGTTTTATACTTTTGGTAATTTTTATTTCTTGACAATAATTCTTTCCCAAGGTAACTAAAGCCTTGCCAGCGTCAACACAATATGTAGCATAAGGGCCTCCATCTTTGGATTGCGTGGACTTAGAATTATGATTTATTCATAGCTCTAAGGGCTAGCAGACCTGCGAGAAAGGGAGGTAGACACAGACGGACTGACCGACACACAGACAGACGGGCAACGTGTAAGGATTTTCTTTTCCGATTGAGGTACGGTACCCTAAAAAATAAATTATGTATATAAATATTTAAAAAAACTAGGGTGCCTCTCATAGCAGGGCAACATTCAGCCAACTAGTAAGATTCTCTTAAGTTGTTTGTCGAAAGCATATGTTTCGAAAATAATTTTTAGAACAATAAAACGATAATTGAAATAAATAATGAACTTTATTCTACAAGTAGGCCACAAGGGCACTTTTACATGTCTGAGTCTACCGGCATTTCACAAGATGAGACCACTGCTGAGACGGAGCTCCTCCTCCGTGAGCTCGACGGGCTCGAGGCGCGACGTGACGCACATGTTGTGCAGCACGCTGCAGGCGACTACTATTTTCCCGGCCATCTCGGGGTCGTAGTAGAGCTGTGGAGCGGCGAGCAGACATCTCCAACGTCCTTGTAAAAAATTGAAGTGAGTGAAGTCTTCGCCTTCATGGTAAAATAAACCTAATTTGTGAAGATTACAGATTCGTTACTTTACGATTATACACGCACTAGTCTCAATCCTTGAGTGTACAATAATTTAATAGCATTCCTTTTTTTGCCATTACTTGATCATGTGCAATTGTTTGAAGCATGTGCCAATGAGTGAGTGAATTTTATAATCGAAGTTAAGATGCGAGTTGAATTTAACCCCTCAAAATCTTATAGCTTTGTGTTATAGGTATCTTAGGGTAGGCGCGTCAACATCCGGTATTGACTAGCGTTTATTGCATATGGACGGTTAACGGTGTATATACATAACACTTTGGAAGAACTTTGAATTGTCTCATTGCGTAGCTGATGATTATATTAGTGATTTTAGTACATCCAGCTTTATAAATTTAATATGTCATTTTTTTAATCAATGCTATCGAATTAAAATACGCCTGCTAAATGAAAAAAAAAAACAATAAAAGCGTGTTATCAATTGCCCACTAATTTACCTTTTAGTATTCCAAAAGTCCGCTCGATGGTGGAGCGAGCCCTCTTCTGGATAACGTTGTAGCGGCCCTCGGGCGGGTGCTCCGCGGCGCCGTCCACGGGCGTCATCATGTACTCCCGTAAGGCGTAACCGGAATCACCTGCATATTAGCACATAACGTAACAAGGATGGTAAACGAGGAATTACAAACGAGCGTCTATTAGAAGCCCGAAGCCGAAAGCGAGGGCTTTAATGACACCAGTTTGGAATTCCTTTACACCAGAGTCACGTACGACGTTTTCATCACACTTTGGAGGAAATAAAACAAAAGTAGTAGTAGTCAATACCAAAAGTGATAAAAATAATTTTCATCACGTAAACAGGGGTTTACCTACATGCTAGAAAAAAGGGCGGTAAGTCGTATATTACGCCCCGGGGCGGTAAATAATTTTGGTATTGAGTACTATTTGGGCAAATTTTTATTTTGTTGTCGTTTTTTCTTCTTCTCAGATTTCAATAAAATTTGGTGAGTTGGTAAAGTCCATACATTTTTTGTAACTTAATGGAAAATTTACCACTGAGTTACAAAATATCCATAGGTACATTTTTGTAACTCAATGGAAAATTTTGTAGGACACATCGTGAAATTGGGCTTACCTTGTTCAGAATAAGCAACTTTACCAACTCACCAAATTTTATTGAAATCTGAGAAGAAAAAAAAACGACAAAATAAAAATTTGCCCATTTATTACTTTTGTTTTATTGCCTCCTTGCATCTTAGACTAGGTTTGCAGTGTATAATTCAGAAATATGACTGGTATAGAATGGCATCCTCAACAGAACCCTTTTATGAAGAGAACGCCTAACTTTTACAATTGCAAACGGCGATATAACAAAGTACTGACCTGGGATTATTTTTTAACCAATAAAACATCTATTATTTTTATACAAAATGTTATTTAAAAAAACATTGTCGACATTCTGCGTAGTCTTAAAAAAACGCGTTTTTACACTAATTTGCCGTTCAGTTAATACTTGCAACTAGTTACGCTAATAAAATACATATGTTTTTATTCGTTATCTACTTATGTGGACTACAAGGTACACTACAAGGTACTTATTACGCTACTGGCGATATTCATTCGGATCTTATCCTTGGATCCAATTCGACTGAAGTTAAAATATTTCAATATTATAGTTTTTTTGCCGCTACTGCCGCTACTGTACTTCATATAGTTTTTCAAAATGATTTTATTAATCACATTACATACCTAATAAAATAGCGGTTTCACGCGTACTAAGGTCCTCAAAGTGCTCCCTGATGTCACCATATTGGAAAATGAAGGAGTCATGCGTCGCTCCCCCATACGACGCGTCCACATTTAAAATCAGGTTAAGTTCATCAGAAATCTGAAATTGGGATTACGATTTCAAATTAGGTACAATTTTCACAGTTTCAAGAGACTGTAGCCCTGAGTATTCGGTTTTAATTTCAACTCGATACCTCTACGCGCTCCCGAGATAAAGAGTTTAGACAGACAGACAGACAGACAGACGGGCGTATGGACAACAAAGTTATCCTATAAGGGTTCCGTTTTTATTTCTTTTTGAGGTACGGAACCCTAAAATTCCACGAGATGAAAACATCCGATTTGAAAGAAATACTATTCGGGTGGCTCTGTGAGCTGTAGACTTCGCGGGTTTGTCTCAAAATTTCTATAGGTATACGCAGTAGAGATGTGCTCGCGAGTGAGTGATTCAAACGAGCTGTATCTATCATATCAGTATTACTCACTCTCTCTCGCTCATGAAAGGAATGTTGCCATACTGCCGTGAATCTGATTGATCGACATCTCTAGTTCTCTTCTCACTCGTGAACGATATAGTCTAAAGATCTACTGAGCTGAAAAGAGTGATACATATCTCGGTGAGCTAAAGACACATATCACTCTTTTCACTTTAATGGCACATTCTGCGCATCTCTAATACGCAGGTTTAAACGCTACATATATTCTTGTGATAAATATGTAAAGGCCCATGATGATTCTCGGATCTACATGCCCTCAAGCTTAAAAAAGCCGTAAAAAAATCAAACTTCTAAGTTAACGTAAAAAAAAGATACGGCCGTTTATGCCGCAAAAAACAGATATTTCAACACTCAGGAAATAACAATTTATAGCTTACTTTCCATTGTTCTAGAATTAAAAAATAACTTACCATTTGCACGTTTAAAGAGTGATAGTGTTTCCTGTTTAGGAATCTCTCCTCATAGGCACTTGGGCGAATGATTGCTACGTGAGTGCAATCGATTGCGCCGCAAATGCCGGGAAGATTATATTTACTGAAGAAACTGCAAAATAAACGAATTATTGTATAAAGCGTCGGTATACTCGTTTCGTTTAATAGAGATATGTATAGATAAATATGATGTTATGAAATGTGGTGTTAATTTACCCACATAAATAATTTAGTGTGTTAAGTGTTTCGAAATAAATATTATAGCCGTCTTTCTTTCGAAATATTCTTTATTTATCATCATCATTCAAACAGAAAATATATACTTTTTTTCAAAAGATTACTTTTTCAAGTGACTTCTCACTTCGTTCGTGCCGATTTACAAACTGTTCCATAAATAGGTTAGTTAGTTAGTTGCGCTGGGCATTTTCCGCAAGTTGACATCCAACGTGCCAAAGGATTTCTTTTGCCTGTCTACATGTTCCTAAGCCATAGGAACCCCAGTATTTTTGGTGTTGGTATATTGTATGTTGGTTCATTGTGTTGTATGTAATGTATATGTAAGATTGTGGTACTGGTATTATTGGCTCTGGTCCGCATGTTGGTGTCTCTGATCCTCCATAAATAGGTATTAAAAGGTATGATAATTACCCCGCTTTAATTTTAGAGCGCTCGGCTCGGTTTTGTGGAAAACGCACGTGGCGCCCCACAATGGTAGGGTCGTTGAGCGCCTTTGTCACCTCTCGGAGGCAGCTCGAAACGGATTGCTGGGACATCGGCACCCAATCGTCTCTCCCTACCCCTCCTTGGTAGTCGCCTCTGGCAAAAAAATTTAAGGCCACGAGTATCTGAAATAAAAAATAACGTTTTTGGCTAAATCACTAACGGAGGCCTAAATCTTTGTGTGTTCGGAGATATTTTACACAGTCCTTAACCTTATAATTAAAAAGTGTGTATATTGTTTTGTCTTATAATGCAACATTAAATTAACTGATTGGCAGACTTGAGTTACCATATGACTCGCAGAGTGATGCAGGCTAACTTTCATTTTGGAAACTACTGTTTCTAGGTAAATAAAGTACTATAATGTGCACAAACCGCGACAGTATAAAGTGTCAAAATCTATTTAATTAACACATCTAACTGTATTGCACTCATTAACATTTTCTGAACAACAGAGAGGGGAGTGCATGGAACAAACTCCCCGACATGTAATCTGAGTACTAATGTAAGTTGTTTTTAAACTATTGAATGAGAATGAGACAAGCATATTACAGCTAGAGCAGCAGCAACCTTAAGATACAAATCAATGGATATACGGATTATTATATTAGTTGTTAAACTGCCTGCAATAATAAATAATACGTATTTAAATAATAATAATTAACCTAGCCTAAGATTTAATATAAATAAATAAATAATAATAAAAAACATTTACATATTACCTTCATTTCTGGATCTATCCCACGGACGTTTGTCTTTCGAGGAAGTAATGGGATTACCTCCTCGCAAAGACTTTGCATCAGTTCCGGTGTTAACCGGAATGTATTAATGAATTCCTTGTCCGGAGGATCCCTGTAAAGGAATTGGTCTCTGACCATACGGCGTTGCTTCTGGCGTTCAAGCAGTTCCTCTGCCAGAACTTCCTCCAAAAGAAGAAACCTGGCCATCTTCGTAGGTATAGTTCTCTTATCTTAAACATAAACAATAAATATCAGTGTGTTTTCTTCTCAACTAATGTTAACTACTCTGCTAAAAATAACAATTGTGTCTAACCGACAAAAAACGTACTTATTTAGGTAATCAAATTAACTGCGAAATGCGAATGAAAACAGGGAAAGGGAATTATTACCGGTTGACGACGCGGTTGGCGCAGTGGTTAAGCAACTGCCTACTGAGCCGACGGTCCCGGGTTCGAATCCCGGCAAGGGCAAATATTTGTGTGATGAACACGAATATTTGTGCCTGGGTCATGGATGTTCTATGTATTTAAGTATTTATTTATCTATATAAGTATGTATATCGTCGCCTAGTACTCATAACACAAGCCTTCTTGAGCTTAATTTGGGACTAGGTTGATTTGTGTGAGGTTGTCTGATATTTATTTATTTAATATTTAAGGTCGATAATTGAATAATGTGTGAAAACCACACGAACGTCACGTTTTATTTTGCATACGTATATTTACTGTAGTGCATTATGTGTTAATACGATGATTTTATTATTTAGTTGATCACATCATTGCTATATTACGAATATAATAAGTTAATAAGTCGACGATTACTTACCCAGTAAAAACTCCGAAACGGGGGCACAATTACTTTAAATCGACTATATTAATCCAGAAAGCACGACAAGCACGTGGCTTTTTCAGTTTTAAATAACAATAATATGAAAATGAATCCTAAGCCGTTACTTCTGACATGCTTCTGACCAATCTCTAACGTACAATATATCGAAATTAGGCAAAACGACAACTATTTTGTTATCGTATGAATTTGACGTTTCTACACGATCATAGTTACGTCAAATTCCACGATAATCGAATTTCGGAGTAGGGTTTTTCGAAGATTCGACAAGGTAAACGTCAAACAACGAAAATCGAATCGATCGAACAAATTCAGAGTAGCAATTCAGCAAAACGATCATCGAATCATCGAATTTCGAAAGTCGCGGTAGCCCTCCTGTTTGACAGCTTCAATGCGTTCCGATACGTGGTATAACCTTCCATTAGTTTGACAGTCGAGGTCTGTTTTGAAACTTCAAACTCTAGTTTATTAATCAATTTCATCGTCCTTATACGAAGAACGATTGCAATTTCGTCGTGACGTTTGAATGCAGCTTAATGACCATAGATTATATTCGATAGTTTTTTTTCGTTCATTCTGTTGGCAAGGATGGTTTGACGTCTTCTTTTTCTGTGGAGCGCCTTGGGAGTGACACAGCTTCAGAGAATATTGTAATTAATTAAAGCAATCTTCGCTTTGCCGAGATCTTTCGGGTCGGTTTACAGTTTGTGGCGATCGGCCGCAGCCTTTCTTGTAAGTATTTCGATAATTCATGGCCATATTTTTTCTCGCGAAATTAGTTTGTGAAAACGGTTCTTCTCTCGCGGAGCCGCCTTCGTGGCAGGAAGCGTCGCTGGGGCAGACGGGCCTGCAAAACCACCAACTCTTAGGCTTTGTACCTACTGACACCAGGTTGGTGACATTATTCTAATTTAATCTGCCTTCGTTCAAAAGATGAAACATTGTAACACCTAAACGTGGCCCCAATGAGTACTGTAATAATAAGGTCTTAATTTTAAGCGATACCACCCATACTGAAAATTTAGTTTCTGTGCCCTTCAGGCTTAACATTGTAAGTTTAAAATAAATAACTTTAAGCGATCCTTCATTACAACAAGGTTATAAAATTTGTCTGTACTTTTTGCATGAATGTGAAAAATAAACCCTTCTGGTTTTGAAAATCTAGTTTAATTTCTTTCCCACATATAGAACCTATTCAAACTTGGCTTGTGATTAAAAGTTCATTTTCCTGCTCTTAGCTATCCGCATGGTGAGAGCCTGGCGCCCGATTTCTTTTTTTATATTTTTTTGTATTGATCTAATCATCTGATATAGGTCAGTGACCCCTCTGGTCGATTTGTTTAATCTTTTATTTAGTGGATTTTTCTACCACCTTTAATTTCTTTAATATTTTTAGATGCTCTGGTGCTTCTGATATGCCCATAGCCACACACAATTTCCCTTTTCATTACAGTCGTATCCAATCAAATACCTACCTATTTTCTTCGAAGATTATAGGCCGGTGGTAGTCACTAGTTTAGTTTGTCTGCTGGCTCTGTTGCATTTCATTGTTTTTGCCAGTTATTCGAATTTTTATTTTCTAACCTATATTTTTTTCTTTGTTTAGATGGCTGAGATTCTCGGGCAGGGCAGGGTCGGTGTGGAGTGGACTTGACTGGCGTCTAATCTAAACATCAACATTACTCATTACCTACAAGATACTGGAATATGAAGGTGAGCAAAACAATAGTGACAACCAGTTAAAACAAAGTGTAGTATCTTTTTTAGGGTTCCGTACCCAAAGGGTAATAACGGGACCCTATTACTTAGACTTCGCTGTCCGTCCGTCTGTCACCAGGCTGTTTTTCAAGAACGGTGATGGCTGGACAGTTGAAATTTTCACAGATGATGTATTTGTATTGCTGCTATAACAACAAATACTAAAAATAAAATAAAATAAATATTTAAGGGGGGCTCCCATACAACAAACTTGTTATAGATTATATATAATATACAGGGTGTTCGGCACATGGACCGACAAAATTTTTTGGGATATAGTTGGGGTTATTTGCTATCTTTTCACTCTTGGACCTTGGGTCCTAAGGGTCACGGTTTTGGATATTTGATTTTTTAAATGTTGTTTCTCAAATTTCCCGAAATTCCGCCTTCAAACGTTTGTAACTTTTTTGTTAATGTATGTACAACTGTTTTGTTTTGTATTTAATACTTGGCAATACACACTTGTTCAAATAATTACAGTTTTTATTCTAATTGATGGTCTCAGAGGGACGTACGAGGTATTTTATTTCACAAAAATACCGATTGTGTGAAAAAGATCCAACTTCGAAATTCAATTTTTTTATTAAAAAAAAAAAAAAAAAAATTCGAAATTCAATTATGATGAAACTAAAGACAATAGAGGACTTCATTTTTTTTAAAAAACTTCGCTAGTTTATGACCTTTCTAACGATATGCTACACACTGATAACAAATAAATCTGAGCCAAATTTCGGGGATATTCCGTCAATAGGGCGGAAATTTTTATGAATTTGCGAGCAGTAAAACTTAATTTTTTTTAATGGTTATATAACTTTATTTCATACTTAACTGTGTTCTAGTTTACAAATTTTGTTCGAACTGTTCTCCCCTGTTTCTAATGCATGCTCGACATCTCTTTCTTACTTGAACAGTTACGGTAGCTAGCCGCATTTCGCCTTTCATTGTCATAAAAGCTGCGTTTATCCTTTCAATTAACACCTCTCGCGTGGGCACCTCCGTAACTTAAACCAACTCTTTCGCCGGTCCCCAGACATAAAAGTCTAAGGGCGTTAGGTCTGGAGACCGTGCGGGCCAAGGTATCGGGCCGTTTCTACCTATCCACGCGTTAGGAAAGGAGTTATCGAGGTGCTTTCGAACTTCTCTTTGAAAATGTGCCGGGCAACCATCGTGTTGGTAAACAATTGGAACGTCTTCATTAATTACAGGAACCTCCATTAACAGGTCTGGCAAGGCAGTTTGTAAGAATTCCAAATAAGCGGGCCCGGTCAATTGATTCCCATTAACCCCAACTATATCCCAAAAAAAATTGTCGGTCCATGTGCCGAACACCCTGTATAATAAGAATTTGTCTTATAGCTAAGTTTATACACAAACAATTTGTTTTATTGTAATTCCGTCGTGAACAATATTAGTAATCCGAACTGTTTTAAATAACATCAAACAAACAGGGGTTATCCTGTGTGTTTATTAAATTAGTTAGTTTAAACTGCTAAAATTTTAATCCTATAATTCTCTTATTTTTGTTTCAGGTTTCGTCCGCGCAATGCCCCATAGCCAGTACCAAAAATACAACTTCTGCAACCGCTGGATAAATAGAGGATTTTAACTGCTGAAATAAGCAGCTTTATGAAATTCTGATATGGACATACACATCGGATTGTCCGTATTAGTGTTCAGCGTGTCTTCTGTTTCCATTCCTTTCTATTAATGGTTTCGTGGTCCAGGTGGCGCCCGCTATATAGATACTTGATGTCATCCATCCACCTTTTAATTGGTCTACCTCTTTTTCTGTTAATGTAATAAATTTCTGTCTGGGGAACTGTAAATAATTTAATTGGAAAAGTAAATCTCGAGTTCTGTCTATTTTCTGGGTTGTTTTTTAATATACCTAATGAAGTATGTAGGGGAAGTCCCCTAACGCCGCACGGCACCTAACGCCGGACACTCGAACTATCTCGGCAACTAGCAACGCGAGCGAATCAACGACAAGTGGAAGGGGCCCCTTCCACTTGCCGAGTTGCCGCTGCCGAGCTTCCAGTTGCCGAGATAGTTCGAGTGTCCGGCGTTAGGGGACTTCCCCTAAAAACGTCTGGGGATCTGGGAATCATTTAATTCGAAAAATCAGTACTAATATCGTCTAGAACGTTAATTGGTTGAAATGTCTTTATAAAATGTATCCTGAAATATTACGAAACTATTTTTTTTAATATAATGCAATTTTAACATATTAGAAAAACCGTTATTACAATCAATGGAAACGTAAATAAAAACCCTGTTAATAATAATAAATAAAAAAGGTAATAACTAGAGTTCTGTCTCGATCATTTCTGTTAGGTACTTTCGTTTGTTTGAATGTTTTTATAGAATTTTGTTTTTTTACTCGTTGCACTGTAGATTTAGGGCCTTATCACCACACTTGCGATTTGCGAGCGTATTTTCTATACAAATAAGCGACGCGGCGTAGACGCTGCGCGATCGCCTTCATACAAAATACGCTCGCAAATCGCAAGTGTGATAAGGCTCTTAGACGTTTTGAATTTTTTTGCCAAATGTCGTACCGAAAGGGTAGGTTTTTTCTGCAAAGCTACTAGAATTTTGTTCTCTAAGTTGTTGTTCACAAAGCCTGGTTTACGTCCACCTCCTGGCAGTCGCCGTACTCCGCCAGTCTCTCTGAACCGTTTTAATACCCCTTGAACGGTTCTTACAGATACATTCAGCTCCGATGCCACTTTTTTTTGCTGAAATACCTCCGTAATGAACATAATTGTACAATTTTTTTTCATGTAATTTCTCTCGTACCGACGACATCTTTGAACTTTGTAATGACGGGTTTATTTTTTTTTAATTTAATTTGCATAATAAACGGCCCGCTATCGGGGTACATACTCGTAGTTTTCAAACCTATTTGGCTTCATCCTCACACACAAACTCTATCTCACATGAGCGACATTTTTTTCTGGGCCAAGCTTTAGCTACTGAACTGCGCAGATGTAAAACATGTCGATTTGGTAGGGTGTCGAAATTGTCTGACTAACAGTAGTTTTTTTATTGAAATTTTAAGATAATATGTTAATAAACTCGCAAAAACAATTGTCCTACAAAATCGATGGTTTAAGTTGGAGCGTCCTCTACGCCGAATATGTCGAAATAACGAGGTCATAAAAACTATTAATAACCAGCTGATTTTTTGTATGCAGCTTAGTAAATATTAGTATAATTGAATGGCCACAAAGTCCTACAAATGTAGTGGTACGTTTTCCTCATGGAAGAAAGAGACTGATGGAAGTGGCAAGTAGGCGTTCCCGTGTTTCCAAGCATAACGGGTGATAACAAAAAAATGAGAATTCTTTCAGAGGTGTAAAAAAAAACTCGTGTACCTTTTTATCACAGTTTCTTATTATTGGAAAATATGTACAGAGAAACTATTTACAAAACCATCAATGCACATTAGAATAGGGCCCGTGGTCAGCTGTTCGACGCAGTTTAGACATGATGTTGGAACAAGACTCTTGGACGGCATTCTTGTTCATTTTCCGCACACATGTTTTAATTTTTTTTATCAGTTGGGCACAATTTTCAGCTCTCCAATTATTTTTGTAAACTAAACTGCTCAAATTACCGAAAAAATCTTCAATCGGCCGACATTGTGGAAGGTTTGTGGGGTTTCGGATTTTCGGTACAAATGGTATATTATTAGCGTCTAGGAATTGCGTCGTTTTTTTGGCGTAATGCGACGATGCTTTATCCGGCCAGAACACATATTCTCCATCTGAGTGATGTTTGCGAATAAATGGTATCAGTATTTTTTTCAAACATTCGTTCTCATATACTTTTTGGTTGACCGCTAAACCACTCGGTTTGAACCACAGTTTCGAAATACCTCTGTCAGATATAGCCACATAAAGCATTACTTTCTGCTCAAACTTGTGCTTATACTTGTGTTTTATATCGTCGGGAGTTGTAGAACTATTGCTGGTGTAGTATCGGTCATTTCCAGGTATATGGGTTTTACTCAAAGGAAAATAACTTTCATCGTCCAAAATGAAAGATTTTCCTTTGTAATTTCGGATCATCCAGCGACACTGTGACATAATAGTCAGTTTTTGCTGTTCTGTGTATTCCGGTGCTCTCACCTTCTTGCGGCATTTCAGACCAATCTTTTTTAAGGAGCGACAAATGTACGGTTGGGAACACTTAAATTTTTTCGCGGCATCTCGTTGGCTCATAGAATCATTATCGTTAAAAGTGCTATGGAGTACGTTCATCCTTCTCTTGGTCATTATCTTCGCTGGTCGCCCGCTACCGCTATTGCGATTTATCGTCAAGGATGCCAGAATTCTATAAATAGTAGAAACTGGTACATTTTCTTTACTAAAATGATCTACAGTAAACTTTTTCCCCGAGTTATAGTTTGAATTATAAAAATGTACAATCCGTTTTCGCAGTGTTTCTTGTTTCGACACCATTTTGTCAAATATTAATGCTTGAAAAACAAAAATAATGAAATTCAAGAACCTCAAAAGAGGTAGTAACAACTTTATGAACAAACTTTTTTGTCTATGTGAATAGTCTGGTTTTGAGGTCCATAGAAAGTTATTCTCATTTTTTTGTTATCACCCGTTATGTGCCGTGGCACCTCTACATCGTCAATCGCTAGTCAAACGCAGACTAGATTTGACGTGTGAAATCAAATTTACAATAAAAAATAATTATTTTAAATTGATCATGCCGTGTTGTGCAGTAATAAGCTGCCGAAATTCAACCCCTGGCAAAAACTGTCTGAAGGAGGCATTTCGTAACATCGCTAAAGTATTATTTAAATAATAATTCAATTCTTTCCTTTTTCTCCATTTGGTAATTGGTTGATTGTTATTTGAGTTATCACGTTAGTAGAATACAACTTTATTCCTTAAGAAGTAGGTACAGTTCATTATCGTTTGTTATCTACATTAAACATTCTAGAAAATTCGCTATTCAAGCCGTCAAAGTGAACGCTACTCAAGTAGGGATGCGGCTATGTTACTATCGCTACTATTGTCGATACCCATTTCGAATTTGATAACTGAAATTAAATAATGGAAGATTTATTAAGGGGAGACCTACGCAAAAAAAATGATTGTAGCTTAAGTTGGCTGCCTTATCTTACCGTCTAGAAATACCCTTCTTTTTGGCTCCGTCTAAAAAAGTATTAAAAAGTATTATAGAGTAAATATGTATTATATGTTGAATATGTTTCGTAAAAGTTTTTTTTATTAAATGTGGTTTTATTGACAAACTTTTAGAACCTTCATATGTGACGACCTCGTGCAAAGTACAGGTAAATTAGCACTCCCTATTCTGATCACCGCCTATTAGGATAAAGGAACAGTAACCGGCCCTGTTCTTTGCACGGATTGCAGGCAAGTTAGGATAGACATAGACTAGTTTGGCAAGACTGTTTTTAAAAAGCTTATTAGGAATGTTATTTTTTCGTTACCAGACAATATGTAACATATAACGTAAAATATATCACTACCGTAGAGTTATAAATGTGTTGGAATGAAGCAATTTTTTTTGTTGTAAATGGAATTTCATATTGTTTTGTCGAGGACGAAACTATCGATAATTCATACGTAATCTTAGGTACCATCACGTTTTAACTTAAAATATCATTGACCACAGTGTCATCTGTTCCTTTGTTGCCCATGGTCCCTGTGATAGTCCCTGGAAGGTACCACGGGAATTATTTTACCCGTGCTCCCTGAATTTTGTATAAGCCAACTAATTTAAATAGGTATAATAACTTAACTGTATATTATTAAAGAAAACAATAAAAAAACATAAGTACCTACATATACCATGGTCCGTCATACATTTAAAAGACGCATCATGTTAACTGTGTTTTTGTGAACTCTTTTTGTTAATCTTGGCGTTTAGTCCTTCGGCAACTTTATTTGTTTGGCAAAAACACTTATAAAGTTTATGTATTCATATTCATATTCTTTATTGCATACCATGGTAATTACAAGAGATCTTTAAAAATATACATATGTATCACATGGACCCTGTAAGGGTATTGCAAAATCTTAAAACTAAGCCTGCTTAAGCAGACATCTAAGTGTGTACAAAAAATCTATTTAAAATTAACACAGCCGCTGTTAACTAAAATCTAATGAAAGTTAACTAAAATTACAGAAAATAACAAATGATACATAACATAAATTACTCAAACAGTTCTTGCACTGTGTAAAAACATTTTTGTGCTAAGAATGACTTTAACTTTTTGGCATACGTTTTGTCACTTGCTTCTTTTTTAATATGGTCCGGGATGTGATTATAATATTTAACTGCTGCATAACATGGGCTACTTCTGAAAAGTTCTATTGTTGGTACGGGTAATGTAAGTTTATATTCGAATCTCTTGTTTTGCTGTTTTTTGAACATGTGTATATTTTTACGCACAAACATACATAATTCGTAAATATATAGACATGGTAGCGTATGTATTTCGGTCTTACCCATTTTTTTTAACATAACGCAGGAATTTCTACATACCGGAAATTTCCCCATCCCTTCAAAATCACGTCTTTGGGTAAAAGTGGTAATGCTGCACATAGTGCCACTATTCTTGTTTCCTGTTTGTATCTATCCATTTTCAGTAGTTTCGCATTTCTCCACATGCACTTTTCCCAATGGTAATAACAGCCCACAATATGTATGTCGGGAAACACTTTTATAATGGCGTTGATTGCCCCAATTTCGTAATCACAGTGCATTTTTAATGGGTTCCATTGTTTCAGTTGTGACTGTATCATTTGAAACATTACATAATATGTATGCTCTTTTTTATCTGGCATTAACACATAAATCAGAGGCTTGACATTTGTTTTTCTTCCGTACTATCAATCTCTCCAAGAATTATATACAATTGGGAAAACGGTGCTGGGCAGCTTTGGATCGTTGCATCCCCGAAGAATTCCTTTATATTTCCAATCAATTGCCTAGAATCTGGACTACAAAATATGATGATACGCTCTCCTTTGTCACTACTGTAATCTGCTAAAATGAAGTCCTCGAACTTTTCCGGAACTTCAACTTGACCATGTAATTTAAATTTTAACTTACGAACTCCAGCTTCTTTATTTCTGTCGCTATACTATATAGCGAATGTTGTACACTTGACAACTCTGGAAAGTGTTCCGCCACGTAATTTTTTCCATCATCCAATATTTTTTTAAGAGTACAGTCGTACAATTTTATACCAATTTTGGTATGGGTTCGTCAGAGATCTTTACAACCTTCCGAAGACATGCAATATTTCTATCTTTTTCATTTCTAAGAGGATCCGCTGTACATATGTGCTTTGTTTTTTTTTTATTACACTGCTTATGTTTTTTTTTATTGTTTTCTTTAATAATATACAGTTAAGTTATTATACCTTTTTAAATTAGTTGGCTTATACAAAATTCATGGACCACGGGTAAAATAATTCCGGGGTCATTCTCGCGAGTCGTTCAGATTTTCTAAATTTTGACTTTTTTTTAGAAATGCGTTTTTTTATGACTTTAATGTATTAATATGGTTTAGAGTAATATAAAACAGAAGGCACCCTTGTGCAATGTACGGTTTAGGATATTATACATGGAAAATAAAGAGTGCTTGGAAGGTAATGTGATTTTCATAAGTTTTGTATAATTTAACTAATATTAGGGTGATAAAAAAGTATCTAAAATGACTGATTATGGTTTGAAGTAATGTTTTTATAAAATAAAATATGTTTTAGTAATTTTCAGGATTCATAATTTAAAATATTCAGCAATAATAGGATGGTATGCTTAGCATGAAACATTTTATACATTACGATATCCACAAAAGATAAAGTAATCTTGGCATTAAACATTCTAAAAATAATAGGTATCTTTATTAAAACATAAGAGGTCACCAAAAGATAAAATGCTTCTTAGCATTAAACATTCTTCCAATATTATATATTAAAACGTAAAAGATCAATCTAACATTAAGCATTTCACAAAAAAAAATATTTTTTTCATATATGAGATCAACAAAAAATATTTTTATAATTAGTAAATATGTCTCACGATAGTTCTAATAACATTATAACAAAAATTGTGCTTCTTATCATACTATATTTTAGATTTTTTCAATCTAGAGTATCTAGACTTCCTATTTTGCAAAATATCTTTCAGAAATTGTAATTTTTGTTCAGCGTTTACTAATAGTTTCATTAAATAATAGCTCATTGAACTTTTTCTTTCCGTATATCTTTTAGGAAATCGTTTTTTTTTCACGCTAACTTCAATTGTTTTTGTACTTGCTTTTCTTGCTCCTCTAGTGTTTTTCTTCGCTTTCTAAACGCAGTTTTCTCTTTATGCAATTTGCTGATTTGTTTCTTAACATATTTGATTATTTAAATAAAAATAATAATATTGCTTTGCTAATCCGCGATATAACAACGTGCCAGTCAATTAGTGCTAACTCGTTATAATTATTTGCGTATTTTTTCATGCATTTAATGCGATTTCTGCAAAGCGACGCTTGATACAATTGATTATTTTCATGTATTGATCCCGATTTATTCTGAGTAATGCTTTTTTTGCGTACCTATGCCACCAAGAGTTTTTGTATTATTTATAGCTAAAGGATTGATATGTCTAAAACAGGTGCTGATGCTCCCAGATTTATTGCCTGTCACTAACAGGTGGTGTCATTGGAGGCCAAATTTCCACTAAAATGTTTTGAATTTGTCGTTATCCTTTTTTATAAATTTTATGTTCTTCCTTTCTTAAGAGAAACCTTCTTTTATTTTATATTATATGGGATATTTTTTATACTTAAGTATTCTCGTTTTTTGCCTAGTCTAATTTTTATTTTGCAAATTTTTCTTGCCCTATCGGCATTTTTATTTCCTTGTACTGACCTATAAAATAAATAAGTTCTGCTTTTTAATTTCAATTTCAAAAACAGGGTATTAAAATTTGACAAATGTCATTATTACAATACCCCATAGTCACAATATATGAAGGAGAAACTTAGCATCAATTAGTTTGCCGACGCCATTTATTTCCCGAAGTTATTAAGAAGAGATAAAGTAAGCACGTGCTTATGGCACAAAAAACTACTGGGTAAAATGCATTTTTGTGGTTTAGTAAAAGCATTCTTGTGCTGTTTAGTAAAAATCATGAATTATGCTATTCATAACTACTAAAAACTTTTTTAAATCACTACCATCCAAACACGATCTTTACCTTCCGGCAAAAAATTGGAAAGTAAGGATGGTAATGATATGGAGATGAATGAGATTTTGACGGTTTGTCTAGGTAAATTTAAATACCGAGCGTAATTGAAAATGTGATATTTATATCATTAAATCTTCTACAAAGAAGCAATTAAATGAGACATAAAACAGAAAATTAAAATAAGTATTTACTGTATAAAACGGCCGAAGGTAATGAGCACAGAACTGTGACAAACTATGTTTCGTGAACGTAAATTGGAAATTTCTCGTAAATGGTGCGCACGGCGTCACTCTACCAGATACGTAGGCATACTGAGGAGGTGACGACTCAATGAAGGACCTATACACAATTTAAAGTTTTAGCTTCACGGAAGGTAATGTTAATTTTCGTGTGACAAAATTTTAATGCTCTTTCTTTCTAATATGTAATAGTTTAAAAAAATTGGTGAATTTATATTTTTATGCCTAAATAGCTGCTTAATCATATCGCTGTTAAAAATTTGAAGATTATTTTATAGGAGTGTTTATATACATCAACCAATGTTTTAGTTCGTAATTTGGAACGAGAGGGTAATGAGACTTTGCATAATTTTTTTGATCTCATGTGTTTATTAATAGGTATAGGCATATGAGTCAAAATACTCCTCTAGTACTTTTTTGAGACCAAACTTACTGTATACAACAATTATAAATCAGAATGTTATTTATACCTATTTTCCGCCTGGAACAGTGATTTGAACGACTCGCGAGAACGACCCATCACAGGGACCATGGGCAACAAAGGCATCTGTTGTCGAGTAGCAGAATTTTGGTGACTTCATGTTAGCCTTTGGTGACTTTAAAACAAAGGACCGTATCGAAAAGAAAGTAGACAACTTCTAAGTCAAAAAACTATTTATTTAAATCGCATATTTGAAAAATAACAAAACCAAATTAAAGTATACAATCTAAAAAAACTATTGTTTGTAGATAAACATGTCCAACACCCTTTCTTCGCCTGCAATCTGACTTTTTTTTAATGTTCTGCATCAGGTTTTGGACGACTTTGTTGTCACGTTTTTAGAAGCCTTATTCCACTTTATTTTAAAGTCAGCAAGGGAAGATGCAGCCTTAGTAGTTTTTTGAAGATATCTTTTCATAAGAGTCCAATATCTCTCGATAGGGCGGACTTCTGGACAGTTAGGCGGGCTCATGTCTTTCTCTACAATATCTACCTTATTAGCCGTATGCCACTTTCTAGTCACTTTCGAATAATGACAAGTGGCCAAATCTGGCCAAAATAATGTAGGCATCCTATGCTTCTTGATAAAAGGCAATAACTTTTTTTGTAGGCACTCTATGCGGTAGACTTCAGTTTTTATAGTTCCCGTAGCGAAATATGGTTTTGATTTCAGCCCGCATTGGCTAATTTCTTGCCAAATTAAAATTTTCCCTCCTATATTTTTCATGCTGATCGATTTATCTTTTTGAGAAACCTTTTTGTTTGCCGAGACTGTTATAAATTGTGGGACAGGTAGAGTTTTTTAATCAAATTTACAATAAGTTTCGTCATCCATTATGATACACTGTACTTTTTTAGTAAGAACTCGGTCATAAAGTTTTCTGCTGCGTTTTCGAACAGCAACTGTCTGTTTTTCATCACGTTTGGGCTGTTTTTGTTTTCTGTAGGTTTTCAGGTTGCACCTTTTCTTGATACGCTGCATCATTCCTATAGAAGTTTTTGCTTTACGAGCAGCATCCCGAGTAGACAGAGTTGGTTTGCGATTGAACATTTGAACGACAGTTCTCTGCAATTCCGGGTCGGAAGGGCCTCGTTTTCGTCCAGACTTTGACAGATCTTAAAGGTAACAGTAGTGCCGAACTTTTTAATTAATTTATGTACACCTGCAGGGCTAACATTGAACTTTTTAGCAAGTTTTCTTATAGTTAACCCTTTATTTTTGCCCCAGTCGTCCAAAATATTTTTTCTCACTTCTAACTTAATCCTCCCCATTTTGGCAGATATGATATAATGGCAAATTTATTATTTATTTTATAATAGTCAAGAAATATGTTTATATATTAGTAAAACCTATTTTTGTTTTTGACATCCGTGGAAGAATAGTAGATTGTACGACAAGTGCATAAAACGCATCATTTTTCACGAGACTTTTAATTGAATATAAAGTCGAGTGTAAAATGCGTTTTATGGACGAGTTGCACACTCTACTTTTCACTTCGATTGCGAGGAAATGAAACTGTATCATGTGAATAACATATCGTGTAATACTTAAAAACTAGTGACCGACCGAAGTTTCGGTTTCGGCCAGTTTCGGCCTAAAAATCATGTTTCAGCCAAAGGTTCGGTTTCGGCCAAAAAACAGCCGAACCTTTCGGCCGCGCCGAAACTTCCAGCATCGTACTTTCGGGTCGCGTACGGTTAACGTCGGATGCGCTCGGCAGTCGGCACGGTTGGCAATATGGCGTCGCTCGCATGACTCTGCCGGCCGCTGAATCACTTTGCTCAGTGAGGTGACGTTTGTGTTTGTTCCCCGAATAATGTTAAGAATTGACCGAGTGAGCAAAGCATTTCCGTTTCAGCATTGGCCCACAAATTCTTTCGTATGCCCGGACGTTTGGATGTCCATGCGCTTACCGGCTGTTCTTGCCTTAATGTCGAATTTCTCAATCAATTCTCATGAAATTTTGTGAGTATGTTCGATAAGTATACCGGGCGTCCCAAGACTATGGGACACCAAGGGAAAGTACCTTAAATATCGTAGATAGGATATTTTGCTGAAAGAAGACTATGTTATTTTTAAAAGTTCGTAATTCTGCATTTAAAGATTTTCTAAGAATTACTTGCGTAATAGTTTGTCGTCGGCAAAAAAAATATTCTCTTGAAATTTGGCTCAAACATTTTACGTTGTTTCTTTCTTTTAAGATACTATGTTACTTAGGATGAATTATTATTTTATGTCCATTCTTTCGATTAACAGCATAAAAATAGGGGTAATTTTTTTTTCACATTTAAGTCGGTTCGATTCCCAGACGAAGCAAGTAATTCTTAGAAAAGGGGTAAAATCATCACTACTTAATTTTATTTTTGTTATGAATGTGTCATCTCATATTGTAATTCTTAACGCTTTTCTTAAATTTTCAAACATATTGACGGCGATATTGTTTTTTTAGGATAAAAGTGAGCTTTACTTATTTCATAAAATGACTTTAGAATTCGTCATTGTTGCGTGTATGTAATAAAATTAGTACGTTTGCGTTAGCGTTACGAGACCACCTGATTGCAATTATAATAATTTAAACTCAATCAATTATTTTGTTGCTATGTTATTAAACTTGTTTTATTTTATACCATCTACAATTAAAAGATCGCTGCCTCAGTTCAGTATTACAACTGTTAATACTACATTTTAATTTTTTGGGTAATTTAATTTGAACCAAGACCAAGTGTCAATGTTAAAATATCAATTGAACAAAAGTGAAATGTGAGTTTGTTGTGTAATTCCTGAAATTTGTACTTTTTTACCTTTTCCACCCCCACTAGCTATATGCATCTTCACTTTCTTGAAATTTCTCTAATCGACAAAAAGAATCTAAGTATATTTTTGCAAAACCTACTCACAAAACTTCATGAGAATCGGTTAAGAAATACGACCTCCAGGCGAGAACACCCCAAAAAGCATCCAATCGTCCGCCCATACGATACGAAAGAATTTTGGGCCAAGCTGAAACTGAAACGCTTTGCTCCATCGGTCACTTACGAGGGCTGTTCCGAAAATAGTTAGTCAACGGCGTACTATTAATTGTATTCGTTTAATTTTACTGTAGCCTAAAGGCAAATTTCATTACGAACTCTTTCGCGTAAGAGTCACTGGCCAGTGACATTCAGTTATTTTTTTATGAAATCAGAAAAAAAACATGTCTGTCACTTTTTGTTCGCAAAAATGGAGCTAACGCGGGAAGCATTTCGTGCTATGATATATTATGATTATAAACGAGGGTTAACTTACAAGGATTCTCATGAAAATTTAACTAGTGTTTTTGGGGCCTTATCCCCATCTGTTGCCACTGTCAGTTACTGGTTCCGTGAATTTAAGCGTGGGCGGAGCGACATCAAAGATGAGCCTAGACCGGGGCGACCGCCAACGGCAGTCACTCTAGAAAATGTTATCAAGGTGGAATGGCTAATCAAGGAATCTCGAAACATTATAGAATAGAATAGAATAGAATAGAATAAAAATTTATTCGTTAACATACACAAAGTGGACAACAAATATTAGAAAAAATAAAATAATATCGTAGTTGTGTATGCCACGAAAAGGTCACACCTCAGCATAAATGCTGGCCCGGGAACCAGCGCTGGTCTTCCGGTGAAACCTATCGGTGACGCCACGGTGAACCGCACACACACGGCTGCACTCTTAGACTGAACGCAGCGTAAGCGCCGCATTACCCACCGAGAGATTCAGGACGAACTGAATATTGGATCCCGGGCAGTTTCTACCATTTTGCATGACCACCTTCAAGTTCGGAAGGTTTCGTCTCGATGGGTACCACATTTTCTCACACAGGAGCAAAAAGACATACGTGTCGATTGGTGCAAATTTATGCTAAAAAAAATTGATAATGGTAATTCACAACAAGTGAGCTACATTGTGACATCCGACGAATCTTGGATATATAGCTACGACCCATTTACAAAACAGCAATCAACACAATGGGTCTTTGAAGAAGATGATTTACCTACTAAAGTAGTTCGCGGTCGAAGCGTCAACAAAAAAATGGTTGCTGTTTTTTTTCGACGTAGTGGACCTGTAGCCGTAATTCCACTTGAAGATCGGAAAACAGTTACCAGCCAATGGTACACTGAAGTTTGCTTACCACAGGCCTTCCAGGAGCTGAACGTCAGTCGTCCAAGTACTGGAGCTCGGGGCATCATTTTTCATCAAGATAATGCTCCGGCCCACACGGCTGCCAGAACCACGGAATATATTAGCAAATCAGGAGTGCAATTGCTACCACACCCTGCATACAGCCCTGACCTGGCTCCGTGCGATTTTTTTCTGTTCCCCACGTTAAAAAAATCATTACGTGGGCGACGATTTTCGACGGCGGATGAAGCAGTGGACGAATTCAGGCGACTTTTTTTTGACCTTCCGCAAGAACAGTTTTTCTCCTGTTTTGAAAGTTGGTTCAGTCGTATGCATAAGTGCATAAAGGCAGCAGGGGAATACTTTGAAAAGTTGTAAATAAAGTTTTATTATATTCCTTATAGTTTTTGTTTAACTAAAAAATTTCGGAACAGCCCTCGTATGCCAGCGACATGTTTCATTGTATTCATTTTAGATCTAGAAAGAACAACCCGCTGACATTTTATTCAACGTTTTAATCACGTTTATAAAAGGTTCGGTTTCGGTTTCGGCCGAAACTGTAATCAGAACTGAACCTTCGGTTTCGGTTTCGGCAGAAAAACGTGTTTCGGTCGGTCACTATTAAAAAAATAAATTTAATTAAAATTTAAAGTTACTTTAAATATTTCTCATTGCTCTAATAGCAATGAGAAATATTCAAAGTAATAGTTTAAAAAGTAATAAATGATAGTAAATAAAAGTTACAAGTTTATTTCAAGAAGTTTTTTTGTGTACTTTGGCTGTTGGTATCTATGCCTTGGTCTTAGAATACTAACAAAACGAAATTAAATAAAGAGTTAAAGCCCGTTCCAGACCTTCCGATCCGATCCGATTTATCGGAAGAAATCGGATAATGTGTAGTGCAATTGTTAGGATCTTATACTTTATACACTACACAATATCCGATTTCTTCCGATAAATCGGATCGGATCGGAAGGTCTGGAACGGGTTTTATTGTATGAAGTTGTTTTTTTTACTGTTTATTAAGGATAAAAACCTTTTTCGTGTGGCTGTTGGACCGATCGCCTTGGTCTTCGACGACGATTTTACTTTATGCTCTAGAGCATAAAAAGCGACTTTATGTCGCCTACGCACAGCATAAAGTCGAACTTTTAGAGAAAGAGAAGTGAAAAATAAATAGTCGTAAAGTTGTCTACTTTCTTTTCGATACGGTCCTAAAGTTATGTTACATTTTTTGAACATTGTAATTTACATCGCAAATGAAGCGAGGTAAAGTTGCTTTCAGTCTAGAACTGACGTAACTTAAGTGGCATTTTTATTATTATTATTATTTATAATGAGGCAGGCAGTTTAACAACTGATAGTGCCTATATCCAGCGATCTGTGTCCTGAGATCGTTGCTCAGTGGTATGCTTGTCTAATTTATTCTTAAAATTATTGACGTTAGGTGATGAAATTACATCCTCGGGGAGTTTGTTCCAAGCACTCACAACTCTATTGCTCAGAAAGTGTTTATGAGGGTTGTTGTGCGACCTGCAGGCAACTAGCTTTAGGTGATGACCTCTCAGTCGGGTATTGTTGTTTCGTACAAATATTTCGCATTTTGTTGTTGATATTGCTGTAACTTTAAACCAATGAAAAAAAATTGGATAAGTGCGAGCCCGCATCGCGCATGAAGGGTTCCGTACCTATACATATATATATAATCTATAACAAGTTTGTTGTATGGGAGCCCTCCTTAAATATTTTATTTTTAGTATTTGTTGTTATAGCGGCAATAGAAATACATCATTCTACTTATTATAGATTATACAGGGTGAAACATGGGTCGTGAACAGAAATTTCAGTTTCTATTGCAGTATCTTAAGGCAAATTCATGGCATTAACTCTTAAAGCAAACAATAAAACTTATTTGATATTAATTTAAAACAGGAAAAATACCAAGCTAATGGTCACCCTATCCGGGACTTGACTGTAGCTTTAAGTATTTACAATTACTGTTATGTAGATTTATTTCATCTTATCATTAGAGTACTGACTATCAAACAACATCATCTGTGTATTCCAAGAACCTACATTATGCACTTAATGTAAACACACTTTGTATTGGTTTTTATCGTATTTTATTTTAAAAAAAATAATCGCAAATTTTACACGTACTTTAATAAATGTTCAAAATGATCGCCTTCTAATTCAACACACAACTGTGCTCGTCTCCTGTGGTTGTCTTTGACTCTCCTTAGCACGAATTGATCGGCCTTTACTTCGTTAAAAGCGGCTATAATTTTAATACGAAGCTCTGCCACTGTATCGGATACCTGTTCATAAACCTGTCTCTTGATCTCACCCCATAGGTAAAAGTCCAAAGGCGTTAAGTCAGGACTACGCGGTGGCCATTGTATGGGTCCATTTCGGCCTATCCAGCGTTCAGGGTATTCGTTATCGAAGTAATTACGGACGTCACGGTGAAAATGAGCAGGTGCTCCATCTTGCTGATAATGTAAGTTCACTAAATCCTCCTCAGGCACTCCTTCTAGCAATCCGGGGAGGACCTGACGTAGAATACGGAGATAGTTCCTCCCACTCAGACGTCCTTCAATAAAGTGAGGGCCAATCACTGTATTATTGATGATGCCCGCCCAGACATTCACACTGAACCTCACTTGATACGCATTCTTTCGCACAACGTGTGGGTTTTGTTCGCTCCACCAATGTTCGTTGTGTTGGTTGAAAAGTCCGATCCTCGTAAATGTCGCTTCGTCGGTCCATAAGATGTTTGTATCTTGGTTTTGCAACAACCACCGACAAAATTCTACCCTTTTCGCGTAATCTGCTAACACGAGATCCTGTACGGGCTGAAAATGAAACGGGTGTTGGCCAGACGCATTAAGCAAACGCCACACGTACATCTGGTTTACACGAAAGCGTCTGGCAGCTTGTCTAGTGCTCGCTTGTGGATTTATTAAAGAAGTTCCGTATCCGCCTGTACAAGTATTCCGGACGAATAATCTGCCCTCCTCTGGCCTGTGCATGAGCTGGAACAGTAAACTGTCCATACTCCCGGAGATTCTGAATCAATCTGCGAATCAGGTTGTGTGTCGGGACTGGTGACTCTGGGTAACGTTCGCGAAATGCTTCTCTTGTTTGCTCAGTACTATTAGTTTGAGCGTAAAATCTTATCATATCGTAACGTTCAATAAAAGTATAAGGATAAGCAGGCGGCATTGTAAACGCGAATTATTAATTTTCAATTTAAATTCGTTGCTTAATGTTATGACTTTTGAATTTGTCATTGTCAATAAATATGTTTTTATACGTTCTTACCAGCCAATACAAAGAGGTTAAATGATTAATTTTATCTAGGTCTATGACAGTTTAACGTAGCAATTAGGGTGACCATGAGACTCAGTAAATTTAAAACCTTTTTTTTAAATAACGAATTAACAAACAATGTGTACATATTTCTGCCCCTCATATCGTCCACATGTTTAAGCTAAAGTTAGACATTAAGAAAAACATATTTCTGTTCACGACCTGTGTTTCGCCCTGTATATATATATAAATAGGTACGGAACCCTTCATGCGCGAGTCGGACTCGCACTTGCCCATTTTTTTTCATTAATGTATACACGTACTCTTCAAGAACGCGGAATACCTCACTCGATGTTGTTACTTCGGCACGCTCGCTTGAAACTTCGTATTTTTTTTTAGAATATCAAAAGGTCTTTTCTTTCCTTTCCGGTTGAAAGCCGGGTTGTAGTCGTTACCCGTAAAAATGTGGCATATAGGGTAAATCGCCAATAATTGGCCACCGTTCAATAACTGGCCACCTCAAACTAAAAATGAACTCTGTTCACCTATAAATATAATTCATTTTAGTATAAGGTGTTAATTACTGGCCACCCTTCAGTAACTGGCCACGTTATACTAAAATGAATTCTGTTTGTAGGCGAACAAAGTTAATTTTTAGTATGAGGTGGCCAGTTATTAAACGGTGGCCAATTATTGGCGATTTACCCTAGCAAGCGACCGCGATAACTGTTCGCCAAGCTTGGCATAGGTACATTTCGTTGATGTCGAGGTACAATTTTTTCTTTCCCGTGCTCAGATCAACTATTGGGTGAATTGCAGAAAATATGTACCTTTGGAATTTCGTAACTAAACTGAGAGTAAACGAAACTGATAATTGCTGTAACGAAACTGATAACATAAAGCGTCGGACTCATGAAATAAAACTAGTGATGTTTTATGGTTTCGTTCGCAGAATTATTTAATAAAACGTTTTAATTTCAATTAGCAATATTGATTTATGATTTTTGGTTTACATAATCACAGTCTGAATACTAATAACAAATATGATCGAAATAAATAAATTAATTATGTAATAGTCTTACAGTAGCCAGTCTTAATTCTTTCTTAAGTATTATTTCTGGATCCAGACTCTGCTGCCTATTAGATTTATTTTTCTTTTTAGTATAATAACGTGCGGAATATCGTCTCCAATTATCGCTAGTTATTTCTTTTTGGTCCTTATTTTGACTTTTTATTCCACGTTTTCTTGACTTTTTATTCCACGTTTTCTTGACTTTTTTACTCTGTCCAAATGTTTCACTCTGAACACTTAATATTTTGTAGGATTTTGCTTTGAACGTTATCTATATTTCCTTTGCCTTTCAGCATAATTTGTCTACTGTAAAAAGTGTTTTTATTTTTGTACTGAAATATTAGGTAAAATATATTTTTATATAGTAAATTGATATCGACCGTTTTTCGACCTATAAAATGTTCAATAGTATGAACTAACCCTTACATTTTATCAGTTTCGTTACATAACGAAAAATAACGAAACTGAGACAAGACATATGAGGAATTACAACCTAAAACAATATTTTTCTTCAAACGTGTAAAGCATTCATCTAGAACTATGTAAATTTGTAAGATTCAGAGTAAAACCAATCGGCAATGAATAAACTGGAGTACGAAAATAAAGATTTTATATGAGAATATCGCCGTTACTCAACCTGAGATTTTTTAGCTCATTTACTCAAGACTACCGATCCACGCGCCACTTTGTTGAAAATAAAGTGGCTGCCGCCGTGTTCAACATTTTGGAACATGTCAAAGTGCTTCCAGAATAAGAAAAAATAATTCTACCAAGAATTGAGACATTTCTTTGGGATTAAATGCTCCGTAACTAACCCTGAGTAACGAAACTCCAGTAAGTTGGGACAAGTTTATCAATATAGAAATTTCACAACTATGTATAATAAACGTAAATATATTTGTACAGAATTTAAAGATGATCTAATAAGGAATGAATAATTTACAGTTAAACTTTAAAATAAATAATATCAATCGTAACAAATTTCCGAGTTAAAAATACGCTCAGAATTGGGACATGAACACAATATATGAAGTAACTGCGTACCTCTTAGGAAAAAAATACTTAAAAAATAAAATAAAAAAGGAATTGAAATAAAAATATCTTATCTGAATCGAAAGAATTCTTATTATCAAAGTAACATAATGACATTGTGTTTTCATGGGACACTCATAAGCATAAAGGGTGCATATTTTCTGCAATTCACCCTATTATGTGAATGTTTTCTTTTAAATATTTGAAATTCGCCAACATTATTACAGGTATATCAGAATCCGTACAATGTACCTGCGCGCGATAATTACTGTTCAACTGACAAATGTGGAAAACAATTTTGGTGTCGGAAATTGTTGTCAATGACTATTTTTATTTGCCCTTCACCGGAAATGACATTTATGACTGTGATTGATAAGATTGTAAATAAATAATACAGGAGGTTATGAAATAATGGTTTATTTTTTCACTACTGCAAAGAGATGCTATTTTATTTTTAATTTTTCCATATGCCAGGCACCCATAGTCCTATTTATGGTCTATACATTAATGGGTCCCTTTTCTTTGCCTTTTGTTCTGTTACATACTGTATATGAATGAATTAATGAATATATTTATTTCATGTAACAGGGCACATATTTTATTAGTAGATCTTACAAACTAGGGTTAGTAAGTAATTACAACTAAAACAAAACAAATTACAATTAAAACAAAACAACACTGACCGGGGAGTGTAATCCCTCGCAGTGCAGCATGTAGGGACAGTCAACCCTGTCCGCTATCATTCGAAGAATGCTGTTGGGACTGCAGCGCACCCGGCGCACCAGGGATGCAGCGCGAGCGCGCATGGTCGTATAGAAACAATCCACGCGCGCCTCCGCGAACATCCCCGATGCGCTACAGAAACGAGGCAGTCCCATCAACACCCGGAACGCATTATTATACTGGATCCGAAGTAATAATCGGCCCAGATAAGCATGTGTATAACATGCTTATCTGGGCCGCTTGACATAGGGGAACCTGGGGATAGTTGATCCCCATTTTGATTTTGGACTCTATTTTTTTTTTACAGTATTGGAGATCTTTTCAAGCCAAAATATTCAAAATTTATCTATTCATTGATAGTTTGAATGAAAACAAGATTATGCTACAATTTAACTCAATATTAAATGAAATACAATATTGTAGACTTTTACCATGTATCCCCCATGTAAGGGAGATTTGTTTACCCCTAATTGGGAGCCTTTTTAACTTTTTAACTTTGTCGTAGTCGGGCGAAAAATAATATATCATCGACAGCTCTATGAATCCTAGCATACGAGGGGCACACCAAAATGATCGGGAATAGAGTACTTTAAACTGAGTTACATTAAATCCTTTTTTGTCACATGCATACTGGCGACTTACAATCACGATGCCGTTTTTACAATTTAAAAAAAGAACGATATATTTTTTTAATTCCATTTTTAAATTGACAACTCGATGAACAAAATGGAGCTGACGCGTGAAAATTTTCGTGCAATTATTTACCATAACTTTCGTCGTGGCTTATCTCCAGATGAATGTCGCAATGAGCTTGTTACTATATACGACATTGAAGCACCTAGTCAGACGACAATATATCGGTGGTATGCTGAGTTTCGACGGGGTCGTGCCTCTCTTGGCACCGTACCTTCATCAGGTCGGCCGAAAACGGCGGTTTCGCCTGAAAACATCGCGGCTGTGGAAAAACTACTAAAAGAAGATAGACATGTGACATACGAGCAGATTCGGGCAACCATAGGCATTGGAATGACTGCAATTCACACTATTTTGCATGGTGAATTGGGTGTCAGAAAATTGATTTCCCGATGGGTACCCCATAATTTGTCTGAAGAGCAAAAGGCGGCTCGTGTTGATTGGTGCCGATCTATTCTGAAATGCTACAATGGAGGAAAGTCAAAAGCCGTTTATAATATGGTCTCGGGTGACGAATCCTGGATTTATTCTTATGAGCCTGAAAGAAAGCACCAGTCGGCAGTATGGGTCTTCGATGACGAGGTCAAACCAACGAAAGTTGTGCGTTCTCGAAGCGTGTCGAAGAAGATGGTGGCTTCGTTCGTCTCAAAAAAGGGGCATGTTGCCACAATTCCTCTAGAAGAACAAAGAACCGTTACCGCTGATTGGTATATCACAGTTTGTTTGCCGGAGGTGCTGGCCGAACTTCGCCAAGGGAACCCGAGACGCCGCGTCATCTTACACCACGACAATGCGAGCTCCCACACCGCCCACAAAACAACTAAATTTTTGAACGACGAAAACGTTGAGTTGATGTCCCATCCTCCATACAGCCCTGACCTGAGTCCAAATGATTTTTTTACGTTCCCTAGAATTAAAGATTTATTGCGTGGTCAGCGGTTTGAGAACCCAGAAGCCGCTGTGGAAGCCTATAAATCGGCCATTTTGGCAATGCCTACTTCAAACTGGAATTATTGTTTTAATGACTGGTTTAAAAGAATGCAAAAGTGCATTGAATGTAACGGAGAATACTTCGAAAAACAATAAAATATAATTTATGTATATAGTGCACATAGTTTTTTAAATTCCCGATCATTTCGGTTTGCCCCTCGTAGATAAGACTTGATCCCTCACGGGGACACAGGATTCCGTCATCATGTCACCCCCAAATCAAAAGTTCTCAAGTCTCCCCATACATAGTGTTGTTATCAAACATGCGCTACTCAAAACTATTTATCACGTATTTGAACGTATTCAATGACAATCTACACTTGAATAAACGACTAAAACAACAAACACACTAAAACAATAGCATTTATTTCACTTTTCATTAAATAAATCAAGTTAAAACTTACCGAAAATTAAGTTCGACGCGACGCAAATATTTCAACGGCCACCATGTGCAAAATACTGACGTGAGTCACAACGTGCCACGAAAGAACGTGAAGTTAGGCATAAATGAATGAGTGTTGCTAGCGTAAGAAAACGTATCGCGTTTGGTTGAATTTTAAATTAACTTTAACAAGTCTCCCAAGGGATCTAGTCTCCTCAGGTTCCCCTACACGACACGAATTGTGTTTGAGCTTCTTTTTCAATGTCTAACGACAACGTGATTTAATCGGGATTCAGAATCAGAATTATTTATTTGCATTAAACAAAGGTTACAAATACAATTGATGTTACATCATAATAGAATCCCATTACTTGTTTGTACCATAAAATGGCGTGCAAAAACTTAGAAAGATTTACAATAATTACGAATTTATGAAAATTAAAAGAAAAAAACAAATAGTGCACAATGTCAGGAACTTAAATTCTAAATATTCAGTCGATATAAATATAAATGAACTAATAATACTTAAGACAGTTCAACTTATTCTAAATAGGTATATTTAATAATATTGCAATTTGGTGCATGTCATAGATCTTTAAATGAATCTGTCAGTGCGTTAAATATTTGTACAGCCATTCCATGCACATTCCTTTGGATAAGTGAAAGATTTGTTTTGGGCAGAATCAGTTTGTTTCTGTATGGTGATCAGGATTAGATGGTTACCTAGCTGAAACACTTTTTTTTTTCAAAAACTGTTTATTTTTCAGAATAATTATGAAACAAACCTAACCTAACCTACTGGGTTCTTTAAAAAGATGAAAGTAATGTCGTGCTGATGTGTATTTTCCAATTATCAGCTGTACAATTTTTGCTAGGCATTTTATTTGCTGTGCAATAATAATTTTAGATTGACAGTAATATATTTTGACTAAAGGTTAGATAATTTGATTACACTAAAGCAAAATAGAATGCAATTTTTGGTAATATTTTTGATGTTTATGAAAACAATATTTGGTGAGCAAAAAATCCATTTTGGGAAGCAAAAAGATATACGGACTTTACGTAAAATTATTCTGGTGTAATGTATATTAATTTTGGAATAAAAAAAGATTTAGTTTAGGGAGCTCTGTATAGAGTGGGTTTAATTTATATGGAGGTAATTCATTTTATTTGGAATTTAGTTTTAGGGTATAAAAGCCATTTTGGTGAGCGTTTAAATTGTAGCGCATTAATTTTTCAAAAAAATTCGAGATGACAGGTATAAGAGTGATAGGACGGTAGTTTTTTAAGTCTGATTTGGGTCCTTTTTTATGTAATGGCTTGATTATGGCGTATTTTAGGAGTTCCGGAAATATACCTTGCACGAATGATAAATTTATTATATAACTTAATGGTATTGACAATGCAAGTAGCACATTGTTTCAAAACTTTAGTGCTAATGCCATCGTAACCAGTGGCATTCGTATTATTTAACCCTTTGATTGCCTTTAAAAAGTCTTCGGAGCTGACTGGAGACAAGAATATACTACGTTTCAGTTGTTCTATATTATGGGTATAGTTTGTATTTCGGGTTATTTTTTTATTTGTATTTTCTATAAAATAATTATTGAATATTTCAGGTATAATCTTAGGATCACTTATTTCCTTAGTACCAATTACAATTTTATCAATTTCATTACTGAAAGGCTTCATATTGCAGTTTTGCCTAATGATTTGCCAAGATGCTCGACATGTGTTTTTAGCATTTTTAATAAACCTGGCATTTGTTATCTGTCTAGCTTTATTGAGACAATTTTTCAGGAGCCGCATGTACGTCTTATACTTTCGCAAATGTTCAGTATTTTCTTTATTCCTAATTGCTATTTTGTACAAGTTCGTTTTATTATTACAGCATCGTTTTATACCACGTGTAAGCCATTTGTTCTTAATCGGCTTATTATTCTTTTTTATTTTAATTAAAGGAAAACATAAATTATAAAACTAGACAACTAAATCATGAAATTCTTGAAACGCGGTATTTGTGTCCGTTTCATGAGAAACCTGGTTAAAGGATAACGCAGTCATACATTCAGCAAACTTTTTTTATGTTTTCTTGGCTGTAATCTCTTACTGTTTCATACCAAAACTGTGATATATTTTAAATGCTTTGTTAATTTTTAAATTGCATGTGTTTGTCCTGTTTCGTGGTCGGATAGAGCTAAAAAATGAATCTTCGGTGTACAATTTGTAATATAATGTACATACTAATTGCAAACTTAACCCGGCTATTTAAGATAAGTGTTTGTACGGAACCCTCGGTGCGCGAGTCAGGCTCGCACTTGGCCGGTTTTTTGCTATATTTTTACTAAAGCCATAAAGCCATCAAAGGATTAGACAACCTCAATTTTCTGTACCTACTGTAAAATTTTGCGAACGTGACTTACCCAGTTCTCCCCCTTGCCCCTTCACTTACTACGAACAAAATTTAATGTGTGTATAAGTCGCAAGTTACACATCAGATTGCTAATATTTTAACTGTATGTTAGAGTACAATTTTGGTACATTTTTTTAGAGCAATAACATTTCTCAATAATCAAGGGCTTCATAATGAACTGCGATACACCCGCCATCCTGACAGTCAGAATGGCGGGTGTACCTAAACATTGTAATATAGAGCAATAACATTTCTCAATAATCAAGGGCTTCATGGTAAACTGCGATACACCCGCCATCCTGACAGTCAGAATGGCGGGTGTACCTAAACATTGTAATATAGAGCAATAACATTTCTCAATAATCAAGGGCTTCATGGTAAACTGCGATGTTACACCCGCCATCCTGACAGTCAGAATGGCGGGTGTACCTAAACATTGTAATATAGAGCAATAACATTTCTCAATAATCAAGGGCTTCATAATAAACTGCGATACACCCGCCATCCTGACAGTCAGAATGGCGGGTGTACCTAAACATTGTAATATAGAGCAATAACATTTCTCAATAATCAAGGGCTTCATAATAAACTGCGATACACCCGCCATCCTGACAGTCAGAATGGCGGGTGTACCTAAACATTGTAATATAGAGCAATAACATTTCTCAATAATCAAGGGCTTCATGGTAAACTGCGATACACCCGCCATCCTGACAGTCAGAATGGCGGGTGTACCTAAACATTGTAATATAGAGCAATAACATTTCTCAATAATCAAGGGCTTCATGGTAAACTGCGATACACCCGCCATCCTGACAGTCAGAATGGCGGGTGTACCTAAACATTGTAATATAGAGCAATAACATTTCTCAATAATCAAGGGCTTCATGGTAAACTGCGATACACCCGCCATCCTGACAGTCAGAATGGCGGGTGTACCTAAACATTGTAATATAGAGCAATAACATTTCTCAATAATCAAGGGCTTCATGGTAAACTGCGATACACCCGCCATCCTGACAGTCAGAATGGCGGGTGTACCTAAACATTGTAATATAGAGCAATAACATTTCTCAATAATCAAGGGCTTCATGGTAAACTGCGATACACCCGCCATCCTGACAGTCAGAATGGCGGGTGTACCTAAACATTGTAATATAGAGCAATAACATTTCTCAATAATCAAGGGCTTCATGGTAAACTGCGATACACCCGCCATCCTGACAGTCAGTAATCAGGTGAGCCTTTTTCCAATTGATTTCTAGTCCATACTCGGAGGCGATCGTCAACACTTTCTTCAGTTTGGTGATACCGTCTTGTTCATCATTTGCTGGAATCAATATGTCATCGATAAATATTATGATAGAGCCATCTGATATCATTTCACGGAATATAATCGTTATGAATCTCATAAACAGATTAGGACAAATTGAGAGACCCATAGGCGCTTTTAAAAATTCGAATTGCCCGTTATGTGTGACAAATGAGGTATACTTGACAGATTCCTCACTTACTTTGACATGGAAAAATCCATTCTTAAGGTCAATGACACTAAAAATCTTAGCATTGCACAATCTATCAATACAGTCATCAATAAGTGGCAAAGGAAAAACATCTTTCACTATCTTTTTGTTCAAATTCCTATAGTCTATGCATACTCGTAGTGAACCATCTTTTTTACGCACTAGAACTAAAGGACTTGCATATTCTGAAGTACTCACTCGTATAATTCCTTTGTCCAACCACTCAGCTACCTGTTGTTCCACCTCCAGTTGTTCCTTGAGGGATATTCTTCGTGGACGTTGCGTGACCGGGACGTCATCCTTCACAATAATTTTCATTTGAATCGGGGCTTCCTTCACTTGGTTAGGTTTGTACGTCTCGACCAGCTGCTGCACCTCCACTCGTACCAACGGATCCTTGATGTGATCTGTGGAAGGCACACACATTCCGTCATACTCGCCTAACATACAATCCAACCATTCATCATCTCTCGGTCGTAACCTCACAGTCGTTCCACTCATAAACATTGTCACATTCTTTAAGAAGTCATTTCCGAGAATAACTTTAAAAGGCATACAGCTTTTAGGCACTACGTAAAACAATACCTCGTCGTAAATACGTTCGTCAATCAACACTGAAGTCGTTATTGTTCCAATAGATTTAACTTTAGCTCCGCCTAAGCCGCATAACGTAATGTCCGTGTTTTTGTTGCACTGCCGCGTATCGAACTCGTCGCTGAACTCGTTTGACACTAGATTAACGTCACTGCCCGAATCTATTAGTGCGTCCGTCGTTTTGTTGCACATCTTAACTAATTTCACGGGTTTAAACTTCTTATTGCCGTTATCCTGATGTTTACGTTTTGATAACGCGTACGCAGTGAAGTCGGTGTCATTTGACGCAAGGCCGATGCCAGCGCCGCCGCCATCGTACATTTCGGACGCCATCTTGCCGCTGGAACCAATCGGTGCGCTCGAACTCCGTGCAGTAGTACCAATCTCGCGGGTTGCATTCATCGCGCCGTTCACGTCGCTCGACGCGAAGAAAACTCCGTCGTGAAGTTCGCTCTCGCTCTGAACATCGTCGCTGGTGGCGCCGCCGTCGTGTCTCGTGTTGAAAAAAGCTTGCTTGCCGGGAACGCCGGATCCATGTTTGCCGGAACCGGATGGAACCGGTATATTCCGATTGATGCCCGATGATTTCGCGATGCTTCGAGATGCTGATGCCGTCGTAACCGTCGTTTTCTTTTCAGGGCATTCCATCGAAATATGGCCGAAATTGTTACAGTTGAAACATTTTCGCTCTTGTTTCGGACATGCAGATGAAACATGGTTTATTTCCCCACAGTTATAGCAGCGCTTCGTCGTATACTGCCGCTCACGACTGGAAATATTGGATGCGTGATGAGATTGTGCGTCGTATCTCGTCTTTTCACCATGACTTTTTCTTAGATTATTCTTATAAGTCTCGTACAACTTGAACTTTTCTTTGAGCTCGGAGTATGTGGAGGCGCCGTAAAGTAGGGTTTTGTTAGCTTCGTGATCGACGATACCATCAATTATGTATTGAATTGCGACGTAGTCGGCAAGTTTTCCCCTTTTGCCTAATTCTTTCATTTCTAGCATGTACGTGTAACATGTCTCGTCCTTACGTTTCTTTCTTCGTGCCATCAATTCGTGTATTTCTTTCGTATTCGTCGTGTCTGGAAATTCTTTGAGTATAGCGGTCTTCAGATCGTCGTATGTTTTAAATGGCTTCTCCGTACGTAACCACATGGCCGCCGTACCAGTTAAACAGCGTCTGGCAATCAACAGCTTTTGTTGCGGTGTGAGGCCAAAAATTTCGGCGTTGTCGTCTACGTCTTGTGCCCATTTTGATGCAGAGTAGGTTTTGTCTGTGCCGGTGAACTTCGGGATAGCGTCGTCGAGGAGTAAAAGGTTAAGTGATTGTGATTGCTTTTCCGCCATAACGTCGTCGTCGTCTTCGTCGTAGTAATCACTTTCACCGTCGTTTTCGTCGTCACTGCCGTTCTTCCCGAAACTCCTAGAAAGCCGCCGCGCACACTCGGACCACTTTTCCGGCGAGCTGGCCTTCGAGGTTAGGTTAGTCTTCACACGTCGTTTCATAAAAGTAGCTTGTTTTTCCTCCTAACTTTGTCAAATCCCGGACGAGCCCCCAAAATGTGGGATATTGACAAAGGAAGGAAACTCAGATTACTACTTTTAACTATTTTATTTAAATGAATTCTCGTTACAACACACAGCACAGGTTCGTGGTTAATTAACCGCCATTTCTCTCCCATCCCTTTCCCACGCACTCTACCTATCTCTGTCACTCGATGCGTTCCGATACACGGTATTATTCCTACAATAATTAAATTAATTTAATGCTCTTAGTTATAAGTTAAATATTTCTACGCCGTACTGGCAGAATATGCTGAGCTAACCACATCTACTAACCTAAATTGTACCATATTCTTTGAAATAAACGATTGATTTGATTTGATTTGATTTGAATATTTTATTTTAAATTTTGATGGTACTTACTCGACGACTCCTCACTTGGCAGACCAGCCTCAGGTTCTAGCGTGAAGCTGGATGGTAGCGCCATGAGCATCATTGGAGAGTTTACCATGAATAACTTCATGCCTCTGTCGAATTGAGCGTTGTTCTGTAAACGTACAATCCTTAAAAACTTGCTACTGCTACGTAGTATTTCTTATTATATTCACAATTTCATGTAATTCAGTTGAATGTTTTACTATTTACATTAGTAGAGTATTAAGGTATATATAGAGTATTAAGGGACAATCATACACAAATCTACCTAGACCTAAACTAAGCAAAGCTTGTACTATGGGTACTAGACGACGATATAAATACATATACAGATATCATGACCCAGGAACAAATATTCGAGTTCACACAAATATTTGCCCCGGCCGGGCTTCGAACCCAGGACCGCCGGCTCAGTAGTCCGTAGGCAGGCGGGGTTAGGGTCGTAAGGACTAGTTTGAAGAATGACTATGTCCGCGAAACGTCATAATTGTATAATACCTTAGTAAACACAATGACTTTTTTTAACAATGACTAGGTAAGCAGTATGCCTTGCTTGCACGATTGTCATAATATCAAAAAGCCATTGTTGTAAAATGACTAGATAGGTTTTGGGCCATATTGCATTATGCCTTGGTCGTAAAATGACACATTATGTATTTTGTCTAGATAGTACAACGTCTTGGAATAAAAGCGTCTAAGTAGCAAAACGTCGTGATCGCACAACGTCCAAGTTATAAAAGATAATGAATTGAATATTTGTACAAAAGCAGTGGTTGACATGAAGCAGGCAAATAATATTTTAACAAAAAGTTACTGTTATTTACTTTATTCCAACTCCACTATTATCCTGATTTTGACGAAATTTTACAATACAATAGCTCAATGACTGTTTCCTTGTCATTCGATTATGTCGGCGTTTTGCAACCGCGACTTAATAAATATTTGGCTAAATGCTTATTTTGTCGTTTTACTATTAGTATGTTCTGCTAATAAGTCGATTTGCTATTAGCACATTTCGCTTATTTGGCCATTTTGTAAACAAAGACCTTGTACAACCAAGTCCAATTTTATACCCAGTCATTATAATATTACGGTATTTTATGTGCTTGGACATTATACCACCGTGACCTAACACATATTAGACCTTCTTCTTACATAGTCATTCTTCAAACTAGTCCTTCCGACCCTAACCCGTAGTTATTGCTAGAGACGAATCTGAAGAGTCGAGAATTTTATTCAATTCTTACCATCCATTGATAGAAGCTGCTGTTGAGGAAATCCGTATTACAGTTCTTTCATTTCTAGCATGTACGTGTAACATGTCTCGTCCTTACGTTTCTTTCTTCGTGCCATCAATTCGTGTATTTCTTTCGTATTCGTCGTGTCTGGAAATTCTTTGAGTATAGCGGTCTTCAGATCGTCGTATGTTTTAAATGGCTTCTCCGTACGTAACCACATGGCCGCCGTACCAGTTAAACAGCGTCTGGCAATCAACAGCTTTTGTTGCGGTGTGAGGCCAAAAATTTCGGCGTTGTCGTCTACGTCTTGTGCCCATTTTGATGCAGAGTAGGTTTTGTCTGTGCCGGTGAACTTCGGGATAGCGTCGTCGAGGAGTAAAAGGTTAAGTGATTGTGATTGCTTTTCCGCCATAACGTCGTCGTCGTCTTCGTCGTAGTAATCACTTTCACCGTCGTTTTCGTCGTCACTGCCGTTCTTCCCGAAACTCCTAGAAAGCCGCCGCGCACACTCGGACCACTTTTCCGGCGAGCTGGCCTTCGAGGTTAGGTTAGTCTTCACACGTCGTTTCATAAAAGTAGCTTGTTTTTCCTCCTAACTTTGTCAAATCCCGGACGAGCCCCCAAAATGTGGGATATTGACAAAGGAAGGAAACTCAGATTACTACTTTTAATGTCTTTCACTTTATAGTAAGGACTTACCATTTATTTACTTTCTCCGCCTTTTCCGCATGGCCCTAGTATTCTTTTCTGTTTCTTGTTCACGCTCACATGAGCATTGTCGGCGCCGCGACAGCCGCTTTTGCCGGGCGCCTGACGATATCGGCTTCTTCGGGGTGCTGCGGCAGGTTTTTTTTTCCTGGGAACTAATGTTGGGCTAGGGCCATAAATTTATGAAACATGTAATGTCTCATTTTTTTTAATGTGGGTACACCACAATTTTTATTTAAACCATGAATACAAAGATCAAAGCTTTAAGAAAAATTGAAAAAGGAGCTACCTGGTGGAAGGGACCGGGAATCGAACCCGGTACCTCTGGATTACCGGTCCAGCGCGTTGGCCACTTCGCTACCCTCGCTTCACGTAGACCTGACGATTTTTTCCTTATGCTTTGTGTGTCGATCTTTGCATTGTTTATTTGAAAGGTTTTTACACCTTAGCGACCTCTATGTGAATACGTTAATATTCACATCTTACCGCACAACTTTACAGCGGTGAACGAGCAAGCGAGAGAGGGCGCTGTTTGTTTTATCATTTTTATGAAACATGTAATGTCTTTCACTTTATAGTACTTTATAGTAAGGACTTACCGTTTATTTCTTGCTCCTTCTCTTACGCATCGCCCTGGTGTTCCTCTTTCTTTCGTTGGCTTTTTCTTGGGAGCTCTGCTCCCGCCGCGACCGCCGCTTTTGCCGCGTTCTTGTGGCTATGGGCGAATGTGGGGTTTGGCGGCTCTTTGACTGGGATCTAATGTTGGAAATAGTTATTTGTTATACAAGGGGGGAAAGTTGTATTTTACCCGCGAGTGTTTATTTGAAACACGAGCTAGCGAAAGGATCCTATGATTGACCACGAGCGAAGCGAGTGGTTCAAAATAGAATCCTGAGCGTAGCGAGTGTTTCAATACACGAGACGTACGTTCCGAGCGCAACTTAAATTAAGACGTTGTCACGTCAAAAAAACTTTTATTACCTTTGTTCCTTATTTTTTTTCGGTTTCGACGGCCCAGCGTCAGGCTCAGCGTCGGAGGAAGCTGATGAAAGAAATCATTTATTGTTCGATTGTGCATATACAGAAGCTGTTAAATAAGAACATGGGAGAGTGTCACAATAAACCGGTTAACGGTATACAATAATAATATATGTCAGCGACGGTGATTTTAAAGTCTACAATATACATTTTAATTACTTTACATTTCCAGAAAACAAATAATCCTGTTTCTTACAATAATATAAATATAAATAAGTCATATTTAAATGTCCCTTACATGCGCACTGCTTACACCGCGACCGCCGCTTTTGCCGCGCCCCAGGAGATAGGGGCTCATTTGGCGCGGTGCGGCGGCGGCTCTTTGCCTGGGACCTAAAGCTGGAAATAGTTATTTGTTATACAAGGGGGGAAAGTTGTATTTTACCCGCGAGTGTTTATTTGAAACACGAGCTAGCGAAAGGATCCTATGATTGACCACGAGCGAAGCGAGTGGTTCAAAATAGAATCCTGAGCGTAGCGAGTGTTTCAATACACGAGACGTACGTTCCGAGCGCAACTTAAATTAAGACGTTGTCACGTCAAAAAACCCTATATTACCTTTCGTCAGATGTATCTTCTTGTTTCTTCTCCGTCTCCTTTCGGGACGTGGACGGCCCAGCTTCGGAGGAAGCTGATGACAGGATGACAATTAGCAGAAAGAAAGAAAGAAATCATTTATTGTTCGATTGTGCATATACAGAAGCTGTTAAATAAGAACATGGGAGAGTGTCACAATAAACCGGTTAACGGTATACAATAATAATATATGTCAGCGACGGTGATTTTAAAGTCTACAATATACATTTTAATTACTTTACATTTCCAGAAAACAAATAATCCTGTTTCTTACAATAATATAAATATAAATAAGTCCAATTATCACAAAAATCCATATACCTTGATTATATTTAGATTTTTTCCTTATGCTTTGTGTGTCGATCTTTGCATTGTTTATTTGAAAGGTTTTTACACCTTAGCGACCTCTATGTGAATACGTTAATATTCACATCTTACCGCACAACTTTACAGCGGTGAACGAGCAAGCGAGAGAGGGCGCTGTTTGTTTTATCATTTTTATAAAACATGTAATGTCTTTCACTTTTTAGTACTTTATAGTAAGGACTTACCGTTTATTTCTTGCTCCTCTTCGCCCGCATCGCCCTGGCGTTCCTCTGCCTTTCTAGGCTTCTTTCACCGGGGCTCTGCTCCCGCCGCGACCGCCGCTTTTGCCGCGTTCTAGTGGCTATGGGCGAATGGACTGGGGTGCGGCGGCTCTTTGACTGGGATCTAATGTTGGAAATAGTTATTTGTTATACAAGGGGGGAAAGTTGTATTTTACCCGCGAGTGTTTATTTGAAACACGAGCTAGCGAAAGGATCCTATGATTGACCACGAGCGAAGCGAGTGGTTCAAAATAGAATCCTGAGCGTAGCGAGTGTTTCAATACACGAGACGTACGTTCCGAGCGCAACTTAAATTAAGACGTTGTCACGTCAAAAAAACTTTTATTACCTTTTTTTCTTATTTTTTTTTGGTTTCGACGGCCCAGCAGCGTCCGGCTCAGCGTCGGAGGAAGCTGATGAAAGAAATCATTTATTGTTCGATTGTGCATATACAGAAGCTGTTAAATAAGAACATGGGAGAGTGTCACAATAAACCGGTTAACGGTATACAATAATAATATATGTCAGCGACGGTGATTTTAAAGTCTACAATATACATTTTAATTACTTTACATTTCCAGAAAACAAATAATCCTGTTTCTTACAATAATATAAATATAAATAAGTCATATTTAAATGTCCCTTACATGCGCACTGCTTACACCGCGACCGCCGCTTTTGCCGCGCCCCAGGAGATAGGGGCTCATTTGGCGCGGTGCGGCGGCGGCTCTTTGCCTGGGACCTAAAGCTGGAAATAGTTATTTGTTATACAAGGGGGGAAAGTTGTATTTTACCCGCGAGTGTTTATTTGAAACACGAGCTAGCGAAAGGATCCTATGATTGACCACGAGCGAAGCGAGTGGTTCAAAATAGAATCCTGAGCGTAGCGAGTGTTTCAATACACGAGACGTACGTTCCGAGCGCAACTTAAATTAAGACGTTGTCACGTCAAAAAACCCTAGCTTACCTTTCGTCAGATGTATCTTCTTGTTTCTTCTCCGTCTCCTTTCGGGACGTGGACGGCCCAGCTTCGGAGGAAGCTGATGACAGGATGACAATTAGCAGAAAGAAAGAAAGAAATCATTTATTGTTCGATTGTGCATATACAGAAGCTGTTAAATAAGAACATGGGAGAGTGTCACAATAAACCGGTTAACGGTATACAATAATAATATATGTCAGCGACGGTGATTTTAAAGTCTACAATATACATTTTAATTACTTTACATTTCCAGAAAACAAATAATCCTGTTTCTTACAATAATATAAATATAAATAAGTCCAATTATCACAAAAATCCATATACCTTGATTATATTTAGATTTTTTCCTTATGCTTTGTGTGTCGATCTTTGCATTGTTTATTTGAAAGGTTTTTACACCTTAGCGACCTCTATGTGAATACGTTAATATTCACATCTTACCGCACAACTTTACAGCGGTGAACGAGCAAGCGAGAGAGGGCGCTGTTTGTTTTATCATTTTTATAAAACATGTAATGTCTTTCACTTTTTAGTACTTTATAGTAAGGACTTACCGTTTATTTCTTGCTCCTCTTCGCCCGCATCGCCCTGGCGTTCCTCTGCCTTTCTAGGCTTCTTTCACCGGGGCTCTGCTCCCGCCGCGACCGCCGCTTTTGCCGCGTTCTAGTGGCTATGGGCGAATGGACTGGGGTGCGGCGGCTCTTTGACTGGGATCTAATGTTGGAAATAGTTATTTGTTATACAAGGGGGGAAAGTTGTATTTTACCCGCGAGTGTTTATTTGAAACACGAGCTAGCGAAAGGATCCTATGATTGACCACGAGCGAAGCGAGTGGTTCAAAATAGAATCCTGAGCGTAGCGAGTGTTTCAATACACGAGACGTACGTTCCGAGCGCAACTTAAATTAAGACGTTGTCACGTCAAAAAAACTTTTATTACCTTTTTTTCTTATTTTTTTTTGGTTTCGACGGCCCAGCAGCGTCCGGCTCAGCGTCGGAGGAAGCTGATGAAAGAAATCATTTATTGTTCGATTGTGCATATACAGAAGCTGTTAAATAAGAACATGGGAGAGTGTCACAATAAACCGGTTAACGGTATACAATAATAATATATGTCAGCGACGGTGATTTTAAAGTCTACAATATACATTTTAATTACTTTACATTTCCAGAAAACAAATAATCCTGTTTCTTACAATAATATAAATATAAATAAGTCATATTTAAATGTCCCTTACAATGTTTGCCATTATTTCGTGTTCTTTCTTCTTTTACGCATCGCCCTGGTGTTGGCGTTCCTTTCATTACTTCTTTCGCAGGAGCACTGCTCCCGCCGCGACCGCCGCTTTTGCCGCGCCCTAGGAGATATGGGCGTTTTTGGGGTGCGGCGGCTCTTTGCCTGGGATCTAATGTTGGAAATAGTTATTTGTTATACAAGGGGGGCAAGTTGTATTTTACCCGCGAGTGTTTATTTGAAACACGAGCTAGCGAAAGGATCCTATGATTGACCACGAGCGAAGCGAGTGGTTCAAAATAGAATCCTGAGCGTAGCGAGTGTTTCAATACACGAGACGTACGTTCCGAGCGCAACTTAAATTAAGACGTTGTCACGTCAAAAAACCCTATATTACCTTTGTTTCGATGCAGTTTCTTCTGTCTTGCGGGACGCGGACGGCCCAGCTTCGGAAGAACCTGATGACAGGATGACAATTAGCAGAAAGAAAGAAAGAAAGAAAGAAATCATTTATTGTTCGATTGTGCATATACAGAAGCTGTTAAATAAGAACATGGGAGAGTGTCACAATAAACCGGTTAACGGTATACAATAATAATATATGTCAGCGACGGTGATTTTAAAGTCTACAATATACATTTTAATTACTTTACATTTCCAGAAAACAAATAATCCTGTTTCTTACAATAATATAAATATGTATAAATAAGTCCAATTATCACAAAAATCCATATACCTATTATTAATAATATAATCTATATAAATTAACTAATAAAAATTATATATTTAAATGTCCCTTACAATGTTTGCCATTTTAATAAAATAATCATTTATTGAATAAAAACATTCCTCAAGTAGCTTTTTTTTTAATTTTGAGAAGAAAATTCTATTTGGAAGTTCTGTCCATGAAATAGGGATTGCATTATATATTTTTATTGCCATATGGTAGCAATTCTTTTTATTTAATTGTAGACGGCTTTTAGGAATAATCAAAGATTTGTGTGTGACTTTTCGTTTTAGAACATTTCTGATTCAGTTCCCAAAATTCCGTTAAGAGGGCGCCAACGCGTTGTCTAGCTCTCTCTCTCACTATACAACAGACGGGTCAAAGACTGAAAATGGAACGGGCTGTGGTGTATTCTCGGAGGATTTAAGTATTCACATCTCTAAACCCCTAGGTATACACAACACGGTATTCCAGGCAGAATGCGTAGGAATAATAGAAGCCTGCAACGCTATAAAAAGACGCCAGGTTCAAAACACAAATTTACGTATACTATCAGACAGCAAATCCGTATCCTGAGATGGCGGAGGTCAACCTTTGACCCTGACCAAACCTCTTCAGGAATCAGTCCAGACAAAGCCGCTGTGGGTGACCTATTCTTCAAATATATAGCCGTCATAGCGGCCTCACCCCAAAAGCGCTTATCCAACGACGAATGCTGTAGCATGCAACGCACTTTTTCAAAAATTGTTCTGTTAAATCTCTCAGAAACCCCGTTTTGAAATGGAGAATAAGGAACAGTGGTCTGATGGATAATGCCTTCTTTTTGCAAATATCTAGTAAACTTTAAGTTACAATATTCCATACCATTATCCGTACGTAAGCATTTAATAGGCAAATTAAGTTGTTTCTCTACTAAGGCTTTAAATAGAATAAAATAGCTCATTACCTGAGATTTATTCTTCATTAGATATCCAAAACTTTTTCTTGTAAAGTCGTCCGTAAACGCGACTAAGTATCTCGCTCCACCCCAGCTAGCCTCCGGCAGCGGTCCACACACATCACTGTGTATGAGCTGTAGCGGCTGTGTTGTCCTGCTTGAGCTCGCATCAGGGACAGGCACGGCCGATGCCTTCCCCTTAAGACAAGCCTCACACTTGTCATGAGCTTCACCCTGAAACACGACACCACAAACATGCTTTCTTAACCTAGTCATACCTGCGATGCTTAAGTGACCAAGCCGTCGATGCCACAAATCCAAATTGGACATGGCAGAGGCAGCGACTGCTGCGCTCGGTGAATCCTGCCTCTCTTGCAGGATCAAAGAGTGCATCTTATTGAGCGAGTTACTCTCACATACATGACCATCTAATTTATAAATGCCATTAGAGCAATAAGCTTTTGCAAAATAATTGCCAGAACTTTTACAACTCCTATCATCATATAAAAAACAACCATTCTCATTAAATTCAACAATAAAACCACTTTGACACAATTTAGAGACTGATAAGAGATTGACTGATAAATTGGGGACAAACATAACATTTTTAAGTGTTCTAACCTGTTCATTAAAAATAATCTGCATTTCCCCAGAACATGTACTGGTCATATGCTGATTATTGGCTGCTGTTATCACTTGCACACTAGTGTCCTTTACTTTTGACAGCAAATTCTTGTTGTTCACTAGATGATTTGAAGATCCACTATACAGATATACTTCAGTGACGCTATGAGCCAGGTAAGCAGTAACGGGCGGCTCCTTACTCTCCTTCTTCTTCAACTGATCGCGCTTTAGCTTGAAACATTTGGCTTTAAAGTGTCCAGGTTTACCACAATAACGGCACAGTACTTGTTTCTTACTGACAAAGGCTGTCGTTGAAGTTGATGAGTTACCATTCGAGTCATCTTTCCGTTGTGCCTCCTGGAGTAGTCTGGTTCTGACTAGTTCACTAGAAAACTTCGACGAAAGACAAAGAGTTTCCAAATTTGATACCAGAGGGTCGTACTCCTGAGGTAAACCACTCAGCAAAATTTCAGCAATTTCTTCATCTTCCACAGTTTTTCCGATATCCGATAGTTGATGTACAAGTGACATTACTTTCTCTATATAAGCAGACATTGAGTTGAAGTCGTTGAACTCTATACGATGGAGTTGTCTTAAAAGAAGAACGCGTCGGTATAGACCACGGTCCTCGAATACATCAGACAGCTGAAGTGTGGTAGCACGGGGATAGTGATACGACGAAGCTCGGTGTTAGAATGAACTCGTTTATTAGAAAAATTAGGTTCTTATATACTAAACAACATATGATCCTTGCACGTGATCTGCACAGCAAATGGCCTTGTTAGTCAAGGTTCTATCTGTTCCCTTGAACCGACACGTGTTTATCATTTATGATTTACATCAGCTGTGGGCTATACCGCATCTCTCCCCTTATTTTTGAGACAAAAATAGTAAAAATTTTGAAACTGTTTTTGGCTTATATAATACTTAATCTACTTATGTCTATGGTATACAAAATTAATATGGAGTTGTTTACTTTTTAGATGAGAATACAAACAGTGAAGTTTCTTTTGAAGTCGGTTAAAATAAGCTTCATACTAAATGGTTTACAAAGTGGTTCTTATCTTAGTGGTATTGTAATGTTTACATTCCATGTGCCCTATATGGGTATGGCTGATATTGTTACATTCATACTTGCAATACATATCATGTTTCTTAGTGGCTACTTGTGATGTGGTAGTGGTTATTATTTTATTTATACATAGAAAGGTTTAGTTCTATTTTTATGCACTATGTGCTCTTTACCTAAAACTAATATTTTTACGTTAGTACCTAGGTCTAAAATTACAGTATATGGTCCCTTATACACTGGGTCCATCTTATGTCTAACCTCCTTTCGGACTTATATTAAATCTCCTATATTATAGTTACAATAACTGATTAAAACTAAATATGTATAAAATAGTAAAAAAAAATATTGTATCTATATATCTATGTATAACTTTTAATTCATACTCCGTAAACTATCTTAATCTAAATACGCATTAACTATACTAATCGCTAATAGAATCTTATAACCTAATATTTATTTTAATAACTTGGCTTAATTGTATAACTTCTTATCATTATTTTACGAATATAAAACATTAAGTTTAATTCTAAATATCCTATTTTCTTTATGCTTTTATTTTACGTTATCTTTATAACTACTAACTTTTTTAACACTTTTAATTTAATACAATCGGGGTTCTTGTTGCAGTTTTTGCAAATTGTACCTTATTCTCCCGCGAGCAAAGCTCGTTTCGTACGCGATAGAGACACACAGTGTCGCCAATGCGGCAGGTATATGATTTCACTCTTATTTGTTTGCGCTTATGATACATTGTATCACTGAATGGGGAAGCTAAGGTTACACAGCGCTTGGTCGGCCGACCGTATTTATATATACACCTATTTATGTGTATAGGAATTCCATACAGGTAACAAGGATTTGAAGTGCGCGCGCGCATATAATATTAATATGTAATATATGCATTACATATGTTCAGGCGGTTCTTTTAACACTCTATGTCTTTCATAGACATTCCAGGTGTCCAAGGATCTTCACGATTGATGCTCGATCGAATCATGACCAGATTTCAAGGATTCCGCGCCTACCTTGTATCCTGGTGTACCTTGCAATTACATGCCTACTTGCGACGTTACTCAGTGGTAACGTACTCACAAGTGACATTATTTCCCTTTACTTTGAAATCATATAACTGTGGTGTCATTTTATTTTGTCTTTTAGTATTGACACCCGAAATAAAACGTTATTACGCTTTTTTTTCCTCTTCTAATGCCTTAAGCGGCTTTCATGCCGTAAAACTTCATCAAATAAGAATTTCAATAGCTCTTAGGTGATCAGGCTAATCGCTCATCGAAATACTTATCTATTTTTTATTATTTTTTTATTATTATTATCCTTTTAGATTTTCTACTGTAAGCCATTTTGTATCCTCGTTATTATCTTGACAATTATTTTTTCAAAATTATTATTTATGTGTTTATTTATACTTGTTTTATCTTTTAATTAGTATCTATTTATTATTATTTAATTTGGGTTTTCCCCGTTACGTAATATATTTGTTATTTATATAAACACTTATTCTCAATAATTAATAATATAGTTCTCGAGTAAAATGTTAACACAGTATAAGTTTTTAAAATGTAGTAACACTCATTTTTAATTTTTGCATTATTTTTGTGTAATGCGTCAATTAGGGTTTTTAAATACTTTGCATGTCTTCATCCTTGAGTTTATTTTTTATTCTTCCTCTCTTTTGCAACATTTATAAGGTACGTAATTAAGTGTGCACTCTGGCTTCACTTTACTGGTTCGGAATACAACACTTTTTAGTGGTTTGCCGAACTTGTACATTTTTTTGTACATATTACAGTTAAGGGTATACTTTGTATCCCTGCAGGGTATCCCTGCCTGTCTTGTACCTTGTTATGTATGCATACCTATCAGCTGAGCGGCGCCTCTCGGGTCACCGCTGATGACGACAGGTGTATCGTCATCAGGAAAAATAAACTCATTCTCAAAACCCTTTAAAGTACATAAGAGTGTGTTATCATTTTAATGCAATTAAAAAAATCAAGACACATAAAAAAAAATTACGTCCATAATTTAAAGTTCATTAAGTCATTGTACTGCGCGAATATTATGTTTTTGTCGCGCAACTTGACACGTTATTAGTTATTGTTATTACAGCTGCGCATTTCATTCATTATCTGGAGGCAGGCTGGTCATTATGTTTACACATCAACTGACCTACTTATAATATTCTATTTATATCCAATATAATTAATCCTATAAAAATATAATGATCATAACAGTAACGTTATTCTACAGTAAAGTTGTACCTCCAGTCCTAGTCTAGGTTTGTTTAGGTGGTGCTGGTGCTGGTGGTGCTGGTACCTGCTGCTGGACGCTCTGCTCCGGCCTGTTGTCGCTGCCTCGGGCTAGCTGCTCAAAATGTCCCGCTGACGTCACGTGATCGTGACTCTGTCGTTGAAGCTGACTTGGCGTCGTCGGAGGGCCCGTTTTAATCGGGGATGCCGTCCTCTGCATAGGTCTTCTTTTGCTTCAAATTTTTTCTTTTTCGGGTGGCACTTGGTTGTGCTGGTTCCGGCTGGCAGGCTGGCTGGTATGCTGAGACGAGCTGGGTCGGGCGGCCTCTATACCGTGCTCGCAGCTGAGTCGGGTGGCCTTTATGCTGTGTTCACAGCTGGGGCTTCCTCGAAGCGCTGGGTTGCGTCGAGCAGCCCCTCTGGCAGGGTCGCCATGAAGTGTGGTAGCACGGGGATAGTGATACGACGAAGCTCGGTGTTAGAATGAACTCGTTTATTAGAAAAATCAGGTTCTTATATACTAAACAACATATGATCCTTGCACGTGATCTGCACAGCAAATGGCCTTGTTAGTCAAGGTTCTATCTGTTCCCTTGAACCGACACGTGTTTATCATTTATGATTTACATCAGCTGTGGGCTATACCGCACAGCTTCCTCCACGCTTGTCTAGCTGTTGCAGCCTCCCGAACATATTGGTATAGCCCTGGCTTCAAACTTAGACACAGGCGAGCCAGCGCGCGTTGATCGCGCACGACATCCGAGCCCGTGAGTTCAGTCAACTCGTCTCTTTCGATGAGATCCCAAAGACCTTCCAACTTAAGTGTCATCTTCAATGCGAATTTCCAATTATGATAATTACCAGCCCCCTCGAGCTTCTCCACTGCGCCTGCTCCGCCCAACAACACCGCCGAGGAATTCGTAGTCATTGTAGAACGTTCCAATTCCGGTATAACCTCAATATTAGAATTGTCGGCCGATGACATGTTAGCAGAATGCTGTGCGCATAAAATCTGGTCGCGCCGATCTTACAAGCGCCGGATGTTTTTCGATTCACTGGGGCCAAACCTGTTGTGGAGACCGTGGATTGCAGTGTGCACTTGTACCGCACGACACGAGACTGCTCTGGAGGCGGAGGGCGAGGCTGGTAGATTGGAAATTATAACGCACCTTTATGCAGCATTGAAGTAAATCATTTATTACTCAGAATAACGAGGCACTTACATTTTGTCAAAGGGTTAAAAGTATAAAATTACTAAAGCTATTCAGAAAGCTACTTGTCGCTATGGCTGACATCTTAGAAGAGGGAAGAGACACAGATTATACATTCCATAGATAAAAATTGCATTCACTTAAGTAGCCTACAGACGATCATAGATTGTGGACAATACACGATCCAACAACATCTTCGGTGCACCAAAGGGTATAGCAGGATAGCCTAAGAAAAAGTGCCCCCAGCGTTTTTGGGTCGAAACTATAATCAAACGATGCCTTTTAACGAGGTAATACCCTGCACAAAGTTTCATCCCTCTGTTACCCCCTGGGGGTGAAAAACACCCGATTAACCCCAAAACTGTTTTATTTATTTTTTCCTAAACTATGAAAGTGACGAATTTCAAATTTTGTACAAATATTAATAAGACTAAAAGCTATATTTAAAAAAAATATGACCCTCCTAACCATTTAAATTCTTGTAAAAAAAGTAAAAAAAAAAAAAAAAACACCCTGTATAACAAGTTCGGCTCTTGGTACACACACCATTTTTTTTCCAAATATGAATCAATTTATATTCTACATCATACAAAAGTTTCATCGACCTAGCCCAGAAGGAACATTGCGAAAATAAAATGAATTGGCTCTTTGGTGCCTACTATTCATTTAACTCCTACTAAGAGCCTTGCATTATTTTTTATTAATAAACAATGGCCTGCGATCGGACCGCTGTTTGTGTCCGATTAAAAAATTTTAAAATCGAACGCGGGCAGTAACGCGGCCGCGGGCTGTGTTTTTTAGGGTTCCGTAGTCAACTAGGAACCCTTATAGTTTCGCCATGTCCGTCTGTCTGTCTGTCTATCTGTCCGCGGCTTAGCTCCGATTACATTAAAGTACTAGAGAGCTCTAATTTGGTATGAGTATGTGTATGTAAAACGCCGACAAAACGGTAAAATAAAAATAAAAAGAAAAACTTTTTTTTGGGTACCGCTTTTACCCCTAAAGTGGGGTGTTTTTTTTTTCGTTTCAACTACCTAGTGTGTGGGGTTTCGTTGAAAAGGTATTTTAAAAATAATAGGGGTCTTTGAACATCATTTTTTGATAAAATCAGAAGTTTTCTAAATATTCGCTATAGAAATCCAAAAAATAGCGTCCGCCCTCTAACTTTTCAACCACGTTTCAAAAATTATGGAAAAATTCGTAAAAATTTGACCTCATAAGCACTTCCAATGAAAACTTTACTTATTGAATAAAATCGGTCGAGCCGTTTTTGAGTTATCGCAGATAAATTAATAATTTTCTTTAAAATGACGTAAGTGCCGCGCGGTGTCCTTATACTTCGAACGTTACACATGTTAGTTAAGTGCCATACTGTATTAAAACATTCACTCAATCTGGCGCGTATAACCGATAACTTCAAGAAGGTAATAAGTAATTACAGTAACTTTGGCGTTTACGACCTTTTTATAGAGCTTGAAATCTTTCTCGTAATTTAAACCTCGGGCTTAAAATAGCGGTTTTAAGCCCGTCTATTGTGAAAGATGGGCAACTACGGAACCCTACACTGAGCCGGCCCCGACATGGTCTTGGCCGGTTTTGTTTTTAATTATATGGTTGCAGGACCGAGACGTTGCGTTTGCGTATTAAGCATAATATAATGAGTAGTGCCTACTAAATAGTACATTCATTTTATTTTCGCAATGTTCCTTCTGGGCTAGGTCAATGAAACTTTTTTATGATGTAGAATATAAACTGGTTCATATTTGGAAAAAAAATGGTGTGTGTACCAAGAGCCGAACTTGTTATACAGGTTGATTATTATTTTTTTTACTTTTTTTTACAATAATTTAAATGGTTAGAAGGGTCAAAAGAGGGGGTTTGTTCAAAAATGCAAATGGGTTTGACCACTTTGTAGTTTAGTCTTCACCATACAAACAAAGGTTCACATGTTAGGTAATGTATGCGTTGGTATTATGGGATTCACGTAAAAGAGTTGCTTTCAATTTCGTAGCGAAGTGGTAATTTATACCGCGCAGAAATAGACAGACAGACAGACGGACATGGCGAAACTATAAGGGTTCCTAGTTGACTACGGAACCCTAAAAAACACAGCCCGCGGCCGCGTTACTGCCCGCGTTCGATTTTCAAATTTTTTAATCGGACACAAACAGCGGTCCGATCGCAGGCCATTGTTTATTAATAAAAAATAATGCAAGGCTCTTAGTAGGAGTTAAATGAATAGTAGGCACCAAAGAGCCAATTCATTTTATTTTCGCAATGTTCCTTCTGGGCTAGGTCGATGAAACTTTTGTATGATGTAGAATATAAATTGATTCATATTTGGAAAAAAAATGGTGTGTGTACCAAGAGCCGAACTTGTTATACAGGGTGTTTTTTTTTTTTTTTTACTTTTTTTACAAGAATTTAAATGGTTAGGAGGGTCATATTTTTTTTAAATATAGCTTTTAGTCTTATTAATATTTGTACAAAATTTGAAATTCGTCACTTTCATAGTTTAGGAAAAAATAAATAAAACAGTTTTGGGGTTAATCGGGTGTTTTTCACCCCCAGGGGGTAACAGAGGGATGAAACTTTGTGCAGGGTATTACCTCCTTAAAAGGCATCGTTTGATTATAGTTTCGACCCAAAAACGCTGGGGGCACTTTTTCTTAGGCTATCCTGCTATACCCTTTGATCCCGCTGACCGTAGGTAACGGATTTATTAAAGAACTCCTCAACATATCTGTGTATACAAATTTGTAAATAACACTGTAAATAGAATTTAGTAAGGTTATGCATGTGTATATATTTATTGTCATGTAGTCCATGAATAACACATGAAGACTAAGCCCCACTGTCCTAAGTCCTTGTCCTATTAATACAATATTGACATGCATACATTTCAATCTAATTAGGCTGTTCCGCTGCAGAATGCTCATCGTGTGTGTAATGATTGACGTAACAACGTTTAATATAACTTCACTAGTGTAGACGACGGCCTCTTTGGTGCAAGCTGGCCGCTAAGATTTATGTTCTTTTTATTATATATGTCAGTTCAGTTTTTGGTTGTCAAAAATTTTCATTGGAGCGATTTGTATGTGTTTTTTCTAAGTAAATTCTGGGCGATTCCCCTAAAGACGACTTATTAACATAATTTTTATGTCGCTATATTTGTTAAGTACTATTTTGATGGTAATGTAAAGGATCAGGCCTTAAATTAATTGTTATGGATTCAATTTTATATAAGAGCTGTTGGCGTTCTTGTAAACTACCAATTTAAGGTAAAATACAAAAACTACAAATTATTCATTGTTGCACCCGCGATTGCTTTAAGAGCGAATAATTCCTCGTTTATTTTGTTATTGATGTTATTTTGACGGCTTTGTACTCTGTTATTTATCTTTTTTTATTGTAAGAATGAAAAACGTTGTAAATGGCACGGTCATGTAAAGTTGTATGTTGTTTAGGATTTGGGAGAACTTAAGTCGTTATAGGTTAATAAATTTTGATTTCAGTATTTCGTATAATGTACGCTCGCATCATGCTGCTTTTAAATCATTCGTTTTTGCTGTATAATTATATTAGCGAGTGATTTTAGTTGAATCAACCCGTCGTATGCTCAGGCACGTACGTGCCGGACGTTTGAGCCTTACTGTAAAATAGTAGTTAATTTCAATTTTTCAATCAAGCAAAGTTTTGAAATCGCATACAAAGGGTTAATAGTGTCTCAAAATAAACGGTAAATGGCGTGATTACACCTTATCCTACTTGGTCTGGGTAGCGACTGTTGAACAGTTTAAACTCAACGATATAATTTGATATGTGGCAAATTGGCAAAGATTCGTCCCGGTATTTCAAGAGGGTGTCGGTTCAATTTCGTTCCGGTCGATAACGTGTGATATTTATGTGGAATAATTAATATTTTCTCTCCATGTGTTAATATGGGTAGACCCTTTTGCGCAAATTGTCATTTTTCATTTCTGTCGATATCGATTGTTGTAGTGCGATACTTCAGTTGCTTAACAATAAAATGGAATCATCAATGGAAGCACATGTCGAACACCCGATGAAATACCGTTCCTCCTAATCAAACACCGAACTCGAGAGTTATGCAGCAAATATGAAAAGGCCAAAAACCCATTACGCAGATTGTTCCAATCTTCCGAATTTCCGGCCCAACCCAATCGACAAAGGTAACAACTACCTATGAAATTCGTAGGTAAATGTTACCTCATTCTTTCGGGTGTTGCTGAAGAGTGGCGCCCTTTATAAATCAGGTCCATTTGTATCTATTCGTGTCCGTTTTGTATTCGTTGGAATGCTTTTCGCAGCATTTGTATTCGTCGGTGGTGTCGAAGCCTCATTTGGGAATATAGCTGGAATCTGGATGCCCATTATGTTTGGACGAGTTTTACTTTTTGCGTACGTTTCCGTTTTAAATGTCTTGTTTTAATTTTGTTTCGTTGGTTAAGGACGTATTCGAAAGTAGAAATCCAACAGAAATTGATGACGTCATGAGCCATCCTGCTTTCAAAATGAAGATCTTGAAGATGGCTCTCCTTCTTGCATGAAAAGGGCTGATTATCATCGCTCAAAGCAGTGTATGTAGGTAGTATTAATGTGAACATCAGCAACAATACAAAATTAACTAGAAAAGTCAGCTTTTTCTCAGGAATTCCTAAATGGTTTGGTTGAGCATCATTCGGTCGATTTTAACTATGGTTGTTTAAGTGTAGTCGGAACTACGGAAAACAATAAAATCGCTTCCGCTAGGAGGAAGTTCCGTATGCCTTTTAGTTTGACTAACAATAATAATATCACGATTGGAAATGTTTGGATAATTTATACGGAAACTATGGAACATGTTATTATAGCATGCTATTGCAAACTAAGCAAACATCACAAACGTAACAACGCGCGAGAGTAAAGCGAACTAATATATCCGTGCATGGCGTGAAGAACTTCATAAGTCCAAAATGGCAATTTTACAGGGCGGCGATTTTAAAGTTTGATATTTTCTCCAAAATCTGTTTTCAACTAAAACTCGTACTTATAGCTTGATTTAAGGGTAATTTTATGCAATCTTTTCAATTATTTTACTTATTTTGGTAGAATTATTGTATTTTGTGAGATATTCCCAATACATAAGTGCCCAAAATGGGGAAAATGTTTTTTTAATTTAAACCCTAAAAATCAGTTTTTCTATAAAATTGAAATCTCTCAATTGATAAGGATAATTATATGCAAACATTTCAATTATTTTACTTATTTTGGTGGAATCATTGTATTTTGTGAGATATTAGACTTATCAACATAGTGCCCATCGACTTTTCAACTTATTCACCATAGAATAGGGTATCAATTGAACAATTCTATCGCTTCTAAACAATTATTTTGTTTCAATAAGACGATTTAAATGGATTATAATATCGCGTCTGTTCGTTGTTTGAGCCTCCTGACGTTTCGGCAACTGTCTTTGACTGAGAAAAACACAAATTTTCTGTGCTAAAAACGTCAGAAAGGCTCAAATTATGAATAAATGTGATACAATCCGTTTGAATTGTTATATTTTAGTGACGAAACCCGAAGAAATTAAAAATTAAATTAATAAAAATATTGAATAAAAGTAGTAAATGAATCGTCTTGAATTCAGTAATGCAAAAGCACTTATTCTACAGAAAAACTAGATGAATTTATTTTATTTTTACTTGGCAACATCTTTGTTTCTTATGCATCCACTCTGAGCAGTTTTTTGATCTTGCAAGATCGCTGTGCATTTTTTTTCTGATAGTCTTTACTATAAGACGCTACAAACTGCAGCTTTTTAATTTCTTCTCACACTGGATTTTCCAAAATCAGTTTTTAAATAGTTTGACATGACAGTTCACCATTTATCTGCCTTCAAAATCCAATAAATAAAAATGGTCGATGGTTGACAAGTGTCAGCAGCATAATGTCAGCAGGCATTAAATATTTGTGCAATACGGTGAGGGCTTTTGACGACCTCGTTACCAGTATTAATATTAATCTCCGAGATAATATTATCTTTTAATTGACTTGCTTTTGCTGTAGGTACGATTGATAATAGTCCAAGTAGCTTTCGATTTATTTGATGCATTATTAATATAATAATCGTTTTGAGCTTTTTGAGTTAACTGAATGACTTTTTTTAATCGATGGGAGTATTGCTTAAAATATGTCTTGTTATTAGTAGTCGGATTTAGTCGCAGGTTCCACAATAACCTTCTCTTCCGCTTGCTACATTTTCTGATTCCTTTGGTAATCCACCTAGGCTTTTTTTTGATAGCTGATATTTTTACTTTGACGAACGGAAAACACAGATTATAAAACAGTTAAAAATCGTCACTGAAACGGTTAAATGCGTCGTTTGGATTGTTGGCTACATACACATCATTAAAAGTGGGTTCTTGTATACATTCTGAAAATTTTTGAATATTGACATTGCTCAGGTCTCTCTTGGTGATGAACCAGTGTGAAAGCAAACATGTAGGTTTTATTGGATAGTTTAGGATCTGTGCAGTGTGGTCAGAAATGGCAAGCTCAATAACCTCCGACTGGCCGCCTCGCACATTATGTATAATATTATCTATACATGTGTTGCTTTGCGGTCCGGTGGACACCGAGATACCAAATGGAAAATTAAAACCGGATATTATGTTTTTAAATTCTACTCAGTGTCTTGTTGTTTTCAAGATACCAATATTAAAGTCACCGCATATCACGACCTTTTTTTGAGTGTGACATAATTTTCTTAGGATAACATTTAATTTTCTTGTGAATATTGCAAAAGCAGAGTTGTCATATTTGGGAATGCGATATATACAGATTATTGATATGTTTGTTTGTCTTTATTTTTCAGTGTACTTATGATTTTAAAGACTTCATTTCAGTAACTGGTGATAAAAACATAGACGAAGTTACCTTTTCTGTAGCATGTTTTTAGATTTTGGAATAAAAATGTTCATTCACATTGATTTGTCCATACATATTATTAAATACGGTCGCAATTTCAAAAGGGTCCCTAGTTAAGTGTCACCACATTTTACCTCCTCCATTCCTTTCAAGTTGCTGTGGTTGTTCGTTATTTTATTTATGAGGGTCCATGTTGCCTTACACTTATTGTGACTGTTATGTATGTACTGCATGTTAGTATTTCTTTTCGATCTGTTTATTACCTTCTTTAGGATGATCCTATACACTATTACAATTGTAAATTTGCTGTTGAAGTTTTGAAACTATACATTTCTCCACAGCTTTTTGCTTTTTTTTTTCATTATTTAGGTACTTTTTGGAAAAACTCCCACAAGCCACTAGAATTCGATGTAGACATTTTTACAAGTTTTTTATTTACCTACACTTCACTATATTTACACAAAACTTATTTAGGTACTAGAAACGAGCTAGGGGCGTCGGGTGACTTAATGAAAGCACAACCACTTGATTTTCGAAGTGAATTTAATGTCTTTCACACAAGTGCAGATACAGTTAGGTTAATTATTACTAACTTAGATTATTGATCAAGATCGATCACACGACCTTACGCTACCGCGATGGCGAACAAGACACCTGCTACACTTTTATTCTCACCAAAACCGATAATGTTCACTCAGCACTTTCGTTAGAGTCCCGCAATCGATTATCGAGAAAATCGGGTGACTCAGTGAGTCATGCCGTCGCCGTGGTGGATTTTATTGCCGCTATTACAACAAATACTAAAAATGAAATAAAATAAATATTTAAGGGGGGCTCCCATACAACAAACTTGTTAAACCTATATATACATATATATAGGTACGGAACCCTTCATGCGCGAGTCGGACTCGCACTTGCCCAATTTTTTTGTTATGTTAAGGGTTAAAAGGGTATTTTATTACTCCTGGCACGTCTGCGCCGCTGCGTCCTTGGCACCGACTGTGAACAAAAAATTAATGAATTAAGGTTTATTCGTAAACATACATGGTCATCAATCCGTTTCTGATCTCACAATAGCCCGTAAATAAAGTGTACATGTGTTTACTACACGAAAAATAGCTGGGAAAAGAGTGCATTCCATTCCATTAATTGATATTACGAGGTTACCATAGGAACTGACAGATATTCAAACTAATGCCATTATAGTGCGGTTGCGATTGGTTGCAAAATTGTTGCCATATAAATCTTATAAATAGCGCCCTCTTGACAATCCTCATATATTTCTGGTCAGGCTTTAAGATTACGCTAAAAAAAGCATATTTTGTTCTTTTAACTTTTTCACTCAGAGTAATATTTACCGAGATATTGGGTCAAAATAAACATGTTTTATTCTTTAAACTTTTTCTCAGTAATTATTTTTCAATAGCTAATAAAAAATTGGCGATTCGGTTCTGGCGCTTCGCCGACCGCTGCCGCGGCACGCTCGCTCCGCTCGCTCGGCTCGCGCGATGTGGTCATAACTAACCTAACCTAACCCATTAATCTTTTTATCTCGATAATTATCAAATTTAGAATAAATATGCCCGAAAAAAACACGCTTATTTTAGCGTATTATATACGATAACATCATAAAAAAATTGTGTCAATATAACATCAGACCAATGAAATTTTTTACCTAAAAAACTTCAATATCTCGGTAAATATTAATCTGAGCCAAAAATTATACTTTACAAAACATGCTTATTTTAGCACGTTTTATAGGACCCGTAAATAAAAATAAGGTGTTATATTGACATAAATTACTCGTCTCCGAAATTTATGTCTCGGATCCCATTAAAATAGTAATGTTTGAACCTCAATATCTCGGTAAATATTGATCTGAGAAAGAAAGTTAACATAACAAAACATGCTTATTTTCGTTTAATCTTTACGATTCAATCTAATTTAAGCCTAAAAACAGCAAATAAAAAAAAAACTGTAAAAAAATTCTGTCCTAAAATGGGGCCCCCTTTGCTATACCCCAACCCATCTCACAATAGCCCGCGACAGAGTACAGTGGAAACAGCTAAAGGAGGTCTTTGCCAGGAGGCACGCTGAACTAAGGAATAAATAATAATTGTATTAAGCGATTTACACTCACGTGAAATTGTCAGAAACGGCCCGACATGAGTGACGAATTTGCCGCGGCGGTGTACGGGCAGCCGCCCCTGATGAAGGGCTCGATACGAGTTCGAAACATGTCGGGCCGTTCCTGACAATTTCACGTGAGTGTAAACCGCTTAATACAATAATTAAATATGTCTCACGAAAGTTTGAATAAATAATAATAATTAAACTACTCACCGGTATAAGGAGCCATATTAAACAGGAATTTAGTATTTTTATTAAGCCTAATACAAAGAATATAATACTCAGAAATGACCAAGGAATATAATACTCACAAAATGACACAAAAATGACATCAAAGAAAGAGAATATAATCACTACTTTTTTTACTAATTTTGAATTTTGAAACTTCATAGAAAAAAACTTTATGTACTAAGCAGAGCAGACCGTGTCTATGTCTAGTGTACCAACAGGCTCCGTCCACACTTGTATCATTTCGCCGATCCGATCCCCGTCGCGTATCCTCACCGCGTATCGTGCTGTTTGGACGCTCACTGCGGGCACTCCGTACCGTATCATTTGCGCCGTCGCGCGAAGAAACGCGTCCACACTTGCCGTATCGTATCCTCGTCGCGTATCGCCGCACCGATCATTTCAGCGTGCAGTGCAATCTGAACGCCGATCTTATTTCTCCTTAGATTTCCATTAAATAAAAGTTTTTACTGAGAATATTTTCTGTCTCCATACTTAAGGAGTTTACAGAAATAAGTATATATAAGTTACTCTATGCCCGAATTTTTCAATTTGACAAGTCGTTGCACATGTCCGACTGTCCACGGTTGTTTTCAAATTGTTTGTAAACGTTGAGCGCCGGCCGGCTTTCTTGCGTCCTCCTCCCGTCTTGGTTGTGTTAAGTTCCTCGAATAGTTCCCTCCTCCTCTGTTTACAATTCAATTTCATCGATCCATACAATCAATATATGTGTAGTAATGGCGCCATTAAAATGCGTTGTTGACGGTTGTGATTCTACTAGTGCCACTCAGAAAGTATTTTGCATGTCCATGATCCATAATTTACGGAGTTTGTGGATGTCCTTTCTTGTTCCTGTTAACCCAGGGACGTATTTTGAAATTTGGCGCCCCGGGCTTATAAGATTCGGCGCCCCAGAAGTCAAGGAAATATATAACTATTTTTTGTATATGGTAGTTGTGTCTATCAAGCACTTAGATATAGGAAGTGTAAGGGTTGGGTCAGTGAAAAAAAAAAACATTATTGGCCATAAGACAATCAGATTTCAGCGCGAGCGCAGCGAACGCCAAATTTTTCGGCTATGGGGAGCGTAGTAACACAATCAGATGAAAATGCGAGCGCAGCGAGCACGAACATTATCGGCGCGGGGTTACGTAGACTACGTAGTAACATAAATAAATGTTAATGCGAGCGCAGCGAGCGCGAAATTTTTCGGCGCGGGGGTACGTCGTAACACAATCAGATGAAAACGCGAGCGCGATTTTTTTCGGCGCGGGTGTGCATAGTAACAAAATTGACTGATATAGTGTAAAAAGATCCGATGTGGCAACGCTAATGCAATGTATGGCCTATTGCCCTGCTCCTCTCGCCGCGCCGCCCCGACCTCGCTGGGCGCCCGCGCGCGCCCTATATTTGGAGCATGTTCTTACTTACAGACGCGCCCCGGAGATATTGACGAACTTACAAGCATGTTTTCAAGTTCTTGTTATTTTTCATGTTAATTTTAAACTGTGGATTGACAAAAAAAAGGTGAGAAGGTGAGGTTGGTTGAATGGCGCCAATACCAAAACAAAATGCAATCGGCCAGGGGCGCCTACGCCGCCCCTGTCGGTTTGGCGCCCCGGGCTATAGCCCGGATCGCCCTAGGGTAAATACGTCCCTGTGTTAACCCATCATTACTTGGCTTAACAAAAAGTCAATGCGTATCGAAACGGGTGTGCAAAAGAATGTTGACGAAACGCAAGTTGATTCTCAAGGTGTAAGAATTCCCTATTCTTATCCTTGCTTATTCACGGAAAAGGAAATATTTCACGGAGTACCCCTTTTCCGAAGGTAAGTATTTTTTATGTTTTATGCTTGTATTCTTATACTTATCTTCATGTTATTAATTCTGATTTTCAACAATGCAAAATAGTACCTAATGAGTCCAATACAACGAATAACGTGGTAATTACAATATGTGCTTGTCTTTACGAAATACATAGATATTTTAAGTTTCTGGTACTTATACAAATTGTTGTGCCAAGGTATACTAATTGTGACGAAATCTACGTTATTAAGTTATTATTAATATGAAATAGTTGAATACTAAATTAACCCCGTGTTCAAGGCAACTAATGCTAGCAACAAACCAAAACAGAAACAGTACCTTGAATTATTATTACTGCAGCGCCGCCGTGAGACTTGTAGGAGTCTAGACTTTATATTTGTTGCTGCCGCTGGTTTTCCTTGCACAATCGAACATCACCAAAGTCCACCGTATGTCACATATCGTTGCTGATCAAGAACAACGGCACAATCCGAAATGTGCCGTTATTCAATTAAAAACTGTATTTCAACAATGTAAGGTTTCTAATCGAATAACTTCACAGTTCAAATTGTGCCGTTGTCCTTCATAATCATCGATATAGTTTTATATCAAGAAGATATAGTCAGCCGCGGCAGTGCTCGTAGGCGTGCGAGCTCGTTGAGGGCAATGGAATGGAGTCAGGACGTCCGAATCTTAAACTATATAAAACTACATACTAAATAAAACTATAGACCAAAATTATTATTTATACATGCAATTTTCAACTTTGATTAAAGCTCTTAAATTGTCGCACAAAGTATTTTAGGGTTCCGTACCTCAAAAGGAAAAAACGGAACCCTTATAGGATCACTTTGTTGTCCGTCTGTCCGTCCGTCCGTCTGTCAAGACCCTTTTTCTCAGAAACGCGTGGAGGTATGAAGCTGAAATTTATATCAATTACTCGGTCTACTGTCCCTTGAAGCTGTGAAAAAATCAAACTTCTAAGCCAACGCAATCAAAAGATACAGCCGTTTATGCCGCAAATTTTCGACACTTGCAAGGGAATCAAAACCTACAGGGTGCTTCCCGTGAACTCAGAATCTTGAAATTTGGTACGAAGCAACGTCTTATAGCATAGATAAAGGATAAAGGAATAATTACGAAAACCATAATTTTTTTTTTTAATACCTAACTTTGCACCTAATTTATATGGGGCGCTATACATACCAGGTGCAAACTTAACTTAACCACAGCTGAAATTTATATCAATTACTCAGGTCTACTGTCCCTTGAAGCTGTGAAAAAATCAAACTTCTAAGCCAACGCAATCAAAAGATACAGCCGTTTATGCCGCAAATTTTCGACACTTGCAAGGGAATCAAAACCTACAGGGTGCTTCCCGTGAACTCAGAATCTTGAAATTTGGTACGAAGCAACGTCTTATAGCATAGATAAAGGAATAATTACGAAAACCATAAATGTTTTTTTAATACCTAACTTTGCACCTAATTTATATGGGGCGCTATACATACCAGGTGCAAACTTAACTTAACCACTTAGGGATGGAAAGTGTTTGTACGGAACCCTCGGTGCGCGAGTCCGACTCGCACTTGGCCGGTTTTTTTTTATGACCTTGATTTATTTTATATGTAATCTCCATTGAACAATTAGAGTAGGCCATTTTCAACTTTTTATCCGCTGTCATGTTTCCGCTTAATTAGTTAATTCAGTCGCCAAAACAATAACTCGATGCTAGTTTATATTGAAACAAAGCCGAAAATTGATTACTTAGCTGCTACTTTTTACCTACTTTAATAGTCTCCGCAATTAGTCGCCAACTTATTATTTTTGCTATCCCCTTTAATTTTTTATAAATCCCTAAATCTGATTAATTTGTCATTTGTCGCCGCGTTAAATACATGCCTTTGATTTACTTAACCCGTCAAGCGTCCAGTAGACTAACGTTAGTCTACAGCAATTTTGTGCCGGTAGCGTCCAGTAGACACACGCTAGTCTACAGCCCAAACCGCTCATTGGATCAATTTCTCTGCATCGATTCGTTATGGTGGCAGCTTGATAGATATTTTACTATCCAACAACAGCTATCAGAGCACACAAATTTGATTTTTAACCAATCAGAATCCTCAATAGTGACGCGTAAATATTTTTTTTTCTCCACATTGGCGGAATTCGTCCGCCATTTCGAAAATCACTTGCATTTGAGGTGTCGTGTCGTGTAATAAATATGTCCAAATCTTTTAAACGGAAAGTGTTTATATTATGTATTATATATGAAATTACTGGCAATTAAATAAGGTTTTTGTTTTTAATGTTAAATTTAGCCGCACGACATTGTTTCCTAGTGAAAAAAGTCCTCAAGTTTGAATGACGCAATAATTTTGCAATTATGGCCGTCGTAATTCATTTGTTTCCTAATTTTCAATTGTTCAAAACCTTACGAACAAATAATAGTTTTATAATACACTTTCTCAGGATTTCATTTCATATATTAGATTGGTGTAAGGTCTTGGGAATTTTGATAGATTTATGATTTTGTTCAAACAGTGCTCAATTTCGCGGCAAATCCGCCATGACAGTTGCGACTTGGACAGCGCAACGCAAGTTTGTAGCGTGCGCGCACGTTCTCGTGAATAAATATTTGTTGTGAAGTAATTATTAGGTGTTTAGAGGTGAATTTACGTAAAATTGACGCATAAACTAGCCAGTATCATTTTAGTGTATGTAAAATGTGATATGTGGTTTTAAATTGAGTGTAAATTGTGAATGATTAGTGACGGATGTGACGGAAATCGAACATCTTGGAATATAAATAAATCTACATCTCACTACAAGTAAGTGCGGCTATTATAACATATTGTGCCGAATTCCAAATTTATCTAGCTCTCTAACGATATATAACACATCTCATATAATTATTCTCGGGGTAGGTAAAATTCCCATCTTTAGCGGAAATTCAGCCGTTTCTTGTTTGTATGGGACATTTCGCGGTGTTTTGTTCTAGGGAGGTCTGACACTTGACGGGTTAAGAGATGGTGTGTCTGCCCGTCTTGGATGGGGATGAGATCCTGTAACAATGAGAAAAGTATTGTTATTATTTGAATCACATTTCAGATATCAAAGTTATCGAAATTATAAAGGTATTTTGTTGGGGTTCGAAGACCAAAATGAAATAATTTTAGGACAATAGCGAGAATCATTTTCAGACAATTGCGTAGTTATAAAGAAGTCTATTAGCCCAAATAACTTTTTTCATTGGAATTTCATATCAGTGTTTTTCTCCAGGCGAAATAGATTCCTTTAAAAGTTAAATACCGTATTATTATTAGGTTTCTTTTTACAATAAAGATAATAATACGTCACCTCAGATGTCCTTAATGTCTCGAAATTGAGCTGACGATATGACCAAGCATTTATCCAGTTTCGAATTTAAATAATAAATTACCTATTTATTATAGGTTTATGGTAATGTGAATACGTTAATATTCACATCTTACCGCACAACTTTACAGCGGTGAACGAGCAAGCGAGAGAGGGCGCTGTTTGTTTTATCATTTTTATGAAACATGTAATGTCTCGTTTTTTTAATGTGGGTACACCACAATTTTTATTTAAACCATGAATACAAAGATCACCACATTAAAAAAATGAGACATTACATGTCTCATAAAAATGATAAAACAAACAGCGCCCTCTCTCGCTTGCTCGTTCACCGCTGTAAAGTGGTGCGGTAAGATGTGAATAATATACTACACTCGATAGAACATACTTTTAACCGACTTCAAAAAAAGGAGGGGGTTTGTTACCTCAGAACTCCGTCATTTATGAGTCTATTTGGAAAATTCTTTTTAGGTTCATGAATAGATATCTCAAGGTTGGTCCCATAAAATTTTGGGGAAGATCGGATGACGAGATCCATGAGGAATCGAAGGAATTCCTGAAACTTTATAGGCACTCATAATATTTTTCATATATTTTCTAAAACTATTTAAGTATTTGCATATGTTAGTCATCATCTTCCAATGCTGAGCTGATGATGGAAGGTACAACTCCTTAACGGCTATGAGTTAGGAGATAATTCCAACGAGATGCATGCCTTCAAGACCTCCCTGATCACCCCGCCATAAGTATTTTATATGAATCACTAAAAAGCAAAGATTTTTAGTTTAACGGAAGTCGGTTCTTTTTTTTGTTAAATTTTTTTTCAATTAATGTCGCAGGATTATAATGATTTCCATACTGATATTTCTATGCGGAACCTGTGGTGTTGGGTCGGGTTGTGCTGATCACTGTTTATTACATTAAATTATTCAAAAAATACATGCTGATCAGTATCTTCCGATAAGTCATCCGGACTAAATAACCTGAAAACTCGTAGAATAAAGTCTCGAATGTGCGTATACCTGGCGAGGCAAGGCAGCCCGCGTTGAGGCTTTCTTACACAAACGTTAATTACTCATCAAGAACAATCAGACGAGCCCAACCACCATGGGTTTATTCTGTGCTGTTAAGGAGTCCCTACGGCCATCTTAAGCTGCATGGTACCAAATTATTTTATTGGGGGCCTGGGGGTGGGCTTGGCCATGGCCTATGAGATGAAACCATGAATTTCTATCGGTAACCTAAAATCCTGGGGTGGGCACTAGACCATACTGGGGTGGGCACTTTATAGTAAGGACTTACAGTTCATTTAGATTTTTTGCGCCGTTTTCGCATGGCGCGTGCGTTTCTTTCTTTTACGCTTTCTCTTTTACAAGGGCACTGCCGCGCGCGCAACCGCCGCCTTTTCCTTGATTCTTCCTGTATGGGCGCGGTGCGGCGGCGGCAGTGCCCTGTGGACCTAAAGCTGCAAAAAAATATATATATAGGTATATTTAGAATTATATAATCCCATACAAATTTCTATGCAATTGAAAAATAGTAGATTGTACAACAACTGCATAAAACGCACCATTTTATACAAGACGTTTATCCGTAAGTATATATGAAAATAAAGTCGAGTGTAAAATGCGTTTTATGGACGAGTTGCACACTCTACTTTTCACTTCGATTGCGAGGAAATTAAACTACATCATGTAAATATTATACTTCAAAACAAATTTAATTAAAATTTAAAAACAATTATATCTACTGTGCCTGACGCACCTATGACTGGTTTGTTTACGTTGGATTGACGGGTACAGTACAACGTTGGATTGACGAACAACGCTATACTGACGGGCAGGGATTTTAGTAATAAAAACTTCTTGCTGATCTTCACACCGGGGAGAGAGTCGGGCAGGGATTTCTTCTTCGTAACTTGTAGCTTGCCTCGTGGACGCTCACACTCGCCCTCGCGGGCGTGTGGGGAAGCCATTTCAGGGCATTGCTCTCTGTGGCGGCATCTTTCTCCGTCCGCAACAACGGACGGGATCTCTAGCTGGAGTCCGTTCGTTCGGAGTCTTCGGGTTCTTGTGGTATCCATCTCCTCTTCAGGCGGTGGAGACGCGTTGGCCTTTCAGCGGCATGTGGATTTGTTGGCCTTTCAGCGGCTTTTGGTGTGACCTGGTGGACTAGACCAGGGGGCTCAGTCGGGGGGCACGAGCTCTCTCGGCAGAGCCCGGCCCCTTCCGTCTGGTGGACGTGCGTGCAGTGGTGCGATCCCCTCGAGGTGTGGATTTCCCGAGTTGTCGGCACGGCGAAACATGGCTCCTGCCAGGATCCCGATGAAGGTATCCAGCCCTTGCCAATTCAGGTCGCGAAAGATCGTCTCATTGCGCATGTAGCGCGGCGCTGAGACGATGGTGCGCAGGGACTCTATCTAATAGGGCCCGTGGTCAGCTGTTCGACGCAGTTTAGACATGATGTTGGAACAAGACTCTTGGACGGCATTCTTGTTCATTTTCCGCACACATGTTTTAATTTTTTTTATCAGTTGGGCACAATTTTCAGCTCTCTAATTATTTTTGTAAACTAAACTGCTCAAATTACCGAAAAAATCTTCAATCGGCCGACATTGTGGAAGGTTTGTGGGGTTTCGGATTTTCGGTACAAATGGTATATTATTAGCGTCTAGGAATTGCGTCGTTTTTTTGGCGTAATGCGACGATGCTTTATCCGGCCAGAACACATATTCTCCATCTGAGTGATGTTTGCGAATAAATGGTATCAGTATTTTTTTCAAACATTCGTTCTCATATACTTTTTGGTTGACCGCTAAACCACTCGGTTTGAACCACAGTTTCGAAATACCTCTGTCAGATATAGCCACATAAAGCATTACTTTCTGCTCAAACTTGTGCTTATACTTGTGTTTTATATCGTCGGGAGTTGTAGAACTATTGCTGGTGTAGTATCGGTCATTTCCAGGTATATGGGTTTTACTCAAAGGAAAATAACTTTCATCGTCCAAAATGAAAGATTTTCCTTTGTAATTTCGGATCATCCAGCGACACTGTGACATAATAGTCAGTTTTTGCTGTTCTGTGTATTCCGGTGCTCTCACCTTCTTGCGGCATTTCAGACCAATCTTTTTTAAGGAGCGACAAATGTACGGTTGGGAACACTTAAATTTTTTCGCGGCATCTCGTTGGCTCATAGAATCATTATCGTTAAAAGTGCTATGGAGTACGTTCATCCTTCTCTTGGTCATTATCTTCGCTGGTCGCCCGCTACCACTTTTGCGATTTATCGTCAAGGATGCCAGAATTCTATAAATAGTAGAAACTGGTACATTTTCTTTACTAAAATGATCTACAGTAAACTTTTTCCCCGAGTTATAGTTTGAATTATAAAAATGTACAATCCGTTTTCGCAGTGTTTCTTGTTTCGACACCATTTTGTCAAATATTAATGCTTGAAAAACAAAAATAATGAAATTCAAGAACCTCAAAAGAGGTAGTAACAACTTTATGAACAAACTTTTTTGTCTATGTGAATAGTCTGGTTTTGAGGTCCATAGAAAGTTATTCTCATTTTTTTGTTATCACCCGTTATTACCTTTGTTCAGATTCAGTTTCTTCGGTGCGGGACGGCCCAGCTTCGTATAAAGAAGAACCTGATGACAGGATGACAGTTAGCCTTTTTGGGGAAGCCTATGTCCAGCAGATGATGATGCACAGTCTTTTATGAACCCCGATTTTGTTTCATCTGTTTTTTATTGTAAAAATTGATAATTTGAATCATTTGAAGTACTAGACTGAAACTCCGCGATCGATCCGTGTTAAAGGGTCCCAAAAATGAAGCACTGTTTTGTAAACACTAAACTTTATTCAGTAGTCACACTGTATAAATAAACTAGTAGAAGAATTAAAAGAGGTAACGAAATTAGAACACCATTGAGACCATATAAAACCCGGAAAAATCTTAATAGCGCGTTTTACGATGGGTTCAACGACATCTCGGGGGTAATTATAGGTTACTAGAAATTTGTTGAAACATAAAATGAAATAGTGGGTTTATAAATATGCTGATATGTGATTATGAATATTTAGATTTTTTAGAATATAATAATATAATAGCTTTTGATGAGCTCTTAATAGTAAGTCTTAAAGACTTACTATTAAGAGCTCATCAAAAGCTTGAGTCGTTAAGGTTCTGAACCGTTATTGCGCTCAAACCTTCAACGCTCGAGTCTTTAAAGCTTGAACCTTCAAGGTTTGCGAGTCTATAAGGTTCGAAAGTCTTCAAGACTAGTCTTCTAACAACACTACCCAGTTGTCTTGGCCGATGAGTATACGGGGTTCTTGGGCTTCATATTTCAGGTGCTCTCGTATGTCGCGCAGGTGTTCGCTGTTTTTTAGCTATTTTCCAACGTTCGTCCACCGACTCGGCGATGTACTTAGGACATTTTTCTATTCGGTGACTATCGGCGTTGCAACAGGAACATTTCGCAGGCGGCTTTTCTATGGCGGCGAACGTCTTGTGTACTCTTCTTGTTTGCTGCGGTTGCCCCGTGACGTCATAGGCATTCTCGGGCGGAGCATACGGCGCGCAGTAGTCAGCTTCGCGTTGAAGAAATGATGAAATCTTGATTAATTCGGGTTCATTGTTCGGATGAGAGGCGGCGTAGTCGTACCAGCGGTACCGTTGTGCAGGCGTGAGCTTGTCTGTGACCGCCTTCATCGTCTCGGGGCTGTAGAGGTACTGACTCCGGTCGAGGGCTCGCAGTGTGGCTATCGTATTGGCCACGCGACAGGCGAATGTGCAGATGTCGCGCGGTCCGTCGGTCAGCCGCGGCAGTGCTCGTAGGCGTGCGAGCTCGTTGAGGGCAATGGAGTCAGGACGTCCGAATCTTGATTCTAGTGTCTTGATTATTTCTTCGCAGCGGCCGTGGTAGATGAGTAGGTTCTCGACGGCTTCTTTGGCTTTCCCTTTCAGGCATCTTCGTAGTCTTGATACGTTTTCTGCCTCGGTGTAAGTTGACTTCGTTTCTTCGTAGGCGGCTTTGAACGACAGCCATTCTTCATGTGAACCGCTAAACGGCGGCAGTTCGGCGTTGTAGCGAGAGGTGTGGCCGGCACGCGCAGCGTTTATGGAGCGCGGTTTCACCTTGACAAGTCAATTTGACAGTCGATATGCCTTGGTCTTAGAATACTAACATACAGAAAATAATAAAAAAAAAACCTATTACCTTTGTTCCGATTCAGCATCGCGGGACGGCCCAGCTTCAGCATCAGAGGAACCTGATGACAGGATGAGCCTTTTTGGGGAAGCCTATGTCCACGATCACTCCGTGATCGATCCGAGCTTTAGTTTTTGAGAAAACAGGAAGCAAAGTCGGCCGGATAACCGGGCACTAGAATCACGAAAACCATTATAAAAAATAAACTGGACTACCTAACTGAGATTTGATTTATTGTAATGTTTACACACATAATAAGGAATAATTACACCTATTTTGGTTTTTCTAATGTGGATAGGTTACGAAATATTACCATTTTTGTCGTTTTTCGTTTTTAATTTTTATCTCAAGCATAAAGCTGTATTAGATAAAGTTCTCTATACAGTATAATCCTTACACATACCTCTATCGATCATATTTAAATCACAATCTAATTCCGTTTTATCCAGGAGTTGCAAGCATTGTTATAGTTTTGGTCAGGGTTGCCACCTTTGTTATCCGGATAAAACCCAACTTATGATTTTTTATCTGGAACGCGATCTAATCGTCATCTTCATTTAAAATGATTAAATTCTCATCCTCAATTTCATCCGACATCATGGCAGCTGTAATCACCTGTTCATCCACATGTTTTATGAGATTTACTGCTTTTGCCGGTAATGGACTTTTATTTGTTTTCATGCGTCTTTTTTTTAAACTGTAGTCGGAAATGACCGGGTCTGATGATACTAGAGCCCTGTGAAATAGATCGGACATTGTTGCTTCACGACTAATTTTTCTCGTATGATGCTCCCGGTCAAGACGCCAGAACTTATTTCGCGATTCCGCTGCCTGTTCAGACAACATGCCAACTGGTAATACTGACGTGGCAATAATTTTAGCACCATGAACTAAAACTTTATGTAACGTGACCGTCATTGGGTGCCATTTATATTTATTTACATACTTATTTGCTACATTTTTGCAGAATGCAGCAATTTTTTCCGGATCAATTGGCAAGTTACTGGACAAGACTATCGCAATAATATATAAATCCTCTAAAATCCACTTCACGATACCTAAAATTTCGGCAACCGTTTTTCGATATTTGTCTGAAAATGCTGCTCTCGCAGTATTACCGTCGTTGGACGTGCCTGCAGTTGAGCGCACCACATCCACGAGTAGGCCCGTTTTTTGCCTGATTTCGGCTTGAATTTTTTTTTTGCGCTCTTCCACCAAAAGGCCTTCTTTTGAGGTTTCATCGAAAACTTATTGATAGGTATAGAGTTTAAGCTCTAGGCATAAAAAGAGTGGATTAGTCAAAAAATTTAATAGCAAATACAACGATATTAGTTGGAAGAATTCCAAACAAAAATGACATTACTTTTGGTTTGATATAATTTGCCAAAACTGAAAAAACTGCCTTTGTTAATTCCGAGCTGAACGAATCGAATGAAATAATCAGGCTGGATTCTAAATATTCGAACATTATATACTTACTTGATTTGAAATAGCCTCTTTCCTAGTAGTGGGATCCCCACGAGTTAATGAAAAATAATGTCAAAATAAATAGAATATATTTTTAGACGAGGTGACAACCCTAGCTCGAAAAAATCCGGATAAAACTTAAAATGCTTGCAACTCCTGGATAAAACGGAATTAGATTGTGATTTAAATATGATCGATAGAGGTATGTGTAAGGATTATACTGTATAGAGAACTTTATCTAATACAGCTTTATGCTTGAGATAAAAATTAAAAACGAAAAACGACAAAAATGGTAATATTTCGTAACCTATCCACATTAGAAAAACCAAAATAGGTGTAATTATTCCTTATTATGTGTGTAAACATTACAATAAATCAAATCTCAATTAGGTAGTCCAGTTTATTTTTTATAATGGTTTTCGTGATTCTAGTGCCCGGTTATCCGGCCGACTTTGCTTCCTGTTTTCTCAAAAACTAAAGCTCGGATCGATCGCGGAGTTTCAGTCTAGTACTTCAAATGATTCAAATTATCAATTTTTACAATAAAAAACAGATGAAACAAAATCGGGGTTCATAAAAGACTGTGGGTTGGTCCAAATCACTGAAAACAATATTTAGAAATACATCATCTGTGAAAAGGACATTGGGTAGTTTCTTCCCCACTAGCGGACACAAACGAAACCAATTAAAGTTTTTAGATAATGTTACGGGCTTTACCACTGTGTATTTTTTATTCCCATAACCAATGGGAAAGCTGAGAAAATGAGATTTTTATAGCGCAGCAATAAGGTTTTCATTGTTTACAAACATCGAAAGCTTGCTGCTGCTGTAGCTACTGAAGTCGCTTTCTGACGGTTTTTGGAGGACTTTTTGCTGGAGATCGACGTCGATACTTCCGCGTTGTCTTCCAGGGCATGGTCGGAATCTAACGCGACAACCACTTCTACACAACGCAACTGTAAGGTTTTCTGCATAAGGGCCACATCTAATTATGTTAGGTCAGTGTTTGAAAAATGAGTTGGTTCCCTAGGGGGAATGATTGACAATTCGGTTGTTTCTCTGGCTAAGAAGTTGAAAAACTGAACGCCGTTTGGGTTAGATGCTACGCATACGCACTTCCACGCGGTGGGCTTAGAATTGAAGTCACCTGCTGCGAAGACGACTCCATTGGGATCTGGTTGAGCAAGTAGGTTTAAGTCTGTCGGTAAGAGTTTGTTAGAGGGAGACAGATAGACTGACGCAATCGTTATCGGGTCGTGACCTTCTAAGAGGCGGGAGAGAGAGGGCAACTACTTGCAGACATCTGCGGTAGAAGATCGCGGTCCCTCCGAAGGGCCTATCCAACCTATCATTCCTAACCATCGCGTAACCGGGGATCCGGAATGATTTTAAATGCGGTTTGTAAAAAGTTTCCTGAACTAGAAATATATCGATAGAATGAGAAATATATCTTTCATCCCACGCAGACCATTGGCATTGAACATGCCAATAATTAACCAACGAGGTTTAAGCGTGAGGGGCGTACTATCCATAATAGTTAGTATTGGCACCGCGAGCTGAGAGAAGTTGGCACTGCTCTTTTTAAAAAGTGTTTATCTCTTTATAAAGAGCTAGTGTTACGGAGGGCTCTTTCGCAGTCTTGAGCTCATCCTCAATTGCTGCTATCTGAGATGCGATAGCATTCGCATGCTTCAATTGAGGCGTACCCTTAGTAGAAATCGCAGTCTTTGGGGGAGCAGGTGCAGCCCGGGCTGCACGTTTGGACTTGTTTAGACAAGTCGAGACAAGATTGGACTGGAGCACAGAAGGCGCCGGGGGGGCTACGTCCGCTGAAGGCGAAAGGTACCTGTATTTTTTGCCGACTTCCTTTGAGGAAGCACGCGCGTGCTGGCGCTTTTCCTTCCGAGGCATTGTGACCTGAAATTCTGTTTCCATCTTGTCCGCGTCGCGCCTCTTGGGCTGCGTTACGCGGTCTAAGGGGATTTGCTCGAGGGGGATAACTAGGGGCTCTGAGGCTTTGGACCTCTGCTACCGTCACGGAGGCGGGGTTAACACTGAGGGTCGGGCTCCGGATTACTTTTCCTGCACCTTTGGGGGTGCGGGAACGGGATTTCCGAACGTCAGAATCCGTCTTGGCCTTAGGGGCCGAGAGGGTGACTGGGGTGGGCGCGGCCACCTTTACTGGGGGCTTCGCGTCTTAAACGGCGCCGGGGCTGCCTTGGAGACAGGGGGCGCTGGGGGTTTGGAGGCCTTAGGAGTCTTGGCCTTTTTAGGAGCCTTCTGCTCTGCCGCCGGGGGAGAGGGAGCCTTAGGGGCTTCGATTACCTCAGTTGCAACCGCAGCCGGAGGGACCGTGGGAGACGATGAGTTCTGTGACTTTTCCGGCACACTCAGCGACCCGAACGCATCAGCCACGGAGAAGTCAGCGAACCTCTTGCTTAGCCCTTTTTCATGCTTGAAAAAGCGTAAAACTAAGCCAGCAACAGATTCAATGGCTTCCTTGTGGTCCGGAGAAGGGTTACGGGATCCATGGGGAAAACAATAGAAACAGAATACTAACAGTCAAAGTCGTAGTCTGGATTGACGTCTTGCTGCGCGGTCCTCGCCGTGTCCTTGTCACACTACACTACGCAACCTACTCACGAAGAGCAGAAATGAGGACAGGACGTACACCTCAGGAGAGGTGCTCGGGAACACTTTTCAACGAGTTCACCTCACGCGGCCCGCCTCAGTGTGCAATAGTTCATATAAAATAATCGAGACCGATTTATGCGCTGCGGGCCGGCCCGTAGCAGCCCGCCCAAAATGTGTCAAATATAAAGAGAGACCTCAAGCAAGCCCAGTTGCCAGACCAGACAACCCAAGACAGGACAGCTTGGCGCAAGAGAGTGAGGAGACCCGACCCCGAATAACGGGAACAGGGATGGACAAAGAAGAGAAAATCACCGTACCTGAATTATTAATGTAATTATATCTCGGTAATCCCATACGCCACAATAATGCCCCTTTACATAGCAAAACTAGAAGTTAAAAGCTTTCAATTGAGGTATGTTTCAGCTTTGTCCGCTGTGGGGTATTTTTCCATAGTAAAGTACCCAATGTCCTTTCAACTGTCTAGCTATCACAGTTCTTGAGATACAGCCTGGTGACAGACAGACGGACGGACGGACGGACAGCGAAGTCTCAGTAACAGGGTCCCGTTTTTACCCTTTGAGTACGGAACCCTAAAAAAGAAAGCGGAGACCTAAACGTTTTTGGATGATCCTGTTATTTAAAAACAGATAACATACTGGGAACAGATTGTTTGAAGAGTTGTGCTTCGATAACGCAGATTTTTTTTTACTAGAATGAGTAAAAATGAATTTGAAAATCTGTACTCTCTTATAAACGCCAAAATAAGGAAGAAGGACACAAATCTTCGAGAAGCAATATCCGCGAGAGAAAGACACTGTTCTTTCGGCTCAATGACGCTAACACGCGCGCGACGATCAAGCGAGGCAAAACACAACCGTCTTGAGTGAGCGCGGCAAACCTACTGAGGCGAGGCGCCTTTGAGCATGGACAAAAACCGACAACGCTCGGCTCTGGCCGCGGCACGCTCGCCCGAGGCCAGACATGCATTTGCCTCGGGCGAGGCACGTCCTGACCAAGTCCTGACTGGCCGAGGATTTGCCGCGCGAGGCGGCCTCGCGAGGCTGCTCGCTCAGTCAGGATCCGGCTAATGACGTTTGAGCGAATGTTTTCAGGATCGGTGACGTCAATGTCAAGAGCGAAAATGGCGGACAGCGTTTTAAACATTTAAAAATGCACAATAAAAATCATATTTTCAATTTCAATTTTTCAGCCATCGTCTACTTTTATGAACTGAAAAATATATATTTCGATTCCCTATGCCAAATACTATACGAAATAAGCATTAGTTTAATCTGGGGGCACGGCAGTACCAGTAGGGCCAAGTCGAGCAAACGCGCTTGCCGGCACGCCGTAACATCCTTTTCTCGAAGCCATTCAGACCATTTTCAAACTCCCAGTATTTCATTACGGACAAAGCTAGAAGCCTGAATTTTTAATGACCAGGAGAGCATGATATAACCTAGACATATTCCAAATTGCATTCAATTTGAACCAGTAGTTTAGAAATTATTGCCAGTCAAAGTTCCTTAATTTTGTCACTCACTGATTCACTGACTCACTTACATTATGATCATTGATCATACGAATTCTAAGTTACTTCTAGCAGACACACAAGCTTGAAATTGCGAGCTCTATTACGGTTTGGATATACGTATACGCAGCGGGACCCCATGTAATTATGGTTTAAGTCCTATATAATCGAGTTGGTATATATTTCTACCTCTCGATTTATGTACTTTTAAATTTCTACCTTTGCAAATTAATGAAAAAAAAATGATTCTGTGCCAGCGGGGCCCTTTGTTAATTCTAAGTTTACAGACTAAATGAATTAGGTACTATTCATGGAGACTCTTATTTCTACCTTACAAATAACTTTTCACTACACCCTACATATAAATAGTTTTTGAGAAATACGCGTTCGAAGATTTTGACCTTCTAGCAGGGCCCTTTGGTATTTAGTGACTTACATGACCCCAGGTAATTTTAAAAAATAGATGGTTATTTCTACCTACTGAATCAATTGTGACCAACCTTGCTAGTGACAGGTTTTCAAGAAAAAAAAATGTAAAAAAATATATTGTATTATATTATCACTAAACCTGTCACTAGCAAGTTGGTAATAATTGATTCAGTAAGTAGAAATAACTGGCAAAAATGAGAAAAATGATAATGATATCAGTTCATTTGGTAACTAGCTACGAAATGGGAAATGTGTTTTCCCATTTAGCTACCAAATCTGGCTACGAGATGGGAAAATCGTTCCCATTTGGTAACTAGCTACGAAATGGGAAAGGAAATGTGTTTTCCCATCTTGTAGCTAGCTACCAAATCTGGCTACGAGATGGGACTAAAGAAAAACTCACCGTATGCGCGAGAGACGACGTTCCATGCCGCTCTGAAATAATCCATTGTATGTAATTTTTTTTACAATTTGGAATCTGCAATCAATTTATATTTTGGATTGACTTTTCAATCGAATCGAAATAAGAACCAAATTGACAAGTTTTTTTTTTGTGGATTTTATGGCTTGGCTGCAGAGGCCTTTAAGCCACGGCTTAATTTCTTGAAATGGCTTCGCAGATTTTGACACACATCACTGAGTTCACTTGCAAGTATTAACCTGTCAACATTCAATATACTCTATTGCATTCAATATACTCTGTTTCAGCTAGAACAAAACAGCGGTTTCTATGGGGGAGAGTATTATGCTACCACTTAACAATAGATGGCTTTTAAATCAAAATAAAAAAAAATGTATATTGCTATGGTATCACTACAGTATTTTTTCTTATAGTAACTCTGGGATAGTTCACTTTTTTCGTTTCAAATTACGCAAAATAAGTTAATAAAATAGTCAGTTCGGGTATTTCAAAGTTAGTTTAAATAAAAAGAAATATTCATTAAAGTATTTAACTGTAATTCGTATTTATATAGAAATAAAATAAAATGTATTATATTCTTACGGTCATAAAATTTGTTGGAAATTTTAAAGAAACTCTTTAGTTACCGCAAACGAAACGCTAAGTTGTTATTGTACCAAATGTCATTTTCAAATTTCCGTGCATGCTATGATATCTCAGAACAAAGCGCGAGGGCCTTGATTTTAACGCCATCCCACACATACTTTTATTAACATATTCGTTACAACACCGTTCTCTTTCGTGTCGCCTAGATGGCTCTGTAGATCTGTAGACAAACCATAGACAACCCATAGACAAGCTTGAAGCTTTGTTGCTAGTACATAAAACTACATATATTTAGGAGAAAAATATTTTTAATATTACCTTTAAAACTATTACTATTATAACTCAAAATATTGTTATAATGTTTATAGTACACTACCACTTTCGATAATTTTTCCCCGTAAACATTTCTTTTTTCATAATTATAAAGATGTTGACACGATATAAGTAATATATTTAACACGTTACTGGCAACAATGAAATTTTTCTTGTCAATCTTTGACATGTAAATAAATTGTTAATTTCAAATAGATTTACATATTATTCATCTGTGATTTCAAATGATTGCCAATCTTTGAATTCAGTTTAATCCTCCGCGGGTTTAGTGCATTTTTCACCAGAAAGAAATTGTGACCACGAATTGCAGTGCAGTGCAGTGTATCCTATATAAACTACAAGTGTGCCAAACAATGACAATTTTAAGAGCTCCGTGTTTATTGCCGCCGCTGTCTCCCGCCGAGATGAAGACCTTTGAAATCGGGTTTACATTTTTGACCCCACGATATAGTGTCTATTTTAGATTCAACGCTAATCTTAGTAACATCTTTACTCCAGTTATTTGTTATTTAATGCTTGAAAAATAAAATAGTTTAGTCATTTACTTGTTTCTATTATTCAATCTATTAAAAATCATAATGTGGTTTAGGAAATTAAATATTTTACAAGGAAAATTTACTTCCGATTATTGTTTAACAAATTTCGGATAGATTATTAGTAGTAACTAATATAGAAGCGTGACGTAAAGCGCCCTCGAGCGGCTACTTTAGTTACTACAGTCTGCAATGCTACGAAAAAAAACGTATCTTACTATGAAATCCATACAAAGATACGACCTTTTTACCGTAGCATCGCAGTTCTCATATTTTGGACCGAAAAAGACGTGAAGTTAGCTATCTATTACCAGTAATACACTCTTATCTATGTTTCCGTGAACGTAAAAGTGCTTCTTTCTGTGTTTATTTTCTATTTTTTACGAGGACTCGGCTGCACTTGGACTCATGATTGACCACTTTTTTGTTTCTGGACTCTGATTTGCCCCTGGATTGGATAACTTTCAACCATGACGTCGACAAAAATGTGTGCCGCGTTGTGAAAAAACTTGTAAGTATTCCTTTGCCTTCTAAATAAGTTAACACAACTCAGACCAATCATCTATATAGACTTGACGGCAGCGTACACCCGTAAGGGACAGGCATAGAATACGTCATATATTCGGGGTGGCCATGTTGATTCAACTTTCCCCATAATTTTATATTACTAACATGCCATTTTTCAATCATGGTGGCTCCATATAATACTTAGCTTTTGGAGCATCTTATCACTAAAAATAAGGATGGGGTTTAAGGTTAGATGAGAAATCAGAAATGAAACACATTCAGATAATGTTACCGATATTTTAATTTTTATATACAAATAATACTACTGAGCGGGCGGTCCTCGGTTGAAATCCCGGCCAGGGCAAATATTTGTGCGACAAACTCGAATATATGTTCCTGGGTCGTCATGGATGCTATCGATATATGTATTTATATATATTATGTACAGCGTGTTTTTGTTCAATTGCTTTAACTTTAAGGGTTAATTCTTTACGTCTTATTGAGTCAATTTCTCAAAGAAACTAAGTTCCTAACTCGCACCGTTTTCAAATTATTTAAAATCCAAATTTAATCACTAATCTCAGTTTAACCAGTGTAAAATCTTCTTATAACCAAAGACTATTTTCTGCTGGTTCGTATGTAAAGAGTTTTCAGTGTTCCTTGTGTACGACAAGGTCTAAATAAATAAGTTCTTTTTGATTTTGCTCTCACTTGACTCGCATGTGTCACGTCAAATTGACAATACTAATTTATTATTGTTGTTACGTACTCATTTTTTTATGAAATAATTGTGTTCACTTGCTTGGTGATGCCACGAATAAATTATACGACCGAAGAAGAAGCCAATATGCACTTTGTTTACGGTTTCTGCAATAGAAATGCGGCGGAAGCAGTAAGGGAGTACCGATGTCGATATTCCAATTAGAACTTGCATAATTTGGATTATTTCGATGATATTCCATTGGAAACACTGCGGACACACTGGATCCAGCATGACACCCGCACATTTCGCTGGCCGTTTTAAACAGTATTTGGACGTGCATTTTACTGGGTGTTGGATTGGACACGCGGCAGTCAAACTCTTGCGTGGCCCGCCAGATCTCCGGAACTAACACCCTTAGACTTTAATGTCTAGGGTACTTTAAAAGAAAAGTCTACTCTAAACCTGTGGCTTCGAGGGAAGACCTACTGCAACGAATTCAGGAAGAAGCCGATGCCATGAGTGCCACTCCTGTCAACCTAAATCGCGAAATAAGATTTCGGTTGAATATTTGTCTGGAGTACAATGGCGGGCACTTTGAAAACAAGTTGTAGTAAATTATTATTTTGGTTTAATGTAAATAATGAGTATTGTATACTTAAATAAATTAATTCACGGTTTTCATATGTAAAGAATATATTTTAGAATGACAGGGAAAATATCAAAACAAACGTTGCTACGAAACGATGTCAAGTATATGACACGCCTCCGCCGCGATTCCAGGAATCTGCTGAGCCGGGAGCAATTGATCCAGGTGGCGAATCCATATACGTCCACTGTCCGTTGTTATCTCGTAGTGCAGACGTCCGAGACGGCGGTTTACTGTGCCAAATGCCCACTTTCTTCCTGCTATAGAATAGTCCCGGGCTTGCACTCTGCTTCCTACCGCAAACTCTCTGACTTCTGTTTCATGCCGGGGAAGGGTTCCCGGTGGTGCTCGAATCTTAGCTGCTAGTCTGGTTCTCACCTCTCTACCAAACATGAGCACGTAGGGCGGATACTCAGTCGTACTCGGCGTAGCTCGCAGCAGTCTTTTGACAGTACGAATGCTTTGTAATATCCCGCCTCTCTCACCCTCTAATTTGTGCAGTGATCTTTTAATGGTTTGGACATAACGTTCTGCTTGACCATTGGTTGCGGGGTGATAAGGTGCGATGGTTTTATGCACTACACCAATATCGGTCAAGAAATTTTCAAATTCTTGGGAAACAAACTGTCGTCCATTGTCGGATACTATAGTGTACGGTATCCCAAAAGTATCAAATAATTCATCCAGTTTCTGAACACAGAATGAACTCGTAGTTGTTTTCGTAGGTATTATTTCTACCCATTTGGTAAAAGCATCCACAATAATAAAAAGTCGATAGCCAGATACAGGACCAGCAAAATCTATGTGTATTCTTTGCCAAGGTCCAGTAGGATCTTCCCAGTGATGAAGTGGTGCTTTTGAGGGTTCATTCTGTTCTAGTCGGCAAGCTCGGCATGATTTTACTTTGTCATCAATGTCTCTATCAATGTTTTTCCAATATACAAAACTGCGTGCAAGAAGTTTCATTTTCAAAATTCCTACGTGTCCAGTGTGTAGTTCATCCAGAATTTGTTGACGTAATTTGAAGGGAATCATAACTCTCGTGCCTTTCAAAATGCAATCGTTTTGAATTGTTAATTCGTTGTCTTTATATCCGGATTCTCTGATTGTAGTGCCAGCCTGAAGACTTTTTAGTATGTTCTGTAATTCCGGGTCTTCTTTTGTTTCTTTAGCAATTATTTCTGGTGATATGTTTAGTGCATTTATCTGGCTCAGTTGGTAGATGTAGTGTTGGTCGATGCTGCTATCGTTCATTTTCTCAACGGGGAAACGTGAAAGGTAGTCGGCGTTTGAATGGTTTGAGGAGCTTCTGTATTCAATGTTGTAGTCAAATCCAGATAGAAAATGTGCGTAATGGAAAAGTCTCATTGTGCTCAAGGCAGGTAATGTCTGATTTGGATGAAAAATTGACGTAAGTGGTTTGTGATCTGTAATCAAAGTGAATTTTCGGCCATAACAGTAGTGGAAGAATTTCTTTAGCCCCCAGAAAATAGCTGTGGCTTCCTTATCAATCTGGCTATATTTCTTTTCACTGCTCGTTAGAGATCTCGAAGCAAATGCTATAGGTCGCTCTGATCCATCCGGTAATTTATGACTCAGGACTGCCCCAAGTCCGAAAGGTGAAGCGTCTGTGGCCAGCGTCAGTGGTTTGTTCTGATCGAAAAGTATGAGAACTCTATCACTCAGTATACTTCTTTGTACATTTTTAAAACTTTCTTCACATTTGGTCGACCAAATAAATTTTGCACCTTTTTTGAGGAGATCGTTCAAAGGACTAGTTATAGATGCAAGATTAGGTATGAACTTGTTGTAATAGTTTGCTATACCTAAGAAGGTTCGAAGTTCGTTAACATTTGTTGGACGTTGAGCGTTAGAGATAGCTTTAATCTTGTCTTGATTCTTATGTAATCCGTCTTTGTCTATCGTATGTCCTAGATAATTGATGCATTGTTTGAAAAAGTGACATTTTTCTTTATTCACCCGAAGGTTAGCTTCTTGAAGTTTTTGTAATACTCGTCTTAGTCTGGTTAGTAATTGCTCTTCAGATGCACCTTGGATAATAATGTCATCAAAGAAACATTTTACTCCATCGAGATCCATGAGTAACTGGTCCATGAACTTTTGCCAAAGGCTTGGAGCAACTTTGACGCCAAACATTAGCCGGTTTACTTTGAAGGTTCCTTTATGCGTACTTAAGGTTTGTAGCAGAGCACTTTCCTCATCCATAACCATGTTTAGATATGCCTGTGTGATATCTAATGTACAAAACAGCTTTCCGCCATTCATTTCCGCCAGAATGTCCTCAATAATTGGGATTGGGTACTGCTCATCTTTTATTGCCTTATTTAGTGTAACTTTGTAATCGGCGCACAGCCTGATACTTCCGTTAGGCTTCACGATCGGTACGACAGGTGTACCCCAATCAGAATGATCAATCTTTGTAATAATGCCCAGTTTTGCAAGTCTTTCAATTTCGTCATCCACTTTGGTTCTCAATGCATAGGGAATTCTGCGTGGTTTGATGAAAATCGGTTGAACATTTTCCTTTAGAGTCAGGTGGCCTCGAATGTTCGGAATTTCTCCCAAGTTTGAACTGAATACAGTAGATTCGTATTCTTCTAATAACTTTTCCAATTTCGGTACTTTTTCACATGTTTGGACAGTTCTCATGTCAGCGAGCTTAATGTTGAATTCCTTCATCCAACTTCTACCCAGAATCGGGTCGACATTTTTATTAATTATGTATAATTTTCCATAGAATGTCTGATTCTTGTAGTTACACTTGACGTAACTTACGCCAATGGGCTTAAAAATTTCTCCTGTGTAGGTTCGTAATTTCATGTTCGTATTGAATATTTTTTTGTTTATGTTTAGCTTCTTATAATCGCTTAATGAAATTGTAGATAGCGTAGCGCCGGTGTCAAATTCCATGTTTACGTTCTTTCCTTCAACGTTGATTGTTATTATGTATTTGTCTGAATTTTCGCTTTTAATGAGATGGATCTCAGCGGCGCTGTTAGTACTTAGGTTACTTGCTGAAGTGACCAGTAGATTCGTTTCATTGTTTCCACGTCTCTGTAGGCAAACTCGGGCTAGGTGACCTTCTTTTTGACATTTGCGGCACGTGCTTTTTAAAGCACCGCATTCATTTGCCTTGTGATCATCTTTTCCGCATCTGTAACATTTTCCTCTGAGGTCTCTGATCGAAGTTGGTGTTTTTATTGAAGTATTCCTTGGTGGTACGGGTATATTTGACAGTTTATTCATGTTATCAATAAGAGACTTGCGAATGGATGTGGACATGGCAGAATTTTCATATTTTCCCATCTCCATTGATGTGGCCATGTGAACTAATGATGAAAATGGTGTTGTTTCTTTTTCTTGTAAGATTTTTGTGCGGATTTCACCATCTTTTAGTCCTCGTATAAATTGCAGTGATAAAAAAGAATCCAAGTTAGGTTTCTTGCAATGAAGACACTTGAAGTCACAATTCAATGACAATCTTTTCAATTCCGATGCATAAATAGGTACAGTCTCATCATCGTGTTGCGTACGAGATATGAAGGTGTGTTGAGAAGCCCATATGCTTGGTTTTGGGTCGATGAAATTATCTAAGATATCCGTAAGTTCTTCGAATGACTTATCGATTGGATCATCGGGAGAGCATAGATCGTGGATCCTTTCGTGTATGTCTGGCGATAACGTAGACAGTAGTACGTAAACTTTCGTCTTGACATCAGTTACGTTGTTGAGTATAAGATAAACAGAAAGTCTCTTTACGAAATTTTTGAAGGATTCCTTCTCTTGGAATGGTTGAAAGGTGAGTCTGGGATGAGGTTCGCGCCTGTCATTTGATGTGGTGGCTGCTTGGTTGGCAGCAGGTGCATTATGAACCGATTCCGAAGTAGGTTTGTATGTATTCAACATTCGTAATATTTTAGTTCGCAATTTTGTATACATTTCATCTATTTCATACCTGTACTCGGTTTCTGTTTCGAGGTTTTCGTCTTCTGTTTCTTCTTCTATTTGTGATTGTAAGTTTAAAAGTCCTTGGTAAGTATTTTGCAATGTAAGTAGTCGTGTTTCTAGTTCTTCAGAAGTCTGTGGATTTTCTTCTTGAAATGCGTTGTAAGTTTTTGTTAACACGCCGCGTAGCGTGGCTCGCGCACGTTTGCCTTTTTTAATATCAAAAGACATCGTCGCCAATATTGTATACTTAAATAAATTAATTCACGGTTTTCATATGTAAAGAATATATTTTAGAATGACAGGGAAAATATCAAAACAAACGTTGCTACGAAACGATGTCAAGTATATGACAATGAGTATTAAATACTGATAAAGGAGATCAATTTATTTTATTAGGCCAATAATCAAACTTTAATTAATTTCATTTGTGACTATACCATAACCGCAGAGAATTAAAATAAAGTGAATTAAAATAAAACCGGCCAAGTGCGAGTCGGACTCGCGCACCGAGGGTTCCGTACAAACACTTTCCATCCCTAAGTGGTTAAGTTAAGTTTGCACCTGGTATGTATAGCGCCCCATATAAATTAGGTGCAAAGTTAGGTATTAAAAAAAAAATTATGGTTTTCGTAATTATTCCTTTATCTATGCTATAAGACGTTGCTTCGTACCAAATTTCAAGATTCTGAGTTCACGGGAAGCACCCTGTAGGTTTTGATTCCCTTGCAAGTGTCGAAAATTTGCGGCATAAACGGCTGTATCTTTTGATTGCGTTGGCTTAGAAGTTTGATTTTTTCACAGCTTCAAGGGACAGTAGACCTGAGTAATTGATATAAATTTCAGCTTCATACCTCCACGCGTTCCTGAGAAAAAGGGTCTTGACAGACGGACGGACGGACGGACAGACGGACAACAAAGTGATCCTATAAGGGTTCCGTTTTTTCCTTTTGAGGTACGGAACCCTAAAAAAGAATAAAATGTACCTAACACATACGCGATCGTTAATATGTTAAGCTAGCAATGAAACAATGATGAACAATACACATACATTTATTGTCAATTACTTATATAACGTACATCTTAACATTATTTCATTAGTATGAGCATAAACGTAATATAAAGACACCGCCATATTCTCCTTTTCATGACCACTCGTATCTTAAGTCCTCTCATTATGTGACAATTGCACAAAGTATTATTAAAACCTCGTATGCTTAGGCACGGAGTAAGGCCATGTTCAGATGACAGGCGTTTAACGCGCGTTTACAACTACAATACATTTTGTTCTGGCCGTACAGTACACATGCCAACGCGCGTTTTTGTATGGAGTTAATAATACAAGGCACCACATAGTGTTAATTCGTATTTTTCTACTTCACCTTTGTTCCAAGAAATCTATAATCGGATTGCGTTATACTTACTGCTTGTTTGAATTGTATTAATCACCAAATTAAGCTACATGTCTTCGAAAACGAGGGCAACCTATTAAGTTACACCTGACAACTTTTTGAATTCTATGGAACATTATTTATTTTACAAATAAATAAATATAGGAGAACCTCACACAAATCGATCTAATCCCAAGTTAAGCTCAAGAAGGTTTGTGTTATGGGTACTAGACGACGATATTCTATAGATAAATATATACTTAAACAAATATTCAAGTTCATCACACAAATATTGGCCCTGGCCGGGATTCGAACCCGGGACCGTCGGTTCAGTAGGCAGGTGTCTACAAACCGAGCCAAACGCGTCGTCGTATTTATATATTTATTTCTCTACACTTTGCTACGCTGTCAGAGTATACAAGGGAAATAATAATCTTACTTGGCGGACAGACGGGCGTACTACTCGCCGCTCTCGGTGTACGGCTTTGCGCTGTCGTCGACCCTAGAATAATAGTTTATATATCTCAACAATATTGTTCTTGCATATATAAAACGTATGTCAGTTTTGCATTTGTGAAAATTTCAACTGTCTAGCTATGACGGTTCATGTGATACAGCCTAAGGACAGACGAACAGCGGCGGATTAGTAATACATATATCAGGGCCCCGTTTTTACCCTTTGGGAATGAAACCCTAAAAAGAACAAATCGATTCGTCGTTAATAAGCCTATGCTCAAGTAAAGAGTTTCAACTTTTCGCGTTGCATTTGTTCCACCGATAATGTAAAAAGCTGTGCGTTGTGGTCGCTTATGGGTGTATGACATATGTATCGATGCCGCAGTCGATCGTGGTGGAACTATCACATAGTACTTACACACAATAGAAAATAGTTTAACATGAGGGCTTTGTCAAGAAATAAAAACTTACATTCCACATTATAAACACTAACTTAATATATAATCTCTCTCTGGTACTAACTGGTGAATATCAACAAGCTCAAATACATTGTTAGTTATGCAGTATTTACCTTCTTCCACTGTGCTGTGGTTTTCACTGCACCGCGAAGACTATTCAGCCTCTGGGTTATTTGTTCCCAGAGGCTATTTTTTGTAGTTCTGGCATCCGGCCCACGTAGGTACCCCCGAGCCAAATCGGCGGTAAAAATTTCCTTTATGGACCGTCGATTTATGGGAGGGGGAGGGGGGAGGGGGGGAGGAGGGCTACCCCCCAGTACCACCCCCACCCCGCGGAACCCCATGGTTTAGGAGATATTCATGGTTAAAGTTTTGAGGTTATAATGGCTCTATTTAGTTATAAAAATTATATTCTTGTTTCAAGGGGGCGTGGCTTCGTCCAAGTGGGCGTGGTCATTGAGGGGGAAGGGTAGGGGGGGGGGGGGGGGGGGGGGTTGCTCCCCTCCCCCCTCCCCTCCCCCCCAGGGGTTTGGCTCCGCCTTAGCTCCAGCGCTGCGGGAAGAGAATTTCAACTTTTTCGTTTTCGCCTATCGCCCCTCTTGGAATAGGGCGAAAGCATCTAGCACAGTCGAAGCACTTTTTCGGCGACCAGCCTCAGCCGCTACGCTTCACACGGCTCCCGAGCTAGTCACGGCGCGCCTCCGGTTTTTTTCACCACTCTAACCTAACCTAACCTATCCGAACCGAAAGTTTATCCATTTTGAGTGTTATCCATAGCGCGATATTAAAGAAGAAGTTAGCAAATATTTAATAAAGTAAGTCAAAAATAAAATTGTATAAAAAAAATGTCAAATGCGACACGGACTGATAGAAGTTCGAAAAGCAAATTTCAAATTTAATGAAAAAAAAAAAATGTTTTGTGCTAGAGATGGGTAAATCCTGACTTGAAGATTTAAATGATTCGAATCCGCAAGGGGATCCGAATCCCTTATCGACTCCTCACAAATCTTATCGAATCCAAGGAGTTATTAACTCCGACTCAATCGGTACCTCGAGCCGTTCATAAAGTTTTTTTAAGTGGTCCATATTATATTTTTTGTAGGAAGTAAACGGTTAATGGAGTCCATAGCTGTGGCTAGTTTTGTTTTATTCGTTTCTGTTTTTTACAGATATTTTTTTGAATATCTCATTTGACAGATGAACACGGTTGTGTCGATTAGTGATATGAATAGAGGTCGTGCCTAGGTCTACGAGATGACTTCCGATTTAAAAAAAAAAAACGTCGTAACCGTTGACGTATGACAGTTGTTTGAGTTGTTAATATTGCGACTTTCAACTTTGTTTGTAGTACGCTGTGTTCCCTAATTTCTACTGTTCTCGAGTTTTTATCAACGACTTCTGCCTGCTCCTGGATTTTGTAGTACCCGCATCTCACGACGACCACCATATATCCACTTTACATTCGGAATTGGACGCCTTCACGACGACTTGCTCACGTATTCTTGGACAACGATTCTGCTTTTCTCGACTACCCTAAGGACTACTTGCTCCCATCGAAGACTATTATCACTTGCAAATAAGGATAAAATGGCTAGTATAAATGACCAAGATGCTTCCTATCCATTCGTTCACGATCCAAAGTATTACAGGGACGAAATGAGATGCTTTGTCCCATCGTGCAAAAAATATAGAAAAGATAATCCCCAGCTAAGTTATTTGCTTGTACCGCAGTGTCTTAAAGAGATATGGTGTGAAGCATTGGAAAGAACTTGCCCAAAGATGCCATTGTATGTCTGCGGAGAACACATAAACGTAAGTAAAAGTTTAAGCTATGTTATGTATGACTAACTTTACCTGTTTCTTTGGATTTTTTCAAGTTACATAAACTTGACTACACCCATATATCAAATACTTATACTAATATGTTTAAAATGTATTAGTGTAGGTATTTTTTTATTTTTATTTTCTTTATTAGAAGACCAACAGCTTTGTAACAAACAAAAATAATCTACGGATAAGATACATTTAGTGTAGCCAATAACAGGTCTCCCTATCAAATACAAGGTATGAAAACGGGTTTGCTTAACCTAAAATTATTACTATCAATCCAAAAGGTTATTATATTAACAATTTACCTAAATGTGTGTGTGTGTGTGTGTGTGTGTGTGTGTGTGTATACATAGGTTAATGTACAGAGCCATCTTTCATTTTTGTTTTGATTGCATTTTTAAATTTATTTTTACTATTAAGTACAAACGGATCTATGTCGCTATACTTTTTGTTGTATGTATTAACTATTCTATAAATCACAGAATTTCTACTGTAATTAGTCTGATAATGAGGCAAACTAAAAAGTCGTGGATGCCTCGTTTTCGACTTAGGTGTAAAATACTTGATCTCCGCTATAAGATCTGGACAATCAATATCCCCTCTGACAATATCAAATAATAGCCCCATGTCGAGCACAACTCTTCTATCTTCTAAGCTCTGACAGCTAGTTTCATAATTAGCAGATGTATATTTTGTTCGGTAGTTAAGATACCGTAAAAACCTTTGTTGTAATTTTTCAATACGCGATATGTATGTGATATACTGTGGAGACCATATACTACATGCATACTCTAGGACACTACGTACATAAGCAAAGTACACCACTTTAATACAATTGACATCTTTAAACGCCTTGCATATTCGCATTACAAATCCTAAATTTTTATAAGCCTTATTGATTATACTATCAATATGATCGGACATTAGCATTTTACTATCTAATAGTACGCCTAGGTCTCTTATAACCTGGACTCTTTGCAGTGAAATGTTATTTATAGTGTAAGTTGTACGCAATGGTGAAGGTTTTCTAGAAAACGTTATTATCTGACATTTTGAAGTATTAACTGTTATTTTATTTCTATGATAATATTCCACTAGAGAATCTAATGCATTTTGCATTAGGCGACAATCAGACGCATCTTTTATTTTAATAAATATTTTTTTGTCATCAGCGTAAAGTAAGTGTTGTACTGGAGATTGAATACAAGTGTAAATATCAAATATATAAGCATTATAAAACAAAGGCCCTAGGTGGGATCCTTGGGGGACACCCGAGGGGACCAAAATGTGATCGGATCTAAAACCACCAACTGTGACAATCTGAGATCTGTTTAAAAGATACGACTTAATCCAACGTAACAGACAACCGTGAATACCTAAATGCTCTAATTTGGCTAACAGGATGACGTGGTCCACTCTGTCAAATGCTTTTTCAAAATCAGTGTACACCACGTCAACCTGTCCGCCTCGCTCCATATTACTCAGTACAAAGTTAGTAAATTCCGCTAAATTAGTAATGGTAGAACGTTGCCTTAAAAATCCATGTTGACTTGAGCTGATGCCATGTGTTATAGTAGGATAAATGTGTTCATAAACAATTTTTTCAAATATTTTACTGAATATGTTCAGTATTGAAATTGGGCGGTAGTTCTCAATAGCAGTTTTGGAAGATTTTTTATGAATAGGTATAATATTTGCTTCTTTCCACCTATCTGGAAATATTCCCTCTTTTAAAGACCTATTGAAGAGAATCGTTAATGGCGTACTTATTGCTACTGCTGTGTTTTTAATATAATAAGGTGAGATGTTATCAGGCCCAGCTGATTTATTAACATCTACTTTTTTAAGAAGTGCAGTGATTTTTTCAGGCGACACAACAACTTCACCAATTGCATGTACATCTCCTACGTTGGGAATATCAAGGTCACTGTAATCAGAGTTGCTATCCGGTTCTATATAGACACTTTTGAAGAACTGACTAAATCCGTTACAAATGCTAGGACCGTCATTTAAGGATCCATTTCCATGGGTCATAGATTTAGGATATTTTGAGCAGCCACGCATTGATTTTACATAGCTCCATAACTTTTTGGGGTTAATTTTTATTTGATCTTGTGCAGATGTTAAAAAGGTGTTATAGTTATCAGTTTCAAGATCTTTAACCTTACGCCTGAGATATGAAAATTCTTGATAATCCAAATCATTGTGGTAACGCTTCCATTTTCTATGAGCCTTCCATTTACGACGTATCAGACTAATTAAGGATTTACTATACCAGGAAGGATATTGTTTGGAATTTTGAACATGTTGTACTCTAGGAATAAATAGTTGTATACTTTCGTTGATTTTTTTGTAAAAACAAGTTACGGCACAGTTTACGGAATCACAATTTTTAAAAAGAATAGGCCAGTCAACTTCATTAAGATATTCGTTTATTTTATTATAATCCCCTTTAAAATATAGTATTTTCGTTATTTTATTTTCGTGCAAAGGTTTTATCTGTAAATCGTTAGTTACTATATCGAAGCTAGGATGTGCTTTATCTTCTTTTAAAATAGGTTTCGTTATCTTATTTATGTCTATCGAAAAGTTACTGAAGACAAGGTCGAGGGTGTTACCACTAGAGTTTGTCATATGATTGTGCTGCTCCAGCCCATGGCATGAAAATTCTTCAACTAGTTCAATGCCGGCCTGCTGCATTTCTACTGAACCTTTTTTTAAATGGATTGGGCCCACGCTTGTCCATAATATGCAAGGTAAGTTAAAGTCGCCTACAATCATGAAATAATCCTTAATGTTTTGATTATATACTCGCGATACAGAATCTAAAACATTTTTAACATCGTTTGGTAAGGTTCGATAATTAGGTGGTAAATATATAGTTGCAATATGAAGATTGTTATTTGACCCCAGAGAGCTTGAAGGTACAGTTACCCAGAGAAGTTCAGTAGGTGGCGCCGGTCGGTCTGCAATGTGCTGTATATAGGGCATACTCCCAGTACTGGTTTTGTTTCATTTATTTCATATCACTAAAATGGCACTGGAACCAGGATTTCGTGCAAACTCAGTACCTACTGGGTGTAAGTCCCAAGTGTACCATTGCAAACTGGAATTGTTGAGCCACTTGCCATTATTCATAAATTAGCTGTGTAATAAATATTGGTATGTAACTGACAAAACATTGGGTGAAATCGGTCATACATGACATTACATGGCTAAATTACTATTCATAGTAAGTGGCTCAACAATCTTGATTCATGACTGTACATACAAATTTGTCTGTAATTGTTTTTTTGTATAATATTCCAAGATTTTTCAAGATCTATTACCATTTCATTTGCAGGTTGATGAAGATTGCTACAAAGTTAAAAGTGGAAAGCTGAGATTAAAAAGCACTGCAAATTTGACATTAATAACAACATATTATGATGATGTAAGCATTAACTTTATCTTAGGAGCGTTTCACTTGTAAAATGATTTTCTTTTCATGTATGTATCAGCTAGGTATAGCCTTTATCGGTCCACCATACAAGAGAAAATTGCCAATGGAATTTGAATAAATTTTCATAAGTAACAGAATAGATTTTATTTTGTTTCAAAATTGAACAACACAAAACAGAAGAACTAGGTACTCTAATATGATTTAAAACGATATTATAAATTCTATTAAAGAGTGGATGCCATTTAAGAGGCCTCTGGGCCGCTAGAGGATAGATATCTTTTTAATTATAGATGAATTTGTTCTTTTGTTGCCCTTGCTGTATTATACAGGCTGTGTCTGAGCTCTGGGCTTTAATTGCAAATGTCGATTATGCTCCTCAAATGGAACTACTTTTGTTCTGCAACTTTGTAAAATAACAATTATTTATATCATTTATTAGTGTTTGAAATTTAACTGCACCATCAATGTATTGCAAACACAGCCTCATTATTTGTCATCCATGACACTGACAAGTACCTATGATAACTAAATAAAACTAACGAATGGATGATGTACATTGAAAATTTTATTTAATTTGTATGGAATAATGAAAATGTAAAAAAAACGTATTTTTGAAAAGTTGTAGCACAAAAGTAGTTCCGTTTGAGGAGCATAATCGACATTTGCATTTAAAGCCCAATCAATCAATCAATCAATCAATCAATCAATCAAACATTTATTTATTTGTAAGACATAGGTACAAAGGTGTTACATTAAAAAATAATAGTATCACTATGCTTCGCCATAGGGCATACAAATTACAAATACAAATTGAATTAGATAAAATAAAATAAATTAAAGTAGGGCATGCATAAGTTATCAGAAGACATCATTTCAACAATTATTATTATTCAGGTAAGTCATTATTTATTACTTCACTAAAAACTATTTTTGTCATCAAAATATTCTTGAATTGAATAATACGCTTTCTGAACCAGGAAATCGTACAATGTCTTTTTAAATTGCCTTAAATCATCATTATCCAATACGTTTGCAGGCAAACTATTGTAAATTTTGGGTGCCATACCAAATACACTTTTCGCTAACAATGCCGTTTTAGATGGTCGAGTATTTATTTTGCCTCTTTGACGAACACTATTAAAACTAGGGAATTGATTAAAGTTAACTCTTACATACAATGCGACTTCATAAATGTATAAACATGGTAGGGTCAATATTTTTAGCTTTATAAATAAGGGTTTACACGATTCGGGGGGTCTTATACCACATACGGCCCTTACACACTTTTTTTGCCCCCTGAATGTCATTTCTTTTTCGACAGAGTTCCCCCAAAACATAACACCATATCTCAAAGTAGACGTTACATAGGCATGATATGCTGTAAGAACTGTGGATTTGTTAGCAACTTTTCTGAGATTGTATAAGGCATATGAAAATTGGCTGAGCTTCTTACATATAACATCAGTTTGATTCCTCCACGTTAACTTATGGTCTAAGTGTAATCCTAAGAATTGTGTACTGTCAGTTTCTTCAATTATTTCATCTTTATATGTCACAAGTAAATTTGGTGCTTTATTTAATTTTTGCCTAAAATTCATAATTTTTGTTTTCAATGTATTGATTTTTAGATTATTGTTATTCATCCATTCAATTACTAGTTCAAGTGATTTGTTGATATTTTCCTGGTACGTATCTAAGTTTTCTCCCGTGACAATTACTGTGCTGTCGTCAGCAAAAAGTACCATAGGGTAGTTCACGGCTTGTGGAAGGTCATTAATATACATAAGGAATAATAATGGGCCTAGGACGCTTCCTTGTGGAACTCCGTACGTCACTTCTCGGGAGTCAGATGAGTACGTGATTTCTGTTTTCGATTTAAGGCATATTCTATTTATTTCGGTAATTTGCGTTCTATTTTTTAGGTATGATTCGATCAAGTTGTAAGCATTCCCGCGTATCCCATATCCGTAAAGCTTTTTAAGCAATATATTATGGTCAACGTAATCGAATGCTTTCGTCATGTCCATATAGATTGCACAGACTGGTATTTTTTTATCTAAATTTTCTATTATTTTCTGTAGAAGATCAAATATGGCCATATTTATTGTTTTGTTTTTACGAAATCCTTTTTGTTCGTTTGCAAAAAGTTCGTATTTATCGAAAAATGAGTATAAATTGTTGTAAATAACTTTCTCAATGATTTTTGAAAAAATCGATATCAAAGCAAGAGGTCGATAATTATTAGCGTCTTCTTTGTCGCCTTTTTTGTACAGAGGTTTGATGATAGATACTTTAAGTCTATCTGGATAGATACCTTTTTCTAGACACAAGTTTATGATAAATGTGAGAGGGATTGTTATTAGGTGGGCGACGGCTTTTATAATCTTTGTGGCTATCCCATCGATGCCTGTACTATTTGTATTTTTTAAAGAATTAATAATCAAGCGGATGTCATCAGGACAAATTGGTTTCATAAATAGTGAATTAGGTGTATTATATGTCATTGTATTTTTAAATGTAGAATTATCTTTATCATTATTATTACGGCTCTTATAATTTAAATTATGTCTTTTTTTAATATGATTATTTAGTTTTGGTATGTCGTTTACTTTAATTTGGTCAATGAAATGATTATTAAATGTTTGAGCCAACTCTCTGGGATTAGTAATTACTTGGCCCTGCATTAATATTTTTGAAATAGTTTCTTTTGGCTGCCTAGTTTTTGGATTATTAATTATATGCCAGGTTGCTTTGGACTTGTTCGATGATGTGTTTACGTAATGGTCATTTTGTGCTTTTTGAGTTAGTTGGATGATTTTTTTGAGCCTTTGAGAGTATTTTTTAAAATGATTTTTATTGCCGGAACTTGGTTGACGTCTATATTTCCAGAGTAGGTCTCGTTTCCGTTTGCAACATTTTTTTATACCCTTAGAGATCCACCTTGGGTTACCGTGAGTAGTCAGTTTTATTTTTTGTAAGGAAAGCATAAGTTGTAAAATAATTCAAAGTCATTCGCAAATGAATTAAATGCATCGTTAGGATCATCCGACATATATACTCCATTAAAATTTATTTTTTGTAAACATTGAACGAATTTAGTGATATTTGCGGAACTATAATCCCTCTTCATAATGTACCAGTGGGATAAGCTACATGTTTTTTTGACGGGACATTTCATTAGTTGCGCCGTGTGATCTGATATAGCAAATTCTATTACCTCTGCTTTGCTACCGGGTACGTTGTGTAAAATATTGTCAATGCAGGTTTTACTGCTTAGACGTGTCGGCTCCAATATGCTTATTTTAAGGCCGTTCCCTGAGCCAGATTTGCAAAAATACCCCAAAAATTATCCTATTTTTCTACGAAACGTTGATATTAGTAAACGAGGGAAAAATATATATCATTCTTGATTATATTATCTTTAATAACACAGCATTCGATACACGATTCATAACACTTCGCTCGATACAATTAATTCCCAAAGTAACCTCCAATTCGAATTTTTACTCCAACTTTACTTGTTTTTTTTCTACGTGACACTATGAAACAAAAAAAGGAGAAAAATCAATCATAACTAAAATAGTAATTTTACAGCTTCCGAATTTCAATAATTGAAGCCAATATTTTTAAAATAAATAATCATCGACAAATTCTTACGAAAAAAGATATCGCCTTACGACCCGCAAGCTCTGTCTCCGTCACTCTTTTGAAATGTGACTGTGATGTGACAGGGACGGGTGGCCTGAGGAGGGGCTCGGGGTTCTGGCTCAGGGAACGGCCTTAAGATTAAAACTATATATGAGCGCCTTAAACAAATTTGACTCTTTGGTTCTTTTTAAAATTATCTATATTAAAGTCACCGCATAGAAATATCTTTTTATTTTTGTGACAAATTTTAGTAAGAATACAATATAATTTACTTAGAAATAACTCAATTGCTGATAGCTTACAAATAGGAACTCTGTATACACAAATAATGATAATCTTATGTTCTAACAGCTCAATACCCGAACATTCAATGATATTTGAGATAGATAAATTAATGATATCTTGTAAAATGACATATTTGTGGATGTTTCTCACTAATATACAAGAGCCTCCGTTCCTATTTTCACGTGAATAATATGTAGCTAACTTATAATTAGACAATGCGAAATGTACCTCGTCACCCGACTTCATGTTATGTTCCGTTATACAGATAACATCCACGGGCCTACCAGTTTCCATAAGGTCTTGTAGGTGAACGCTTAATATATCACTCTTATTTATAAGGCCATTAATATTTTGGTGAAGTAAAAATAAGTTTTCCCCGAGCTCAGACACAGCGTGTATATTCATTACCCATGTCAATTCTCTAAATTTTAATGAATAGATATATCAAATACTTATTTGATTTCTAGACTGGAATGGAAAATGCTAGTTCAGAAGAAACAATTGAAATGGTACCTATAGCTTCTACAGAGGACGTTCATGGATATCCGTCTCATAAGGTTAGTTTTTCAGTGGCAATCAAGTTGAAGCCTAGTTTTATAATGAATGACCTCAAGTTATAAACCATCAAAAAATGGACTCAGTTATTATTTATTTGAACAGTCATCTTTATAAAGACATACTAATGGCTGTACTTTTTCATATAGTTCAAGTGCTTGTCTTTGTGTAGTGTGTGCTGTCTATAACTACATTTTAAAAGTGAAGTGTTATTAGTATTTAGTAGGATATTAGGGTCTGAGTAGGTTATTTTTTACCGGGGCAGGAACTGTCCAGTAGCATTAGAAAATTGTTCATTATGCATTTGAGTTTATGTTATGCTTGAAACTGCCACCCAGGACACATACCTCGGTTCACCTCGTTCCTTAGATCCGGAAAAAAGTTATATGTATTGCATATTTTAGTATACTTGATTGAATATTAAAATTAACAGGATTATGATTTTCAGCATGATACTGCTAGTCAATGCCAAATTGATAAAAGGCATAAGGCGGTTTCTGCAAAACCAGATGTGCAGAGTGTTGGCTGTACCGCAAATATAAAAGAAGCATCTGGAACTGGAAAGCTTCTACCAGCCAGCCAGCCAGCCAGCAAGCCAGCTCCAACAGTTGTCTTCCACAACAACTACTGGTACCTCAACCCCGACAATGTATGTAGTTTCCAGCCAGTCTACTACTTCAAGCAATAAAGAAAATGTCAAAAAAGATTTAACTGGACGCAAATACATGCTAAAGATGATAAAAGAAAAACCAAAGAAGTACATAGGAATCCCAAAACAATTTTATTGGTTGGTGGAATTCTTGGCAGAAAAGTGTCCGCTACGAGAGTTACACATCATTGTCTGCCTGTTTAAGATAAGATGTAATGATGACATAGAAAGAATATGCGATCATTTTAACATCAGTGAAGTAACTGTAATCGAAATATTCAAAGTGTGCATGCCTCAGCTGGCAACATTTTTACAAAGTTTTATTCACCTGCCAGAAGGGACAATAATAAAAAAAACACTGCCCCCAGCATTTAAAGCCAGGTATGCGGATGTACAATGCATAATAGACTGCTTCGAGATACAAATAGAGAAGCTTTCAGATGCTGTGCCACAGTCTGGAACATACTCACAATATAAATCATGCAACTCGGCAAAATATTTGATAGCATGTTGCCCAAACGGGTTGATTTGTTTCATTTCGAAAGGATATGGAGGAAGAACATCAGACAAGGCTATTACGGAAAGTTGTGGTTTTGCTGATATTCTTCCTCCAGGGGCTGTGGTTTTAGCCGATTGGGGCTTTAAAGGGATTGAAACGTATTTAAGGGTAAGAAATGTGAAGCTGCTTCGTCCACCAAGTGTCACATCAAAAGAAACTCCCACGAAAAAAGAAGTTTTGCTCGGAAAAGTAATAGCTAGTCTCCGCATACATGTTGAGCGTCTAATACGACGAGTCAGGGAATTCCAATTTTTGAAACCTCACTCTGTAGTGAACCACAGTCACATTAGATATTTAAATGATAGTGTTATCATTGCTTGTGCTTTGGTGAATTTGCAAGATAATTTAATAAAACTAGATTGATTGATTGTTTTGTTTTATTGTAGTAATTTACTTAAAACTACGTATTTACAGATAAAGTGAGAAAAGCGTTCCCATGTCAGTCTTTACTTATGCCATACATTTAAGATAAGATTTCCGCCTGGCCTATGAGCAAGGGATTTCACTCGTATAGTCTGGCGAAAAAGAGTAGAAATTAATCTAAACTATAAATAAATAAATAAATATCAAGGGACAATCATACACAAATCGACCTAGTCCCAAACTAAGCAAAGCTTGTACTATGGGTACTAGACGACGATATACATAATATATAAATACATATAATATAGATAACATCCATGACCCAAGAACAAATATTTGCCCCGGCCGGGATTCGAACCCGGGACCGCCGACTCAGTAGGCAGGTGTCTACCAACCGAGCCAAACGCGTCGTCCAACAACAGATTTTTAGGGTTCCGTACCCAAAGGGTAAAAAAATACCGGTCAAGTGCGAGTCGGACTCGCGCACCGAGGGTTCCGTACAAACAATTTCCATCCTTAAGTGATTAAGTTAAGTTTGCACCTGGTATGTATAGCGCTCCATACAAATGAAGTGCAAAGTTAACGCAACCAATCCCTTTGTTGTATGGGAGCCCCCCTTAAATATTTATTTTATTTTATTTTTAGTATTTGTTGGTATAGCGGCAATAGAAATACATCATCTGTGAAAATTTCAACTGTCTAGCTATCACCGTTCTTGAGATACAGCCTGGTGACAGACGGACGGACGGACAGCGAAGTCTCAGTAATAGGGTCCCGTTTTTACCCTTTGGGTACGGAACCCTAAAAACGGGACCCTATTACTGAGACTTCGCTGTCCGTCCGTCCGTCTGTCACCAGGCTGTATCTCAAGAACGGTGATAGCTAGACAGTTGAAATTTTCACAGATGATGTATTTCTATTGCCGCTATAACAACAAATACTAAAAACAAAATAAAATAAATATTTAAGGGGGGCTCCCATACAACAAACGGGTTGGTTGCGTTAACTTTGCACCTCATTTGTATGGGGCGCTATACATACCAGGTGCAAACTTAACCACTTAAAGATGAAAAGTGTTTGTACGGAACCCTCGGTGCGCGAGTCCGACTCGCACTTGACCGCTTTTTTTTGCAACTTAAACTAGGTGACCTGACGAACGCGGACGTCATACCTTCACAGAAAATGTCATTCACTATATATATACAAACGAATCGACAACGTATGTCCATAACATTCGAATTATCATGTATCTACATTTTAGGCTTTAAATAAATATAGATGTAGAGTGAAAGACATTTTCTATGTCCGCGTCCATCGGCTCAGCTAGTTTAAGTTAAAAATCGGTTCCGGAGTTTAGATAAAAATAATTAAAAACGAATCCCAAAAATTGCATAACGCTAAGTATTAAATGACCGGTCCTGCGCCTCCCGCATCCAGCGGACTCCAGCGACCTTCACCAGGTCATCAGTCCACCTTGTGGGGGGCCTACCCAATGTCCGGGTGTAAGAACCTCAAAATCATTGGGATCCGAGCTTAGCGGAGTCAAGGGTCGAGAGTTCATAACTGCTTCGACACGAGTGAAAAAGGTGGTGAGTTGCTCAAAAGTCAAATTTTGTTCACCGAGCACTCTACGCATGTGCGTTTTGGCAATTTTGACAGCCGCTTCAAAAAGGCCACCCATGTTAGGACTGCTTGGTGGATTAAACAACCATGTTATCTCAGATCGCGCAAGTTCCCGACTGATCTCAGTGTTATGATTTCGTAGGTATGTGTAAACATTTTTTAAATATTTGTCCGTGCCTGTATAATTGGTGCCGCAATCAGATCTAATAAGAGATGGTAATCCGCGTCTGGATACAAATCGTGTGAAGGTGTCTACGAAAGCCTCTACCGAAAGTCCTGAGACAACCTCTAAGTGTACTGCTTTCGTAACTAAGCACACGAAAACGCACAGATAACATTTCTCTACACGAGCGTTTCTTGCCGAGCTGGTTTTAATATTGAAAGGGCCTGCAAAATCAGTACCTACGCCCTGGAATGGCCGCAAAGACCTTACGCGATCAGGCGGCAGATCTGCCATGAGCGGTTGGGTGAATCGTGGACGAACCCGGAAACACTGCACGCACTTAAATGTTACACTTCGGGTCACTCGCCTGACTGACAGGATCCAATAGGTACGTGATAATATAGATACTAACGTGTTAGCTCCAACATGACAATAGGTAGCATGATAATATTCAACCAAACGTTGAGTCAACGTACCCTTCCCGGGGAGCAAAATTGGGTGCTTCGCGTGATAGGGTAACTCAGAGTGCCGAAGGCGGCCACCTACCCTGACAATACCGTTTGAGTCCAGGAACAAATTTAATTTCTTTAAATGGGATTTAATCTTTAGCCGGTAGTATGTAGTATCTTTTTTAGGGTTCCGTACCCAAAGGGTAATAACGGGACCCTATTACTTAGACTTCGCTGTCCGTCCGTCTGTCACCAGGCTGTTTTTCAAGAACGGTGATGGCTGGACAGTTGAAATTTTCACAGATGATGTATTTGTATTGCTGCTATAACAACAAATACTAAAAATAAAATAAAATAAATATTTAAGGGGGGCTCCCATACAACAAACTTGTTATAGATTATATATAATATACAGGGTGTTCGGCACATGGACCGACAAAATTTTTTGGGATATAGTTGGGGTTATTTGCTATCTTTTCACTCTTGGACCTTGGGTCCTAAGGGTCACGGTTTTGGAGATTTGATTTTTTAAATGTTGTTTCTCAAATTTCCCGAAATTCCGCCTTCAAACGTTTGTAACTTTTTTGTTAATGTATGTACAACTGTTTTGTTATGTATTTAATACTTGGCAATACACACTTGTTCAAATAATTACAGTTTTTATTCTAATTGATGGTCTCAGAGGGACGTACGAGGTATTTTATTTCACAAAAATACCGATTGTGTGAAAAAGATCCAACTTCGAAATTCAATTTTTTTATTAAAAAAAAAAAAAAAAAAATTCGAAATTCAATTATGATGAAACTAAAGACAATAGAGGACTTCATTTTTTTTAAAAAACTTCGCTAGTTTACGACCTTTCTAACGATATGCTACACACTGATAACAAATAAATCTGAGCCAAATTTCGGGGATATTCCGTCAATAGGGCGGAAATTTTTATGAATTTGCGAGCAGTAAAACTTTATTTTTTTTAATGGTTATATAACTTTATTTCATACTTAACTGTGTTCTAGTTTACAAATTTTGTTCGAACTGTTCTCCCCTGTTTCTAATGCATGCTCGACATCTCTTTCTTACTTGAACAGTTACGGTAGCTAGCCGCATTTCGCCTTTCATTGTCATAAAAGCTGCGTTTATCCTTTCAATTAACACCTCTCGCGTGGGCACCTCCGTAACTTAAACCAACTCTTTCGCCGGTCCCCAGACATAAAAGTCTAAGGGCGTTAGGTCTGGAGACCGTGCGGGCCAAGGTATCGGGCCGTTTCTACCTATCCACGCGTTAGGAAAGGAGTTATCGAGGTGCTTTCGAACTTCTCTTTGAAAATGTGCCGGGCAACCATCGTGTTGGTAAACAATTGGAACGTCTTCATTAATTACAGGAACCTCCATTAACAGGTCTGGCAAGGCAGTTTGTAAGAATTCCAAATAAGCGGGCCCGGTCAATTGATTCCCATTAACCCCAACTATATCCCAAAAAAAATTGTCGGTCCATGTGCCGAACACCCTGTATAATAGGAATTTGTCTTATAGCTAAGTTTATACACAAACAATTTGTTTTATTGTAATTCCGTCGTGAACAATATTAGTAATCCGAACTGTTTTAAATAACATCAAACAAACAGGGGTTATCCTGTGTGTTTATTAAATTAGTTAGTTTAAACTGCTAAAATTTTAATCCTATAATTCTCTTATTTTTGTTTCAGGTTTCGTCCGCGCAATGCCCCATAGCCAGTACCAAAAATACAACTTCTGCAACCGCTGGATAAATAGAGGATTTTAACTGCTGAAATAAGCAGCTTTATGAAATTCTGATATGGACATACACATCGGATTGTCCGTATTAGTGTTCAGCGTGTCTTCTGTTTCCATTCCTTTCTATTAATGGTTTCGTGGTCCAGGTGGCGCCCGCTATATAGATACTTGATGTCATCCATCCACCTTTTAATTGGTCTACCTCTTTTTCTGTTAATGTAATAAATTTCTGTCTGGGGAACTGTAAATAATTTAATTGGAAAAGTAAATCTCGAGTTCTGTCTATTTTCTGGGTTGTTTTTTAATATACCTAATGAAGTATGTAGGGGAAGTCCCCTAACGCCGCACGGCACCTAACGCCGGACACTCGAACTATCTCGGCAACTAGCAACGCGAGCGAATCAACGACAAGTGGAAGGGGCCCCTTCCACTTGCCGAGTTGCCGCTGCCGAGCTTCCAGTTGCCGAGATAGTTCGAGTGTCCGGCGTTAGGGGACTTCCCCCTAAAAACGTCTGGGGATCTGGGAATCATTTAATTCGAAAAATCAGTACTAATATCGTCTAGAACGTTAATTGGTTGAAATGTCTTTATAAAATGTATCCTGAAATATTACGAAACTATTTTTTTTAATATAATGCAATTTTAACATATTAGAAAAACCGTTATTACAATCAATGGAAACGTAAATAAAAACCCTGTTAATAATAATAAATAAAAAAGGTAATAACTAGAGTTCTGTCTCGATCATTTCTGTTAGGTACTTTCGTTTGTTTGAATGTTTTTATAGAATTTTGTTTTTTTACTCGTTGCACTGTAGATTTAGGGCCTTATCACACTTGCGATTTGCGAGCGTATTTTCTATACAAATAAGCGACGCGGCGTAGACGCTGCGCGATCGCCTTCATACAAAATACGCTCGCAAATCGCAAGTGTGATAAGGCTCTTAGACGTTTTGAATTTTTTTGCCAAATGTCGTACCGAAAGGGTAGGTTTTTTCTGCAAAGCTACTAGAATTTTGTTCTCTAAGTTGTTGTTCACAAAGCCTGGTTTACGTCCACCTCCTGGCAGTCGCCGTACTCCGCCAGTCTCTCTGAACCGTTTTAATACCCCTTGAACGGTTCTTACAGATACATTCAGCTCCGATGCCACTTTTTTTTGCTGAAATACCTCCGTAATGAACATAATTGTACAATTTTTTTTCATGTAATTTCTCTCGTACCGACGACATCTTTGAACTTTGTAATGACGGGTTTATTTTTTTTTTTATTTAATTTGCATAATAAACGGCCCGCTATCGGGGTACATACTCGTAGTTTTCAAACCTATTTGGCTTCATCCTCACACACAAACTCTATCTCACATGAGCGACATTTTTTTCTGGGCCAAGCTTTAGCTACTGAACTGCGCAGATGTAAAACATGTCGATTTGGTAGGGTGTCGAAATTGTCTGACTAACAGTAGTTTTTTTATTGAAATTTTAAGATAATATGTTAATAAACTCGCAAAAACAATTGTCCTACAAAATCGATGGTTTAAGTTGGAGCGTCCTCTACGCCGAATATGTCGAAATAACGAGGTCATAAAAACTATTAATAACCAGCTGATTTTTTGTATGCAGCTTAGTAAATATTAGTATAATTGAATGGCCACAAAGTCCTACAAATGTAGTGGTACGTTTTCCTCATGGAAGAAAGAGACTGATGGAAGTGGCAAGTAGGCGTTCCCGTGTTTCCAAGCATAACGGGTGATAACAAAAAAATGAGAATTCTTTCAGAGGTGTAAAAAAAAACTCGTGTACCTTTTTATCACAGTTTCTTATTATTGGAAAATATGTACAGAGAAACTATTTACAAAACCATCAATGCACATTAGAATAGGGCCCGTGGTCAGCTGTTCGACGCAGTTTAGACATGATGTTGGAACAAGACTCTTGGACGGCATTCTTGTTCATTTTCCGCACACATGTTTTAATTTTTTTTATCAGTTGGGCACAATTTTCAGCTCTCTAATTATTTTTGTAAACTAAACTGCTCAAATTACCGAAAAAATCTTCAATCGGCCGACATTGTGGAAGGTTTGTGGGGTTTCGGATTTTCGGTACAAATGGTATATTATTAGCGTCTAGGAATTGCGTCGTTTTTTTGGCGTAATGCGACGATGCTTTATCCGGCCAGAACACATATTCTCCATCTGAGTGATGTTTGCGAATAAATGGTATCAGTATTTTTTTCAAACATTCGTTCTCATATACTTTTTGGTTGACCGCTAAACCACTCGGTTTGAACCACAGTTTCGAAATACCTCTGTCAGATATAGCCACATAAAGCATTACTTTCTGCTCAAACTTGTGCTTATACTTGTGTTTTATATCGTCGGGAGTTGTAGAACTATTGCTGGTGTAGTATCGGTCATTTCCAGGTATATGGGTTTTACTCAAAGGAAAATAACTTTCATCGTCCAAAATGAAAGATTTTCCTTTGTAATTTCGGATCATCCAGCGACACTGTGACATAATAGTCAGTTTTTGCTGTTCTGTGTATTCCGGTGCTCTCACCTTCTTGCGGCATTTCAGACCAATCTTTTTTAAGGAGCGACAAATGTACGGTTGGGAACACTTAAATTTTTTCGCGGCATCTCGTTGGCTCATAGAATCATTATCGTTAAAAGTGCTATGGAGTACGTTCATCCTTCTCTTGGTCATTATCTTCGCTGGTCGCCCGCTACCACTTTTGCGATTTATCGTCAAGGATGCCAGAATTCTATAAATAGTAGAAACTGGTACATTTTCTTTACTAAAATGATCTACAGTAAACTTTTTCCCCGAGTTATAGTTTGAATTATAAAAATGTACAATCCGTTTTCGCAGTGTTTCTTGTTTCGACACCATTTTGTCAAATATTAATGCTTGAAAAACAAAAATAATGAAATTCAAGAACCTCAAAAGAGGTAGTAACAACTTTATGAACAAACTTTTTTGTCTATGTGAATAGTCTGGTTTTGAGGTCCATAGAAAGTTATTCTCATTTTTTTGTTATCACCCGTTATGTGCCGTGGCACCTCTACATCGTCAATCGCTAGTCAAACGCAGACTAGATTTGACGTGTGAAATCAAATTTACGATAAAAAATAATTATTTTAAATTGATCATGCCGTGTTGTGCAGTAATAAGCTGCCGAAATTAGACATGGGTAATCTCAACTCCGACTAGTGATTTGATTCTCTGAATCCAACTCCTAGATCGGAATCGATTCCGCTTAATGATTCCGACTCCTCTTATTGAGTCCGGCTCGTATCGCTGCGAGACAGAGACAGACACTCACGCGCTCTGCTCCGCTGCCGAGCCAACGCGAACGAACGAAACGAAACGAGCGTTTAGATGGTCGGAGTTACAACTCCGCGGAATCAGTAAGAATCGCGTGGATTCAGTAAGGGAATCGAGTCCGCTGCCGGAATCGGATCATTTGACTCTTTGAAACCGGAGTTACCCATGTCTAGCCGAAATTCAACCCCTGGCAAAAACTGTCTGAAGGAGGCATTTCGTAACATCGCTAAAGTATTATTTAAATAATAATTCAATTCTTTCCTTTTTCTCCATTTGGTAATTGGTTGATTGTTATTTGAGTTATCACGTTAGTAGAATACAACTTTATTCCTTAAGAAGTAGGTACAGTTCATTATCGTTTGTTATCTACATTAAACATTCTAGAAAATTCGCTATTCAAGCCGTCAAAGTGAACGCTACTCAAGTAGGGATGCGGCTATGTTACTATCGCTACTATTGTCGATACCCATTTCGAATTTGATAACTGAAATTAAATAATGGAAGATTTATTAAGGGGAGACCTACGCAAAAAAAATGATTGTAGCTTAAGTTGGCTGCCTTATCTTACCGTCTAGAAATACCCTTCTTTTTGGCTCCGTCTAAAAAAGTATTAAAAAGTATTATAGAGTAAATATGTATTATATGTTGAATATGTTTCGTAAAAGTTTTTTTTATTAAATGTGGTTTTATTGACAAACTTTTAGAACCTTCATATGTGACGACCTCGTGCAAAGTACAGGTAAATTAGCACTCCCTATTCTGATCACCGCCTATTAGGATAAAGGAACAGTAACCGGCCCTGTTCTTTGCACGGATTGCAGGCAAGTTAGGATAGACATAGACTAGTTTGGCAAGACTGTTTTTAAAAAGCTTATTAGGAATGTTATTTTTTCGTTACCAGACAATATGTAACATATGACGTAAAATATATCACTACCGTAGAGTTATAAATGTGTTGGAATGAAGCAATTTTTTTTGTTGTAAATGGAATTTCATATTGTTTTGTCGAGGACGAAACTATCGATAATTCATACGTAATCTTAGGTACCATCACGTTTTAACTTAAAATATCATTGACCACAGTGTCATCTGTTCCTTTGTTGCCCATGGTCCCTGTGATAGTCCCTGGAAGGTACCACGGGAATTATTTTACCCGTGCTCCCTGAATTTTGTATAAGCCAACTAATTTAAATAGGTATAATAACTTAACTGTATATTATTAAAGAAAACAATAAAAAAACATAAGTACCTACATATACCATGGTCCGTCATACATTTAAAAGACGCATCATGTTAACTGTGTTTTTGTGAACTCTTTTTGTTAATCTTGGCGTTTAGTCCTTCGGCAACTTTATTTGTTTGGCAAAAACACTTATAAAGTTTATGTATTCATATTCATATTCTTTATTGCATACCATGGTAATTACAAGAGATCTTTAAAAATATACATATGTATCACATGGACCCTGTAAGGGTATTGCAAAATCTTAAAACTAAGCCTGCTTAAGCAGACATCTAAGTGTGTACAAAAAATCTATTTAAAATTAACACAGCCGCTGTTAACTAAAATCTAATGAAAGTTAACTAAAATTACAGAAAATAACAAATGATACATAACATAAATTACTCAAACAGTTCTTGCACTGTGTAAAAACATTTTTGTGCTAAGAATGACTTTAACTTTTTGGCATACGTTTTGTCACTTGCTTCTTTTTTAATATGGTCCGGGATGTGATTATAATATTTAACTGCTGCATAACATGGGCTACTTCTGAAAAGTTCTATTGTTGGTACGGGTAATGTAAGTTTATATTCGAATCTCTTGTTTTGCTGTTTTTTGAACATGTGTATATTTTTACGCACAAACATACATAATTCGTAAATATATAGACATGGTAGCGTATGTATTTCGGTCTTACCCATTTTTTTTAACATAACGCAGGAATTTCTACATACCGGAAATTTCCCCATCCCTTCAAAATCACGTCTTTGGGTAAAAGTGGTAATGCTGCACATAGTGCCACTATTCTTGTTTCCTGTTTGTATCTATCCATTTTCAGTAGTTTCGCATTTCTCCACATGCACTTTTCCCAATGGTAATAACAGCCCACAATATGTATGTCGGGAAACACTTTTATAATGGCGTTGATTGCCCCAATTTCGTAATCACAGTGCATTTTTAATGGGTTCCATTGTTTCAGTTGTGACTGTATCATTTGAAACATTACATAATATGTATGCTCTTTTTTATCTGGCATTAACACATAAATCAGAGGCTTGACATTTGTTTTTCTTCCGTACTATCAATCTCTCCAAGAATTATATACAATTGGGAAAACGGTGCTGGGCAGCTTTGGATCGTTGCATCCCCGAAGAATTCCTTTATATTTCCAATCAATTGCCTAGAATCTGGACTACAAAATATGATGATACGCTCTCCTTTGTCACTACTGTAATCTGCTAAAATGAAGTCCTCGAACTTTTCCGGAACTTCAACTTGACCATGTAATTTAAATTTTAACTTACGAACTCCAGCTTCTTTATTTCTGTCGCTATACTATATAGCGAATGTTGTACACTTGACAACTCTGGAAAGTGTTCCGCCACGTAATTTTTTCCATCATCCAATATTTTTTTAAGAGTACAGTCGTACAATTTTATACCAATTTTGGTATGGGTTCGTCAGAGATCTTTACAACCTTCCGAAGACATGCAATATTTCTATCTTTTTCATTTCTAAGAGGATCCGCTGTACATATGTGCTTTGTTTTTTTTTTATTACACTGCTTATGTTTTTTTTTATTGTTTTCTTTAATAATATACAGTTAAGTTATTATACCTTTTTAAATTAGTTGGCTTATACAAAATTCATGGACCACGGGTAAAATAATTCCGGGGTCATTCTCGCGAGTCGTTCTGATTTTCTAAATTTTGACTTTTTTTTAGAAATGCGTTTTTTTATGACTTTAATGTATTAATATGGTTTAGAGTAATATAAAACAGAAGGCACCCTTGTGCAATGTACGGTTTAGGATATTATACATGGAAAATAAAGAGTGCTTGGAAGGTAATGTGATTTTCATAAGTTTTGTATAATTTAACTAATATTAGGGTGATAAAAAAGTATCTAAAATGACTGATTATGGTTTGAAGTAATGTTTTTATAAAATAAAATATGTTTTAGTAATTTTCAGGATTCATAATTTAAAATATTCAGCAATAATAGGATGGTATGCTTAGCATGAAACATTTTATACATTACGATATCCACAAAAGATAAAGTAATCTTGGCATTAAACATTCTAAAAATAATAGGTATCTTTATTAAAACATAAGAGGTCACCAAAAGATAAAATGCTTCTTAGCATTAAACATTCTTCCAATATTATATATTAAAACGTAAAAGATTAATCTAACATTAAGCATTTCACAAAAAAAATATTTTTTTTTCATATATGAGATCAACAAAAAATATTTTTATAATTAGTAAATATGTCTCACGATAGTTCTAATAACATTATAACAAAAATTGTGCTTCTTATCATACTATATTTTAGATTTTTTCAATCTAGAGTATCTAGACTTCCTATTTTGCAAAATATCTTTCAGAAATTGTAATTTTTGTTCAGCGTTTACTAATAGTTTCATTAAATAATAGCTCATTGAACTTTTTCTTTCCGTATATCTTTTAGGAAATCGTTTTTTTTTCACGCTAACTTCAATTGTTTTTGTACTTGCTATTCTTGCTCCTCTAGTGTTTTTCTTCACTTTCTAAACGCAGTTTTCTCTTTATGCAATTTGCTGATTTGTTTCTTAACATATTTGATTATTTAAATAAAAATAATAATATTGCTTTGCTAATCCGCGATATAACAACGTGCCAGTCAATTAGTGCTAACTCGTTATAATTATTTGCGTATTTTTTCATGCATTTAATGCGATTTCTGCAAAGCGACGCTTGATACAATTGATTATTTTCATGTATTGATCCCGATTTATTCTGAGTAATGCTTTTTTTGCGTACCTATGCCACCAAGAGTTTTTGTATTATTTATAGCTAAAGGATTGATATGTCTAAAACAGGTGCTGATGCTCCCAGATTTATTGCCTGTCACTAACAGGTGGTGTCATTGGAGGCCAAATTTCCACTAAAATGTTTTGAATTTGTCGTTATCCTTTTTTATAAATTTTATGTTCTTCCTTTCTTAAGAGAAACCTTCTTTTATTTTATATTATATGGGATATTTTTTATACTTAAGTATTCTCGTTTTTTGCCTAGTCTAATTTTTATTTTGCAATTTTTTCTTGCCCTATCGGCATTTTTATTTCCTTGTACTGACCTATAAAATAAATAAGTTCTGCTTTTTAATTTCAATTTCAAAAACAGGGTATTAAAATTTGACAAATGTCATTATTACAATACCCCATAGTCACAATATATGAAGGAGAAACTTAGCATCAATTAGTTTGCCGACGCCATTTATTTCCCGAAGTTATTAAGAAGAGATAAAGTAAGCACGTGCTTATGGCACAAAAAACTACTGGGTAAAATGTATTTTTGTGGTTTAGTAAAAGCATTCTTGTGCTGTTTAGTAAAAATCATGAATTATGCTATTCATAACTACTAAAAACTTTTTTAAATCACTACCATCCAAACACGATCTTTACCTTCCGGCAAAAAATTGGAAAGTAAGGATGGTAATGATATGGAGATGAATGAGATTTTGACGGTTTGTCTAGGTAAATTTAAATACCGAGCGTAATTGAAAATGTGATATTTATATCATTAAATCTTCTACAAAGAAGCAATTAAGGGTCGATTGCAAAAAAATTGTACATAGTTAAAGGCTTAGTTAACGTTAAATACGATCGCTTCCTTTGTGTGACGAAAGTTAGTCATACAAAATGTATGGGTAACTTTCGTCACACAAAGGAATCAATTAACATTGTTTTAATTAAAGCCCTTAACTATGTACAATTTTTTTGCAATTGACCCTTAAATGAGACATAAAACAGAAAATTAAAATAAGTATTTACTGTATAAAACGGCCGAAGGTAATGAGCACAGAACTTTGACAAACTATGTTTCGTGAACGTAAATTGGAAATTTCTCGTAAATGGTGCGCACGGCGTCACTCTATCAGATACGTAGGCATACTGAGGAGGTGACGACTCAATGAAGGACCTATTCACAATTTAAAGTTTTAGCTTCACGGAAGGTAATGTTAATTTTCGTGTGACAAAATTTTAATGCTCTTTCTTTCTAATATGTAATAGTTTAAAAAAATTGGTGAATTTATATTTTTATGCCTAAATAGCTGCTTAATCATATCGCTGTTAAAAATTTGAAGATTATTTTATAGGAGTGTTTATATACATCAACCAATGTTTTAGTTCGTAATTTGGAACGAGAGGGTAATGAGACTTTGCATAATTTTTTTGATCTCATGTGTTTATTAATAGCGCTCGTTCCCTAAATATCAGAATGGCAAAATACTAGATTGCCGATTTTGCCCGATTTCTGAAATACCAGATTTCTAAAACACCAGATTTTCTGGGTACCGAGTTTCTCTTATATCGGGTTTGCAAAACAACTTGTTCTCAATACACTGTATTTTATTTAAAACCGAATTCCCATAATACCAGATAATGAAAACACCAGGCTCGTAAAGCACAATGTACTTGAAACACCAAGTTTCTTAATCTACCAGTTACTCAATATACCAGATTGCCTGTTTATTTAATTCCCAACACACAAGATGCCAATTATACTTGATTTCCGAAAGCTTAAATTCCTAAAACACCATATTTTTACTTTAGTAGATTACATAAGTACTGATAGAAAAAAAACAATTATAAACAACAACATTTTATTGTAAACTTTATTTACTCATTTAAAGTTGGCAAATACTACTAGTTTTCTATAAAATAAAATAAGTTAACCCTTAAATTGGCACACCATGATAGAACATGTTTTTATTTATTTATTTAGGGTTCAGTTTAATGTTGATTTTGGGATAATTAGAGGATAAATATAATCTAATGATCCCAAAATTATCCTTGTCCCTCGGACGGACGTTCTGAAATGTATTTATATTAGAAGTAACTGTACATAGATAAAAAAAAACACAAATAGTGGGATATGATTTTTATTGTAAAATATTCTGCAAAGCCATGCCATGGGTATTATAAGACTGACGAAAATAGCTTTGGGTTCTGTTGTAAGAGCATTGCAGAATATTTAACAATAAAAGTCTTATCTCGCTATTTGTGTTTATTTATTTGCTTTAGCTATGTACAGTCACTTCTAATAATATGAAAGTGAATGGGCTGGTAGTCCCCACAGCGGGTTGGGGACTTCACATACACCTTTGAATTTCTTCGTGGCAGGTTTCCTCAATTTTTTTATCAGCTTCTGTTACATGTATTGAGTGCCCCCTCTAGAAATATTTATTTTTGTAATAACTACCGAACTAAGTAGCAGCTTATACAAGACATCCAGTCCAAATTTTATCGATATACCTACGTCTTGTAGTTTCTGAATAAAATGCCTGTGACACACGGATGGACCGACGGACGAACACGACGAAACTATAATAATACTATTATATAATACTATTCGAATAGTTGAAATTAAGTCCCTTATTTTTAATTCCAGTGATAAAATTAAACGAACAGCAAATCGTGAATACCTAAACATACGGTGTAGACATGGGTAATCTCAACTCCGACTAGTGATTTGATTCTCTGAATCCAACTCCTAGATCGGAATCGATTCCGCTTAATGATTCCGACTCCTCTTATTGAGTCCGGCTCGTATCGCTGCGAGACAGAGACAGACACTCACGCGCTCTGCTCCGCTGCCGAGCCAACGCGAACGAACGAAACGAAACGAGCGTTTAGATGGTCGGAGTTACAACTCCGCGGAATCAGTAAGAATCGCGTGGATTCAGTAAGGGAATCGAGTCCGCTGCCGGAATCGGATCATTTGACTCTTTGAAACCAGAGTTACCCATGTCTAATACGGTGACGACGACAATGCAAAGCAAAATCGACGATACACCATGTGTGTCCAAAAGTGAAACCTTCTGTATCTGTCCCTTGACCCAGCCAGATGGCTCGAGAACGAGATCCTCTTAAGGTGTTTTAGCGAAACCCTGTAAGGGCCCTGTAGAACAACCCTTACTGCTCCTTGCTATTCCATACGTCCTTGCGGTCATCGGTCCTACGTAGCTCTGGTAGAAGTAAAGGCTTTGTCTACTGCCACATATTTTCTACTACTACACTGCGATGAATTCCATACTTGTTATTTAGGAAATACTCCCTGAGACTGTACATCTCGCGGTTGTGGAGATTCTTGGCGTTTAAAGTCACGGCCTCGACTCTTACGCAGAATGAACAGTCTCATAAATGATGGCTTTAACCCATATGTAGTGAGTAGCACCTTCCTGCCCAAAGCGCCTAGCTGTCCACCTCAGTTCGCCAAGGGAGTAAGTGAACAGACGCATCTCCCAAACACACCTTGTAATGTAACCACCCGACAAGAATTAAGTAATTTTGTCAAACGACAAAAAAAGCGCTCCTTCGAAGCCTGCTTCATGTCCCCGCAATACCAAATAGTAGTACTTAGATTTAATTTCGGAAAGAGATCTAAGGTCCTATCGCCACTAATTCTTTCTGTGAGTTTCTGTAGCTCCACCACGTTTAAGCCTTCTGGGGAACTTAGTTTAGGGTTGTCAATCTACAGAACATGAGCAATGGCATTCCAATCCCGAAATCATCAGAGTAGGCTCAGGGCCAGGCAGAACCACAGAGCCCTGAAATAACTTTCTCAATCCCTATCAAATTCTGCGGACCAGGAGAAGAAGACTTATCATTCATATTCACATACATACATAGAAAGTATTTTTTATGGATATACATATTGATTATTTATATTAGTCTACAATTTTATACATACCCTATTTTGCCGAAGTGAAAGGATTACATTATACGGTATTCGAATATCAAAACGAGTCGAATATTCGTAATATTCGAATTGCAGGCCCTCGTAATTGATATACTTAAATTCAATTATAGTAATATTCATAACAGGAGCAAACATTGAAATTAGTGTTTCTCTAAGAAGTAATCGAAAAAATGCGTGATAAAAGAATGTAAGAGTGAAAAGAACATATCCCTTCGTGTGGCAAATTCCCGCTCCGGGAGACAAGGTCGCTAGTTCAAGCCTCGTTATGGTAAAATAGAAAATAGGTCAAAGAATTTGTTCACCCTGCCATACACGCCAGATGAAGGGATAATAAAAAGCGAAAAAAAAAAATAACAAAAAAAGAACCGACTTCAGTAAAACTAAAAAGCCAAAAATAACCCGTTCAAGTACAGATTACATTTGAATCACCTTTTGAAGTCGGTGCCAAACCACTCAATTATTATATTTATATAATTATAGTTTACGTGAGGTTGGGCACCGACTTATTTTAACTTATTTTTTTTAAATTCGCTTATTTTCGTTTGCGTTGATGCACTGACCGTACTTTATGATATTTGATATTTTGGACATCTCGTCTACTTAAAATCCGGTATTTCGAAAATCTGGTAAAACGGAAATCAGCTGTTTAAAATATCATGTATTACATGATAACGGTTAAGTGAGATCAAGTTGTTTCGAGAAGATTGTGTTTTGCGAATCTGGTTTGTTCAGTGTTTTTGTGTTTTGAGAGTCTTTTGATTTCGAAATTTGATATTTTGGGTATATGGTGTTATAGGAAACATGGTGTATTAAGAACATGGTATTTTAAAAATCTTGTACAAAAGCGAATATAATATAAAGAAAATCTGGTGTTTTAGAAATCTGGTATTTCAGAAATCCGGTAAATAGGCAATCTAGTATTTTGCTATTCTGATATTTAGGGAACGAGCGTATTAATAGGTATAGGCATATGAGTCAAAATACTCCTCTAGTACTTTTTTGAGACCAAACTTACTGTATACAACAATTATAAATCAGAATGTTATTTATACCTATTTTCCGCCTGGAACAGTGATTTGAACGACTCGCGAGAACGACCCATCACAGGGACCATGGGCAACAAAGGCATCTGTTGTCGAGTAGCAGAATTTTGGTGACTTCATGTTAGCCTTTGGTGACTTTAAAACAAAGGACCGTATCGAAAAGAAAGTAGACAACTTCTAAGTCAAAAAACTATTTATTTAAATCGCATATTTGAAAAATAACAAAACCAAATTAAAGTATACAATCTAAAAAAACTATTGTTTGTAGATAAACATGTCCAACACCCTTTCTTCGCCTGCAATCTGACTTTTTTTTAATGTTCTGCATCAGGTTTTGGACGACTTTGTTGTCACGTTTTTAGAAGCCTTATTCCACTTTATTTTAAAGTCAGCAAGGGAAGATGCAGCCTTAGTAGTTTTTTGAAGATATCTTTTCATAAGAGTCCAATATCTCTCGATAGGGCGGACTTCTGGACAGTTAGGCGGGCTCATGTCTTTCTCTACAATATCTACCTTATTAGCCGTATGCCACTTTCTAGTCACTTTCGAATAATGACAAGTGGCCAAATCTGGCCAAAATAATGTAGGCATCCTATGCTTCTTGATAAAAGGCAATAACTTTTTTTGCAGGCACTCTATGCGGTAGACTTCAGTTTTTATAGTTCCCGTAGCGAAATATGGTTTTGATTTCAGCCCGCATTGGCAAATTTCTTGCCAAATTAAAATTTTCCCTCCTATTTTTTTCATGCTGATCGATTTATCTTTTTGAGAAACCTTTTTGTTTGCCGAGACTGTTATAAATTGTGGGACAGGTAGAGTTTTTTAATCAAATTTACAATAAGTTTCGTCATCCATTATGATACACTGTACTTTTTTAGTAAGAACTCGGTCATAAAGTTTTCTGCTGCGTTTTCGAACAGCAACTGTCTGTTTTTCATCACGTTTGGGCTGTTTTTGTTTTCTGTAGGTTTTCAGGTTGCACCTTTTCTTGATACGCTGCATCATTCCTATAGAAGTTTTTGCTTTACGAGCAGCATCCCGAGTAGACAGAGTTGGTTTGCGATTGAACATTTGAACGACAGTTCTCTGCAATTCCGGGTCGGAAGGGCCTCGTTTTCGTCCAGACTTTGACAGATCTTAAAGGTAACAGTAGTGCCGAACTTTTTAATTAATTTATGTACACCTGCAGGGCTATCATTGGACTTTTTAGCAAGTTTTCTTATAGTTAACCCTTTATTTTTGCCCCAGTCGTCCAAAATATTTTTTCTCACTTCTAACTTAATCGTCCCCATTTTGGCAGATATGATATAATGGCAAATTTATTATTTATTTTATAATAGTCAAGAAATATGTTTATATATTAGTAAAACCTATTTTTGTTTTTGACATCCGTGGAAGAATAGTAGATTGTACGACAAGTGCATAAAACGCATCATTTTTCACGAGACTTTTATCCATCCGAGCGAGCTTGCGAGCGAGGATGAATATAAAGTCGAGTGTAAAATGCGTTTTATGGACGAGTTGCACACTCTACTTTTCACTTCGATTGCGAGGAAATGAAACTGTATCATGTGAATAACATATCGTGTAATACTTAAAAACTAGTGACCGACCGAAGTTTCGGTTTCGGTTTCGGCCAGTTTCGGCCTAAAAATCATGTTTCGGCCAAAGGTTCGGTTTCGGCCAAAAAACAGCCGAACCTTTCGGCCGCGCCGAAACTTCCAGCATCGTACTTTCGGGTCGCGTACGGTTAACGTCGGATGCGCTCGGCAGTCGGCACGGTTGGCAATATGGCGTCGCTCGCATGACTCTGCCGGCCGCTGAATCACTTTGCTCAGTGAGGTGACGTTTGTGTTTGTTCCCCGAATAATGTTAAGAATTGACCGAGTGAGCAAAGCATTTCCGTTTCAGCATTGGCCCACAAATTCTTTCGTATGCCCGGACGTTTGGATGTCCATGCGCTTACCGGCTGTTCTTGCCTTAATGTCGAATTTCTCAATCAATTCTCATGAAATTTTGTGAGTATGTTCGATAAGTATACCGGGCGTCCCAAGACTATGGGACACCAAGGGAAAGTACCTTAAATATCGTAGATAGGATATTTTGCTGAAAGAAGACTATGTTATTTTTAAAAGTTCGTAATTCTGCATTTAAAGATTTTCTAAGAATTACTTGCGTAATAGTTTGTCGTCGGCAAAAAAAATATTCTCTTGAAATTTGGCTCAAACATTTTACGTTGTTTCTTTCTTTTAAGATACTATGTTACTTAGGATGAATTATTATTTTATGTCCATTCTTTCGATTAACAGCATAAAAATAGGGGTAATTTTTTTTTTCACATTTAAGTCGGTTCGATTCCCAGACGAAGCAAGTAATTCTTAGAAAAGGGGTAAAATCATCACTACTTAATTTTATTTTTGTTATGAATGTGTCATCTCATATTGTAATTCTTAACGCTTTTCTTAAATTTTCAAACATATTGACGGCGATATTGTTTTTTTAGGATAAAAGTGAGCTTTACTTATTTCATAAAATGACTTTAGAATTCGTCATTGTTGCGTGTATGTAATAAAATTAGTACGTTTGCGTTAGCGTTACGAGACCACCTGATTGCAATTATAATAATTTAAACTCAATCAATTATTTTGTTGCTATGTTATTAAACTTGTTTTATTTTATACCATCTACAATTAAAAGATCGCTGCCTCAGTTCAGTATTACAACTGTTAATACTACATTTTAATTTTTTGGGTAATTTGATTTGAACCAAGACCAAGTGTCAATGTTAAAATATCAATTGAACAAAAGTGAAATGTGAGTTTGTTGTGTAATTCCTGAAATTTGTACTTTTTTACCTTTTCCACCCCCACTAGCTATATGCATCTTCACTTTCTTGAAATTTCTCTAATCGACAAAAAGAATCTAAGTATATTTTTGCAAAACCTACTCACAAAACTTCATGAGAATCGGTTAAGAAATACGACCTCCAGGCGAGAACACCCCAAAAAGCATCCAATCGTCCGCCCATACGATACGAAAGAATTTTGGGCCAAGCTGAAACTGAAACGCTTTGCTCCATCGGTCACTTATGCCAGCGACATGTTTCATTGTATTCATTTTAGATCTAGAAAGAACAACCCGCTGACATTTTATTCAACGTTTTAATCACGTTTATAAAAGGTTCGGTTTCGGTTTCGGCCGAAACTGTAATCAGAACCGAACCTTCGGTTTCGGTTTCGGCAGAAAAACGTGTTTCGGTCGGTCACTATTAAAAAAATAAATTTAATTAAAATTTAAAGTTACTTTAAATATTTCTCATTGCTCTAATAGCAATGAGAAATATTCAAAGTAATAGTTTAAAAAGTAATAAATGATAGTAAATAAAAGTTACAAGTTTATTTCAAGAAGTTTTTTTGTGTACTTTGGCTGTTGGTATCTATGCCTTGGTCTTAGAATACTAACAAAACGAAATTAAATAAAGAGTTAAAGCCCGTTCCAGACCTTCCGATCCGATCCGATTTATCGGAAGAAATCGGATAATGTGTAGTGCAATTGTTAGGATCTTATACTTTATACACTACACAATATCCGATTTCTTCCGATAAATCGGATCGGATCGGAAGGTCTGGAACGGGTTTTATTGTATGAAGTTGTTTTTTTTACTGTTTATTAAGGATAAAAACCTTTTTCGTGTGGCTGTTGGACCGATCGCCTTGGTCTTCGACGACGATTTTACTTTATGCTCTAGAGCATAAAAAGCGACTTTATGTCGCCTACGCACAGCATAAAGTCGAACTTTTAGAGAAAGAGAAGTGAAAAATAAATAGTCGTAAAGTTGTCTACTTTCTTTTCGATACGGTCCTAAAGTTATGTTACATTTTTTGAACATTGTAATTTACATCGCAAATGAAGCGAGGTAAAGTTGCTTTCAGTCTAGAACTGACGTAACTTAAGTGGCATTTTTATTATTATTATTATTTATAATGAGGCAGGCAGTTTAACAACTGATAGTGCCTATATCCAGCGATCTGTGTCCTGAGATCGTTGCTCAGTGGTATGCTTGTCTAATTTATTCTTAAAATTATTGACGTTAGGTGATGAAATTACATCCTCGGGGAGTTTGTTCCAAGCACTCACAACTCTATTGCTCAGAAAGTGTTTATGAGGGTTGTTGTGCGACCTGCAGGCAACTAGCTTTAGGTGATGACCTCTCAGTCGGGTATTGTTGTTTCGTACAAATATTTCGCATTTTGTTGTTGATATTGCTGTAACTTTAAACCAATGAAAAAAAATTGGATAAGTGCGAGCCCGCATCGCGCATGAAGGGTTCCGTACCTATACATATATATATAATCTATAACAAGTTTGTTGTATGGGAGCCCTCCTTAAATATTTTATTTTTAGTATTTGTTGTTATAGCGGCAATAGAAATACATCATCAGTGAAAATTTCTACTTATTATAGATTATACAGGGTGAAACATGGGTCGTGAACAGAAATTTCAGTTTCTATTGCAGTATCTTAAGGCAAATTCATGGCATTAACTCTTAAAGCAAACAATAAAACTTATTTGATATTAATTTAAAACAGGAAAAATACCAAGCTAATGGTCACCCTATCCGGGACTTGACTGTAGCTTTAAGTATTTACAATTACTGTTATGTAGATTTATTTCATCTTATCATTAGAGTACTGACTATCAAACAACATCATCTGTGTATTCCAAGAACCTACATTATGCACTTAATGTAAACACACTTTGTATTGGTTTTTATCGTATTTTATTTTAAAAAAAATAATCGCAAATTTTACACGTACTTTAATAAATGTTCAAAATGATCGCCTTCTAATTCAACACACAACTGTGCTCGTCTCCTGTGGTTGTCTTTGACTCTCCTTAGCACGAATTGATCGGCCTTTACTTCGTTAAAAGCGGCTATAATTTTAATACGAAGCTCTGCCACTGTATCGGATACCTGTTCATAAACCTGTCTCTTGATCTCACCCCATAGGTAAAAGTCCAAAGGCGTTAAGTCAGGACTACGCGGTGGCCATTGTATGGGTCCATTTCGGCCTATCCAGCGTTCAGGGTATTCGTTATCCAAGTAATTACGGACGTCACGGTGAAAATGAGCAGGTGCTCCATCTTGCTGATAATGTAAGTTCACTAAATCCTCCTCAGGCACTCCTTCTAGCAATCCGGGGAGGACCTGACGTAGAATACGGAGATAGTTCCTCCCACTCAGACGTCCTTCAATAAAGTGAGGGCCAATCACTGTATTATTGATGATACCCGCCCAGACATTCACACTGAACCTCACTTGATACGCATTCTTTCGCACAACGTGTGGGTTTTGTTCGCTCCACCAATGTTCATTGTGTTGGTTGAAAAGTCCGATCCTCGTAAATGTCGCTTTGTCGGTCCATAAGATGTTTGTATCTTGGTTTTGCAACAACCACCGACAAAATTCTACCCTTTTCGCGTAATCTGCTAACACGAGATCCTGTACGGGCTGAAAATGAAACGGGTGTTGGCCAGACGCATTAAGCAAACGCCACACGTACATCTGGTTTACACGAAAGCGTCTGGCAGCTTGTCTAGTGCTCGCTTGTGGATTTATTAAAGAAGTTCCGTATCCGCCTGTACAAGTATTCCGGACGAATAATCTGCCCTCCTCTGGCCTGTGCATGAGCTGGAACAGTAAACTGTCCATACTCCCGGAGATTCTGAATCAATCTGCGAATCAGGTTGTGTGTCGGGACTGGTGACTCTGGGTAACGTTCGCGAAATGCTTCTCTTGTTTGCTCTGTACTATTAGTTTGAGCGTAAAATCTTATCATATCGTAACGTTCAATAAAAGTATAAGGATAAGCAGGCGGCATTGTAAACGCGAATTATTAATTTTCAATTTAAATTCGTTGCTTAATGTTATGACTTTTGAATTTGTCATTGTCAATAAATATGTTTTTATACGTTCTTACCAGCCAATACAAAGAGGTTAAATGATTAATTTTATCTAGGTCTATGACAGTTTAACGTAGCAATTAGGGTGACCATGAGACTCAGTAAATTTAAAACCTTTTTTTTAAATAACGAATTAACAAACAATGTGTACATATTTCTGCCCCTCATATCGTCCACATGTTTAAGCTAAAGTTAGACATTAAGAAAAACATATTTCTGTTCACGACCTGTGTTTCGCCCTGTATATATATATAAATAGGTACGGAACCCTTCATGCGCGAGTCGGACTCGCACTTGCCCATTTTTTTTCATTAATGTATACACGTACTCTTCAAGAACGCGGAATACCTCACTCGATGTTGTTACTTCGGCACGCTCGCTTGAAACTTCGTATTTTTTTTTAGAATATCAAAAGGTCTTTTCTTTCCTTTCCGGTTGAAAGCCGGGTTGTAGTCGTTACCCGTAAAAATGTGGCATATAGGGTAAATCGCCAATAATTGGCCACCGTTCAATAACTGGCCACCTCAAACTAAAAATGAACTCTGTTCACCTATAAATATAATTCATTTTAGTATAAGGTGTTAATTACTGGCCACCCTTCAGTAACTGGCCACGTTATACTAAAATGAATTCTGTTTGTAGGCGAACAAAGTTAATTTTTAGTATGAGGTGGCCAGTTATTAAACGGTGGCCAATTATTGGCGATTTACCCTAGCAAGCGACCGCGATAACTGTTCGCCAAGCTTGGCATAGGTACATTTCGTTGATGTCGAGGTACAATTTTTTCTTTCCCGTGCTCAGATCAACTATTGGGTGAATTGCAGAAAATATGTACCTTTGGAATTTCGTAACTAAACTGAGAGTAAACGAAACTGATAATTGCTGTAACGAAACTGATAACATAAAGCGTCGGACTCATGAAATAAAACTAGTGATGTTTTATGGTTTCGTTCGCAGAATTATTTAATAAAACGTTTTAATTTCAATTAGCAATATTGATTTATGATTTTTGGTTTACATAATCACAGTCTGAATACTAATAACAAATATGATCGAAATAAATAAATTAATTATGTAATAGTCTTACAGTAGCCAGTCTTAATTCTTTCTTAAGTATTATTTCTGGATCCAGACTCTGCTGCCTATTAGATTTATTTTTCTTTTTAGTATAATAACGTGCGGAATATCGTCTCCAATTATCGCTAGTTATTTCTTTTTGGTCCTTATTTTGACTTTTTATTCCACGTTTTCTTGACTTTTTATTCCACGTTTTCTTGACTTTTTTACTCTGTCCAAATGTTTCACTCTGAACACTTAATATTTTGTAGGATTTTGCTTTGAACGTTATCTATATTTCCTTTGCCTTTCAGCATAATTTGTCTACTGTAAAAAGTGTTTTTATTTTTGTACTGAAATATTAGGTAAAATATATTTTTATATAGTAAATTGATTTCGACCGTTTTTCGACCTATAAAATGTTCAATAGTATGAACTAACCCTTACATTTTATCAGTTTCGTTACATAACGAAAAATAACGAAACTGAGACAAGACATATGAGGAATTACAACCTAAAACAATATTTTTCTTCAAACGTGTAAAGCATTCATCTAGAACTGTAAATTTGTAAGATTCAGAGTAAAACCAATCGGCAATGAATAAACTGGAGTACGAAAATAAAGATTTTATATGAGAATATCGCCGTTACTCAACCTGAGATTTTTTAGCTCATTTACTCAAGACTACCGATCCACGCGCCACTTTGTTGAAAATAAAGTGGCTGCCGCCGTGTTCAACATTTTGGAACATGTCGAAAGTGCTTCCAGAATAAGAAAAAATAATTCTACCAAGAATTGAGACATTTCTTTGGGATTAAATGCTCCGTAACTAACCCTGAGTAACGAAACTCCAGTAAGTTGGGACAAGTTTATCAATATAGAAATTTCACAACTATGTATAATAAACGTAAATATATTTGTACAGAATTTAAAGATGATCTAATAAGGAATGAATAATTTACAGTTAAACTTTAAAATAAATAATATCAATCGTAACAAATTTCCGAGTTAAAAATACGCTCAGAATTGGGACATGAACACAATATATGAAGTAACTGCGTACCTCTTAGGAAAAAAATACTTAAAAAATAAAATAAAAAAGGAATTGATATAAAAATATCTTATCTGAATCGAAAGAATTCTTATTATCAAAGTAACATAATGACATTGTGTTTTCATGGGACACTCATAAGCATAAAGGGTGCATATTTTCTGCAATTCACCCTATTATGTGAATGTTTTCTTTTAAATATTTGAAATTCGCCAACATTATTACAGGTATATCAGAATCCGTACAATGTACCTGCGCGCGATAATTACTGTTCAACTGACAAATGTGGAAAACAATTTTGGTGTCGGAAATTGTTGTCAATGACTATTTTTATTTGCCCTTCACCGGAAATGACATTTATGACTGTGATTGATAAGATTGTAAATAAATAATACAGGAGGTTATGAAATAATGGTTTATTTTTTCACTACTGCAAAGAGATGCTATTTTATTTTTAATTTTTCCATATGCCAGGCACCCATAGTCCTATTTATGGTCTATACATTAATGGGTCCCTTTTCTTTGCCTTTTGTTCTGTTACATACTGTATATGAATGAATTAATGAATATATTTATTTCATGTAACAGGGCACATATTTTATTAGTAGATCTTACAAACTAGGGTTAGTAAGTAATTACAACTAAAACAAAACAAATTACAATTAAAACAAAACAACACTGACCGGGGAGTGTAATCCCTCGCAGTGCAGCATGTAGGGACAGTCAACCCTGTCCGCTATCATTCGAAGAATGCTGTTGGGACTGCAGCGCACCCGGCGCACCAGGGATGCAGCGCGAGCGCGCATGGTCGTATAGAAACAATCCACGCGCGCCTCCGCGAACATCCCCGATGCGCTACAGAAACGAGGCAGTCCCATCAACACCCGGAACGCATTATTATACTGGATCCGAAGTAATAATCGGCCCAGATAAGCATGTGTATAACATGCTTATCTGGGCCGCTTGACATAGGGGAACCTGGGGATAGTTGATCCCCATTTTGATTTTGGACTCTATTTTTTTTTTACAGTATTGGAGATCTTTTCAAGCCAAAATATTCAAAATTTATCTATTCATTGATAGTTTGAATGAAAACAAGATTATGCTACAATTTAACTCAATATTAAATGAAATACAATATTGTAGACTTTTACCATGTATCCCCCATGTAAGGGAGATTTGTTTACCCCTAATTGGGAGCCTTTTTAACTTTTTAACTTTGTCGTAGTCGGGCGAAAAATAATATATCATCGACAGCTCTATGAATCCTAGCATAGATAAGACTTGATCCCTCACGGGGACACAGGATTCCGTCATCATGTCACCCCCAAATCAAAAGTTCTCAAGTCTCCCCATACATAGTGTTGTTATCAAACATGCGCTACTCAAAACTATTTATCACGTATTTCAACGTATACAATGACAATCTACACTTGAATAAACGACTAAAACAACAAACACACTAAAACAATAGCATTTATTTCACTTTTCATTAAATAAATCAAGTTAAAACTTACCGAAAATTAAGTTCGACGCGACGCAAATATTTCAACGGCCACCATGTGCAAAATACTGACGTGAGTCACGACGTGCCACGAAAGAACGTGAAGTTAGGCATAAATGAATGAGTGTTGCTAGCGTAAGAAAACGTATCGCGTTTGGTTGAATTTTAAATTAACTTTAACAAGTCTCCCAAGGGATCTAGTCTCCTCAGGTTCCCCTACACGACACGAATTGTGTTTGAGCTTCTTTTTCAATGTCTAACGACAACGTGATTTAATCGGGATTCAGAATCAGAATTATTTATTTGCATTAAACAAAGGTTACAAATACAATTGATGTTACATCATAATAGAATCCCATTACTTGTTTGTACCATAAAATGGCGTGCAAAAACTTAGAAAGATTTACAATAATTACGAATTTATGAAAATTAAAAGAAAAAAACAAATAGTGCACAATGTCAGGAACTTAAATTCTAAATATTCAGTCGATATAAATATAAATGAACTAATAATACTTAAGACAGTTCAACTTATTCTAAATAGGTATATTTAATAATATTGCAATTTGGTGCATGTCATAGATCTTTAAATGAATCTGTCAGTGCGTTAAATATTTGTACAGCCATTCCATGCACATTCCTTTGGATAAGTGAAAGATTTGTTTTGGGCAGAATCAGTTTGTTTCTGTATGGTGATCAGGATTAGATGGTTACCTAGCTGAAACACTATTTTTTTTCAAAAACTGTTTATTTTTCAGAATAATTATGAAACAAACCTAACCTAACCTACTGGGTTCTTTAAAAAGATGAAAGTAATGTCGTGCTGATGTGTATTTTCCAATTATCAGCTGTACAATTTTTGCTAGGCATTTTATTTGCTGTGCAATAATAATTTTAGATTGACAGTAATATATTTTGACTAAAGGTTAGATAATTTGATTACACTAAAGCAAAATAGAATGCAATTTTTGGTAATAGTTTTGATGTTTATGAAAACAATATTTGGTGAGCAAAAAATCCATTTTGGGAAGCAAAAAGATATACGGACTTTACGTAAAATTATTCTGGTGTAATGTATATTAATTTTGGAATAAAAAAAGATTTAGTTTAGGGAGCTCTGTATAGAGTGGGTTTAATTTATATGGAGGTAATTCATTTTATTTGGAATTTAGTTTTAGGGTATAAAAGCCATTTTGGTGAGCGTTTAAATTGTAGCGCATTATTTTTTCAAAAAAATTCGAGATGACAGGTATAAGAGTGATAGGACGGTAGTTTTTTAAGTCTGATTTGGGTCCTTTTTTATGTAATGGCTTGATTATGGCGTATTTTAGGAGTTCCGGAAATATACCTTGCACGAATGATAAATTTATTATATAACTTAATGGTATTGACAATGCAAGTAGCACATTGTTTCAAAACTTTAGTGCTAATGCCATCGTAACCAGTGGCATTCGTATTATTTAACCCTTTGATTGCCTTTAAAAAGTCTTCGGAGCTGACTGGAGACAAGAATATACTACGTTTCAGTTGTTCTATATTATGGGTATAGTTTGTATTTCGGGTTATTTTTTTATTTGTATTTTCTATAAAATAATTATTGAATATTTCAGGTATAATCTTAGGATCACTTATTTCCTTAGTACCAATTACAATTTTATCAATTTCATTACTGAAAGGCTTCATATTGCAGTTTTGCCTAATGATTTGCCAAGATGCTCGACATGTGTTTTTAGCATTTTTAATAAACCTGGCATTTGTTATCTGTCTAGCTTTATTGAGACAATTTTTCAGGAGCCGCATGTACGTCTTATACTTTCGCAAATGTTCAGTATTTTCTTTATTCCTAATTGCTATTTTGTACAAGTTCGTTTTATTATTACAGCATCGTTTTATACCACGTGTAAGCCATTTGTTCTTAATCGGCTTATTATTCTTTTTTATTTTAATTAAAGGAAAACATAAATTATAAAACTAGACAACTAAATCATGAAATTCTTGAAACGCGGTATTTGTGTCCGTTTCATGAGAAACCTGGTTAAAGGATAACGCAGTCATACATTCAGCAAACTTTTTTTATGTTTTCTTGGCTGTAATCTCTTACTGTTTCATACCAAAACTGTGATATATTTTAAATGCTTTGTTAATTTTTAAATTGCATGTGTTTGTCCTGTTTCGTGGTCGGATAGAGCTAAAAAATGAATCTTCGGTGTACAATTTGTAATATAATGTACATACTAATTGCAAACTTAACCCGGCTATTTAAGATAAGTGTTTGTACGGAACCCTCGGTGCGCGAGTCAGGCTCGCACTTGGCCGGTTTTTTGCTATATTTTTACTAAAGCCATAAAGCCATCAAAGGATTAGACAACCTCAATTTTCTGTACCTACTGTAAAATTTTGCGAACGTGACTTACCCAGTTCTCCCCCTTGCCCCTTCACTTACTACGAACAAAATTTAATGTGTGTATAAGTCGCAAGTTACACATCAGATTGCTAATATTTTAACTGTATGTTAGAGTACAATTTTGGTACATTTTTTTAGAGCAATAACATTTCTCAATAATCAAGGGCTTCATAATAAACTGCGATACACCCGCCATCCTGACAGTCAGAATGGCGGGTGTACCTAAACATTGTAATATAGAGCAATAACATTTCTCAATAATCAAGGGCTTCATGGTAAACTGCGATACACCCGCCATCCTGACAGTCAGAATGGCGGGTGTACCTAAACATTGTAATATAGAGCAATAACATTTCTCAATAATCAAGGGCTTCATGGTAAACTGCGATGTTACACCCGCCATCCTGACAGTCAGAATGGCGGGTGTACCTAAACATTGTAATATAGAGCAATAACATTTCTCAATAATCAAGGGCTTCATAATAAACTGCGATACACCCGCCATCCTGACAGTCAGAATGGCGGGTGTACCTAAACATTGTAATATAGAGCAATAACATTTCTCAATAATCAAGGGCTTCATAATAAACTGCGATACACCCGCCATCCTGACAGTCAGAATGGCGGGTGTACCTAAACATTGTAATATAGAGCAATAACATTTCTCAATAATCAAGGGCTTCATGGTAAACTGCGATACACCCGCCATCCTGACAGTCAGAATGGCGGGTGTACCTAAACATTGTAATATAGAGCAATAACATTTCTCAATAATCAAGGGCTTCATGGTAAACTGCGATACACCCGCCATCCTGACAGTCAGAATGGCGGGTGTACCTAAACATTGTAATATAGAGCAATAACATTTCTCAATAATCAAGGGCTTCATGGTAAACTGCGATACACCCGCCATCCTGACAGTCAGAATGGCGGGTGTACCTAAACATTGTAATATAGAGCAATAACATTTCTCAATAATCAAGGGCTTCATGGTAAACTGCGATACACCCGCCATCCTGACAGTCAGAATGGCGGGTGTACCTAAACATTGTAATATAGAGCAATAACATTTCTCAATAATCAAGGGCTTCATGGTAAACTGCGATACACCCGCCATCCTGACAGTCAGAATGGCGGGTGTACCTAAACATTGTAATATAGAGCAATAACATTTCTCAATAATCAAGGGCTTCATGGTAAACTGCGATACACCCGCCATCCTGACAGTCAGTAATCAGGTGAGCCTTTTTCCAATTGATTTCTAGTCCATACTCGGAGGCGATCGTCAACACTTTCTTCAGTTTGGTGATACCGTCTTGTTCATCATTTGCTGGAATCAATATGTCATCGATAAATATTATGATAGAGCCATCTGATATCATTTCACGGAATATAATCGTTATGAATCTCATAAACAGATTAGGACAAATTGAGAGACCCATAGGCGCTTTTAAAAATTCGAATTGCCCGTTATGTGTGACAAATGAGGTATACTTGACAGATTCCTCACTTACTTTGACATGGAAAAATCCATTCTTAAGGTCAATGACACTAAAAATCTTAGCATTGCACAATCTATCAATACAGTCATCAATAAGTGGCAAAGGAAAAACATCTTTCACTATCTTTTTGTTCAAATTCCTATAGTCTATGCATACTCGTAGTGAACCATCTTTTTTACGCACTAGAACTAAAGGACTTGCATATTCTGAAGTACTCACTCGTATAATTCCTTTGTCCAACCACTCAGCTACCTGTTGTTCCACCTCCAGTTGTTCCTTGAGGGATATTCTTCGTGGACGTTGCGTGACCGGGACGTCATCCTTCACAATAATTTTCATTTGAATCGGGGCTTCCTTCACTTGGTTAGGTTTGTACGTCTCGACCAGCTGCTGCACCTCCACTCGTACCAACGGATCCTTGATGTGATCTGTGGAAGGCACACACATTCCGTCATACTCGCCTAACATACAATCCAACCATTCATCATCTCTCGGTCGTAACCTCACAGTCGTTCCACTCATAAACATTGTCACATTCTTTAAGAAGTCATTTCCGAGAATAACTTTAAAAGGCATACAGCTTTTAGGCACTACGTAAAACAATACCTCGTCGTAAATACGTTCGTCAATCAACACTGAAGTCGTTATTGTTCCAATAGATTTAACTTTAGCTCCGCCTAAGCCGCATAACGTAATGTCCGTGTTTTTGTTGCACTGCCGCGTATCGAACTCGTCGCTGAACTCGTTTGACACTAGATTAACGTCACTGCCCGAATCTATTAGTGCGTCCGTCGTTTTGTTGCACATCTTAACTAATTTCACGGGTTTAAACTTCTTATTGCCGTTATCCTGATGTTTACGTTTTGATAACGCGTACGCAGTGAAGTCGGTGTCATTTGACGCAAGGCCGATGCCAGCGCCGCCGCCATCGTACATTTCGGACGCCATCTTGCCGCTGGAACCAATCGGTGCGCTCGAACTCCGTGCAGTAGTACCAATCTCGCGGGTTGCATTCATCGCGCCGTTCACGTCGCTCGACGCGAAGAAAACTCCGTCGTGAAGTTCGCTCTCGCTCTGAACATCGTCGCTGGTGGCGCCGCCGTCGTGTCTCGTGTTGAAAAAAGCTTGCTTGCCGGGAACGCCGGATCCATGTTTGCCGGAACCGGATGGAACCGGTATATTCCGATTGATGCCCGATGATTTCGCGATGCTTCGAGATGCTGATGCCGTCGTAACCGTCGTTTTCTTTTCAGGGCATTCCATCGAAATATGGCCGAAATTGTTACAGTTGAAACATTTTCGCTCTTGTTTCGGACATGCAGATGAAACATGGTTTATTTCCCCACAGTTATAGCAGCGCTTCGTCGTATACTGCCGCTCACGACTGGAAATATTGGATGCGTGATGAGATTGTGCGTCGTATCTCGTCTTTTCACCATGACTTTTTCTTAGATTATTCTTATAAGTCTCGTACAACTTGAACTTTTCTTTGAGCTCGGAGTATGTGGAGGCGCCGTAAAGTAGGGTTTTGTTAGCTTCGTGATCGACGATACCATCAATTATGTATTGAATTGCGACGTAGTCGGCAAGTTTTCCCCTTTTGCCTAATTCTTTCATTTCTAGCATGTACGTGTAACATGTCTCGTCCTTACGTTTCTTTCTTCGTGCCATCAATTCGTGTATTTCTTTCGTATTCGTCGTGTCTGGAAATTCTTTGAGTATAGCGGTCTTCAGATCGTCGTATGTTTTAAATGGCTTCTCCGTACGTAACCACATGGCCGCCGTACCAGTTAAACAGCGTCTGGCAATCAACAGCTTTTGTTGCGGTGTGAGGCCAAAAATTTCGGCGTTGTCGTCTACGTCTTGTGCCCATTTTGATGCAGAGTAGGTTTTGTCTGTGCCGGTGAACTTCGGGATAGCGTCGTCGAGGAGTAAAAGGTTAAGTGATTGTGATTGCTTTTCCGCCATAACGTCGTCGTCGTCTTCGTCGTAGTAATCACTTTCACCGTCGTTTTCGTCGTCACTGCCGTTCTTCCCGAAACTCCTAGAAAGCCGCCGCGCACACTCGGACCACTTTTCCGGCGAGCTGGCCTTCGAGGTTAGGTTAGTCTTCACACGTCGTTTCATAAAAGTAGCTTGTTTTTCCTCCTAACTTTGTCAAATCCCGGACGAGCCCCCAAAATGTGGGATATTGACAAAGGAAGGAAACTCAGATTACTACTTTTAACTATTTTATTTAAATGAATTCTCGTTACAACACACAGCACAGGTTCGTGGTTAATTAACCGCCATTTCTCTCCCATCCCTTTCCCACGCACTCTACCTATCTCTGTCACTCGATGCGTTCCGATACACGGTATTATTCCTACAATAATTAAATTAATTTAATGCTCTTAGTTATAAGTTAAATATTTCTACGCCGTACTGGCAGAATATGCTGAGCTAACCACATCTACTAACCTAAATTGTACCATATTCTTTGAAATAAACGATTGATTTGATTTGATTTGATTTGAATATTTTATTTTAAATTTTGATGGTACTTACTCGACGACTCCTCACTTGGCAGACCAGCCTCAGGTTCTAGCGTGAAGCTGGATGGTAGCGCCATGAGCATCATTGGAGAGTTTACCATGAATAACTTCATGCCTCTGTCGAATTGAGCGTTGTTCTGTAAACGTACAATCCTTAAAAACTTGCTACTGCTACGTAGTATTTCTTATTATATTCACAATTTCATGTAATTCAGTTGAATGTTTTACTATTTACATTAGTAGAGTATTAAGGTATATATAGAGTATTAAGGGACAATCATACACAAATCTACCTAGACCTAAACTAAGCAAAGCTTGTACTATGGGTACTAGACGACGATATAAATACATATACAGATATCATGACCCAGGAACAAATATTCGAGTTCACACAAATATTTGCCCCGGCCGGGCTTCGAACCCAGGACCGCCGGCTCAGTAGTCCGTAGGCAGGCGGGGTTAGGGTCGTAAGGACTAGTTTGAAGAATGACTATGTCCGCGAAACGTCATAATTGTATAATACCTTAGTAAACACAATGACTTTTTTTAACAATGACTAGGTAAGCAGTATGCCTTGCTTGCACGATTGTCATAATATCAAAAAGCCATTGTTGTAAAATGACTAGATAGGTTTTGGGCCATATTGCATTATGCCTTGGTCGTAAAATGACACATTATGTATTTTGTCTAGATAGTACAACGTCTTGGAATAAAAGCGTCTAAGTAGCAAAACGTCGTGATCGCACAACGTCCAAGTTATAAAAGATAATGAATTGAATATTTGTACAAAAGCAGTGGTTGACATGAAGCAGGCAAATAATATTTTAACAAAAAGTTACTGTTATTTACTTTATTCCAACTCCACTATTATCCTGATTTTGACGAAATTTTACAATACAATAGCTCAATGACTGTTTCCTTGTCATTCGATTATGTCGGCGTTTTGCAACCGCGACTTAATAAATATTTGGCTAAATGCTTATTTTGTCGTTTTACTATTAGTATGTTCTGCTAATAAGTCGATTTGCTATTAGCACATTTCGCTTATTTGGCCATTTTGTAAACAAAGACCTTGTACAACCAAGTCCAATTTTATACCCAGTCATTATAATATTACGGTATTTTATGTGCTTGGACATTATACCACCGTGACCTAACACATATTAGACCTTCTTCTTACATAGTCATTCTTCAAACTAGTCCTTCCGACCCTAACCCGTAGTTATTGCTAGAGACGAATCTGAAGAGTCGAGAATTTTATTCAATTCTTACCATCCATTGATAGAAGCTGCTGTTGAGGAAATCCGTATTACAGTTCTTTCATTTCTAGCATGTACGTGTAACATGTCTCGTCCTTACGTTTCTTTCTTCGTGCCATCAATTCGTGTATTTCTTTCGTATTCGTCGTGTCTGGAAATTCTTTGAGTATAGCGGTCTTCAGATCGTCGTATGTTTTAAATGGCTTCTCCGTACGTAACCACATGGCCGCCGTACCAGTTAAACAGCGTCTGGCAATCAACAGCTTTTGTTGCGGTGTGAGGCCAAAAATTTCGGCGTTGTCGTCTACGTCTTGTGCCCATTTTGATGCAGAGTAGGTTTTGTCTGTGCCGGTGAACTTCGGGATAGCGTCGTCGAGGAGTAAAAGGTTAAGTGATTGTGATTGCTTTTCCGCCATAACGTCGTCGTCGTCTTCGTCGTAGTAATCACTTTCACCGTCGTTTTCGTCGTCACTGCCGTTCTTCCCGAAACTCCTAGAAAGCCGCCGCGCACACTCGGACCACTTTTCCGGCGAGCTGGCCTTCGAGGTTAGGTTAGTCTTCACACGTCGTTTCATAAAAGTAGCTTGTTTTTCCTCCTAACTTTGTCAAATCCCGGACGAGCCCCCAAAATGTGGGATATTGACAAAGGAAGGAAACTCAGATTACTACTTTTAACTATTTTATTTAAATGAATTCTCGTTACAACACACAGCACAGGTTCGTGGTTAATTAACCGCCATTTCTCTCCCATCCCTTTCCCACGCACTCTACCTATCTCTGTCACTCGATGCGTTCCGATACACGGTATTATTCCTACAATAATTAAATTAATTTAATGCTCTTAGTTATAAGTTAAATATTTCTACGCCGTACTGGCAGAATATGCTGAGCTAACCACATCTACTAACCTAAATTGTACCATATTCTTTGAAATAAACGATTGATTTGATTTGATTTGATTTGAATATTTTATTTTAAATTTTGATGGTACTTACTCGACGACTCCTCACTTGGCAGACCAGCCTCAGGTTCTAGCGTGAAGCTGGATGGTAGCGCCATGAGCATCATTGGAGAGTTTACCATGAATAACTTCATGCCTCTGTCGAATTGAGCGTTGTTCTGTAAACGTACAATCCTTAAAAACTTGCTACTGCTACGTAGTATTTCTTATTATATTCACAATTTCATGTAATTCAGTTGAATGTTTTACTATTTACATTAGTAGAGTATTAAGGTATATATAGAGTATTAAGGGACAATCATACACAAATCTACCTAGACCTAAACTAAGCAAAGCTTGTACTATGGGTACTAGACGACGATATAAATACATATACAGATATCATGACCCAGGAACAAATATTCGAGTTCACACAAATATTTGCCCCGGCCGGGCTTCGAACCCAGGACCGCCGGCTCAGTAGTCCGTAGGCAGGCGGGGTTAGGGTCGTAAGGACTAGTTTGAAGAATGACTATGTCCGCGAAACGTCATAATTGTATAATACCTTAGTAAACACAATGACTTTTTTTAACAATGACTAGGTAAGCAGTATGCCTTGCTTGCACGATTGTCATAATATCAAAAAGCCATTGTTGTAAAATGACTAGATAGGTTTTGGGCCATATTGCATTATGCCTTGGTCGTAAAATGACACATTATGTATTTTGTCTAGATAGTACAACGTCTTGGAATAAAAGCGTCTAAGTAGCAAAACGTCGTGATCGCACAACGTCCAAGTTATAAAAGATAATGAATTGAATATTTGTACAAAAGCAGTGGTTGACATGAAGCAGGCAAATAATATTTTAACAAAAAGTTACTGTTATTTACTTTATTCCAACTCCACTATTATCCTGATTTTGACGAAATTTTACAATACAATAGCTCAATGACTGTTTCCTTGTCATTCGATTATGTCGGCGTTTTGCAACCGCGACTTAATAAATATTTGGCTAAATGCTTATTTTGTCGTTTTACTATTAGTATGTTCTGCTAATAAGTCGATTTGCTATTAGCACATTTCGCTTATTTGGCCATTTTGTAAACAAAGACCTTGTACAACCAAGTCCAATTTTATACCCAGTCATTATAATATTACGGTATTTTATGTGCTTGGACATTATACCACCGTGACCTAACACATATTAGACCTTCTTCTTACATAGTCATTCTTCAAACTAGTCCTTCCGACCCTAACCCGTAGTTATTGCTAGAGACGAATCTGAAGAGTCGAGAATTTTATTCAATTCTTACCATCCATTGATAGAAGCTGCTGTTGAGGAAATCCGTATTACAGTTCTTTCATTTCTAGCATGTACGTGTAACATGTCTCGTCCTTACGTTTCTTTCTTCGTGCCATCAATTCGTGTATTTCTTTCGTATTCGTCGTGTCTGGAAATTCTTTGAGTATAGCGGTCTTCAGATCGTCGTATGTTTTAAATGGCTTCTCCGTACGTAACCACATGGCCGCCGTACCAGTTAAACAGCGTCTGGCAATCAACAGCTTTTGTTGCGGTGTGAGGCCAAAAATTTCGGCGTTGTCGTCTACGTCTTGTGCCCATTTTGATGCAGAGTAGGTTTTGTCTGTGCCGGTGAACTTCGGGATAGCGTCGTCGAGGAGTAAAAGGTTAAGTGATTGTGATTGCTTTTCCGCCATAACGTCGTCGTCGTCTTCGTCGTAGTAATCACTTTCACCGTCGTTTTCGTCGTCACTGCCGTTCTTCCCGAAACTCCTAGAAAGCCGCCGCGCACACTCGGACCACTTTTCCGGCGAGCTGGCCTTCGAGGTTAGGTTAGTCTTCACACGTCGTTTCATAAAAGTAGCTTGTTTTTCCTCCTAACTTTGTCAAATCCCGGACGAGCCCCCAAAATGTGGGATATTGACAAAGGAAGGAAACTCAGATTACTACTTTTAATGTCTTTCACTTTATAGTAAGGACTTACCATTTATTTACTTTCTCCGCCTTTTCCGCATGGCCCTAGTATTCTTTTCTGTTTCTTGTTCACGCTCACATGAGCATTGTCGGCGCCGCGACAGCCGCTTTTGCCGGGCGCCTGACGATATCGGCTTCTTCGGGGTGCTGCGGCAGGTTTTTTTTTCCTGGGAACTAATGTTGGGCTAGGGCCATAAATTTATGAAACATGTAATGTCTCATTTTTTTTAATGTGGGTACACCACAATTTTTATTTAAACCATGAATACAAAGATCAAAGCTTTAAGAAAAATTGAAAAAGGAGCTACCTGGTGGAAGGGACCGGGAATCGAACCCGGTACCTCTGGATTACCGGTCCAGCGCGTTGGCCACTTCGCTACCCTCGCTTCACGTAGACCTGACGATTTTTTCCTTATGCTTTGTGTGTCGATCTTTGCATTGTTTATTTGAAAGGTTTTTACACCTTAGCGACCTCTATGTGAATACGTTAATATTCACATCTTACCGCACAACTTTACAGCGGTGAACGAGCAAGCGAGAGAGGGCGCTGTTTGTTTTATCATTTTTATGAAACATGTAATGTCTTTCACTTTATAGTACTTTATAGTAAGGACTTACCGTTTATTTCTTGCTCCTTCTCTTACGCATCGCCCTGGTGTTCCTCTTTCTTTCGTTGGCTTTTTCTTGGGAGCTCTGCTCCCGCCGCGACCGCCGCTTTTGCCGCGTTCTTGTGGCTATGGGCGAATGTGGGGTTTGGCGGCTCTTTGACTGGGATCTAATGTTGGAAATAGTTATTTGTTATACAAGGGGGGAAAGTTGTATTTTACCCGCGAGTGTTTATTTGAAACACGAGCTAGCGAAAGGATCCTATGATTGACCACGAGCGAAGCGAGTGGTTCAAAATAGAATCCTGAGCGTAGCGAGTGTTTCAATACACGAGACGTACGTTCCGAGCGCAACTTAAATTAAGACGTTGTCACGTCAAAAAAACTTTTATTACCTTTGTTCCTTATTTTTTTTCGGTTTCGACGGCCCAGCGTCAGGCTCAGCGTCGGAGGAAGCTGATGAAAGAAATCATTTATTGTTCGATTGTGCATATACAGAAGCTGTTAAATAAGAACATGGGAGAGTGTCACAATAAACCGGTTAACGGTATACAATAATAATATATGTCAGCGACGGTGATTTTAAAGTCTACAATATACATTTTAATTACTTTACATTTCCAGAAAACAAATAATCCTGTTTCTTACAATAATATAAATATAAATAAGTCATATTTAAATGTCCCTTACATGCGCACTGCTTACACCGCGACCGCCGCTTTTGCCGCGCCCCAGGAGATAGGGGCTCATTTGGCGCGGTGCGGCGGCGGCTCTTTGCCTGGGACCTAAAGCTGGAAATAGTTATTTGTTATACAAGGGGGGAAAGTTGTATTTTACCCGCGAGTGTTTATTTGAAACACGAGCTAGCGAAAGGATCCTATGATTGACCACGAGCGAAGCGAGTGGTTCAAAATAGAATCCTGAGCGTAGCGAGTGTTTCAATACACGAGACGTACGTTCCGAGCGCAACTTAAATTAAGACGTTGTCACGTCAAAAAACCCTATATTACCTTTCGTCAGATGTATCTTCTTGTTTCTTCTCCGTCTCCTTTCGGGACGTGGACGGCCCAGCTTCGGAGGAAGCTGATGACAGGATGACAATTAGCAGAAAGAAAGAAAGAAATCATTTATTGTTCGATTGTGCATATACAGAAGCTGTTAAATAAGAACATGGGAGAGTGTCACAATAAACCGGTTAACGGTATACAATAATAATATATGTCAGCGACGGTGATTTTAAAGTCTACAATATACATTTTAATTACTTTACATTTCCAGAAAACAAATAATCCTGTTTCTTACAATAATATAAATATAAATAAGTCCAATTATCACAAAAATCCATATACCTTGATTATATTTAGATTTTTTCCTTATGCTTTGTGTGTCGATCTTTGCATTGTTTATTTGAAAGGTTTTTACACCTTAGCGACCTCTATGTGAATACGTTAATATTCACATCTTACCGCACAACTTTACAGCGGTGAACGAGCAAGCGAGAGAGGGCGCTGTTTGTTTTATCATTTTTATAAAACATGTAATGTCTTTCACTTTTTAGTACTTTATAGTAAGGACTTACCGTTTATTTCTTGCTCCTCTTCGCCCGCATCGCCCTGGCGTTCCTCTGCCTTTCTAGGCTTCTTTCACCGGGGCTCTGCTCCCGCCGCGACCGCCGCTTTTGCCGCGTTCTAGTGGCTATGGGCGAATGGACTGGGGTGCGGCGGCTCTTTGACTGGGATCTAATGTTGGAAATAGTTATTTGTTATACAAGGGGGGAAAGTTGTATTTTACCCGCGAGTGTTTATTTGAAACACGAGCTAGCGAAAGGATCCTATGATTGACCACGAGCGAAGCGAGTGGTTCAAAATAGAATCCTGAGCGTAGCGAGTGTTTCAATACACGAGACGTACGTTCCGAGCGCAACTTAAATTAAGACGTTGTCACGTCAAAAAAACTTTTATTACCTTTTTTTCTTATTTTTTTTTGGTTTCGACGGCCCAGCAGCGTCCGGCTCAGCGTCGGAGGAAGCTGATGAAAGAAATCATTTATTGTTCGATTGTGCATATACAGAAGCTGTTAAATAAGAACATGGGAGAGTGTCACAATAAACCGGTTAACGGTATACAATAATAATATATGTCAGCGACGGTGATTTTAAAGTCTACAATATACATTTTAATTACTTTACATTTCCAGAAAACAAATAATCCTGTTTCTTACAATAATATAAATATAAATAAGTCATATTTAAATGTCCCTTACATGCGCACTGCTTACACCGCGACCGCCGCTTTTGCCGCGCCCCAGGAGATAGGGGCTCATTTGGCGCGGTGCGGCGGCGGCTCTTTGCCTGGGACCTAAAGCTGGAAATAGTTATTTGTTATACAAGGGGGGAAAGTTGTATTTTACCCGCGAGTGTTTATTTGAAACACGAGCTAGCGAAAGGATCCTATGATTGACCACGAGCGAAGCGAGTGGTTCAAAATAGAATCCTGAGCGTAGCGAGTGTTTCAATACACGAGACGTACGTTCCGAGCGCAACTTAAATTAAGACGTTGTCACGTCAAAAAACCCTATATTACCTTTCGTCAGATGTATCTTCTTGTTTCTTCTCCGTCTCCTTTCGGGACGTGGACGGCCCAGCTTCGGAGGAAGCTGATGACAGGATGACAATTAGCAGAAAGAAAGAAAGAAATCATTTATTGTTCGATTGTGCATATACAGAAGCTGTTAAATAAGAACATGGGAGAGTGTCACAATAAACCGGTTAACGGTATACAATAATAATATATGTCAGCGACGGTGATTTTAAAGTCTACAATATACATTTTAATTACTTTACATTTCCAGAAAACAAATAATCCTGTTTCTTACAATAATATAAATATAAATAAGTCCAATTATCACAAAAATCCATATACCTTGATTATATTTAGATTTTTTCCTTATGCTTTGTGTGTCGATCTTTGCATTGTTTATTTGAAAGGTTTTTACACCTTAGCGACCTCTATGTGAATACGTTAATATTCACATCTTACCGCACAACTTTACAGCGGTGAACGAGCAAGCGAGAGAGGGCGCTGTTTGTTTTATCATTTTTATAAAACATGTAATGTCTTTCACTTTTTAGTACTTTATAGTAAGGACTTACCGTTTATTTCTTGCTCCTCTTCGCCCGCATCGCCCTGGCGTTCCTCTGCCTTTCTAGGCTTCTTTCACCGGGGCTCTGCTCCCGCCGCGACCGCCGCTTTTGCCGCGTTCTAGTGGCTATGGGCGAATGGACTGGGGTGCGGCGGCTCTTTGACTGGGATCTAATGTTGGAAATAGTTATTTGTTATACAAGGGGGGAAAGTTGTATTTTACCCGCGAGTGTTTATTTGAAACACGAGCTAGCGAAAGGATCCTATGATTGACCACGAGCGAAGCGAGTGGTTCAAAATAGAATCCTGAGCGTAGCGAGTGTTTCAATACACGAGACGTACGTTCCGAGCGCAACTTAAATTAAGACGTTGTCACGTCAAAAAAACTTTTATTACCTTTTTTTCTTATTTTTTTTTGGTTTCGACGGCCCAGCAGCGTCCGGCTCAGCGTCGGAGGAAGCTGATGAAAGAAATCATTTATTGTTCGATTGTGCATATACAGAAGCTGTTAAATAAGAACATGGGAGAGTGTCACAATAAACCGGTTAACGGTATACAATAATAATATATGTCAGCGACGGTGATTTTAAAGTCTACAATATACATTTTAATTACTTTACATTTCCAGAAAACAAATAATCCTGTTTCTTACAATAATATAAATATAAATAAGTCATATTTAAATGTCCCTTACAATGTTTGCCATTATTTCGTGTTCTTTCTTCTTTTACGCATCGCCCTGGTGTTGGCGTTCCTTTCATTACTTCTTTCGCAGGAGCACTGCTCCCGCCGCGACCGCCGCTTTTGCCGCGCCCTAGGAGATATGGGCGTTTTTGGGGTGCGGCGGCTCTTTGCCTGGGATCTAATGTTGGAAATAGTTATTTGTTATACAAGGGGGGCAAGTTGTATTTTACCCGCGAGTGTTTATTTGAAACACGAGCTAGCGAAAGGATCCTATGATTGACCACGAGCGAAGCGAGTGGTTCAAAATAGAATCCTGAGCGTAGCGAGTGTTTCAATACACGAGACGTACGTTCCGAGCGCAACTTAAATTAAGACGTTGTCACGTCAAAAAACCCTATATTACCTTTGTTTCGATGCAGTTTCTTCTGTCTTGCGGGACGCGGACGGCCCAGCTTCGGAAGAACCTGATGACAGGATGACAATTAGCAGAAAGAAAGAAAGAAAGAAAGAAATCATTTATTGTTCGATTGTGCATATACAGAAGCTGTTAAATAAGAACATGGGAGAGTGTCACAATAAACCGGTTAACGGTATACAATAATAATATATGTCAGCGACGGTGATTTTAAAGTCTACAATATACATTTTAATTACTTTACATTTCCAGAAAACAAATAATCCTGTTTCTTACAATAATATAAATATGTATAAATAAGTCCAATTATCACAAAAATCCATATACCTATTATTAATAATATAATCTATATAAATTAACTAATAAAAATTATATATTTAAATGTCCCTTACAATGTTTGCCATTTTAATAAAATAATCATTTATTGAATAAAAACATTCCTCAAGTAGCTTTTTTTTTAATTTTGAGAAGAAAATTCTATTTGGAAGTTCTGTCCATGAAATAGGGATTGCATTATATATTTTTATTGCCATATGGTAGCAATTCTTTTTATTTAATTGTAGACGGCTTTTAGGAATAATCAAAGATTTGTGTGTGACTTTTCGTTTTAGAACATTTCTGATTCAGTTCCCAAAATTCCGTTAAGAGGGCGCCAACGCGTTGTCTAGCTCTCTCTCTCACTATACAACAGACGGGTCAAAGACTGAAAATGGAACGGGCTGTGGTGTATTCTCGGAGGATTTAAGTATTCACATCTCTAAACCCCTAGGTATACACAACACGGTATTCCAGGCAGAATGCGTAGGAATAATAGAAGCCTGCAACGCTATAAAAAGACGCCAGGTTCAAAACACAAATTTACGTATACTATCAGACAGCAAATCCGTATCCTGAGATGGCGGAGGTCAACCTTTGACCCTGACCAAACCTCTTCAGGAATCAGTCCAGACAAAGCCGCTGTGGGTGACCTATTCTTCAAATATATAGCCGTCATAGCGGCCTCACCCCAAAAGCGCTTATCCAACGACGAATGCTGTAGCATGCAACGCACTTTTTCAAAAATTGTTCTGTTAAATCTCTCAGAAACCCCGTTTTGAAATGGAGAATAAGGAACAGTGGTCTGATGGATAATGCCTTCTTTTTGCAAATATCTAGTAAACTTTAAGTTACAATATTCCATACCATTATCCGTACGTAAGCATTTAATAGGCAAATTAAGTTGTTTCTCTACTAAGGCTTTAAATAGAATAAAATAGCTCATTACCTGAGATTTATTCTTCATTAGATATCCAAAACTTTTTCTTGTAAAGTCGTCCGTAAACGCGACTAAGTATCTCGCTCCACCCCAGCTAGCCTCCGGCAGCGGTCCACACACATCACTGTGTATGAGCTGTAGCGGCTGTGTTGTCCTGCTTGAGCTCGCATCAGGGACAGGCACGGCCGATGCCTTCCCCTTAAGACAAGCCTCACACTTGTCATGAGCTTCACCCTGAAACACGACACCACAAACATGCTTTCTTAACCTAGTCATACCTGCGATGCTTAAGTGACCAAGCCGTCGATGCCACAAATCCAAATTGGACATGGCAGAGGCAGCGACTGCTGCGCTCGGTGAATCCTGCCTCTCTTGCAGGATCAAAGAGTGCATCTTATTGAGCGAGTTACTCTCACATACATGACCATCTAATTTATAAATGCCATTAGAGCAATAAGCTTTTGCAAAATAATTGCCAGAACTTTTACAACTCCTATCATCATATAAAAAACAACCATTCTCATTAAATTCAACAATAAAACCACTTTGACACAATTTAGAGACTGATAAGAGATTGACTGATAAATTGGGGACAAACATAACATTTTTAAGTGTTCTAACCTGTTCATTAAAAATAATCTGCATTTCCCCAGAACATGTACTGGTCATATGCTGATTATTGGCTGCTGTTATCACTTGCACACTAGTGTCCTTTACTTTTGACAGCAAATTCTTGTTGTTCACTAGATGATTTGAAGATCCACTATACAGATATACTTCAGTGACGCTATGAGCCAGGTAAGCAGTAACGGGCGGCTCCTTACTCTCCTTCTTCTTCAACTGATCGCGCTTTAGCTTGAAACATTTGGCTTTAAAGTGTCCAGGTTTACCACAATAACGGCACAGTACTTGTTTCTTACTGACAAAGGCTGTCGTTGAAGTTGATGAGTTACCATTCGAGTCATCTTTCCGTTGTGCCTCCTGGAGTAGTCTGGTTCTGACTAGTTCACTAGAAAACTTCGACGAAAGACAAAGAGTTTCCAAATTTGATACCAGAGGGTCGTACTCCTGAGGTAAACCACTCAGCAAAATTTCAGCAATTTCTTCATCTTCCACAGTTTTTCCGATATCCGATAGTTGATGTACAAGTGACATTACTTTCTCTATATAAGCAGACATTGAGTTGAAGTCGTTGAACTCTATACGATGGAGTTGTCTTAAAAGAAGAACGCGTCGGTATAGACCACACCACGGTCCTCGAATACATCAGACAGCTGAAGTGTGGTAGCACGGGGATAGTGATACGACGAAGCTCGGTGTTAGAATGAACTCGTTTATTAGAAAAATTAGGTTCTTATATACTAAACAACATATGATCCTTGCACGTGATCTGCACAGCAAATGGCCTTGTTAGTCAAGGTTCTATCTGTTCCCTTGAACCGACACGTGTTTATCATTTATGATTTACATCAGCTGTGGGCTATACCGCATCTCTCCCCTTATTTTTGAGACAAAAATAGTAAAAATTTTGAAACTGTTTTTGGCTTATATAATACTTAATCTACTTATGTCTATGGTATACAAAATTAATATGGAGTTGTTTACTTTTTAGATGAGAATACAAACAGTGAAGTTTCTTTTGAAGTCGGTTAAAATAAGCTTCATACTAAATGGTTTACAAAGTGGTTCTTATCTTAGTGGTATTGTAATGTTTACATTCCATGTGCCCTATATGGGTATGGCTGATATTGTTACATTCATACTTGCAATACATATCATGTTTCTTAGTGGCTACTTGTGATGTGGTAGTGGTTATTATTTTATTTATACATAGAAAGGTTTAGTTCTATTTTTATGCACTATGTGCTCTTTACCTAAAACTAATATTTTTACGTTAGTACCTAGGTCTAAAATTACAGTATATGGTCCCTTATACACTGGGTCCATCTTATGTCTAACCTCCTTTCGGACTTATATTAAATCTCCTATATTATAGTTACAATAACTGATTAAAACTAAATATGTATAAAATAGTAAAAAAAAATATTGTATCTATATATCTATGTATAACTTTTAATTCATACTCCGTAAACTATCTTAATCTAAATACGCATTAACTATACTAATCGCTAATAGAATCTTATAACCTAATATTTATTTTAATAACTTGGCTTAATTGTATAACTTCTTATCATTATTTTACGAATATAAAACATTAAGTTTAATTCTAAATATCCTATTTTCTTTATGCTTTTATTTTACGTTATCTTTATAACTACTAACTTTTTTAACACTTTTAATTTAATACAATCGGGGTTCTTGTTGCAGTTTTTGCAAATTGTACCTTATTCTCCCGCGAGCAAAGCTCGTTTCGTACGCGATAGAGACACACAGTGTCGCCAATGCGGCAGGTATATGATTTCACTCTTATTTGTTTGCGCTTATGATACATTGTATCACTGAATGGGGAAGCTAAGGTTACACAGCGCTTGGTCGGCCGACCGTATTTATATATACACCTATTTATGTGTATAGGAATTCCATACAGGTAACAAGGATTTGAAGTGCGCGCGCGCATATAATATTAATATGTAATATATGCATTACATATGTTCAGGCGGTTCTTTTAACACTCTATGTCTTTCATAGACATTCCAGGTGTCCAAGGATCTTCACGATTGATGCTCGATCGAATCATGACCAGATTTCAAGGATTCCGCGCCTACCTTGTATCCTGGTGTACCTTGCAATTACATGCCTACTTGCGACGTTACTCAGTGGTAACGTACTCACAAGTGACATTATTTCCCTTTACTTTGAAATCATATAACTGTGGTGTCATTTTATTTTGTCTTTTAGTATTGACACCCGAAATAAAACGTTATTACGCTTTTTTTTCCTCTTCTAATGCCTTAAGCGGCTTTCATGCCGTAAAACTTCATCAAATAAGAATTTCAATAGCTCTTAGGTGATCAGGCTAATCGCTCATCGAAATACTTATCTATTTTTTATTATTTTTTTATTATTATTATCCTTTTAGATTTTCTACTGTAAGCCATTTTGTATCCTCGTTATTATCTTGACAATTATTTTTTCAAAATTATTATTTATGTGTTTATTTATACTTGTTTTATCTTTTAATTAGTATCTATTTATTATTATTTAATTTGGGTTTTCCCCGTTACGTAATATATTTGTTATTTATATAAACACTTATTCTCAATAATTAATAATATAGTTCTCGAGTAAAATGTTAACACAGTATAAGTTTTTAAAATGTAGTAACACTCATTTTTAATTTTTGCATTATTTTTGTGTAATGCGTCAATTAGGGTTTTTAAATACTTTGCATGTCTTCATCCTTGAGTTTATTTTTTATTCTTCCTCTCTTTTGCAACATTTATAAGGTACGTAATTAAGTGTGCACTCTGGCTTCACTTTACTGGTTCGGAATACAACACTTTTTAGTGGTTTGCCGAACTTGTACATTTTTTTGTACATATTACAGTTAAGGGTATACTTTGTATCCCTGCAGGGTATCCCTGCCTGTCTTGTACCTTGTTATGTATGCATACCTATCAGCTGAGCGGCGCCTCTCGGGTCACCGCTGATGACGACAGGTGTATCGTCATCAGGAAAAATAAACTCATTCTCAAAACCCTTTAAAGTACATAAGAGTGTGTTATCATTTTAATGCAATTAAAAAAATCAAGACACATAAAAAAAAATTACGTCCATAATTTAAAGTTCATTAAGTCATTGTACTGCGCGAATATTATGTTTTTGTCGCGCAACTTGACACGTTATTAGTTATTGTTATTACAGCTGCGCATTTCATTCATTATCTGGAGGCAGGCTGGTCATTATGTTTACACATCAACTGACCTACTTATAATATTCTATTTATATCCAATATAATTAATCCTATAAAAATATAATGATCATAACAGTAACGTTATTCTACAGTAAAGTTGTACCTCCAGTCCTAGTCTAGGTTTGTTTAGGTGGTGCTGGTGCTGGTGGTGCTGGTACCTGCTGCTGGACGCTCTGCTCCGGCCTGTTGTCGCTGCCTCGGGCTAGCTGCTCAAAATGTCCCGCTGACGTCACGTGATCGTGACTCTGTCGTTGAAGCTGACTTGGCGTCGTCGGAGGGCCCGTTTTAATCGGGGATGCCGTCCTCTGCATAGGTCTTCTTTTGCTTCAAATTTTTTCTTTTTCGGGTGGCACTTGGTTGTGCTGGTTCCGGCTGGCAGGCTGGCTGGTATGCTGAGACGAGCTGGGTCGGGCGGCCTCTATACCGTGCTCGCAGCTGAGTCGGGTGGCCTTTATGCTGTGTTCACAGCTGGGGCTTCCTCGAAGCGCTGGGTTGCGTCGAGCAGCCCCTCTGGCAGGGTCGCCATGAAGTGTGGTAGCACGGGGATAGTGATACGACGAAGCTCGGTGTTAGAATGAACTCGTTTATTAGAAAAATCAGGTTCTTATATACTAAACAACATATGATCCTTGCACGTGATCTGCACAGCAAATGGCCTTGTTAGTCAAGGTTCTATCTGTTCCCTTGAACCGACACGTGTTTATCATTTATGATTTACATCAGCTGTGGGCTATACCGCACAGCTTCCTCCACGCTTGTCTAGCTGTTGCAGCCTCCCGAACATATTGGTATAGCCCTGGCTTCAAACTTAGACACAGGCGAGCCAGCGCGCGTTGATCGCGCACGACATCCGAGCCCGTGAGTTCAGTCAACTCGTCTCTTTCGATGAGATCCCAAAGACCTTCCAACTTAAGTGTCATCTTCAATGCGAATTTCCAATTATGATAATTACCAGCCCCCTCGAGCTTCTCCACTGCGCCTGCTCCGCCCAACAACACCGCCGAGGAATTCGTAGTCATTGTAGAACGTTCCAATTCCGGTATAACCTCAATATTAGAATTGTCGGCCGATGACATGTTAGCAGAATGCTGTGCGCATAAAATCTGGTCGCGCCGATCTTACAAGCGCCGGATGTTTTTCGATTCACTGGGGCCAAACCTGTTGTGGAGACCGTGGATTGCAGTGTGCACTTGTACCGCACGACACGAGACTGCTCTGGAGGCGGAGGGCGAGGCTGGTAGATTGGAAATTATAACGCACCTTTATGCAGCATTGAAGTAAATCATTTATTACTCAGAATAACGAGGCACTTACATTTTGTCAAAGGGTTAAAAGTATAAAATTACTAAAGCTATTCAGAAAGCTACTTGTCGCTATGGCTGACATCTTAGAAGAGGGAAGAGACACAGATTATACATTCCATAGATAAAAATTGCATTCACTTAAGTAGCCTACAGACGATCATAGATTGTGGACAATACACGATCCAACAACATCTTCGGTGCACCAAAGGGTATAGCAGGATAGCCTAAGAAAAAGTGCCCCCAGCGTTTTTGGGTCGAAACTATAATCAAACGATGCCTTTTAACGAGGTAATACCCTGCACAAAGTTTCATCCCTCTGTTACCCCCTGGGGGTGAAAAACACCCGATTAACCCCAAAACTGTTTTATTTATTTTTTCCTAAACTATGAAAGTGACGAATTTCAAATTTTGTACAAATATTAATAAGACTAAAAGCTATATTTAAAAAAAATATGACCCTCCTAACCATTTAAATTCTTGTAAAAAAAGTAAAAAAAAAAAAAAAAACACCCTGTATAACAAGTTCGGCTCTTGGTACACACACCATTTTTTTTCCAAATATGAATCAATTTATATTCTACATCATACAAAAGTTTCATCGACCTAGCCCAGAAGGAACATTGCGAAAATAAAATGAATTGGCTCTTTGGTGCCTACTATTCATTTAACTCCTACTAAGAGCCTTGCATTATTTTTTATTAATAAACAATGGCCTGCGATCGGACCGCTGTTTGTGTCCGATTAAAAAATTTTAAAATCGAACGCGGGCAGTAACGCGGCCGCGGGCTGTGTTTTTTAGGGTTCCGTAGTCAACTAGGAACCCTTATAGTTTCGCCATGTCCGTCTGTCTGTCTGTCTATCTGTCCGCGGCTTAGCTCCGATTACATTAAAGTACTAGAGAGCTCTAATTTGGTATGAGTATGTGTATGTAAAACGCCGACAAAACGGTAAAATAAAAATAAAAAGAAAAACTTTTTTTTGGGTACCGCTTTTACCCCTAAAGTGGGGTGTTTTTTTTTTCGTTTCAACTACCTAGTGTGTGGGGTTTCGTTGAAAAGGTATTTTAAAAATAATAGGGGTCTTTGAACATCATTTTTTGATAAAATCAGAAGTTTTCTAAATATTCGCTATAGAAATCCAAAAAATAGCGTCCGCCCTCTAACTTTTCAACCACGTTTCAAAAATTATGGAAAAATTCGTAAAAATTTGACCTCATAAGCACTTCCAATGAAAACTTTACTTATTGAATAAAATCGGTCGAGCCGTTTTTGAGTTATCGCAGATAAATTAATAATTTTCTTTAAAATGACGTAAGTGCCGCGCGGTGTCCTTATACTTCGAACGTTACACATGTTAGTTAAGTGCCATACTGTATTAAAACATTCACTCAATCTGGCGCGTATAACCGATAACTTCAAGAAGGTAATAAGTAATTACAGTAACTTTGGCGTTTACGACCTTTTTATAGAGCTTGAAATCTTTCTCGTAATTTAAACCTCGGGCTTAAAATAGCGGTTTTAAGCCCGTCTATTGTGAAAGATGGGCAACTACGGAACCCTACACTGAGCCGGCCCCGACATGGTCTTGGCCGGTTTTGTTTTTAATTATATGGTTGCAGGACCGAGACGTTGCGTTTGCGTATTAAGCATAATATAATGAGTAGTGCCTACTAAATAGTACATTCATTTTATTTTCGCAATGTTCCTTCTGGGCTAGGTCAATGAAACTTTTTTATGATGTAGAATATAAACTGGTTCATATTTGGAAAAAAAATGGTGTGTGTACCAAGAGCCGAACTTGTTATACAGGTTGATTATTATTTTTTTTACTTTTTTTTACAATAATTTAAATGGTTAGAAGGGTCAAAAGAGGGGGTTTGTTCAAAAATGCAAATGGGTTTGACCACTTTGTAGTTTAGTCTTCACCATACAAACAAAGGTTCACATGTTAGGTAATGTATGCGTTGGTATTATGGGATTCACGTAAAAGAGTTGCTTTCAATTTCGTAGCGAAGTGGTAATTTATACCGCGCAGAAATAGACAGACAGACAGACGGACATGGCGAAACTATAAGGGTTCCTAGTTGACTACGGAACCCTAAAAAACACAGCCCGCGGCCGCGTTACTGCCCGCGTTCGATTTTCAAATTTTTTAATCGGACACAAACAGCGGTCCGATCGCAGGCCATTGTTTATTAATAAAAAATAATGCAAGGCTCTTAGTAGGAGTTAAATGAATAGTAGGCACCAAAGAGCCAATTCATTTTATTTTCGCAATGTTCCTTCTGGGCTAGGTCGATGAAACTTTTGTATGATGTAGAATATAAATTGATTCATATTTGGAAAAAAAATGGTGTGTGTACCAAGAGCCGAACTTGTTATACAGGGTGTTTTTTTTTTTTTTTTACTTTTTTTACAAGAATTTAAATGGTTAGGAGGGTCATATTTTTTTTAAATATAGCTTTTAGTCTTATTAATATTTGTACAAAATTTGAAATTCGTCACTTTCATAGTTTAGGAAAAAATAAATAAAACAGTTTTGGGGTTAATCGGGTGTTTTTCACCCCCAGGGGGTAACAGAGGGATGAAACTTTGTGCAGGGTATTACCTCCTTAAAAGGCATCGTTTGATTATAGTTTCGACCCAAAAACGCTGGGGGCACTTTTTCTTAGGCTATCCTGCTATACCCTTTGATCCCGCTGACCGTAGGTAACGGATTTATTAAAGAACTCCTCAACATATCTGTGTATACAAATTTGTAAATAACACTGTAAATAGAATTTAGTAAGGTTATGCATGTGTATATATTTATTGTCATGTAGTCCATGAATAACACATGAAGACTAAGCCCCACTGTCCTAAGTCCTTGTCCTATTAATACAATATTGACATGCATACATTTCAATCTAATTAGGCTGTTCCGCTGCAGAATGCTCATCGTGTGTGTAATGATTGACGTAACAACGTTTAATATAACTTCACTAGTGTAGACGACGGCCTCTTTGGTGCAAGCTGGCCGCTAAGATTTATGTTCTTTTTATTATATATGTCAGTTCAGTTTTTGGTTGTCAAAAATTTTCATTGGAGCGATTTGTATGTGTTTTTTCTAAGTAAATTCTGGGCGATTCCCCTAAAGACGACTTATTAACATAATTTTTATGTCGCTATATTTGTTAAGTACTATTTTGATGGTAATGTAAAGGATCAGGCCTTAAATTAATTGTTATGGATTCAATTTTATATAAGAGCTGTTGGCGTTCTTGTAAACTACCAATTTAAGGTAAAATACAAAAACTACAAATTATTCATTGTTGCACCCGCGATTGCTTTAAGAGCGAATAATTCCTCGTTTATTTTGTTATTGATGTTATTTTGACGGCTTTGTACTCTGTTATTTATCTTTTTTTATTGTAAGAATGAAAAACGTTGTAAATGGCACGGTCATGTAAAGTTGTATGTTGTTTAGGATTTGGGAGAACTTAAGTCGTTATAGGTTAATAAATTTTGATTTCAGTATTTCGTATAATGTACGCTCGCATCATGCTGCTTTTAAATCATTCGTTTTTGCTGTATAATTATATTAGCGAGTGATTTTAGTTGAATCAACCCGTCGTATGCTCAGGCACGTACGTGCCGGACGTTTGAGCCTTACTGTAAAATAGTAGTTAATTTCAATTTTTCAATCAAGCAAAGTTTTGAAATCGCATACAAAGGGTTAATAGTGTCTCAAAATAAACGGTAAATGGCGTGATTACACCTTATCCTACTTGGTCTGGGTAGCGACTGTTGAACAGTTTAAACTCAACGATATAATTTGATATGTGGCAAATTGGCAAAGATTCGTCCCGGTATTTCAAGAGGGTGTCGGTTCAATTTCGTTCCGGTCGATAACGTGTGATATTTATGTGGAATAATTAATATTTTCTCTCCATGTGTTAATATGGGTAGACCCTTTTGCGCAAATTGTCATTTTTCATTTCTGTCGATATCGATTGTTGTAGTGCGATACTTCAGTTGCTTAACAATAAAATGGAATCATCAATGGAAGCACATGTCGAACACCCGATGAAATACCGTTCCTCCTAATCAAACACCGAACTCGAGAGTTATGCAGCAAATATGAAAAGGCCAAAAACCCATTACGCAGATTGTTCCAATCTTCCGAATTTCCGGCCCAACCCAATCGACAAAGGTAACAACTACCTATGAAATTCGTAGGTAAATGTTACCTCATTCTTTCGGGTGTTGCTGAAGAGTGGCGCCCTTTATAAATCAGGTCCATTTGTATCTATTCGTGTCCGTTTTGTATTCGTTGGAATGCTTTTCGCAGCATTTGTATTCGTCGGTGGTGTCGAAGCCTCATTTGGGAATATAGCTGGAATCTGGATGCCCATTATGTTTGGACGAGTTTTACTTTTTGCGTACGTTTCCGTTTTAAATGTCTTGTTTTAATTTTGTTTCGTTGGTTAAGGACGTATTCGAAAGTAGAAATCCAACAGAAATTGATGACGTCATGAGCCATCCTGCTTTCAAAATGAAGATCTTGAAGATGGCTCTCCTTCTTGCATGAAAAGGGCTGATTATCATCGCTCAAAGCAGTGTATGTAGGTAGTATTAATGTGAACATCAGCAACAATACAAAATTAACTAGAAAAGTCAGCTTTTTCTCAGGAATTCCTAAATGGTTTGGTTGAGCATCATTCGGTCGATTTTAACTATGGTTGTTTAAGTGTAGTCGGAACTACGGAAAACAATAAAATCGCTTCCGCTAGGAGGAAGTTCCGTATGCCTTTTAGTTTGACTAACAATAATAATATCACGATTGGAAATGTTTGGATAATTTATACGGAAACTATGGAACATGTTATTATAGCATGCTATTGCAAACTAAGCAAACATCACAAACGTAACAACGCGCGAGAGTAAAGCGAACTAATATATCCGTGCATGGCGTGAAGAACTTCATAAGTCCAAAATGGCAATTTTACAGGGCGGCGATTTTAAAGTTTGATATTTTCTCCAAAATCTGTTTTCAACTAAAACTCGTACTTATAGCTTGATTTAAGGGTAATTTTATGCAATCTTTTCAATTATTTTACTTATTTTGGTAGAATTATTGTATTTTGTGAGATATTCCCAATACATAAGTGCCCAAAATGGGGAAAATGTTTTTTTAATTTAAACCCTAAAAATCAGTTTTTCTATAAAATTGAAATCTCTCAATTGATAAGGATAATTATATGCAAACATTTCAATTATTTTACTTATTTTGGTGGAATCATTGTATTTTGTGAGATATTAGACTTATCAACATAGTGCCCATCGACTTTTCAACTTATTCACCATAGAATAGGGTATCAATTGAACAATTCTATCGCTTCTAAACAATTATTTTGTTTCAATAAGACGATTTAAATGGATTATAATATCGCGTCTGTTCGTTGTTTGAGCCTCCTGACGTTTCGGCAACTGTCTTTGACTGAGAAAAACACAAATTTTCTGTGCTAAAAACGTCAGAAAGGCTCAAATTATGAATAAATGTGATACAATCCGTTTGAATTGTTATATTTTAGTGACGAAACCCGAAGAAATTAAAAATTAAATTAATAAAAATATTGAATAAAAGTAGTAAATGAATCGTCTTGAATTCAGTAATGCAAAAGCACTTATTCTACAGAAAAACTAGATGAATTTATTTTATTTTTACTTGGCAACATCTTTGTTTCTTATGCATCCACTCTGAGCAGTTTTTTGATCTTGCAAGATCGCTGTGCATTTTTTTTCTGATAGTCTTTACTATAAGACGCTACAAACTGCAGCTTTTTAATTTCTTCTCACACTGGATTTTCCAAAATCAGTTTTTAAATAGTTTGACATGACAGTTCACCATTTATCTGCCTTCAAAATCCAATAAATAAAAATGGTCGATGGTTGACAAGTGTCAGCAGCATAATGTCAGCAGGCATTAAATATTTGTGCAATACGGTGAGGGCTTTTGACGACCTCGTTACCAGTATTAATATTAATCTCCGAGATAATATTATCTTTTAATTGACTTGCTTTTGCTGTAGGTACGATTGATAATAGTCCAAGTAGCTTTCGATTTATTTGATGCATTATTAATATAATAATCGTTTTGAGCTTTTTGAGTTAACTGAATGACTTTTTTTAATCGATGGGAGTATTGCTTAAAATATGTCTTGTTATTAGTAGTCGGATTTAGTCGCAGGTTCCACAATAACCTTCTCTTCCGCTTGCTACATTTTCTGATTCCTTTGGTAATCCACCTAGGCTTTTTTTTGATAGCTGATATTTTTACTTTGACGAACGGAAAACACAGATTATAAAACAGTTAAAAATCGTCACTGAAACGGTTAAATGCGTCGTTTGGATTGTTGGCTACATACACATCATTAAAAGTGGGTTCTTGTATACATTCTGAAAATTTTTGAATATTGACATTGCTCAGGTCTCTCTTGGTGATGAACCAGTGTGAAAGCAAACATGTAGGTTTTATTGGATAGTTTAGGATCTGTGCAGTGTGGTCAGAAATGGCAAGTTCAATAACCTCCGACTGGCCGCCTCGCACATTATGTATAATATTATCTATACATGTGTTGCTTTGCGGTCCGGTGGACACCGAGATACCAAATGGAAAATTAAAACCGGATATTATGTTTTTAAATTCTACTCAGTGTCTTGTTGTTTTCAAGATACCAATATTAAAGTCACCGCATATCACGACCTTTTTTTGAGTGTGACATAATTTTCTTAGGATAACATTTAATTTTCTTGTGAATATTGCAAAAGCAGAGTTGTCATATTTGGGAATGCGATATATACAGATTATTGATATGTTTGTTTGTCTTTATTTTTCAGTGTACTTATGATTTTAAAGACTTCATTTCAGTAACTGGTGATAAAAACATAGACGAAGTTACCTTTTCTGTAGCATGTTTTTAGATTTTGGAATAAAAATGTTCATTCACATTGATTTGTCCATACATATTATTAAATACGGTCGCAATTTCAAAAGGGTCCCTAGTTAAGTGTCACCACATTTTACCTCCTCCATTCCTTTCAAGTTGCTGTGGTTGTTCGTTATTTTATTTATGAGGGTCCATGTTGCCTTACACTTATTGTGACTGTTATGTATGTACTGCATGTTAGTATTTCTTTTCGATCTGTTTATTACCTTCTTTAGGATGATCCTATACACTATTACAATTGTAAATTTGCTGTTGAAGTTTTGAAACTATACATTTCTCCACAGCTTTTTGCTTTTTTTTTTCATTATTTAGGTACTTTTTGGAAAAACTCCCACAAGCCACTAGAATTCGATGTAGACATTTTTACAAGTTTTTTATTTACCTACACTTCACTATATTTACACAAAACTTATTTAGGTACTAGAAACGAGCTAGGGGCGTCGGGTGACTTAATGAAAGCACAACCACTTGATTTTCGAAGTGAATTTAATGTCTTTCACACAAGTGCAGATACAGTTAGGTTAATTATTACTAACTTAGATTATTGATCAAGATCGATCACACGACCTTACGCTACCGCGATGGCGAACAAGACACCTGCTACACTTTTATTCTCACCAAAACCGATAATGTTCACTCAGCACTTTCGTTAGAGTCCCGCAATCGATTATCGAGAAAATCGGGTGACTCAGTGAGTCATGCCGTCGCCGTGGTGGATTTTATTGCCGCTATTACAACAAATACTAAAAATGAAATAAAATAAATATTTAAGGGGGGCTCCCATACAACAAACTTGTTAAACCTATATATACATATATATAGGTACGGAACCCTTCATGCGCGAGTCGGACTCGCACTTGCCCAATTTTTTTGTTATGTTAAGGGTTAAAAGGGTATTTTATTACTCCTGGCACGTCTGCGCCGCTGCGTCCTTGGCACCGACTGTGAACAAAAAATTAATGAATTAAGGTTTATTCGTAAACATACATGGTCATCAATCCGTTTCTGATCTCACAATAGCCCGTAAATAAAGTGTACATGTGTTTACTACACGAAAAATAGCTGGGAAAAGAGTGCATTCCATTCCATTAATTGATATTACGAGGTTACCATAGGAACTGACAGATATTCAAACTAATGCCATTATAGTGCGGTTGCGATTGGTTGCAAAATTGTTGCCATATAAATCTTATAAATAGCGCCCTCTTGACAATCCTCGTATATTTCTGGTCAGGCTTTAAGATTACGCTAAAAAAAGCATATTTTGTTCTTTTAACTTTTTCACTCAGAGTAATATTTACCGAGATATTGGGTCAAAATAAACATGTTTTATTCTTTAAACTTTTTCTCAGTAATTATTTTTCAATAGCTAATAAAAAATTGGCGATTCGGTTCTGGCGCTTCGCCGACCGCTGCCGCGGCACGCTCGCTCCGCTCGCTCGGCTCGCGCGATGTGGTCATAACTAACCTAACCTAACCCATTAATCTTTTTATCTCGATAATTATCAAATTTAGAATAAATATGCCCGAAAAAAACACGCTTATTTTAGCGTATTATATACGATAACATCATAAAAAAATTGTGTCAATATAACATCAGACCAATGAAATTTTTTACCTAAAAAACTTCAATATCTCGGTAAATATTAATCTGAGCCAAAAATTATACTTTACAAAACATGCTTATTTTAGCACGTTTTATAGGACCCGTAAATAAAAATAAGGTGTTATATTGACATAAATTACTCGTCTCCGAAATTTATCTGTCTCGGATCCCATTAAAATAGTAATGTTTGAACCTCAATATCTCGGTAAATATTGATCTGAGAAAGAAAGTTAACATAACAAAACATGCTTATTTTCGTTTAATCTTTACGATTCAATCTAATTTAAGCCTAAAAACAGCAAATAAAAAAAAAACTGTAAAAAATTTCTGTCCTAAAATGGGGCCCCCTTTGCTATACCCCAACCCATCTCACAATAGCCCGGACAGAGTACAGTGGAAACAGCTAAAGGAGGTCTTTGCCAGGAGGCACGCTGAACTAAGGAATAAATAATAATTGTATTAAGCGATTTACACTCACGTGAAATTGTCAGAAACGGCCCGACATGAGTGACGAATTTGCCGCGGCGGTGTACGGGCAGCCGCCCCTGATGAAGGGCTCGATACGAGTTCGAAACATGTCGGGCCGTTCCTGACAATTTCACGTGAGTGTAAACCGCTTAATACAATAATTAAATATGTCTCACGAAAGTGTGAATAAATAATAATAATTAAACTACTCACCGGTATAAGGAGCCATATTAAACAGGAATTTAGTATTTTTATTAAGCCTAATACAAAGAATATAATACTCAGAAATGACCAAGGAATATAATACTCACAAAATGACACAAAAATGACATCAAAGAAAGAGAATATAATCACTACTTTTTTTACTAATTTTGAATTTTGAAACTTCATAGAAAAAAACTTTATGTACTAAGCAGAGCAGACCGTGTCTATGTCTAGTGTACCAACAGGCTCCGTCCACACTTGTATCATTTCGCCGATCCGATCCCCGTCGCGTATCCTCACCGCGTATCGTGCTGTTTGGACGCTCACTGCGGGCACTCCGTACCGTATCATTTGCGCCGTCGCGCGAAGAAACGCGTCCACACTTGCCGTATCGTATCCTCGTCGCGTATCGCCGCACCGATCATTTCAGCGTGCAGTGCAATCTGAACGCCGATCTTATTTCTCCTTAGATTTCCATTAAATAAAAGTTTTTACTGAGAATATTTTCTGTCTCCATACTTAAGGAGTTTACAGAAATAAGTATATATAAGTTACTCTATGCCCGAATTTTTCAATTTGACAAGTCGTTGCACATGTCCGACTGTCCACGGTTGTTTTCAAATTGTTTGTAAACGTTGAGCGCCGGCCGGCTTTCTTGCGTCCTCCTCCCGTCTTGGTTGTGTTAAGTTCCTCGAATAGTTCCCTCCTCCTCTGTTTACAATTCAATTTCATCGATCCATACAATCAATATATGTGTAGTAATGGCGCCATTAAAATGCGTTGTTGACGGATGTGATTCTACTAGTGCCACTCAGAAAGTATTTTGCATGTCCATGATCCATAATTTACGGAGTTTGTGGATGTCCTTTCTTGTTCCTGTTAACCCATCATTACTTGGCTTAACAAAAAGTCAATGCGTATCGAAACGGGTGTGCAAAAGAATGTTGACGAAACGCAAGTTGATTCTCAAGGTGTAAGAATTCCCTATTCTTATCCTTGCTTATTCACGGAAAAGGAAATATTTCACGGAGTACCCCTTTTCCGAAGGTAAGTATTTTTTATGTTTTATGCTTGTATTCTTATACTTATCTTCATGTTATTAATTCTGATTTTCAACAATGCAAAATAGTACCTAATGAGTCCAATACAACGAATAACGTGGTAATTACAATATGTGCTTGTCTTTACGAAATACATAGATATTTTAAGTTTCTGGTACTTATACAAATTGTTGTGCCAAGGTATACTAATTGTGACGAAATCTACGTTATTAAGTTATTATTAATATGAAATAGTTGAATACTAAATTAACCCCGTGTTCAAGGCAACTAATGCTAGCAACAAACCAAAACAGAAACAGTACCTTGAATTATTATTACTGCAGCGCCGCCGTGAGACTTGTAGGAGTCTAGACTTTATATTTGTTGCTGCCGCTGGTTTTCCTTGCACAATCGAACATCACCAAAGTCCACCGTATGTCACATATCGTTGCTGATCAAGAACAACGGCACAATCCGAAATGTGCCGTTATTCAATTAAAAACTGTATTTCAACAATGTAAGGTTTCTAATCGAATAACTTCACAGTTCAAATTGTGCCGTTGTCCTTCATAATCATCGATATAGTTTTATATCAAGAAGATATAGTCAGCCGCGGCAGTGCTCGTAGGCGTGCGAGCTCGTTGAGGGCAATGGAATGGAGTCAGGACGTCCGAATCTTAAACTATATAAAACTACATACTAAATAAAACTATAGACCAAAATTATTATTTATACATGCAATTTTCAACTTTGATTAAAGCTCTTAAATTGTCGCACAAAGTATTTTAGGGTTCCGTACCTCAAAAGGAAAAAACGGAACCCTTATAGGATCACTTTGTTGTCCGTCTGTCCGTCCGTCCGTCTGTCAAGACCCTTTTTCTCAGAAACGCGTGGAGGTATGAAGCTGAAATTTATATCAATTACTCAGGTCTACTGTCCCTTGAAGCTGTGAAAAAATCAAACTTCTAAGCCAACGCAATCAAAAGATACAGCCGTTTATGCCGCAAATTTTCGACACTTGCAAGGGAATCAAAACCTACAGGGTGCTTCCCGTGAACTCAGAATCTTGAAATTTGGTACGAAGCAACGTCTTATAGCATAGATAAAGGAATAATTACGAAAACCATTTTTTTTTTTTAATACCTAACTTTGCACCTAATTTATATGGGGCGCTATACATACCAGGTGCAAACTTAACTTAACCACAGCTGAAATTTATATCAATTACTCAGGTCTACTGTCCCTTGAAGCTGTGAAAAAATCAAACTTCTAAGCCAACGCAATCAAAAGATACAGCCGTTTATGCCGCAAATTTTCGACACTTGCAAGGGAATCAAAACCTACAGGGTGCTTCCCGTGAACTCAGAATCTTGAAATTTGGTACGAAGCAACGTCTTATAGCATAGATAAAGGAATAATTACGAAAACCATAAATGTTTTTTTAATACCTAACTTTGCACCTAATTTATATGGGGCGCTATACATACCAGGTGCAAACTTAACTTAACCACTTAGGGATGGAAAGTGTTTGTACGGAACCCTCGGTGCGCGAGTCCGACTCGCACTTGGCCGGTTTTTTTTTATGACCTTGATTTATTTTATATGTAATCTCCATTGAACAATTAGAGTAGGCCATTTTCAACTTTTTATCCGCTGTCATGTTTCCGCTTAATTAGTTAATTCAGTCGCCAAAACAATAACTCGATGCTAGTTTATATTGAAACAAAGCCGAAAATTGATTACTTAGCTGCTACTTTTTACCTACTTTAATAGTCTCCGCAATTAGTCGCCAACTTATTATTTTTGCTATCCCCTTTAATTTTTTATAAATCCCTAAATCTGATTAATTTGTCATTTGTCGCCGCGTTAAATACATGCCTTTGATTTACTTAAGAGATGGTGTGTCTGCCCGTCTTGGATGGGGATGAGATCCTGTAACAATGAGAAAAGTATTGTTATTATTTGAATCACATTTCAGATATCAAAGTTATCGAAATTATAAAGGTATTTTGTTGGGGTTCGAAGACCAAAATGAAATAATTTTAGGACAATAGCGAGAATCATTTTCAGACAATTGCGTAGTTATAAAGAAGTCTATTAGCCCAAATAACTTTTTTCATTGGAATTTCATATCAGTGTTTTTCTCCAGGCGAAATAGATTCCTTTAAAAGTTAAATACCGTATTATTATTAGGTTTCTTTTTACAATAAAGATAATAATACGTCACCTCAGATGTCCTTAATGTCTCGAAATTGAGCTGACGATATGACCAAGCATTTATCCAGTTTCGAATTTAAATAATAAATTACCTATTTATTATAGGTTTATGGTAATGTGAATACGTTAATATTCACATCTTACCGCACAACTTTACAGCGGTGAACGAGCAAGCGAGAGAGGGCGCTGTTTGTTTTATCATTTTTATGAAACATGTAATGTCTCGTTTTTTTAATGTGGGTACACCACAATTTTTATTTAAACCATGAATACAAAGATCACCACATTAAAAAAATGAGACATTACATGTCTCATAAAAATGATAAAACAAACAGCGCCCTCTCTCGCTTGCTCGTTCACCGCTGTAAAGTGGTGCGGTAAGATGTGAATAATATACTACACTCGATAGAACATACTTTTAACCGACTTCAAAAAAAGGAGGGGGTTTGTTACCTCAGAACTCCGTCATTTATGAGTCTATTTGGAAAATTCTTTTTAGGTTCATGAATAGATATCTCAAGGTTGGTCCCATAAAATTTTGGGGAAGATCGGATGACGAGATCCATGAGGAATCGAAGGAATTCCTGAAACTTTATAGGCACTCATAATATTTTTCATATATTTTCTAAAACTATTTAAGTATTTGCATATGTTAGTCATCATCTTCCAATGCTGAGCTGATGATGGAAGGTACAACTCCTTAACGGCTATGAGTTAGGAGATAATTCCAACGAGATGCATGCCTTCAAGACCTCCCTGATCACCCCGCCATAAGTATTTTATATGAATCACTAAAAAGCAAAGATTTTTAGTTTAACGGAAGTCGGTTCTTTTTTTTGTTAAATTTTTTTTCAATTAATGTCGCAGGATTATAATGATTTCCATACTGATATTTCTATGCGGAACCTGTGGTGTTGGGTCGGGTTGTGCTGATCACTGTTTATTACATTAAATTATTCAAAAAATACATGCTGATCAGTATCTTCCGATAAGTCATCCGGACTAAATAACCTGAAAACTCGTAGAATAAAGTCTCGAATGTGCGTATACCTGGCGAGGCAAGGCAGCCCGCGTTGAGGCTTTCTTACACAAACGTTAATTACTCATCAAGAACAATCAGACGAGCCCAACCACCATGGGTTTATTCTGTGCTGTTAAGGAGTCCCTACGGCCATCTTAAGCTGCATGGTACCAAATTATTTTATTGGGGGCCTGGGGGTGGGCCTGGCCATGGCCTATGAGATGAAACCATGAATTTCTATCGGTAACCTAAAATCCTGGGGTGGGCACTAGACCATACTGGGGTGGGCACTTTATAGTAAGGACTTACAGTTTATTTAGAATTTTTGCGCCGTTTACGCATGGCGCGTGCGTTTGCTTCCTTCACTCTTTGTCTTTTAGAAGGGCACTGCCGCGCGCGCAACCGCCGCCTTTTCCTCGATTCCTCCTTTATGGGCGCGGTGCGGCGGCGGCTGTGCCCTGTGGACCTAAAGCTGCAAAAAAAAATATATATAGGTATATTTAGAATTATATAATCCCATACAAATTTCTATGCAATTGAAAAATAGTAGATTGTACAACAACTGCATAAAACGCACCATTTTATACAAGACGTTTATCCGTAAGTATATATGAAAATAAAGTCGAGTGTAAAATGCGTTTTATGGACGAGTTGCACACTCTACTTTTCACTTCGATTGCGAGGAAATTAAACTACATCATGTAAATATTATACTTCAAAACAAATTTAATTAAAATTTAAAAACAATTATATCTACTGTGCCTGACGCACCTATGACTGGTTTGTTTACGTTGGATTGACGGGTACAGTACAACGTTGGATTGACGAACAACGCTATACTGACGGGCAGGGATTTTAGTAATAAAAACTTCTTGCTGATCTTCACACCGGGGAGAGAGTCGGGCAGGGATTTCTTCTTCGTAACTTGTAGCTTGCCTCGTGGACGCTCACACTCGCCCTCGCGGGCGTGTGGGGAAGCCATTTCAGGGCATTGCTCTCTGTGGCGGCATCTTTCTCCGTCCGCAACAACGGACGGGATCTCTAGCTGGAGTCCGTTCGTTCGGAGTCTTCGGGTTCTTGTGGTATCCATCTCCTCTTCAGGCGGTGGAGACGCGTTGGCCTTTCAGCGGCATGTGGATTTGTTGGCCTTTCAGCGGCTTTTGGTGTGACCTGGTGGACTAGACCAGGGGGCTCAGTCGGGGGGCACGAGCTCTCTCGGCAGAGCCCGGCCCCTTCCGTCTGGTGGACGTGCGTGCAGTGGTGCGATCCCCTCGAGGTGTGGATTTCCCGAGTTGTCGGCACGGCGAAACATGGCTCCTGCCAGGATCCCGATGAAGGTATCCAGCCCTTGCCAATTCAGGTCGCGAAAGATCGTCTCATTGCGCATGTAGCGCGGCGCTGAGACGATGGTGCGCAGGGACTCTATCTAATAGGGCCCGTGGTCAGCTGTTCGACGCAGTTTAGACATGATGTTGGAACAAGACTCTTGGACGGCATTCTTGTTCATTTTCCGCACACATGTTTTAATTTTTTTTATCAGTTGGGCACAATTTTCAGCTCTCTAATTATTTTTGTAAACTAAACTGCTCAAATTACCGAAAAAATCTTCAATCGGCCGACATTGTGGAAGGTTTGTGGGGTTTCGGATTTTCGGTACAAATGGTATATTATTAGCGTCTAGGAATTGCGTCGTTTTTTTGGCGTAATGCGACGATGCTTTATCCGGCCAGAACACATATTCTCCATCTGAGTGATGTTTGCGAATAAATGGTATCAGTATTTTTTTCAAACATTCGTTCTCATATACTTTTTGGTTGACCGCTAAACCACTCGGTTTGAACCACAGTTTCGAAATACCTCTGTCAGATATAGCCACATAAAGCATTACTTTCTGCTCAAACTTGTGCTTATACTTGTGTTTTATATCGTCGGGAGTTGTAGAACTATTGCTGGTGTAGTATCGGTCATTTCCAGGTATATGGGTTTTACTCAAAGGAAAATAACTTTCATCGTCCAAAATGAAAGATTTTCCTTTGTAATTTCGGATCATCCAGCGACACTGTGACATAATAGTCAGTTTTTGCTGTTCTGTGTATTCCGGTGCTCTCACCTTCTTGCGGCATTTCAGACCAATCTTTTTTAAGGAGCGACAAATGTACGGTTGGGAACACTTAAATTTTTTCGCGGCATCTCGTTGGCTCATAGAATCATTATCGTTAAAAGTGCTATGGAGTACGTTCATCCTTCTCTTGGTCATTATCTTCGCTGGTCGCCCGCTACCACTTTTGCGATTTATCGTCAAGGATGCCAGAATTCTATAAATAGTAGAAACTGGTACATTTTCTTTACTAAAATGATCTACAGTAAACTTTTTCCCCGAGTTATAGTTTGAATTATAAAAATGTACAATCCGTTTTCGCAGTGTTTCTTGTTTCGACACCATTTTGTCAAATATTAATGCTTGAAAAACAAAAATAATGAAATTCAAGAACCTCAAAAGAGGTAGTAACAACTTTATGAACAAACTTTTTTGTCTATGTGAATAGTCTGGTTTTGAGGTCCATAGAAAGTTATTCTCATTTTTTTGTTATCACCCGTTATTACCTTTGTTCAGATTCAGTTTCTTCGGTGCGGGACGGCCCAGCTTCGTATAAAGAAGAACCTGATGACAGGATGACAGTTAGCCTTTTTGGGGAAGCCTATGTCCAGCAGATGATGATGCACAGTCTTTTATGAACCCCGATTTTGTTTCATCTGTTTTTTATTGTAAAAATTGATAATTTGAATCATTTGAAGTACTAGACTGAAACTCCGCGATCGATCCGTGTTAAAGGGTCCCAAAAATGAAGCACTGTTTTGTAAACACTAAACTTTATTCAGTAGTCACACTGTATAAATAAACTAGTAGAAGAATTAAAAGAGGTAACGAAATTAGAACACCATTGAGACCATATAAAACCCGGAAAAATCTTAATAGCGCGTTTTACGATGGGTTCAACGACATCTCGGGGGTAATTATAGGTTACTAGAAATTTGTTGAAACATAAAATGAAATAGTGGGTTTATAAATATGCTGATATGTGATTATGAATATTTAGATTTTTTAGAATATAATAGCTTTTGATGAGCTCTTAATAGTAAGTCTTAAAGACTTACTATTAAGAGCTCATCAAAAGCTTGAGTCGTTAAGGTTCTGAACCGTTATTGCGCTCAAACCTTCAACGCTCGAGTCTTTAAAGCTTGAACCTTCAAGGTTTGCGAGTCTATAAGGTTCGAAAGTCTTCAAGACTAGTCTTCTAACAACACTACCCAGTTGTCTTGGCCGATGAGTATACGGGGTTCTTGGGCTTCATATTTCAGGTGCTCTCGTATGTCGCGCAGGTGTTCGCTGTTTTTTAGCTATTTTCCAACGTTCGTCCACCGACTCGGCGATGCACTTAGGACATTTTTCTATTCGGTGACTATCGGCGTTGCAACAGGAACATTTCGCAGGCGGCTTTTCTATGGCGGCGAACGTCTTGTGTACTCTTCTTGTTTGCTGCGGTTGCCCCGTGACGTCATAGGCATTCTCGGGCGGAGCATACGGCGCGCAGTAGTCAGCTTCGCGTTGAAGAAATGATGAAATCTTGATTAATTCGGGTTCATTGTTCGGATGAGAGGCGGCGTAGTCGTACAGTCACGGACTTTAATTGATGAGCCACCTGCCACTGTTTGTATTTTAGTCGTGTAATGCAAATCGGACTTAATCGGGTATACTCGGATATTCAGACAAGGGAAGCCACTCATATTCGTATTATAGAAGAATACAATTATATTTATATCTCTGTCATGTGTGTTTGACAGGCGTGAAATGTCAATTATGTTAGAATCGCTTGACAATTAATTACTAATTTACATTTTTATGCAATATGAACGGTTGGCTGACTTGGAGAGCCAGAACTACCAACCTGTAAGCAGAGTGACAACCAATTGGAGGTCTAGTAACCGTGACCTAGCGACAATTGTTATAGCGTAGCTATAGTAACCTTAGTATGATTGGTCATCCCGACATCGGAATAACGAAAAACCCACGACTTAATCCGAACGCGTAGCGTCCACCATGATAAAAATGTGACGTTAATGACATAATGATAACTGTTGGACATAAATATAAATCACGTAACCGCCACCATCTTGGCAAAAATTGATTATGAGTATGATTTACTATTTTTTTTTACTTTGTTACTCAACAAAGTATACATTTAGAAATTATAAATGCGAATCGTGCTAATCAAAAAAAGTCGACATTTATTAAAAAGTATTTTATTCAGCTTTTCTAATTTAAGTAATATCGTCTATACGCTCCGTGGCTGCCTATTAGCATAACGCTGCGTAGGTATAGTATAAATCCATCAGCTTCGTAGTCGCGGAGCATTTCTCTTCGCTGGGCTTCGCTTAATGCGGCGGGGCGATGGTTGTTCTGGCGACGATCGCTTATATTTCCTTCTTCGGCATAAGTATCTTCTTACCCACAACGCAAAAGTATTTCGCGTCAAGAGCAGATCTCTCGAAATTGCACGAATACTCAAACCCTACTGATGCATTTGCACGATTCTATTCTATGACGAATTTCTTCGGATATTGCGGATGACATCATCGCGTAAATAAGTCTTTGACATTGGCATTTCAACTTTCTTCGCATAGACTTTCGGAAATAATGAGTATTTACGGAGTTCTAATTCAAATGAGGTTGAATCAAATAGATTGGTTAACCGTAAATGCAAAATTGTATAGAGTCTTCATTGACAACTCATTATCCAACCTTATAACTTCTTTGGATAAGACTTTATTTCTGATTATTAGTAAAATGTCATCTTGTTTATGAGCATGCGATCTAAGATTCGTATTCAATCGTGTAATCTCGTGAATGCGTAAGACTGCAAAATTATGAAGTTTCAAAGTGGCTCATCAATTAAAGTCCGTGACTGTACCAGCGGTACCGTTGTGCAGGCGTGAGCTTGTCTGTGACCGCCTTCATCGTCTCGGGGCTGTAGAGGTACTGACTCCGGTCGAGGGCTCGCAGTGTGGCTATCGTATTGGCCACGCGACAGGCGAATGTGCAGATGTCGCGCGGTCCGTCGGTCAGCCGTGGCAGTGCTCGTAGGCGTGCGAGCTCGTTGAGGGCAATGGAGTCAGGACGTCCGAATCTTGATTCTAGTGTCTTGATTATTTCTTCGCAGCGGCCGTGGTAGATGAGTAGGTTCTCGACGGCTTCTTTGGCTTTCCCTTTCAGGCATCTTCGTAGTCTTGATACGTTTTCTGCCTCGGTATAAGTTGACTTCGTTTCTTCATAGGCGGCTTTGAACGACAGCCATTCTTCATTTGAACCGCTAAACGGCGGCAGTTCGGCGTTGTAGCGAGAGGTGTGGCCGGCACGCGCAGCGTTTATGGAGCGCGGTTTCACCTTGACAAGTCAATTTGACAGTCGATAGTAAGGAAAAATTAAAAGTTTATTTCAAGAATTTTGCTGTGTACTTTGGCTGTTGGTATTTTTGCCTTGGTCTTAGAATACTAACATACAGAAAATAATAAAAAAAAAACCTATTACCTTTGTTCTGAGTCGGTTTCCGCGACGCGGCACGACGGTCCAGCTTCATATACGGACGAACCTGATGACAGGATGACAGTTAGCCTTTTTGGGGAAGCCTATGTCCAGCAGATGATGATGCACAGTCTTTTATGAACCCCGATTTTGTTTCATCTGTTTTTTATTGTAAAAATTGATAATTTGAATCATTTGAAGTACTAGACTGAAACTCCGCGATCGATCCGTGTTAAAGGGTCCCAAAAATGAAGCACTGTTTTGTAAACACTAAACTTTATTCAGTAGTCACACTGTATAAATAAACTAGTAGAAGAATTAAAAGAGGTAACGAAATTAGAACACCATTGAGACCATATAAAACCCGGAAAAATCTTAATAGCGCGTTTTACGATGGGTTCAACGACATCTCGGGGGTAATTAGGTTACTAGAAATTTGTTGAAACATAAAATGAAATAGTGGGTTTATAAATATGCTGATATGTGATTATGAATATTTAGATTTTTTAGAATATAATAATATAATAGCTTTTGATGAGCTCTTAATAGTAAGTCTTAAAGACTTACTATTAAGAGCTCATCAAAAGCTTGAGTCGTTAAGGTTCTGAACCGTTATTGCGCTCAAACCTTCAACGCTCGAGTCTTTAAAGCTTGAACCTTCAAGGTTTGCGAGTCTATAAGGTTCGAAAGTCTTCAAGACTAGTCTTCTAACAACACTACCCAGTTGTCTTGGCCGATGAGTATACGGGGTTCTTGGGCTTCATATTTCAGGTGCTCTCGTATGTCGCGCAGGTGTTCGCTGTTTTTTAGCTATTTTCCAACGTTCGTCCACCGACTCGGCGATGTACTTAGGACATTTTTCTATTCGGTGACTATCGGCGTTGCAACAGGAACATTTCGCAGGCGGCTTTTCTATGGCGGCGAACGTCTTGTGTACTCTTCTTGTTTGCTGCGGTTGCCCCGTGACGTCATAGGCATTCTCGGGCGGAGCATACGGCGCGCAGTAGTCAGCTTCGCGTTGAAGAAATGATGAAATCTTGATTAATTCGGGTTCATTGTTCGGATGAGAGGCGGCGTAGTCGTACCAGCGGTACCGTTGTGCAGGCGTGAGCTTGTCTGTGACCGCCTTCATCGTCTCGGGGCTGTAGAGGTACTGACTCCGGTCGAGGGCTCGCAGTGTGGCTATCGTATTGGCCACGCGACAGGCGAATGTGCAGATGTCGCGCGGTCCGTCGGTCAGCCGCGGCAGTGCTCGTAGGCGTGCGAGCTCGTTGAGGGCAATGGAGTCAGGACGTCCGAATCTTGATTCTAGTGTCTTGATTATTTCTTCGCAGCGGCCGTGGTAGATGAGTAGGTTCTCGACGGCTTCTTTGGCTTTCCCTTTCAGGCATCTTCGTAGTCTTGATACGTTTTCTGCCTCGGTGTAAGTTGACTTCGTTTCTTCGTAGGCGGCTTTGAACGACAGCCATTCTTCATGTGAACCGCTAAACGGCGGCAGTTCGGCGTTGTAGCGAGAGGTGTGGCCGGCACGCGCAGCGTTTATGGAGCGCGGTTTCACCTTGACAAGTCAATTTGACAGTCGATATGCCTTGGTCTTAGAATACTAACATACAGAAAATAATAAAAAAAAAACCTATTACCTTTGTTCCGATTCAGCATCGCGGGACGGCCCAGCTTCAGCATCAGAGGAACCTGATGACAGGATGAGCCTTTTTGGGGAAGCCTATGTCCACGATCACTCCGCGATCGATCCGAGCTTTAGTTTTTGAGAAAACAGGAAGCAAAGTCGGCCGGATAACCGGGCACTAGAATCACGAAAACCATTATAAAAAATAAACTGGACTACCTAACTGAGATTTGATTTATTGTAATGTTTACACACATAATAAGGAATAATTACACCTATTTTGGTTTTTCTAATGTGGATAGGTTACGAAATATTACCATTTTTGTCGTTTTTCGTTTTTAATTTTTATCTCAAGCATAAAGCTGTATTAGATAAAGTTCTCTATACAGTATAATCCTTACACATACCTCTATCGATCATATTTAAATCACAATCTAATTCCGTTTTATCCAGGAGTTGCAAGCATTGTTATAGTTTTGGTCAGGGTTGCCACCTTTGTTATCCGGATAAAACCCAACTTATGATTTTTTATCTGGAACGCGATCTAATCGTCATCTTCATTTAAAATGATTAAATTCTCATCCTCAATTTCATCCGACATCATGGCAGCTGTAATCACCTGTTCATCCACATGTTTTATGAGATTTACTGCTTTTGCCGGTAATGGACTTTTATTTGTTTTCATGCGTCTTTTTTTTAAACTGTAGTCGGAAATGACCGGGTCTGATGATACTAGAGCCCTGTGAAATAGATCGGACATTGTTGCTTCACGACTAATTTTTCTCGTATGATGCTCCCGGTCAAGACGCCAGAACTTATTTCGCGATTCCGCTGCCTGTTCAGACAACATGCCAACTGGTAATACTGACGTGGCAATAATTTTAGCACCATGAACTAAAACTTTATGTAACGTGACCGTCATTGGGTGCCATTTATATTTATTTACATACTTATTTGCTACATTTTTGCAGAATGCAGCAATTTTTTCCGGATCAATTGGCAAGTTACTGGACAAGACTATCGCAATAATATATAAATCCTCTAAAATCCACTTTTCGATACCTAAAATTTCGGCAACCGTTTCTCGATATTTGTCTGAAAATGCTGCTCTCGCAGTATTACCGTCGTTGGACGTGCCTGCAGTTGAGCGCACCACATCCACGAGTAGGCCCGTTTTTTGCCTGATTTCGGCTTGAATTTTTTTTTTGCGCTCTTCCACCAAAAGGCCTTCTTTTGAGGTTTCATCGAAAACTTATTGATAGGTATAGAGTTTAAGCTCTAGGCATAAAAAGAGTGGATTAGTCAAAAAATTTAATAGCAAATACAACGATATTAGTTGGAAGAATTCCAAACAAAAATGACATTACTTTTGGTTTGATATAATTTGCCAAAACTGAAAAAACTGCCTTTGTTAATTCCGAGCTGAACGAATCGAATGAAATAATCAGGCTGGATTCTAAATATTCGAACATTATATACTTACTTGATTTGAAATAGCCTCTTTCCTAGTAGTGGGATCCCCACGAGTTAATGAAAAATAATGTCAAAATAAATAGAATATATTTTTAGACGAGGTGACAACCCTAGCTCGAAAAAATCCGGATAAAACTTAAAATGCTTGCAACTCCTGGATAAAACGGAATTAGATTGTGATTTAAATATGATCGATATAGGTATGTGTAAGGATTATACTGTATAGAGAACTTTATCTAATACAGCTTTATGCTTGAGATAAAAATTAAAAACGAAAAACGACAAAAATGGTAATATTTCGTAACCTATCCACATTAGAAAAACCAAAATAGGTGTAATTATTCCTTATTATGTGTGTAAACATTACAATAAATCAAATCTCAATTAGGTAGTCCAGTTTATTTTTTATAATGGTTTTCGTGATTCTAGTGCCCGGTTATCCGGCCGACTTTGCTTCCTGTTTTCTCAAAAACTAAAGCTCGGATCGATCGCGGAGTTTCAGTCTAGTACTTCAAATGATTCAAATTATCAATTTTTACAATAAAAAACAGATGAAACAAAATCGGGGTTCATAAAAGACTGTGGGTTGGTCCAAATCACTGAAAACAATATTTAGAAATACATCATCTGTGAAAATTTCAACTGTCTAGCTATCACAGTTCTTGAGATACAGCCTGGTGACAGACAGACGGACGGACGGACGGACAGCGAAGTCTCAGTAACAGGGTCCCGTTTTTACCCTTTGAGTACGGAACCCTAAAAAAGAAAGCGGAGACCTAAACGTTTTTGGATGATCCTGTTATTTAAAAACAGATAACATACTGGGAACAGATTGTTTGAAGAGTTGTGCTTCGATAACGCAGATTTTTTTTTACTAGAATGAGTAAAAATGAATTTGAAAATCTGTACTCTCTTATAAACGCCAAAATAAGGAAGAAGGACACAAATCTTCGAGAAGCAATATCCGCGAGAGAAAGACACTGTTCTTTCGGCTCAATGACGCTAACACGCGCGCGACGATCAAGCGAGGCAAAACACAACCGTCTTGAGTGAGCGCGGCAAACCTACTGAGGCGAGGCGCCTTTGAGCATGGACAAAAACCGACAACGCTCGGCTCTGGCCGCGGCACGCTCGCCCGAGGCCAGACATGCATTTGCCTCGGGCGAGGCACGTCCTGACCAAGTCCTGACTGGCCGAGGATTTGCCGCGCGAGGCGGCCTCGCGAGGCTGCTCGCTCAGTCAGGATCCGGCTAATGACGTTTGAGCGAATGTTTTCAGGATCGGTGACGTCAATGTCAAGAGCGAAAATGGCGGACAGCGTTTTAAACATTTAAAAATGCACAATAAAAATCATATTTTCAATTTCAATTTTTCAGCCATCGTCTACTTTTATGAACTGAAAAATATATATTTCGATTCCCTATGCCAAATACTATACGAAATAAGCATTAGTTTAATCTGGGGGCACGGCAGTACCAGTAGGGCCAAGTCGAGCAAACGCGCTTGCCGGCACGCCGTAACATCCTTTTCTCGAAGCCATTCAGACAATTTTCAAACTCCCAGTATTTCATTACGGACAAAGCTAGAAGCCTGAATTTTTAATGACCAGGAGAGCATGATATAACCTAGACATATTCCAAATTGCATTCAATTTGAACCAGTAGTTTAGAAATTATTGCCAGTCAAAGTTCCTTAATTTTGTCACTCACTGATTCACTGACTCACTTACATTATGATCATTGATCATACGAATTCTAAGTTACTTCTAGCAGACACACAAGCTTGAAATTGCGAGCTCTATTACGGTTTGGATATACGTATACGCAGCGGGACCCCATGTAATTATGGTTTAAGTCCTATATAATCGAGTTGGTATATATTTCTACCTCTCGATTTATGTACTTTTAAATTTCTACCTTTGCAAATTAATGAAAAAAAAATGATTCTGTGCCAGCGGGGCCCTTTGTTAATTCTAAGTTTACAGACTAAATGAATTAGGTACTATTCATGGCAGGGATCGGATACCGGTATTTTCATTCAAACCGGTTTTGGCTCTACACCCCAAAACGAAATAAATAGCGTTTTTGGTTTCGGTTACCGGTTTTAGAACGGTTTCATAACAAAACCGTTATTTAGCAGATTTCGTTTCTGTTGAACAGAATTAACCGGTTTTCTACGACCGAGATACAACGAATCCTCATTCTTTCTCATTTTTAATATATGTATATAAAATAGATGGGTTATCTGAGTAGATAGCGAATAATACTCTATGCATTTTAATCTTTCAGTTGTGTTGTATGGAAGAGATCGCTTTTTACCTACATACCTCCCCGCCACCTACACACCTATTTCTTGTTTACTGCTGTTTTTCCATTATGCTATATTTCTTTGTTTTAAGATGTGCAATAAAAAGTTCTTGTATTGTATTGTTATTTAATCTTTATGTATAGAATAGATCACTCGACAAGCCTTTATGACAGTAAAATTATGTAATGTTGACTTATTTTTATTAATTTATAGATTATTTCTTATGTTTAGGTGTATGCTTATTGAGTCAAGATGAGCCATAAATGTGTGAAGACTATATGCACTTTAATAAAATAACACACATTAACATGATGCTTTATGAATTTCTAATTCCGTGCTTAGAAGTGGGGTGATTTAGGAATATAAAAACAATATATTTATCTCCTAAAATGTAGGAACAAAAAATATATAAAGAAATACAAATAAGCAAATACTCTAGCTTCAAGCTGCAAGCACGATGTGGGAAGTAATCCTTTATGTTAATTAAACTGCATATATGTGACATTTAGAAGTACCTTTTATTTTATAACTAACACAAGACAGTTGCTTAATTATTAATTAAGTACTATTCCGAATATAAACGATTGTTTCTCACAACCATAATGTCCTCAATTATTGAGTCATTTAATCGCATTCTTAAATTATTCAGCACGAATTTCAATGATGAAAAGAGTCTTTCAACACTGACACTTGTAGGCGGTGTTGCTAATACGACCTTGGCCAAAGCAAATAAATATGGATCTGTGCTCTCTTTGCCTGCCCAATATTCTAAAATATTAGAATTTGACGATAGCACTGGCTCCTGCGAAAAAGTCATCAATTTGTAAATGATTTCGTCATCTAATGATGAATCGTTATTTGGCCGGTTATTGTTGGCGAATTGATTGCGTAAGTAGTCTTCAAAATTCTGACACGCCCTCATAGTTTCTGTCTCCCTAACACTGGAATTGGAAGTTCCCGGCGTTGAATTGGTTAAATGAGGTGATTGTTGGTGTTGCTTCAATTTTACAATCCTCTTATATATCTCTAGCAGAATCGTTCTTGCCGTATTCGCTTGTTCAGTGTTAAGTATCGAGTTGACCCTTGGATCTAAATAAATGGCCGCCAAAAAATGGTCATTTTCAAAAAGCACGGCCTGTCGGTCAATCATGAATGTTTCCAATCGGAGGGCAAATACATCGTCTATCTGGCTGAGCTGGTGTCTACACTGCATCCATGATAAATAAAAATCCCCGCAGGTGAGCTGTTCAGTTTGGAGACGTTTAGATAGAATTCTGCATGGGAGAAGAATTTCCAAATATACTACCAATAGAGTCCAAATCTCAGCTTCGACGGTCATGTGCGTAACGCAGAATATTTTTAATGCGTTTAAATTTTCAAGCATATCTGCCGTGGAATCCCATCTGGTCGGAGTATCTAGAACAGCTTGTGGTAAATTTTCTTCCTTTAGCTTTAAAGCCATATTGGGCGTTCGTAGTTTTCTAACAATCTGCCGCCATCGTTCTAAAAAGTCTTTCATTTCTCGGCATGCTGCGTTCACTGCCAGTTGTAGACAGTGCGCTGCACACCGTATGCCAGTAATGGTTCTTACTCTTTCATTAGTATCTTCGAATTGAAGCTCTATTGTGTCTCTGTCATTCGCCTCAGCATCGCCGATGTCGTCGATAAATTCATTATCAGATTCAGATGTCAATATACTTGCAGTGTCATTCAATTCGTTGACCATGCGCAACATATTTGATCCATTGTCGGTTGTGATGGTCAACACTTGCATTGGCTTTATACCGTAACGACTTAAGGTCATCACAACATTTTCTTTCAGGTATTGTGCAGTATTTCTGTCGTGCAACTCCACTACACTTAAATTACGGAGATTGATTCGGCCATCTGTAACAATGACATAGTAACATCTAAATAATGTAATATACTAAAAGACCTTCTATATCAACACGAGCGGAGTTGCTGAGTAGAATAAGGTAACCAGGGGCTATAAATTGCATGTTTATGATTATAAACACATGAAGGCGAATACAATAGTTTGGAACTAAAACCTTCTAAATCACATAAAAGAAATAGAATACGTCGACATCTGATGGGCCGAAATGTATGAAACAGTCAAAAAAATCATGATTTTGGAGTTACGTAATCCCATCCCAGTCAAAGTTGCTCAGTATGGCCTACTTAGTGCCTGGAAAGAAATTACTAAAAAATCATCCTGTATAAAATTACAAACCTAAAATGTATTGCACATTTAATCCCAGGAACCTTCGTAATTTGACCGACGCTACGTCAACTTTCAGGCTAATTAAGTTGGTGTTTAACTGCTTACTAATTTCGAGCCGGACATCGTAGGCTTTTTTGCGAATGTTTTCTTTGATATTTTTTACGTTGATGGCCTTTGTCTCCCTTTGACTCATGTTTGGAATTAACTTAAGTATATTTTTGAATGCTTCGTCTTCAACTATGTTGAACGGGCGACCATGTATAGTGACGAGATCAGTACAAAATTCCATTACCGCTGCAGCGTTGTCCGATAAACGACAAGGAAGATTTTCTTTATCTTCCATGTTCATCTTTACTATTTCGTCATGTTTGAGTTTATGTTGAGCATAAAAATGACGTAACAGATTGCCAGCATGATTTCCCTGTGAAATAAATTAACCGTTGAATTAAATGTAACATTAAAAGGCCCACAAAGGGAGCTGTAGTAATGGCAGTAATATCTAGTGCGTACTTTCAAATTGATAGATAATACTAAGTGCCTAAGTAATATGATTTTATTCTGGACTTACCTTTATAACCACATTGCAACCTTCCATTAAACATTTAGATTTTTTTGTGGTTTCGTCATAACAAAACATGGAGTAGATTTTGGATTCTTTCTTTCTTCCCATGATTAAAATAAAATCAATTTTATTTATTGCATTTGATGCCTAGCTAGATGTCAATGTCAATCAATCAAACATAATGGCATTTTTGACTTTATCACAACAAATAGGTGTAACGTCATGCGATAGCAGTGCATTGCTGGTTGAAGAGACTATTATATATAAGTAAATTGTTTGACACATAATGTCATCTTATTTACCAGTTCAATAAAATTACACGGAACACATTAAATTCTGTTCTTCTTGAATAACGATAATCGAATTAAATTCGTTCTCTATGAAAACGTTACTGTAGTATACGGGTTTACAAATGAACGAACATTTGAACGGTTCACGAACAAAATTGAACAGTTTTTTTAAACCGGTTCCGATCCCTGATTCATGGAGACTCTTATTTCTACCTTACAAATAACTTTTCACTACACCCTACATATAAATAGTTTTTGAGAAATACGCGTTCGAAGATTTTGACCTTCTAGCAGGGCCCTTTGGTATTTAGTGACTTACATGACCCCAGGTAATTTTAAAAAATAGATGGTTATTTCTACCTACTGAATCAATTGTGACCAACCTTGCTAGTGACAGGTTTTCAAGAAAAAAAAATGTAAAAAAATATATTGTATTATATTATCACTAAACCTGTCACTAGCAAGTTGGTAATAATTGATTCAGTAAGTAGAAATAACTGGCAAAAATGAGAAAAATGATAATGATATCAGTTCATTTGGTAACTAGCTACGAAATGGGAAATGTGTTTTCCCATTTAGCTACCAAATCTGGCTACGAGATGGGAAAATCGTTCCCATTTGGTAACTAGCTACGAAATGGGAAAGGAAATGTGTTTTCCCATCTTGTAGCTAGCTACCAAATCTGGCTACGAGATGGGACTAAAGAAAAACTCACCGTATGCGCGAGAGACGACGTTCCATGCCGCTCTGAAATAATCCATTGTATGTAATTTTTTTTACAATTTGGAATCTGCAATCAATTTATATTTTGGATTGACTTTTCAATCGAATCGAAATAAGAACCAAATTGACAAGTTTTTTTTTTGTGGATTTTATGGCTTGGCTGCAGAGGCCTTTAAGCCACGGCTTAATTTCTTGAAATGGCTTCGCAGATTTTGACACACATCACTGAGTTCACTTGCAAGTATTAACCTGTCAACATTCAATATACTCTATTGCATTCAATATACTCTGTTTCAGCTAGAACAAAACAGCGGTTTCTATGGGGGAGAGTATTATGCTACCACTTAACAATAGATGGCTTTTAAATCAAAATAAAAAAAATGTATATTGCTATGGTATCACTACAGTATTTTTTCTTATAGTAACTCTGGGATAGTTCACTTTTTTCGTTTCAAATTACGCAAAATAAGTTAATAAAATAGTCAGTTCGGGTATTTCAAAGTTAGTTTAAATAAAAAGAAATATTCATTAAAGTATTTAACTGTAATTCGTATTTATATAGAAATAAAATAAAATGTATTATATTCTTACGGTCATAAAATTTGTTGGAAATTTTAAAGAAACTCTTTAGTTACCGCAAACGAAACGCTAAGTTGTTATTGTACCAAATGTCATTTTCAAATTTCCGTGCATGCTATGATATCTCAGAACAAAGCGCGAGGGCCTTGATTTTAACGCCATCCCACACATACTTTTATTAACATATTCGTTACAACACCGTTCTCTTTCGTGTCGCCTAGATGGCTCTGTAGATCTGTAGACAAACCATAGACAACCCATAGACAAGCTTGAAGCTTTGTTGCTAGTACATAAAACTACATATATTTAGGAGAAAAATATTTTTTATATTACCTTTAAAACTATTACTATTATAACTCAAAATATTGTTATAATGTTTATAGTACACTACCACTTTCGATAATTTTTCCCCGTAAACATTTCTTTTTTCATAATTATAAAGATGTTGACACGATATAAGTAATATATTTCATAAAAACACAAGATATTAATAAAAACAATAAACTAATATGTAACTAAGACTAAGTATATGCTAAAAAACCTAAACTATTTACAAATAAAAAATTTGCCCTAAATCGCTGTCGCTCGGAAGTGTGCCCAGAAGGCTGGCCGCATTGCCACGCTGGATGGCAATGCTTATTCGCTGGGCAAAATAGTGGCCAGCCCTCTGGTCATGGGTTGCGTCAATGAGGCGCATCGACAATTCTTTAAAGAGTCGACGCGCACTTGGCCCCCACGGCCCCAGAGTTTCAACCCCAAACGCCGCAAATATGTAACTGCTACCGAGAGCAGCATATTTACGACGTTTGAGGCTTTCCGCAGACGCAGCCGCCGCGCCAGCTCCATTCTTGGTACCTGGAATATGAGACGGTGCCAGGGTGTCTACACACGTAGCATCCCACACCAACGGCCGACCCATACTCCAAGGCACCAATGTCATTCCATCAGGCCTTTTGCCGTCGTCCCTAGCCAAACCGCTGGGCTCTAGGACTGCCGGCACCTTGGCGCTAACAAAGGCCCTCCGGATGACGTCATTGAGACTAGCGTGGCGAGATATTCTGCCTGCACTCCGGTGGCATGAGAGGCCGTGGTGGCCAAGGCCATCGACCAAAGCTCCGCAGCGACAGCGATGGGGCTCGTTTGTTGGTGCTCCAATCCTTAAACAAATGGCTAGTCTAAAACTATTATTATCGATCAAAGTCCCTATTGTGTGTGATGGCAAGGCTTGCAGCCACAGACCGGACTCCCATTCCGCGGCAGCAAGGAGACGAGCTCGGTCTGTTGGACTACATGCTGTCTCTACGAGATTGTTTTTTATTATCCGACAGAGAGGCTCATCCCATTGCCTCTGCGAGCACGGGTTATCAGGTGCATCCGAGTTACCACATGTTAAAGACCATACATTTTTGGCCTCGGTGCAGTGCGCAGCCTCCAGGACCCCAACAGAGGGGGCTAGTATTTTCCCAATGAGGCTATTGGCCATGTGCACCGAAGCCAGAAACGCAGGTAGTGCCAAGCAGGAGATTTTGCGGATGCCCAGGCCACCGAACCTAATTGGTAGGCTGGCCTGAGTCCAAGATCTGTCGCCGAAAGAAATATTGAAGATGGACGTAAGGGTTCCTTCAATTAAATGATCTAAATCTAAAAGCAGGTTAGGGTGTTTCCAAAGGTGGGAGCCGCGAAGAACATATGTGAACTTTGGAACAAAGAGACAGTGTTTTATGATACAGTACGCTGAATGTATATTAATTTTTGTCAATCGATGAGAAACTGTTTTGAAATTTTGAATTTTGTTATCGATAAATGTATTAAAGGACTGATCGAAGATGGGACACCCAAGAAGGTGAAGCGATTCTTTAGTAATAATTCTGATGCCAGGAGCCATTTGTCTAAAGCTATCTATTATGTCGGTTTTGTTTGGACATGTGTCCATAATGAAAAGTTCGCATTTAGAAAAATTAAGAGAGAGCCCAATAGATTTTAACTCAGCAGTTAAATTTTTTAAATCATTGAGAACTGAAATCGCGTCTCCACCGAGTGTGCCGTCATCTAGATACCACACATTTAAGTTTGAATTTAGTTCTTTGATTATGGGATGTATAGAAAGACTAAAAATTGCTGGACCAAGTGGGTCACCCTGTTGACAACCTACAGAGGACGTTAAAACGTTGGTTTTATACAATAATTTAGATGGAGAACTGTAACACTGCCAAAGAAATTTATATAAGAGAGGAATTTTGTCCTTTACCTGCGTCAACAAGGCACCCCTATCTACAGAATTGAATGCATTGGAAACGTCCACCTTCAGTAACACTTCTCCTGCTTGGTGCTCGAGGTATGTTCGCACCGCATGGACAGCAGCTTCGCAGCCGCTCTTAGACCCAAATCCCAGTTGCACAGGCTGAAGTTCAGCACTAAGAGCACCGAGGATAGAGCGGCAACCGATTTTGGAAGCTAACCGTCGAAGAGTACTACCGACGGCAATAGGGCGAATGCCACCATCTTTTTTAGTTAAAGCGCAGAGGTTAGCGCCATATAAAATGTCTCTAATTTCGTTTGGGACTTGACCGGTCAACATGATGTTAACCAGGTCCGTCAAGTCCTTTAGGAGTTTGTCGCTCGTTTCACCGCAGCCGCAGTTCAGGAGGTCTTTGAGGTGCTGCGGAGTCAGACCATCCAGGCCGCCTGCAGATCCATTTGGAAAAGACATTACTGCTCCGAGAACATCCTGTGCGGTGGCGATGAGAATTGGGTCACTCGGCTGCGGTGGGTCTGGGAGAAGGAGATCTGTGGCTGGAAGTGGATGTTTGCTGTGTAGTGCTAAAAGTGTATCCGCGTTGTCAGGAGCCACAGTGTCATCAGAAAAGAGTAAACGAGCTGCACCTTTGATATCACCATCAGAAACTTTACCTTCAACTTTTTTAAATATGCTGTTATTTATATGCCTATGTGTATCGGCAGTGGGATAGACAGAAACGTCACCGGAGCAATGATTTTTTATTATTTTAGTCAAAGATTTTTGATTTTCATCCGATTTAATGTGTAGCACTTTGAATGAAAAAGTTAATAACAGTTCCCAACTACGCGATGAATTGTCTGAAATAATGGTTCTAATCGTGTCACTTAGAAATTTTGAAACAGAAACACGGGCTCCCCGTGGCACCCGTTTCAAAACTGGCTTTGAATTTTTGAGGTCACTTAGGAGTTGCCAAAATGGTATTGCCGGAGTAGGTACCTGGTTAAGAGACGGCGAGGCGATTGGCTGTGAGGGCGGCGTGGGATGTGTGGTCTGGGTCTGGATTTGACAGTGTTTTTTAGCAATATGTATGTGTAGGCCTTTAGGGCCTTTGAAAAAACGTGGTTCTGGGCAATCTGGGCACCGAACAAGACTTTGGGTAGGAGTGGGATAAGTTGGATGGGACATTGATCATAAGTTTAAACAAAAAGGAAAAAATAAAGCTTAAATCAATATGTCTAAAAAATAGCAAATTGTAAAATTAACAACTACTTATCTATATAGGTACATAACTATATATAATTAAAAAGTATAAAAACGAGATGATTTAAATCAGTTCAGGAAACCACTGGAGTGCGCACAAGATTAACACATTCACATTAGAAAGAATTGTAAATAAAAATGTCTAACCAAAGCGACTTTGGGGTGTTTTTTAAGTCCTCAATCTTTGTAGGTACATATTCTGGTCATCACAAATAGGGGCTTCAAAACAATGCGTCAACTTGATGCATACAACATTGGTTATTATAGTAAATATTGAATTGTAAATTTGTAAACACGTAAGAAAATTTTGTTATCCGGTGTCTTGACATCTGTCATTTCGCTCGGGGCGAAGCACGCAGGCCCGCGGTGCAGTCCTTCATGTGTAAAGAAGGATGTGTCGGGTTGTCTATATCCCCTGATTATTTCAGGGATGTTCGCAAGAGTTGAAACTTATAGTAAATTAATTAAATTTACGAAATCTTAGGGAGCTTGATTAATTTCGTTGTTGACTTGTTGCTATGGTGAGAATTACTCGTAATATATTTAACACGTTACTGGCAACAATGAAATTTTTCTTGTCAATCTTTGACATGTAAATAAATTGTTAATTTCAAATAGATTTACATATTATTCATCTGTGATTTCAAATGATTGCCAATCTTTGAATTCAGTTTAATCCTCCGCGGGTTTAGTGCATTTTTCACCAGAAAGAAATTGTGACCACGAATTGCAGTGCAGTGCAGTGTATCCTATATAAACTACAAGTGTGCCAAACAATGACAATTTTAAGAGCTCCGTGTTTATTGCCGCCGCTGTCTCCCGCCGAGATGAAGACCTTTGAAATCGGGTTTACATTTTTGACCCCACGATATAGTGTCTATTTTAGATTCAACGCTAATCTTAGTAACATCTTTACTCCAGTTATTTGTTATTTAATGCTTGAAAAATAAAATAGTTTAGTCATTTACTTGTTTCTATTATTCAATCTATTAAAAATCATAATGTGGTTTAGGAAATTAAATATTTTACAAGGAAAATTTACTTCCGATTATTGTTTAACAAATTTTGGAGAGATTATTAGTAGTAACTAATATAGAAGCGTGACGTAAAGCGCCCTCGAGCGGCTACTTTAGTTACTACAGTCTGCAATGCTACGAAAAAAAACGTATCTTACTATGAAATCCATACAAAGATACGACCTTTTTACCGTAGCATCGCAGTACTCATATTTTGGACCGAAAAAGACGTGAAGTTAGCTATCTATTACCAGTAATACACTCTTATCTATGTTTCCGTGAACGTAAAAGTGCTTCTTTCTGTGTTTATTTTCTATTTTTTACGAGGACTCGGCTGCACTTGGACTCATGATTGACCACTTTTTTGTTTCTGGACTCTGATTTGCCCCTGGATTGGATAACTTTCAACCATGACGTCGACAAAAATGTGTGCCGCGTTGTGAAAAAACTTGTAAGTATTCCTTTGCCTTCTAAATAAGTTAACACAACTCAGACCAATCATCTATATAGACTTGACGGCAGCGTACACCCGTAAGGGACAGGCATAGAATACGTCATATATTCGGGGTGGCCATGTTGATTCAACTTTCCCCATAATTTTATATTACTAACATGCCATTTTTCAATCATGGTGGCTCCATATAATACTTAGCTTTTGGAACATCTTATCACTAAAAATGAGGATGGGGTTTAAGGTTAGATGAGAAATCAGAAATGAAACACATTCAGATAATGTTACCGATATTTTAATTTTTATATACAAATAATACTACTGAGCGGGCGGTCCTCGGTTGAAATCCCGGCCAGGGCAAATATTTGTGCGACAAACTCGAATATATGTTCCTGGGTCGTCATGGATGCTATCGATATATGTATTTATATATATTATGTACAGCGTGTTTTTGTTCAATTGCTTTAACTTTAAGGGTTAATTCTTTACGTCTTATTGAGTCAATTTCTCAAAGAAACTAAGTTCCTAACTCGCACCGTTTTCAAATTATTTAAAATCCAAATTTAATCACTAATCTCAGTTTAACCAGTGTAAAATCTTCTTATAACCAAAGACTATTTTCTGCTGGTTCGTATGTAAAGAGTTTTCAGTGTTCCTTGTGTACGACAAGGTCTAAATAAATAAGTTCTTTTTGATTTTGCTCTCACTTGACTCGCATGTGTCACGTCAAATTGACAATACTAATTTATTATTGTTGTTACGTACTCATTTTTTTATGAAATAATTGTGTTCACTTGCTTGGTGATGCCACGAATAAATTATACGACCGAAGAAGAAGCCAATATGCACTTTGTTTACGGTTTCTGCAATAGAAATGCGGCGGAAGCAGTAAGGGAGTACCGATGTCGATATTCCAATTAGAACTTGCATAATTTGGATTATTTCGATGATATTCCATTGGAAACACTGCGGACACACTGGATCCAGCATGACACCCGCACATTTCGCTGGCCGTTTTAAACAGTATTTGGACGTGCATTTTACTGGGTGTTGGATTGGACACGCGGCAGTCAAACTCTTGCGTGGCCCGCCAGATCTCCGGAACTAACACCCTTAGACTTTAATGTCTAGGGTACTTTAAAAGAAAAGTCTACTCTAAACCTGTGGCTTCGAGGGAAGACCTACTGCAACGAATTCAGGAAGAAGCCGATGCCATGAGTGCCACTCCTGTCAACCTAAATCGCGAAATAAGATTTCGGTTGAATATTTGTCTGGAGTACAATGGCGGGCACTTTGAAAACAAGTTGTAGTAAATTATTATTTTGGTTTAATGTAAATAATGAGTATTAAATACTGATAAAGGAGATCAATTTATTTTATTAGGCCAATAATCAAACTTTAATTAATTTCATTTGTGACTATACCATAACCGCAGAGAATTAAAATAAAGTGAATTAAAATAAAACCGGCCAAGTGCGAGTCGGACTCGCGCACCGAGGGTTCCGTACAAACACTTTCCATCCCTAAGTGGTTAAGTTAAGTTTGCACCTGGTATGTATAGCGCCCCATATAAATTAGGTGCAAAGTTAGGTATTAAAAAAAAAATTATGGTTTTCGTAATTATTCCTTTATCTATGCTATAAGACGTTGCTTCGTACCAAATTTCAAGATTCTGAGTTCACGGGAAGCACCCTGTAGGTTTTGATTCCCTTGCAAGTGTCGAAAATTTGCGGCATAAACGGCTGTATCTTTTGATTGCGTTGGCTTAGAAGTTTGATTTTTTCACAGCTTCAAGGGACAGTAGACCTGAGTAATTGATATAAATTTCAGCTTCATACCTCCACGCGTTCCTGAGAAAAAGGGTCTTGACAGACGGACGGACGGACGGACAGACGGACAACAAAGTGATCCTATAAGGGTTCCGTTTTTTCCTTTTGAGGTACGGAACCCTAAAAAAGAATAAAATGTACCTAACACATACGCGATCGTTAATATGTTAAGCTAGCAATGAAACAATGATGAACAATACACATACATTTATTGTCAATTACTTATATAACGTACATCTTAACATTATTTCATTAGTATGAGCATAAACGTAATATAAAGACACCGCCATATTCTCCTTTTCATGACCACTCGTATCTTAAGTCCTCTCATTATGTGACAATTGCACAAAGTATTATTAAAACCTCGTATGCTTAGGCACGGAGTAAGGCCATGTTCAGATGACAGGCGTTTAACGCGCGTTTACAACTACAATACATTTTGTTCTGGCCGTACAGTACACATGCCAACGCGCGTTTTTGTATGGAGTTAATAATACAAGGCACCACATAGTGTTAATTCGTATTTTTCTACTTCACCTTTGTTCCAAGAAATCTATAATCGGATTGCGTTATACTTACTGCTTGTTTGAATTGTATTAATCACCAAATTAAGCTACATGTCTTCGAAAACGAGGGCAACCTATTAAGTTACACCTGACAACTTTTTGAATTCTATGGAACATTATTTATTTTACAAATAAATAAATATAGGAGAACCTCACACAAATCGATCTAATCCCAAGTTAAGCTCAAGAAGGTTTGTGTTATGGGTACTAGACGACGATATTCTATAGATAAATATATACTTAAACACATAGAACAACCATGACCCAAGCACAAATATTCAAGTTCATCACACAAATATTGGCCCTGGCCGGGATTCGAACCCGGGACCGTCGGTTCAGTAGGCAGGTGTCTACAAACCGAGCCAAACGCGTCGTCGTATTTATATATTTATTTCTCTACACTTTGCTACGCTGTCAGAGTATACAAGGGAAATAATAATCTTACTTGGCGGACAGACGGGCGTACTACTCGCCGCTCTCGGTGTACGGCTTTGCGCTGTCGTCGACCCTAGAATAATAGTTTATATATCTCAACAATATTGTTCTTGCATATATAAAACGTATGTCAGTTTTTGCATTTGTGAAAATTTCAACTGTCTAGCTATGACGGTTCATGTGATACAGCCTAAGGACAGACGAACAGCGGCGGATTAGTAATACATATATCAGGGCCCCGTTTTTACCCTTTGGGAATGAAACCCTAAAAAGAACAAATCGATTCGTCGTTAATAAGCCTATGCTCAAGTAAAGAGTTTCAACTTTTCGCGTTGCATTTGTTCCACCGATAATGTAAAAAGCTGTGCGTTGTGGTCGCTTATGGGTGTATGACATATGTATCGATGCCGCAGTCGATCGTGGTGGAACTATCACATAGTACTTACACACAATAGAAAATAGTTTAACATGAGGGCTTTGTCAAGAAATAAAAACTTACATTCCACATTATAAACACTAACTTAATATATAATCTCTCTCTGGTACTAACTGGTGAATATCAACAAGCTCAAATACATTGTTAGTTATGCAGTATTTACCTTCTTCCACTGTGCTGTGGTTTTCACTGCACCGCGAAGACTATTCAGCCTCTGGGTTATTTGTTCCCAGAGGCTATTTTTTGTAGTTCTGGCATCCGGCCCACGTAGGTACCCCCGAGCCAAATCGGCGGTAAAAATTTCCTTTATGGACCGTCGATTTATGGGCGGGGGAGGGGGGAGGGGGGGAGGAGGGCTACCCCCCAGTACCACCCCCACCCCGCGGAACCCCATGGTTTAGGAGATATTCATGGTTAAAGTTTTGAGGTTATAATGGCTCTATTTAGTTATAAAAATTATATTCTTGTTTCAAGGGGGCGTGGCTTCGTCCAAGTGGGCGTGGTCATTGAGGGGGAAGGGTAGGGGGAGGGGGGGTTGCTCCCCTCCCCCCTCCCCTCCCCCCCAGGGGTTTGGCTCCGCCTTAGCTCCAGCGCTGCGGGAAGAGAATTTCAACTTTTTCGTTTTCGCCTATCGCCCCTCTTGGAATAGGGCGAAAGCATCTAGCACAGTCGAAGCACTTTTTCGGCGACCAGCCTCAGCCGCTACGCTTCACACGGCTCCCGAGCTAGTCACGGCGCGCCTCCGGTTTTTTTCACCACTCTAACCTAACCTAACCTATCCGAACCGAAAGTTTATCCATTTTGAGTGTTATCCATAGCGCGATATTAAAGAAGAAGTTAGCAAATATTTAATAAAGTAAGTCAAAAATAAAATTGTATAAAAAAAATGTCAAATGCGACACGGACTGATAGAAGTTCGAAAAGCAAATTTCAAATTTAATGAAAAAAAAAAAAAATGTTTTGTGCTAGAGATGGGTAAATCCTGACTTGAAGATTTAAATGATTCGAATCCGCAAGGGGATCCGAATCCCTTATCGACTCCTCACAAATCTTATCGAATCCAAGGAGTTATTAACTCCGACTCAATCGGTACCTCGAGCCGTTCATAAAGTTTTTTTAAGTGGTCCATATTATATTTTTTGTAGGAAGTAAACGGTTAATGGAGTCCATAGCTGTGGCTAGTTTTGTTTTATTCGTTTCTGTTTTTTACAGATATTTTTTTGAATATCTCATTTGACAGATGAACACGGTTGTGTCGATTAGTGATATGAATAGAGGTCGTGCCTAGGTCTACGAGATGACTTCCGATTTAAAAAAAAAAAACGTCGTAACCGTTGACGTATGACAGTTGTTTGAGTTGTTAATATTGCGACTTTCAACTTTGTTTGTAGTACGCTGTGTTCCCTAATTTCTACTGTTCTCGAGTTTTTATCAACGACTTCTGCCTGCTCCTGGATTTTGTAGTACCCGCATCTCACGACGACCACCATATATCCACTTTACATTCGGAATTGGACGCCTTCACGACGACTTGCTCACGTATTCTTGGACAACGATTCTGCTTTTCTCGACTACCCTAAGGACTACTTGCTCCCATCGAAGACTATTATCACTTGCAAATAAGGATAAAATGGCTAGTATAAATGACCAAGATGCTTCCTATCCATTCGTTCACGATCCAAAGTATTACAGGGACGAAATGAGATGCTTTGTCCCATCGTGCAAAAAATATAGAAAAGATAATCCCCAGCTAAGTTATTTGCTTGTACCGCAGTGTCTTAAAGAGATATGGTGTGAAGCATTGGAAAGAACTTGCCCAAAGATGCCATTGTATGTCTGCGGAGAACACATAAACGTAAGTAAAAGTTTAAGCTATGTTATGTATGACTAACTTTACCTGTTTCTTTGGATTTTTTCAAGTTACATAAACTTGACTACACCCATATATCAAATACTTATACTAATATGTTTAAAATGTATTAGTGTAGGTATTTTTTTATTTTTATTTTCTTTATTAGAAGACCAACAGCTTTGTAACAAACAAAAATAATCTACGGATAAGATACATTTAGTGTAGCCAATAACAGGTCTCCCTATCAAATACAAGGTATGAAAACGGGTTTGCTTAACCTAAAATTATTACTATCAATCCAAAAGGTTATTATATTAACAATTTACCTAAATGTGTGTGTGTGTGTGTGTGTGTGTGTGTGTGTGTGTATACATAGGTTAATGTACAGAGCCATCTTTCATTTTTGTTTTGATTGCATTTTTAAATTTATTTTTACTATTAAGTACAAACGGATCTATGTCGCTATACTTTTTGTTGTATGTATTAACTATTCTATAAATCACAGAATTTCTACTGTAATTAGTCTGATAATGAGGCAAACTAAAAAGTCGTGGATGCCTCGTATTCGACTTAGGTGTAAAATACTTGATCTCCGCTATAAGATCTGGACAATCAATATCCCCTCTGACAATATCAAATAATAGCCCCATGTCGAGCACAACTCTTCTATCTTCTAAGCTCTGACAGCTAGTTTCATAATTAGCAGATGTATATTTTGTTCGGTAGTTAAGATACCGTAAAAACCTTTGTTGTAATTTTTCAATACGCGATATGTATGTGATATACTGTGGAGACCATATACTACATGCATACTCTAGGACACTACGTACATAAGCAAAGTACACCACTTTAATACAATTGACATCTTTAAACGCCTTGCATATTCGCATTACAAATCCTAAATTTTTATAAGCCTTATTGATTATACTATCAATATGATCGGACATTAGCATTTTACTATCTAATAGTACGCCTAGGTCTCTTATAACCTGGACTCTTTGCAGTGAAATGTTATTTATAGTGTAAGTTGTACGCAATGGTGAAGGTTTTCTAGAAAACGTTATTATCTGACATTTTGAAGTATTAACTGTTATTTTATTTCTATGATAATATTCCACTAGAGAATCTAATGCATTTTGCATTAGGCGACAATCAGACGCATCTTTTATTTTAATAAATATTTTTTTGTCATCAGCGTAAAGTAAGTGTTGTACTGGAGATTGAATACAAGTGTAAATATCAAATATATAAGCATTATAAAACAAAGGCCCTAGGTGGGATCCTTGGGGGACACCCGAGGGGACCAAAATGTGATCGGATCTAAAACCACCAACTGTGACAATCTGAGATCTGTTTAAAAGATACGACTTAATCCAACGTAACAGACAACCGTGAATACCTAAATGCTCTAATTTGGCTAACAGGATGACGTGGTCCACTCTGTCAAATGCTTTTTCAAAATCAGTGTACACCACGTCAACCTGTCCGCCTCGCTCCATATTACTCAGTACAAAGTTAGTAAATTCCGCTAAATTAGTAATGGTAGAACGTTGCCTTAAAAATCCATGTTGACTTGAGCTGATGCCATGTGTTATAGTAGGATAACATTGTTCATAAACAATTTTTTCAAATATTTTACTGAATATGTTCAGTATTGAAATTGGGCGGTAGTTCTCAATAGCAGTTTTGGAAGATTTTTTATGAATAGGTATAATATTTGCTTCTTTCCACCTATCTGGAAATATTCCCTCTTTTAAAGACCTATTGAAGAGAATCGTTAATGGCGTACTTATTGCTACTGCTGTGTTTTTAATATAATAAGGTGAGATGTTATCAGGCCCAGCTGATTTATTAACATCTACTTTTTTAAGAAGTGCAGTGATTTTTTCAGGCGACACAACAACTTCACCAATTGCATGTACATCTCCTACGTTGGGAATATCAAGGTCACTGTAATCAGAGTTGCTATCCGGTTCTATATAGACACTTTTGAAGAACTGACTAAATCCGTTACAAATGCTAGGACCGTCATTTAAGGATCCATTTCCATGGGTCATAGATTTAGGATATTTTGAGCAGCCACGCATTGATTTTACATAGCTCCATAACTTTTTGGGGTTAATTTTTATTTGATCTTGTGCAGATGTTAAAAAGGTGTTATAGTTATCAGTTTCAAGATCTTTAACCTTACGCCTGAGATATGAAAATTCTTGATAATCCAAATCATTGTGGTAACGCTTCCATTTTCTATGAGCCTTCCATTTACGACGTATCAGACTAATTAAGGATTTACTATACCAGGAAGGATATTGTTTGGAATTTTGAACATGTTGTACTCTAGGAATAAATAGTTGTATACTTTCGTTGATTTTTTTGTAAAAACAAGTTACGGCACAGTTTACGGAATCACAATTTTTAAAAAGAATAGGCCAGTCAACTTCATTAAGATATTCGTTTATTTTATTATAATCCCCTTTAAAATATAGTATTTTCGTTATTTTATTTTCGTGCAAAGGTTTTATCTGTAAATCGTTAGTTACTATATCGAAGCTAGGATGTGCTTTATCTTCTTTTAAAATAGGTTTCGTTATCTTATTTATGTCTATCGAAAAGTTACTGAAGACAAGGTCGAGGGTGTTACCACTAGAGTTTGTCATATGATTGTGCTGCTCCAGCCCATGGCATGAAAATTCTTCAACTAGTTCAATGCCGGCCTGCTGCATTTCTACTGAACCTTTTTTTAAATGGATTGGGCCCACGCTTGTCCATAATATGCAAGGTAAGTTAAAGTCGCCTACAATCATGAAATAATCCTTAATGTTTTGATTATATACTCGCGATACAGAATCTAAAACATTTTTAACATCGTTTGGTAAGGTTCGATAATTAGGTGGTAAATATATAGTTGCAATATGAAGATTGTTATTTGACCCCAGAGAGCTTGAAGGTACAGTTACCCAGAGAAGTTCAGTAGGTGGCGCCGGTCGGTCTGCAATGTGCTGTATATAGGGCATACTCCCAGTACTGGTTTTGTTTCATTTATTTCATATCACTAAAATGGCACTGGAACCAGGATTTCGTGCAAACTCAGTACCTACTGGGTGTAAGTCCCAAGTGTACCATTGCAAACTGGAATTGTTGAGCCACTTGCCATTATTCATAAATTAGCTGTGTAATAAATATTGGTATGTAACTGACAAAACATTGGGTGAAATCGGTCATACATGACATTACATGGCTAAATTACTATTCATAGTAAGTGGCTCAACAATCTTGATTCATGACTGTACATACAAATTTGTCTGTAATTGTTTTTTTGTATAATATTCCAAGATTTTTCAAGATCTATTACCATTTCATTTGCAGGTTGATGAAGATTGCTACAAAGTTAAAAGTGGAAAGCTGAGATTAAAAAGCACTGCAAATTTGACATTAATAACAACATATTATGATGATGTAAGCATTAACTTTATCTTAGGAGCGTTTCACTTGTAAAATGATTTTCTTTTCATGTATGTATCAGCTAGGTATAGCCTTTATCGGTCCACCATACAAGAGAAAATTGCCAATGGAATTTGAATAAATTTTCATAAGTAACAGAATAGATTTTATTTTGTTTCAAAATTGAACAACACAAAACAGAAGAACTAGGTACTCTAATATGATTTAAAACGATATTATAAATTCTATTAAAGAGTGGATGCCATTTAAGAGGCCTCTGGGCCGCTAGAGGATAGATATCTTTTTAATTATAGATGAATTTGTTCTTTTGTTGCCCTTGCTGTATTATACAGGCTGTGTCTGAGCTCTGGGCTTTAATTGCAAATGTCGATTATGCTCCTCAAATGGAACTACTTTTGTTCTGCAACTTTGTAAAATAACAATTATTTATATCATTTATTAGTGTTTGAAATTTAACTGCACCATCAATGTATTGCAAACACAGCCTCATTATTTGTCATCCATGACACTGACAAGTACCTATGATAACTAAATAAAACTAACAAATGGATGATGTACATTGAAAATTTTATTTAATTTGTATGGAATAATGAAAACGTAAAAAAAACGTATTTTTGAAAAGTTGTAGCACAAAAGTAGTTCCGTTTGAGGAGCATAATCGACATTTGCATTTAAAGCCCAATCAATCAATCAATCAATCAATCAATCAATCAATCAATCATTTATTTATTTGTAAGACATAGGTACAAAGGTGTTACATTAAAAAATAATAGTATCACTATGCTTCGCCATAGGGCATACAAATTACAAATAGGTTTATATTATATCCCTTGAATTAGATAAAATAAAATAAATTAAAGTAGGGCATGCATAAGTTATCAGAAGACATCATTTCAACAATTATTATTATTCAGGTAAGTCATTATTTATTACTTCACTAAAAACTATTTTTGTCATCAAAATATTCTTGAATTGAATAATACGCTTTCTGAACCAGGAAATCGTACAATGTCTTTTTAAATTGCCTTAAATCATCATTATCCAATACGTTTGCAGGCAAACTATTGTAAATTTTGGGTGCCATACCAAATACACTTTTCGCTAACAATGCCGTTTTAGATGGTCGAGTATTTATTTTGCCTCTTTGACGAACACTATTAAAACTAGGGAATTGATTAAAGTTAACTCTTACATACAATGCGACTTCATAAATGTATAAACATGGTAGGGTCAATATTTTTAGCTTTATAAATAAGGGTTTACACGATTCGGGGGGTCTTATACCACATACGGCCCTTACACACTTTTTTTGCCCCCTGAATGCCATTTCTTTTTCGACAGAGTTCCCCCAAAACATAACACCATATCTCAAAGTAGACGTTACATAGGCATGATATGCTGTAAGAACTGTGGATTTGTTAGCAACTTTTCTGAGATTGTATAAGGCATATGAAAATTGGCTGAGCTTCTTACATATAACATCAGTTTGATTCCTCCACGTTAACTTATGGTCTAAGTGTAATCCTAAGAATTGTGTACTGTCAGTTTCTTCAATTATTTCATCTTTATATGTCACAAGTAAATTTGGTGCTTTATTTAATTTTTGCCTAAAATTCATAATTTTTGTTTTCAATGTATTGATTTTTAGATTATTGTTATTCATCCATTCAATTACTAGTTCAAGTGATTTGTTGATATTTTCCTGGTACGTATCTAAGTTTTCTCCCGTGACAATTACTGTGCTGTCGTCAGCAAAAAGTACCATAGGGTAGTTCACGGCTTGTGGAAGGTCATTAATATACATAAGGAATAATAATGGGCCTAGGACGCTTCCTTGTGGAACTCCGTACGTCACTTCTCGGGAGTCAGATGAGTACGTGATTTCTGTTTTCGATTTAAGGCATATTCTATTTATTTCGGTAATTTGCGTTCTATTTTTTAGGTATGATTCGATCAAGTTGTAAGCATTCCCGCGTATCCCATATCCGTAAAGCTTTTTAAGCAATATATTATGGTCAACGTAATCGAATGCTTTCGTCATGTCCATATAGATTGCACAGACTGGTATTTTTTTATCTAAATTTTCTATTATTTTCTGTAGAAGATCAAATATGGCCATATTTATTGTTTTGTTTTTACGAAATCCTTTTTGTTCGTTTGCAAAAAGTTCGTATTTATCGAAAAATGAGTATAAATTGTTGTAAATAACTTTCTCAATGATTTTTGAAAAAATCGATATCAAAGCAAGAGGTCGATAATTATTAGCGTCTTCTTTGTCGCCTTTTTTGTACAGAGGTTTGATGATAGATACTTTAAGTCTATCTGGATAGATACCTTTTTCTAGACACAAGTTTATGATAAATGTGAGAGGGATTGTTATTAGGTGGGCGACGGCTTTTATAATCTTTGTGGCTATCCCATCGATGCCTGTACTATTTGTATTTTTTAAAGAATTAATAATCAAGCGGATGTCATCAGGACAAATTGGTTTCATAAATAGTGAATTAGGTGTATTATATGTCATTGTATTTTTAAATGTAGAATTATCTTTATCATTATTATTACGGCTCTTATAATTTAAATTATGTCTTTTTTTAATATGATTATTTAGTTTTGGTATGTCGTTTACTTTAATTTGGTCAATGAAATGATTATTAAATGTTTGAGCCAACTCTCTGGGATTAGTAATTACTTGGCCCTGCATTAATATTTTTGAAATAGTTTCTTTTGGCTGCCTAGTTTTTGGATTATTAATTATATGCCAGGTTGCTTTGGACTTGTTCGATGATGTGTTTACGTAATGGTCATTTTGTGCTTTTTGAGTTAGTTGGATGATTTTTTTGAGCCTTTGAGAGTAATTTTTAAAATGATTTTTATTGCCGGAACTTGGTTGACGTCTATATTTCCAGAGTAGGTCTCGTTTCCGTTTGCAACATTTTTTTATACCCTTAGAGATCCACCTTGGGTTACCGTGAGTAGTCAGTTTTATTTTTTGTAAGGAAAGCATAAGTTGTAAAATAATTCAAAGTCATTCGCAAATGAATTAAATGCATCGTTAGGATCATCCGACATATATACTCCATTAAAATTTATTTTTTGTAAACATTGAACGAATTTAGTGATATTTGCGGAACTATAATCCCTCTTCATAATGTACCAGTGGGATAAGCTACATGTTTTTTTGACGGGACATTTCATTAGTTGCGCCGTGTGATCTGATATAGCAAATTCTATTACCTCTGCTTTGCTACCGGGTACGTTGTGTAAAATATTGTCAATGCAGGTTTTACTGCTTAGACGTGTCGGCTCCAATATGCTTATTTTAAGATTAAAACTATATATGAGCGCCTTAAACAAATTTGACTCTTTGGTTCTTTTTAAAATATCTATATTAAAGTCACCGCATAGAAATATCTTTTTATTTTTGTGACAAATTTTAGTAAGAATACAATATAATTTACTTAGAAATAACTCAATTGCTGATAGCTTACAAATAGGAACTCTGTATACACAAATAATGATAATCTTATGTTCTAACAGCTCAATACCCGAACATTCAATGATATTTGAGATAGATAAATTAATGATATCTTGTAAAATGACATATTTGTGGATGTTTCTCACTAATATACAAGAGCCTCCGTTCCTATTTTCACGTGAATAATATGTAGCTAACTTATAATTAGACAATGCGAAATGTACCTCGTCACCCGACTTCATGTTATGTTCCGTTATACAGATAACATCCACGGGCCTACCAGTTTCCATAAGGTCTTGTAGGTGAACGCTTAATATATCACTCTTATTTATAAGGCCATTAATATTTTGGTGAAGTAAAAATAAGTTTTCCCCGAGCTCAGACACAGCCTGTATATTCATTACCCATGTCAATTCTCTAAATTTTAATGAATAGATATATCAAATACTTATTTGATTTCTAGCCTGGAATGGAAAATGCTAGTTCAGAAGAAACAATTGAAATGGTACCTATAGCTTCTACAGAGGACGTTCATGGATATCCGTCTCATAAGGTTAGTTTTTCAGTGGCAATCAAGTTGAAGCCTAGTTTTATAATGAATGACCTCAAGTTATAAACCATCAAAAAATGGACTCAGTTATTATTTATTTGAACAGTCATCTTTATAAAGACATACTAATGGCTGTACTTTTTCATATAGTTCAAGTGCTTGTCTTTGTGTAGTGTGTGCTGTCTATAACTACATTTTAAAAGTGAAGTGTTATTAGTATTTAGTAGGATATTAGGGTCTGAGTAGGTTATTTTTTACCGGGGCAGGAACTGTCCAGTAGCATTAGAAAATTGTTCATTATGCATTTGAGTTTATGTTATGCTTGAAACTGCCACCCAGGACACATACCTCGGTTCACCTCGTTCCTTAGATCCGGAAAAAAGTTATATGTATTGCATATTTTAGTATACTTGATTGAATATTAAAATTAACAGGATTATGATTTTCAGCATGATACTGCTAGTCAATGCCAAATTGATAAAAGGCATAAGGCGGTTTCTGCAAAACCAGATGTGCAGAGTGTTGGCTGTACCGCAAATATAAAAGAAGCATCTGGAACTGGAAAGCTTCTACCAGCCAGCCAGCCAGCCAGCAAGCCAGCTCCAACAGTTGTCTTCCACAACAACTACTGGTACCTCAACCCCGACAATGTATGTAGTTTCCAGCCAGTCTACTACTTCAAGCAATAAAGAAAATGTCAAAAAAGATTTAACTGGACGCAAATACATGCTAAAGATGATAAAAGAAAAACCAAAGAAGTACATAGGAATCCCAAAACAATTTTATTGGTTGGTGGAATTCTTGGCAGAAAAGTGTCCGCTACGAGAGTTACACATCATTGTCTGCCTGTTTAAGATAAGATGTAATGATGACATAGAAAGAATATGCGATCATTTTAACATCAGTGAAGTAACTGTAATCGAAATATTCAAAGTGTGCATGCCTCAGCTGGCAACATTTTTACAAAGTTTTATTCACCTGCCAGAAGGGACAATAATAAAAAAAACACTGCCCCCAGCATTTAAAGCCAGGTATGCGGATGTACAATGCATAATAGACTGCTTCGAGATACAAATAGAGAAGCTTTCAGATGCTGTGCCACAGTCTGGAACATACTCACAATATAAATCATGCAACTCGGCAAAATATTTGATAGCATGTTGCCCAAACGGGTTGATTTGTTTCATTTCGAAAGGATATGGAGGAAGAACATCAGACAAGGCTATTACGGAAAGTTGTGGTTTTGCTGATATTCTTCCTCCAGGGGCTGTGGTTTTAGCCGATCGGGGCTTTAAAGGGATTGAAACGTATTTAAGGGTAAGAAATGTGAAGCTGCTTCGTCCACCAAGTGTCACATCAAAAGAAACTCCCACGAAAAAAGAAGTTTTGCTCGGAAAAGTAATAGCTAGTCTCCGCATACATGTTGAGCGTCTAATACGACGAGTCAGGGAATTCCAATTTTTGAAACCTCACTCTGTAGTGAACCACAGTCACATTAGATATTTAAATGATAGTGTTATCATTGCTTGTGCTTTGGTGAATTTGCAAGATAATTTAATAAAACTAGATTGATTGATTGTTTTGTTTTATTGTAGTAATTTACTTAAAACTACGTATTTACAGATAAAGTGAGAAAAGCGTTCCCATGTCAGTCTTTACTTATGCCATACATTTAAGATAAGATTTCCGCCTGGCCTATGAGCAAGGGATTTCACTCGTATAGTCTGGCGAAAAAGAGTAGAAATTAATCTAAACTATAAATAAATAAATAAATATCAAGGGACAATCATACACAAATCGACCTAGTCCCAAACTAAGCAAAGCTTGTACTATGGGTACTAGACGACGATATACATAATATATAAATACATATAATATAGATAACATCCATGACCCAAGAACAAATATTTGCCCCGGCCGGGATTCGAACCCGGGACCGCCGACTCAGTAGGCAGGTGTCTACCAACCGAGCCAAACGCGTCGTCCAACAACAGATTTTTAGGGTTCCGTACCCAAAGGGTAAAAAAATACCGGTCAAGTGCGAGTCGGACTCGCGCACCGAGGGTTCCGTACAAACACTTTCCATCCTTAAGTGATTAAGTTAAGTTTACACCTGGTATGTATAGCGCTCCATACAAATGAAGTGCAAAGTTAACGCAACCAATCCCTTTGTTGTATGGGAGCCCCCCTTAAATATTTATTTTATTTTATTTTTAGTATTTGTTGGTATAGCGGCAATAGAAATACATCATCTGTGAAAATTTCAACTGTCTAGCTATCACCGTTCTTGAGATACAGCCTGGTGACAGACGGACGGACGGACAGCGAAGTCTCAGTAATAGGGTCCCGTTTTTACCCTTTGGGTACGGAACCCTAAAAACGGGACCCTATTACTGAGACTTCGCTGTCCGTCCGTCCGTCTGTCACCAGGCTGTATCTCAAGAACGGTGATAGCTAGACAGCTGAAATTTTCACAGATGATGTATTTCTATTGCCGCTATAACAACAAATACTAAAAACAAAATAAAATAAATATTTAAGGGGGGCTCCCATACAACAAACGGGCTGGTTGCGTTAACTTTGCACCTCATTTGTATGGGGCGCTATACATACCAGGTGCAAACTTAACCACTTAAAGATGAAAAGTGTTTGTACGGAACCCTCGGTGCGCGAGTCCGACTCGCACTTGACCGCTTTTTTTTGCAACTTAAACTAGGTGACCTGACGAACGCGGACGTCATACCTTCACAGAAAATGTCATTCACTATATATATACAAACGAATCGACAACGTATGTCCATAACATTCGAATTATCATGTATCTACATTTTAGGCTTTAAATAAATATAGATGTAGAGTGAAAGACATTTTCTATGTCCGCGTCCATCGGCTCAGCTAGTTTAAGTTAAAAATCGGTTCCGGAGTTTAGATAAAAATAATTAAAAACGAATCCCAAAAATTGCATAACGCTAAGTATTAAATGACCGGTCCTGCGCCTCCCGCATCCAGCGGACTCCAGCGACCTTCACCAGGTCATCAGTCCACCTTGTGGGGGGCCTACCCACGCTGCGTCGTCCGGTGCCTGGTCGCCACTCAATAACTCGAACTCGTCATGGTGGCGTTCTCTGGGGGAGGCCTATGTCCAGCAGTGGACGTCTTTTGGCTGATGATGATGATGATGAAGTATTAAATTAAGCCTTAGCGTTTTGCAATATTTTGGGATAACTATTGTTTTTCCAAAATATTTCTGATTTCTTCAACAAATTGTTTGCATAAACAGAGTCAAATTTGAGCCAGAGGATCTGCACTTTTTTATTTCTCTCAAATTCCGGATCAGCAACACAAAATGCACATTTTTTTATTCCACTTGATAACATTTGTATTTGGCACTGAGCTTTAAACTTTTCTTGAATTTTATTATTCACTAATATATATGATTTGACAGCTTTTAAACTGCTTGGACATTTAATCTCAATTATGAAATCATTTGTCATGCCATCTGGTGATGCTCCACATATTAAATTTATAAGGTTGAAGCCACATTCTTTAATCTCACAGTTAAAGTCACTCTCTAATTTGGCCACCACTGATTTTTCTAATAATTTTCCGCGTTTCATTGCCTTAGTCTCATACATTTTGTAGCCTCCGAGGATTTGCTCCACAAGTGAACCATCTGGAGTATCACAATGGCATGCCTCGTGAATTTTGGATGCTGTGATTCGGCCTTGGCGGATACTATGCCACAACTTTGACTCTGCTTGTTTTTTAGTGCCCTGCTCTATTTCACTAATAACATTTTTATTTAGCCTAGCTGACATGTGCATCTTGAAATTCTCAAAATCATGGTTATCATTTAGTGTCGTAAAATCTAAAATCATATTGAATATACAAAATTTAGTCAATCCAGGATCATATTCTGGTAAGACAGACAATAAAAGGGAATTTCCCATTTTTCGCTTCTTGCATTCTTCAAGGAATTCTTTTAAATTATCTGGATTTTTCGGCCCTAAAGTTTGCCCTCTTTTTAGTGGCTTTACAATATTTTCTATAAGTAAAGGCTGAGTACCCTCAATTGCCAATCGCGGCTTGTTCCAGTAGCACTGCACTGATGTTGGTGATGGTTCTGTGAACTTTTTTTCTAACCAATACAGCACCACCAATGTGTGTTTACACCCACCTTGAAATAAAAATATAAATGTTATTACTTATTAGTGTAGACTAGTCAAGATTAACCTTATTATATAGTGTGACATATTCATATTACACTACATGATAAGATTAAAGACTGGACAAAATACGAGTTCTTTTTGCATACTTGTTCAATACAAGAAACGCTGATTTAGGATTCATAACATTTTGTTTAAAAAAACAATCTTTATGTAAGTATTGTCGCGCCATCTGTGCCCAACGTGTATGACAAATCGCCTGAATTCTATTGGGTACAGATTCGCCAGCGCAACAAAGTAATAAATACATATATATTTCTGCATGAGTGTGAAAGAAGGAGTGACCTTCGAACGCATATTAGCTATGTATGCATCACTAGAAATGTATCTCCGTGCTGGCTGCTCATTCCTAGCAAGATCGATTATATTATTATACTTCCAGTCTCTTCCTGACTCTTGGTCAAACCTTGGCACCCCACGAAAGGGGGGATTTAATGTCAGGGGGCATAGCGCCCCAGTTCGCATCAGATGACGTCGACTTGCGGCGTCCCATTGGTGGGTTGCTACCCTCATGTGCGTCTGACTGTGCCACTGGAAAGGGTGCCTATCAAAGGCCCCAAAGGACCCTCCTAACCATCCCCTAATAGGTCCTCCATCAGCGCCAACTCATAATCGATTTGTGCTACAATGGCTGCCCGTGTGCTTCCGATACACACGCTTTGGTGGAGCCGGGCCACCCCAGTCCAGTTTACAAGATCGGACTCATCGAACCTGCCATTAGTGGAACTCTATCACGACTCGTGGTCGACCCATAGTTCCACACTCATGTAGCTAAACATCGTTAATAATAGTATGAACACTCACCAGAGCATATCCGGTGACCTCACGGAGAGACGCCCGTTTCTCACCTTGAAACACTTATCTCCGTTGTCCATACTCCAGCATAACTGCCCACACTTCATCCTGGCGCCGTTTTCTGTCCCCGGGTGTCAACATACAGAACCGTTAAAGTCAGATCATAGACAAACGAGGTTGCCATATTGCAAAACAAATTGACTTAAATCAGGTTGACACTTACCGACTGTTTTACGACGACTCGCGTGTGAAGTGCGCGACACTCCCAGCAGCGAAGAAAGTCAATGCAGCAGGGCAAGTAAATGGCGCGTCCACTCCAGGATCTTTTCCCTGGCACGGATAGCTGCCCCTCTCCTGCTCCGCATATCCTCTTCCTCTCGCTGCTCTTCTTGTAGTGGATCATCAGGACTAGGTTCTGGACAATTGGTAGGCGAAACCATCTCGACGTCCGCTTCCCCATCGGGTGCCTGGGGCTCGACGACCACTTCCCCATCGGGTACCTGGGGCTCGACGACATCCGGTATGCCGATGTCTACCTCCTCCACTTGACCATGGGATAACTGAGGCTCCACGACGTCTGCCGCATCGATGTCTGCGGTTTCCGTTACCTCTTCTGATGGCCCTTCCACCTCTAGCGATGTGTCATCTACCTCTAGGGGATAAAGGTGGCCAATAGAGCGTGTCAGAGTAGTGTCGTTGACCTTAACTCTTGCAACTCTACACTCGCCATCTCTTCCTTCGAGCAGACTGTCGATCTTGCCCACCTTCCATTGGTTTCTGTTTTTAACGTCGGATTTTATTTGCACAAGATCACCCACTTGTGGAGTACGATGAGACTTGACTCTTGGCTGTTTAGGTGCATGGTTATACCTTTCTCTGAGGCTTGTAAGATACTGACTTATGAACATTTTCTTGAACTCGTTCAAGATCCCAAGTCCTCTCTTCCAGCTCTCGATCAGGTCGACCTTCGTAGTAGTACCACTCACCGAGGCCTCCGAAGTCGATGGTTGCATCGATAAGCACCTTCCCAGGCTTAAGAAATCTGCTGGTCGCAAGATATGCTCTACCTCTGTACCAACTTTCGTTAGTGGCCTTGAGTTGAGTACTGCCTCTACCTCCTTCAACACTGTCAATAGCTTATTATCATTAAGCAGGTGTTTCTCCAGGGTTCTCTTGAGGCAGTGCTTTACCAGCGCTACGAGCCGTTCGTAGAAACCACCATGCCATGGGGCTAACTGAGGTATGAATCTCCACTGTATATGGTTCTCGATACAGAAGGGTTGCTGTACCACTTCAGAAACCAGCTTGAAACACGTCGCGTTATCTGAGTACATTTTCTGTGGTATACCTCTACTCGCCGCGAACCTTCTCAATGCTAACAGACACTCTTCTGCTGACAAGTCCTTCACGATTTCCAGGTGAATAGCCCGAACTGTCAAACATGTGAACAATGCTACCCACCGCTTCTCTCTGCCAGACGGTGTGCTCACAAACAGTGGCCCGAAATAGTCTACGCCAGTGTAAGCGAAGGGTTGATTGTAATTCACCCGTTCTGGTGGTAGCGCCGGTGCGGCTGGCAAGGGGTACGGACCACCTCCATGCTTAATGCATTGTGAGCATCTGCGTAGCACCTTCATCACTTGTAATTTTCCTTGAGGTATCCAGTACCGTTCTCTGATAATATTCAGCGTGTGTGTAGCACCAACATGATAATTATTCTCATGTGTTCTTTTAATGATTCTATCGGTGAAATCACTATTCTTCGGCAACAATATTGGGTACTTCATATCGTAGCTCCAATTTGTATTTCCCATACGTCCACGGCATCTTAAAAGACCATCGCTATCCGTGAAGAGATCCAAGTTCCTTGCTAAATGTGTCTTTTTTCCCTGAAGTTCTTCTAAAAAATTTATTCTCTGCAATTCTTTTATTTCAAGGATCGTCTTGGCCATGCTGTCTTCACGCTGATCATCAACCTCTTTATCCTGGTTGAACGAAGTGTCAAGTTCCATAACTTCATCGCTATACTCCATCGGCGTATTCGAGCCATGGGAGACTTCACCTTCCGGAGGATTAATTTGCCTATCTAGCTCCAGCTGTTCGGTAACTCTGTCAGTAGCACAGGCGTGTTCGTGCTCTTGTCTTACTTCACCTAGGCTATCGCCTAGGACCTCCCCAAAAGAAAGAAGGTTTTGATGAGCCTCGTAGAGTCTGTTCTTTGGCCAGCTGGACTCAGGTTTCACGAGAAATTCCGGTCCGTTAAACCACAGATCTTTCTTCTCTTCAAACAATTTCGGTCGTGTGGCGATATCAGCTGGATTTAACCTAGTGTTGATGTAACACATCTCAGTGCTTGGGTGAGTTTGCTTGATCTCGTTGACTCTGTTGGCAACAAATGGTGGTAGCAGTTTGCTTGACTTCATCCAACTGAGCACTACCAGGCTATCTGACCACAAGTATTGCTTATCTACATCAAGTTCTAAATTATTCCTCACATATTTTAAGAGCCTACTCCCTATTAAGAAGCCGAGTAGTTCCAGTTTCGGAATCTTTAGATCATCTTTGTCTTTAGATTGTGAGATATGCGACTTCGCCATCACGAAAGATACCGAACTGTGTTCTTTATCACAAACTTTAAGGTAGATAACCGCAGCATAGCAATTCTTTGAAGCGTCCGTGAAACAGTGCAGCTGGTATTTAAGGTCAGTGTTCGACGAGTCAGATCCTATATACCGGGGTATTTTGATGTCTTTAATCACCCTCAAACCTTCCATTGCCTCCTTTATGGATAGTTTCACATCAGTTGGTAGCTCTGCATCCCATTTAACTTTCTTCTCACAGATGTCTTGGAAGATAAGCTTCATTGGTAACAGAAGTGCGCAAGCGAATCCACAAGGATCGTAAACGCGTGCTAATGCCCGTAGAGCCTTCCTCTTAGTATCCACTGGAGGGTCTGTACTGAAGTGGCTCTCAGTTAAATTCAGTGCCAGATTATCTTTATGGACCTCCCAATTCAATCCAAGAACTTTAACGTTGTCGCATTGCTTTGCCTTGCATGATTCTGGTAAGGACTCCATGAACTCTTGATTGTTGGAGATCCAGTCTCTCATATTCATTGACAGCTGTTCAAATATGGATCTAGTTTGTCTATATAACTCCTCTGCCTCTTGCTTCGAATTGGCTCCAGTTACCAGGTTATCTATGTAACATTTATCCGCTACAGACTTTAGCAAAGCTTTATTCGTTTGACTTATGTAATGTCTGATTGTGGCTGTCAGTAGGAAAGGGCTCGAAATCACTCCGAATGGTACCCGACAGAACCTCAGGCAAAGCAGATTATCTTCGGATGCTCCTTTGGTAATATCTTTTATCCAGAGAAATCTGGTAACGTCACGATCATTATCTTGAAGTGCAACCTGGAGAAATGCCTTCTCGACGTCAGCTAGTATACCAAATCTCTTGGTGCGGAATTTCAGAAGCAACGCTGTCAAATCTTCAAGCATGGATGGGCCGCTGTACAGATTATCATTAAGGCTCTTCTGTCCAGACAGTTTTGCGGATGCGTCATACACGATACGACCTTTCTTTCCCTTCTGTTTGATCATATGGTGTGGTAGATAATGAAGAGGATGGTTCAAACCTTCAGAGGGTTCTCGATTGACGACCTCTATAATTCCGAGTTCCAGCTGTTCTTTCAAAATGGCGTTATACTCGTCGAGCGATTCTGAATCTAACCTCTTCAGATTGCTTCTCAGTCGTCCTAAGGCTAAGCCAAAGTTAGTCGGCAACTCTGGTGGGTACTGGATCCACGGCCACTTCACTAGATACCGACCATCTTGGTGCTGCACAGTCTCATTGAAATGTCGAACAGCTTCTTCCTGTCTGGTAGCCTTGGGAGAATCAGTAATCCCTATGCTTTCAAGAGACCACAGGAATTTCACATCTATATTTCTTAACGGTAAGTCCGGTTCTGTAAAATATGGACAGCTTGGTAAATGACATTGACAGTATGTCACCACTGAAAGTGCATCGGTCGCTTCCTGTCCAGTAGCATTCCCCGACATCACATACCCAAAATCAGTGTCTAGTAGATAAAGGGCGTCTCTGACGTGTATCCTGTTTTCTCTAAGAATCATGCTGTAGTAGTCGTTGCCAATGAGGAGGTGGATGGCGTCTCCGACGGTATCATCATCACCAAAGGTATCAACATCCTCATGTTCAAACGAAGCCACAGGAATTCGGTCTGTGATTCTCGGTACTATATTAACTGTCAACTGTCTGGTGACACCACGCTTAGTCTGGACGTTGACTTTTGTAGTAGGACTCGACGTTCCCTGCGGTTCTGATGCTCCAAAGGTGTAGATAAGTAGAAAATCGTCTTCCAAGATTGGTAAGCCTAGCATATTCGCTGCGTGTTGTGTAATATAGCTGCGCTGGCTACCGCAATCAAGTAACAGGCGACACTGTTTACTTTTCTTGGTTTGTGGGTTTTGAAGCACGGCGACCGCTGTCAGTTGGAATCGGTTTTGGACAGAGCATTTTCAAATGGTCCCCTTTGCATCGGAAACAGGAGATTTTCCTTCTGCACGCCGCAGTGGCATGGTTCCGCCGCAGACAACGTAGACATCTACCTGCCAGTTTCTTCATTCTTGCTTCTAAAGTATTGACTTTTCTACAATCTGCGCTGGCATGATTAGTCAAATTGCAGAATAAACATGACCGCTTAAATCTTTTGGCCTGATGTTCAGTATTGAATGCCCCTCCCTTTCTCTTGAGATTCTGGTTTCCTTTATTTTGAACGTGGAGTGCTTCTGTTGTAGATCCTAAAGGTTCAGGTAGTTTTGGGCTTCCATGCTCCGCAAAGATCATTGTCGATTTTTCCATGGCCGTGATGATTTTGCACAGGTTCGACCTAATGTTGGGCATGGTACTGTCGATACCAATTAGGTGAAGCTCATGCACAACTCTGTCAGGGAATTTGCGCAAAATCATAGCGCGGAGGTGGTTTCCGTTACTGGATTCCCCCAATTTTTCGAGAACCCGAAGATGTTTTTCAACCTCATTGAGGGTTGCTCGGCAACTTTTGCTGTCCTCGCCTGCCTTCTTTAGATTGCATAGCTCTGTATAGTGGGCGTCAATTATGGCATCGTTAGATCCAAATCGTTCCGTGAGCGTATCCACAGCAATCATATAGTTTTCATTGGTGGTCGGAAGCCCCGAGACAGTGTCGAATGCTTCGCCTCTCAGGCACCCCAGCAGGTACGACAGCTTGTCTGCCTCCGCCATACTTCGGTCATGGATGTTGGCTTTGAAGCGGTCCCAAAACTCAGTCCACCTGAGACGGTCTCCTGAGAACGAAGGCAGCTTAAGCTTGGGTACCTTAGCTGTGGTCTCCATATTGGCTTCCGTCGGTCTGGGCGCATTGGGTGCGTTTGTCGTAGGCTTTGTGTTAATTTGCCGCGCTGTCTCTAAATCTGCCAATGTGTCCTCTGCCGCAAACTGATCCAGCGAGAATTCCTCAACATCAGCTTCTGGAGATTGAGTCAAGTAATGGGAGAGTTCCCTCTCGAATGCATCCATGCATTGCTTCAATTTGATGTGAGCAGAGACAAACTCTTCCTCGGGCGTTCCTCCTGATCGGCATTGTTGCAGCACGGCTATGGCATTCGCAGTAAGTTGCTTGAGCTTTGCTTGCCTCAAAACCAATCTTTGGCGGGAGCTTGACATGATGTCCGCTGAAAATTTTATTTTATTCAACTTAATTTCTCAATATAATAATAACATATAGTCAGAATTACCACAAGACTCTGTATAGTATATGCCAATCATATTGTTAATATTCTATTCCTGTTGTATCAAGCAAGTCGGTTTGAAATGGAATTAAAATTTGAATATTGAAATATGTGCATACAATAGGTACACACTTATTAAGTTTCATGAAAAGAACCCTTTATAAGATAATTGGACATAGTTCTTAGAATTAGCAGCCCCTGTAATAAAGCTGACTTGCAAGAAATATGACATAAAAATGTAAATCTAGGTGTTCACTTCTCTTAGTGCGTATATGGACTTTCGCAAACACCTACGGTACATGATGCATTTGTTATTTATTAGCCTGCAGCATTACAGAATATTGAAATGTTGAATAGGTACTCACTTGAATAAATCCTTTGCGAAAAAATTAACCGTCTTGTAGGTATCGTATGGGTAAGTACATCGTACTTCGTACTGTCACGCGGCACGGGTACGTTTTCTATTTCTAGTTAACTGAAAAGTAAATGAAACATCAGGATTACGATCTTATCAAAAGATTCTTCAACGAAATCTCAAACTATCTTCTACCCTGAAGCTAGAATGTGCAGTGAAAAACAACTTACCTATATTAAATACAGCAACTTGCTTCGAAAACGTTTCCCGTCAATAATCCACTAATATGTATGTAACACTAACTATTACAAGATTAACACGCGTGTAAACTAGAAATTAATCTCACAATCACAAATTTTCACGAGCGATAGTACCTTCGCAGAACATTCGAAAACGGAAAGACGCTGGAAGACGAAAAAATGCCAACATAATGCACCGAAAGGTCGCGTTCAGATACTTATAAGAATCTAGTTAGACTAATTGTCGTTCCTTAAATAAATGTAAATAAATTTTCCTATAAGTGAAATCCGATTTAATTCTAATTTCTTGTATTTTTCCTTAATTACTTTAATACTAGTTATCATATCCTATTACCTAAATACCAGAATAAGTAGGTACTAAAATTATTCATGTATTTAGCTTCCTTTGTAAACGCTACTTATAATAATTATAATGAACGTATCCTTAGACCATAGACATAAATGTTTTCCACAAAATCAAGATTGGTATAGTGGAATCCTTTATTCCATGTTAACCAACATAACGACCTGAATTAAGAGTAAATTAAAAACAACTTAATCATACAAAATAGTGTAAAACTAGCGCGCTTTTTTTTTTAAATAAATACTTAATTAGACTTAGGGTGCACCCTGTTATCTCAAAAAGCCGTTAAATAAATAAAATGGGTATAAAAGAATGAAACAAAATGTTCTTGTGTAATTTTTTTCTTGTAGTGATCACGTAGCAGGCTGTGGGTAAGACAAAATAAATTACGACGGTTGATTGGGATTTTCTGATATAAGGGTTTCGAAGCCGGAATAGTCAGAGCTAAATTCTGACTTCTGACTTCCCAGTCATCGATCCCAGCTCCATCCACCATTTTTGTCGCGCCATCTGTGCCCAACGTGTATGACAAATCGCCTGAATTCTATTGGGTACAGATTCGCCAGCGCAACAAAGTAATAAATACATATATATTTCTGCATGAGTGTGAAAGAAGGAGTGACCTTCGAACGCATATTAGCTATGTATGCATCACTAGAAATGTATCTCCGTGCTGGCTGCTCATTCCTAGCAAGATCGATTATATTATTATACTTCCAGTCTCTTCCTGACTCTTGGTCAAACCTTGGCACCCCACGAAAGGGGGGATTTAATGTCAGGGGGCATAGCGCCCCAGTTCGCATCAGATGACGTCGACTTGCGGCGTCCCATTGGTGGGTTGCTACCCTCATGTGCGTCTGACTGTGCCACTGGAAAGGGTGCCTATCAAAGGCCCCAAAGGACCCTCCTAACCATCCCCTAATAGGTCCTCCATCAGCGCCAACTCATAATCGATTTGTGCTACAATGGCTGCCCGTGTGCTTCCGATACACACGCTTTGGTGGAGCCGGGCCACCCCAGTCCAGTTTACAAGATCGGACTCATCGAACCTGCCATTAGTGGAACTCTATCACGACTCGTGGTCGACCCATAGTTCCACACTCATGTAGCTAAACATCGTTAATAATAGTATGAACACTCACCAGAGCATATCCGGTGACCTCACGGAGAGACGCCCGTTTCTCACCTTGAAACACTTATCTCCGTTGTCCATACTCCAGCATAACTGCCCACACTTCATCCTGGCGCCGTTTTCTGTCCCCGGGTGTCAACATACAGAACCGTTAAAGTCAGATCATAGACAAACGAGGTTGCCATATTGCAAAACAAATTGACTTAAATCAGGTTGACACTTACCGACTGTTTTACGACGACTCGCGTGTGAAGTGCGCGACAAGTATAATAATAAGTTTGCACCATGACCAAAATGCCAACGACTGCCCGGTCCCTAAATATCATACTGAGGAGGTTTTGGCCACACTTAATATTACTTACAAGATACCAAATAAATATTTTAAAAATAATATGTATATAATATATTTTTATTTTTATAAATATTTCTCGGGATCTTTCTTTCTGTTTTCTCTCAGCTTTGCTAACCTTTCTTTTGTTGATGATGGCATGATGACACTAGGTATGCGGCTAAAAAACACACACCCATGCATCACCATATAACACACACCATGCATTATGAAACAGACGCTACAACTCCAAGTTGGTACGTAAAATCAGTTTTTAGGTCGGCTTACATCAATGTAACAATACACAACTTCAAACTTTATAACATATAGCGAAAGCTCCATACCACTCTAACATCTGCGATGAAAAGTATGATGCCTAGACATATCTATTTGCCACTAATCTGTACAAAGAAAGAATAAATTACCAGTTCATATACCTAATAATTAAGACAACATTTAATTTATATTCAAATTACCTGCTTGTGCGGGACATCCATCACATTCTGTATCTAAAATAGTGCTTTCATTTTCATTTACATGCACTGTTACTAAATAATATATACCCAGAACTTGTTTCAATATGTTGTTGTTCCTACGGTACGGATCTCCAAGTACTGTACACGAAGTTGTTTGACTTCAGATCTAATTCTGTATGGTTATTTCCAATTGACTGTATACATCTTGTATATTGCGAATACAAAGATTGAAACTGATAAAAATTTAGTCCCTGAACCCCCCCACAACTGTCACACATTTAAAGAGATTATATTCCATCTGGCACATATGTACACTTTGACTTTTAATTCATGGATTCAATTAGACGGAGAAAAATGTTGTTTTTGCTCAATCAACCTTTGACAATGGTAACTGGAAAGCTTGTAGCTTCGGTAGCTTTAAGCTACCGAAACGTCAGGGAGGCTAAAATAATTAATATACGCGATATAATCCGTATTAATTGATTTATTTAAATTCAATTTGTATGTTCACTATGGGAACAACTCTGCATTGTTTAGTTCCTCTTGTGGTGCCGCGGGTGATGGGTTCTTGTATAGCTCTGAGTAGAAGGCTGTTGCACATTTAATTATGTCCTCTCTGTTTTTGACTTCACTGTTACCATCCTTTAAGCACTGTATCCAGTTTTTGTGACTTGCCAGTTCCTTATAGGCTCTTTTAGAACTGTGGAATCTTGTCATGTTTCTCTCTATGACTTCTGTTACGGACAGGTCCGTATACCCATATAGACTGTATTACCGGGATGATTACCTTGGAGAGAAAATAAAACTTTGAAGGAATTTTCAAGATGCGAAGTGTGTTTCAGTGTGTGTGGGCGTGCGGCGGGCTGGAGGCGAATGAGTGCCGGTCCAGGCTGAGCGGCCATTTTATTTCCTTTCGCAGCATGGGCCGGAGGTGGGGATGGGCGTCTCGTTACCCGGGGGTGAAGAGGTGCGGGGTTACCTTGGAGGGGAAGGGAAATGTGTTTTTTGTAGATTTAATTGTGTTTACCGTGAACATCTTCATTTATTTAATAAAAACAATAATTACATAGTACAATCAATAAAATAATAAAAAGGAGTAAAACGATTCAACATAAACAACTTCGAACAAACAAAACATAATACGTTAGTTAATACTAACACACACAAACAATCTTTATTTATTATAATATATTTAAACTTACACTAACTAAACTAACAAGTAAAAACAAATAAAATAAAGGAACAAAAAACAAGGAACGATTGATTGATTACTTAACCTAATTAAAATCTATTTACGTACTATGACAGTTAAGAAAACAAATTCATAACGTACCTACATAACTCAAATCTCTTATATATTGGTAGCGAAAGAATGTTGATTGACGCCTACCTATATACATAACTAAATATCTTACTTACTACCTAGCTATTATTTTATTTTTTTTTATTTTTTATTTTTTTTTATTTTATTGATACAAAATCCACAGCACAAATTACAATATTTTTTGAAACAGATACATATTTGTTTAACATTGGCCAATTACGGATTTACATTATACAGACTTATCACTAGCAAATAAAAACTAACGTTGCGGTAGAAGACACATTCAGATAAGAGATGAACTGATTAAGAAAATTTCCAAAGTGGAAATATATTATAGTAAACTGAAAAATAAAAGTAAATGTTTTAATAGTTATTGATGAACCAATGGTAAGATGAATAAATAAAGAGATTTGGAATGGCAGGTGTTGCATTGATGTTGTGTGTTAGTGTGAGTGTGAGTGTGTGTGTGTGTGTGTGTGTGTGTGTGTGTGTGTGTGTGTGTGTGTGTGTGTGTGTGTGTGTGTGTGTGTGTGTGTGTGTGTGTGTGTGTGTGTGTGTGTGTGTGCGTGCGTGCGTGCGTGCGTGCGTGCGTGCGTGCGTGCGTGCGTGCGTGTGTGTGTGTTGTAACGATCAAGACAGTATTATTAAATTAAAATTAAAAAGATACCTCTACTTCATGAATTTCAGTACAATGCTTTAAGCTTTTCAGCCAGCAGCTCAGGTAACACTCAACTGGAAGGATTTTTCATGGCACACTGGAAAGGCAAATAATAAGGAAAATTAAAATAATTGCTAGGAAATATTCATAAGAAAAGTCAGGAAAAAATGCTAAATATATTAGAGAGATTCTTTTCAGGTCAAAGAAAACCTATAGGAGTTAGGTATCCTAACAAGGAAACCTATGAGTTATCCAGATAATAATAAATTATGAGTAGCTAACTGATCTATAAAAGGAATCTTATAGGAACCATAGTAGATTATATGGAAGCATAGAAAAATGAATATTAGAAAAACATAATGGGGATTTTGTCTAGATAATATACAAAAGTTTTGAGGTTTTGAGTTATTAAAAATGATACCTTCTAGGAGGCCCTGTAATGTAGTGCAGGTACAGCTTGGGGTAGTGTCCTGGGTTTAAACCCCAGCCAGGACTGGAGTTGGGGAATGGGATTGGATAATTGGTTCTGGGACATGGTTATTATTTAGATATTATAGTATTTATTTTATAATTATTTCCATTAGGAGCCATGGGACTGTATTCGCTTAGTATGGGACTAAGCCAATTTCAAACCGCAGGAATCATATATTAAGATTGAACTTTGAATGGAAACAGAACCATAATAGATATAATTAAATATTTATTTTTAATTGTTATATCATATAACAATTACCCATATGCCTCAAAGAGTACAACTTAAACCAAATTTTGAGTAAATAAGTATAAAGGTAAAAATAATTGTATAAAAGTTAACTTACATTATTTGGTGGGATATTTATGCCATTTAGAGTCTTCAGAGGGGATTGCTAGACCACTTAGTACATCATTCTTGACAATTCACAAAGAACAGGAGCCTGGAAATCATGGGAGACACTAGTTCAAGAGGAGAATTTTATTAAGGGGATCGGTGGAATGGTTTTAGTCAAACATAGATAGATGAGAGACTTACTGATTGGATTAGTATTAAGTAGCAGCTATAATACACAGGGAGGAAAGTGTAGACATCACAAGAATACTAGAATGCTATTGTGAATAGAATCTATTGGGATAATTATAAAGGTTCTTCAGTAGCAAATTGAATCTTGTTTGAGAACAAAAGAAAATTTCCAAGAATTTGAGTAAAAAGGCGATATTAGTACTTACAGGTCTTAGACACATCCGTTCCATTCGGTTTTGGATATTGGAATACTAAAGTTAGGCTGGAAAAAGGGATTCTTTGTTTCCACTCTTCCAAAGAACATGTGGTTTTAACGCATTTGTGAACACATAGAATAACATATTTTGGGTCGATTTATTGGTTCATTCGTATATTTTTTGTCTTGGTGACTAATAATTTGGGTATTTTGAAAGCTGACAAGGTCTAGATTTTGAGATTTTGGAGTCAAAATACAGGTGATCGACCAATCAGACTTGATTTTGGAGCCTCAAAAACCAGAGAAAGGTTTGAAAATCTTAATTGGAACTGATTCAAATTTATAAAACATATAATGAAGTTTTTAATTTTAGTATTGAATGATTTGGGAACTATGGGAAAAGCGCCAAATTTGACTTTGAAAGATGTCAAAAAACATTAAAATCATAGAGAACAATACATTCGAGACACGATAAAAAGCTTTGCAAACGCCGAAATTCTAGCTTATTGGATTGACGTTTTTAAACCTTTCTTAAACAATATTGAGGTGATCTTTCAATTTTCCCCACTTTTAGGGTAACTATTTGGTGGAATAATTGCAAATTAGGAGAGGATAATTAAATATAACAAAATATTACTGAGAGATTTTAAAAGGAAAATATTTTCTATATGGAATAAATTATAAAGAGAGGGATTTGGTAGTTTTGTGAAAATTTGAGCAGGAAGAACGGAATTAGCGGGATAACACTGGGGTATAATAAATACTAGAAGGTAGGCTGATAATGGGGGGCCTATAAAAGGCGTAGCGCGACCAGTATTCAGGATCTTTGACTTCAAGCAGCCAACCACTGAAGAACCAACGGGAACCTGCCGGAGCCAGGAGCCGGAGCCACCTCAACGAGGCTTCGAGACCAGCTAAGTAGGCGCTGAAAACATCAATCGCCAACCACTGAAGAACCAACGGGAACCTGCCGGAGCCAGGAGCCGGAGCCACCTCAACGAGGCTTCGAGACCAGCTAAGTAGGCGCTGAAAACATCAATCGGTGAGTACTTTAAGAATAATCACTGGGGTTTTATATGTAGCTAGGATACTGATGAGGGTTTTGGGGCAGGTGATGGGTTGGAACTCAGGGCTTATGTCTATCAATCTGACTTGGAGGATTTAGAAGTGAATTTTTTAAACCTAACGGTGACAATGAAGAAAATTCGCTTTTAAAAGGCAACTTTACCTCGGTCGGATGGTAGTGTGATCTCGGGGTTTATGTCTATCAATCTGGACCTAGAATCATCGCAGTTGGACAGGCAGGCTAAGCGAGGGGCTGCTATTGGAGGGTTTTAGAACAATTAATAGGGGCTCTACGTGTGTAGCTGTATTCTTGGGGGCTATCGGAGGGTCTTAGAACAATTAATAGGGGCTCTACGTGTGTAGCTGTATTCTTGGGAACTATTGGAGGGACTTAGAACAATTAATAGGGACTCTGTGTGTGTAGCTGTATTCTTTGGGGTAGAATTAGGATGTGGGTGTGTATTATACTGTTGCATGATGTATTCCTTTAGATATCACGTCGTGGAACTATATTGTGTGTCGGCGTCTTCATGCAAACCATATTTTAATATTAGAATCTGATGTTAGCTGTGGGATGGTATCTACGTCTTCATGAAACTATAGTAGGGTCCTAGGTCACTCGTCGCGTCTTCATGGAAGTATTAACTTAATATCAGAAGCTCGTGAAAGATATTTGCCTTCCTTTTAGGGATCTCTAGGTGCTACACGCCGGTTGAATGACATGTGTATTTGAATTTTTACTGTTATTGTCTTATAACTAATGTGGTGTGCATGTGTGTATTAATCCGCTTAAATCCAACAGATTAAATCGGGTGAGTGCTAGACGATAATCCCATTGCTTTTATACTGTTTTACTATTTGAAATATGCCCTTATCTGCTACATTTCTGCTATTTATTGTGTGTGATACGTGCTTTAAAACATGTGTTTAGTCTATTTGTATCATGTGCGGTTTATATGATAAACGGTTGCGTATTGGAATTTTATTCCTCGGTTATAATTTCCGTCGCTTTTATACTGTTTTACTGTGTTTATGGGCTATTCAATTTGATATATGCCTCTTTCTGCTGTGCCATTTATTTATTGTGAGCAATACGTGCTTTAAATTATGTGTTTAATCAAATTGTTTCACGTGCGGTTTATATGATAAATGGTTCGCGTATTGGAATTTTATATTCCACGGTTATTATTTCTGGTTTTGTAGATCATTTGGGGTAATGGGGAGGTATGAGGAAGAATCTGGCAACACCTGACATTTCTTTTTTTAATAACTTCTTCTTTTTTCCAATCTGTTTAAATCAGTTTATGGTAAACAATGACAAATTATGTCAAAAGTTCATTCAACGATAATAATCGCGCTTGAATAGCTGTAAGGGCTCCTTGAAGCCCATCTGCGACTTGTACGGATGTGATCGCTCTTTTATCCGATAAATATCACAACGGATGCCTGCACTTAAACATTGACTACTCATTATATCACTACGACTACCTCTTACCGGAACGACCCTATTTCTATAGTTATCAGTTTTCGACTGCTATATTTCTTTTCAACCATACTCTAATAGTAATACCTGATTCATCACAGATCTTATTGTTGTTTGTATATTCGACTGCTATACTTCTCATCAATTATACTCTAATAGAAATACTTGATTCATCACAGCTCTAATAAATGCTTGTATATTATTCAGCTTCCTACTTAACATTTGATGCCCACCAGGGATACTACAGCATCTAATTGGGTTACTAATAGTAATATAACTACATACTTATGGTTATCTGCATATTTAGGGGTAACATTGCCCTGGGAATTTATTATATCTACTAGTTGATCAATAAATGAATCCTTCAATAAACAAATTGTCAAGGTAAAGTTGCCTTGGGTTGTACTGTCTTCTCGGGATTTCTAGGACGTCGAAGCTTTGATTCCGCCTGCTTGTGCTGGGGTTGTAATGAGTCTAACACTTAGAGTGCCCACGGGCTTAAAGGTGTTAGTCATCAAATAAACGGTGCATCCTTTTGCTCAGGTGTTCAGATATCAAAGAACTCTACAGTACTATTCAGTCACGAGTTGAAGTTAAGACCAAGTAGGGTTGTTGGGGATTAGTTAATACAACAGGAACTGTAGTTAATTCATTAGAAAGGGAACCAGTTAGGGAAGAGTAGTATTCTAGACTTATTACAGTTACAATTATAACTTCATCATTTGGGTATATCATAATCTTTTCAACCTTTTCATATATTTAGCAAGTTGTAGGTTTAGGCAGGTAGCTTGACCTAGCATAGGCCATGTGTAGTTAACTTAAGAAGCCTGCGCCAAAAGGCTTCCCCCAAAAGATGGATCCTTGACACTTTGCCTTAGGCTAGGACGTCATGCATAGATGTGATGAGATCCCACAGTGGTTTATTCAGTTATTAGCCAGGCGTGAAGGTCCGTCCATCCTCACACTGTATGCCTTATTAGCTTTGCAAATTAGGGATAGATAGGTAAGGCATACGGTGATACTCCTTCACACACTTAGAGGGGTTGGCGATTTTCTAAAAAAAAAATTTTTTATTTGTTTATACACCTTAACATTATCTTCTTCATTCTACTATAGTCTAGCCTGTGCTAGTTCTTAACTGTATTGACTATAGCATATTTAAAGTTTCCTAGTATTTTTAGATTCTAGAAATCCTAATTATTCATATAGGCAACTAAATAAAACTTAATGCATCTATCCTATAGGAGGAACTTTAGCTGCTTGATTTAGTTCTCTTAATTTAAAGTTTACATACCATAAGGTTCTTCCTGAATTAAATATTAGACTTATTAGTATAGTTTAAGCTTCATAGGGTGACTGGGAGATAATCATATAATAAAATCTGCATCATACTATAGAGGCTCCATTAGTTCTATTCTTTACTCTAGATTAAAATGATATCATAAATTTATTGTCCACATTTACTTTAGGCTTTAATATTTCATGTTTAGTACAGACATTATGTAGGGTTCTCAAGTTTGCATCATACTATAGAGGTTCCATTATACTGGTAGCTTGTAGGTTTCTTATTTAATAGCAAGACTCTATAAGACTCCAAAGCAGCTTAAAAAGGATTTGGGTTCTACAGACACAACAAGTAAATGGGTTCCTATATACCACTAGACGATTCACGACCATGGCCAATTTAGATTAAAATAGATAGATTTATTTCTAGAATATTTTCCATTTATTTTAAGTAATATTTCAGAAGTGAGTTCAATATAGTAGAAAAGGGAAAATCTTAGCTCTTACTTAGAAAAATACTAGGATAGTTATGGTATGAGTTTCTTGGGGTTTTCATTTCCTTACAGTATAATTTCATTTCATATTAATTTCAGAGCTTAGGCAAGTTTCAGCTAGGTTAAATCCAGCTAGGCGGATTTTCAGTAGGGCGGGGTTAGTTAGGGCAGAAAAGTTTTGGGTGGGCTTTTTAGACAATTCAGCTTTTAGCTCTCGGCTCTATAGATAGCTCTTTAGATTTATTAAGCGATTTTCAGGGGAGGCGTTTCAGTGTGTGTGTGTGTGTGGGAATGTGAATGATTTCAAGCTCGGCAACTCACGCTGACAACAGATGCTCAGTAATCATCCTTCTGAAACAGGTTCTGGTCAGGTAGAAGGGGTCGAATGACTCAAAAAGAGTGTTATACGTACGTGGAAGGCGACTAGCGAGGCAATTGGAACCATACTTCGTTCGATTAAAGGGCACAGCAAGCAGAGTTGTATGTCTGGTTCGCTGGGTTGTAGCCTTGAGTCTAAGGAGTGCTGACGACAAGTCGCAGCAGTCCAAAGACCCAGAGCATGCGTCGTGGAGCAACAACATATCGCGTACCAAGCGTCTGTTAACAAGTTCATTAAAATTGTGTAGCCTACAAGAGTCTGGATATTGTGTTACTGTGCTACGCGTCCGAAAATTTAAGTGGTTTAAAAACTTCTTCTGCACTCTCTCAATAGCAGAACAATAAGTGACATACTGCTATTTTTAAGGTATAGTTTAAGTAGGTATTATATACAACTTCTTTTCTGTGAATTTCATAGTCTTTCCTAATTGCTCTGTTGGTGGTTTTGAAGAGCTGCTTTAGTTCATTTCTTGTTGCTTTTGTTTTATTTTTTCTTTTCAGTAGTTCTGTTCGCTTTGATATTAGTGTGAGTGTTCCATCGCTGAGGATATTGTTGGTCTTCTTCTGATTTGTTGTTATTTCGTTTCTAATTAGGCTCTTGGTGATAGTTGTTTCCAGTATGTTGCAGAGGGATTGTACGTTTTTTGTGTTCTCTAGCGTTTTGTATAGAGTTTTAGAGTTTTCTTTTAGGTTTTGTAAGTAGAGCTCTTTTTCTTCAGGGGATTTAAGTTTTTTGGGTATGTCAAAAGACTAAAATAATAAAATAAATCTGAAAAGAGCCCAGGGCCGGACCAAATTACAAACGAGACCTTAAAAATAGGAGCACCCATACTAGCTGAGTACCTAGCAAAACTCTTTACTTTATGTATACAAAAAGAAGAAATACCAGAACAGTGGTGCAAGTCATATATAATCCTGCTATACAAGAAAGGGAACCCGCTCGACATTAGCAACTACAGGCCTATCAGTCTACTATCCACAATCTACAAACTCTTCTCATCAATAGTTTTGAGCAGAATAGCACCCGAAATAGACAGATTCCAACCTATAGAACAAGCAGGTTTCCGGCCAAACTACTCCACGATCGACCATATACACGCCATCGAACAAATAATTGAAAAATTTAAAGAATTTAACAAACCACTCTACATCGCATTTGTGGACTATTCTAAAGCGTTCGACTGCATAGCACACTCATCAATATGGAATGCATTAAGAAATAACAACATACACAGGAAATACATAAACAGTATAAAGAACATTTACTCTAAGAGTTTAAGTAGTGTAAAACTTGAAAGACAAGGTGAAGAGTTCAGAATTGGAAGAGGAGTTCGTCAGGGCGACCCCCTATCTCCCAAGCTGTTCATAGCTGTTCTGGAGGAAATCTTCAAAAACATCCATTGGAAGACCGAGGGCATATGGGTACTGAACAAGAGGCTGACACATCTAAGGTTCGCGGACGATCTAGCTATCTTCAGCGAATCCGCCAAAGGTTTAGAAAACATGCTACAGACCCTAGACAAAGAGAGCCGAAAAGTTGGACTTCACATGAACTCATTAAAGACAAAAATCATGACAAACAGCTGTGAGAAGACAATAGAAATAGAAGGAAAAACAATAGAATATGTGAGTGAATATGTATACTTAGGTAAACTGGTATCTTTCAATGCAAACAGTAATGAAAATGAAATTGACAGGAGAATAACTAGGGCATGGAAAAATTACTGGGCCCAAAAAGAAATCCTTAAAGGTAACTACAGCTTACAGATTAAAAAGACTATAATGGATTCCTGCATCCTCCCAAGCCTAACTTATGCAAGCCAAACATGGGTGTACACTAATAAAATAAAAAACAAAATTCTATCTTGCCAACACGCCATGGAGAGGAGTATCTTGAAGTTGAGAAAAATACATAAAACCAGAAACACAGATATTCGTAAGAGAACAAATGTAACAGATGCCCTACAGTACAGTTTACGGCAAAAATGGAGATGGGCAGGACATGTTGCCAGATACAAAGACAAAAGGTGGACACATAAAGTTACCAAATGGCTGGGCCCTGCAGGAAAAAGGCGAGTAGGGAGACAAAAGAAAAGATGGGCAGATGATATAATACATACAGCAGGAAGAAGCTGGATGACCGTTGCCTGCGACCGGCAAAAATGGAGAAACCTGGAGGAGGCTTTTACCCGCAAGGGGCCACAAACAGAAGATTAAATGTTATTATTTTACAAAAACAACGCATATATATATTTAAAAATGTATTGTGGATATATAAAGCTAATAAATAAAAAAAAAAAAAAAATGGGAACAACTATATTTCATACTTATTAAAATACCTGTAGGTATACGGGCTTCCTCACATCGTAAAAGTCGAATATCGCTCGACTCGAATCGGTAATTCGGTATCGATCGGTGCTCGGTTGGGGCTTGTGCGCAAATCACGTGAGGTTTTTTCGGCTACTTTTGACCTCGACCCCCTGGTGATATTTGGTGAGGTTCTTTGCTAACCCCTCCTCCCCCTCACTGCCTCACGTGTATTTTTTTTCCACCACATTTAAGGGTTAACGATTGTTTCTTAGTTCGTTCACTGTAGAAAAATACACGTAAGGTCTCCCTATACCCCTCTCTCAACGTTATATTACTCGTGATTTTTTCGTGACCCCCTCCCCCCTATTGAACCTCACGTGATTTGTGCACAAGCCCTTGGCCGCCGCCACGACTGATTAAAACTAGAGATATCTTTTATAATTATAAAAAAACAGTGTAATCTCATGGAGCCCTTGATCAGGGGCAGCTATCCGCGCTGCTGCTCAGCGGGCCGTGAGTCGCATAGCAGCTCAGATAGCTGTCCCTATGAAGAGCTCTATATGAGTTCGAAACATGCCAGGCTGCTCCTGACAATTTATATGTTTAAAATCTATATGTTTTATTGTTCCAGATTATTTTAGCTGAAACTCAAAATTCAAAATTCAAAATTCAAAATTCAAAATCATTAACACCTATTTCAAGAAGAAACCAGAACACCTTATTACTTACAAATGCGCAAACCACACTACGCAAATAGACTTTATACTTGCTAACAACTCAAGCCTAAAGTTATATAAAGACTGCAAAGTAATCCCAGGCAATGCACTTACAACGCAGCATAGACTCCTGGTATCTGTTAAAAGTCTGCCCAAACCTATAAGAACATACGTGGACAGAACAGAGAAAATAAAATGGAAGGAGCTACACGGCCCCAAAGGCACACAACTCCTGGAATGGGTCCATACTTATACAGAGGATGATATCAATACCGACAAAACAGCTGATAAGATGTGGTCTGACTTCGAAAAACTCTGTATTATCAAAGCTAGAGAAACCTTAGGAGTATCACGAGGACCACTACGTTCGAACAAGGAAACATCCTGGTGGAACCAAAGTGTTAAAGACCTAATAAAAATTAAGCGAGAGGCATTTAAGACATGGCAAACATCAAACTTAGAAGAGGACCGCCTAGAATATAAGACACTTAAAAAGCTAGCTAAATCTGCAGTGGCCCAATCGATGGCAGCATCTAGAGAAGATTTCTATAATAAACTGGAAAATGAAGAAAATTCAAACACAATCTATAAAATCGCGCGGCAACGATATATATCTACTCTAGACACAAAAACTAACAAGTACATAAGAAACAACCAAGGTATGCTGCTAACAGCTAATAGGGATATAAGCAGCAGATGGAAAGAGTACTATGAGCAATTAATGAATGAAGAATTCCCCAGCGACAGCTTACCTCAGATACCATCAACTGTGGGACCTATAAATTCCATATCAACTGAAGAAACACAGAAGGCCTTATCCAAAATGAAATACCATAAGTCTCCTGGTCCAGACCAGATACCAGCGGACATCTGGAAGAAACTGCGGGAACCTGGACTGCCATGGCTTACTAAGCTCTTTAACCGCATCCTTACAGAAGGCAAAATCCCAGAATCGTGGCGCAAAAGCACCTTATGCCCAATATATAAACATAAAGGAGACGCTGCTGAATGTGGCAACTACAGGGGGATAAAGCTCACGTCACACACGTTAAAGACGTTTGAAAGAATTATCGCCAACCGCATAAACGCTTACACCTGTATAACGAACAACCAATTCGGCTTCACACCTGGAAAATCAACTATTGACGCCATTCAGACAATAAGAGTAGTTATGGAAAAACACCGTTCAAACAAAGAAAATCTCTATCTTCTGTTTATTGACCTGGAGAAGGCCTTTGATAGAGTGCCCAGAGGTCTAGTGTGGCAGTCGTTGAGAGCCCAGAATATACCCGAATACTATGTAGCACTAATCCAAGATATGTACAAGAACACTGAAACTCGTGTCAGAAGTGCGGCAGGACTTAGTGACCCATTTCGCGTAGAAGTAGGAGTGCATCAAGGCTCAGCATTGAGTCCACTACTATTCAATCTCTGTATGGACTACATCACACGAGATATACAGAAACCAACACCAGAATGCATACTATACGCAGATGATATAGCCCTTATATCAAAAAACGCTACGGAACTCCAGGAGACCTTCAATCAGTGGGTAAAACAAATAGAGTGTCATGGACTACGCATAAGCCGCAGTAAGACCGAATATATGGAATGCAACTATGGGGGGGCAGCTGGAATCGGCTGTAATATCCATATCGACAGCTGTGCACTGCCCCGGGTAGACCACTTCAGGTACTTAGGTTCGATGCTTTCTCCAGATGCAAACATTGAGAAGGAAGTCACCCACCGCATTAACACAGCCTGGCTTACATGGAGATCGCTGTCCGGGGCTCTATGTGACCGCAAAATGCCCATACGCGTAAAGGGAAAACTATACAAAACTGTGATAAGACCCGCACTGACATACGGGGCAGAGTGCTGGACCATCAAGAAAGCACACGAACAACAGCTACACGTCACTGAGATGAAGATGCTTAGATGGGCAGGAGGAGTGACCCGATTGGACAAAGTGCGAAACGAGTATGTCAGAGGATCGTTCAAGGTAGCACCCATCGCCGAAAACACAAAAAGCACCCGGCTGCGTTGGTATGGCCACATTCTGAGACGCGAAGATGACCACCCCGTCAAGAAAGCCCTTAATATCCCCGACCGACCGAGAGGAAGAGGACGACCGCCTGCCACCTGGTGGGCGAATATGCAAAAAGAGATCCAACAAGCGAACCTGAGCATAGAGACAAGCCAGAACAGAGCACTCTGGCGCATACGTACAAGGAGACCCGACCCCAGATAAACTGGGAAGAGGGGTGGCCAAAGAAAGAAGAGTTCAAAATTCAAAATTCAAAAATTCAAAATTGTCTGTACAGGGGTTGTAAATAAAAAGATCCAAATAAACATACAAGATAAAGAAATTCAATCGTTAAGAAGAATGGGAAAGAAAGGAGAAAATCCTCGACCTATATCTGTAACCCTAACCACGCTTGGCACAAAGATCAAAATATTGAAGAATAAGAAAAAATTAGAAGGTACCAATATGTATATTCAGGAGGAATTCCCACCCAAAATTCTGGAAAAAAGGAAAGAATTAAAAATACAAAGACAACAACAGTTAGATATGGGAAAAATTGCGTATATAAGATATGACAAGCTTATCATTAAGGAAAAGACGATTGATAAAAATAACAAGAAAAGGCCGTTACCACAATCCCCTGAAGCTAACACTAGTACCACTGAAGTGGACGAAGATACCCCAATTAGGACAGAGCGCAACAGCCAAGATAGTAAAAAGCACAAAAAATCAAAAAACACCATAATGGCATTTGTAAACCGAAAAGAAGAAGCATGACAACCACAGGCCCCCTCCAGTAAACTTGTACACGATACAAAAAAACACAAATATAATACAACCATTCTCCCAGTACGGCCGGTCACCGAGGGTTTGACCAAAACCCACCAAGGAAAACCACTCAAACGAAAAATACCTTAAAAATTTGTACCTTCAACGCAAGATCACTATCTTCGGAATTAAAACTTATTGAGCTAAAAACAGCGCTACAAGGCATCAACCACGATATTGTAGGACTCAGCGAAGTTCGCCGTCTTGGAGAGAGGATAGTAGAAGACGACAAATACATCATGTACTACTTAGGCCAAACCAAAGGACTGTACGGCGTAGGTTTCCTAGTAAAGACTATGCACAAAGAAAAAATCAAAACATTCACTGGAATATCCGAAAGAGTTTGTATTCTAGAAATCGAACTAGAAAATCAACCTTTCGCAATAATTCAAGCATATGCACCTACTGAAAACTCACCCCAAGAGGAAATAGACAACTTTTACAAAGACTTAGAGAAAGCTCACGACTCTACATCTACAAAGCACACAATCTGTATGGGAGATTTTAATGCACAAATCGGAATTCCTAAGACATACGAACGCTCCGTTACTGGTAAATACGGATATGGCAAAAGAAGTGTTCGAGGAGAAAGACTCATTCAGTACGCACAAGAATATAACCTAAAAATTATTAACACAATGTTTAAGCTCAAACCCAAGAACCGATGGACATGGATATCTCCAGATAAAAACACAAGAAACGAAATTGATTACATAATGACCACGAAACCCCATATGATTTCTAAGTATGAAGTACTTTCGTCGTTCTCATTTGGATCGGACCACAGACTATTAAGAGCCACGATACACTTGAAATCAACGCGGAAGAGCAGACGTAATTTTTCTAATACATCTAGAAAGCTAAAAACAGTAGCTGAGCAAGAAATGTATCTTAAGAACCTTAATACCTATATACCCGAACTTATAACGACGCATAACAGCTACACAGCAGAAGAATATTATCAAAAAATCATTAACTATACAAAGGAAAGTTTAAAAAACATTATAAAAACAAATAAAAATAAAATAAAAACTTAAATATCGGAGATTTTTGGTACAAAATCTGGTATTGTACTTGTAACATTGTCCATTTGGCGCAAGCCAAGAATGGATTCTTTGGCGGGAATTTGAACCGAACAGGCGCGGAGTTTTGAATTTTTTTCTTAAAATTGCAAAATTGTTGTAAATATTTGTTTCAATTGATTGTAAATAACTAACTAGTGTGTGATAGTGTAAAAAATGGAAGGTAACGAGGGCGGGGGCCACAATCCCCCGACCCCCAGCCTTAAAAGGCCCAGGACGGACAAAATAAAAGACAATGGCGGCGGCGGTGAGGAAAATTTATACCTACCAAATTACAAACCGAACTATAAACGTTTGTACCCAGAAAATTCGATTTCCACTGAATTTAAGGTGTTCGTGGAATCTGTTCAAAATGAAAGACTTGGGAACAAAAGCCCAATATACCTAAATCACATCTTCACGACCGGCATAAAAGGAGTCGTGTCTATACGCAGAATAAACGCCAACAAGATTGTGGTGGTGTTTAAGTAGTTTAATACGGCAAACAATTTTATTAACAACACGGCTTTTTTGGAAAAGAACAATTTGCGGGCGTTCATCCCCGCAGCTCATATAGAAAAAACTGGCATCATTCGATTTGTTCCAACGAACATATCGAACAAGGACTTGTACACAAAGCTTTCGTCCATTTACGAAATTATTTCGATTAGGAGGTTCACAAAAAAAGTTGACTTAGAACGTGTCCCTTTACAGACTGTAAGCGTAACATTCTTATCGAATACATTGCCCGACAATGTACAATACGATCTGTTCTCGTACAGGGTTTTCGAATATATCCCACCTCTGCAGCAGTGTTATAAATGCTTTAAATTCAACCACTCTGCCAAGATCTGCAGCTCTAAACAGCGCTGCAGTTGCTGTGCAGGAGACCATCACTATAAAGACTGCGAAAAGCTAGATGAGCTCTGCTGCGTAAATTGCAGCGGACCTCATATGGCAATTTCGAAGGCCTGTCCAATAAAAATACAAAAGATTTTAGATAAGAAGAACAAGATAACTTATACGAGTTATGCAGCAACTGTAAATACCAAAACTGACTTTCCTCCTCTCAAAACCTCGCAACAAATTGTAAATAGTAATGTAAATAAACTAAATATAAATGTAAGTAAGACTTCTAATGGTAATGCAAATGTAAATAAATCTCAGCCCAAAGCCACTTCTGTTGCCGATGTAAAGGCACAGTTGTTAGGCAACAACGACTTGACAATGGCTATAGTTCGAACTTTACTTGCTCTGGCTAATAAGACTGATGACACTCCTATTACAACAACATCAATTAAGGAATTACTTTTTAAAAACTTGTCATAAATGGATCCTAGTCATTCAAACAATTCTGTACTAAGAATCGCACTTCACAACATTCAAAGTATTACAAATAAAAAGCCTTTACTTATACAGTTTTTAAACAACAACAATATTGATATCTGTTTACTAAACGAAACGTGGCTCAAAGATCAACAATTATTTAATATTCCTGGATATAATATATACAATAAAAATTCAAATAATGGACACGGTGGTGTAGCTGTTCTTATAAAACCATTTTTAAAGTATACTGTATTACAAACCGCTTTCTATGAGGATGTTCAAGCAATTGCGTTATCGTTAACTGTAGAATCAGGGAAAATTACTATTTTATGCGTATATTGCCCTCCTAGAAGGGGCGTAATGGGAATTAATAAGTTAAAGAAACTAATCAATGACCTACCTAAACCCATATTTGTAGCAGGAGACTTTAATGCTCACCATATAGCTTTCGGCTGCGTTTCGACTAAGCCACGTGGCCAGCGGTTGTTTGATATAATTGAAGAGTGTGATCTGTGTATATTAAATGAAGGTAACTTTACAACTCTTAACTATCCTAATCGTAATCCATCTGCTATTGACGTTAGTTTAACTAGCCCTTGTATTGCTCCTCTTTGTAAGTGGTCCGTACTTGACGACAATATGGGTAGTTACCATTTTCCAACTGTAACTGATATTACACTTTCAATTGACAGATATCAAGTTAACCCCCCAATTGACAAGTTTTTATACAATAAAGCAGACTGGCTAAAGTTTAGCGAGTTATCCAGTAGCGTTTTTAATGATTTGACTGTAGATTGCGAAAATCCTTTGGAGTCCTACGAACAGTTTTGTTCTCGACTTAATATACTTAAACAAGACTGTATACCCAAATTTACTAAAACATCTACTTTTCAAAGTAAGCCCCCAGCACCCTGGTGGAATGATGAATGTAAACAAAGTGTCATCAACTCTTATGAGGCTTTAAAGTTCTATAGAGCTAATCCTAGTATGGACAATTATATTGAATATAAAAGGATTGATGCTATTAAAAAAAGGACTATTGCAAAAGAAAAACAAAATGGCTGGCGAAGGCTTTGTGACAACTTCAACAGAACGACACCAATTAGTATTATCTGGAACTATATTAAATTGTTTAAAGGTATGAATAAAAATAAAAACAGAACGTACAATGATGAATTCATTCCTTCTTTTTTAAATAAGTTGTCAGGTGGCACTGCAATACTTTTAGACAACCTCAATGTTTACTATAATCTTAATAATAATGATGAGAAATCCAAATTTCTGTTAGAACCTTTTTCAAAAACTGAATTCCTATCAAGCCTTCAATCACGAAAAAATACTAGTCCTGGTCTAGACGATTTCCCATACATATTAATTAAAAACTTAGATTCAGCAGTTCAAGATATTTTATTAGATATATTTAATGCATTATGGACAAAACAAATAATTCCTCAGTCTTGGAAAACTCAATGTGTGATCCCAGTCCTTAAACCAGATAAACCGCCAGACAGTGCAGATTCATACCGTCCCATCTCTTTGTCTTCATGTATAGGCAAGATTTTTGAAAATATCTTGAAATGCCGTCTTGATTGGTTTGTAGAAGCTAATGGCATCATTCCACATATCCAATATGGCTTCAGACGGGGTAGAAGCTGTGCAGACAGTTTCTTATCCCTTATATCGGACCTGAAATATGCAAAAAATAGTAATGCTAATGTTGCATGTGCTTTCTTGGATGTAAAAGGAGCATTTGATAATGTTCACCCTGGAGTATTAGTTAAAGTGTTAACTGGCTTAGGGATACCTGGCATACTGGCAAAGTGGGTGCATGAATTTTTAATTGATCGGACATTATATGTGAAACACAATAATATTTTACATGGCCCAAGATCTGTATCAAAGGGTACTATACAAGGGGCAATTTTGTCCCCATTATTATATAATTTGTATAACAGTGAGATTTGTAAATATGTAAATACTGATTTTGTAAATATATTACAATTTGCTGATGACCTTGTATTATATTCTGTGAATAATGATGTTGATATGGCTGTAAATAGGATTAACCAAGCTCTAGAGGAACTGCGTTCATATTACCATGACAAATTATTTCTGCAAATTAATCCAGCTAAAAGTAATGCCATGATCTTTAGTAAGGATTTCCCTTCTAACAGTATTATATTTAATAATGAAGTAATTCCTCAAGTTGAACATCATAAATTTTTGGGCATAGTTATTGACAACAGTTTATCTTTTGAAAAGCACATTAACCTATTGACCGCCAAGCGGTCTAGCAATTTACCGTGCCACTGACGCCAGAGTAAAAAAAAAAAGATGTGCCCCAAAATCAACAGGGATTGAAAAATACTTGTAGCGGTTAGAATTACAAAGTTTTTGATCATTGAAATTTGGACGGCTGTGGCCGACGTGGCGTCAGGGGCACGATTTTTTGTTGACGGCCACAGCCGACTGTGGCGGTCAAAAGGTTAAGTACATCGCTCAAAATTCAGCAAAAGGTCTGAATATCATGAGGTGTCTTGCAGGAGTATCTTGGGGGGCTGATCCAAAGATACTTTCAATTCTGTACAAATCCATAGTTAGGAGTCATTTTGATTATAGTTGTTTAGCTTATTTAGATAGTAGGTATGTACATAGATTAGATATTATTCAGAATAAGGCTTTGAGAATAATTTCAGGAGCTATGTGCTCTACTCCTATAAGAGCAATGGAGGTTGAAACCAACATCATGCCTTTAGTATTGAGAAGATTACTACTTGCAGAAAGACATAGTGTGAAGCTATTAGCATCAAATAATGAACATATAATTAAAAAAATATTACCTTGTGAACTAGCCTGCAATGGTCCTTTGATAACAGGTGCTGATCTTCTCAGTGGCCAGTCTCCTAAAATGTCCCGCATCTTGCTGGAAATTAAGAAAAAGTACAAATTGATATATACTGTATCTCCATGGCCTTGTTATTCTCATTCTTATGATTGTTTATTTATTGATGTTCCCATATTTAAGGAATCTATCAGAAATAATCAGGATATGTTGGAATTTTTAAGTAGAAATAGTGATTATTATAAACTATACACTGATGGAAGTAAGGGAGAAAAACATGTCCGTAGTGCAGTAATGTGACAATGGCAATCGAAAAGAGTATCACTTCTATAACATTTAGAAACCTGATCTTGGTACTTGACTCAGTTTGAGTATCATCATTGTATCATACATAACCAGGGCTCGGAAATTCGGGTATATATTTACATTGTTAACAAAATCCTATTGCTATCTCACTCATGCCTCAAAGCCACCTATACCTACAACTGAACAAGTTGTTCAGAACAACAAAGCCGCCGCCAAAGTGTAGGTAAATATTTATCCGAATTTCCGAACCCTGTACGTAGCCGATGTTTCCATAACGGCAGTATCTTAATCCTCTTGAGTTTTGACTAAAAACCATATGTTTTAATCTGCAGGCGCCTGCCAGCAAGTGCCAAAAGACGTGATAGAGTTCTTCTTTTGCCAAGTGTTCTGCAAGAAATGTTACCATCGCCAAATCCTGAACCGCATCAAAGACAACTGTAATACGGATTTCCTCAACAGCAGCTTCTATCAATGGATGGTAAGAATTGAATAAAATTCTCGACTCTTCAGATTCGTCTCTAGCAATAACTACGGGTTAGGGTCGGAAGGACTAGTTTGAAGAATGACTATGTAAGAAGAAGGTCTAATATGTGTTAGGTCACGGTGGTATAATGTCCAAGCACATAAAATACCGTAATATTATAATGACTGGGTATAAAATTGGACTTGGTTGTACAAGGTCTTTGTTTACAAAATGGCCAAATAAGCGAAATGTGCTAATAGCAAATCGACTTATTAGCAGAACATACTAATAGTAAAACGACAAAATAAGCATTTAGCCAAATATTTATTAAGTCGCGGTTGCAAAACGCCGACATAATCGAATGACAAGGAAACAGTCATTGAGCTATTGTATTGTAAAATTTCGTCAAAATCAGGATAATAGTGGAGTTGGAATAAAGTAAATAACAGTAACTTTTTGTTAAAATATTATTTGCCTGCTTCATGTCAACCACTGCTTTTGTACAAATATTCAATTCATTATCTTTTATAACTTGGACGTTGTGCGATCACGACGTTTTGCTACTTAGACGCTTTTATTCCAAGACGTTGTACTATCTAGACAAAATACATAATGTGTCATTTTACGACCAAGGCATAATGCAATATGGCCCAAAACCTACCTAGTCATTTTACAACAATGGCTTTTTGATATTATGACAATCGTGCAAGCAAGGCATACTGCTTACCTAGTCATTGTTAAAAAAAGTCATTGTGTTTACTAAGGTATTATACAATTATGACGTTTCGCGGACATAGTCATTCTTCAAACTAGTCCTTACGACCCTAACCCCGCCTGCCTACGGACTACTGAGCCGGCGGTCCTGGGTTCGAAGCCCGGCCGGGGCAAATATTTGTGTGAACTCGAATATTTGTTCCTGGGTCATGATATCTGTATATGTATTTATATCGTCGTCTAGTACCCATAGTACAAGCTTTGCTTAGTTTAGGTCTAGGTAGATTTGTGTATGATTGTCCCTTAATACTCTATATATACCTTAATACTCTACTAATGTAAATAGTAAAACATTCAACTGAATTACATGAAATTGTGAATATAATAAGAAATACTACGTAGCAGTAGCAAGTTTTTAAGGATTGTACGTTTACAGAACAACGCTCAATTCGACAGAGGCATGAAGTTATTCATGGTAAACTCTCCAATGATGCTCATGGCGCTACCAGCCAGCTTCACGCTAGAACCTGAGGCTGGTCTGCCAAGTGAGGAGTCGTCGAGTAAGTACCATCAAAATTTAAAATAAAATATTCAAATCAAATCAAATCAAATCAATCGTTTATTTCAAAGAATATGGTACAATTTAGGTTAGTAGATGTGGTTAGCTCAGCATATTCTGCCAGTACGGCGTAGAAATATTTAACTTATAACTAAGAGCATTAAATTAATTTAATTATACTATTAGATTATTATTAAATTATTAGATTAGGTACAATTCAAATAATTAATTATTCATTATGGTTCAAAAATTCGTCAACAGAATAAAAGCATTTGTCAAGCAGCCATTTAAACATTATTTTATTAAATTGATTTAATTGTAAGCCTTTGAAGTTGTCAGGTAACCTATTATACAATTGGATAGCCATACAATATACATTGCTGCCAAATACCTTTAGCTTTTGCCTAGGCTGATACAATTTGAGCGGTTTTCGGCTAGGTCTATTGCCCTTATTGACTATTGTATCATGCAGTGGAAAGAAGTGTGGATACTTTTTCACAAATTTGGTAACTTCTAATATGTAGAGGCAAGGTAGAGGTAAGATATTAAGGTCCTGGAATATTGGTTTGCAATGTGCAAGATATTCAGCTCCGTATACAGCCCTGACACATTTTTTTTGAGTCACAAATGCTCTTTGGGTATCTGTACTGTTACCCCAAATGACAAGCCCGTAGCGTAAGATGGAGGAAACATATCCATGGTATGCGGAAAGCGCAGCCTCTCTTGATGCTATAGACCTAAGGCGTCGCAGTGCATACACAAATCGATCCAGTCTAGAGCATACGCTTTCAATATGTGCTCTCCAATTAAGTTGTTCATCAAGAGTAATACCAAGAAAGGTGGCCGAATTTACAAGTTGTATACGTGAATTATTGCATTCAACTTTAACAGTAATCTTGGGAGAATAGCGTGTTTCAAATTTTATTATTTTTGTTTTATTCAAATTCAATTTAAGGCTATTTTCTTCTAACCATTTTATTACAGTATTTAGTTCGTTCATAGTTTCCTTCTCTAGATTGTCACTTTTTTCGCACTTGATAATTAAGGTGGCATCATCCGCAAACAAAAGACAGGTATGTTTTAACTTGTTTGGTAAGTCATTTATATAGGACAAAAATAAGAGAGGGCCTAAAACGCTTCCTTGTGGAACACCGCAATTATTTGTTTTTAATGAGGATTTATATGTTTCATTTTTATTAACAGTTATTTTGGTAAGTTCAGTATACTGTTTCCGATTAGACAGGTAACTTTGCAACCATTCATTAGCCGTACCTCTTATTCCGTATTTCTCTAGTTTGGTAAGTAAAATACTATGGCAAACACTATCGAAAGCTTTACTCATATCTAAGAGGATTGCTAAGACTGGTTGTCTGTCGTTAAGTGATTCCGTAACGTGCTTGACCAAAGAGAAACATGCCAGAGACGTAGAGCTATCCTTCCTAAAGCCATATTGATTCTGATGCAAGATGTTCATTGCACTAAAAAAACCATTAATTTTGTTGTACATAGCTTTTTCAAAGATTTTCGATAGGGTCGGTATTAGTGCTATCGGACGATAATTGTTAATCACACTAGGATCACCTTTCTTGAAGAGGGGTTTAATAATGGTTAACTTTAAACGCTCAGGAAAGCAACCTTGTTCAAAAGACAGATTAATCAAATGGCTAAGAGGCGCAGCTATTAGGTTCGCACACTGTTTCAATATTTTGGTGGGAAATCCATCATAGCCGGTTGAGTTGGTATTATTTAAAGATTTTATTATTTTAATTACATCAAATTTATCTAATGGGGACAGAAAAATACTATTATTGGCGGTTTTTATGCCTGTATGCCTATCGATTCCTATGTTTATTTGAGAATTATTCATGAAAAACTCATTCACACATTTTATTATGTCTTCTTTCATGAAACACATGGCAGAAGCCATTTCAGACCGCTGGCACCGATCTCTAAGTACCGTGCTGGGCTGGCTTAGAGCACGGGTAAGCGTTGCCGTCATACGTGCAACTAGCATGTGCATTCGTGGCACACGTTACAGGTTCAAGCCATTTCATCATCTGCTGGACATAGGCTTCCCCAAAAAGGCTAACCATGTCATCCTGTCATCAGGCTCCTCAGAATCCGCCAAAGCTGGGCCGTCCCGCGCCGGCCAAGCTGGGCCGTCCCGCGCCGGCCAAGCTGGGCCGCCGGCCGAAACTGACAAAAGGTAAAAAATTTTAGTATTCTAAGACCAAGGCATATCGACTGTCAAATTGACTTGTCAAGGTGAAACCGCGCTCCATAAACGCTGCGCGTGCCAGCCACACCTCTCGCTACAACGCCGAACTGCCGCCGCAAGCCGAACCCGACGGATAACGTGGAGCACGTCCTAGCAGTTGAGAGGCACCTTCGAGAGTACTTCGCAGCACCGATCGTGGCGGAAGAGGACCCCGTCTTCTTCACACCCGGCCAGGTGAAACGAGCTCTCCAGAGGACCAAGCCAAAGAAGACACCGGGCGCTGATGCGATCCCGAACAAGGCGCTCCACCACCTGCCGCCGCGCGCAATCGCGGCGGTGGTGCGCCTGTTCAATGGGATCCTGCGCTCGGGACACTTCCCCACACCGTGGAAGCTTGGCCGGGTCATCCTTCTTCACAAGCCTGGGAAGAACATGAAGAAGCCGGAGAGTTACCGCCCGATCACTCTCCTCAGCACCATCTCGAAGGTGTTTGAAAGACTCCTGCTAGACCAACTTCAGCACCACATCGAACCTCGGCCTGAACAGTTCGGCTTCCGCGCAGGTCACAGCACGACACTGCAGCTATCGAGGGTACTGCACCACATGACGGTCGCCATGAATAAAAAGGCGGTCACGGTTGCAGTATTCCTCGATATGGAAAAGGCGTTTGACAGGGTGTGGCACGAGGGCCTCATCCACAAGCTGTCAACGTCCTCCGCTCCTCGTCGCATTGTGCGAGTCATCGCGTCTTTCCTTCGCGACAGAAGATTTCTGGTGGCGGTGGAAGACGCCACCTCTACAGAACGCCCGATCCTGGCCGGCGTTCCCCAAGGAAGCTGCTTATCTCCGGCCTGCTATGCCCGCTACACCGACGACATACCGGTGGAGGGCGACGTCAAGCTGGGGCTATATGCGGACGATGCGGCGTTCTTCGGGACGTCCATTAACCCCACACACGCAGCCAAGAAACTCCAGCGGCAGCTTGACGTCCTTCCCGACTGGCTCTCCAAATGGCGACTGTCGGTGAACGTGGGCAAGACGCAGGCCATCGTCACTGGAAGAGGAAAGCAGCCTCCACCACTTCGAATGCAGGGCCAGGAGATTCAGTGGTCACACACGGCCAAATACCTTGGTGTGACCATCGACCGGGGGCTCACCATGGCGAAGCACGTGGACGAGACGGTACGGCGAACAAGAGTAGCAGCGACTCGACTACGCCCAGTCCTTGCCAGCAGCCTTCCCTTGCGCACCAAGCTTGGGATATACAAGACCTACCTGCGGCCCCGCTTGACCTATGCGGCCCCCGCATGGTACGGTCTTGTATCAGAATCCAACAAGAAAAGGCTGCGTGCGCAGGAGTCCCAGTCCCTGCGCACCATCGTCTCAGCGCCGCGCTACATGCGCAATGAGACGATCTTTCGCGACCTGAATTGGCAAGGGCTGGATACCTTCATCGGGATCCTGGCAGGAGCCATGTTTCGCCGTGCCGACAACTCGGGAAATCCACACCTCGAGGGGATCGCACCACTGCACGCACGTCCACCAGACGGAAGGGGCCGGGCTCTGCCGAGAGAGCTCGTGCCCCCCGACTGAGCCCCCTGGTCTAGTCCACCAGGTCACACCAAAAGCCGCTGAAAGGCCAACAAATCCACATGCCGCTGAAAGGCCAACGCGTCTCCACCGCCTGAAGAGGAGATGGATACCACAAGAACCCGAAGACTCCGAACGAACGGACTCCAGCTAGAGATCCCGTCCGTAGTTGCGGACGGAGAAAGATGCCGCCACAGAGGGCAATGCCCTGAAATGGCTTCCCCACACGCCCGCGAGGGCGAGTGTGAGCGTCCACGAGGCAAGCTACAAGTTACGAAGAAGAAATCCCTGCCCGACTCTCTCCCTGGTGTGAAGATCAGCAAGAAGTTTTTATTACTAAAATCCCTGCCCGTCAGTATAGCGTTGTTCGTCAATCCAACGTTGTACTGTACCCGTCAATCCAACGTAAACAAACCAGTCATAGGTGCGTCAGGCACAGTAGATATAATTGATTTTAAATTTTAATTAAATTTGTTTTGAAGTATAATATTTACATGATGTAGTTTAATTTCCTCGCAATCGAAGTGAAAAGTAGAGTGTGCAACTCGTCCATAAAACGCATTTTACACTCGACTTTATTTTCATCCTCGCTCGCAAGCTCGCTCGGATGGATAAACGTCTTGTATAAAATGGTGCGTTTTATGCAGTTGTTGTACAATCTACTATTTTTCAATTGCATAGAAATTTGTATGGGATTATATAATTCTAAATATACCTATATATATTTTTTTTTCCAGATCAAAGGAAGCAGAGCGAAAGCAGAAGTCGCGGCGGCGGCAGGGCCCCGCAAAAAAAGACCAAGTGCGAGAGGCCAACACACGAGCGATGAGGTCGACGCGCAAACGGCAAAAAAAAACGGTAACTCCTAAAGTGCGCACCCCAGTATGGTCTAGTGCCCACCCCAGGATTTTAGGCCCACCCCCAGACCCCCAATACAATACTTTGGTACCATGCAGCTGAAGATGGCCGTAGGGACTCCTTAACAGCACAGAATAAACCCTATACCTCTAGATTGCCGGTCCAACGTTAACCACTTCGCTACCCTAACTCCCAAGCAACTTAGCGAATTTAGCAGTTTTGGAATAAGATGGCTTTCGGTAAAATGAAAATTAGTCTAAACGTTAGAGGTGGGGAACAAAAATTAGTGTTTCAGATAGATAACCCTGTATCAGCCCCAGCTGTAGGGTCAAAGTAGGTACGCCGACCTTACGGTACCTATTTTTATTATATTCCAATTGTTTCAGATGCGGGTAAATAAACGGCTACCAAAATTTTTTTACGGATAAGTTGTTAACACATAGTTCGAAGTGCTAAATATATAGTTTAGAAATGAGTTAAACAACTTGCCTATATGGTTAGAAAACACAGTGTTCAGACTATATTTTGGCCCGATTTGGTATCTTATGCCACTATGGGTCCAAGACTTTGTAGTGGTATGAAGAGAAAAATATCAATTTTGTACCTAAAGCTATGAACCCCCGAATTGCCCAAATCTTAAGCCTATCGTACGTTTTTGGGCTATAACTAAAGCTAAACTGCGGAAAAATGCCCGGTCTACAGGTTCCGAAGAGCAATTTCGTCGAGACTAGAACAGGATGACAAAAAAATTTGACCAAGGCGCTGTCCGAACTCTGATTTCTACGTACAGACAGAAAGTCAAAAAATTTGCTAAAAATGAATGATTTCATTGGGTTTAAAGACTTTTTTGTATCATTTAACGTCTAAAACGTAGAAGTTTTTTTTTCTATTAATTAATATATGAAAGTTGTCAGTAATACTTTATTTTACTTGTATTAATACTTAACGATACAGTCTTTATTCTCAACATATGGTATCCAAGAAAGCTTTGAAGTAAAAGTTACACCCAAAAATTTGATGCTTCTTGATATAGGCAATGGAATGCTGTTGAATGAGATAGTAGGCAAGACAGTACATTTGCGTCCGAATATGAGTACTTTGGATTTATCTGAATTCACCTCAAGACCAAGATAGCTAGAATACTGATTTAAATCTACTAACGCCTTGTTAATGATAGTTGATAGTAGGTTCATATCAGTTCCTGATGTATAAACAACCAGATCATCAGCAAATTGTAAGCTTTTAATGTTAGGTCCCAGAATTAAATTTAGCCTTTTAATGTACAGAATAAAAATTAATGGGGATAGTATTCCACCTTGACAAACTCCTGTGGAAGACAGCCTAGGGTCCATATAAATGATTATTGTATTTTGCAAATACTTTTCTATTTGTTAGGAAAATTTCAATCCAGTTTATTATTTTTCCAGGTATCCCAATCCCAATACTGAATAATTACTTACACAAAATGGAAATATTCACACTATTAAATGCACCCGAGATATCGAAGAAGACTGACAGAAGATATTTATTATTTGATAGACAATGCTGAACGTCGAGTTGCAGTTGGCATATACTTTCACGAGAAGACCTACCTCTTCGAAAACCAAACAGATTTTGTGGTAAGAGATTTTGCTCTATGAAAATTCCAAACGTTGTTTTAAAAGTTGTTATTAACTCCGCCTATACTTAGTTTTTTAAATAGAATGTATGGAATACCATCCAAACCAAAGGTTGTGTCTCGTCTAGAAAATACTGCAGACTTAAGCTCCTCTGATGAAAAGGGTTTAATGAGACAATGATTATTGGAATCATTCTGTGCATAGTTTGAGGGTTTATTTAACTTAGACGCTGATAACCTGAAACTAAGAAAATTACTGAGACAAAAGCTTCAAGAAGCGAGACAAACGGGAAAAAGAGCAGTCATTCGGGACAACAGACTTATCATTAATGGAAGAGACATTACCGAGCAGATTACCCAACAACGAACAGCGATTAATATAAGTGATGATGTCAACAGGGACATTCAAGCCCGACGGCTCCAACCACTCAAGACAAACGGCGCCGGCGCCGAGCCACGCACGCGCACGCGCAGCACCCGAACTACGTAACATCACAACACAATCTCCCGCGAGGGCATCAATAATTCGCGTGCCTAATCCAGGCTGTTTACAAATACTTTTCCAAAATATGTGTAGTATTAATAATAATACCCATTGTGAGAGACAGAATGGCGGGTGTACCATCACGGATTTGTAAAACAATTATACCAAAAAAATGTACTCAAAATGTACTATTTTGTACCTACTTTAAAAAAAATTGTACCTCCGCACAACAAGTTATTACAATGTTTAGGTACACCCGCCATTCTGACTGTCAGGATGGCGGGTGTATCGCAGTTTACCATGAAGCCCTTGATTATTGAGAAATGTTATTGCTCTATATTACAATGTTTAGGTACACCCGCCATTCTGACTGTCAGGATGGCGGGTGTATCGCAGTTTACCATGAAGCCCTTGATTATTGAGAAATGTTATTGCTCTATATTACAATGTTTAGGTACACCCGCCATTCTGACTGTCAGGATGGCGGGTGTATCGCAGTTTACCATGAAGCCCTTGATTATTGAGAAATGTTATTGCTCTATATTACAATGTTTAGGTACACCCGCCATTCTGACTGTCAGGATGGCGGGTGTATCGCAGTTTACCATGAAGCCCTTGATTATTGAGAAATGTTATTGCTCTATATTACAATGTTTAGGTACACCCGCCATTCTGACTGTCAGGATGGCGGGTGTATCGCAGTTTACCATGAAGCCCTTGATTATTGAGAAATGTTATTGCTCTATATTACAATGTTTAGGTACACCCGCCATTCTGACTGTCAGGATGGCGGGTGTATCGCAGTTTACCATGAAGCCCTTGATTATTGAGAAATGTTATTGCTCTATATTACAATGTTTAGGTACACCCGCCATTCTGACTGTCAGGATGGCGGGTGTATCGCAGTTTACCATGAAGCCCTTGATTATTGAGAAATGTTATTGCTCTATATTACAATGTTTAGGTACACCCGCCATTCTGACTGTCAGAATGGCGGGTGTATCGCAGTTTACCATGAAGCCCTTGATTATTGAGAAATGTTATTGCTCTATATTACAATGTTTAGGTACACCCGCCATTCTGACTGTCAGGATGGCGGGTGTATCGCAGTTTATTATGAAGCCCTTGATTATTGAGAAATGTTATTGCTCTATATTACAATGTTTAGGTACACCCGCCATTCTGACTGTCAGGATGGCGGGTGTATCGCAGTTTATTATGAAGCCCTTGATTATTGAGAAATGTTATTGCTCTATATTACAATGTTTAGGTACACCCGCCATTCTGACTGTCAGGATGGCGGGTGTAACATCGCAGTTTACCATGAAGCCCTTGATTATTGAGAAATGTTATTGCTCTATATTACAATGTTTAGGTACACCCGCCATTCTGACTGTCAGGATGGCGGGTGTATCGCAGTTTACCATGAAGCCCTTGATTATTGAGAAATGTTATTGCTCTATATTACAATGTTTAGGTACACCCGCCATTCTGACTGTCAGGATGGCGGGTGTATCGCAGTTTATTATGAAGCCCTTGATTATTGAGAAATGTTATTGCTCTAAAAAAATGTACCAAAATTGTACTCTAACATACAGTTAAAATATTAGCAATCTGATGTGTAACTTGCGACTTATACACACATTAAATTTTGTTCGTAGTAAGTGAAGGGGCAAGGGGGAGAACTGGGTAAGTCACGTTCGCAAAATTTTACAGTAGGTACAGAAAATTGAGGTTGTCTAATCCTTTGATGGCTTTATGGCTTTAGTAAAAATATAGCAAAAAACCGGCCAAGTGCGAGCCTGACTCGCGCACCGAGGGTTCCGTACAAACACTTATCTTAAATAGCCGGGTTAAGTTTGCAATTAGTATGTACATTATATTACAAATTGTACACCGAAGATTCATTTTTTAGCTCTATCCGACCACGAAACAGGACAAACACATGCAATTTAAAAATTAACAAAGCATTTAAAATATATCACAGTTTTGGTATGAAACAGTAAGAGATTACAGCCAAGAAAACATAAAAAAGTTTGCTGAATGTATGACTGCGTTATCCTTTAACCAGGTTTCTCATGAAACGGACACAAATACCGCGTTTCAAGAATTTCATGATTTAGTTGTCTAGTTTTATAATTTATGTTTTCCTTTAATTAAAATAAAAAAGAATAATAAGCCGATTAAGAACAAATGGCTTACACGTGGTATAAAACGATGCTGTAATAATAAAACGAACTTGTACAAAATAGCAATTAGGAATAAAGAAAATACTGAACATTTGCGAAAGTATAAGACGTACATGCGGCTCCTGAAAAATTGTCTCAATAAAGCTAGACAGATAACAAATGCCAGGTTTATTAAAAATGCTAAAAACACATGTCGAGCATCTTGGCAAATCATTAGGCAAAACTGCAATATGAAGCCTTTCAGTAATGAAATTGATAAAATTGTAATTGGTACTAAGGAAATAAGTGATCCTAAGATTATACCTGAAATATTCAATAATTATTTTATAGAAAATACAAATAAAAAAATAACCCGAAATACAAACTATACAAACATAATATAGAACAACTGAAACGTAGTATATTCTTGTCTCCAGTCAGCTCCGAAGACTTTTTAAAGGCAATCAAAGGGTTAAATAATACGAATGCCACTGGTTACGATGGCATTAGCACTAAAGTTTTGAAACAATGTGCTACTTGCATTGTCAATACCATTAAGTTATATAATAAATTTATCATTCGTGCAAGGTATATTTCCGGAACTCCTAAAATACGCCATAATCAAGCCATTACATAAAAAAGGACCCAAATCAGACTTAAAAAACTACCGTCCTATCACTCTTATACCTGTCATCTCGAATTTTTTTGAAAAATTAATGCGCTACAATTTAAACGCTCACCAAAATGGCTTTTATACCCTAAAACTAAATTCCAAATAAAATGAATTACCTCCATATAAATTAAACCCACTCTATACAGAGCTCCCTAAACTAAATCTTTTTTTATTCCAAAATTAATATACATTACACCAGAATAATTTTACGTAAAGTCCGTATATCTTTTTGCTTCCCAAAATGGATTTTTTGCTCACCAAATATTGTTTTCATAAACATCAAAACTATTACCAAAAATTGCATTCTATTTTGCTTTAGTGTAATCAAATTATCTAACCTTTAGTCAAAATATATTACTGTCAATCTAAAATTATTATTGCACAGCAAATAAAATGCCTAGCAAAAATTGTACAGCTGATAATTGGAAAATACACATCAGCACGACATTACTTTCATCTTTTTAAAGAACCCAGTAGGTTAGGTTAGGTTTGTTTCATAATTATTCTGAAAAATAAACAGTTTTTGAAAAAAAATAGTGTTTCAGCTAGGTAACCATCTAATCCTGATCACCATACAGAAACAAACTGATTCTGCCCAAAACAAATCTTTCACTTATCCAAAGGAATGTGCATGGAATGGCTGTACAAATATTTAACGCACTGACAGATTCATTTAAAGATCTATGACATGCACCAAATTGCAATATTATTAAATATACCTATTTAGAATAAGTTGAACTGTCTTAAGTATTATTAGTTCATTTATATTTATATCGACTGAATATTTAGAATTTAAGTTCCTGACATTGTGCACTATTTGTTTTTTTCTTTTAATTTTCATAAATTCGTAATTATTGTAAATCTTTCTAAGTTTTTGCACGCCATTTTATGGTACAAACAAGTAATGGGATTCTATTATGATGTAACATCAATTGTATTTGTAACCTTTGTTTAATGCAAATAAATAATTCTGATTCTGAATCCCGATTAAATCACGTTGTCGTTAGACATTGAAAAAGAAGCTCAAACACAATTCGTGTCGTGTAGGGGAACCTGAGGAGACTAGATCCCTTGGGAGACTTGTTAAAGTTAATTTAAAATTCAACCAAACGCGATACGTTTTCTTACGCTAGCAACACTCATTCATTTATGCCTAACTTCACGTTCTTTCGTGGCACGTTGTGACTCACGTCAGTATTTTGCACATGGTGGCCGTTGAAATATTTGCGTCGCGTCGAACTTAATTTTCGGTAAGTTTTAACTTGATTTATTTAATGAAAAGTGAAATAAATGCTATTGTTTTAGTGTGTTTGTTGTTTTAGTCGTTTATTCAAGTGTAGATTGTCATTGAATACGTTCAAATACGTGATAAATAGTTTTGAGTAGCGCATGTTTGATAACAACACTATGTATGGGGAGACTTGAGAACTTTTGATTTGGGGGTGACATGATGACGGAATCCTGTGTCCCCGTGAGGGATCAAGTCTTATCTATGCTAGGATTCATAGAGCTGTCGATGATATATTATTTTTCGCCCGACTACGACAAAGTTAAAAAGTTAAAAAGGCTCCCAATTAGGGGTAAACAAATCTCCCTTACATGGGGGATACATGGTAAAAGTCTACAATATTGTATTTCATTTAATATTGAGTTAAATTGTAGCATAATCTTGTTTTCATTCAAACTATCAATGAATAGATAAATTTTGAATATTTTGGCTTGAAAAGATCTCCAATACTGTAAAAAAAAAATAGAGTCCAAAATCAAAATGGGGATCAACTATCCCCAGGTTCCCCTATGTCAAGCGGCCCAGATAAGCATGTTATACACATGCTTATCTGGGCCGATTATTACTTCGGATCCAGTATAATAATGCGTTCCGGGTGTTGATGGGACTGCCTCGTTTCTGTAGCGCATCGGGGATGTTCGCGGAGGCGCGCGTGGATTGTTTCTATACGACCATGCGCGCTCGCGCTGCATCCCTGGTGCGCCGGGTGCGCTGCAGTCCCAACAGCATTCTTCGAATGATAGCGGACAGGGTTGACTGTCCCTACATGCTGCACTGCGAGGGATTACACTCCCCGGTCAGTGTTGTTTTGTTTTAATTGTAATTTGTTTTGTTTTAGTTGTAATTACTTACTAACCCTAGTTTGTAAGATCTACTAATAAAATATGTGCCCTGTTACATGAAATAAATATATTCATTAATTCATTCATATACAGTATGTAACAGAACAAAAGGCAAAGAAAAGGGACCCATTAATGTATAGACCATAAATAGGACTATGGGTGCCTGGCATATGGAAAAATTAAAAATAAAATAGCATCTCTTTGCAGTAGTGAAAAAATAAACCATTATTTCATAACCTCCTGTATTATTTATTTACAATCTTATCAATCACAGTCATAAATGTCATTTCCGGTGAAGGGCAAATAAAAATAGTCATTGACAACAATTTCCGACACCAAAATTGTTTTCCACATTTGTCAGTTGAACAGTAATTATCGCGCGCAGGTACATTGTACGGATTCTGATATACCTGTAATAATGTTGGCGAATTTCAAATATTTAAAAGAAAACATTCACATAATAGGGTGAATTGCAGAAAATATGCACCCTTTATGCTTATGAGTGTCCCATGAAAACACAATGTCATTATGTTACTTTGATAATAAGAATTCTTTCGATTCAGATAAGATATTTTTATTTCAATTCCTTTTTTATTTTATTTTTTAAGTATTTTTTTCCTAAGAGGTACGCAGTTACTTCATATATTGTGTTCATGTCCCAATTCTGAGCGTATTTTTAACTCGGAAATTTGTTACGATTGATATTATTTATTTTAAAGTTTAACTGTAAATTATTCATTCCTTATTAGATCATCTTTAAATTCTGTACAAATATATTTACGTTTAATATACATAGTTGTGAAATTTCTATATTGATAAACTTGTCCCAACTTACTGGAGTTTCGTTACTCAGGGTTAGTTACGGAGCATTTAATCCCAAAGAAATGTCTCAATTCTTGGTAGAATTATTTTTTCTTATTCTGGAAGCACTTTGACATGTTCCAAAATGTTGAACACGGCGGCAGCCACTTTATTTTCAACAAAGTGGCGCGTGGATCGGTAGTCTTGAGTAAATGAGCTAAAAAATCTCAGGTTGAGTAACGGCGATATTCTCATATAAAATCTTTATTTTCGTACTCCAGTTTATTCATTGCCGATTGGTTTTACTCTGAATCTTACAAATTTACATAGTTCTAGATGAATGCTTTACACGTTTGAAGAAAAATATTGTTTTAGGTTGTAATTCCTCATATGTCTTGTCTCAGTTTCGTTATTTTTCGTTATGTAACGAAACTGATAAAATGTAAGGGTTAGTTCATACTATTGAACATTTTATAGGTCGAAAAACGGTCGAAATCAATTTACTATATAAAAATATATTTTACCTAATATTTCAGTACAAAAATAAAAACACTTTTTACAGTAGACAAATTATGCTGAAATGCAAAGGAAATATAGATAACGTTCAAAGCAAAATCCTACAAAATATTAAGTGTTCAGAGTGAAACATTTGGACAGAGTAAAAAAGTCAAGAAAACGTGGAATAAAAAGTCAAGAAAACGTGGAATAAAAAGTCAAAATAAGGACCAAAAAGAAATAACTAGCGATAATTGGAGACGATATTCCGCACGTTATTATACTAAAAAGAAAAATAAATCTAATAGGCAGCAGAGTCTGGATCCAGAAATAATACTTAAGAAAGAATTAAGACTGGCTACTGTAAGACTATTACATAATTAATTTATTTATTTCGATCATATTTGTTATTAGTATTCAGACTGTGATTATGTAAACCAAAAATCATAAATCAATATTGCTAATTGAAATTAAAACGTTTTATTAAATAATTCTGCGAACGAAACCATAAAACATCACTAGTTTTATTTCATGAGTCCGACGCTTTATGTTATCAGTTTCGTTACAGCAATTATCAGTTTCGTTTACTCTCAGTTTAGTTACGAAATTCCAAAGGTACATATTTTCTGCAATTCACCCAATAGTTGATCTGAGCACGGGAAAGAAAAAATTGTACCTCGACATCAACGAAATGTACCTATGCCAAGCTTGGCGAACAGTTATCGCGGTCGCTTGCTAGGGTAAATCGCCAATAATTGGCCACCGTTTAATAACTGGCCACCTCATACTAAAAATTAACTTTGTTCGCCTACAAACAGAATTCATTTTAGTATAACGTGGCCAGTTACTGAAGGGTGGCCAGTAATTAACACCTTATACTAAAATGAATTATATTTATAGGTGAACAGAGTTCATTTTTAGTTTGAGGTGGCCAGTTATTGAACGGTGGCCAATTATTGGCGATTTACCCTATATGCCACATTTTTACGGGTAACGACTACAACCCGGCTTTCAACCGGAAAGGAAAGAAAAGACCTTTTGATATTCTAAAAAAAAATACGAAGTTTCAAGCGAGCGTGCCGAAGTAACAACATCGAGTGAGGTATTCCGCGTTCTTGAAGAGTACGTGTATACATTAATGAAAAAAAATGGGCAAGTGCGAGTCCGACTCGCGCATGAAGGGTTCCGTACCTATTTATATATATATACAGGGCGAAACACAGGTCGTGAACAGAAATATGTTTTTCTTAATGTCTAACTTTAGCTTAAACATGTGGACGATATGAGGGGCAGAAATATGTACACATTGTTTGTTAATTCGTTATTTAAAAAAAAGGTTTTAAATTTACTGAGTCTCATGGTCACCCTAATTGCTACGTTAAACTGTCATAGACCTAGATAAAATTAATCATTTAACCTCTTTGTATTGGCTGGTAAGAACGTATAAAAACATATTTATTGACAATGACAAATTCAAAAGTCATAACATTAAGCAACGAATTTAAATTGAAAATTAATAATTCGCGTTTACAATGCCGCCTGCTTATCCTTATACTTTTATTGAACGTTACGATATGATAAGATTTTACGCTCAAACTAATAGTACAGAGCAAACAAGAGAAGCATTTCGCGAACGTTACCCAGAGTCACCAGTCCCGACACACAACCTGATTCGCAGATTGATTCAGAATCTCCGGGAGTATGGACAGTTTACTGTTCCAGCTCATGCACAGGCCAGAGGAGGGCAGATTATTCGTCCGGAATACTTGTACAGGCGGATACGGAACTTCTTTAATAAATCCACAAGCGAGCACTAGACAAGCTGCCAGACGCTTTCGTGTAAACCAGATGTACGTGTGGCGTTTGCTTAATGCGTCTGGCCAACACCCGTTTCATTTTCAGCCCGTACAGGATCTCGTGTTAGCAGATTACGCGAAAAGGGTAGAATTTTGTCGGTGGTTGTTGCAAAACCAAGATACAAACATCTTATGGACCGACGAAGCGACATTTACGAGGATCGGACTTTTCAACCAACACAATGAACATTGGTGGAGCGAACAAAACCCACACGTTGTGCGAAAGAATGCGTATCAAGTGAGGTTCAGTGTGAATGTCTGGGCGGGCATCATCAATAATACAGTGATTGGCCCTCACTTTATTGAAGGACGTCTGAGTGGGAGGAACTATCTCCGTATTCTACGTCAGGTCCTCCCCGGATTGCTAGAAGGAGTGCCTGAGGAGGATTTAGTGAACTTACATTATCAGCAAGATGGAGCACCTGCTCATTTTCACCGTGACGTCCGTAATTACTTGGATAACGAATACCCTGAACGCTGGATAGGCCGAAATGGACCCATACAATGGGCCACCGCGTAGTCCTGACTTAACGCCTTTGGACTTTTACCTATGGGGTGAGATCAAGAGACAGGTTTATGAACAGGTATCCGATACAGTGGCAGAGCTTCGTATTAAAATTATAGCCGCTTTTAACGAAGTAAAGGCCGATCAATTCGTGCTAAGGAGAGTCAAAGACAACCACAGGAGACGAGCACAGTTGTGTGTTGAATTAGAAGGCGATCATTTTGAACATTTATTAAAGTACGTGTAAAATTTGCGATTATTTTTTTTTAAATAAAATACGATAAAAACCAATACAAAGTGTGTTTACATTAAGTGCATAATGTAGGTTCTTGGAATACACAGATGATGTTGTTTGATAGTCAGTACTCTAATGATAAGATGAAATAAATCTACATAACAGTAATTGTAAATACTTAAAGCTACAGTCAAATCCCGGATAGGGTGACCATTAGCTTGGTATTTTTCCTGTTTTAAATTAATATCAAATAAGTTTTATTGTTTGCTTTAAGAGTTAATGCCATGAATTTGCCTTAAGATACTGCAATAGAAACTGAAATTTCTGTTCACGACCCATGTTTCACCCTGTATAATCTATAATAAGTAGAATGATGTATTTCTATTGCCGCTATAACCACAAATACTAAAAATAAAATATTTAAGGAGGGCTCCCATACAACAAACTTGTTATAGATTATATATATATGTATAGGTACGGAACCCTTCATGCGCGATGCGGGCTCGCACTTATCCAATTTTTTTTCATTGGTTTAAAGTTACAGCAATATCAACAACAAAATGCGAAATATTTGTACGAAACAACAATACCCGACTGAGAGGTCATCACCTAAAGCTAGTTTCCTGCAGGTCGCACAACAACCCTCATAAACACTTTCTGAGCAATAGAGTTGTGAGTGCTTGGAACAAACTCCCCGAGGATGTAATTTCATCACCTAACGTCAATAATTTTAAGAATAAATTAGACAAGCATACCACTGAGCAACGATCTCAGGACACAGATCGCTGGATATAGGCACTATCAGTTGTTAAACTGCCTGCCTCATTATAAATAATAATAATAATAAAAATGCCACTTAAGTTACGTCAGTTCTAGACTGAAAGCAACATTACCTCGCTTCATTTGCGATGTAAATTACAATGTTCAAAAAATGTAACATAACTTTAGGACCGTATCGAAAAGAAAGTAGACAACTTTACGACTATTTATTTTTCACTTCTCTTTCTCTAAAAGTTCGACTTTATGCTGTGCGTAGGCGACATAAAGTCGCTTTTTATGCTCTAGAGCATAAAGTAAAATCGTCGTCGAAGACCAAGGCGATCGGTCCAACAGCCACACGAAAAAGGTTTTTATCCTTAATAAACAGTAAAAAAAACAACTTCATACAATAAAACCCGTTCCAGACCTTCCGATCCGATCCGATTTATCGGAAGAAATCGGATATTGTGTAGTGTATAAAGTATAAGATCCTAACAATTGCACTACACATTATCCGATTTCTTCCGATAAATCGGATCGGATCGGAAGGTCTGGAACGGGCTTTAACTCTTTATTTAATTTCGTTTTGTTAGTATTCTAAGACCAAGGCATAGATACCAACAGCCAAAGTACACAAAAAAACTTCTTGAAATAAACTTGTAACTTTTATTTACTATCATTTATTACTTTTTAAACTATTACTTTGAATATTTCTCATTGCTATTAGAGCAATGAGAAATATTTAAAGTAACTTTAAATTTTAATTAAATTTATTTTTTTAATAGTGACCGACCGAAACACGTTTTTCTGCCGAAACCGAAACCGAAACCGAAGGTTCGGTTCTGATTACAGTTTCGGCCGAAACCGAAACCGAACCTTTTATAAACGTGATTAAAACGTTGAATAAAATGTCAGCGGGTTGTTCTTTCTAGATCTAAAATGAATACAATGAAACATGTCGCTGGCATAAGTGACCGATGGAGCAAAGCGTTTCAGTTTCAGCTTGGCCCAAAATTCTTTCGTATCGTATGGGCGGACGATTGGATGCTTTTTGGGGTGTTCTCGCCTGGAGGTCGTATTTCTTAACCGATTCTCATGAAGTTTTGTGAGTAGGTTTTGCAAAAATATACTTAGATTCTTTTTGTCGATTAGAGAAATTTCAAGAAAGTGAAGATGCATATAGCTAGTGGGGGTGGAAAAGGTAAAAAAGTACAAATTTCAGGAATTACACAACAAACTCACATTTCACTTTTGTTCAATTGATATTTTAACATTGACACTTGGTCTTGGTTCAAATCAAATTACCCAAAAAATTAAAATGTAGTATTAACAGTTGTAATACTGAACTGAGGCAGCGATCTTTTAATTGTAGATGGTATAAAATAAAACAAGTTTAATAACATAGCAACAAAATAATTGATTGAGTTTAAATTATTATAATTGCAATCAGGTGGTCTCGTAACGCTAACGCAAACGTACTAATTTTATTACATACACGCAACAATGACGAATTCTAAAGTCATTTTATGAAATAAGTAAAGCTCACTTTTATCCTAAAAAAACAATATCGCCGTCAATATGTTTGAAAATTTAAGAAAAGCGTTAAGAATTACAATATGAGATGACACATTCATAACAAAAATAAAATTAAGTAGTGATGATTTTACCCCTTTTCTAAGAATTACTTGCTTCGTCTGGGAATCGAACCGACTTAAATGTGAAAAAAAAAAATTACCCCTATTTTTATGCTGTTAATCGAAAGAATGGACATAAAATAATAATTCATCCTAAGTAACATAGTATCTTAAAAGAAAGAAACAACGTAAAATGTTTGAGCCAAATTTCAAGAGAATATTTTTTTTGCCGACGACAAACTATTACGCAAGTAATTCTTAGAAAATCTTTAAATGCAGAATTACGAACTTTTAAAAATAACATAGTCTTCTTTCAGCAAAATATCCTATCTACGATATTTAAGGTACTTTCCCTTGGTGTCCCATAGTCTTGGGACGCCCGGTATACTTATCGAACATACTCACAAAATTTCATGAGAATTGATTGAGAAATTCGACATTAAGGCAAGAACAGCCGGTAAGCGCATGGACATCCAAACGTCCGGGCATACGAAAGAATTTGTGGGCCAATGCTGAAACGGAAATGCTTTGCTCACTCGGTCAATTCTTAACATTATTCGGGGAACAAACACAAACGTCACCTCACTGAGCAAAGTGATTCAGCGGCCGGCAGAGTCATGCGAGCGACGCCATATTGCCAACCGTGCCGACTGCCGAGCGCATCCGACGTTAACCGTACGCGACCCGAAAGTACGATGCTGGAAGTTTCGGCGCGGCCGAAAGGTTCGGCTGTTTTTTGGCCGAAACCGAACCTTTGGCCGAAACATGATTTTTAGGCCGAAACTGGCCGAAACCGAAACCGAAACTTCGGTCGGTCACTAGTTTTTAAGTATTACACGATATGTTATTCACATGATACAGTTTCATTTCCTCGCAATCGAAGTGAAAAGTAGAGTGTGCAACTCGTCCATAAAACGCATTTTACACTCGACTTTATATTCATCCTCGCTCGCAAGCTCGCTCGGATGGATAAAAGTCTCGTGAAAAATGATGCGTTTTATGCACTTGTCGTACAATCTACTATTCTTCCACGGATGTCAAAAACAAAAATAGGTTTTACTAATATATAAACATATTTCTTGACTATTATAAAATAAATAATAAATTTGCCATTATATCATATCTGCCAAAATGGGGACGATTAAGTTAGAAGTGAGAAAAAATATTTTGGACGACTGGGGCAAAAATAAAGGGTTAACTATAAGAAAACTTGCTAAAAAGTTCAATGATAGCCCTGCAGGTGTACATAAATTAATTAAAAAGTTCGGCACTACTGTTACCTTTAAGATCTGTCAAAGTCTGGACGAAAACGAGGCCCTTCCGACCCGGAATTGCAGAGAACTGTCGTTCAAATGTTCAATCGCAAACCAACTCTGTCTACTCGGGATGCTGCTCGTAAAGCAAAAACTTCTATAGGAATGATGCAGCGTATCAAGAAAAGGTGCAACCTGAAAACCTACAGAAAACAAAAACAGCCCAAACGTGATGAAAAACAGACAGTTGCTGTTCGAAAACGCAGCAGAAAACTTTATGACCGAGTTCTTACTAAAAAAGTACAGTGTATCATAATGGATGACGAAACTTATTGTAAATTTGATTAAAAAACTCTACCTGTCCCACAATTTATAACAGTCTCGGCAAACAAAAAGGTTTCTCAAAAAGATAAATCGATCAGCATGAAAAAAATAGGAGGGAAAATTTTAATTTGGCAAGAAATTTGCCAATGCGGGCTGAAATCAAAACCATATTTCGCTACGGGAACTATAAAAACTGAAGTCTACCGCATAGAGTGCCTACAAAAAAAGTTATTGCCTTTTATCAAGAAGCATAGGATGCCTACATTATTTTGGCCAGATTTGGCCACTTGTCATTATTCGAAAGTGACTAGAAAGTGGCATACGGCTAATAAGGTAGATATTGTAGAGAAAGACATGAGCCCGCCTAACTGTCCAGAAGTCCGCCCTATCGAGAGATATTGGACTCTTATGAAAAGATATCTTCAAAAAACTACTAAGGCTGCATCTTCCCTTGCTGACTTTAAAATAAAGTGGAATAAGGCTTCTAAAAACGTGACAACAAAGTCGTCCAAAACCTGATGCAGAACATTAAAAAAAAGTCAGATTGCAGGCGAAGAAAGGGTGTTGGACATGTTTATCTACAAACAATAGTTTTTTTAGATTGTATACTTTAATTTGGTTTTGTTATTTTTCAAATATGCGATTTAAATAAATAGTTTTTTGACTTAGAAGTTGTCTACTTTCTTTTCGATACGGTCCTTTGTTTTAAAGTCACCAAAGGCTAACATGAAGTCACCAAAATTCTGCTACTCGACAACAGATGCCTTTGTTGCCCATGGTCCCTGTGATGGGTCGTTCTCACGAGTCGTTCAAATCACTGTTCCAGGCGGAAAATAGGTATAAATAACATTCTGATTTATAATTGTTGTATACAGTAAGTTTGGTCTCAAAAAAGTACTAGAGGAGTATTTTGACTCATATGCCTATACCTATTAATAAACACATGAGATCAAAAAAATTATGCAAAGTCTCATTACCCTCTCGTTCCAAATTACGAACTAAAACATTGGTTGATGTATATAAACACTCCTATAAAATAATCTTCAAATTTTTAACAGCGATATGATTAAGCAGCTATTTAGGCATAAAAATATAAATTCACCAATTTTTTTAAACTATTACATATTAGAAAGAAAGAGCATTAAAATTTTGTCACACGAAAATTAACATTACCTTCCGTGAAGCTAAAACTTTAAATTGTGAATAGGTCCTTCATTGAGTCGTCACCTCCTCAGTATGCCTACGTATCTGGTAGAGTGACACCGTGCGCACCATTTACGAGAAATTTCCAATTTACGTTCACGAAACATAGTTTGTCACAGTTCTGTGCTCATTACCTTCGGCCGTTTTATACAGTAAATACTTATTTTAATTTTCTGTTTTATGTCTCATTTAATTGCTTCTTTGTAGAAGATTTAATGATATAAATATCACATTTTCAATTACGCTCGGTATTTAAATTTACCTAGACAAACCGTTAAAATCTCATTCATCTCCATATCATTACCATCCTTACTTTCCAATTTTTTGCCGGAAGGTAAAGATCGTGTTTGGATGGTAGTGATTTAAAAAAGTTTTTAGTAGTTATGAATAGCATAATTCATGATTTTTACTAAACAGCACAAGAATGCTTTTACTAAACCACAAAAATGCATTTTACCCAGTAGTTTTTTGTGCCATAAGCACGTGCTTACTTTATCTCTTCTTAATAACTTCGGGAAATAAATGGCGTCGGCAAACTAATTGATGCTAAGTTTCTCCTTCATATACTGTGACTATGTGGTATTGTAATAATGACATTTGTCAAATTTTAATACCCTGTTTTTGAAATTGAAATTAAAAAGCAGAACTTATTTATTTTATAGGTCAGTACAAGGAAATAAAAATGCCGATAGGGCAAGAAAAATTTGCAAAATAAAAATTAGACTAGGCAAAAAACGAGAATACTTAAGTATAAAAAATATCCCATATAATATAAAATAAAAGAAGGTTTCTCTTAAGAAAGGAAGAACATAAAATTTATAAAAAAGGATAACGACAAATTCAAAACATTTTAGTGGAAATTTGGCCTCCAATGACACCACCTGTTAGTGACAGGCAATAAATCTGGGAGCATCAGCACCTGTTTTAGACATATCAATCCTTTAGCTATAAATAATACAAAAACTCTTGGTGGCATAGGTACGCAAAAAAAGCATTACTCAGAATAAATCGGGATCAATACATGAAAATAATCAATTGTATCAAGCGTCGCTTTGCAGAAATCGCATTAAATGCATGAAAAAATACGCAAATAATTATAACGAGTTAGCACTAATTGACTGGCACGTTGTTATATCGCGGATTAGCAAAGCAATATTATTATTTTTATTTAAATAATCAAATATGTTAAGAAACAAATCAGCAAATTGCATAAAGAGAAAACTGCGTTTAGAAAGCGAAGAAAAACACTAGAGGAGCAAGAAAAGCAAGTACAAAAACAATTGAAGTTAGCGTGAAAAAAAAACGATTTCCTAAAAGATATACGGAAAGAAAAAGTTCAATGAGCTATTATTTAATGAAACTATTAGTAAACGCTGAACAAAAATTACAATTTCTGAAAGATATTTTGCAAAATAGGAAGTCTAGATACTCTAGATTGAAAAAATCTAAAATATAGTATGATACGAAGCACAATTTTTGTTATAATGTTATTAGAACTATCGTGAGACATATTTACTAATTATAAAAATATTTTTTGTTGATCTCATATATGAAAAAAATATTTTTTTTTGTGAAATGCTTAATGTTAGATTGATCTTTTACGTTTTAATATATAATATTGGAAGAATGTTTAATGCTAAGAAGCATTTTATCTTTTGGTGACCTCTTATGTTTTAATAAAGATACCTATTATTTTTAGAATGTTTAATGCCAAGATTACTTTATCTTTTGTGGATATCGTAATGTATAAAATGTTTCATGCTAAGCATAGCATCCTATTATTGCTGAATATTTTAAATTATGAATCCTGAAAATTACTAAAACATATTTTATTTTATAAAAACATTACTTCAAACCATAATCAGTCATTTTAGATACTTTTTTATCACCCTAATATTAGTTAAATTATACAAAACTTATGAAAATCACATTACCTTCCAAGCACTCTTTATTTTCCATGTATAATATCCTAAACCGTACATTGCACAAGGGTGCCTTCTGTTTTATATTACTCTAAACCATATTAATACATTAAAGTCATAAAAAAACGCATTTCTAAAAAAAAGTCAAAATTTAGAAAATCTGAACGACTCGCGAGAATGACCCCGGAATTATTTTACCCGTGGTCCATGAATTTTGTATAAGCCAACTAATTTAAAAAGGTATAATAACTTAACTGTATATTATTAAAGAAAACAATAAAAAAAAACATAAGCAGTGTAATAAAAAAAAAACAAAGCACATATGTACAGCGGATCCTCTTAGAAATGAAAAAGATAGAAATATTGCATGTCTTCGGAAGGTTGTAAAGATCTCTGACGAACCCATACCAAAATTGGTATAAAATTGTACGACTGTACTCTTAAAAAAATATTGGATGATGGAAAAAATTACGTGGCGGAACACTTGCCAGAGTTGTCAAGTGTACAACATTCGCTATATAGTATAGCGACAGAAATAAAGAAGCTGGAGTTCGTAAGTTAAAATTTAAATTACATGGTCAAGTTGAAGTTCCGGAAAAGTTCGAGGACTTCATTTTAGCAGATTACAGTAGTGACAAAGGAGAGCGTATCATCATATTTTGTAGTCCAGATTCTAGGCAATTGATTGGAAATATAAAGGAATTCTTCGGGGATGCAACGATCCAAAGCTGCCCAGCACCGTTTTCCCAATTGTATATAATTCTTGGAGAGATTGATAGTACGGAAGAAAAACAAATGTCAAGCCTCTGATTTATGTGTTAATGCCAGATAAAAAAGAGCATACATATTATGTAATGTTTCAAATGATACAGTCACAACTGAAACAATGGAACCCATTAAAAATGCACTGTGATTACGAAATTGGGGCAATCAACGCCATTATAAAAGTGTTTCCCGACATACATATTGTGGGCTGTTATTACCATTGGGAAAAGTGCATGTGGAGAAATGCGAAACTACTGAAAATGGATAGATACAAACAGGAAACAAGAATAGTGGCACTATGTGCAGCATTACCACTTTTACCCAAAGACGTGATTTTGAAGGGATGGGGAAATTTCCGGTATGTAGAAATTCCTGCGTTATGTTAAAAAAAATGGGTAAGACCGAAATACATACGCTACCATGTCTATATATTTACGAATTATGTATGTTTGTGCGTAAATATCTTTTATTTCGAGTATTATGTGCTTAGATTTTATTAAATTAAGTTCAACATTTGAGGTACATTCGGAATTACACTAAATTACAAAATAATTAAGTAACTAAAATAAACTAAAAAAGGTGTAAAAAACTGTGCCCCCGCGGCATGGTCCCGAAGACGCTGGCAGCATTTCCTCGCTGAATAGCAATGCTAATGCGTTGTGCGAGGAAACTGCCAGATCTTCGTTCCCCAGTAGTTTCAAACAATCTTTTAGCGAGGTCTTTATAGAGTTTGTGGGCGCTGGGACCCCACGGACCTAAAGTCTCGACCCCGAAAGGAATGAAATTATATTCGGGGCCGAGACCTCTATACTTAATATGTTTAAATTTTTCGGCCGCCTCTGCTGCCGCCCCTGCTCTGTTTGATGTTCCGTGAAGGTGAGACGGGGCCAGTGTGTCTACGCAAGTGGCGTCCCACACCAGCACGCGGCCTAACCTCCACGGAATCAGTGACATTCCGTCCGGTCTCTTGCCATCATCCCTGGCGATGCCCGGTGGCTCTAGAACTGCCGGCACGTTGGCGGTGGCAAGAGAGCGGCGGATAATGTCGTTAAGAGCGGCATGTCTAGAGAAGCGGCCTGCACTTTTTTGACATAAGAGGCCGTGATGTCCCAGCGCGTTGACCTCGCTGCCGCAGGGGCATGTGTGTGGCGTGCATAAATTAATTCCTAGGCGCAGGCAGGTGGCAATGCGGAGGGTGTCGGGCTCTAAAAAGGTACCAGTGTTGGCTGATGGGAAAGCGTGCAGCCAGTGGCCAGCTTCTTTGGTACCCGCTGCCAATATTCTGGCACGTTCAGAGCCCGTACTGCGACTCAAGAGGGAATTATAAATAAAATTTGATTGAATGTCATCCCAGGCCCTTTGGGAATTTAAATTTTCAGGGAAGTCCTCTCCCGGGCTAGCAGCGGACCAAGCTCTTTTGGCCTCTGTCAAGCCCGCAGTCTCATAGTTTAAGGGAAAGAAAGCCCTTAGAATTTTACCTATGAGACCTGCCGAGCTATGGGCAGAGGACAAAAAAGCTGGCGTGGAGATGGAGGTAATTTTGCGAATCCCAAGCCCACCAAAGCGAATGGGAAGGGATGCTTGGGTCCAGGATTCTTCGCTGAACTGAATATTTAAAATGCATTCCAGATTTGCTTTGATTATGTCATCAATTTGACCAAGTAAATTTGGAAATTTAAAGAATGGACAGCAGCGAAGGACATAAGTGAATTTCGGGACAAAAAGGCAGAATTTAAGAATGGTAGTAGCGAAATGGGGGCTAATTTCAAGTAGACGGCTTTCATAGCTTTTGAATTAAAAATATACACATGTTCAAAAAACAGCAAAACAAGAGATTCGAATATAAACTTACATTACCCGTACCAACAATAGAACTTTTCAGAAGTAGCCCATGTTATGCAGCAGTTAAATATTATAATCACATCCCGGACCATATTAAAAAAGAAGCAAGTGACAAAACGTATGCCAAAAAGTTAAAGTCATTCTTAGCACAAAAATGTTTTTACACAGTGCAAGAACTGTTTGAGTAATTTATGTTATGTATCATTTGTTATTTTCTGTAATTTTAGTTAACTTTCATTAGATTTTAGTTAACAGCGGCTGTGTTAATTTTAAATAGATTTTTTGTACACACTTAGATGTCTGCTTAAGCAGGCTTAGTTTTCAGATTTTGCAATACCCTTACAGGGTCCATGTGATACATATGTATATTTTTAAAGATCTCTTGTAATTACCATGGTATGCAATAAAGAATATGAATATGAATATGAATACATAAACTTTATAAGTGTTTTTGCCAAACAAATAAAGTTGCCGAAGGACTAAACGCCAAGATTAACAAAAAGAGTTCACAAAAACACAGTTAACATGATGCGTCTTTTAAATGTATGACGGACCATGGTATATGTAGGTACTTATGTTTTTTTATTGTTTTCTTTAATAATATACAGTTAAGTTATTATACCTATTTAAATTAGTTGGCTTATACAAAATTCAGGGAGCACGGGTAAAATAATTCCCGTGGTACCTTCCAGGGACTATCACAGGGACCATGGGCAACAAAGGAACAGATGACACTGTGGTCAATGATATTTTAAGTTAAAACGTGATGGTACCTAAGATTACGTATGAATTATCGATAGTTTCGTCCTCGACAAAACAATATGAAATTCCATTTACAACAAAAAAAATTGCTTCATTCCAACACATTTATAACTCTACGGTAGTGATATATTTTACGTCATATGTTACATATTGTCTGGTAACGAAAAAATAACATTCCTAATAAGCTTTTTAAAAACAGTCTTGCCAAACTAGTCTATGTCTATCCTAACTTGCCTGCAATCCGTGCAAAGAACAGGGCCGGTTACTGTTCCTTTATCCTAATAGGCGGTGATCAGAATAGGGAGTGCTAATTTACCTGTACTTTGCACGAGGTCGTCACATATGAAGGTTCTAAAAGTTTGTCAATAAAACCACATTTAATAAAAAAAACTTTTACGAAACATATTCAACATATAATACATATTTACTCTATAATACTTTTTAATACTTTTTTAGACGGAGCCAAAAAGAAGGGTATTTCTAGACGGTAAGATAAGGCAGCCAACTTAAGCTACAATCATTTTTTTTGCGTAGGTCTCCCCTTAATAAATCTTCCATTATTTAATTTCAGTTATCAAATTCGAAATGGGTATCGACAATAGTAGCGATAGTAACATAGCCGCATCCCTACTTGAGTAGCGTTCACTTTGACGGCTTGAATAGCGAATTTTCTAGAATGTTTAATGTAGATAACAAACGATAATGAACTGTACCTACTTCTTAAGGAATAAAGTTGTATTCTACTAACGTGATAACTCAAATAACAATCAACCAATTACCAAATGGAGAAAAAGGAAAGAATTGAATTATTATTTATTATTTAAATCCTATGCTTCTTGATAAAAGGCAATAACTTTTTTTGTAGGCACTCTATGCGGTAGACTTCAGTTTTTATAGTTCCCGTAGCGAAATATGGTTTTGATTTCAGCCCGCATTGGCAAATTTCTTGCCAAATTAAAATTTTCCCTCCTATTTTTTTCATGCTGATCGATTTATCTTTTTGAGAAACCTTTTTGTTTGCCGAGACTGTTATAAATTGTGGGACAGGTAGAGTTTTTTAATCAAATTTACAATAAGTTTCGTCATCCATTATGATACACTGTACTTTTTTAGTAAGAACTCGGTCATAAAGTTTTCTGCTGCGTTTTCGAACAGCAACTGTCTGTTTTTCATCACGTTTGGGCTGTTTTTGTTTTCTGTAGGTTTTCAGGTTGCACCTTTTCTTGATACGCTGCATCATTCCTATAGAAGTTTTTGCTTTACGAGCAGCATCCCGAGTAGACAGAGTTGGTTTGCGATTGAACATTTGAACGACAGTTCTCTGCAATTCCGGGTCGGAAGGGCCTCGTTTTCGTCCAGACTTTGACAGATCTTAAAGGTAACAGTAGTGCCGAACTTTTTAATTAATTTATGTACACCTGCAGGGCTATCATTGAACTTTTTAGCAAGTTTTCTTATAGTTAACCCTTTATTTTTGCCCCAGTCGTCCAAAATATTTTTTCTCACTTCTAACTTAATCGTCCCCATTTTGGCAGATATGATATAATGGCAAATTTATTATTTATTTTATAATAGTCAAGAAATATGTTTATATATTAGTAAAACCTATTTTTGTTTTTGACATCCGTGGAAGAATAGTAGATTGTACGACAAGTGCATAAAACGCATCATTTTTCACGAGACTTTTATCCATCCGAGCGAGCTTGCGAGCGAGGATGAATATAAAGTCGAGTGTAAAATGCGTTTTATGGACGAGTTGCACACTCTACTTTTCACTTCGATTGCGAGGAAATGAAACTGTATCATGTGAATAACATATCGTGTAATACTTAAAAACTAGTGACCGACCGAAGTTTCGGTTTCGGTTTCGGCCAGTTTCGGCCTAAAAATCATGTTTCGGCCAAAGGTTCGGTTTCGGCCAAAAAACAGCCGAACCTTTCGGCCGCGCCGAAACTTCCAGCATCGTACTTTCGGGTCGCGTACGGTTAACGTCGGATGCGCTCGGCAGTCGGCACGGTTGGCAATATGGCGTCGCTCGCATGACTCTGCCGGCCGCTGAATCACTTTGCTCAGTGAGGTGACGTTTGTGTTTGTTCCCCGAATAATGTTAAGAATTGACCGAGTGAGCAAAGCATTTCCGTTTCAGCATTGGCCCACAAATTCTTTCGTATGCCCGGACGTTTGGATGTCCATGCGCTTACCGGCTGTTCTTGCCTTAATGTCGAATTTCTCAATCAATTCTCATGAAATTTTGTGAGTATGTTCGATAAGTATACCGGGCGTCCCAAGACTATGGGACACCAAGGGAAAGTACCTTAAATATCGTAGATAGGATATTTTGCTGAAAGAAGACTATGTTATTTTTAAAAGTTCGTAATTCTGCATTTAAAGATTTTCTAAGAATTACTTGCGTAATAGTTTGTCGTCGGCAAAAAAAATATTCTCTTGAAATTTGGCTCAAACATTTTACGTTGTTTCTTTCTTTTAAGATACTATGTTACTTAGGATGAATTATTATTTTATGTCCATTCTTTCGATTAACAGCATAAAAATAGGGGTAATTTTTTTTTTCACATTTAAGTCGGTTCGATTCCCAGACGAAGCAAGTAATTCTTAGAAAAGGGGTAAAATCATCACTACTTAATTTTATTTTTGTTATGAATGTGTCATCTCATATTGTAATTCTTAACGCTTTTCTTAAATTTTCAAACATATTGACGGCGATATTGTTTTTTTAGGATAAAAGTGAGCTTTACTTATTTCATAAAATGACTTTAGAATTCGTCATTGTTGCGTGTATGTAATAAAATTAGTACGTTTGCGTTAGCGTTACGAGACCACCTGATTGCAATTATAATAATTTAAACTCAATCAATTATTTTGTTGCTATGTTATTAAACTTGTTTTATTTTATACCATCTACAATTAAAAGATCGCTGCCTCAGTTCAGTATTACAACTGTTAATACTACATTTTAATTTTTTGGGTAATTTAATTTGAACCAAGACCAAGTGTCAATGTTAAAATATCAATTGAACAAAAGTGAAATGTGAGTTTGTTGTGTAATTCCTGAAATTTGTACTTTTTTACCTTTTCCACCCCCACTAGCTATATGCATCTTCACTTTCTTGAAATTTCTCTAATCGACAAAAAGAATCTAAGTATATTTTTGCAAAACCTACTCACAAAACTTCATGAGAATCGGTTAAGAAATACGACCTCCAGGCGAGAACACCCCAAAAAGCATCCAATCGTCCGCCCATACGATACGAAAGAATTTTGGGCCAAGCTGAAACTGAAACGCTTTGCTCCATCGGTCACTTATGCCAGCGACATGTTTCATTGTATTCATTTTAGATCTAGAAAGAACAACCCGCTGACATTTTATTCAACGTTTTAATCACGTTTATAAAAGGTTCGGTTTCGGTTTCGGCCGAAACTGTAATCAGAACCGAACCTTCGGTTTCGGTTTCGGTTTCGGCAGAAAAACGTGTTTCGGTCGGTCACTATTAAAAAAATAAATTTAATTAAAATTTAAAGTTACTTTAAATATTTCTCATTGCTCTAATAGCAATGAGAAATATTCAAAGTAATAGTTTAAAAAGTAATAAATGATAGTAAATAAAAGTTACAAGTTTATTTCAAGAAGTTTTTTTGTGTACTTTGGCTGTTGGTATCTATGCCTTGGTCTTAGAATACTAACAAAACGAAATTAAATAAAGAGTTAAAGCCCGTTCCAGACCTTCCGATCCGATCCGATTTATCGGAAGAAATCGGATAATGTGTAGTGCAATTGTTAGGATCTTATACTTTATACACTACACAATATCCGATTTCTTCCGATAAATCGGATCGGATCGGAAGGTCTGGAACGGGTTTTATTGTATGAAGTTGTTTTTTTTACTGTTTATTAAGGATAAAAACCTTTTTCGTGTGGCTGTTGGACCGATCGCCTTGGTCTTCGACGACGATTTTACTTTATGCTCTAGAGCATAAAAAGCGACTTTATGTCGCCTACGCACAGCATAAAGTCGAACTTTTAGAGAAAGAGAAGTGAAAAATAAATAGTCGTAAAGTTGTCTACTTTCTTTTCGATACGGTCCTAAAGTTATGTTACATTTTTTGAACATTGTAATTTACATCGCAAATGAAGCGAGGTAAAGTTGCTTTCAGTCTAGAACTGACGTAACTTAAGTGGCATTTTTATTATTATTATTATTTATAATGAGGCAGGCAGTTTAACAACTGATAGTGCCTATATCCAGCGATCTGTGTCCTGAGATCGTTGCTCAGTGGTATGCTTGTCTAATTTATTCTTAAAATTATTGACGTTAGGTGATGAAATTACATCCTCGGGGAGTTTGTTCCAAGCACTCACAACTCTATTGCTCAGAAAGTGTTTATGAGGGTTGTTGTGCGACCTGCAGGCAACTAGCTTTAGGTGATGACCTCTCAGTCGGGTATTGTTGTTTCGTACAAATATTTCGCATTTTGTTGTTGATATTGCTGTAACTTTAAACCAATGAAAAAAAATTGGATAAGTGCGAGCCCGCATCGCGCATGAAGGGTTCCGTACCTATACATATATATATAATCTATAACAAGTTTGTTGTATGGGAGCCCTCCTTAAATATTTTATTTTTAGTATTTGTTGTTATAGCGGCAATAGAAATACATCATTCTACTTATTATAGATTATACAGGGTGAAACATGGGTCGTGAACAGAAATTTCAGTTTCTATTGCAGTATCTTAAGGCAAATTCATGGCATTAACTCTTAAAGCAAACAATAAAACTTATTTGATATTAATTTAAAACAGGAAAAATACCAAGCTAATGGTCACCCTATCCGGGATTTGACTGTAGCTTTAAGTATTTACAATTACTGTTATGTAGATTTATTTCATCTTATCATTAGAGTACTGACTATCAAACAACATCATCTGTGTATTCCAAGAACCTACATTATGCACTTAATGTAAACACACTTTGTATTGGTTTTTATCGTATTTTATTTAAAAAAAAATAATCGCAAATTTTACACGTACTTTAATAAATGTTCAAAATGATCGCCTTCTAATTCAACACACAACTGTGCTCGTCTCCTGTGGTTGTCTTTGACTCTCCTTAGCACGAATTGATCGGCCTTTACTTCGTTAAAAGCGGCTATAATTTTAATACGAAGCTCTGCCACTGTATCGGATACCTGTTCATAAACCTGTCTCTTGATCTCACCCCATAGGTAAAAGTCCAAAGGCGTTAAGTCAGGACTACGCGGTGGCCCATTGTATGGGTCCATTTCGGCCTATCCAGCGTTCAGGGTATTCGTTATCCAAGTAATTACGGACGTCACGGTGAAAATGAGCAGGTGCTCCATCTTGCTGATAATGTAAGTTCACTAAATCCTCCTCAGGCACTCCTTCTAGCAATCCGGGGAGGACCTGACGTAGAATACGGAGATAGTTCCTCCCACTCAGACGTCCTTCAATAAAGTGAGGGCCAATCACTGTATTATTGATGATGCCCGCCCAGACATTCACACTGAACCTCACTTGATACGCATTCTTTCGCACAACGTGTGGGTTTTGTTCGCTCCACCAATGTTCATTGTGTTGGTTGAAAAGTCCGATCCTCGTAAATGTCGCTTCGTCGGTCCATAAGATGTTTGTATCTTGGTTTTGCAACAACCACCGACAAAATTCTACCCTTTTCGCGTAATCTGCTAACACGAGATCCTGTACGGGCTGAAAATGAAACGGGTGTTGGCCAGACGCATTAAGCAAACGCCACACGTACATCTGGTTTACACGAAAGCGTCTGGCAGCTTGTCTAGTGCTCGCTTGTGGATTTATTAAAGAAGTTCCGTATCCGCCTGTACAAGTATTCCGGACGAATAATCTGCCCTCCTCTGGCCTGTGCATGAGCTGGAACAGTAAACTGTCCATACTCCCGGAGATTCTGAATCAATCTGCGAATCAGGTTGTGTGTCGGGACTGGTGACTCTGGGTAACGTTCGCGAAATGCTTCTCTTGTTTGCTCTGTACTATTAGTTTGAGCGTAAAATCTTATCATATCGTAACGTTCAATAAAAGTATAAGGATAAGCAGGCGGCATTGTAAACGCGAATTATTAATTTTCAATTTAAATTCGTTGCTTAATGTTATGACTTTTGAATTTGTCATTGTCAATAAATATGTTTTTATACGTTCTTACCAGCCAATACAAAGAGGTTAAATGATTAATTTTATCTAGGTCTATGACAGTTTAACGTAGCAATTAGGGTGACCATGAGACTCAGTAAATTCAAAACCTTTTTTTTAAATAACGAATTAACAAACAATGTGTACATATTTCTGCCCCTCATATCGTCCACATGTTTAAGCTAAAGTTAGACATTAAGAAAAACATATTTCTGTTCACGACCTGTGTTTCGCCCTGTATATATACCGGGTGGGCCCTGTAACAGGAGCAATAAATTAAAACATAGATTCGTCCCTTGAAACTAAACAACATTTGTTAAGCAACTTCTGAAAATAACGTGTATTAAATTACATTTTGTAGAATAAAGTCTAGACAAAGAAGCAATGTATTGCGAAATGTCCGATATTAGTAGAGTGACAGCTATGTCAATGCTCAGGGAATGTCAACGTTGGACAACATACATTGAAAATACTATTTAATTTGTTTGAAATAATAAAATTTTGAAAACTGACTTTTTTTTAAAGTTCCTGAACAAATGTTGTTCAGGTTAACGAGTAAAATCTATGTTTTAATTTTTTGCTTATGTTACAGGGCCCACATTGTATATAAATAGGTACGGAACCCTTCATGCGCGAGTCGGACTCGCACTTGCCCATTTTTTTTCATTAATGTATACACGTACTCTTCAAGAACGCGGAATACCTCACTCGATGTTGTTACTTCGGCACGCTCGCTTGAAACTTCGTATTTTTTTTTAGAATATCAAAAGGTCTTTTCTTTCCTTTCCGGTTGAAAGCCGGGTTGTAGTCGTTACCCGTAAAAATGTGGCATATAGGGTAAATCGCCAATAATTGGCCACCGTTCAATAACTGGCCACCTCAAACTAAAAATGAACTCTGTTCACCTATAAATATAATTCATTTTAGTATAAGGTGTTAATTACTGGCCACCCTTCAGTAACTGGCCACGTTATACTAAAATGAATTCTGTTTGTAGGCGAACAAAGTTAATTTTTAGTATGAGGTGGCCAGTTATTAAACGGTGGCCAATTATTGGCGATTTACCCTAGCAAGCGACCGCGATAACTGTTCGCCAAGCTTGGCATAGGTACATTTCGTTGATGTCGAGGTACAATTTTTTCTTTCCCGTGCTCAGATCAACTATTGGGTGAATTGCAGAAAATATGTACCTTTGGAATTTCGTAACTAAACTGAGAGTAAACGAAACTGATAATTGCTGTAACGAAACTGATAACATAAAGCGTCGGACTCATGAAATAAAACTAGTGATGTTTTATGGTTTCGTTCGCAGAATTATTTAATAAAACGTTTTAATTTCAATTAGCAATATTGATTTATGATTTTTGGTTTACATAATCACAGTCTGAATACTAATAACAAATATGATCGAAATAAATAAATTAATTATGTAATAGTCTTACAGTAGCCAGTCTTAATTCTTTCTTAAGTATTATTTCTGGATCCAGACTCTGCTGCCTATTAGATTTATTTTTCTTTTTAGTATAATAACGTGCGGAATATCGTCTCCAATTATCGCTAGTTATTTCTTTTTGGTCCTTATTTTGACTTTTTATTCCACGTTTTCTTGACTTTTTATTCCACGTTTTCTTGACTTTTTTACTCTGTCCAAATGTTTCACTCTGAACACTTAATATTTTGTAGGATTTTGCTTTGAACGTTATCTATATTTCCTTTGCATTTCAGCATAATTTGTCTACTGTAAAAAGTGTTTTTATTTTTGTACTGAAATATTAGGTAAAATATATTTTTATATAGTAAATTGATTTCGACCGTTTTTCGACCTATAAAATGTTCAATAGTATGAACTAACCCTTACATTTTATCAGTTTCGTTACATAACGAAAAATAACGAAACTGAGACAAGACATATGAGGAATTACAACCTAAAACAATATTTTTCTTCAAACGTGTAAAGCATTCATCTAGAACTATGTAAATTTGTAAGATTCAGAGTAAAACCAATCGGCAATGAATAAACTGGAGTACGAAAATAAAGATTTTATATGAGAATATCGCCGTTACTCAACCTGAGATTTTTTAGCTCATTTACTCAAGACTACCGATCCACGCGCCACTTTGTTGAAAATAAAGTGGCTGCCGCCGTGTTCAACATTTTGGAACATGTCAAAGTGCTTCCAGAATAAGAAAAAATAATTCTACCAAGAATTGAGACATTTCTTTGGGATTAAATGCTCCGTAACTAACCCTGAGTAACGAAACTCCAGTAAGTTGGGACAAGTTTATCAATATAGAAATTTCACAACTATGTATATTAAACGTAAATATATTTGTACAGAATTTAAAGATGATCTAATAAGGAATGAATAATTTACAGTTAAACTTTAAAATAAATAATATCAATCGTAACAAATTTCCGAGTTAAAAATACGCTCAGAATTGGGACATGAACACAATATATGAAGTAACTGCGTACCTCTTAGGAAAAAAATACTTAAAAAATAAAATAAAAAAGGAATTGAAATAAAAATATCTTATCTGAATCGAAAGAATTCTTATTATCAAAGTAACATAATGACATTGTGTTTTCATGGGACACTCATAAGCATAAAGGGTGCATATTTTCTGCAATTCACCCTATTATGTGAATGTTTTCTTTTAAATATTTGAAATTCGCCAACATTATTACAGGTATATCAGAATCCGTACAATGTACCTGCGCGCGATAATTACTGTTCAACTGACAAATGTGGAAAACAATTTTGGTGTCGGAGATTGTTGTCAATGACTATTTTTATTTGCCCTTCACCGGAAATGACATTTATGACTGTGATTGATAAGATTGTAAATAAATAATACAGGAGGTTATGAAATAATGGTTTATTTTTTCACTACTGCAAAGAGATGCTATTTTATTTTTAATTTTTCCATATGCCAGGCACCCATAGTCCTATTTATGGTCTATACATTAATGGGTCCCTTTTCTTTGCCTTTTGTTCTGTTACATACTGTATATGAATGAATTAATGAATATATTTATTTCATGTAACAGGGCACATATTTTATTAGTAGATCTTACAAACTAGGGTTAGTAAGTAATTACAACTAAAACAAAACAAATTACAATTAAAACAAAACAACACTGACCGGGGAGTGTAATCCCTCGCAGTGCAGCATGTAGGGACAGTCAACCCTGTCCGCTATCATTCGAAGAATGCTGTTGGGACTGCAGCGCACCCGGCGCACCAGGGATGCAGCGCGAGCGCGCATGGTCGTATAGAAACAATCCACGCGCGCCTCCGCGAACATCCCCGATGCGCTACAGAAACGAGGCAGTCCCATCAACACCCGGAACGCATTATTATACTGGATCCGAAGTAATAATCGGCCCAGATAAGCATGTGTATAACATGCTTATCTGGGCCGCTTGACATAGGGGAACCTGGGGATAGTTGATCCCCATTTTGATTTTGGACTCTATTTTTTTTTTACAGTATTGGAGATCTTTTCAAGCCAAAATATTCAAAATTTATCTATTCATTGATAGTTTGAATGAAAACAAGATTATGCTACAATTTAACTCAATATTAAATGAAATACAATATTGTAGACTTTTACCATGTATCCCCCATGTAAGGGAGATTTGTTTACCCCTAATTGGGAGCCTTTTTAACTTTTTAACTTTGTCGTAGTCGGGCGAAAAATAATATATCATCGACAGCTCTATGAATCCTAGCATAGATAAGACTTGATCCCTCACGGGGACACAGGATTCCGTCATCATGTCACCCCCAAATCAAAAGTTCTCAAGTCTCCCCATACATAGTGTTGTTATCAAACATGCGCTACTCAAAACTATTTATCACGTATTTGAACGTATTCAATGACAATCTACACTTGAATAAACGACTAAAACAACAAACACACTAAAACAATAGCATTTATTTCACTTTTCATTAAATAAATCAAGTTAAAACTTACCGAAAATTAAGTTCGACGCGACGCAAATATTTCAACGGCCACCATGTGCAAAATACTGACGTGAGTCACAACGTGCCACGAAAGAACGTGAAGTTAGGCATAAATGAATGAGTGTTGCTAGCGTAAGAAAACGTATCGCGTTTGGTTGAATTTTAAATTAACTTTAACAAGTCTCCCAAGGGATCTAGTCTCCTCAGGTTCCCCTACACGACACGAATTGTGTTTGAGCTTCTTTTTCAATGTCTAACGACAACGTGATTTAATCGGGATTCAGAATCAGAATTATTTATTTGCATTAAACAAAGGTTACAAATACAATTGATGTTACATCATAATAGAATCCCATTACTTGTTTGTACCATAAAATGGCGTGCAAAAACTTAGAAAGATTTACAATAATTACGAATTTATGAAAATTAAAAGAAAAAAACAAATAGTGCACAATGTCAGGAACTTAAATTCTAAATATTCAGTCGATATAAATATAAATGAACTAATAATACTTAAGACAGTTCAACTTATTCTAAATAGGTATATTTAATAATATTGCAATTTGGTGCATGTCATAGATCTTTAAATGAATCTGTCAGTGCGTTAAATATTTGTACAGCCATTCCATGCACATTCCTTTGGATAAGTGAAAGATTTGTTTTGGGCAGAATCAGTTTGTTTCTGTATGGTGATCAGGATTAGATGGTTACCTAGCTGAAACACTATTTTTTTTCAAAAACTGTTTATTTTTCAGAATAATTATGAAACAAACCTAACCTAACCTACTGGGTTCTTTAAAAAGATGAAAGTAATGTCGTGCTGATGTGTATTTTCCAATTATCAGCTGTACAATTTTTGCTAGGCATTTTATTTGCTGTGCAATAATAATTTTAGATTGACAGTAATATATTTTGACTAAAGGTTAGATAATTTGATTACACTAAAGCAAAATAGAATGCAATTTTTGGTAATAGTTTTGATGTTTATGAAAACAATATTTGGTGAGCAAAAAATCCATTTTGGGAAGCAAAAAGATATACGGACTTTACGTAAAATTATTCTGGTGTAATGTATATTAATTTTGGAATAAAAAAAGATTTAGTTTAGGGAGCTCTGTATAGAGTGGGTTTAATTTATATGGAGGTAATTCATTTTATTTGGAATTTAGTTTTAGGGTATAAAAGCCATTTTGGTGAGCGTTTAAATTGTAGCGCATTAATTTTTCAAAAAAATTCGAGATGACAGGTATAAGAGTGATAGGACGGTAGTTTTTTAAGTCTGATTTGGGTCCTTTTTTATGTAATGGCTTGATTATGGCGTATTTTAGGAGTTCCGGAAATATACCTTGCACGAATGATAAATTTATTATATAACTTAATGGTATTGACAATGCAAGTAGCACATTGTTTCAAAACTTTAGTGCTAATGCCATCGTAACCAGTGGCATTCGTATTATTTAACCCTTTGATTGCCTTTAAAAAGTCTTCGGAGCTGACTGGAGACAAGAATATACTACGTTTCAGTTGTTCTATATTATGTTTGTATAGTTTGTATTTCGGGTTATTTTTTTATTTGTATTTTCTATAAAATAATTATTGAATATTTCAGGTATAATCTTAGGATCACTTATTTCCTTAGTACCAATTACAATTTTATCAATTTCATTACTGAAAGGCTTCATATTGCAGTTTTGCCTAATGATTTGCCAAGATGCTCGACATGTGTTTTTAGCATTTTTAATAAACCTGGCATTTGTTATCTGTCTAGCTTTATTGAGACAATTTTTCAGGAGCCGCATGTACGTCTTATACTTTCGCAAATGTTCAGTATTTTCTTTATTCCTAATTGCTATTTTGTACAAGTTCGTTTTATTATTACAGCATCGTTTTATACCACGTGTAAGCCATTTGTTCTTAATCGGCTTATTATTCTTTTTTATTTTAATTAAAGGAAAACATAAATTATAAAACTAGACAACTAAATCATGAAATTCTTGAAACGCGGTATTTGTGTCCGTTTCATGAGAAACCTGGTTAAAGGATAACGCAGTCATACATTCAGCAAACTTTTTTATGTTTTCTTGGCTGTAATCTCTTACTGTTTCATACCAAAACTGTGATATATTTTAAATGCTTTGTTAATTTTTAAATTGCATGTGTTTGTCCTGTTTCGTGGTCGGATAGAGCTAAAAAATGAATCTTCGGTGTACAATTTGTAATATAATGTACATACTAATTGCAAACTTAACCCGGCTATTTAAGATAAGTGTTTGTACGGAACCCTCGGTGCGCGAGTCAGGCTCGCACTTGGCCGGTTTTTTGCTATATTTTTACTAAAGCCATAAAGCCATCAAAGGATTAGACAACCTCAATTTTCTGTACCTACTGTAAAATTTTGCGAACGTGACTTACCCAGTTCTCCCCCTTGCCCCTTCACTTACTACGAACAAAATTTAATGTGTGTATAAGTCGCAAGTTACACATCAGATTGCTAATATTTTAACTGTATGTTAGAGTACAATTTTGGTACATTTTTTTAGAGCAATAACATTTCTCAATAATCAAGGGCTTCATAATAAACTGCGATACACCCGCCATCCTGACAGTCAGAATGGCGGGTGTACCTAAACATTGTAATATAGAGCAATAACATTTCTCAATAATCAAGGGCTTCATGGTAAACTGCGATACACCCGCCATCCTGACAGTCAGAATGGCGGGTGTACCTAAACATTGTAATATAGAGCAATAACATTTCTCAATAATCAAGGGCTTCATGGTAAACTGCGATGTTACACCCGCCATCCTGACAGTCAGAATGGCGGGTGTACCTAAACATTGTAATATAGAGCAATAACATTTCTCAATAATCAAGGGCTTCATAATAAACTGCGATACACCCGCCATCCTGACAGTCAGTATGGCGGGTGTACCTAAACATTGTAATATAGAGCAATAACATTTCTCAATAATCAAGGGCTTCATAATAAACTGCGATACACCCGCCATCCTGACAGTCAGAATGGCGGGTGTACCTAAACATTGTAATATAGAGCAATAACATTTCTCAATAATCAAGGGCTTCATGGTAAACTGCGATACACCCGCCATCCTGACAGTCAGAATGGCGGGTGTACCTAAACATTGTAATATAGAGCAATAACATTTCTCAATAATCAAGGGCTTCATGGTAAACTGCGATACACCCGCCATCCTGACAGTCAGAATGGCGGGTGTACCTAAACATTGTAATATAGAGCAATAACATTTCTCAATAATCAAGGGCTTCATGGTAAACTGCGATACACCCGCCATCCTGACAGTCAGAATGGCGGGTGTACCTAAACATTGTAATATAGAGCAATAACATTTCTCAATAATCAAGGGCTTCATGGTAAACTGCGATACACCCGCCATCCTGACAGTCAGAATGGCGGGTGTACCTAAACATTGTAATATAGAGCAATAACATTTCTCAATAATCAAGGGCTTCATGGTAAACTGCGATACACCCGCCATCCTGACAGTCAGTAATCAGGTGAGCCTTTTTCCAATTGATTTCTAGTCCATACTCGGAGGCGATCGTCAACACTTTCTTCAGTTTGGTGATACCGTCTTGTTCATCATTTGCTGGAATCAATATGTCATCGATAAATATTATGATAGAGCCATCTGATATCATTTCACGGAATATAATCGTTATGAATCTCATAAACAGATTAGGACAAATTGAGAGACCCATAGGCGCTTTTAAAAATTCGAATTGCCCGTTATGTGTGACAAATGAGGTATACTTGACAGATTCCTCACTTACTTTGACATGGAAAAATCCATTCTTAAGGTCAATGACACTAAAAATCTTAGCATTGCACAATCTATCAATACAGTCATCAATAAGTGGCAAAGGAAAAACATCTTTCACTATCTTTTTGTTCAAATTCCTATAGTCTATGCATACTCGTAGTGAACCATCTTTTTTACGCACTAGAACTAAAGGACTTGCATATTCTGAAGTACTCACTCGTATAATTCCTTTGTCCAACCACTCAGCTACCTGTTGTTCCACCTCCAGTTGTTCCTTGAGGGATATTCTTCGTGGACGTTGCGTGACCGGGACGTCATCCTTCACAATAATTTTCATTTGAATCGGGGCTTCCTTCACTTGGTTAGGTTTGTACGTCTCGACCAGCTGCTGCACCTCCACTCGTACCAACGGATCCTTGATGTGATCTGTGGAAGGCACACACATTCCGTCATACTCGCCTAACATACAATCCAACCATTCATCATCTCTCGGTCGTAACCTCACAGTCGTTCCACTCATAAACATTGTCACATTCTTTAAGAAGTCATTTCCGAGAATAACTTTAAAAGGCATACAGCTTTTAGGCACTACGTAAAACAATACCTCGTCGTAAATACGTTCGTCAATCAACACTGAAGTCGTTATTGTTCCAATAGATTTAACTTTAGCTCCGCCTAAGCCGCATAACGTAATGTCCGTGTTTTTGTTGCACTGCCGCGTATCGAACTCGTCGCTGAACTCGTTTGACACTAGATTAACGTCACTGCCCGAATCTATTAGTGCGTCCGTCGTTTTGTTGCACATCTTAACTAATTTCACGGGTTTAAACTTCTTATTGCCGTTATCCTGATGTTTACGTTTTGATAACGCGTACGCAGTGAAGTCGGTGTCATTTGACGCAAGGCCGATGCCAGCGCCGCCGCCATCGTACATTTCGGACGCCATCTTGCCGCTGGAACCAATCGGTGCGCTCGAACTCCGTGCAGTAGTACCAATCTCGCGGGTTGCATTCATCGCGCCGTTCACGTCGCTCGACGCGAAGAAAACTCCGTCGTGAAGTTCGCTCTCGCTCTGAACATCGTCGCTGGTGGCGCCGCCGTCGTGTCTCGTGTTGAAAAAAGCTTGCTTGCCGGGAACGCCGGATCCATGTTTGCCGGAACCGGATGGAACCGGTATATTCCGATTGATGCCCGATGATTTCGCGATGCTTCGAGATGCTGATGCCGTCGTAACCGTCGTTTTCTTTTCAGGGCATTCCATCGAAATATGGCCGAAATTGTTACAGTTGAAACATTTTCGCTCTTGTTTCGGACATGCAGATGAAACATGGTTTATTTCCCCACAGTTATAGCAGCGCTTCGTCGTATACTGCCGCTCACGACTGGAAATATTGGATGCGTGATGAGATTGTGCGTCGTATCTCGTCTTTTCACCATGACTTTTTCTTAGATTATTCTTATAAGTCTCGTACAACTTGAACTTTTCTTTGAGCTCGGAGTATGTGGAGGCGCCGTAAAGTAGGGTTTTGTTAGCTTCGTGATCGACGATACCATCAATTATGTATTGAATTGCGACGTAGTCGGCAAGTTTTCCCCTTTTGCCTAATTCTTTCATTTCTAGCATGTACGTGTAACATGTCTCGTCCTTACGTTTCTTTCTTCGTGCCATCAATTCGTGTATTTCTTTCGTATTCGTCGTGTCTGGAAATTCTTTGAGTATAGCGGTCTTCAGATCGTCGTATGTTTTAAATGGCTTCTCCGTACGTAACCACATGGCCGCCGTACCAGTTAAACAGCGTCTGGCAATCAACAGCTTTTGTTGCGGTGTGAGGCCAAAAATTTCGGCGTTGTCGTCTACGTCTTGTGCCCATTTTGATGCAGAGTAGGTTTTGTCTGTGCCGGTGAACTTCGGGATAGCGTCGTCGAGGAGTAAAAGGTTAAGTGATTGTGATTGCTTTTCCGCCATAACGTCGTCGTCGTCTTCGTCGTAGTAATCACTTTCACCGTCGTTTTCGTCGTCACTGCCGTTCTTCCCGAAACTCCTAGAAAGCCGCCGCGCACACTCGGACCACTTTTCCGGCGAGCTGGCCTTCGAGGTTAGGTTAGTCTTCACACGTCGTTTCATAAAAGTAGCTTGTTTTTCCTCCTAACTTTGTCAAATCCCGGACGAGCCCCCAAAATGTGGGATATTGACAAAGGAAGGAAACTCAGATTACTACTTTTAACTATTTTATTTAAATGAATTCTCGTTACAACACACAGCACAGGTTCGTGGTTAATTAACCGCCATTTCTCTCCCATCCCTTTCCCACGCACTCTACCTATCTCTGTCACTCGATGCGTTCCGATACACGGTATTATTCCTACAATAATTAAATTAATTTAATGCTCTTAGTTATAAGTTAAATATTTCTACGCCGTACTGGCAGAATATGCTGAGCTAACCACATCTACTAACCTAAATTGTACCATATTCTTTGAAATAAACGATTGATTTGATTTGATTTGATTTGAATATTTTATTTTAAATTTTGATGGTACTTACTCGACGACTCCTCACTTGGCAGACCAGCCTCAGGTTCTAGCGTGAAGCTGGATGGTAGCGCCATGAGCATCATTGGAGAGTTTACCATGAATAACTTCATGCCTCTGTCGAATTGAGCGTTGTTCTGTAAACGTACAATCCTTAAAAACTTGCTACTGCTACGTAGTATTTCTTATTATATTCACAATTTCATGTAATTCAGTTGAATGTTTTACTATTTACATTAGTAGAGTATTAAGGTATATATAGAGTATTAAGGGACAATCATACACAAATCTACCTAGACCTAAACTAAGCAAAGCTTGTACTATGGGTACTAGACGACGATATAAATACATATACAGATATCATGACCCAGGAACAAATATTCGAGTTCACACAAATATTTGCCCCGGCCGGGCTTCGAACCCAGGACCGCCGGCTCAGTAGTCCGTAGGCAGGCGGGGTTAGGGTCGTAAGGACTAGTTTGAAGAATGACTATGTCCGCGAAACGTCATAATTGTATAATACCTTAGTAAACACAATGACTTTTTTTAACAATGACTAGGTAAGCAGTATGCCTTGCTTGCACGATTGTCATAATATCAAAAAGCCATTGTTGTAAAATGACTAGATAGGTTTTGGGCCATATTGCATTATGCCTTGGTCGTAAAATGACACATTATGTATTTTGTCTAGATAGTACAACGTCTTGGAATAAAAGCGTCTAAGTAGCAAAACGTCGTGATCGCACAACGTCCAAGTTATAAAAGATAATGAATTGAATATTTGTACAAAAGCAGTGGTTGACATGAAGCAGGCAAATAATATTTTAACAAAAAGTTACTGTTATTTACTTTATTCCAACTCCACTATTATCCTGATTTTGACGAAATTTTACAATACAATAGCTCAATGACTGTTTCCTTGTCATTCGATTATGTCGGCGTTTTGCAACCGCGACTTAATAAATATTTGGCTAAATGCTTATTTTGTCGTTTTACTATTAGTATGTTCTGCTAATAAGTCGATTTGCTATTAGCACATTTCGCTTATTTGGCCATTTTGTAAACAAAGACCTTGTACAACCAAGTCCAATTTTATACCCAGTCATTATAATATTACGGTATTTTATGTGCTTGGACATTATACCACCGTGACCTAACACATATTAGACCTTCTTCTTACATAGTCATTCTTCAAACTAGTCCTTCCGACCCTAACCCGTAGTTATTGCTAGAGACGAATCTGAAGAGTCGAGAATTTTATTCAATTCTTACCATCCATTGATAGAAGCTGCTGTTGAGGAAATCCGTATTACAGTTCTTTCATTTCTAGCATGTACGTGTAACATGTCTCGTCCTTACGTTTCTTTCTTCGTGCCATCAATTCGTGTATTTCTTTCGTATTCGTCGTGTCTGGAAATTCTTTGAGTATAGCGGTCTTCAGATCGTCGTATGTTTTAAATGGCTTCTCCGTACGTAACCACATGGCCGCCGTACCAGTTAAACAGCGTCTGGCAATCAACAGCTTTTGTTGCGGTGTGAGGCCAAAAATTTCGGCGTTGTCGTCTACGTCTTGTGCCCATTTTGATGCAGAGTAGGTTTTGTCTGTGCCGGTGAACTTCGGGATAGCGTCGTCGAGGAGTAAAAGGTTAAGTGATTGTGATTGCTTTTCCGCCATAACGTCGTCGTCGTCTTCGTCGTAGTAATCACTTTCACCGTCGTTTTCGTCGTCACTGCCGTTCTTCCCGAAACTCCTAGAAAGCCGCCGCGCACACTCGGACCACTTTTCCGGCGAGCTGGCCTTCGAGGTTAGGTTAGTCTTCACACGTCGTTTCATAAAAGTAGCTTGTTTTTCCTCCTAACTTTGTCAAATCCCGGACGAGCCCCCAAAATGTGGGATATTGACAAAGGAAGGAAACTCAGATTACTACTTTTAACTATTTTATTTAAATGAATTCTCGTTACAACACACAGCACAGGTTCGTGGTTAATTAACCGCCATTTCTCTCCCATCCCTTTCCCACGCACTCTACCTATCTCTGTCACTCGATGCGTTCCGATACACGGTATTATTCCTACAATAATTAAATTAATTTAATGCTCTTAGTTATAAGTTAAATATTTCTACGCCGTACTGGCAGAATATGCTGAGCTAACCACATCTACTAACCTAAATTGTACCATATTCTTTGAAATAAACGATTGATTTGATTTGATTTGATTTGAATATTTTATTTTAAATTTTGATGGTACTTACTCGACGACTCCTCACTTGGCAGACCAGCCTCAGGTTCTAGCGTGAAGCTGGATGGTAGCGCCATGAGCATCATTGGAGAGTTTACCATGAATAACTTCATGCCTCTGTCGAATTGAGCGTTGTTCTGTAAACGTACAATCCTTAAAAACTTGCTACTGCTACGTAGTATTTCTTATTATATTCACAATTTCATGTAATTCAGTTGAATGTTTTACTATTTACATTAGTAGAGTATTAAGGTATATATAGAGTATTGTAGACGACGGCCTCTTTGGTGTGAGCTGGCCACTGAGATTTATGTTCTTTTGATTGTATATGTCAGTTCAGTTGTTGGTTGTCAATAATTTTCACTGGAGCGATTTGTATGTGTTTTTCTAAGTAAATTCTGTTTTCTTATAAAGCTGTGTTTTAACATAATCGGAACCAAACCCGCGGTCTACAAATTGGTCTATTCGAGCCGTGATTGATTATGTTTACCACACCGCCGCCGCACCGAGTACAAACGCGTAGTGATACGCGCGCGGCACGCGAAGCAGAGCTAAAGGAATCCGCCCTTGCGAAGCCTTTATCACCACCACCGACGAACTTAGATACGACGTTCGTGGCTGGCAGCAGCCATATGGATCTTCGGCAACCGTCGTTGAGGGACGACGGTGCGCCGCACTCGCTGCCACCGCACAGTAAGTCTTCCGTATCTACAAGCGCGTCAGCTAGAAGGAAAAGGTTGGAGCTAGAGGTCGCAAAACAAAAAGCTAAAGTACAGCTCGAAGAGCTGGAGCTGGTCGCAAAACAAAAGACTAAAATACAGCTCCAGTTAATTGATAAACAGTTTGAGGCTGATTTAGCCGACCTAGAGAATTACAGTCCACGCAATGAATCCAGGGCACGGTCTGTCAGCCACGTCGAGAAGTGGTTAGATGAGCAACAGCTAGATGAGCAGCCTGTCCACGAAACTGTTAACAACCCGGACAGCCTGCGCCCGCCGGCGGTAGTCGCCGCCAGCCCTTCCGACACGGTTCAGATGCTGGCTAGTGCCCTCAAAGACTTCGCCGCAGTGTCGAAGAACAACGACGGACCGAATAACAGCCGTTTACTGAGCCGCTTAAGTACTAACAAAGACCTACCGAACTTCTCCGGCGACCCAATAGAGTGGATTTATTTCAAACAAGCCTACGAGGAGTCCACTGATGTTTGTGGCTTTAGCCTAAAAGAAAACCTTTGGAGGCTCAGAAAATGTCTCATTGGTCCCGCGAGAGATGCCGTTTCGGCCCTTTTAGCGTGCGCTACGTCACCTGATGTAATAATGTCGACGTTAGCGCTACGATTTGGAAACCCTGATGTCATCGTTCATAAAGTCATGCAAAATATCATAAAACTTGCACCGGTATCACATGACTACCATAAAGACATTGTCGCATTCTCCGTAAACGTGCAGAATTTCGTCGCCGCAGTACGTGCAGTCGGCCGCGAGGAGTACCTACAAGGAATGCATATGTCGACGGTCATCTTGTCAAAACTCCCGCCTTTGCTCATTTCTAAGTGGTCGGACTACAGTTTCGCGCCCATCAAGGATGGTAAAATGTCACGCCTGGATATACTATCCCAGTTTCTGTATGAAGAGGCACTAAAGGTATCCACTACAGCTAATATACTGACTTTGCCTACAACAAGCACGCGAAATAGTAATACCTACCGACCGAACGCCGTACTAGTACAGTCAGCCGCGAAAGATAATAATAAATGTTTATTTTGCAACGGATTAGAACATGACTTACCGATGTGCAAGAAGTTCAAAAGGGCATTACGGAAAGACAGATGGCGCCATGTCAAAAAGCACGGACTATGCTTCAGATGTCTAGTAAACCGTCACGATCGTGAGACCTGTCCCGCGCCTGTATGCGACAAGGAGGGATGTGGCGGCGCGCACCATCGGCTGCTGCACTACGAAGACAGCGGCAACGTTCGCCGCCCGGACATCGTGGGCGCGAGCACTCTGATGATGCCGGAGCCCCAGTCAGTAGCAGTCGTCGAGCACTCACCAGTCGAGCAGCCTGCGCCCATCGCAGAGCCTACACCGTGTTCGTCGGCACATACATCGCGCGCAACTGAAGCTGCGACCTGCTTTCTCGATGATAAAAAAAAGGTTTTATTGAAAGTGGTACCAGTCAATATCCACGGACCGAACGGCGAGTTTACAGTCAACGCGATCCTGGACGACGGGTCTACCGTCTCTCTCATCAGCGCCGAGTTGGCGTCGCGCGCCGGCCTCCGAGGCCGCACTGAAACCATGCGCGTGTGCGGCGCCTGGGAAGACGACGTGCTCGAGTGTAAATCGACCGTGTTAAATCTAAGCGTTTCGAGTTTAAATGGTAACATGCATGACTTAACTGTACGTAGCGTAGATAAGTTAAACTTACCTGTACAAAATGTTGCTTTAGTAGATTGTGATAAATATGTGCATCTGAAAGCTCTTAAAAATCAGATACATTCGATCGCAAATACTAAGCCAGAGCTATTAATAGGTCAGGATAATTATCACTTGCTACTACCGTTAGAAATATTCGTAGGTCATATCAATGAGCCGTCGGCTACACGAACTCCCTTGGGTTATTGTTTACACGGGGCGGTACAGGTGGCGCGCAAGACGCGAGCCGCGCGCTCGGCGCACTCGCCGGACGCCACACTCAACCTCTGCCAGGTGCCCGATATGGACGCCGTTGCGAACTTGCACGCGCTACGCGAGTTACATCAAGAGGTGCGCCGCTCGTTTGCAATCGACGCTTTAGGTGTGTCAGGTAAGCCTCGACAAAACGCAGATGACGTACGAGCGCAGGATATGCTGGAGAAGACTGCGGTACTCGCCGATGGCCGATGGATAGTGGGTCTGCCGTGGAAAGATCCGCACTGTATTTTACCCGATAGTTTTCCGAGTGCTTTTAGGAGACTACAGGGTGTTGAAAAAAAGATGTTCGCTAATAAAGAGTACGCACGCAGGTATGAGGAACGTGTTAATCATCTGTTTGAAAATGACTTTGCTCGAGAAATGACTGACACGTCACTCACGCCCAAAACGTGGTACTTGCCGCATTTTGGAGTCGACAATCCTAATAAAAAAAACCTTCGTTTGGTTTACGACGCTGCTGCCAAAAGTCAAGGAATGTCACTTAATGACTATCTTCTAACGGGCCCGGATTTACTCGCTTCCCTGTTCGGCATTATGGTACGTTTTAGAGAGAATAGGGTAGCAGTAACCGGGGATATTAAAGATATGTTTTTGAGAATTAAAATTAATTCTGAGGATCAAAATGCCCTTAGGTTCCTATGGAGAGGCAGTGACCCTACAGGCTCAGTAAAGACATACGTTATGACGTCACTCATCTTTGGTGCAAACTGCGCGCCTTTTATCGCGCAGTTCATTAAGAATATTAATGCTGACAGGTACAAGTCGACGCTTCCAGATGCAGTTGCCGCTATACACGACCAGCACTACATGGATGACTATATCGATAGCCTTCCGGACGAGCCTTCCGCCATCACTATGGTAAAGAATATTCGCAATATTCACAGGGCAGGAGGTTTTGAAATCCGCAACTGGACGTGTAATAGCACCACCGTGCTCGACACTATTCCTAAGGATATTTTAGGTACCACAGCGGTAAAATTTGGATTGGGTGAACAGATCGAAGGCGAACGTACGCTTGGTTTGATCTGGTACCCTGCTAAGGATGAACTGGGGTTCGATGTCTCATTCAAGCGCATTCCTGAGAGCGTCATTAAAGGCGAACTAAGACCCACCAAAAGAATAATGCTGCGCGTCGTTATGTCAATTTTCGACGTCTTCGGGTTTTTGTCACCTTTTACCTCACAAGGTAAAATCATGCTTCAGGACACGTGGCGTCAAAATATTGATTGGGATGACGTTATTCCTGATGAGTTGTATAAAAAATGGTGTAGTTGGTTAGAACTATTAAAGGTCATTGGAGAAATCCGGCTGCCAAGGTGGTACCAATCATGCGCTACGATTGGTAATGAAATGGAGCAGGAGTTGAATACTGGCTCAGCGAGTTTTTCTGACGATGCTACAACTATGCGAAGTTATGACGATTTAGAATTGCACTTGTTCAGCGACGCTTCGCTCAAAGCAATGTCAGCGGTTGCGTACTGGCGTTGGAAGAACAACGGTCGAATATTAGTTGCATTTGTTGCCAGTAAGTCTCGTGTCTCGTCCGTAAAGCCCCAAACTGTACCACGTCTGGAACTTCAAGCTGCACTGCTAGCAGCACGGCTTGCAGAGTCGATAGCAAAGGCGCATCGTATGCACGTCAGTCGAAGGTACTTCTGGTGTGATTCCAGTACTGTTCTTCACTGGATATACAACAATACGCGTCAGTACAAAACGTTTGAAGCTAACAGGTTGGGTGAGATAGACGACCTAACAAGACCCTCGGAGTGGAGATACGTACCCACAGGATTAAATGTAGCAGATATAGCTACAAGAGAGACGTTCAATTGTCAATCATTTCGTGACGAATGGTTTAAGGGACCTGAGTTTTTATACGCGGGAGAAAGTCATTGGCCAGTAAATGTCTTCGAACCTGAAAGTAAAGAAACTTTCGAAGCTTGCGTAACAGTCGTTCAGGACTTACCTGCGAACTTACCCGCTCCTGACCCAAACCGCTTCTCTTCGTGGCTACGGTTTGTGCGATCTGCTGCTTCTGTACTGAAGTTTATAAATAAATGTAAAGGTACCGCTCTCGATGAGTATAATCTGATGGATGAAGCAAACCGACTCGTCCTGCGACGAGCCCAAGCCGATTCGTTTGCTGGCGATATACAAGCGATTAAGCAGAGCAAATGCTTGCCCCGCGATAGTAGATTGCTAAATCTATCGCCTTACCTGGATCAACACGGTTTATTACGCATGAGTGGCAGAATAGATGCCGTAGATGATGTACCCCTGGAAGCTAAAAGGCCTATTATTCTTGATGGACGTCATCCAACTACCCGACTTTTGGTCAGACACTACCACGTAAAGGCTGCGCATGGACATCAAGAAGCCGTAGTGAACGATCTGAAGCAATTGTACTGGGTAATTCAGTTGCGCCCTACAATTAAAAATGTCGTATCCCGTTGTATGTTATGCAGAATACGGAAGGCAACGCCACTGGTGCCTCGTATGGGTGACTTACCCCCAGCGCGCATGGCGCATCATCAGCGTGCCTTTACTTACTGCGGCATCGATTTATTTGGACCAATGGAGGTCACGGTATGTAGACACAGGGAGAAACGTTATGGCGTTTTGTTTACTTGCCTCACTGTTCGCGCAATCCATATCGAAGTTGTGCACTCGCTTACCACCGACTCCTTAATAATGGCGCTACGCAGAATGGCGTCTCGACGAGGCTGGCCGCTTCACATTTTCTCGGATAACGGGACTAACCTGCGAGGCGCGGACGTAGAGCTGCGCAGATCCATACAAGAGCTCGATGAAGAAGCGCTGAGAACAGAGGCTATCAACAACAATGTCCGGTGGACATTTATTCCACCCGCCAGCCCCCATTGGGGTGGGGCATGGGAGCGTTTAATAAAATCAGTCAAAACGTCGCTTCGTGTCATTTTGAGGGAACGGGCGCCTAGCGACGAAACCATGAACACCCTACTAGCAGAAGTCGAAGGTATCGTGAATGGCCGACCTTTGACGCATGTTTCAGTAGAACCGGGCTCTACTGAGGCACTTACGCCAAATCATTTTCTTTTAGGCTCTTCGTCAAGATTACCAGCTGTTGGAGTATTCGATGACTCGGATTTAGCCTTGAGGAAACAATGGCGTAAAGCTCAGCAATTGGCTGACATGTACTGGCAACGTTGGCTAAAGGAGTTTCTTCCGCAACTGTTGCCAAGAAAGAAGTGGCAGCAGGAACAAAGGCCACTGAGTGTAGGTGACCTTGTACTTGTCGTCGATCCTGACTCTCCTCGAAACGTATGGCCTCGCGGTATAGTTAAGAGCATGGTGCCCGGCAAAGACGGTCGCATCAGAGTGGTTGATATTACCACTGCAACCGGTGTGCTGCGCCGGTCCGTGGCGCGTGTTGCCCCTGTACCAATAGCTGATGAGTGCTAGTTTCGCACTAGGGTGGGGAGTGTAGACGACGGCCTCTTTGGTGTGAGCTGGCCACTGAGATTTATGTTCTTTTGATTGTATATGTCAGTTCAGTTGTTGGTTGTCAATAATTTTCACTGGAGCGATTTGTATGTGTTTTTCTAAGTAAATTCTGTTTTCTTATAAAGCTGTGTTTTAACATAATCGGAACCAAACCCGCGGTCTACAAGTATTAAGGGACAATCATACACAAATCTACCTAGACCTAAACTAAGCAAAGCTTGTACTATGGGTACTAGACGACGATATAAATACATATACAGATATCATGACCCAGGAACAAATATTCGAGTTCACACAAATATTTGCCCCGGCCGGGCTTCGAACCCAGGACCGCCGGCTCAGTAGTCCGTAGGCAGGCGGGGTTAGGGTCGTAAGGACTAGTTTGAAGAATGACTATGTCCGCGAAACGTCATAATTGTATAATACCTTAGTAAACACAATGACTTTTTTTAACAATGACTAGGTAAGCAGTATGCCTTGCTTGCACGATTGTCATAATATCAAAAAGCCATTGTTGTAAAATGACTAGGTAGGTTTTGGGCCATATTGCATTATGCCTTGGTCGTAAAATGACACATTATGTATTTTGTCTAGATAGTACAACGTCTTGGAATAAAAGCGTCTAAGTAGCAAAACGTCGTGATCGCACAACGTCCAAGTTATAAAAGATAATGAATTGAATATTTGTACAAAAGCAGTGGTTGACATGAAGCAGGCAAATAATATTTTAACAAAAAGTTACTGTTATTTACTTTATTCCAACTCCACTATTATCCTGATTTTGACGAAATTTTACAATACAATAGCTCAATGACTGTTTCCTTGTCATTCGATTATGTCGGCGTTTTGCAACCGCGACTTAATAAATATTTGGCTAAATGCTTATTTTGTCGTTTTACTATTAGTATGTTCTGCTAATAAGTCGATTTGCTATTAGCACATTTCGCTTATTTGGCCATTTTGTAAACAAAGACCTTGTACAACCAAGTCCAATTTTATACCCAGTCATTATAATATTACGGTATTTTATGTGCTTGGACATTATACCACCGTGACCTAACACATATTAGACCTTCTTCTTACATAGTCATTCTTCAAACTAGTCCTTCCGACCCTAACCCGTAGTTATTGCTAGAGACGAATCTGAAGAGTCGAGAATTTTATTCAATTCTTACCATCCATTGATAGAAGCTGCTGTTGAGGAAATCCGTATTACAGTTGTCTTTGATGCGGTTCAGGATTTGGCGATGGTAACATTTCTTGCAGAACACTTGGCAAAAGAAGAACTCTATCAAGTCTTTTGGCACTTGCTGGCAGGCGCCTGCAGATTAAAACATATGGTTTTTAGTCAAAACTCAAGAGGATTAAGATACTGCCGTTATGGAAACATCGGCTACGTACAGGGTTCGGAAATTCGGATAAATATTTACCTACACTTTGGCGGCGGCTTTGTTGTTCTGAACAACTTGTTCAGTTGTAGGTATAGGTGGCTTTGAGGCATGAGTGAGATAGCAATAGGATTTTGTTAACAATGTAAATATATACCCGAATTTCCGAGCCCTGGTTATGTATGATACAATGATGATACTCAAACTGAGTCAAGTACCAAGATCAGGTTTCTAAATGTTATAGAAGTGATACTCTTTTCGATTGCCATTGTCGTAGCTATTATATAAATTGTATGCAGACGATTTGGATCGAGAATAAGTGAGATCGACGGTATGTATGTGGATGTCGTCACTGAGCCCAGAAACGACCACCAACTTCTCTTCCAGCTCCCACAAGCAGGGCAATATTAATGGATGGATGAATGTATTGAGTGTGATAAATGAGGATGCATATATATATGTAGAGCAAGGGTTCCAAATTGTTCACTCGAGGTCGGACCCCTAAAAATGTATTTCTATAAATTTACGTGATATCTACATCCATATATACGTGACGTAGGTAGGTTGTTGGAATCGTGATATTTTTAAAGAATACTTACTGCATGTCCCACACTGCTTATGAAAGTTTCGTCCGTCAATTTCTACTTTTTCCCTTGCGCGTATCGTCCCTATCGGAAGGAAGCATTTTGCACAGACGCACTCTTCCGGAGAATTTTGAGTCTTATCCATAGTCTTAAAGCTTTATCTGTTTAAAAATGGGACATAGTACTAAAAAGTGCAAAAATTTCACCAAATGCCTTTTATTATTATTATTAAGCCAAGAATGGCAGCTCGAGGCTTTTGCCAATGTCAGTTGTGAGGCGCGTTTTAATTCTGCTTGATGTCATGTCAAGTTTTGAAAAAAGCAAGAATATTAATTTATGAAAGTAAACAAAACAAAACGGCCAATACATAGGTAAACAAATCAGAATGCTTTTATATACAACGTAATGAGTCAATGATATAAAAGATAAATGAGACAAAAGGGAAAACTAAAGATGAATACTATTATTTTTCATAAAGTCACTTAAAATAGAGATAAATGGAGAGAAAACTAAACGAAGAAGAGACTTGAAATTTACAGGGCGAGGGATGAATGGAGGAAGAAGATCATAGAGAGATGAAGAAAGTCTATTGCATTCAAAAAATAAATGATCCAAATTACCTTCATCCAACCCACATTCACACAAAGAGTTATTTTTAACGTGAATTTTAAAAAGAAAGACGGGGGTACACGAGTCTCCCAAACGTAACCGGCATATGGAGGAAGTCACTTTTTTATTTGCATCACGATATCGAAAAAACCAAGGCTTTACCGGAATATTGTCCTGAATGTCAGAGTAATGCAAACCTTTAGTTTGCCTGCATCGAGCCCATTCTACGAACCACTCATCATCGAGATGAACCTTTGCTAAAGATACCAAATCGTGTGAGTAGCATCTGTATGCTGAGAGGCAGCCACTAACTACCGCATCCTTGGCACACTGATCTGCAGTCTCATTACCGCGAATACCCACGTGACTGGGTATCCAGGCCAATGAGACCCCAACACCACGACTAGATAGGCGATAAAGAACACGTTTTATTTCTAGAATAACTGGAAATTTAACATTAGCGCGCAATTGATTAGCTAAGATAGCCTGCAGAGAACTTTTAGAATCAGTAAATACAACACAATAATTTAGATTATGCGATTCTATATACTTAAGAGATTCTAAAATCGCTAACGCCTCGCCCGTGAATACAGAAGAGAAAGAAGGTAATTTAAAACTTAAAATAACATTAAATCTAGGGATCCACACAGCTGACCCCACCGGGCCCTGATCAGACAACTGAGATGCGTCCGTATAAATAGTGGTCCAATTAGGCCAGTGCTTATCAATAGCTTTATTTAAAAGAGAATTCGCACAAACAGAATCTTTATCTATCCCTAAGTCAATTATAATACTAGGGCGAAACATAATTGCTTCATATGGAGTCTCAAATATTGGATTAAGCCTGCAATTATATACTGGGCAGGGAAGCCGAGTATATTTTAGGAAACTTTTAACAAGACAGGGGCTGTTCTTGTGGAACCAGTAACTGGAGGTATTATATTGGATCCCGGGCAGTTTCTACCATTTTGCATGACCACCTTCAAGTTCGGAAGGTTTCGTCTCGATGGGTACCACATTTTCTCACACAGGAGCAAAAAGACATACGTGTCGATTGGTGCAAATTTATGCTAAAAAAAATTGATAATGGTAATTCACAACAAGTGAGCTACATTGTGACATCCGACGAATCTTGGATATATAGCTACGACCCATTTACAAAACAGCAATCAACACAATGGGTCTTTGAAGAAGATGATTTACCTACTAAAGTAGTTCGCGGTCGAAGCGTCAACAAAAAAATGGTTGCTGTTTTTTTTCGACGTAGTGGACCTGTAGCCGTAATTCCACTTGAAGATCGGAAAACAGTTACCAGCCAATGGTACACTGAAGTTTGCTTACCACAGGCCTTCCAGGAGCTGAACGTCAGTCGTCCAAGTACTGGAGCTCGGGGCATCATTTTTCATCAAGATAATGCTCCGGCCCACACGGCTGCCAGAACCACGGAATATATTAGCAAATCAGGAGTGCAATTGCTACCACACCCTGCATACAGCCCTGACCTGGCTCCGTGCGATTTTTTTCTGTTCCCCACGTTAAAAAAATCATTACGTGGGCGACGATTTTCGACGGCGGATGAAGCAGTGGACGAATTCAGGCGACTTTTTTTTGACCTTCCGCAAGAACAGTTTTTCTCCTGTTTTGAAAGTTGGTTCAGTCGTATGCATAAGTGCATAAAGGCAGCAGGGGAATACTTTGAAAAGTTGTAAATAAAGTTTTATTATATTCCTTATAGTTTTTGTTTAACTAAAAAATTTCGGAACAGCCCTCGTATGCCAGCGACATGTTTCATTGTATTCATTTTAGATCTAGAAAGAACAACCCGCTGACATTTTATTCAACGTTTTAATCACGTTTATAAAAGGTTCGGTTTCGGTTTCGGCCGAAACTGTAATCAGAACCGAACCTTCGGTTTCGGTTTCGGTTTCGGCAGAAAAACGTGTTTCGGTCGGTCACTATTAAAAAAATAAATTTAATTAAAATTTGAAGTTACTTTAAATATTTCTCATTGCTCTAATAGCAATGAGAAATATTCAAAGTAATAGTTTAAAAAGTAATAAATGATAGTAAATAAAAGTTACAAGTTTATTTCAAGAAGTTTTTTTGTGTACTTTGGCTGTTGGTATCTATGCCTTGGTCTTAGAATACTAACAAAACGAAATTAAATAAAGAGTTAAAGCCCGTTCCAGACCTTCCGATCCGATCCGATTTATCGGAAGAAATCGGATAATGTGTAGTGCAATTGTTAGGATCTTATACTTTATACACTACACAATATCCGATTTCTTCCGATAAATCGGATCGGATCGGAAGGTCTGGAACGGGTTTTATTGTATGAAGTTGTTTTTTTTACTGTTTATTAAGGATAAAAACCTTTTTCGTGTGGCTATTGGACCGATCGCCTTGGTCTTCGACGACGATTTTACTTTATGCTCTAGAGCATAAAAAGCGACTTTATGTCGCCTACGCACAGCATAAAGTCGAACTTTTAGAGAAAGAGAAGTGAAAAATAAATAGTCGTAAAGTTGTCTACTTTCTTTTCGATACGGTCCTAAAGTTATGTTACATTTTTTGAACATTGTAATTTACATCGCAAATGAAGCGAGGTAAAGTTGCTTTCAGTCTAGAACTGACGTAACTTAAGTGGCATTTTTATTATTATTATTATTTATAATGAGGCAGGCAGTTTAACAACTGATAGTGCCTATATCCAGCGATCTGTGTCCTGAGATCGTTGCTCAGTGGTATGCTTGTCTAATTTATTCTTAAAATTATTGACGTTAGGTGATGAAATTACATCCTCGGGGAGTTTGTTCCAAGCACTCACAACTCTATTGCTCAGAAAGTGTTTATGAGGGTTGTTGTGCGACCTGCAGGCAACTAGCTTTAGGTGATGACCTCTCAGTCGGGTATTGTTGTTTCGTACAAATATTTCGCATTTTGTTGTTGATATTGCTGTAACTTTAAACCAATGAAAAAAAATTGGATAAGTGCGAGCCCGCATTGCGCATGAAGGGTTCCGTACCTATACATATATATATAATCTATAACAAGTTTGTTGTATGGGAGCCCTCCTTAAATATTTTATTTTTAGTATTTGTTGTTATAGCGGCAATAGAAATACATCATCAGTGAAAATTTCTACTTATTATAGATTATACAGGGTGAAACATGGGTCGTGAACAGAAATTTCAGTTTCTATTGCAGTATCTTAAGGCAAATTCATGGCATTAACTCTTAAAGCAAACAATAAAACTTATTTGATATTAATTTAAAACAGGAAAAATACCAAGCTAATGGTCACCCTATCCGGGACTTGACTGTAGCTTTAAGTATTTACAATTACTGTTATGTAGATTTATTTCATCTTATCATTAGAGTACTGACTATCAAACAACATCATCTGTGTATTCCAAGAACCTACATTATGCACTTAATGTAAACACACTTTGTATTGGTTTTTATCGTATTTTATTTTAAAAAAAATAATCGCAAATTTTACACGTACTTTAATAAATGTTCAAAATGATCGCCTTCTAATTCAACACACAACTGTGCTCGTCTCCTGTGGTTGTCTTTGACTCTCCTTAGCACGAATTGATCGGCCTTTACTTCGTTAAAAGCGGCTATAATTTTAATACGAAGCTCTGCCACTGTATCGGATACCTGTTCATAAACCTGTCTCTTGATCTCACCCCATAGGTAAAAGTCCAAAGGCGTTAAGTCAGGACTACGCGGTGGCCATTGTATGGGTCCATTTCGGCCTATCCAGCGTTCAGGGTATTCGTTATCGAAGTAATTACGGACGTCACGGTGAAAATGAGCAGGTGCTCCATCTTGCTGATAATGTAAGTTCACTAAATCCTCCTCAGGCACTCCTTCTAGCAATCCGGGGAGGACCTGACGTAGAATACGGAGATAGTTCCTCCCACTCAGACGTCCTTCAATAAAGTGAGGGCCAATCACTGTATTATTGATGATGCCCGCCCAGACATTCACACTGAACCTCACTTGATACGCATTCTTTCGCACAACGTGTGGGTTTTGTTCGCTCCACCAATGTTCGTTGTGTTGGTTGAAAAGTCCGATCCTCCCCAGCCAGCACAAACCTTCTGAGTAGGTTTTTTATAATAGCAGTCACAGAAACGAATTGCTGAATAAGACTACCGTAATTAGCTGATTTGGCGCTTACTCAGACGTTACTCAAGCAATTTGGGCACAAAATTATACCGCTAATAGCTGAGTAATATCAATATAACACATGAATAAGTTTTGAATAATTGTACGACAAGCTGAGTATCTTCTGCATAAAAGCATTTTGTTCTTTTATTCAAGTATTACAGCTCTGTTATCCAGAAGATGAATGAATGATGAATGAACTATATGCTTAGTCCTTCAAAGCTCAGATATTCAGATGATACACAGCTTTAAGCTTATTTCAGAACATTTATCAAGAATTTATTCAAATTAAATTTGAAGTTGACATATATAATCGAACACAAAAATAAATTAAAAGTGCCGCGTTGTTTTGGTGAGTGACAGCAGCAGAAAATAAATGGCCAAATTTTAATGTCAGCGGTAAGTAAATAATTTTATACGCTTAATTTGTGCTTGAAATAATAAATTGTAGGTGCGCATGCAACTTTACCGTGTATTCATATATACATTTCGTGCAAAACTTTTACGCGCTACCTGATAAGCCAGGTTTTTGAGAAATAAACAACATTTCGTCGTTGGTTTGTTTTTACGAGTGAAATATTTTTCATGTTCTTATACCATTTGAGGGTTCAAAAGTAATCTTGTAATACTTTTTACAAGAATATTATACCGATTTCGTTATCATAATTGAGTTTTCGAGTATAAAATTTCTCATCATTTAATAGGTTATGTTATTCATTATGGCGACGCTCATTCTGAATAAAGTCTGCTTGCACAGCGGCTCCTCGTCTAATGTCTGCATAACAGACCTTATGTGTCCACTTATTCAGATGTTCTCTGGTTAAAAGTGGTCTGCCCCCATTATATTTTCTTATACTGTTCTATAATCATACTCACTCGTAATATAAATCAAACAATTAGGATTCAGTCATAAAATAAATGAAAACCCACAGTATAGACCTATTTGTTATTTGTTTTTTTTAGCTCTAATCATATTCAGATTTATTATTAGTTAATCGGTAATTATTTCATTTCGTGTAAATCGGTTGTCCGGCCACATGTCACACTATACTAGCCGCATAAATGCTGACAAATATTGCAAAATAGTTCTGCTAGCTTAAAAAATGTCTACTTTTCGTGAATACTCAGCCAACTTCTGCATAAGAATCTGTTACTTTTGCTTTTACCCCAGTTAGCTGCACATGACAGTAATTTCGTACTTAAAGCGGCATAAAGTAGTTATAACAGCTACCTTAAATTCTGTTAACTAACTATATGCTTCATAACAGGAACCTCACCCTACTTTATACAGCAGCTGTGTAACTGTCAAGATGTGGTGTGTAATACAGCTAAAAGAGAACAGAACCTCAATTATTCAGTACTCTGCTGGATAATAGAATCTTATACCAGTGTTATACAAAAGGTTACACAAACTCTTGAGTAACAGGTCTATTTATGATGACTATTCAGCTTTAAGAAATAAAATCGGCAAATTACAGAACTAACTCAGCTAATAGCATTATCATAACAAAAAACAACTTTAATACAGAACTTGGCAATACACACAGCTTTTATACATATATAATAAAGCTTAACCCTGCATAAGGTTAAATTGTTGGCCAGTTATATGACTTGTGTGCTGCCTGGGTCGTAAATGTCGCTTCGTCGGTCCATAAGATGTTTGTATCTTGGTTTTGCAACAACCACCGACAAAATTCTACCCTTTTCGCGTAATCTGCTAACACGAGATCCTGTACGGGCTGAAAATGAAACGGGTGTTGGCCAGACGCATTAAGCAAACGCCACACGTACATCTGGTTTACACGAAAGCGTCTGGCAGCTTGTCTAGTGCTCGCTTGTGGATTTATTAAAGAAGTTCCGTATCCGCCTGTACAAGTATTCCGGACGAATAATCTGCCCTCCTCTGGCCTGTGCATGAGCTGGAACAGTAAACTGTCCATACTCCCGGAGATTCTGAATCAATCTGCGAATCAGGTTGTGTGTCGGGACTGGTGACTCTGGGTAACGTTCGCGAAATGCTTCTCTTGTTTGCTCTGTACTATTAGTTTGAGCGTAAAATCTTATCATATCGTAACGTTCAATAAAAGTATAAGGATAAGCAGGCGGCATTGTAAACGCGAATTATTAATTTTCAATTTAAATTCGTTGCTTAATGTTATGACTTTTGAATTTGTCATTGTCAATAAATATGTTTTTATACGTTCTTACCAGCCAATACAAAGAGGTTAAATGATTAATTTTATCTAGGTCTATGACAGTTTAACGTAGCAATTAGGGTGACCATGAGACTCAGTAAATTTAAAACCTTTTTTTTAAATAACGAATTAACAAACAATGTGTACATATTTCTGCCCCTCATATCGTCCACATGTTTAAGCTAAAGTTAGACATTAAGAAAAACATATTTCTGTTCACGACCTGTGTTTCGCCCTGTATATATATATAAATAGGTACGGAACCCTTCATGCGCGAGTCGGACTCGCACTTGCCCATTTTTTTTCATTAATGTATACACGTACTCTTCAAGAACGCGGAATACCTCACTCGATGTTGTTACTTCGGCACGCTCGCTTGAAACTTCGTATTTTTTTTTAGAATATCAAAAGGTCTTTTCTTTCCTTTCCGGTTGAAAGCCGGGTTGTAGTCGTTACCCGTAAAAATGTGGCATATAGGGTAAATCGCCAATAATTGGCCACCGTTCAATAACTGGCCACCTCAAACTAAAAATGAACTCTGTTCACCTATAAATATAATTCATTTTAGTATAAGGTGTTAATTACTGGCCACCCTTCAGTAACTGGCCACGTTATACTAAAATGAATTCTGTTTGTAGGCGAACAAAGTTAATTTTTAGTATGAGGTGGCCAGTTATTAAACGGTGGCCAATTATTGGCGATTTACCCTAGCAAGCGACCGCGATAACTGTTCGCCAAGCTTGGCATAGGTACATTTCGTTGATGTCGAGGTACAATTTTTTCTTTCCCGTGCTCAGATCAACTATTGGGTGAATTGCAGAAAATATGTACCTTTGGAATTTCGTAACTAAACTGAGAGTAAACGAAACTGATAATTGCTGTAACGAAACTGATAACATAAAGCGTCGGACTCATGAAATAAAACTAGTGATGTTTTATGGTTTCGTTCGCAGAATTATTTAATAAAACGTTTTAATTTCAATTAGCAATATTGATTTATGATTTTTGGTTTACATAATCACAGTCTGAATACTAATAACAAATTGATCGAAATAAATAAATTAATTATGTAATAGTCTTACAGTAGCCAGTCTTAATTCTTTCTTAAGTATTATTTCTGGATCCAGACTCTGCTGCCTATTAGATTTATTTTTCTTTTTAGTATAATAACGTGCGGAATATCGTCTCCAATTATCGCTAGTTATTTCTTTTTGGTCCTTATTTTGACTTTTTATTCCACGTTTTCTTGACTTTTTATTCCACGTTTTCTTGACTTTTTTACTCTGTCCAAATGTTTCACTCTGAACACTTAATATTTTGTAGGATTTTGCTTTGAACGTTATCTATATTTCCTTTGCCTTTCAGCATAATTTGTCTACTGTAAAAAGTGTTTTTATTTTTGTACTGAAATATTAGGTAAAATATATTTTTATATAGTAAATTGATATCGACCGTTTTTCGACCTATAAAATGTTCAATAGTATGAACTAACCCTTACATTTTATCAGTTTCGTTACATAACGAAAAATAACGAAACTGAGACAAGACATATGAGGAATTACAACCTAAAACAATATTTTTCTTCAAACGTGTAAAGCATTCATCTAGAACTATGTAAATTTGTAAGATTCAGAGTAAAACCAATCGGCAATGAATAAACTGGAGTACGAAAATAAAGATTTTATATGAGAATATCGCCGTTACTCAACCTGAGATTTTTTAGCTCATTTACTCAAGACTACCGATCCACGCGCCACTTTGTTGAAAATAAAGTGGCTGCCGCCGTGTTCAACATTTTGGAACATGTCAAAGTGCTTCCAGAATAAGAAAAAATAATTCTACCAAGAATTGAGACATTTCTTTGGGATTAAATGCTCCGTAACTAACCCTGAGTAACGAAACTCCAGTAAGTTGGGACAAGTTTATCAATATAGAAATTTCACAACTATGTATAATAAACGTAAATATATTTGTACAGAATTTAAAGATGATCTAATAAGGAATGAATAATTTACAGTTAAACTTTAAAATAAATAATATCAATCGTAACAAATTTCCGAGTTAAAAATACGCTCAGAATTGGGACATGAACACAATATATGAAGTAACTGCGTACCTCTTAGGAAAAAAATACTTAAAAAATAAAATAAAAAAGGAATTGAAATAAAAATATCTTATCTGAATCGAAAGAATTCTTATTATCAAAGTAACATAATGACATTGTGTTTTCATGGGACACTCATAAGCATAAAGGGTGCATATTTTCTGCAATTCACCCTATTATGTGAATGTTTTCTTTTAAATATTTGAAATTCGCCAACATTATTACAGGTATATCAGAATCCGTACAATGTACCTGCGCGCGATAATTACTGTTCAACTGACAAATGTGGAAAACAATTTTGGTGTCGGAAATTGTTGTCAATGACTATTTTTATTTGCCCTTCACCGGAAATGACATTTATGACTGTGATTGATAAGATTGTAAATAAATAATACAGGAGGTTATGAAATAATGGTTTATTTTTTCACTACTGCAAAGAGATGCTATTTTATTTTTAATTTTTCCATATGCCAGGCACCCATAGTCCTATTTATGGTCTATACATTAATGGGTCCCTTTTCTTTGCCTTTTGTTCTGTTACATACTGTATATGAATGAATTAATGAATATATTTATTTCATGTAACAGGGCACATATTTTATTAGTAGATCTTACAAACTAGGGTTAGTAAGTAATTACAACTAAAACAAAACAAATTACAATTAAAACAAAACAACACTGACCGGGGAGTGTAATCCCTCGCAGTGCAGCATGTAGGGACAGTCAACCCTGTCCGCTATCATTCGAAGAATGCTGTTGGGACTGCAGCGCACCCGGCGCACCAGGGATGCAGCGCGAGCGCGCATGGTCGTATAGAAACAATCCACGCGCGCCTCCGCGAACATCCCCGATGCGCTACAGAAACGAGGCAGTCCCATCAACACCCGGAACGCATTATTATACTGGATCCGAAGTAATAATCGGCCCAGATAAGCATGTGTATAACATGCTTATCTGGGCCGCTTGACATAGGGGAACCTGGGGATAGTTGATCCCCATTTTGATTTTGGACTCTATTTTTTTTTTACAGTATTGGAGATCTTTTCAAGCCAAAATATTCAAAATTTATCTATTCATTGATAGTTTGAATGAAAACAAGATTATGCTACAATTTAACTCAATATTAAATGAAATACAATATTGTAGACTTTTACCATGTACCCCCCATGTAAGGGAGATTTGTTTACCCCTAATTGGGAGCCTTTTTAACTTTTTAACTTTGTCGTAGTCGGGCGAAAAATAATATATCATCGACAGCTCTATGAATCCTAGCATAGATAAGACTTGATCCCTCACGGGGACACAGGATTCCGTCATCATGTCACCCCCAAATCAAAAGTTCTCAAGTCTCCCCATACATAGTGTTGTTATCAAACATGCGCTACTCAAAACTATTTATCACGTATTTGAACGTATTCAATGACAATCTACACTTGAATAAACGACTAAAACAACAAACACACTAAAACAATAGCATTTATTTCACTTTTCATTAAATAAATCAAGTTAAAACTTACCGAAAATTAAGTTCGACGCGACGCAAATATTTCAACGGCCACCATGTGCAAAATACTGACGTGAGTCACAACGTGCCACGAAAGAACGTGAAGTTAGGCATAAATGAATGAGTGTTGCTAGCGTAAGAAAACGTATCGCGTTTGGTTGAATTTTAAATTAACTTTAACAAGTCTCCCAAGGGATCTAGTCTCCTCAGGTTCCCCTACACGACACGAATTGTGTTTGAGCTTCTTTTTCAATGTCTAACGACAACGTGATTTAATCGGGATTCAGAATCAGAATTATTTATTTGCATTAAACAAAGGTTACAAATACAATTGATGTTACATCATAATAGAATCCCATTACTTGTTTGTACCATAAAATGGCGTGCAAAAACTTAGAAAGATTTACAATAATTACGAATTTATGAAAATTAAAAGAAAAAAACAAATAGTGCACAATGTCAGGAACTTAAATTCTAAATATTCAGTCGATATAAATATAAATGAACTAATAATACTTAAGACAGTTCAACTTATTCTAAATAGGTATATTTAATAATATTGCAATTTGGTGCATGTCATAGATCTTTAAATGAATCTGTCAGTGCGTTAAATATTTGTACAGCCATTCCATGCACATTCCTTTGGATAAGTGAAAGATTTGTTTTGGGCAGAATCAGTTTGTTTCTGTATGGTGATCAGGATTAGATGGTTACCTAGCTGAAACACTATTTTTTTTCAAAAACTGTTTATTTTTCAGAATAATTATGAAACAAACCTAACCTAACCTACTGGGTTCTTTAAAAAGATGAAAGTAATGTCGTGCTGATGTGTATTTTCCAATTATCAGCTGTACAATTTTTGCTAGGCATTTTATTTGCTGTGCAATAATAATTTTAGATTGACAGTAATATATTTTGACTAAAGGTTAGATAATTTGATTACACTAAAGCAAAATAGAATGCAATTTTTGGTAATATTTTTGATGTTTATGAAAACAATATTTGGTGAGCAAAAAATCCATTTTGGGAAGCAAAAAGATATACGGACTTTACGTAAAATTATTCTGGTGTAATGTATATTAATTTTGGAATAAAAAAAGATTTAGTTTAGGGAGCTCTGTATAGAGTGGGTTTAATTTATATGGAGGTAATTCATTTTATTTGGAATTTAGTTTTAGGGTATAAAAGCCATTTTGGTGAGCGTTTAAATTGTAGCGCATTAATTTTTCAAAAAAATTCGAGATTACAGGTATAAGAGTGATAGGACGGTAGTTTTTTAAGTCTGATTTGGGTCCTTTTTTATGTAATGGCTTGATTATGGCGTATTTTAGGAGTTCCGGAAATATACCTTGCACGAATGATAAATTTATTATATAACTTAATGGTATTGACAATGCAAGTAGCACATTGTTTCAAAACTTTAGTGCTAATGCCATCGTAACCAGTGGCATTCGTATTATTTAACCCTTTGATTGCCTTTAAAAAGTCTTCGGAGCTGACTGGAGACAAGAATATACTACGTTTCAGTTGTTCTATATTATGGGTATAGTTTGTATTTCGGGTTATTTTTTTATTTGTATTTTCTATAAAATAATTATTGAATATTTCAGGTATAATCTTAGGATCACTTATTTCCTTAGTACCAATTACAATTTTATCAATTTCATTACTGAAAGGCTTCATATTGCAGTTTTGCCTAATGATTTGCCAAGATGCTCGACATGTGTTTTTAGCATTTTTAATAAACCTGGCATTTGTTATCTGTCTAGCTTTATTGAGACAATTTTTCAGGAGCCGCATGTACGTCTTATACTTTCGCAAATGTTCAGTATTTTCTTTATTCCTAATTGCTATTTTGTACAAGTTCGTTTTATTATTACAGCATCGTTTTATACCACGTGTAAGCCATTTGTTCTTAATCGGCTTATTATTCTTTTTTATTTTAATTAAAGGAAAACATAAATTATAAAACTAGACAACTAAATCATGAAATTCTTGAAACGCGGTATTTGTGTCCGTTTCATGAGAAACCTGGTTAAAGGATAACGCAGTCATACATTCAGCAAACTTTTTTTATGTTTTCTTGGCTGTAATCTCTTACTGTTTCATACCAAAACTGTGATATATTTTAAATGCTTTGTTAATTTTTAAATTGCATGTGTTTGTCCTGTTTCGTGGTCGGATAGAGCTAAAAAATGAATCTTCGGTGTACAATTTGTAATATAATGTACATACTAATTGCAAACTTAACCCGGCTATTTAAGATAAGTGTTTGTACGGAACCCTCGGTGCGCGAGTCAGGCTCGCACTTGGCCGGTTTTTTGCTATATTTTTACTAAAGCCATCAAAGGATTAGACAACCTCAATTTTCTGTACCTACTGTAAAATTTTGCGAACGTGACTTACCCAGTTCTCCCCCTTGCCCCTTCACTTACTACGAACAAAATTTAATGTGTGTATAAGTCGCAAGTTACACATCAGATTGCTAATATTTTAACTGTATGTTAGAGTACAATTTTGGTACATTTTTTTAGAGCAATAACATTTCTCAATAATCAAGGGCTTCATAATAAACTGCGATACACCCGCCATCCTGACAGTCAGAATGGCGGGTGTACCTAAACATTGTAATATAGAGCAATAACATTTCTCAATAATCAAGGGCTTCATGGTAAACTGCGATACACCCGCCATCCTGACAGTCAGAATGGCGGGTGTACCTAAACATTGTAATATAGAGCAATAACATTTCTCAATAATCAAGGGCTTCATGGTAAACTGCGATGTTACACCCGCCATCCTGACAGTCAGAATGGCGGGTGTACCTAAACATTGTAATATAGAGCAATAACATTTCTCAATAATCAAGGGCTTCATAATAAACTGCGATACACCCGCCATCCTGACAGTCAGAATGGCGGGTGTACCTAAACATTGTAATATAGAGCAATAACATTTCTCAATAATCAAGGGCTTCATGGTAAACTGCGATACACCCGCCATCCTGACAGTCAGAATGGCGGGTGTACCTAAACATTGTAATATAGAGCAATAACATTTCTCAATAATCAAGGGCTTCATGGTAAACTGCGATACACCCGCCATCCTGACAGTCAGAATGGCGGGTGTACCTAAACATTGTAATAACTTGTTGTGCGGAGGTACAATTTTTTTTAAAGTAGGTACAAAATAGTACATTTTGAGTACATTTTTTTGGTATAATTGTTTTACAAATCCGTGATGGTACACCCGCCATTCTGTCTCTCACAATGGGTATTATTATTAATACTACACATATTTTGGAAAAGTATTTGTAAACAGCCTGGATTAGGCACGCGAATTATTGATGCCCTCGCGGGAGATTGTGTTGTGATGTTACGTAGTTCGGGTGCTGCGCGTGCGCGTGCGTGGCTCGGCGCCGGCGCCGTTTGTCTTGAGTGGTTGGAGCCGTCGGGCTTGAATGTCCCTGTTGACATCATCACTTATATTAATCGCTGTTCGTTGTTGGGTAATCTGCTCGGTAATGTCTCTTCCATTAATGATAAGTCTGTTGTCCCGAATGACTGCTCTTTTTCCCGTTTGTCTCGCTTCTTGAAGCTTTTGTCTCAGTAATTTTCTTAGTTTCAGGTTATCAGCGTCTAAGTTAAATAAACCCTCAAACTATGCACAGAATGATTCCAATAATCATTGTCTCATTAAACCCTTTTCATCAGAGGAGCTTAAGTCTGCAGTATTTTCTAGACGAGACACAACCTTTGGTTTGGATGGTATTCCATACATTCTATTTAAAAAACTAAGTATAGGCGGAGTTAATAACAACTTTTAAAACAACGTTTGGAATTTTCATAGAGCAAAATCTCTTACCACAAAATCTGTTTGGTTTTCGAAGAGGTAGGTCTTCTCGTGAAAGTATATGCCAACTGCAACTCGACGTTCAGCATTGTCTATCAAATAATAAATATCTTCTGTCAGTCTTCTTCGATATCTCGGGTGCATTTAATAGTGTGAATATTTCCATTTTGTGTAAGTAATTATTCAGTATTGGGATTGGGATACCTGGAAAAATAATAAACTGGATTGAAATTTTCCTAACAAATAGAAAAGTATTTGCAAAATACAATAATCATTTATATGGACCCTAGGCTGTCTTCCACAGGAGTTTGTCAAGGTGGAATACTATCCCCATTAATTTTTATTCTGTACATTAAAAGGCTAAATTTAATTCTGGGACCTAACATTAAAAGCTTACAATTTGCTGATGATCTGGTTGTTTATACATCAGGAACTGATATGAACCTACTATCAACTATCATTAACAAGGCGTTTTAATATACTTAAACGGGTTTACTCACGTCGTAGAAGTCGAATAACGCTCGACATGTTTCGAATCGGTACGCGATTCATCATCAGGAGAGACGACCAGTCGCGGCGGCGGCCAATCGAACACTGCGGGCATGCGCCCTGTCCGCGCGGCTGCTCGACGCGGGTGTCACCGGCGGAGGCGCAAAACTACCCTCATCATCACGCACAATGCCAATTGTCGGGTTGCACACAACACTCACTACGTCATTTGCTAAGGTCTCGTCCACACTAACCACCGATGTAGTATCCAAAACCGTCCTCCAAATAGGGGGCACTGACCATCCACAATCTCGGTTAAAATTCGGATGACGACTAATTTCGATAGCCTCCCGTACTTTCCGCGGAATGGAAAACTTTTCTCTCGCCAGCACAGTTACCTTATCGAACCGAATATAGTGAGACGTATCCGAATTCAGTGAATGTTCCGTCACTGCAGAACCACGGGTATCCTGATTTTTCATACTACGTATGTGTTCAGTCACTCTTGTGGAAATGTTCCGGCCAGTCTCTCCTATATAGTTCTTCCCACAGGAGCACGGAATCATATATACGCCAGGATTACCTAAGGGTTCCTTATCTTTGGGGGAACGCACCAACTGTCTGAGCTGTATATGAGGGCGGAAAATCGTCTTGATGCAATATCTACGGCGTAACAAGTATCCGATTTTATCCGTCACGCCCTTAAGATAAGGCAAGTATAAAGGTAGCCTCTCTACTGCAGTTGGGCGGGGACGAGCCGATGCGTTCGCAACCCGATTACTCTGCCTCCAGTTGTAGCCGTTGCGCTCCAAAACCTGTTTCACGTGACTTAGTTCACCATCCACAAACTGAGGATCACACAGACATAAGGCTCGATTGATCAACGTCCTAGGCACAGAAGACAAATGACTCGGGTGATGATGTGAATCCGCCCTAAGGTACCGGTCAGTATGAGTTGGTTTACGATACACTGTAGTCTGTGTGATCCTCAGTTTGTGGATGGTGAACTAAGTCACGTGAAACAGGTTTTGGAGCGCAACGGCTACAACTGGAGGCAGAGTAATCGGGTTGCGAACGCATCGGCTCGTCCCCGCCCAACTGCAGTAGAGAGGCTACCTTTATACTTGCCTTATCTTAAGGGCGTGACGGATAAAATCGGATACTTGTTACGCCGTAGATATTGCATCAAGACGATTTTCCGCCCTCATATACAGCTCAGACAGTTGGTGCGTTCCCCCAAAGATAAGGAACCCTTAGGTAATCCTGGCGTATATATGATTCCGTGCTCCTGTGGGAAGAACTATATAGGAGAGACTGGCCGGAACATTTCCACAAGAGTGACTGAACACATACGTAGTATGAAAAATCAGGATACCCGTGGTTCTGCAGTGACGGAACATTCACTGAATTCGGATACGTCTCACTATATTCGGTTCGATAAGGTAACTGTGCTGGCGAGAGAAAAGTTTTCCATTCCGCGGAAAGTACGGGAGGCTATCGAAATTAGTCGTCATCCGAATTTTAACCGAGATTGTGGATGGTCAGTGCCCCCTAGTTGGAGGACGGTTTTGGATACTACATCGGTGGTTAGTGTGGACGAGACCTTAGCAAATGACGTAGTGAGTGTTGTGTGCAACCCGACAATTGGCATTGTGCGTGATGATGAGGGTAGTTTTGCGCCTCCGCCGGTGACACCCGCGTCGAGCAGCCGCGCGGACAGGGCGCATGCCCGCAGTGTTCGATTGGCCGCCGCCGCGACTGGTCGTCTCTCCTGATGATGAATCGCGTACCGATTCGAAACATGTCGAGCGTTATTCGACTTCTACGACGTGAGTAAACCCGTTTAAGTATATTAATATGTCTGAGACTCACGATAGTTTTCTATGTAAAATTAACAAGGCGTTAGTAGATTTAAATCAGTATTCTAGCTATCTTGGTCTTGAGGTGAATTCAGATAAATCCAAAGTACTCATATTCGGACGCAAATGTACTGTCTTGCCTACTATCTCATTCAACAGCATTCCATTGCCTATATCAAGAAGCATCAAATTTTTGGGTGTAACTTTTACTTCAAAGCTTTCTTGGATACCATATGTTGAGAATAAAGACTGTATCGTTAAGTATTAATACAAGTAAAATAAAGTATTACTGACAACTTTCATATATTAATTAATAGAAAAAAAAAACTTCTACGTTTTAGACGTTAAATGATACAAAAAAGTCTTTAAACCCAATGAAATCATTCATTTTTAGCAAATTTTTTGACTTTCTGTCTGTACGTAGAAATCAGAGTTCGGACAGCGCCTTGGTCAAATTTTTTTGTCATCCTGTTCTAGTCTCGACGAAATTGCTCTTCGGAACCTGTAGACCGGGCATTTTTCCGCAGTTTAGCTTTAGTTATAGCCCAAAAACGTACGATAGGCTTAAGATTTGGGCAATTCGGGGGTTCATAGCTTTAGGTACAAAATTGATATTTTTCTCTTCATACCACTACAAAGTCTTGGACCCATAGTGGCATAAGATACCAAATCGGGCCAAAATATAGTCTGAACACTGTGTTTTCTAACCATATAGGCAATAGTTATTTGTTATGCAAGGCTGCAAAGTTGTTATTTGGCGCGAGTGTTGAAATTGAAAGCCGAGCGTAACGAAGCTTTCAAGACACGAGAAGCTAAATAATTTTGCAGCCATGCGGAACACACAACTTTTCACCTCACTACAGCGAGGAAAATGGAAGTTCAAGAAAAACCATTAAAACATAAAAATAATCATATTTAATTTTGTCTACTATTTAACACATCAAATTTAAAACATAACACACTCAAATCCAAACCAAATAAATAAGAGAGAAGCAGACATATTAAAAAATATGGCCGTAATTTGTATTATCGTCGTGTATATTTTATCGTTGAGTTTTTCTTAAGCACTGTTATATTATATTTGTATTTGAAACTACTTGACACATTCGTTGTGAATGTGGGAGAATGGCACTCTGGGAAGGATTAGTTGGCCACTCAGAAGTATTTTCCATAACACTTGCTTTGGAAGTTATTGGACGATGCATGGGATCCGCACAAGATTATTTCGGCTTTATCTTCTTTAAAAACGCCAACAGTTTCGGTAAATTACTTATCGTCTCCAAATATTTATAACAAATCCTTTTTCGTTTTAATGCAGGCTTTTAGCATTGTATAAATACTCCAAATTGGGCTTCACTTTCTTGTTTTCCATATTTCTATAAAGTAAGACACCAGTAAGTATATATATTCCCCACAGAACCAATTTACGTTGTTTAAGTGAATTGTGAAAACTTCCAACTTTTTAATTATTATTTTTTTCTCGGGTGCGTTCAGAAATTACACTCTTATGTTCCAACTTTTATAACAAATAAATATTAAAATTTGTGATGTATTTAATATATTTACTAGTCAAATATATAAATGAAACTGAAATACTTACTATTATTCTATATATAAACATATTCAACATAAAATAAAGCGTAGAAAAATAAAAACTTAAAAATCTGTAACCACAAACCAGGTGTCTGGACGTGTTATTGTAGGTGTATTTTTTTTTTAAAGAAGTGTTCAAACGTACATATGATTTTAGCCGGCCAGACCAGATCGCCTTTTATTAGCGTGCGTTGATTGGTTATTCGAAGATTTATCGACTGATGAAATCAGTCACGCGTTGAAGGAGTCTTAAATATAAAAAAGTTGCGTGCACCACAGAGAATCAAAATCGTCGTGTTCGAAATTCAAATGACTTTTGCACGCTAGCGGATAAAATAGACTTTTGCACGCAGATTTCGCCCTATAAACCGAGGTTTTCCGAGCGAGTGAGGTGAAAAAGTCGTTTATTAAGACATTCCTTTATTATTACTTTAAATATGCTGTCATTGTAGACGTAGTGATAAATGGAGTCGATTTGAGGCCACACTCGCAGATCGCCTGCCAAACCATAATTTTTTTGCCATTTTTTTCTGTAAAAATTGACTTTTCAGATTCACTAATAACAGATCGATCTTGAACTGTGTAATACTGCCGTGCGGTCCTGGCAGAGATTTATAATCGAATTTCACAGTCATATGTCTCATCGTCCATTATAAGATACAGATTTTCCTTGAAAGAATAGTCATAAAATTTTTAAAACTCTTTATTTTTGAGCTTTGCTGTTTTTCGCATTGTTTAGGCTGCCTTTGCTTCTTGTAAGTCTTGAAATTGTATCTCTGCTTTAGACGTTGGACCATACATATAGATGTACCTAACTTTTTAGCCAAATCCCGAACAGACACCTCCTTGTTGGTTGTGTATGCCTTTACTATCTTTTTATCCAAATTGGGGTTTGAAGGACCTGATTTTCGGCTGGATTTCGGTTTGTCAACGAAAGTATACTCTTGGCCGTACTGTTTAATCGCATTTTGGACTCCACCAACACTTAACGTTGTAGAGTTTTCGACGAAGAATCTTAATCAGATCACAAAATGTTTTTAACTAAGTCGACGGTTCACCTTGTTGAGCGTGCGTCACACTGCCGCGGTCGCCACTCAAGAACCTTTCTGCCCCAACGAAAAAATAAAGAAAAAGGAATCCACCCATTAAATAAAACAATAACAGTAATTCAAAATATTTATTCGCATTATATCACAGTACTGGCGACCGCATAATTTACAATTGGTCGCTAAAGTACGGAACACTACATTAACGATATACGTAACATATACCTAACAAACATATAAAAATTGTTAAGGAGGTAAGGTGGGACAAGACCGACACAGTCCAATTACCGTTTATTTCTTGTTCTTCCTTCTTTTACGCATCGCCCTGGCGTTGGTGTTCCTTTCGTTGCTTCTTTCGCGGGAGCTCTGCTCCCGCCGCGACCGCCGCTTTTGCCGCGTTCTAGTAGATATGGGCGGGCTGCGGCGGCTCTTTGCCTGGGATCTAATGTTGGAAATAGTTATTTGTTATACAAGGGGGGAAAGTTGTATTTTACCCGCGAGTGTTTATTTGAAACACGAGCTAGCGAAAGGATCCTATGATTGACCACGAGCGAAGCGAGTGGTTCAAAATAGAATCCTGAGCGTAGCGAGTGTTTCAATACACGAGACGTACGTTCCGAGCGCAACTTAAATTAAGACGTTGTCACGTCAAAAAACCCTATATTACCTTTGTTTCGATGCAGTTTCTTTTGTCTTGCTCTTGCGGGACGCGGACGGCCCAGCTTCGGAAGAACCTGATGACAGGATGACAATTAGCAGAAAGAAAGAAAGGAAGAAAGAAATCATTTATTGTTCGATTGTGCATATACAGAAGCTGTTAAATAAGAACATGGGAGAGTGTCACAATAAACCGGTTAACGGTATACAATAATAATATATGTCAGCGACGGTGATTTTAAAGTCTACAATATACATTTTAATTACTTTACATTTCCAGAAAACAAATAATCCTGTTTCTTACAATAATATAAATATAAATAAGTCCAGTTATCACAAAAATCCATATACCTATTATTAATAATATACTTAATCTATATAAATTAACTAATAAAAATTATCTATTTAAATGTCCCTTACAATGTTTGCCATTTTAATAAAATAATCATTTATTGAATAAAAACATTCCTCAAGTAGCATTTTTTTTAATTTTGAGAAGAAAATTCTATTTGGAAGTTCTGTCCATGAAATAGGGATTGCATTATATATTTTTATTGCCATATGGTAGCAATTCTTTTTATTTAATTGTAGACGGCTTTTAGGAATAATCAAAGATTTGTGTGTGACTTTTCGTTTTCCCTTGTTGCATTTCATGTTAAAGAGTTCCAAATTATTTCTTACAAATTTACAAATTTCTAGAATATATAGACTAGGAACAGTCAGGATCCCGAATTTTTTAAAGAAAACAACATCAATGTATTAAAGTAAATATATTAAAAACGTCGTCCACTGCCGATAAAAATGGCTACATAAATAAATATTAACAAAGAAGAACATAAAATGATTTTCTCATTATTTGAGTTTTATCTATAATCTCCAAAAATGTGATTAGTTAATTTATTTTTCACGACACTGCTCGAAAATGTGGTTATAGATTACCTGAATCCAGTACACAAAACAGCTCTTATATGTTCATTTGTAAACTGTATATCTATGTTAGCTCCCAACACGACAACAATGTTGGACCTTACGGTAACAGTTCGTATCTACACATGAATTTCATAGTAAGATACGACTTTTTAGAAAATATTTCAGAGTTTAATAATTAAACCCTGGATTACGCCTGGAGTTCTAAAATGTATTCAAAATAGAAATAAACTACAAAAAGATCTTCGGCATGACCCAACTAATGAAGTACTAAGGATAACATACCGACGTTATAGGAATTACTGCAATAACTTAACGAAGAATTTAAAACACGAATATGAACGGGATCTTCTTAATAAAGCGAAAAATAATAACAAAAGCTTATGGAACACTATTAAAACTATCACTAACCTGAATAAAGTGAAAAACAAAAATGACGAGCTGCAAAACCTGTCTACTTCCCCTCTTTTATCAGCTAACTTGGTCAATAAGCACTTTGCTAGTGTTGGGCAACTCCTAGCTGAAGAAATTACCCCCTCAGGAACCGTAAACTCTAATCTTAGTGCTTATTTTAACTCGTTACCTTCACACTCATCATCGATTGGTGTACTGGAACCGGAACTTGAGGAAATTGAATCGATAATTCTTAATTTAAAACTTAAATCGGCGGCAGGCTGGGATGATATACCTAATTCGTTTATAAAATCGGCTAAATCTGAACTGGTTCCCATTATTAGGCATTTAGGATCACTCTGCTTCACGCAAGGAATTTTCCCCGCTGCTCTCAAGCGGGCAATAATCCACCCGATCTATAAGGATGGGGACAGAGGTGACGTCAACAATTACAGGCCGATATCGGTACTGTCTTGTATTTCAAAAATATTGGAAAAGTTGATAAATAATAGAATACTCAAATTCTTAAGCAAGTACGATCTTTTATCTCCCCGGCAATTCGGGTTCCGTGAAGGAAAATGCACGGAAGAGGCGGTGCTTGAGCTAACAAATACAATTACCAATCATTTAGATAAGAAAAAGAAGGCTTTATGTATTTTCCTAGACTTGAAAAAAGCGTTCGACTCGGTCTCTGTCCCTATCCTTATACGTAAATTAGAACTTATGGGCATTCGTGGACAGTTCTTAAAGTTAATCTCATGCTACCTCTGTGACAGACAGCAGCGAGTAAAATTAGACAACAATGTGTATAGCTCAGACGTAAGTTCCACCTCCTATGGGATCCCGCAGGGGAGTGTGCTTGGCCCAACCCTTTTCCTTACTTATATCAACGATCTCACTTGTATCCAGCTCACCAATGGTCTAGTCATCTCTTACGCAGATGATACTGCGCTACTTTTCCACGGAGATAGTTGGGAAGAGGTGTTCGCCTGTGCTGAATCCGGTCTTTCTAAAGTAATGAAGTGGTTGCAAACTAATTTACTCACACTGAATACTAAAAAAACTAACTACATAACGTTCTCGATTTTAAATTCCACTCAACCTGAAAAATCTAAATTTACACTAACTGCCCACACTTGCTCTGACAATCCCACCAAAGCCTGTGCCTGCTCTAGCCTCAGTCGTGTTGCCTCCACTAAATACTTAGGTATACACATAGACCAGCTACTCTCGTGGAGACAACATATTGAGGTTACCGCTAAGCGAACTCGGAAACTGATTTGGCTATTTAAATATCTAAGGCATATAAGCGATCAGGAACTGTTAGTTTATATTTATAAAACCTTAGTGCAATCCGTTGTTCTATACTGTTTACCAGTCTGGGGTGGGTCCCATAAATCTAAGCTAATAGTCCTTGAAAGAGCCCAACGATCAGTCCTTAAAGTACTCTTGGGTGAGAATATTCGTTACAGTACGACGGATGTTTACAGAAATGCTGATGTTCTAACGGTAAGACAGTTATACATTCTAAATTGTATCTTGAAAGTTCATAAAACCACAAAACCTGATATTAGGATGTTGAAGAAACGTAATCCCTTTTCGGTAATAAAACAACCAATTGGTAGGACCTCTTTTGCAAGAAAACAATTTACTGTAGCATCGATTCAAATGTACAACAAAGTTAACAGAACGAACAAAATATACAATAAATCATATGGCGAGTGTAAAAAACTAATAACAACTTGGCTGAAAGCTAAAAACTACGAGGAAACTGAAGAATTTATGTACTGACCCTTTATATACCCTCACACACTCACACACACACACACACTCACACACACACACACACACACACACACACACACACACACACACACACACACACACACACACACACACACACACACGCACACGCACACGCACACACGCATATTCATACACACACACACACACACTTTTATTAACGTATGTATACATATATATATATTTAATTAATCTTAATTTTAATCTTAAGAAGAAAAGAAAACCATTGTACGAAAGAGCGGATCCTCCTAATACAAGTAGTAACTTAAAAGGAGGATTCGTCAATATTTGTATAACCTTTTTGTAAAATAAATGATTTTGATTTTTGATTTTTGATTTTTGAGTTATTTTCTCGGCCGGCTCAAACGACAATTTAACCAATCAAAGCTTAATCATCTGCTGCATGTCAAATTAAATTGACCAATGAGAATGCGTCATTTATGAGGTGTATTTTTCTCTTAAACTTATAAATACCCGCAAAGGAGTTTATTTCCTTAAGTAAGATAATACTCCTCAGGTTTACTTTTTAATACGTTTTCGTTAAAAAGGTTTTACCCTGAAAATCATGGACATTTATATTTTAAAATTAGTAATGGGGCGTAAAACAATTTCCTAATTTCTACAATTACTTATTTTTCAACAAATTAACAGTTTTCAACAAATAAACACATTAAATTATATATATATTATATTGAGTTCATAATATATTTTTAATTCGGCTTAAAAGCCATGACTCCATTGCGATGCGCGCATGCGCTCGCTACAAGGCAGCCGCCATATTTTAAAAAGCAAATGTATTGTTTAGTAAATATTAAATATTGGTTTTGTGATGTGCTTAATTTAATAATGTTTTCATTGACTCACGAAATAAATAATATTAGGAACGTATATTAATATTGACGTAACGTTACAATGATCTTTCAGTGTAGAATATATCGTTGAGTTGTTTACCTGAGTAACCTAGACTAAATGTTTAAGTTTAGTTGAAAGTGCGGTAAGTTTTAATATTTTTGTTATTAATGTTATTCAATTTTTGTTATTTCTTAATAAATGGGTTTAAAATCGTCGTTGCGTCGTTTGAATCTGGGGGCACAATCAGCTTTACGTATAAAATAGCCCTAATTTTTACAAAAATGAGGTTGCAACAAGGCGCCTAGTTTACTTACATATATAAAATACTCGTATTTTAATGTATTTCCTCGCAGTAGTCGTGAAAAGCACTCTGTTCAGTCTCGGCTGAAAGTACAATAGATGAACTCGTATTATCGAAGGCCTCCCCTGCGGGTCGGCCTTCGAAATTTACTCGTTCATCTATTGCTTACTTTACAGCCTCTACAACAATGTACTATATAGTACTACTTATGGAAAAATTTGCAGTGGTATTTCCATGTACATGCTGATTTGATTACCTGAAATAAAGAACATTTATTATTATTATTTATTTATAAAAAAAGTTTTTGTAAGCGACCTCTGTAAATCTTAGAAAAAAATTCAAGTGCATTTCTTCTGCACTAGGGCATCGCATTTTACAGTTAACTGGTTCCGGAATTGACTTACCATACCAAAGTAAACAAAAAACGAGTTTTAAATTTTTTTTTACTATTAAAGGCGGAAATCGATATACTGATTAGACTTTTCTGAGGTCGAGAAATGTAACAAGGCTTTTTGTCCAGGCTGATGTATACTCCACTTTCCGAAAATCGTTTTTTCCTTGTGGCGATTAATACCAGTCTCATATTTTGGTATTAATCGCCACAAGGAAAAAACGATTTTCGGAAAGTGGAGTATACACTCAAGTACTAACCGGATGGAGCGGCGGCAGCGGCAGCGGCAGCGGCGGCGGCAACGGCGGCGAGGCGGCTGGATAATAAAAAAAAAAAAAATAGTTATTTGTTATGCAAGGCTGCAAAGTTGTTATTTGGCGCGAGTGTTGAAATTGAAAGCTGAGCGAGCGAAGGAATCTAAGATTGAACCATGAGCGAAGCGAATGGTTCAAAGATAGATTCCTGAGCGTAGCGAGGCTTTCAAGACACGAGAAGCTAAATAATTTTGCAGCCATGCGGAACACACAATTTTTCACCTCACTACAGCGAGGAAAATGCAAGATTCAAGAAAAACAATTAAAACATAAAAATAATCATATTTAATTTTGCCTTCTATTTAACACATCAAATTTAAAACATAACACACTCAAATCCAAACCAAGTACCTAAATACGAGAGAAGCACGTCATATAAAAAATGAAAAGTAATATGGCCGTAATTTGTATTATCGTCGTGTATATTTTATCGTTGAGTTTTTCTTAAGCACTGTTATATTATATTTGTATTTGAAACTACTTGACTTGACACATTCGTTGTGAATGTGGGAGAATGGCATTCTGGGAAGCATTAGTTGGCCACTCGGAAGTATTTTCCATAATACTTGCTTTGGAAGTTATTGGACGATGGGATCCGAACAAGATTATTTCGGCTTTATCTTCTTTAAAAACGCCAATAGTTTCGGTAAATTACTTATCGCCTCCAAATGTTTATAACAAATCCTTTTTCGTTTTAATGCAGGGTTTCAGCATTGAATAAATACTCCAAATTTGGCTTAACTTTCTTGTTTTCGATATTTCTATAAAGTAAGACAACAGTATGTATTCTCCACAGAACAAATTTACGTTGTTTACGTGAATTGTGAAAGCTTCCAACTTTTTAATTATTATTTTTTCTCGGTTGCGTTCAGAAATTACACTCTTATGTTCCAACTTTTATAACAAATAAATATTAAAATTTTATAACAAAGAAACTGAAATACTTACTATTAATATATATAAACATATTCAACATAAAATAAAGTGTAGAAAAAATAAAAACTTAAAAATCTGTAACCAAAAACCAGGTTTCTGGACGTTTTATTGTACGTGTATTTTTTTTAAAAGAAGTATTCAAACGTACATATGATTTTAGCCGGCCTGACCAGATCGCCCTTTATTAGCGTGCGTTGATTGGTTATTCGAAGATTTATCGACTGATGAAATCAGTCACGCGTTGGAGGAGTCTTAAATATAAAAAAGTTACATGCACCACAGAGAATCAAAATCGTCGTGTTCGAAATTCAAATGACTTTTGCACGCTAGCGAATAAAATAGACTTTTGCACGCAGATTTCGCCCTATAAGCGGAGGTTTTCCGAGCGAGTGAGGTGAAAATATAATTGTAAATGTTTGTCTTTGGATTGTCTCAGATTTTAATTTCGATTTGCACTAATTGCCACTAACTGCAATCGCCTAAAGTTGTTTGTATCTCACAGTATACATTGCCAAGAACGGTCACTAAGGCAACTAAACTTGTATGTATACCGTGATATACTTTGCCAAGAACGGACTTAATTTGTATGTATACCGGGATACCGACACAATTAAGAAGTTTACAAGAGACTTACCGTGTTTTTCGCTTTTTTTTTTGTCGCGCCGCTGCCGCTTGAGGCGCTTTGCGGGCGACTCGCACGCCCGCCGCCACGCCTCCCGTGCCGCCTTCTCCGTTACTGTATTGACGCTGGCACTGGTAAAATAATAGTAAGTACATTACTGCCGAGGCAGGGAAAAGTCAGTTCGTGGATGAGTATGATTTTGAAGGACGAGGCGTAGCCGAGTCCTTCAATAATACGAATATAAATATAAGAACCTGAGTGGTTTGGGATCGACTTCGAAGGGTGAGTCAAATGTAATCTGTACGTGAACGGGTTATTGTTGGCTTTTTAGTTTTACTGAAGTCGGTTCTTTTTTAGGGTTCCGTACCCAAAGGGTAAAAACGGGACCCTATTACTGAGACTTCGCTGTCCGTCCGTCCGTCCGTCCGTCTGTCACCAGGCTGTATCTCAAGAACGGTGATAGCTAGACACTTGAAATTTTCACAGATGATGTATTTCTATTGCCGCTATTACAACAAATACTAAAAATGAAATAAAATAAATATTTAAGGGGGGCTCCCATACAACAAACTTGTTAAACCTATATATACATATATATAGGTACGGAACCCTTCATGCGCGAGTCGGACTCGCACTTGCCCAATTTTTTTGTTATGTTAAGGGTTAAAGGGTATTTTATTACTCGCGGCACGTCTGCGCCGCTGCACCGACTGTGAACAAAAAATGAATGAATTAAGGTTTATTCGTAAACATACATAATCCGTTTCTGATTTCACAATAGCCCGTAAATAAAGTGTACATGTGTTTACTACACGAAAAATAGCTGGGAAAAGAGTGCATTCCATTCCATTAATTGATATTACGAGGTTACCATAGGAACTGACAGATATTCAAACTAATGCCATTATAGTGCGGTTGCGATTGGTTGCAAAATTGTTGCCATATAAATCTTATAAATAGCGCCCTCTTGACAATCCTCATATATTTCTGGTCAGGCTTTAAGATTACACTAAAAATAGTTATTTGTTATACAAGGGGGGAAAGTTGTATTTTACCCTCGAGTGTTAATTTGAAACACGAGCTAGCGAAAGGATCCTATGATTGACCACGAGCGAAGCGAGTGGTTCAAAATAGAATCCTGAGCGTAGCGAGTGTTTCAATACACGAGACGTAAAATAACTTTTCACCCGTGTATAACACAAAACTTTTCACCTCACTACAGCGAGGAAAAAAAAAGGGTTTGTACTATTAATAACTTTTTAAAAACAAAACAATCTAGAAGAACTGATGAATATTTAATTAAAAGAAAAGTGTTGACTCAATTTTTTATTGTAATTTCGAATGCGTTTTGTTCGCACATTGATTTACTTGAACTGTCAGATAATTTTATCCGTGTTTACAACAAAAATGAAGATTAATGTTGAATGCTGAATATTTATGAATTAAGATCAAGTTGTAAGACTGCATTTGGTGTTTTTTACTCGATGAAAGTCAGTCATTGTGATGTTCAAAATTCAGCACTTTTAACGTTTTACGTTTTGTTACATGTCAAAATTCACTTTAGCTGCGTGTCAAAACTCTTTCTCCACATGTGGATAAAAAGCAATTTTCTCAATAGATATCAAACAAACAAACTGGGCTTTCCGAGCTAGTGAGGTGAAAAAGCATATTTTGTTCTTTTAACTTTTTCACTCAGAGTAATATTTACCGAGATATTGGGTCAAAATAAACATGTTTTATTCTTTAAACTTTTTCTCAGTAATTATTTTTCAATAGCTAATAAAAAGTTGGCGATTCGGTTCTGGCGCTTCGCCGACCGCTGCCGCGGCACGCTCGCTCCGCTCGCTCGGCTCGCGCGATGTGGTCATAACTAACCTAACCTAACCCATTAATCTTTTTATCTCGATAATTATCAAATTTAGAATAAATATGCCCGAAAAAAACACGCTTATTTTAGCGTATTATATACGATAACATCATAAAAAAATTGTGTCAATATAACATCAGACCAATGAAATTTTTTACCTAAAAAACTTCAATATCTCGGTAAATATTAATCTGAGCCAAAAATTATACTTTACAAAACATGCTTATTTTAACACGTTTTATAGGATCCGTAAATAAAAATAAGGTGTTATATTGACATAAATTACTCGTCTCCGAAATTTATCTATGTCTCGGATCCCATTAAAATAGTAATGTTTGAACCTCAATATCTCGGTAAATATTGATCTGAGAAAGAAAGTTAACATAACAAAACATGCTTATTTTCGTTTAATCTTCACGATTCAATCTAATTTAAGCCTAAAAACAGTAAATAAAAAAAAACTGTAAAAATTTTCTGTCCTAAAATGGGGCCCCCTTTGCTATACCCCAACCCATCTCACAATAGCCCGCGACAGAGTACAGTGGAAACAGCTAAAGGAGGCCTTTGCCAGGAGGCACGCTGAACTAAGGAATAAATAATAATTGTATTAAGCGATTTACACTCACGTGAAATTGTCGGGAACGGCCCGACATGAGTGACGAATTTGCCGCGGCGGTGTACGGGCAGCCGCCCCTGATGAAGGGCTCGATACGAGTTCGAAACATGTCGGGCCGTTCCTGACAATTTCACGTGAGTGTAAACCGCTTAATACAATAATTAAATATGTCTCACGAAAGGTTGAATAAATAATAATAATTAAACCACTCACCGGTATAAGGAGCCATATTAATAGTATAGTATAATAGGTAACAGGAATTTAGTGAAAAATGACACAAAAATGACATCAAAGAAAGAGAATATAATCACTACTTTTTTTACTAATTTTGAATTTGGAAACTTCATAGAAAAAAACTTTATGTACTAAGCAGAGCAGACCGTGTCTATGTCTAGTGTACCAACAGGCTCCGTCCACACTTGTATCATTTCGCCGATCCGATCCCCGTCGCGTATCCTCACCGCGTATCGTGCTGTTTGGACGCTCACTGCGGGCACTCCGTACCGTATCATTTGCGCCGTCGCGCGAAGAAACGCGTCCACACTTGCCGTATCGTATCCTCGTCGCGTATCGCCGCACCGATCATTTCAGCGTGCAGTGCAATCTGAACGCCGATCTTATTTCTCCTTAGATTTCCATTAAATAAAAGTTTTTACTGAGAATATTTTCTGTCTCCATACTTAAGGAGTTTACAGAAATAAGTATATATAAGTTACTCTATGCCCGAATTTTTCAATTTGACAAGTCGTTGCACATGTCCGACTGTCCACGGTTGTTTGGTGGTACCGTAGTTATATATTATAACTCAAAATGTACTACAAGTGTTGTGTTGATAACTGTGCAAGTAGACGACAGGACGTTAAATTGCATAAGTTTCCCGCATCGGAGATAGGACTCCAAAAGTGGTTAAGAGTGTATTAATAGTGATCGGCTTCGTAACTTGAGCATTCGGGAAGTACAAAAACTGTTTGTATGCCACAAACACTTTGAACGTATATAGGTTCATTACGGAAAAATCTCGTATACGTCTCGGTGCCTATCCTACTTTGTTCTCTCAAGAAGAGATCCAAAGTGGTGTCCCGACTGTAATTCATGAAGCTGAGAATTTATCAGGTAAGCAAATTATTTCCAATATTTTTTTTATATCCTGTCTATTCCACTTTTGTATACGTATTTACTTTAGTTTTAATACTTATATCACGTAACTAAGCGTATTAGGTGCATTTTAAAAATTGTGAACCTAATTTTCCATTTGTTTTTGTAAGCATGGTATTTTTTACTGTAGGAAAAAAGAAAACATTAATGAAAATGTTACAGTGTTAAAATGTACCTATTTTATTAGCATTAATATATATATACAAGAAAAAAATACCACATGCATAATTATGAAGTAATATATATATAAAATTGCTGAAATTGGATATTTACTTCATAATTATGCATGTGGTATTTTTGTACAAATCTCAAGAACTTTGGGCTATGATAAAAATACCACATGCAAAACTGACATAAAATATCTAATTTATTTAAGTGGTATTTCTTACAATAGGATATTTTTGGATGTGGTATTTGTTTATAGTTTAGGGGCATATTTTTTTCTTTTTTGCATATAAATATATGCAGCACAGTTTTACTAATCCATCACTTCAAAAAATCAATATATCTAATAATCTGCCACCTCCTAGCTTTTTAAATAGTACTAGATAGAGAGATTACTTTAGTTACATACTCTTGTTTGTTAAACAAATCTTTGAAAGCAGACTGTTGATAAGTTTTTGTTTTAAACTTTGTGAGGCATGCATGTTAAAGTGGTTGCATTGGTTAGTCTTTAATTATCCATTAATGTACCTATTAAATCTATGCTAGTTTTAGTGTGTGCCTTTGTTATAATATATAAGTATGCAACTTTATATGCAGAACCTCCACCACCCTTTTGCAGAATACATTTATTTCATGTCTTGGCCCGGGACTTAAACTATTTCCACTCTTCTAAATCGGGTCAGCGATTTAAGTGTGAAGACAGACTGAGCTACTCTTGCATTTAAAATATATAATATTAGAATGGATCATGATTTGGAGTAATTATAATTAAATTCAATTTTGCTTTGTTAATTTCACTTTTTTACACAAAAACTGTAACTTTTTTTTTTCAGTTAATGTGGCTTTCGATCACTGCTATTATGATAAAAGACTGCGTCATGAAACTCATGAAGATCACACCTACTCGAAGCCCAGTTCAAGCATTGCGTTATTGGATGCTGCAGGTAACTTATTATTATAACGTACATATAAGTAGTACTATTTGCTACTCTCTAATGCCTAAATAAATAATATGTTTAAACATGGCTAGTTAAAATTTTGTAATAAAAATCTTAAAGCACTAGCGCCATCTATGATCATAATCAGCACAGTTCGAAGCCAAATTATGGTGTATATATAATATGGAAACTTATGGCATATGGAAATTAAAAAGTGGCAATGCTGTAGTGTTGTCCTGTTTTCTTAGATTGTTTATAAAGGGACGACACTACAGTATTTCCGTTTTTAATTTCTACTCGTTTATGCTGAACTGTACTACAGGAGGTATTCAATTTAATCTAACATAAAATTTACTTCATTTCAGATCCACCTGCCGAGCAGAATCCAGTTAATCTGGAGATAGTTCCAACACAGCTGCCTACAACATCAGGTATTTTTTTATTGTTTGCTTTCTCAAATATCAGTAAGTATGTAATAAGAAAAAAAAACTTGCATTTCTATAATTGCCAGCGGCACCTAATGGATATTTCATTCCAAAACTAGTTTTGTTATTTTGTGTGTGAAATCTACTGAAACAGTCAATATTATAATTTTATGACCTTTCCTGTATTTCAGGCCTACAAGTAGAGCCATTACCAGTGCTTCAGGAAGTCCAGAACCAGGTAATCTAAATAACTGTTCTCGTTAGTGAATTAAAAAAATTGGACAAGTGCGAGTCCGACTCGCGCATGAAGGGTTCCGTACCATAATCTATAACAAGTTTTTTGTATGGGAGACCCTTAAATATTTATTTTATTTTATTTTTAGTTGTTATAGCGGCAATAGAAATACATCATCTGTGAAAATTGCAACTGTCTAGCTATCACCGTTCTTGAGATACAGCCTGGTGACAGACGGACGGACAGCGAAGTCTCTGTAATAGGGTCCCGTTTTTACCCTTTGGGTTCGCAACCCTAAAAAGAGCAATTATTTAAAGATTTAGTGTTTATGCCAAAATTGCTGTAATTGTCATCACTAATTTGCCATTCTTAATTAACAAATAAAAATAAACTAAAGGATAAGCCTCAGATAACCGACTTTAAAGGTACCTTTACCTCCAATCTTGTAAAATGACGAGGTTGACTGCGACTTGAAGTATAATTATTGAAAGTTAAGTAAAGTAATCATAACCAATGTAAGCATTTAAGGTAATTATTATTTATTAAAGTATATCCAATAATTCTACTGCTGTCATCAATAAAAGCTTCTAGGACATTAGGTGTTACGGAGTTACTATAACCAGATCTAGTGAACAAAGTTTTGCCATCTTATTTTTCGGGATAGCTTGTTTTTATATTTGTGCTTAAATTTTTTCACTGAAGTTAATAGAGATAGCATACAAAATTTAACTTACCCGACAAAATACGATTCACTATACCTGCGTATTTATTCCCATTTAATTTAATTTGGTACAGAACATTTTACTCTAATCATATACTCCATCTTTTTAAAATTATCTTCCCTAGTTCGTTATTGTAATTATAGATCGTTCGTTCGATATGGAATGGCCGATGTCAAATCTAATCCTAAATTATAATATAATGCTGCCATTTTATTTTTATTCAAGTAAATACATAGAAAACTAAGGCTTTAATTTCAAGTGGACGCAAGCGTTAATGGCTACTGAGCAATCTATCGCTATTTTACGTTTTTTTAATGAATTTAATAAGAATAAAGCACAAATGTATTAGCTGTTTACGCTCGTGTGAAATTTTCAGGAACAGCTCGACATGTTTCGAACAAAATTCGAGTTCGAAACATATCGGGCCGTTGCTGAAAATTTCACGTGAGTGTTAACCGCTTAATACAATTCCAAAATATGTCTCCCGAAAGTTTTAATGAGATTAAGAATATTCCCATGTTGTAGGTAAAGTTTATTACAAACAGGCTCTATATATATATTTTTTAATCTTGCACTGATATAGGCAGATTTTGCGTCGTATTTCTTTAATTTAGTTAAATATAACATAAATTTATAAGTATTTATTTTATTTCAGATATGCCACAAGAGAAAAGACCAGCCCTTCGGGAGATACAAAACCTACCACAACCGCTGCCCGTGACAGGTAACTAGAGTTTATTAGTTATTGAACTTAATCCAATTAACTACATAGCTGGCTAGCCACTCTAGCTACAGAAATAGGTTGTAATAAGCTTAGTGCAACGAATTTACAATAGGTACAGTTTAAGAGATCATTTTTACATTGAAAATATGCATGAAAAAGGATTGAAATATGGTATTTGAAGGTAATTGAAGAAAAAAAGACAGTTTTATTTTTTATATTTTTGATATAAAATTATAAATGATGAAATGAAATAATTTTGTAACATTTTAGATACAGGGCGAAAATCCAAACAGCGCGCCACTAAACCTCGTAAGCGTAAGGCTGGAGCAAAACGTCGACGACGTGTGGTCCAGAGAGCGGCGGGTTTACCTGAGGAGTTTCGCGGTATTTACGAGGAATACAAAAAGTCAGTGAAGCAGCTAGACTTTATGAAAAGGGCTGAACGTGCCAGGGAATTCAGGAAAAGTGACTTATTTGAGAAATTGACATCGAAAGTAAATCCCGTCGCAAAAAAGCTAATGTGGCTACAAATCAGCCAAAGCAACAAGAAAATAAAAGGCAGACGATTTTCTGACGAAGAAAAAATGATTGCCTTATCTTTATATAAACAAAGCCCAAAAGCTTATAGATTCCTGAGGAAAATATTTATCCTTCCCTCAAGAAACACACTAATTCAGGTGACATCGTCCTTAAATGTGCAACCTGGCATCAACAGTCAAATTTTTTGACGCTATTAAGGATCAGGTAAACTATCATTTATACACATAGGCCTATGAAATATTTAATTACCTACTATAGTATTCTACCGATTTTTTACTATAATTATTATTTTTTACTATATATGAATACGTACACTTCTTTTGTAAATTAAATATAATATCGGATTTTTAAAATGATCTATGGCACTAACCAAAAAGCTGAATGTCCAATGGAATTTTAAGTACCTACATCACGAAACTTAAGCAATAACAACAGTAAATATTCACAATGAAGTTTCATATAGCCATTTTTTTTTGTTTCAGGTTGACAATTGGAGCGAGGCAAAGAAATATTGTTCAATAATATTTGATGAAGTATCCCTTGAGCCCGGAGTGGACTATGACAAAGTCAAAGATAATATCGATGGCTTTGTACATTTAAAGGAGAAGAAACCCCAATTTGCCGACCACGCTTTGGCGTTCATGGTTCGAGGCGCAGTCCACAAGTGGCAACAGCCTATTGCGTATTACTTTTGCGAAGGCTCGACTAAAACGGATGAACTAATAGTCATCCTGAAGGAAATAACGAATGCCGTTATTGACACGGGCCTACTGCCTGTTGCATTCATTTGTGACCAAGGCCAATCATTTCAATCTGCCTTGAAACGCCTCAGTAATGATACGCAAAGGGAACGTAATGAGGCTCAAAATCGCACTGGTAAGTTTTAATCTTAATTCACAGAATTAACCCTTCGTATGCCGCCTCCCCGTATTTTACCTATATCTGTATAGGACGGATACGGGACACAGCATACAATACAATACAATACAAAATGCTTTATTGCACACCAAAAAAAGTTTACAAATTCAGTACAGAACAATAATTTTAATAACGGTAGACAACAGGCGGTCTTATCGCTAAAGAGCGATCTCTTCCAGACAACCTTTAGGTAGTGGAGTTGATTAGTATAAATCACACAATGAGTAGGTGATGCAGAAGGGGAAGGGAGAACAAAATAATTATCAACGGATAAGCAAGTAAACGTATCAATAGATATACACATACATAAATAGATATATATAAACCTACTTAAACATACATAAATATAAATAAAACAAGACAGATAAGGAACACATAAACAGTCAGAGGCAAACGAACGAAAACAGTTTCACAAATCACACCATCAATTTTATCAATCGAGAGATAAGAAGTATTCTTTTAATTTATTTTTAAAGATCGCTGGCGTTTTAGCATTCCGCAATTCTACTGGAAGCGAATTCCATAGCAAAACGGCTTTAAAAGTAAAGGAATTCGAGTAAAATTTTGAGTGTGAGGAGGGGACAGCTAAAAGGAAATTTTTAGCGCACCTTGCAGACGAAAGGTAGCTAAAGCGCTCTTTAAGATACAGGGGAGTTGCTCGGTGGAAAAGTATGCCATAAAGAAGAGTAAGAATGTGAGAGTTACGCCTTTGCCGAATAGGGAGCCACTTGAGTTGAGAACGGAAACTAGAAACATGATCATATTTTCGTAACCCAAATATGAATCTGATGGAAATGTTTTGAATGCGCTCAAGCTTATTAAGTTGCTCCTCTGAAATATCAAGGTACGAGATGTCAGCATAGTCTAGAATCGGGAGAAGTAACGTCTGAGCGAGCGCAATTTTAGTGGCAATGGGAAGGAATTTGCTAAGCCTTCTAAGAGAACCCACTGCGGCAAACATCTTCCTGCTCACTTCATTCAATTGGGGCACCCAAGAAAGAGTGCTATCAATGATGACGCCCAGGTTTTTAACCTGGGATGAGTAAGGGATTATGACACCATTAAAGAAAATTGAAGGAGTATTAGCCAAGTCAACTCTGGAAATTAGACTAGGACTGCCAATGATGATAGCCTGGGATTTTGACGGATTAACGTGGAGGCCATAATTACTACTCCACTCTAAAATAAGTCTCAAGTCCGAATTTGTTGAAGAGATGATTGAAGGTAGATCTTCGAGTGAACCTTGAGAATAAACTTGAAGATCGTCGGCATAAAGGTGATAGTTTGAAGACAGATTATGAGTGATTGAATTAATAAATACAGAGAATAGCAGAGGAGACAACACACCGCCCTGTGGAACACCGGCCGCTGTGCTGCACCAAGAAGATCGGGAAGAGTCCACCTTTATACGCTGCCGACGACCTGTCAGATAGCTAAGAAACCAGTCAATAACTGCAGGAGATATGTTAAGAGAGCGCAATATACCCAACATAATATCGAAATCAACAGTGTTGAATGCATTGCTAAAATCTAGCAACGTCAAAACTGTCAATTTACGGTCGTTCATACCTGCCCGGATGTCGTCAGTAATTTTCACGAGAGCGGTAGTCGTACTATGACCGGAGCGGAAACCAGACTGAAAAGGATTCAGAAGATTATTTCTATTAAGAAAGGAAACAAGTTGCTGGGAAACTAGGCGCTCAAGGACTTTGGATAAGAAGGGAAGAATGGAAATAGGGCGATAGTCGGAAAAGGTGTCGGGATTTGATTTTTTCGGTAAAGGTAAAATATCAGATACAGATACAGATACAGATATTTATTTATAAAATTCAATATTTTACATGTCATTGTCTTAAATAAAATTAATTAGTCTATAAAAATTTTTGGTTGTTATTAAAATATTACATTAACATTTTAATGAAAACATGTTATAATTTAAAGTAGGTAAGTACCAATTTTTCAATATTTATTTATTCTACGCAGGTTAACGATTCCTTTCAAGAAATTCGTTTATGTTATAACACGCCAGGTCAATTAGAAGCGTCTTTAATTTTTTTATAAATAGATTTTCATTTTCAGTTGATTTTATATCTGATGGGACAGAGTTATATATTTTTACCCCAATGACACCGAGTGACTTCCGGGCCTTTGCGAGTCTGCGTCGAGGAACGCTCAATGTGGGCATTCTACGTGTACATGTGTTCTGTGGAACGGTGATGCAAGCTAGGTTAGCCCTTACGTACTTACAAGCTGTTATAATGTAAACGCTAGGTAGCGTGAGTATTTTTGAGTCCCTAAATAGTTGTTTTGCAGGGTGGTCAAAGGATTTTTTCATAACTATTCTGACATCATTCTCATATTCATATCAGCATCTTTCCAGATGGAAGGAAATACACCAGATGTGAAGGAAAAGTTAAAAATATTGGTAATTATAGGAACGAGAAGGTCAAGGAGAGGCAAGATCATACTACGGCTCACACTATCGACACCAACAGCATTAGAAGCATACGAAGGGTTAATATAGAAGTAAAAGTATTTTTTTTAATTAATGTATTTTTTACAGGTGATAATATTATAACATTGAGAGGACATCACATAAATGTAATATTTGACCCCCCTCATCTCATAAAAGGGATCAGAAATAATTTTTTGACAAAGAATCTAAAGTTCGAAGGAAAAATATGTAAATGGAGTGACATTGTCGACATATACCAAGCGGACTGCAGAACTGCGGTGACCCGATTGGTACCGAAATTAAACGACACACACGTGATTCCTGGAAAAATTAATAAAATGAAGGTAAATTATTTATTCTCATAACAACTTGTCCTTTTATGGCACATTTTCAAATCCTACATGTAAATAACTAGTGATGTATTTATTCGCACCTGCCTAAGTACAGTTTTCCTGAAAACCGATGAAACAAACTCACCAGAGCTATTTTGTAAATCATATAGATAGGATAGATAACAAAATACATAACACATCTTTCCTTTTATTTATCTTTGTTTAAAATAGAAATGTAATACGGTCACATTACTATAGAGCGTAATACGCCATTTTAAGCCGGTCCCTGCAACTTGAACTTGTACGGGGGTAAAAAATACCATGCCGTCGTCGTGCTTACAAAACCCAAGAGAATACAATTTTATAAGATATTTGTAAGTTATGTTTGCTATTGCCAATCAATAAAGAAATTAACACTAATAGTAAAACCATTTATTAAAAACAAGTCCTAGAAATGATATTATACATGTTCAGTGTAAATTGAACATTTAAGTTTTTAAGTTCTCTAGTGCTCTTGGTACCTACTGTTGCTACTGCTGTCTTAACAATACTGTCTTCACCATAAGGGCACACAGGGCCCGTGCCCAGGGCCCCCATTCTCAGGGGCCCCCGAAGGACCGACAATTTCTCTCACACAATAAATGGTAATACTTATTAAAAAAATGTTGTTATTTTAATTCGCTTTTTTTACTTTCCAAAAGGGCCCCAGCCTGGTTTAAGACGGTCCTGTGTCTTAACTATCAATTTTTTGGAGGAGTACGTTTTAGGTGTAAAATATTGATAAGCAGAGCCCGTTCTGGCTCCTCGGAAGACGAACATAAATGATATACTTAAATATTGATGTAACTTTAATCCGCCAAAATTGACAATCTAAATAATATATAATAATATTATTTAGATTAACAACCGTCTAATTGTTGAAAAATAAATAAAAGATGTTATTAAGTATATGTTGCGATAAAAATGAATGTCGATATTTTCCATTACATTTATTTTTGTATCGTTTATTTCCAGGTCAAGAATTGTACACAAGTGTTGAGCCATAGTATGGGGAGAGCCTTGGCATACATAGCAAAATTCCGTCGTTCGGCGTCCAAGTACGTGGCGGTGCTGGTTGCGCCCTGTCTGGCGCGTTGCGCGGCGTTGGGCTTGCATCGGCGTGTAGCAAGCGGTGATGCGGGTAAGTGCACCCGGGGACGTCACAGCCGCCGGCGCGACACTGGTCGCGGCGATGCCGGCGGTCCAGGCACGTGACGCAGAGCTTGTTGTTGCGAACCCAATCCCATCGGGCTCCGATTGTGATCTCGCGTAGCTTGCGGCAGTTTGTAGTGGAGTGAGTGTCGCCGCAGTACAAGCAGCCGTCGGCGTGCTTTGTGGCGTATATGTGCGCACGATCTTCATGAGGGCGTCGTACGTCTCCTCTCTCGGCGCCGCCGCTTGTTGCTCGGTTGTCTGGGACGCGCTGCGATCCCCGTAGCTCGGCGGCGGGCGTCGGTCTTCGTGGCGGCGCCTTGGCGTGGGAAAATTCCATTTCCGCATCGCTCTCCTCCAGCAGGAATTCCGCCATGAGCATGAGTTCGCTCTCGGCGGAATGTAGGCGCTCCTTGGCGTAGGATAAGGTATATCTATGCCTGTAAGTTTTAAGTAGGTTCCTACCATAGTTAAAAAATACAGCAAATTTAAGTTTTTCGTACTAACTTGTTTCTGCTCTATTTTTTTTTTATAAGCTGGAGCTAGGTATATAAACTAATTACAGGCATAGCAATACCTCATGTCATTGTATACTGTGCATTCATTACAATCCAACACGTACTCTTAGTTTTAAAATAGAACGAAACTCCGTTTGTATAGGAAGGTGAAATTCGACTGAGCTTGCTGTGACCTCTTAAGTAGGTACTATATCAGATTTAGTAAGGCCCACTTGCACCATTCCACTAACCCGGGTTAACCGGTTAAACCTGGCGTTACCATGGTTACCAGTACAATTCAACACTGGGTTAACCGGTTTAACCGCTTAACCCCGGCTTAGCGGGATGGTGCAAGTGGGTGGTTCTATGTAGGTAAGTACCTAATGGATATAGTTGCTGAATGAATTGACTGCTTTAGTTTTAGTTAGTATGTATATTAGTATTAGATAGTTTTGTAGTAAAGATAGTAGTTTTTTTCACAGTTGCTGCTTTACAGATTGCAGAAGTGTTTATTTTCTACAGAGCATAAAAAGTGAGTATTAATTCAAATAAATAATTAGTAGTTTTTATAGTATGTAGTTTATGTAGTATGGTATTATTACTTCAAGTCAAGTCCAGGTTATTGTAATTTTTGGTGTTAATAAATTTTGGCAGGAGGCTGACTAAATTAGCAGTCCAATAATTATAGGTAATTACTATGATTATATTAGTTGTGTACTTACCTATTTGTATCATACAGGTATGTACTGGTAGGATCATATTTTTTTTATATATAGGTAGGGTAATGCCTACCTATCTTTTTAAAAATTTAAATTTATAAGTAGTTGTACCTCACATTGTACCTATATTTTTTGGATCATTTGATTTCTTCAATAAAAATATATTATATGTCTAGGGCGGTGAATACGTAAATGTCCCAGATCGCAGGTGTTTGTCGCCCGAGCCGAAGGCGAGGGACATAAATATGCGATCTGGGGCTTTACGGATTACCGCCCGTGGTTTGTCTAAAGTTTTACTTCTTGCCTTGGTCGGGAAGTGAGATTTTCGTCCCGCGAAGCGGGCGTAAATCCCGCTTTACAGCCAAGAGTGACGTAAAAGTAATTTTTAGATGATTTTTAGGAACTTTTGAGTATTTGAATTTATAGTAATTCGTGTTTTTAGATATATGTATTTATTAATAGAAAAAATGGCAGAAATGTTTGCCAACTGCACGGCACGTCGGCAGGCCCAACCGGCCGGAGCCGCGCAACCGACCAGGCGCAACCGCGCACGTCAACCGATCCGAGCGGCCGCGGTCAATAACAATCTGCGGGCACTCGACGCGGGCATTATCACACTGCGACACTTCCTAGTCGCCGCCAGCACCCGCATACACGTCGGGGAAGCGGTCGACGTCCCCGAGATGGCCGAGGAGGTGGAGGTGGCCGACTGGGCGGAGGAAGTCTCCGACGCCGAGGAGGAGCTGCCGCTGCCTCCCGCGGCCCCCGCGCCCCCCGCCCCCGCCGGCGCGCGCTGCGGCGTGTGCCAGGAGGAGCCGCCCACGCGTGTGCTGATACCGTGCGGACACGTGTTGTGCGACGAGTGCATCGTCGGCGTACAGGCCTCCGGGCCGCAGCTGCGCGACAGGTGTCCATATTGCAGGACCCATATTGGCTCCTGCATTAACATATATTTATAAGGTTGGTCTAAATTCGCTACAACATTCTTGATGCGACTTACGTGAGTGAATAGGTAAATAACGAAAATGTACCTACTTATTGTTTCCACAATGTTTCAGGATTACGTGTACGAGTTGTATGACGAAGTCAGAGTCGGACGGAGATGGAGAGACGGAGCATCTAGGTACGTAATTTCATTCGTCCATTCGGCTGTTCCATGAGAGTCTCATTTTACGAAAAACAACTAGGTAGAGTCTGTGCGGAAAGAAAATAAAAAGTTTCTGTCAAAAATGACATTTTAGTGGCAAGCTTTTATAGCCGACTGTACTTTTCTTTGGATATCCATCAAATGCTCACTGAGACAATTCTAAAGAGCCCAAGCTCGGTAGGATTGCTTTTCTATTATAGAGTTCCTATGGCCACCTTCCGGCTCCATCATCAGATCAGCCCCATGGTACCATATTATTGTATTGTCATCAAAGTTAAGTAAGTATGCAAAATTTCAGCTCAATCGGTTGACGATATCTGCTTCAAAATTGAGTTGCAAGATTTCACCCGAACATACATACTTTAAACATACCATGCAAGCTAAATAAAAGCTTGTAATAGTCGTAGAATATATTGGAACCCCATACATTTTAAGGCTCTTCTCTTTCCGCACAGACTCTACTAATACGATACTACATAAGAATTGTAACTTGTTGCAGCACGCGGTCGCAGCCTACGTGAGGATCATCACATTGAGCAGCGGAACTGGCAATCAGTTTATCAATTTTATCATCCCAATCTGGTGAGTGTCAAATCAACTATTTCGTGTATTAGGTTAGGTATTCTTCAAACTGGAAGGGTACAATGACAGGTGTCCATTGAATACAATTATGCGACATTTGGTATATATTGTATGGAGATGACACTTATCATCGTACCTTTCATTCCAACTGTCTACGTTCCAACAATACGATTCATAGACATACTATACAGCGTAATGTTTATGAGGTGATCCGTTCGTTACTGCAATTATTGATGAAAATCTTATTAGAAATGATGTTTTTCAGTAGTTATTTGGTTGATTTCAATACTTTCTAAGTTTCTTTAAGTATAGGTACATTTTAATTACTGATAAAGATTTTCTTTTTTGCAGGCGCCGCGCGGAGAAGTCGCAGCATGTCATCGCTGAGTCAAGGACTTTCTCACATTTATTAGTCTGACCATTTAGTACTTACATGTAAATGCTTAACATGTTGTTTAAATTATTTTATTGTTACAGGGGCTTCGCGGCTGTGACCGCTGAATCGCCGAGTCGTCTTGTGTTAAGTATGGTTTTTTGTTTTTTTATGTACTTATGCTTTTTTTAATGTAGATTTTTTTTACTTTTCATTTTAAATTTTTTCTGTGACAAAAAACATAAATAACTGAACTAAACTCACTTAGTCCAGGTATGTACGTTTTTTAAGCAGTGGAGGGAGGGATGGTGGGGAGCCACGTCAGGAAACCTCCTCGAGAGCCTAGGCACTTCCAATTCCTCTTGATTCTGTTGATCGACAGGAAACGGAAGGGTCTTAGCCGGTGCGCCCTGGGGGCAACGGTAAATAATTTCTTGTTGTGAAATACGAGGATTGTTTATCGGTGCTGCTAATGTCCTGATACGGGGGGTTGCGTTTTACTTAGCTTACAGATCGCCTTCATCCACTTTGGGTATCAAACAGCAAGTCCACATAAACAATCACTTGAAGCTTGGCGGGGGCCTGCCATAACTGACAAAAGGCGAGGGGGGAGGCTGTGGAGGTAAATTTTATTTCGCTCGTGGTCAATCATAGAATCCTTTCGCTAGCTCGTGTTTCAAATGAACACTCGCGGGTAAAATACAACTTTCTCCCCTTGTATAACAAATAACTATTTATAACTTACCTACTTATTGCTTTTTTAAATAGTGAGGAAACCTGACAAATCCCAAAAATAAAAAATAAAATAACTTTTGCCATAATTTTCTTTTCTCCTCAGGTGTCACGCGGGAGAGTGTAGGTACACAGTCACTATCCTGTGTGAAATGAGGATTGGCGCGCCTGCACCGCCGCCACACCATTGCCGACCTACCTTCGCGCGCCTGCACGGCGTAAGGCATGGCCACGTGTGGCCCTCGTCGTGTGTGCCTTTCACACCAATAGATTAGGTACGGTACCCCGCCTAGTATCATCCCCGCTTGGTGATTTCACTGCTCTAACAGCCTGCAGGCGACATCATCGTCACATGCCTGTAATCGAACGGGTATTGTCTCACTATAATTGATCTTGCTGCAGCAGAGCTTGCAGAGGAGGCAGCCGTTTGCTTTATAGATGGGTAGATCTCTCGGTTTGGCATGCTCGTCACAACACCACAAAGGAGGTTGACAGTTCAAATCTGTCTTGTTCAACCAATTGATGGAGGCACGCATACGAATCACATATTACACTACCATCCTGGAGCTAATTGGATCAATTGTATATACTACAACGTATAATGTTTAATTAATGTCACATATATCTCCAAATAAATCTTAATATGAAAACCGTTACCGTGGCTCTAATGAATGAACCACGGTGACAGCATCACAACATGTATTTATTTATTTATTTTATTTATTTAAACTTTATTGCACAAAACAAAAGTCAGTACTAATGGCAATATATATGTACTTAAGAACACTACCGTTAGTAGCACTTTAGGTCTCCAGTTTACTCTGAACTAAATGGAGATCCGCTACGTTTACCTGGCTCCTTGTACTTGTAGGACCCTTCTTCTTACTGACACACTGCGACAGCCATTTTTTTGTACCTTTAAATCATTTTTTTTTCAATCACAAACACAGCATAACATTTTACACTAAGGCACTGTGAGTATCAAGAATAACAGACAAAAAACAAATGTAACTTAACACACACAACAAAACAAACAAAATTAACATTGGTAAACAATTAACGTAAACAATTTATTTGACAACGCGTTTGGCTCGGTTTGTAGACACCTGCCTACTGAGTCGGCGGTCCCGGGTTCTAATCCCGGCCGGGGCAAATGTTTGTGCAAAATATTTGTTCTTAGGTCATGGATGTTATCTATATATGTATTTATATATTATGTATATCGTCGTCTAGTACCCATAGTACAAGCTTTGCTTAGTTTGGGACTAGGTCGATTTGTGTATGATTGTCCCTTAATATTTATTTATTACTAGCTGTGCCCCGCGGTGTTACCCGCTCATACCACGGGAACACTAAATTTATTCGGGATGAAAAGTATCCTATGTCCTTTCCCGGGTCTCAAACTATCTCCATACCAAAATTCATCTAAGTCGGTTCAGCGGTTTAAGCGTGAAGAGGTAACAGACAGACAGACACACTTTCGCATTTATAATATTAGTATAGTATGGATTTATTTTATTTAAAAACAGAAGATTCTCGAACATCATGTATAACTGGGTTATGTTTTATCTGATACCGATTCTATCATTTACAGGCAACCTCCAGCACCAGTCCGACCAGCGATACCGCCTGCGCCTGCGGCCCCGTCCCTCGCACCTTCAGGGCGGGCACCAGCGCTCTTTGCACCTCTGCCAGCGCCCTCCGTGAATTCGCTCCCGCCCGCGTATAGGCGTTCTTCAAAAACGGCAACCGGTGTTACTAGATATCTATACTCGGCGCGGCGAACCTTGATCCCTATGACAGCTGTCAGTTCAGTACAATATCTGTCAAATGGTAACATTAATTGGGCTTCCGGTTCGTGTCTCAAGATGGCCGCATGCGTTTAAGTTGCGTTGTTCATTATTTATTCATTTTTGTTGTTCAATGTGTAGTATTGATAGCGTATTGTGCAGTGATCTAACGTATGAGTGAATAGCTAATGAAGAATTCAACTTGAAGCGTTCATAGCCCTTCCTGGGTCAAGGCCCGATAGTCCGCGTGGTTTTTTGTAAATCGCTATCACTTTACAAAAAGCAAAACCTCACCGAACAACGGCAAGCTCTACGAGCAAACTTGAAATTGGCGAAATCATCATTAACTGATGGAAGCCATATTTTAAAATTAGATTAGATTAGAGTATAATTGACACGGTGGATCTAGGATAATATTTTGATACCTATCGTTGTATTCCCAATTGTCTCGTCCGTCCGGGGACAGATGGGAATATATACATTCATATAGATAACTCCCATCTGTCCCCGCTTCACATGTGTGGCGGCGGTCACGTGTCCCCCGCCGCTTCTGGTTTGTGTATGTTCAAGGTAAACTCAAAGCTACTGAACGGATTGTCATGAGTAGACCCCGTTATCTTGTCGCATAAATATTGTTTTTCAGTAGAGTGTGAATGATTTTTTTATCGACCTTCTTGATATCGATGTTTATATAATGCAATTGAATTTTCGCCTTTTAAGTGTATACTCAATTTCAATTAAAACTTTTTGTTTACAAATAAGTACATAACCTTATTGGCCTTACGAGAAGCGATAACCTTAGATAAATGATTTACCTACTTGCAATTGCATGTCACATTGACAGACACTATAACTCGTAGTTCTTTGGAATAGTGTTAGTTTAATTGTGGAATTTATTTAATTGCTTGGTGTGTACGTACCTAATAATATGCTACAATGGAAGATTTAAAAACAAAATACACTAAAGATTTTCCCTGCTTGATAAAAGTACGAAACGAATTGTTTTGCACATGGTGCAATTTACAAATCACTCCAAAAAGAGACACCATAAGAAAACATCTAAATTCCAAGAAACACAATGAGACAGTAGGCGGAAAAGCAAACCAAGGAGATTTTAATATGGATCTGACAAAGTTTATGATTTCTTGCAATATCCCTTGGAGTAAATTGGATAACACAGAATTTCGATTGTTTATCCAAAATTGCATGAAAGGTAAATATGCAGAATCAGTATCTGTTCCTTCTGAATCTACACTCCGATTGCAGTACTTACCCAAAGTATATCAAAATACATACAAAGCAATTCAAGATGAACTGCGTGACGCATACATCTATATTTCTGTTGATGAGACACAAGACGCTATCAAAAGAAAAATAGCAAATGTTATAATAGGCGGTACGTACAAAAATAAAGAGAGTAAGCCGCATATTATTGCCACCCAAGTTCTAGAAAAAACTGACAGCAAGACCATTTCTAAACTGATAACTGATTCCTTAGACTGTTTTTATAAAGGCGTCAATAATTATCAAGAAAAAGTTTTGCTTTTGTGTACAGACGGAGCTGCGTACATGTTAAAAGCCGGAAGAGAACTAAAACAAACATATACAAACATGATTCATTCAACATGCGTTGCTCACGGACTAAACAGAGTAGTTGATGTTGTGCAGAAGCAATTTCCAAATGTCAATGAATTGATTACAAATGTCAAAAAAGTATTCCTAAAAGCCCCATCTAGGATTGCCAAGTTTAAAGAAATGTTCCCAAATCTTGCTTTACCCCCTGAACCTATTTTAATTAGATGGAATACATGGTTAGAAGCCTGTTTCTATTATTCGAAGAATTTTGATGAGGTAGCAAATGTTATCAATGCACTGCCAGATCAAAACGGAATAGTTAAAGAAGCAAAAAGAAACTTGTTGAAAGATAACATCCAAGAAGAATTGCTGTTTATAAAGGAAAACATGTCTATTTTATCCCAAGCAATCACAAAATTAGAAAGACAATCAATTGAGCTTTCAGAATCAATTGCCGTAGTAAACGACGTAAAGAAGCAGTTGTCGAAGTTAGTGTTGCATGAAAAGGGACGGCATATTTATAAAAAGCTATCTTTAACATTAAAAAAGAATGTTGGATATAATACATTGCAAAAAATTGATACACTTAACAGAGGCTTAGAAGTAGAAGTAATGGACGAAGATCCATACAAACCCAGCCTCCAATACTTCTCTTTGTTTAAGTACGCTCCTGTCACATCTGTCGCAGTGGAAAGAAGTTTTTCATTCTTAAAATGGATTTTTTCAAATAGGAGACGCAGCATGACTTCAAAAAATTTAGAACAAATCTTAATTTGCTTTGCAGAGCTAAAACAGCAATGAGTCCATATATGTATACCTCTACATACTTTTGAAATTGTTTCGTACTGGCTACTTTTTTTTATTATTTTTTTGCACACGAATTTATTTCCAAGAAACTTCAAAAATAGGTACTTTCTTTTCAAAATGGCAGATAATTTTGACGAATTATCAATATTCCATAGAATTTATGTAAAAAAAGATGTAACATTATTTAACCTTACTATGCGTAGCATTATTAAAAATGTACAACGAAAAGTAACTCGTTATCTCCAAATCGGGAACTACAATGCTGTAAGTGGTATTTATTTGTAACTAGCTGTGCCCCGCGGTGTTACCCGCTCATCCCACGGGAACACTACATTTATTCGGGATGAAAAGTATCCTATGTCCTTTCCCGGGTCTCAAACTATCTCCATACCAAATTTCATCTAAGTCGGTTCAGCGGTTTAAGCGTGAAGAGGTAACAGACAGACAGACAGACAGACACACTTTCGCATTTATAATATTAGTATGGATTGTATTGTTAAATTTTATTTTTGTTGACGTTGATTGTAAGTACCTATTTGTTATTTTTAGGTGGGACGTACAACAAAAGCTATTTTTTTATTACCATTACCAACAACTTTTAAAAAGCTTTTGTTTTTTAACGTGGTGTGGGGCTGGTCAGTGTATCTTTCGCAAGAACATTCCGCAGGATTTACAGTTGCCGCCCAATGTGGAACTTGCCATCACGAAAATCCCTATTTAACCCATAGTTACGGTGACGATGTACAGTTGTGTAAAATTTATTGTAATTATTGTGGAGAATATATGATTAATCCTAACTAACGTACACTCTATACTTTTATTGCTTGTGTCTCTCGTAAAACTCGTAACGTATGAAAAGTCCAAAAATGTTTTTGAGATTTCAGGGTTAGCCGCATAGTGAAAGTTGTTCAGTATGGCCTACTTATTCACCCCGTTCAGGCTTTTCAGTGGGTCAGAAACTAATAATTAGTACCTAGTGACACCTCTTTGAAATTATCAGTGACATACACTATCGACATTTAGATAGTCGATAAAAAAAGCATTCACGCTCTAATGAAAAGTAATGTCAGTGCGACAAGATAACGGGGTCTAGTCATGAGGTTTTCACTTATCTATAGAGTGATTCTCGAGAAGGGTTTAGGTGAAAAATTTGTTAAGGTTTTGTGTAACCCGTGCGAAGCCGGGGCGGGTCGCTAGTTCTTAATAATTTTTAATTATAAAACTTCTTTTTATGAGTATTTCCGTTAACATAATTTTATTATTATTATTAATTTTGTTCCTGATTTGGTAGATGGATTGTATAAGTAACTTAAAGCGAGTATAGCCACGAAACTAGCGCCACTTCAGAAATAAAATCTCCTAAATTAGATAAATTTTCAATAATTTCCACCTGTTAGATTTAGATACTAGGGAAACGCCTATAATATGTATTAAATCATGGCACTGTCTGTATACAATTTCTCGTTGTGTAGTCGTCCCCAAAAACCTGCACAAAACTAAAACGGCCGCTTTTTGTTGTGCTAGTTTTTGGGAACAAGAACGACAAATTGTATACAGTGATTTAATACATATTACTTATAGGTGTTTCCCTAGTATATAACTGGCGGAAATTATTCAAAATTGATCTAATTTAGGAGATATAAAAACATTTCTGAAGTGGCGATAGTTTCGCGGCTATACTCGCCTTAATACTAAAATGTCGTTTTGTTTCCATGTTTGTTTCATTTAAAAAGTAGGTAATGTGTATATCTATGCAATCGAAGTTACACTCTCATTTTATAATGACATGCTGAACAGTAAACGGCTAAATAGCATGAATATTAAAGTATAATATGACTAATATGTCTAGAGTTAGATCAAAAAGTCTTGCAACGATTTTGATACCATACGCAATGCAAGTGTCATTTTATACGCCATAATTTCATAGGAGTATGACGTTTAAAATAACACTTGCACTAGTTGCACTGCGTGTGCTATCGAAATCGTTGCAGACTTATCTTGGTCTAACTTCGATGTATCAATTTTTAACAAGGGAAACCAGACAGAAATGTTACTTTATTGTTTATGCCAAGTTTCTATTAACTTGTCGTTTTTAAATGAGAGCGTCACTTTTGATTGTATAGCGGCCTCTTCGTTCATGTGATGCAAAAAAGTGACAAGAAAATAAAATATCTTTGTACAGTTGATGACAACTTTTATTGAAAACTGTTCCTATTTGAAGAAGAGAAGAGCTATTTGATAGACATCAAAACTAGTTGGACCTATGTATGCATATATAATGGTTCCCCTCCGTTAGCCCGAAAAACTTTCATCCTAATTTCATTGGCCCTAATTTTGGTAACCCTAAAATCACTATCCCGAATTATCATTCATCCTAATTAATGAATAGCCCTAATTTCAGGATTCCGAATTTTCATAATACCTAATTACTTCATACCGAATTCTCACTAGCCCTAATTTACACTTAGCCGATTTTTTTAGACTACTAATATTATAATACCTAATAATGCTAAAACCTAAATTTTATTAAACCTATTTATCTATAAACCTAAGGCGAGGGCTGCTCTCCCTCCGCGCCTCCGGTTTTGGAATAACACTAGGGTAGGACAGGCAAGACCAAGTGGAGTCGGAATTGCCATAGACAGGATGTACATGGGAATCTTTTGACGCTCCGCTCGCTTCGCTCGCTCCGCTATACATTGTCACAATAGAAACCTAACCTAACCTACAGTTTTCGGGGTTCAGCCAATTCGATATTTGTCCAAATCCGTATTTTCTGTTTTAACGTAAAAATAGGTTTAATAATCTTTAGTACTCTTGACATTTAGTGTCAGTAATGATTAGGTCTAATAATCATTAGGTGTGCTAATTATTAGGTTATTTCATATTAGTATTAAATAATAAATAAATAAATATTAAGGGACAATCTTACACAAATCGACCTAGTCCCAAACTAAGCAAAGCTTGTACTATGGGTACTAGACGACGATATACATAATATATAAATACATACATAGATAACATCCATGACCCAAGAACAAATATTTGCACAAATATTTGCCCCGGCCGGGATTCGAACCCGGGACCGCCGACTCAGTAGGCAGGTGTCTACCAACCGAGCCAAACGCGTCGTCAAAAAAGTATTGTTGATAATTAGTACAAATCATTATTAGAGTATTGGATTATTAGGTCTAACAACTAATTAGGGTATAAAAATTAGGTGAAATGACATTAGGGCTAATGAAAATTAGAGCTAACGTTGATAGGTGTAATAATATTAGCACTTGCGTTATTAGGTCAAGTAGGGGAGTACCTAATACTAGCTTTTGCCCGCGACTTCGTCTGTGTGGAGTAAGTAATTTGGGTGCCTTAATTTTTAAACAAATCTGCTTTTAAAACCATCCTTTTTTCACCCTCAAATAGGTCCACTATCAATTACAACTTCATTTTTTACACCCTTAAGGGATGATTTCGGGGATAAAAATTATTCTATATCCTTCCCCACAGCTCAAACTATCCCCATGCCGAGTTTCATCTACATCGGTTATTGATTCCCTATACAAATTTTCATCCCCTTGAGGGGTGAGTTCTGGGATAAAAAGTATCCTATGTCCTTCCCCGGGATTCAAACTATATCTATACCAAATTTCTAATAAATCGGTTCAGCGGTTTAAAGTGAAGAGGGAACAGAGAGACACACTTTCGCATTTATAATATTAGTACCTATGGATTTCAACTAAATCGGTTCAGCGGCTATGAGGTAATAGACAGACACTTTCGCATTTATAATATTAGTATGGATAAGTACAATGGCGTCGAAAATAAAATATCTAAGGCTGGCCCAGATGTACGGAATTTTCATTCGGTTTCTGTACGGAATAACAGGTGTGAACGAGACGTCGCTCCACACATGCATAGCGCTGTCTCGCTTGCACATGTCCTTGCGTTCGGAAAATTCCATGGGTCTGCGGCCGGGGTTACTAAACGTATGCCTTCGGCCACATCAATAATTGAGCGCTCTAAATAAAAAAAAAAAAATGCCCACAAATGCAAAAACTAGTGCCACAAATTGCTATTGTTGCGTCGGCACCTCCATTTTATCAATAAATCGGTCATAATCGGCGGACCACTTCCATACCACCAAGGCGAAAATCTAAGTTCGCAAATTGCAGGCACCTTTTTCACTCTATCTGCTTATTTTTTGTGCATGGCAACATTATTGAATCGTAAACTTAAAATTCGTCGCCCATCCCTAGAATATCACTCTATGTGTCAAATATTTATAGTCTGTGGTCTGAAGCGGAAAGTGGTCGCCAATTATTGGGCTGTACATTATTGCCTCGGACCGAGCTTGTACAGCCAAATAATGCCCATCCCAATAATGCACGACCCAATAATTCGAATCCATTTAGTAGACGCCGATTATTGGCCGCACATTGGCCTGTACCGATAATGCTCGACCCAATAATGTGCATCCCAATAATGTACAGCCCAATAATCCGCGTCCATGATGGACGCGGATTATTGGGCTGTACATTATTGGGTTGAGCATTATTTGGCTGTACATTAGTGGTCCCCAAACGAGAAACCTTTTTGATAAGAAGATTATACGAAGTATTGGCATTGGCACAAAACATTTTTTTTTTTTTCATTAAATTTGAAATTTGCTTCTCGAATCTCGAACTTCTATCAGTCATCAGTCGCATTTCACATTGTTTGATATTTCTTTTAATTATTTTTTTACTTTTTTTATTCTTTTATTCAAATTTTTCGTTATAAGCGCTATGGCAGCGTTGCCAGATGGTTACATTTGTTACATTTTTCGTAACTTTTGACCCTCTCTCGTAACATGTAAGTAACTTTTGATTTCTGGGCAATTTTCGTAACTTTTCAATAAGTTTTGTTAAAAATTCTGAAGTGGTAAAATTAATTTAGATTCTGAATCCAAATAACATGTACTATCGGGCAAAAATATAACATATGTACCACTGAAAAACTTAATCGTAATTTCGATAATGTGTTTCAGTTTTTTCTCAAATCAGATAGGATCCATAACACAATATGTGAAAATCCTAAACAAAAATGAATGATTTCAACTCGAACGACTGCACCACAATTTAAGATGGCTATCCTTCTTAAAATATTCTTAGGATTCAGAAGGCTCATCCTGCCAAAGGAGAACTTCCGATCGTCAAATCACTTCGTTGTCCATCTGTCAAGATACGAGCGCTTATGTTCCGTATATATCCGAAAACCGTAAATTTGTATTTACATAATAAAAAGCAAACACATTTTTGTAGAGGTTGGTAAATAAACCACAGATGGATGAGTAAGTTCGAGGGCCAAGATGAGGCCCTAGATAATACGAGCCCAACTATTGCACTTTCTGCCAAGACATTATAATATATGATGCTTTTAACGACTCATAAAATAAAATAAATATTTACACAATATCGCAAGATTAACATTACTTTTCTCCTGTCAGTTTTAATTTTTTAAATATATTTTTTAATGAGCACTCTTTTAGTGTCAAACGAGTCGTGTCACTTGAAAGACGCGATAAATTAAAAAAACCTAACAAATATAAATATCAACTGGCAACACAAATGGAATACAATTGACAACATTTCATATTTCTAACAGGTGGAAATTAATATAGAGATCGACAGGGCTATGTGTCGTGTACGCGCAAAAAAAATCTTTGAATTTATTCTTCTGTATTTAAAGAAATATAAGAAAATACATAAAATGACCGCAATCGAAGAAGGCCTGAATACGGTTGTTGTCTTAGAACCCATCAGCGAAAAAAAAAAAAAAATTTGATAATGTCGTGAACCTCAATGTCATAGCGTTTTTTTTTTATTAGAAATCGGATTAAAGTAACCGTTCCATTCAGATATAGTTTTGGTGTTGCCACAATTTAAAATGATTAAGTTTTTATAAATTAATAATAAAATAAATGGCTATTTCAGAAAAAAAATAAAAACATTGATTACTTTATCTTTCTAAGCAGAATTCAGAAAAGTAATCAAATTGTAGTCTTGTAAATATGGAAACTTGTCAATTGCTTGATAAAGTTTTTAAACTAAAAGGTATAGCCGTATTTGTATGAGGCATCGGCCCAGATGTAAGATGCTATTTTATAAAAAAAAAACACCCTGAAATACTGCAGGTTTTTGAGAAAATAAAAAAAACATACAAACACGGCTATACCCTTTTGTAATTTATCAAACGCATATTCGGTGTACAATCAGTGCAGATACCTGTAAGGGCCTGGCCACATCACCACGGCACGGTGCCGTCACCGTGAAACGGGGCAGCGCCATTTTTACGGAGTCAGCGTATATAAAACCACCGTAAAAATCCACGACGCCGCGCCGTTTCACGGTGACGGCGCCGTGCCGTGGTGATGTGGCCAGGCCCCAAGAATTTTGAATTGGCTGCTTTTATCAAGGGACACGACACACGACTCACTTAACAGACTCTATTAGCCAGTACTAATCATATTAAAACTGAGGCGTTTTTCCTTGATTTTTTAAATATAAAACTGTTTGCGTTTTGTAAAAAAATATACCTCAAAAATTATACATTTTCATTGGTCAATTTACTTTGAAATTAGTTGTGATTGGTTCAATGGTCGTTTGTAACGCGTCAACAAGATCATTGTATATATGGACAGTGTTCAACACTATGCACAGCTTCCCGTCACACCGCGTACCGGAACACGTAGCTTGGAAAGCATCAAACCAGGTGGATCGACCTGGTTAGGTTTGCGGGAAGCAATTGGATGAGGGCGGCGCACGACCGATCGTTGTGGAGAAATTTGGGGATGCTTTTGTACAGCAGTGGATGTATATTGGCGGATATGACGATGATGACACAGTTTCCCAATGCTAAATATAGACTGTGTATGGCCACATTTTTGGGTAGTGACGGTTATATTTTTTTGGTATTACAAACTTATTTACAGTAAATATTCCATACTTTTATAGTTTGTACCTTTGGAACCCTCGGTACGCGAATCCGATTCGCGCTTGACCGGTTTTTTTATTCATATCAAAATGTAACTTTCGCAGCAAAAATGTAACATTTCGAGGAATGAAACGTAACTTATGACACACTGGCTCTGGCAACACTGGGTAAGTCCTTACTATAAAGTACTAAAAAGTGAAAGACATTACATGTTTTATAAAAATGATAAAACAAACAGCGCCCTCTCTCGCTTGCTCGTTCACCGCTGTAAAGTTGTGCGGTAAGATGTGAATATTAACGTATTCACATAGAGGTCGCTAAGGTGTAAAAACCTTTCAAATAAACAATGCAAAGATCGACACACAAAGCATAAGGAAAAAATCGTCAGGTCTACGTGAAGCGAGGGTAGCGAAGTGGCCAACGCGCTGGACCGGTAATCCAGAGGTACCGGGTTCGATTCCCGGTCCCTTCCACCAGGTAGCTCCTTTTTCAATTTTTCTTAAAGCTTTGATCTTTGTATTCATGGTTTAAATAAAAATTGTGGTGTACCCACATTAAAAAAAATGAGACATTACATGTTTCATAAATTTATAGCCCTTATTCCTTTTAAAATGCTGATTGTTTAGACATTTTTCTCTATGATCAAACATGTTTCTTAACATATTATTGATGTTACTACCTAGAACAGGGCTATTGGGATTTATTGGTATATTTAAAACCTACAGTTTGAATTTTTCATTGATAATTTTTGTTCGAAAAACTACTCGAAATTGACAAAATTCACGTGGAAAATTCGTTTTTTCAACTTATTTTCGACTGCACGCAATAAAAGCATGAAATAGCTACGTTACTACCTAGAACTCGGGAAAAAGTATTATTCACTTCAAAAAGTTGGTTGAAATTATCAATATATTCGTCATAATATGAAAAAAATAAATTTTAAAAGGAATAAGGCCTCTTAAGATTATTATTGTTACAGAATCAGTATTCAGTCGACATAAAAGTCAACATGCAAATCCATATTATGCCTAAATACACAAATTAAATACTCTAATGATACAAAAGGACAATCTGAATAAAATTGCGAAACAAAATAATTTATAACTATATACTGTTGAGTTTCTTTCGGCGTTTCTTCTCAACAGTGGTCTCCTTTTGAGAAATGCCGGTAGACTCGGACATGTAAAAGTGCCTACTTGCAGAATAAATAGTACATTACGTAACAAGGGTGGTAAACGAGGAATTACAAACGAGTGTCTATTAGAAGCCCGAAGCCGAAGGCGAGGGATTTAATGACACGAGTTTGGAATTCCTTTACCACCAGAGTCACGTACGAAATTTTCATCACACTTTCGAGAAAATAAAACAAAAGTAGTAGTATAAATAATGACACAAAGGTAAATTAAGAAAGAAAAATTGAATGCGATCTACTACAATCGAAGCGGGGTTTGAACCCGTTCAGTTGGGAGAGCAATGCGCCGGAAACGCAGAGGTCGCGGGTTCAAACCCCGCTTCGATTGTAGTAGATCGCATTCAATTTTTCTTTCTTAATTTATCCAGCAGTGACCATGTTATGCATTATAGACCCTCTTATAGGCAAAATAATTATTACAAACGAAACTCTCACAGACAGTACAAAAATAATGGTTCATTTCAAAACCAATTTCCCAATAATTACAATCGGAATCCGAGCACTTCCTTTGTAAATTCAGGTCACAAAAATGCGTATTCAAAAAATCGTAATACCTATTCACGGTCATCGACCGGACCACGCGGGCGCACGCCGCACGCGCCGAATCAGCACATTCAGCACTCCACTAGTACTGAACAAACAACAAGCGAATTAGGGATGCGTAGTAATGATACGGAAACCCAGTTTTTTCGTCCCTAAAGTAATTAATAACTCGATATTCAGTTATAACAATTTTTGCATAATAAAATGCTTTATCGAGGGAAACAGACAACTAGACTTACTCATTGACAGTGGCGCTAGCATATGCGTTATAAAATACGAATATATACAAAATAATCCAAATTTGCTTTCTCAGTTAATCGAAGATAGATTAGTGATTAAGGGTATAAGCGGTAATTTAGAATCGGAAGGGTATATTTACATAAATCTAACGATTAATAATGTAGTATTTAACGAGAAGTTTTATGTCTTTAAGAACCTATGCTGTGCTGCCGAAGGTATTATCGGTCAGAATTTTTTTAAACGTTATAGTGCTATACTTGATTACAAACACGGAACCCTTACCCTAGAAAATAATAATCGGAGAATACAAGTTAGAGTCAATGAACCTAACAATTACTCGTATGACATTCAGCCACGATGCGAAGTCGTCAAAAATATCCCAACGGCACATAATGAGGATTGCGTAATTTTAGCAAGTGAAATTAAAAAAGGTGTTTATGTCGCAGGTGTTATTTCAACACCAAAAAACGGTCAGATACCAGTGAGAATATTAAATACAACAGACACTACGATAAGCGTAATTTTTTCCGAATTAGAGATATTAAGTTTGAATAATTTTGAAGTTTGTACATTTGATGAACAAAAAATTTCTCCCGAAAGAATCAAAAAACTTTTTCAATTACTTGATTTGCATTCTTACCTAAACCTAGAGGAACAAATTAGTATAGAAAATATTTGTGCAAAATATGCAGATATTTTCCACATGCCAAGTGACAAACTAACTACAACAAATTTGTTGAAACATTCCATTAAATTGAAACAAGATATAAACCCAGTATACGTTAAACCTTATAGGATACCAAACTCATTAAAAGGGGAAGTTCAAAAACAAGTTCAGGATATGTTAGATAACGACATTATTGAAGAATGTACTTCCGAATGGTCCAGTCCAGTATTACTAGTACCCAAAAAATCAGACAAATCAGGAGCTAAGAAATGGAGACTTGTAATTGATTATCGTCAATTAAATAACAAAATACAGGACGATAAATTTCCTTTGCCCAACATTTCAGAAATTTTAGACTCGCTATCTGGAAATATTTATTTTTCAAAATTAGACTTGTCACAATCATATTATCAAATGAGTTTAGATAAATCCTCCAGGAAATATACAAGTTTCACTACTGATAAAATGTATCAGATGAAGAGATGTCCAATGGGTTTAAAAACGTCTCCAAGTTCATTTAGCAGACTTATGACGATTGCTATGTCAGGATTAAATTACCAAAAATGCTTTATTTACCTTGATGACTGCATAGTTGTAGGAAATTGTTTAGAAACCCACAACAAAAACTTAGTTAGTATAATGCAAAGATTACGTGAAGTGAATTTGAAACTTAACCCCAACAAATGCGAATTTCTGCGGAAGGAAATCATATATCTAGGCCACAAAATAACATCAGAGGGAATATTTCCCGACTCGTCTAAAATAGAAAGTTTACAGAATTACCCCAGGCCCACCAATGTCGACGAAGTCAAAAGATTCGTCGCGTTCGCCAATTACTATAGACGTTTTATAAATAAGTTCGCCGAGATAGCTTATCCATTAAATGCACTATGTAAGAAAAACGTAACTTTTGCCTGGACGTCAGAGTGCGAATCGGCATTTCAACGACTTAAACAAACTCTTATCAGCCCACCTGTATTAGATTATCCAGATTTCTCTGAAAACAACGTATTTATTTTGCATACAGACGCTTCAAAAACAGGATTAGGAGCAACATTATCTAACAGCAATGGTAAAGTAGTAGCGTACGCTAGTCGTAACTTAAAACCCGCTGAAACTCGATACCCCGTCATTGAACTTGAATTGTTATCAATTGTTTGGGCTGTAAGACATTTTAGACCCTATCTGTATGGCAAAAAGTTCAAAATATTGAGTGACCACCGCCCTTTGAAATATCTGTTTGGAATGACTGATCCTTCGAGTAGACTTACGAAATTTAGACTATATTTAGAAGAATACGATTTTGAAATTGATTATGTACCAGGACGAAACAATGCAGCTGCAGACGCATTGAGTCGTATACCTGTTACGTCACAGAGTTTGAAAGAAATGAGAGAAAACGTTGTATCAGTCATTACCAGAGCTCAAAGTCGAAGATTACGTAATCAATTAGATGACAACATAACGGACTTGACACAGAGAAACATTCCCACAACTTCCAGGTCTGATCAACCTAGAGTGGTGGAAATCCTCAAACGACCCAAAGACTGTATAGAATTAGTAATATTCCCAACGGAAAGTTACTTGAAAAATATAGAAAAATTACAAAAGTTTCCCAGTTATAATGGTCAGTGTACATTTGTACCTGACAAGTGTGCTCTAGTTGTAACGTCTCGATCGTTATCTACCGGAAGTGTGTTAGCGAGAGAATTACAAAGTTTATGCCACAAATTGGATATCAACGAGCTCGTAATTATTAAAAGAATGGATATACAACAGTTTATAGAAAAATTATTAAAAGAAGTTAAAAAATTATCTGGGACAATTCCACGGTTTCTTGTTACCAAAGATGTAACTAGAGTAACTGATCAAGATACAAAGACAGTTATTTTAAATGACTTCCATTTGTTACCCACCAGTGGTCACGCGGGGGTAAACAGAATGTTGAACAATATCAAAAGGTACTACTTCTGGCCAGGAATGAGTAATGACGTCAATAATTATGTTAAAAGGTGTAAAAGTTGTCAAATACAGAAACATGCAAACAGACATGTTCGACAACCAATGGTTATAACCACAACACCAAGTACTTCTTTTGAACGAATAAGCTTAGATATAATGGGCCCTTTAGACGTAGATAACTTTAATAATAAGTATATTTTAACTATTCAGTGTAACTTAACAAAGTACGTAGAAGCTTACCCTATCGATAAAAAGGAAAGCGAATTAGTTGCTAGGTTGTTAGTTAATAATTTTATTTTACGTTATGGCATTCCGAAAGAAATTATTACTGACCAAGGTAAAGAATTCATGTCATCAATTATGACAGAAATATGCACCTTATTAGGTATCGAGAAGCTAAATTCAACTGCCTATCATCATGAAACTTTAGGAGGAATTGAAAACACGCATAAGAGCTTAGGAGCCTATCTCCGTATTCAGTGTGAAAATAACACAACCGACTGGAGTTCTTGGCTACCATTTTGGTGTTTTTCATTCAATAACACAGTACACACTGAGACAAAATATAGTCCATACGAATTAGTTTTTGCGAAACAATGTAATTTACCGAGTAATTTGAATAAGAATACGGAACCATTATTATAATCATGAAAGCTATCCTCTAGAATTAAAATATAGATTTCAAAAAGCGATTAATGACGCTAGAAATAATTTGCTAAAATGTAAAAATAGACAGAAATTTTATTATGATAAATATGTTAATCCAATTAAATACAAACCAGGAGACTTAGTCTTGTTAAAAAATCAAGTTGGAAATAAGTTAGACAATATTTTTAAAGGACCATATGAAGTTGTAGAGGATAATTCACCTAATGTAAGGATTTTAAAAGATAACAAAGAATATGTAACCCATAAGAATAATACTAGATTATTTAACACATAAATTTATTATAGTAATATTTTCAAATGTTAAAAACTTAACTGTTTTTAAAATGTGAACCCTCAAGTAATATGTGTTATTATTTCTTATTTTCTTTTTTCTCTCCTTTCCTCTTTGTTACCGGGGGGGTGAAGGATACTTAGGAAGGAGGTGTAGTGTATGCCTCAGTTACAGTTTTACAGTAACTTAGTTGTTTACAACAACATAAACATATATTGCTTGAGTGGACAAATCTTAATAATAAAAACCCATGTAACACTAATTTTAAGGTTCTTTACTTAACAATCTTTGATAAGACAATATATCATAACCAAACTGAATAATGGACTTTTCATGAAGAACCCTATCTCCAGCAATCATCATACTTCACATTAACTAACGACCCCTCCCGCCGCTGACTAATAAATTCCTTATCCTCACAGACTCTTTAAGTTTAATTAAAGCTTTGGAAAACTATCAATTCCATTTTAAAACTTTATATATAATCCATAAAATAAAGGAAATGATTTTCTACTGTAAGAAAAAAGGCCTGGAGATTGCCTTTATGTGGATCCCTTCACATAGAGGAATAACAGGCAACGAAATAGTAGATAAGACTGCATATGAGGGAATAAACCCGTTAGATGTATCATCTATCGTTAAAATACCAATGACAGATTGTTATTCAACTATTAATATTGTGTTAAAAAAGCTGTGGAAAGAATTTTGGGAAAAGGATCGAGAAGTCAAGGGGAAATGGTATGGAAGCATACAAGAAGACCTACCAGCCAAGCCGTGGTATAACGGTATAAAGTCAGCAAGTCGTGAATTCATCACCACAATCAATCGCCTTCGATTTGGCCACAATAAGACTCCTGCACATTTAGCCAGACTTGGCATTATTGAAGATAACAGATGTGTAAACTGCGGTAGTTTTGGAGACATAGATCATGTGATCTTTTCGTGTCCCGCACATTCATTGGATCGGTTAATTTTGGCAAGTGAATTAAGTGAAAGCGAAGTGGTTTCATTAACTAACGACCCCTCCCGCCGCCTCAAAGTGATACTAAAAAATGTAAACTGTTTTAGACCAATTTACAAGTTCATCAAGAACTCATGTGGAACTATTTGACATTGACATAAAGTGAAGTGCTCAAGTGAAGTTTAGTTACCGATGTTTGTTATAAATAAAGACTTGGCTTAAAGGTCTAGTTACCAGGCCATAAAATTCCCAAAAAAAAAAAAAAGCAAGCCAAGAATCAAACTCAGATGTCATTTAAATGTTGTCAATTTTGACTGTGACGTATCTGTCGTAGTTTTTTTGGTCTTGAATTCTAAATCGTAGTAGTAATTTAATTTTTAAAAATTTAAACATGGCACCTTTTAGGCGTACCGGTGAGTGGTTTAATTATTATTATTTAGTTAAACTTTCGTGAGACATATTTAATTATTGTATTAAGCGGTTTACACTCACGTGAAATTGTCAGGAACGGCCCGACATGTTTCGAACTCGTATGGAGCCCTTCATCAGGGGCGGCTGCCCGTACAGCGCCGCGGCAAATTCGTCACTCATGTCGGGCCGTTCCTGACAATTTCACGTGAGTGTAAATCGCTTAATACAATTATTATTTATTCCTTAGTTCAGCGTGCCTCCTGGCAAAGGCCTCCTTTAGCTGTTTCCACTGTACTCTGTCGCGGGCTATTGTGAGATGGGTTGGGGTATAGCAAAGGGGGCCCCATTTTAGGACAGAAAATTTTTACAGTTTTTTTTTTATTTGCTGTTTTTAGGCTTAAATTAGATTGAATCGTGAAGATTAAACGAAAATAAGCATGTTTTGTTATGTTAACTTTCTTTCTCAGATCAATATTTACCGAGATATTGAGGTTCAAACATTACTATTTTAATGGGATCCGAGACATAGATAAATTTCGGAGACGAGTAATTTATGTCAATATAACACCTTATTTTTATTTACGGATCCTATAAAACGTGTTAAAATAAGCATGTTTTGTAAAGTATAATTTTTTGGCTCAGATTAATATTTACCGAGATATTGAAGTTTTTTAGGTAAAAAATTTCATTGGTCTGATGTTATATTGACACAATTTTTTTATGATGTTATCGTATATAATACGCTAAAATAAGCGTGTTTTTTTCGGGCATATTTATTCTAAATTTGATAATTATCGAGATAAAAAGATTAATGGGTTAGGTTAGGTTAGTTATGACCACATCGCGCGAGCCGAGCGAGCGTGCCGCGGCAGCGGTCGGCGAAGCGCCAGAACCGAATCGCCAACTTTTTATTAGCTATTGAAAAATAATTACTGAGAAAAAGTTTAAAGAATAAAACATGTTTATTTTGACCCAATATCTCGGTAAATATTACTCTGAGTGAAAAAGTTAAAAGAACAAAATATGCTTTTTTTAGCGTAATCTTAAAGCCTGACCAGAAATATATGAGGATTGTCAAGAGGGCGCTATTTATAAGATTTATATGGCAACAATTTTGCAACCACTCGCAACCGCACTATAATGGCATTAGTTTGAATATCTGTCAGTTCCTATGGTAACCTCGTAATATCAATTAATGGAATGGAATGCACTCCTTTCCCAGCTATTTTTCGTGTAGTAAACACATGTACACTTTATTTACGGGCTATTGTGAGATCAGAAACGGATTGATGACCATGTATGTTTACGAATAAACCTTAATTCATTCATTTTTTGTTCACAGGCGGTGCCAGTTCCTGGGACGCGGCGGCGCAGATGCATAAGGAGTAATAAAATACCCTTTTAACCCTTAAGATAACAAAAAAATTGGGCAAGTGCGAGTCCGACTCGCGCATGAAGGGTTCCGTACCTATATATATGTATATATAGGTTTAACAAGTTTGTTGTATGGGAGCCCCCCTTAAATATTTATTTTATTTCATTTTTAGTATTTGTTGTAATAGCGGCAATAGAAATACATCATCTGTGAAAATTTCAAGTGTCTAGCTATCACCGTTCTTGAGATACAGCCTGGTGACAGACGGACGGACGGACGGACGGACGGACGGACGGACGGACGGACGGACGGACGGACGGACGGACAGCGAAGTCTCAGTAATAGGGTCCCGTTTTTACCCTTTGGGTACGGAACCCTAAAAAAGAACCGACTTCAGTAAAACTAAAAAGCCAACAATAACCCGTTCACGTACAGATTACATTTGACTCACCCTTCGAAGTCGATCCCAAACCACTCAGTTCTTATATTTATATTCGTATTATTGAAGGACTCGGCTACGCCTCGTCCATAAATCATACTCATCCACGAACTGACTTTTTCTCAAACATGCTCGGAAATGTTTCACTTCCCATTTGAAAATAGAATACGCAAAGAGCCTCATTTTTACTAATGAAATAAAAAAAAAAGAATATTCGCTCCCTCGGGGAAAAATAAATGTATGAAAACCCATTTTCACCCGCTTCCATAACTTTTTAAAATTTCATAGGTACTGTACATAAATTGAAATCGACGTAGAACAAATCTCATACAGCCATGACAACCACACGTTTAACATTAAGTAGCATTCACACATTCGTAAACTTTGCCAAGCTGATCAGATTGGCCTTTGTTTCTAATTGGCGCCCGACAACACCCAACGCCATTCGAGCGGGCAAATAGTCAGCTGATGGAATCAGGAACGTGTAAAGTATGTTTAACAGTTCGTGCAAGTTTTGTTTTTTTTTAGATGTCAGAAGAAAAAAGTAAGTTTAGGCGGTAAAATTACAATTTTATTTAATTGCTATTGAGCGTATGCGCGTAAATGATTTTCGAGTAAATAAGTAATATAATGCTACTTACCTACTAAATTAAGAGATAAATATAATCAAGTGTACGACCAATTTATGTTATGGAAAGAAAGCAAACATGCAAATTCGTTTTCTACACGAACCTGACAACATTTTGAAAAGACAATCCGATGGTTATAAAAGCAAGAAATTTAAGGTTTTGGCTGGAGAAAATGTTGTCAATTTTTTAAAGGGAGCACCAGACGCTACTTGGCTGTTAAGGTAAAAGTTTTATCATAAAATGTACCTATTTTGAACTGGTTATTTTTGTTTTAGTTAAGTGTGTGCTTTACTGTAATACAATATATTTTCTTTACAGGTTGCCCTTATCATGGGACTAAACGGAGCGAGCCGCAGTTAACAATTTACAAATACTTATTACCATGGAAGACATCGAAAGCCACGACCAATCTATGATTGTCAAATTGTGCGACACTAAAACAAAACTTTACCGAGTATTTGTCATCCGCGGTGAATACCTCAATATCGTTCGAAAATATATACATAGAACTTCGTACCCCAAACACTAATACATAAATCGATTTTTCTTAATTTATAAGGAGGGAAAGTGTACGCGGCAGCCTATTGGAAAGAATAAAACAAACATACCTCTTCTTTGTGTACTTAAATGATTGTTGTTCGTTTTTCTTGTTAATCCTATTAAATTACTTGTTATTTTGCAAGTTTATTTTTATTATTTCCTCACATTGTTTGAGAAAAGCACTATATAAACCTCGGCGGAACGGGGATTGCCTGACTCGCATTTTTTGCAAGCCTCGCGATGCTCGGCTTGCAAACCACCTCGTCAGGCAATCCCCTACTTTCCGGGCCTCGGCAATAATGTACTATTCCCTGCCTCGGCAGTAATGTACTTACTATTATTTTACCAGTGCGGGCGTCCAGACAGTGTCGCCGGGGGCGGCACGGGAGGCGTGGCGGCGGGCGTGCGAGTCGCCCGCCAAGCGCGTCACGCGGCAGCGGCGCGATCGAATTAGAAAGAAAAAAACACGGTAAGTCTCTTGTAAACTTCTTAATTGTGTCGGTATCCCGGTATACATACAAATTAAGTCCGTTCTTGGCAAAGTATATCACGGTATACATACAAGTTTAGTTGCCTTAGTGACCGTTCTTGGCAATGTATACTGTGAGATACAAACAACTTTAGGCGATTGCAGTTAGTGGCAATTAGTGCAAATCGAAATTAAAATCTGAGACAATCCAAAGACATACATTTACAATACATACATTTATTCATAATTTGAGCCTTTCTGACGTTTTTAGCACAGAAAATTTGTGTTTTTCTCAGTCAAAGACAGTTGCCGAAACGTCAGGAGGCTCAAACAACGAACACACGCGATATTATAATCCATTTAAATCGTCTTATTGAAACAAAATAATTGTTTAGAAGCGATAGAATTGTTCAATTGATACCCTATTCTATGGTGAATAAGTTGAAAAGTCGATGGGCACTATGTTGATAAGTCTAATATCTCACAAAATACAATGATTCCACCAAAATAAGTAAAATAATTGAAATGTTTGCATATAATTATCCTTATCAATTGAGAGATTTAAATTTTATAGAAAAACTGATTTTTAGGGTTTAAATTAAAAAAACATTTTCCCCATTTTGGGCACTTATGTATTGGGAATATCTCACAAAATACAATAATTCTACCAAAATAAGTAAAATAATTGAAAAGATTGCATAAAATTACCCTTAAATCAAGCTATAAGTACGAGTTTTAGTTGAAAACAGATTTTGGAGAAAATATCAAACTTTAAAATCGCCGCCCTGTAAAATTGCCATTTTGGACTTATGAAGTTCTTCACGCCATGCACGGATATATTAGTTCGCTTTACTCTCGCGCGTTGTTACGTTTGTGATGTTTGCTTAGTTTGCAATAGCATGCTATAATAACATGTTCCATAGTTTCCGTATAAATTATCCAAACATTTCCAATCGTGATATTATTATTGTTAGTCAAACTAAAAGGCATACGGAACTTCCTCCTAGCGGAAGCGATTTTATTGTTTTCCGTAGTTCCGACTACACTTAAACAACCATAGTTAAAATCGACCGAATGATGCTCAACCAAACCATTTAGGAATTCCTGAGAAAAAGCTGACTTTTCTAGTTAATTTTGTATTGTTGCTGATGTTCACATTAATACTACCTACATACACTGCTTTGAGCGATGATAATCAGCCCTTTTCATGCAAGAAGGAGAGCCATCTTCAAGATCTTCATTTTGAAAGCAGGATGGCTCATGACGTCATCAATTTCTGTTGGATTTCTACTTTCGAATACGTCCTTAACCAACGAAACAAAATTAAAACAAGACATTTAAAACGGAAACGTACGCAAAAAGTAAAACTCGTCCAAACATAATGGGCATCCAGATTCCAGCTATATTCCCAAATGAGGCTTCGACACCACCGACGAATACAAATGCTGCGAAAAGCATTCCAACGAATACAAAACGGACACGAATAGATACAAATGGACCTGATTTATAAAGGGCGCCACTCTTCAGCAACACCCGAAAGAATGAGGTAACATTTACCTACGAATTTCATAGGTAGTTGTTACCTTTGTCGATTGGGTTGGGCCGGAAATTCGGAAGATTGGAACAATCTGCGTAATGGGTTTTTGGCCTTTTCATATTTGCTGCATAACTCTCGAGTTCGGTGTTTGATTAGGAGGAACGGTATTTCATCGGGTGTTCGACATGTGCTTCCATTGATGATTCCATTTTATTGTTAAGCAACTGAAGTATCGCACTACAACAATCGATATCGACAGAAATGAAAAATGACAATTTGCGCAAAAGGGTCTACCCATATTAACACATGGAGAGAAAATATTAATTATTCCACATAAATATCACACGTTATCGACCGGAACGAAATTGAACCGACACCCTCTTGAAATACCGGGACGAATCTTTGCCAATTTGCCACATATCAAATTATATCGTTGAGTTTAAACTGTTCAACAGTCGCTACCCAGACCAAGTAGGATAAGGTGTAATCACGCCATTTACCGTTTATTTTGAGACACTATTAACCCTTTGTATGCGATTTCAAAACTTTGCTTGATTGAAAAATTGAAATTAACTACTATTTTACAGTAAGGCTCAAACGTCCGGCACGTACGTGCCTGAGCATACGACGGGTTGATTCAACTAAAATCACTCGCTAATATAATTATACAGCAAAAACGAATGATTTAAAAGCAGCATGATGCGAGCGTACATTATACGAAATACTGAAATCAAAATTTATTAACCTATAACGACTTAAGTTCTCCCAAATCCTAAACAACATACGACTTTACATGACCGTGCCATTTACAACGTTTTTCATTCTTACAATAAAAAAAGATAAATAACAGAGTACAAAGCCGTCAAAATAACATCAATAACAAAATAAACGAGGAATTATTCGCTCTTAAAGCAATCGCGGGTGCAACAATGAATAATTTGTAGTTTTTGTATTTTACCTTAAATTGGTAGTTTACAAGAACGCCAACAGCTCTTATATAAAATTGAATCCATAACAATTAATTTAAGGCCTGATCCTTTACATTACCATCAAAATAGTACTTAACAAATATAGCGACATAAAAATTATGTTAATAAGTCGTCTTTAGGGGAATCGCCCAGAATTTACTTAGAAAAAACACATACAAATCGCTCCAATGAAAATTTTTGACAACCAAAAACTGAACTGACATATATAATAAAAAGAACATAAATCTTAGCGGCCAGCTTGCACCAAAGAGGCCGTCGTCTACACTAGTGAAGTTATATTAAACGTTGTTACGTCAATCATTACACACACGATGAGCATTCTGCAGCGGAACAGCCTAATTAGATTGAAATGTATGCATGTCAATATTGTATTAATAGGACAAGGACTTAGGACAGTGGGGCTTAGTCTTCATGTGTTATTCATGGACTACATGACAATAAATATATACACATGCATAACCTTACTAAATTCTATTTACAGTGTTATTTACAAATTTGTATACACAGATATGATCGTGTATTGTCCACAATCTATGATCGTCTGTAGGCTACTTAAGTGAATGCAATTTTTATCTATGGAATGTATAATCTGTGTCTCTTCCCTCTTCTAAGATGTCAGCCATAGCGACAAGTAGCTTTCTGAATAGCTTTAGTAATTTTATACTTTTAACCCTTTGACAAAATGTAAGTGCCTCGTTATTCTGAGTAATAAATGATTTACTTCAATGCTGCATAAAGGTGCGTTATAATTTCCAATCTACCAGCCTCGCCCTCCGCCTCCAGAGCAGTCTCGTGTCGTGCGGTACAAGTGCACACTGCAATCCACGGTCTCCACAACAGGTTTGGCCCCAGTGAATCGAAAAACATCCGGCGCTTGTAAGATCGGCGCGACCAGATTTTATGCGCACAGCATTCTGCTAACATGTCATCGGCCGACAATTCTAATATTGAGGTTATACCGGAATTGGAACGTTCTACAATGACTACGAATTCCTCGGCGGTGTTGTTGGGCGGAGCAGGCGCAGTGGAGAAGCTCGAGGGGGCTGGTAATTATCATAATTGGAAATTCGCATTGAAGATGACACTTAAGTTGGAAGGTCTTTGGGATCTCATCGAAAGAGACGAGTTGACTGAACTCACGGGCTCGGATGTCGTGCGCGATCAACGCGCGCTGGCTCGCCTGTGTCTAAGTTTGAAGCCAGGGCTATACCAATATGTTCGGGAGGCTGCAACAGCTAGACAAGCGTGGAGGAAGCTGTCTGATGTATTCGAGGACCGTGGTCTATACCGACGCGTTCTTCTTTTAAGACAACTCCATCGTATAGAGTTCAACGACTTCAACTCAATGTCTGCTTATATAGAGAAAGTAATGTCACTTGTACATCAACTATCGGATATCGGAAAAACTGTGGAAGATGAAGAAATTGCTGAAATTTTGCTGAGTGGTTTACCTCAGGAGTACGACCATCTGGTATCAAATTTGGAAACTCTTTGTCTTTCGTCGAAGTTTTCTAGTGAACTAGTCAGAACCAGACTACTCCAGGAGGCACAACGGAAAGATGACTCGAATGGTAACTCATCAACTTCAACGACAGCCTTTGTCAGTAAGAAACAAGTACTGTGCCGTTATTGTGGTAAACCTGGACACTTTAAAGCCAAATGTTTCAAGCTAAAGCGCGATCAGTTGAAGAAGAAGGAGAGTAAGGAGCCGCCCGTTACTGCTTACCTGGCTCATAGCGTCACTGAAGTATATCTGGATAGTGGATCTTCAAATCATCTAGTGAACAACAAGAATTTGCTGTCAAAAGTAAAGGACACTAGTGTGCAAGTGATAACAGCAGCCAATAATCAGCATATGACCAGTACATGTTCTGGGGAAATGCAGATTATTTTTAATGAACAGGTTAGAACACTTAAAAATGTTATGTTTGTCCCCAATTTATCAGTCAATCTCTTATCAGTCTCTAAATTGTGTCAAAGTGGTTTTATTGTTGAATTTAATGAGAATGGTTGTTTTTTATATGATGATAGGAGTTGTAAAAGTTCTGGCAATTATTTTGCAAAAGCTTATTGCTCTAATGGCATTTATAAATTAGATGGTCATGTATGTGAGAGTAACTCGCTCAATAAGATGCACTCTTTGATCCTGCAAGAGAGGCAGGATTCACCGAGCGCAGCAGTCGCTGCCTCTGCCATGTCCAATTTGGATTTGTGGCATCGACGGCTTGGTCACTTAAGCATCGCAGGTATGACTAGGTTAAGAAAGCATGTTTGTGGTGTCGTGTTTCAGGGTGAAGCTCATGACAAGTGTGAGGCTTGTCTTAAGGGGAAGGTATCGGCCGTGCCTGTCCCTGATGCGAGCTCAAGCAGGACAACACAGCCGCTACAGCTCATACACAGTGATGTGTGTGGACCGCTGCCGGAGGCTAGCTGGGGTGGAGCGAGATACTTAGTCGCGTTTACGGACGACTTTACAAGAAAAAGTTTTGGATATCTAATGAAGAATAAATCTCAGGTAATGAGCTATTTTATTCTATTTAAAGCCTTAGTAGAGAAACAACTTAATTTGCCTATTAAATGCTTACGTACGGATAATGGTATGGAATATTGTAACTTAAAGTTTACTAGATATTTGCAAAAAGAAGGCATTATCCATCAGACCACTGTTCCTTATTCTCCATTTCAAAACGGGGTTTCTGAGAGATTTAACAGAACAATTTTTGAAAAAGTGCGTTGCATGCTACAGCATTCGTCGTTGGATAAGCGCTTTTGGGGTGAGGCCGCTATGACGGCTATATATTTGAAGAATAGGTCACCCACAGCGGCTTTGTCTGGACTGATTCCTGAAGAGGTTTGGTCAGGGTCAAAGGTTGACCTCCGCCATCTCAGGATACGGATTTGCTGTCTGATAGTATACGTAAATTTGTGTTTTGAACCTGGCGTCTTTTTATAGCGTTGCAGGCTTCTATTATTCCTACGCATTCTGCCTGGAATACCGTGTTGTGTATACCTAGGGGTTTAGAGATGTGAATACTTAAATCCTCCGAGAATACACCACAGCCCGTTCCATTTTCAGTCTTTGACCCGTCTGTTGTATAGTGAGAGAGAGAGCTAGACAACGCGTTGGCGCCCTCTTAACGGAATTTTGGGAACTGAATCAGAAATGTTCTAAAACGAAAAGTCACACACAAATCTTTGATTATTCCTAAAAGCCGTCTACAATTAAATAAAAAGAATTGCTACCATATGGCAATAAAAATATATAATGCAATCCCTATTTCATGGACAGAACTTCCAAATAGAATTTTCTTCTCAAAATTAAAAAAAAAGCTACTTGAGGAATGTTTTTATTCAATAAATGATTATTTTATTAAAATGGCAAACATTGTAAGGGACATTTAAATATATAATTTTTATTAGTTAATTTATATAGATTATATTATTAATAATAGGTATATGGATTTTTGTGATAATTGGACTTATTTATATTTATATTATTGTAAGAAACAGGATTATTTGTTTTCTGGAAATGTAAAGTAATTAAAATGTATATTGTAGACTTTAACCACCGTCACCAAAATCAAATCACCGTCGCTGACATATATTATTATTGTATACCGTTAACCGGTTTATTGTGACACTCTCCCATGTTCTTATTTAACAGCTTCTGTATATGCACAATCGAACAATAAATGATTTCTTTCTTTCTTTCTTTCTTTCTGCTAATTGTCATCCTGTCATCAGGTTCTTCCGAAGCTGGGCCGTCCGCGTCCCGCAAGACAGAAGAAACTGCATCGAAACAAAGGTAATATAGGGTTTTTTGACGTGACAACGTCTTAATTTAAGTTGCGCTCGGAACGTACGTCTCGTGTATTGAAACACTCGCTACGCTCAGGATTCTATTTTGAACCACTCGCTTCGCTCGTGGTCAATCATAGGATCCTTTCGCTAGCTCGTGTTTCAAATAAACACTCGCGGGTAAAATACAACTTTCCCCCCTTGTATAACAAATAACTATTTCCAACATTAGATCCCAGGCAAAGAGCCGCCGCACCCCAAAAACGCCCATATCTCCTAGGGCGCGGCAAAAGCGGCGGTCGCGGCGGGAGCAGTGCTCCTGCGAAAGAAGTAATGAAAGGAACGCCAACACCAGGGCGATGCGTAAAAGAAGAAAGAACACGAAATAAACGGTAAGTCCTTACTATAAAGTACTATAAAGTGAAAGACATTACATGTTTTATAAAAATGATAAAACAAACAGCGCCCTCTCTCGCTTGCTCGTTCACCGCTGTAAAGTTGTGCGGTAAGATGTGAATATTAACGTATTCACATAGAGGTCGCTAAGGTGTAAAAACCTTTCAAATAAACAATGCAAAGATCGACACACAAAGCATAAGGAAAAAATCTAAATATAATCAAGGTATATGGATTTTTGTGATAATTGGACTTATTTATATTTATATTATTGTAAGAAACAGGATTATTTGTTTTCTGGAAATGTAAAGTAATTAAAATGTATATTGTAGACTTTAAAATCACCGTCGCTGACATATATTATTATTGTATACCGTTAACCGGTTTATTGTGACACTCTCCCATGTTCTTATTTAACAGCTTCTGTATATGCACAATCGAACAATAAATGATTTCTTTCATCAGCTTCCTCCGACGCTGGGCCGTCGACGTCACAAAAAAATAAGGAACAAGATACATCTGAACAAAGGTAATATAAGTTTTTTTGACGTGACAACGTCTTAATTTAAGTTGCGCTCGGAACGTACGTCTCGTGTATTGAAACACTCGCTACGCTCAGGATTCTATTTTGAACCACTCGCTTCGCTCGTGGTCAATCATAGGTTCCTTTCGCTAGCTCGTGTTTCAAATAAACACTCGCGGGTAAAATACAACTTTCCCCCCTTGTATAACAATAGTTATTTGTTATGCAAGGCTGCAAAGTTGTTATTTGGCGCGAGTGTTGAAATTGAAAGCTGAGCGAGCGAAGGAATCTAAGATTGAACCATGAGCGAAGCGAATGGTTCAAAGATAGATTCCTGAGCGTAGCGAAGCTTTCAAGACACGAGAAGCTAAATAATTTTGCAGCCATGCGGAACACACAACTTTTCACCTCACTACAGCGAGGAAAATGGAAGTTCAAGAAAAACAATTAAAACATAAAAATAATCATCTTTAATTTTGCCTTCTACTTAACACATCAAATTTAAAACATTAACACACACAAATCCAAACCAAATAAATATGAGAGAAGCACACATAGTAGAGTTGCTAAGCCGCGAAATTGTGCGCATCGGGTTACAAGCATGAAATTTCTACCACACATAGAGCGTTCCACGGTGATTATTTTCAGATGTGGAGGGAAGTCAGATTCGTCCCCTGTGTGGTGGGAGAGCGGGGTGAAGAGGACCAAGTACTGCTCTTTTTCTTTTTTTTATTACTGATCAGTTAAGGCTATTAGGGCTTGTGTGACATCGTTTTCGTGTTTAATAGATATCAGCTATTCATATTTTATGTTATTTAAGAATAGTTTCATAAAACAATTTGGGTTTATTGCCGAAAAGGTAAAAATCACAATAAGTTTTTTTTATTCAGAACGATAAATTAGTTATATATCCTGAATATTGACAATTTAAAAAAATATTACCAAACAGCAAATTTAATCTTGTTTTTAAAAATGTATACATATTGGGCACATCTGATACAAAAAAAACCTTGAAAAAAATGTTGATGTTAAGCTTAGCCTGCGTGCTCTAGTACATTTTGCTAAGTCGCGAAATTGTGTACATCGGGATACAACCACAAAATTTCTACCACAGATAGAGTATTCTACTAGTACCACAGATAGACTATGTAATGTGGAAATTCAAAATCTGCCGGAAAAAAAAAATGAAAACCTGGTGAATCTTGTAGTAACCCTGGGCGAGAAGATACAATGCACGATCAATCGAAGCGACATAATCAGCGTACATCGTGTGAGGCACGCGACTGAGAACAGTAAACCAAAGCACGTCGTCGTCAAGCTGAGCTCGCGCGTGCTGCGGGATAACGTCCTGGCCGCGTGCCGCGCGAAGAGGGGCCTCACCTCCGCAGACCTCGGAATACCTGGATCCCAGCAAACACTGTATGTGAATGAACACCTGACCCTACGTAGAAAGAAACTTTTTCGTGAGGCCCGTGTGGCTGCAAAACAAGCCAACTACAAGCACAAATGGACCTCTAATGCCACAATACTCGTTCGTGCATCGGATACCTCGCCTATTATCCCAATACTTACTAGAAAAGACATTAAAAAAATTCAAAAATACGACGAACAACCCAGTACTAGTCAATAAGTTATTCTTTTCACACCTAGCTTTACATTACTATAGTAAGATACTCGTACTTCTTTTTTGCCAATTGAAATTGTGTGTATATGTCACTCTGAGTATTCTGGTAAAAACTTTAACTAAAGCGGTCTATGTCACTGATTATCTGAATAATATTATTGTTAAAAAGGGCATTGAAATTAATTGCTTGAGTAGTGAAAATGATAAGGCTATGGCATCTTATATATTATACATGTTAATTGGTAATTGTCTACTTTATATATATATTAATACACTTACAAGTTTACTATGGCTCAATACATAAGTATATATTATCAGAACTGCCGGGGGATCCGGACTAAACTTCATACATTATATATGAATATTCTATTAAATAATTACGATGTGATTGTGCTCACAGAGACATGGTTGGTCCCAGAAATATATGATAGCGAGTACATTGATCAAAGATACACAGTGTTTCGTTGTGACAGAAATAGAGAATCCACACAAAAAGAAGATGGAGGCGGGGTGCTCATTGCTGTAATGCGCAGTTTAAAACCAACTAAAATTTCACACGCCGACAATAAAGCAAGTAAGACAGAAAGTATCACTATTGCAATTCCCAATATTGGTACAAACAAACAACATATAATTAGCGCAACCTACATATTAAACGCATCACCTAAATCAACTTACGAATATCATTTTAATGAGCTTTCCGGCATTTTAAATGACACAAAAACTGATAGTTATTTCCTTTTAGGTGACTATAACATACCCACAGCAAGCTGGACACCCGACTACCACACGGGCTTACGTCTCACCGGCTCCACCGCTACATGTTCAGTACTGAGTAATTTTATGACCGTCCATGAAGCCTCGCAATTTAATTATATCACAAATCATAAAGACAGAATACTGGACCTCCTCTTGTCTAATAATAAGTGTTCCGTGTTTCCTGTCAGCATCCCATTATTAGCGATAGACCAGCACCATCCACCATTTTATGCCTTAGTTCCGATAGAAATAAGATCAGTATCCCCATTGAGAACTAATGTCGCAATTAAATACAACTATTATAAAGCCAACTATGATCAAATTAATAACGCAATTAATGATTTAAATTGGGACACGACGCTCCAAGACCTACCAGCAGAATTAGCGACAGAAAGCTTTTACGAAAACATATAGTATTATAAAAAAACATATCCCCCAATCAAAACCTAAAAACACCCACTTCCCAATATGGTTCTCTAAAGCTCTTATACACATTTATAAAAATAAAAACAAAGCTTGGATTAAATGGAAAGTTTATGGCAATAAATCAGACTATCAAATATTTTCTATTTACAGAGACAGGTTTAAGACGGAATGCAATAGTTGTTTTACAAAGTATAAGGAGAACGTAGAGAATAGTATGCAAAATAATATAAAATATTTCTGGACATATGTCAAAAACCGTAAAAGTAAAGACGGAATACCATCAGAAATGTTTTATAAAGACCACCGGTCAAACAACCCGGAGGTGATATGTAATCTATTCTCGTCGTTTTTCAACTCCGTGTACGAGCCTACTATGCTAGATAGTAATAACTGGTCTCCACCAATGGCATATTCCGATGGCTGTATTGTTGTCTCAGACCTGTACTTCACTGTCGAACAAGTCGAGCGGACACTAAAATCTTTAGACGCCACGAAAGGACCTGGTCCTGACGGGTTGCCTTCTATCTTTCTGAAACAAACAGCCGAGTCACTAGCAAAACCCCTACATACAATATTTTTGAAATGCTTGCATGAAGGCACTTTTCCTCCGATATGGAAATCTGCTAATATTATCCCCATATTTAAAAATGGGTCGAAACAAGATGTTGAAAACTATCGCCCCATCTCTATATTATGCGCGCTAGCAAAGGTTTGTGAACAACTAGTCCATTCTGCAGTGAGCACTATCATAACTCATCAAATTATACCCGAACAACATGGTTTTACTAGAAATAGATCTACCCTTACTAACTTGATGGCATATACCGAGTATATATTTGAGCATATGGATCGCGCCATCCAAGTCGACGCTGTGTACACAGATTTCCGCAAAGCTTTTGACAGGGTCGACCATAAACTCCTATTAGATAAAATTGCATACAATGGCATCAGAGGGAATCTGCTGCGATGGTTTCTGTCATACGTCACCAAAAGAACCCAAAGAGTCGTTGTAAACGGTTTTCGGTCAGATGTAGTTGAGGTCACCTCGGGAGTCCCCCAGGGGTCAATTCTAGGTCCTTTACTTTTTAACATCTTTATTAATGATATAGAAACCTGTTTTCACACCACAAACTTCTTATTATACGCAGATGACCTGAAAATTTTCAGCAAAATCACAAGTCCCACTGACTGCAGACTCCTCCAGGGTGACCTCGATCGTTTGACTGAATATTGCACATTAAATAAACTACTACTAAGCATACCGAAATGTAACGTAATTAGCTTTACAAAAAATTTAAATAAAGTCGATTATAACTATATTTTGTGTAATCAACATCTTCAAAGAGTCAGTCTAATACGTGATCTCGGAATACTCATGGACTGTAAATTACATTTAGATAAACACATAGATATGATTATATCCAAGGGATACAAAATGTATCACTTTGTCACCAGGGCAGCAGCCGATTTCAAAAGACCCGGCACACTTATTTATTTATATAAAAGTTTGGTCCGCCCGCAGCTCGAATATGCAAGCCAAATATGGGATCCCTTTTACAAAAAATATATAGATGCCATAGACAAATTACAATACAAATTTTTAAAGAATGTGAATTACAAGCAGAACAGAAACAAAAAATTGCCTTATGATAATTTACTTACCAAATATGGTCTACTCACTCTAAGCAAAAGACGTGTTTTCCTGCAAGCGATGTTCCTACATGGACTTTGCCATAATAAATTTGACTGTTCGCAACTTGTTAATAAAATAAGTTACGTAGTACCTAGACGCTCCAGTCGGCGAGGGACGCGCGTGTACCGGCTGTTCGCCACGGCACGGTGCCGTACCAACGCCGGTGCACGCGCGCCTCTGCGTCGACTGTTTGCCACCTACAATCAAAACTTTACTCATGTAGACATATTCCACTTGTCCACCGCTAGATATAGAAAAATCATTCTAGAAACCTTGTAAACATTTCACTTAACTAACTACAAATGTAACCTACCTAAAAGCGAGTACATAAAAAATATCAAAAAATGCTACTTAAACCCACGTGTCACTTAAAATTGATGCATTAGTTAATAATAAGTATCTAATATTTTGTAAGAGATATCATTAAGTTAATATTAAGAACTATCTACCTAATTAAGAACTATCCACCTTATTAATCTAAGTATACAACAGTTTGATGTTTGACAACCGTTAACTGTTTCAAAGTACTCCGTGGATAATGTCGTTGATTGTACATAGAGTACCACCTATTGTAACATCGATTGTAATATATTATGTACAGTTGTTTATTGTCCCTAAAATAAATAAATAAAATAAATAATTCTGCGGTGATTGTTTTCAGATGTAGAGGGAAGTCAGATTCGTCCCCTGTGCGGCGGTAAAGCGGGGTGAGTAGGACAAAAGAGTCCTCTTTTTCTTTTTATATTACTGATCAGATAACGCTACTACTAGGACTTGTGTGGTATCGTTTTCGTATAAAACAGATATCAGAAATTCATTTTTCATGTTATTTATTCATAGTACCATATAAAAATATGGGTGTATTTCCGAAATGGTAAAAATCACAACAAGATTTTTTTATTCAGGGAGATAAATTAGTTATATTTCCTGAATATTTACAACTAACAAAAATATTGCTAAATAGCATATTTAATTTAGTTTCTAAAAATATATAGATGTTGGGCACTCTTCATACAAAAAGTAACTTAAATAAATTGTTGATGTTGAGATTAGCCCGTGTGCTCGTGATACATTAGCAAAAAAATATTTTGTTTTAATTACATTAATTTGTTTTTCTAGAACGTATATAGTAAAAATTATATGTAAAAGCATGTTAAAAATCATTATTTAATGTATTTAATAAAGCGAAATAGGATGCGTTCGGAGATTTACGTTGGTTACGCCGACGTAAAGATATATTTTAAGCTACTGTTTGTATGAGAAGTGCCCAACATGCATATATTTTTAGAAACCAGATTAAACGAGCTTTTTGAAATAATAATAATAAGTTGAAAATGTTCACGAAATTGAACTAATTTACCTCACTGAATAAAAAAACTTCTTGTGATTTTTACCTTTTCGGCCATTACACCCATATTTTTATATAGAACTATACAAATATAACATAAAAAATTAATTTCTAATATTTGTTTTACACGGAAACGATACCAAACACGTCCTGGTACACTTAACTGACCAGCAATAAAGAAAGAAAAGAGGGATACTTGGCCGTATTCACTCCGCTCTCCCGCCTGACAGGGGACGAATCTGACTTCCCTCCACATCTGAAAATAATCACCAAGGAACACTATATCTGTGGTAAAAATTTCATGCTTGTAACCCGATGCGCACAATTATGTTAGAAAACAGCGGACTAACAACTCTACTAACATATTGAAAATATGGCCGTAATTTGTATTATCGTCGTGTATATTTTATCGTTGAGTTTTTCTTAAGCACTGTTATATTATATTTGTATTTGAAACTACTTGACATATTCGTTGTGAATGTGGGAGAATGGCATTCTGGGAAGGATTAGTTGACCACTCGGAAGTATTTTCCATAACACTTGCTTTGGAAGTTATTGGACGATGGGATCCGCACATGATTATTTCGGCTTGATCTTCTTTAAAAACGCCAATAGTTTCGGTAAATTACTTATTGTCTCCAAATATTTATAACAAATCCTTTTTCGTTTTAATGCAGGCTTTTAGCATTGAATAAATACTCCAAATTGGGCTTAACTTTCTTGTTTTCCATATTTCTATAAAGTAAGACAACAGTATGTATTCTCCACAGAACCAATTTACGTTGTTTACGTGAATTGTGAAAAATTCCAACTTTTTAATTATTATTTTTTTCTCGGGTGCGTTCCGAAATTACACTCTTATGTTCCAACTTTTAAAACAAATAAATATTAAAATTGGTGATGTATTTAATATATTTACTAGTCAAAATATTTAAATTAAACTGAAATACTTACTATTAATATATATATAAACATATTCAACATAAAATAAAGTGTAGAAAAAATAAAAACTTAAAAATCTGTAACCACAAACCAGGTTTCTGGACGTGATATTAAAGGTGTATTTTTTTTTAAAAGAAGTATTCAAACGTACATTATGATTTCAGCCGGCCAGACCAGATCGCCCTTTATTAGCGTGCGTTGATTGGTTATTCGAAGATTTATCGACTGATGAAATCAGTCACGCGTTAAAGGAGTCTTAAATATAAAAAAAGTTACATGCACCACAGAGAATCAAAATCGTCGTGTTCGAAATTCAAATGACTTTTGCACGCTAGCGGATAAAATAGACTTTTGCACGCAGATTTCGCCCTATAAACGGAGGTTTTCCGAGCGAGTGAGGTGAAAATAACTATTTCCAACATTAGTTCCCAGGAAAAAAAAACCTGCCGCAGCACCCCGAAGAAGCCGATATCGTCAGGCGCCCGGCAAAAGCGGCTGTCGCGGCGCCGACAATGCTCATTTGAGCGTGAACAAGAAACAGAAAAGAATACTAGGGCCATGCGGAAAAGGCGGAGAAAGTAAATAAATGGTAAGTCCTTACTATAAAGTGAAAGACATTACATGTTTCATAAATTTATAGCCCTTATTCCTTTTAAAATGCTGATTGTTTAGACATTTTTCTCTATGATCAAACATGTTTCTTAACATATTATTAATGTTACTACCTAGAACAGGGCTATTGGGATTTATTGGTATATTTAAAACCTACAGTTTGAATTTTTCATTGATAATTTTTGTTCGAAAAACTACTCGAAATTGACAAAATTCACGTGGAAAATTCGTTTTTTCAACTTATTTTCGACTGCACGCAATAAAAGCATGAAATAGCTACGTTACTACCTAGAACTCGGGAAAAAGTATTATTCACTTCAAAAAGTTGGTTGTAATTATCCATATATTTGTCATAATATGAAAAAATTTTTTTTTAAAAGGAATAAGGCCTCTTAATCACTGTCCTATATTTTATTTTTTAACCGGTTTATTGTGACACTCTCCCATGTTCTTATTTAACAGCTTCTGTATATGCACAATCGAACAATAAATGATTTCTTTCTTTCTTTCTTTCTTTCTGCTAATTGTCATCCTGTCATCAGGTTCTTCCGAAGCTGGGCCGTCCGCGTCCCGAAAGAGCAAGACATCGAAACAAAGGTAATATAGGGTTTTTTGACGTGACAACGTCTTAATTTAAGTTGCGCTCGGAACGTACGTCTCGTGTATTGAAACACTCGCTACGCTCAGGATTCTATTTTGAACCACTCGCTTCGCTCGTGGTCAATCATAGGATCCTTTCGCTAGCTCGTGTTTCAAATAAACACTCGCGGGTAAAATACAACTTTCCCCCCTTGTATAACAAATAACTATTTCCAACATTAGATCCCAGTCAAAGAGCCGCCAAACCCCACATTCGCCCATAGCCACAAGAACGCGGCAAAAGCGGCGGTCGCGGCGGGAGCAGAGCTCCCAAGAAAGAGCCAACGAAAGACAGAGTAACACCAGGGCGATGCGTAAGAGAAGGAGCAAGAAATAAACAGTAAGTCCAGCGTTGCCAGATGGTTACATTTGTTACATTTTTCGTAACTTTTGACCCTCTCTCGTAACATGTAAGTAACTTTTGATTTCTGGGCAATTTTCGTAACTTTTCAATAAGTTTTGTTAAAAATTCTGAAGTGGTAAAATTAATTTAGATTCTGAATCCAAATAACATGTACTATCGGGCAAAAATATAACATATGTACCACTGAAAAACTTAATCGTAATTTCGATAATGTGTTTCAGTTTTTTCTCAAATCAGATAGGATCCATAACACAATATGTGAAAATCCTAAACAAAAATGAATGATTTCAACTCGAACGACTGCACCACAATTTAAGATGGCTATCCTTCTTAAAATATTCTTAGGATTCAGAAGGCTCATCCTGCCAAAGGAGAACTTCCGATCGTCAAATCACTTCGTTGTCCATCTGTCAAGATACGAGCGCTTATGTTCCGTATATATCCGAAAACCGTAAATTTGTATTTACATAATAAAAAGCAAACACATTTTTGTAGAGGTTGGTAAATAAACCACAGATGGATGAGTAAGTTCGAGGGCCAAGATGAGGCCCTAGATAATACGAGCCCAACTATTGCACTTTCTGCCAAGACATTATAATATATGATGCTTTTAACGACTCATAAAATAAAATAAATATTTACACAATATCGCAAGATTAACATTACTTTTCTCCTGTCAGTTTTAATTTTTTAAATATATTTTTTAATGAGCACTCTTTTAGTGTCAAACGAGTCGTGTCACTTGAAAGACGCGATAAATTAAAAAAACCTAACAAATATAAATATCAACTGGCAACACAAATGGAATACAATTGACAACATTTCATATTTCTAACAGGTGGAAATTAATATAGAGATCGACAGGGCTATGTGTCGTGTACGCGCAAAAAAAATCTTTGAATTTATTCTTCTGTATTTAAAGAAATATAAGAAAATACATAAAATGACCGCAATCGAAGAAGGCCTGAATACGGTTGTTGTCTTAGAACCCATCAGCGAAAAAAAAAAAAAAATTTGATAATGTCGTGAACCTCAATGTCATAGCGTTTTTTTTTTATTAGAAATCGGATTAAAGTAACCGTTCCATTCAGATATAGTTTTGGTGTTGCCACAATTTAAAATGATTAAGTTTTTATAAATTAATAATAAAATAAATGGCTATTTCAGAAAAAAAATAAAAACATTGATTACTTTATCTTTCTAAGCAGAATTCAGAAAAGTAATCAAATTGTAGTCTTGTAAATATGAAAACTTGTCAATTGCTTGATAAAGTTTTTAAACTAAAAGGTATAGCCGTATTTGTATGAGGCATCGGCCCAGATGTAAGATGCTATTTTATAAAAAAAAAACACCCTGAAATACTGCAGGTTTTTGAGAAAATAAAAAAAAACATACAAACACGGCTATACCCTTTTGTAATTTATCAAACGCATATTCGGTGTACAATCAGTGCAGATACCTGTAAGGGCCTGGCCACATCACCACGGCACGGTGCCGTCACCGTGAAACGGGGCAGCGCCATTTTTACGGAGTCAGCGTATATAAAACCACCGTAAAAATCCACGACGCCGCGCCGTTTCACGGTGACGGCGCCGTGCCGTGGTGATGTGGCCAGGCCCCAAGAATTTTGAATTGGCTGCTTTTATCAAGGGACACGACACACGACTCACTTAACAGACTCTATTAGCCAGTACTAATCATATTAAAACTGAGGCGTTTTTCCTTGATTTTTTAAATATAAAACTGTTTGCGTTTTGTAAAAAAATATACCTCAAAAATTATACATTTTCATTGGTCAATTTACTTTGAAATTAGTTGTGATTGGTTCAATGGTCGTTTGTAACGCGTCAACAAGATCATTGTATATATGGACAGTGTTCAACACTATGCACAGCTTCCCGTCACACCGCGTACCGGAACACGTAGCTTGGAAAGCATCAAACCAGGTGGATCGACCTGGTTAGGTTTGCGGGAAGCAATTGGATGAGGGCGGCGCACGACCGATCGTTGTGGAGAAATTTGGGGATGCTTTTGTACAGCAGTGGATGTATATTGGCGGATATGACGATGATGACACAGTTTCCCAATGCTAAATATAGACTGTGTATGGCCACATTTTTGGGTAGTGACGGTTATATTTTTTTGGTATTACAAACTTATTTACAGTAAATATTCCATACTTTTATAGTTTGTACCTTTGGAACCCTCGGTACGCGAATCCGATTCGCGCTTGACCGGTTTTTTTATTCATATCAAAATGTAACTTTCGCAGCAAAAATGTAACATTTCGAGGAATGAAACGTAACTTATGACACACTGGCTCTGGCAACACTGGGTAAGTCCTTACTATAAAGTACTAAAAAGTGAAAGACATTACATGTTTTATAAAAATGATAAAACAAACAGCGCCCTCTCTCGCTTGCTCGTTCACCGCTGTAAAGTTGTGCGGTAAGATGTGAATATTAACGTATTCACATAGAGGTCGCTAAGGTGTAAAAACCTTTCAAATAAACAATGCAAAGATCGACACACAAAGCATAAGGAAAAAATCGTCAGGTCTACGTGAAGCGAGGGTAGCGAAGTGGCCAACGCGCTGGACCGGTAATCCAGAGGTACCGGGTTCGATTCCCGGTCCCTTCCACCAGGTAGCTCCTTTTTCAATTTTTCTTAAAGCTTTGATCTTTGTATTCATGGTTTAAATAAAAATTGTGGTGTACCCACATTAAAAAAAATGAGACATTACATGTTTCATAAATTTATAGCCCTTATTCCTTTTAAAATGCTGATTGTTTAGACATTTTTCTCTATGATCAAACATGTTTCTTAACATATTATTGATGTTACTACCTAGAACAGGGCTATTGGGATTTATTGGTATATTTAAAACCTACAGTTTGAATTTTTCATTGATAATTTTTGTTCGAAAAACTACTCGAAATTGACAAAATTCACGTGGAAAATTCGTTTTTTCAACTTATTTTCGACTGCACGCAATAAAAGCATGAAATAGCTACGTTACTACCTAGAACTCGGGAAAAAGTATTATTCACTTCAAAAAGTTGGTTGAAATTATCAATATATTCGTCATAATATGAAAAAAATAAATTTTAAAAGGAATAAGGCCTCTTAAGATTATTATTGTTACAGAATCAGTATTCAGTCGACATAAAAGTCAACATGCAAATCCATATTATGCCTAAATACACAAATTAAATACTCTAATGATACAAAAGGACAATCTGAATAAAATTGCGAAACAAAATAATTTATAACTATATACTGTTGAGTTTCTTTCGGCGTTTCTTCTCAACAGTGGTCTCCTTTTGAGAAATGCCGGTAGACTCGGACATGTAAAAGTGCCTACTTGCAGAATAAATAGTACATTACGTAACAAGGGTGGTAAACGAGGAATTACAAACGAGTGTCTATTAGAAGCCCGAAGCCGAAGGCGAGGGATTTAATGACACGAGTTTGGAATTCCTTTACCACCAGAGTCACGTACGAAATTTTCATCACACTTTCGAGAAAATAAAACAAAAGTAGTAGTATAAATAATGACACAAAGGTAAATTAAGAAAGAAAAATTGAATGCGATCTACTACAATCGAAGCGGGGTTTGAACCCGTTCAGTTGGGAGAGCAATGCGCCGGAAACGCAGAGGTCGCGGGTTCAAACCCCGCTTCGATTGTAGTAGATCGCATTCAATTTTTCTTTCTTAATTTATCCAGCAGTGACCATGTTATGCATTATAGACCCTCTTATAGGCAAAATAATTATTACAAACGAAACTCTCACAGACAGTACAAAAATAATGGTTCATTTCAAAACCAATTTCCCAATAATTACAATCGGAATCCGAGCACTTCCTTTGTAAATTCAGGTCACAAAAATGCGTATTCAAAAAATCGTAATACCTATTCACGGTCATCGACCGGACCACGCGGGCGCACGCCGCACGCGCCGAATCAGCACATTCAGCACTCCACTAGTACTGAACAAACAACAAGCGAATTAGGGATGCGTAGTAATGATACGGAAACCCAGTTTTTTCGTCCCTAAAGTAATTAATAACTCGATATTCAGTTATAACAATTTTTGCATAATAAAATGCTTTATCGAGGGAAACAGACAACTAGACTTACTCATTGACAGTGGCGCTAGCATATGCGTTATAAAATACGAATATATACAAAATAATCCAAATTTGCTTTCTCAGTTAATCGAAGATAGATTAGTGATTAAGGGTATAAGCGGTAATTTAGAATCGGAAGGGTATATTTACATAAATCTAACGATTAATAATGTAGTATTTAACGAGAAGTTTTATGTCTTTAAGAACCTATGCTGTGCTGCCGAAGGTATTATCGGTCAGAATTTTTTTAAACGTTATAGTGCTATACTTGATTACAAACACGGAACCCTTACCCTAGAAAATAATAATCGGAGAATACAAGTTAGAGTCAATGAACCTAACAATTACTCGTATGACATTCAGCCACGATGCGAAGTCGTCAAAAATATCCCAACGGCACATAATGAGGATTGCGTAATTTTAGCAAGTGAAATTAAAAAAGGTGTTTATGTCGCAGGTGTTATTTCAACACCAAAAAACGGTCAGATACCAGTGAGAATATTAAATACAACAGACACTACGATAAGCGTAATTTTTTCCGAATTAGAGATATTAAGTTTGAATAATTTTGAAGTTTGTACATTTGATGAACAAAAAATTTCTCCCGAAAGAATCAAAAAACTTTTTCAATTACTTGATTTGCATTCTTACCTAAACCTAGAGGAACAAATTAGTATAGAAAATATTTGTGCAAAATATGCAGATATTTTCCACATGCCAAGTGACAAACTAACTACAACAAATTTGTTGAAACATTCCATTAAATTGAAACAAGATATAAACCCAGTATACGTTAAACCTTATAGGATACCAAACTCATTAAAAGGGGAAGTTCAAAAACAAGTTCAGGATATGTTAGATAACGACATTATTGAAGAATGTACTTCCGAATGGTCCAGTCCAGTATTACTAGTACCCAAAAAATCAGACAAATCAGGAGCTAAGAAATGGAGACTTGTAATTGATTATCGTCAATTAAATAACAAAATACAGGACGATAAATTTCCTTTGCCCAACATTTCAGAAATTTTAGACTCGCTATCTGGAAATATTTATTTTTCAAAATTAGACTTGTCACAATCATATTATCAAATGAGTTTAGATAAATCCTCCAGGAAATATACAAGTTTCACTACTGATAAAATGTATCAGATGAAGAGATGTCCAATGGGTTTAAAAACGTCTCCAAGTTCATTTAGCAGACTTATGACGATTGCTATGTCAGGATTAAATTACCAAAAATGCTTTATTTACCTTGATGACTGCATAGTTGTAGGAAATTGTTTAGAAACCCACAACAAAAACTTAGTTAGTATAATGCAAAGATTACGTGAAGTGAATTTGAAACTTAACCCCAACAAATGCGAATTTCTGCGGAAGGAAATCATATATCTAGGCCACAAAATAACATCAGAGGGAATATTTCCCGACTCGTCTAAAATAGAAAGTTTACAGAATTACCCCAGGCCCACCAATGTCGACGAAGTCAAAAGATTCGTCGCGTTCGCCAATTACTATAGACGTTTTATAAATAAGTTCGCCGAGATAGCTTATCCATTAAATGCACTATGTAAGAAAAACGTAACTTTTGCCTGGACGTCAGAGTGCGAATCGGCATTTCAACGACTTAAACAAACTCTTATCAGCCCACCTGTATTAGATTATCCAGATTTCTCTGAAAACAACGTATTTATTTTGCATACAGACGCTTCAAAAACAGGATTAGGAGCAACATTATCTAACAGCAATGGTAAAGTAGTAGCGTACGCTAGTCGTAACTTAAAACCCGCTGAAACTCGATACCCCGTCATTGAACTTGAATTGTTATCAATTGTTTGGGCTGTAAGACATTTTAGACCCTATCTGTATGGCAAAAAGTTCAAAATATTGAGTGACCACCGCCCTTTGAAATATCTGTTTGGAATGACTGATCCTTCGAGTAGACTTACGAAATTTAGACTATATTTAGAAGAATACGATTTTGAAATTGATTATGTACCAGGACGAAACAATGCAGCTGCAGACGCATTGAGTCGTATACCTGTTACGTCACAGAGTTTGAAAGAAATGAGAGAAAACGTTGTATCAGTCATTACCAGAGCTCAAAGTCGAAGATTACGTAATCAATTAGATGACAACATAACGGACTTGACACAGAGAAACATTCCCACAACTTCCAGGTCTGATCAACCTAGAGTGGTGGAAATCCTCAAACGACCCAAAGACTGTATAGAATTAGTAATATTCCCAACGGAAAGTTACTTGAAAAATATAGAAAAATTACAAAAGTTTCCCAGTTATAATGGTCAGTGTACATTTGTACCTGACAAGTGTGCTCTAGTTGTAACGTCTCGATCGTTATCTACCGGAAGTGTGTTAGCGAGAGAATTACAAAGTTTATGCCACAAATTGGATATCAACGAGCTCGTAATTATTAAAAGAATGGATATCCAACAGTTTATAGAAAAATTATTAAAAGAAGTTAAAAAATTATCTGGGACAATTCCACGGTTTCTTGTTACCAAAGATGTAACTAGAGTAACTGATCAAGATACAAAGACAGTTATTTTAAATGACTTCCATTTGTTACCCACCAGTGGTCACGCGGGGGTAAACAGAATGTTGAACAATATCAAAAGGTACTACTTCTGGCCAGGAATGAGTAATGACGTCAATAATTATGTTAAAAGGTGTAAAAGTTGTCAAATACAGAAACATGCAAACAGACATGTTCGACAACCAATGGTTATAACCACAACACCAAGTACTTCTTTTGAACGAATAAGCTTAGATATAATGGGCCCTTTAGACGTAGATAACTTTAATAATAAGTATATTTTAACTATTCAGTGTAACTTAACAAAGTACGTAGAAGCTTACCCTATCGATAAAAAGGAAAGCGAATTAGTTGCTAGGTTGTTAGTTAATAATTTTATTTTACGTTATGGCATTCCGAAAGAAATTATTACTGACCAAGGTAAAGAATTCATGTCATCAATTATGACAGAAATATGCACCTTATTAGGTATCGAGAAGCTAAATTCAACTGCCTATCATCATGAAACTTTAGGAGGAATTGAAAACACGCATAAGAGCTTAGGAGCCTATCTCCGTATTCAGTGTGAAAATAACACAACCGACTGGAGTTCTTGGCTACCATTTTGGTGTTTTTCATTCAATAACACAGTACACACTGAGACAAAATATAGTCCATACGAATTAGTTTTTGCGAAACAATGTAATTTACCGAGTAATTTGAATAAGAATACGGAACCATTATTATAATCATGAAAGCTATCCTCTAGAATTAAAATATAGATTTCAAAAAGCGATTAATGACGCTAGAAATAATTTGCTAGAATGTAAAAATAGACAGAAATTTTATTATGATAAATATGTTAATCCAATTAAATACAAACCAGGAGACTTAGTCTTGTTAAAAAATCAAGTTGGAAATAAGTTAGACAATATTTTTAAAGGACCATATGAAGTTGTAGAGGATAATTCACCTAATGTAAGGATTTTAAAAGATAACAAAGAATATGTAACCCATAAGAATAATACTAGATTATTTAACACATAAATTTATTATAGTAATATTTTCAAATGTTAAAAACTTAACTGTTTTTAAAATGTGAACCCTCAAGTAATATGTGTTATTATTTCTTATTTTCTTTTTTCTCTCCTTTCCTCTTTGTTACCGGGGGGGTGAAGGATACTTAGGAAGGAGGTGTAGTGTATGCCTCAGTTACAGTTTTACAGTAACTTAGTTGTTTACAACAACATAAACATATATTGCTTGAGTGGACAAATCTTAATAATAAAAACCCATGTAACACTAATTTTAAGGTTCTTTACTTAACAATCTTTGATAAGACAATATATCATAACCAAACTGAATAATGGACTTTTCATGAAGAACCCTATCTCCAGCAATCATCATACTTCACATTAACTAACGACCCCTCCCGCCGCTGACTAATAAATTCCTTATCCTCACAGACTCTTTAAGTTTAATTAAAGCTTTGGAAAACTATCAATTCCATTTTAAAACTTTATATATAATCCATAAAATAAAGGAAATGATTTTCTACTGTAAGAAAAAAGGCCTGGAGATTGCCTTTATGTGGATCCCTTCACATAGAGGAATAACAGGCAACGAAATAGTAGATAAGACTGCATATGAGGGAATAAACCCGTTAGATGTATCATCTATCGTTAAAATACCAATGACAGATTGTTATTCAACTATTAATATTGTGTTAAAAAAGCTGTGGAAAGAATTTTGGGAAAAGGATCGAGAAGTCAAGGGGAAATGGTATGGAAGCATACAAGAAGACCTACCAGCCAAGCCGTGGTATAACGGTATAAAGTCAGCAAGTCGTGAATTCATCACCACAATCAATCGCCTTCGATTTGGCCACAATAAGACTCCTGCACATTTAGCCAGACTTGGCATTATTGAAGATAACAGATGTGTAAACTGCGGTAGTTTTGGAGACATAGATCATGTGATCTTTTCGTGTCCCGCACATTCATTGGATCGGTTAATTTTGGCAAGTGAATTAAGTGAAAGCGAAGTGGTTTCATTAACTAACGACCCCTCCCGCCGCCTCAAAGTGATACTAAAAAATGTAAACTGTTTTAGACCAATTTACAAGTTCATCAAGAACTCATGTGGAACTATTTGACATTGACATAAAGTGAAGTGCTCAAGTGAAGTTTAGTTACCGATGTTTGTTATAAATAAAGACTTGGCTTAAAGGTCTAGTTACCAGGCCATAAAATTCCCAAAAAAAAAAAAAGCAAGCCAAGAATCAAACTCAGATGTCATTTAAATGTTGTCAATTTTGACTGTGACGTATCTGTCGTAGTTTTTTTGGTCTTGAATTCTAAATCGTAGTAGTAATTTAATTTTTAAAAATTTAAACATGGCACCTTTTAGGCGTACCGGTGAGTGGTTTAATTATTATTATTTAGTTAAACTTTCGTGAGACATATTTAATTATTGTATTAAGCGGTTTACACTCACGTGAAATTGTCAGGAACGGCCCGACATGTTTCGAACTCGTATGGAGCCCTTCATCAGGGGCGGCTGCCCGTACAGCGCCGCGGCAAATTCGTCACTCATGTCGGGCCGTTCCTGACAATTTCACGTGAGTGTAAATCGCTTAATACAATTATTATTTATTCCTTAGTTCAGCGTGCCTCCTGGCAAAGGCCTCCTTTAGCTGTTTCCACTGTACTCTGTCGCGGGCTATTGTGAGATGGGTTGGGGTATAGCAAAGGGGGCCCCATTTTAGGACAGAAAATTTTTACAGTTTTTTTTTTATTTGCTGTTTTTAGGCTTAAATTAGATTGAATCGTGAAGATTAAACGAAAATAAGCATGTTTTGTTATGTTAACTTTCTTTCTCAGATCAATATTTACCGAGATATTGAGGTTCAAACATTACTATTTTAATGGGATCCGAGACATAGATAAATTTCGGAGACGAGTAATTTATGTCAATATAACACCTTATTTTTATTTACGGATCCTATAAAACGTGTTAAAATAAGCATGTTTTGTAAAGTATAATTTTTTGGCTCAGATTAATATTTACCGAGATATTGAAGTTTTTTAGGTAAAAAATTTCATTGGTCTGATGTTATATTGACACAATTTTTTTATGATGTTATCGTATATAATACGCTAAAATAAGCGTGTTTTTTTCGGGCATATTTATTCTAAATTTGATAATTATCGAGATAAAAAGATTAATGGGTTAGGTTAGGTTAGTTATGACCACATCGCGCGAGCCGAGCGAGCGTGCCGCGGCAGCGGTCAGCGAAGCGCCAGAACCGAATCGCCAACTTTTTATTAGCTATTGAAAAATAATTACTGAGAAAAAGTTTAAAGAATAAAACATGTTTATTTTGACCCAATATCTCGGTAAATATTACTCTGAGTGAAAAAGTTAAAAGAACAAAATATGCTTTTTTTAGCGTAATCTTAAAGCCTGACCAGAAATATATGAGGATTGTCAAGAGGGCGCTATTTATAAGATTTATATGGCAACAATTTTGCAACCACTCGCAACCGCACTATAATGGCATTAGTTTGAATATCTGTCAGTTCCTATGGTAACCTCGTAATATCAATTAATGGAATGGAATGCACTCCTTTCCCAGCTATTTTTCGTGTAGTAAACACATGTACACTTTATTTACGGGCTATTGTGAGATCAGAAACGGATTGATGACCATGTATGTTTACGAATAAACCTTAATTCATTCATTTTTTGTTCACAGGCGGTGCCAGTTCCTGGGACGCGGCGGCGCAGATGCATAAGGAGTAATAAAATACCCTTTTAACCCTTAAGATAACAAAAAAATTGGGCAAGTGCGAGTCCGACTCGCGCATGAAGGGTTCCGTACCTATATATATGTATATATAGGTTTAACAAGTTTGTTGTATGGGAGCCCCCCTTAAATATTTATTTTATTTCATTTTTAGTATTTGTTGTAATAGCGGCAATAGAAATACATCATCTGTGAAAATTTCAAGTGTCTAGCTATCACCGTTCTTGAGATACAGCCTGGTGACAGACGGACGGACGGACGGACGGACGGACGGACGGACGGACGGACGGACGGACGGACGGACGGACGGACGGACGGACGGACAGCGAAGTCTCAGTAATAGGGTCCCGTTTTTACCCTTTGGGTACGGAACCCTAAAAAAGAACCGACTTCAGTAAAACTAAAAAGCCAACAATAACCCGTTCACGTACAGATTACATTTGACTCACCCTTCGAAGTCGATCCCAAACCACTCAGTTCTTATATTTATATTCGTATTATTGAAGGACTCGGCTACGCCTCGTCCATAAATCATTCTCATCCACGAACTGACTTTTTCTCAAACATGCTCGGAAATGTTTCACTTCCCATTTGAAAATAGAATACGCAAAGAGCCTCATTTTTACTAATGAAATAAAAAAAAAAGAATATTCGCTCCCTCGGGGAAAAATAAATGTATGAAAACCCATTTTCACCCGCTTCCATAACTTTTTAAAATTTCATAGGTACTGTACATAAATTGAAATCGACGTAGAACAAATCTCATACAGCCATGACAACCACACGTTTAACATTAAGTAGCATTCACACATTCGTAAACTTTGCCAAGCTGATCAGATTGGCCTTTGTTTCTAATTGGCGCCCGACAACACCCAACGCCATTCGAGCGGGCAAATAGTCAGCTGATGGAATCAGGAACGTGTAAAGTATGTTTAACAGTTCGTGCAAGTTTTGTTTTTTTTTAGATGTCAGAAGAAAAAAGTAAGTTTAGGCGGTAAAATTACAATTTTATTTAATTGCTATTGAGCGTATGCGCGTAAATGATTTTCGAGTAAATAAGTAATATAATGCTACTTACCTACTAAATTAAGAGATAAATATAATCAAGTGTACGACCAATTTATGTTATGGAAAGAAAGCAAACATGCAAATTCGTTTTCTACACGAACCTGACAACATTTTGAAAAGACAATCCGATGGTTATAAAAGCAAGAAATTTAAGGTTTTGGCTGGAGAAAATGTTGTCAATTTTTTAAAGGGAGCACCAGACGCTACTTGGCTGTTAAGGTAAAAGTTTTATCATAAAATGTACCTATTTTGAACTGGTTATTTTTGTTTTAGTTAAGTGTGTGCTTTACTGTAATACAATATATTTTCTTTACAGGTTGCCCTTATCATGGGACTAAACGGAGCGAGCCGCAGTTAACAATTTACAAATACTTATTACCATGGAAGACATCGAAAGCCACGACCAATCTATGATTGTCAAATTGTGCGACACTAAAACAAAACTTTACCGAGTATTTGTCATCCGCGGTGAATACCTCAATATCGTTCGAAAATATATACATAGAACTTCGTACCCCAAACACTAATACATAAATCGATTTTTCTTAATTTATAAGGAGGGAAAGTGTACGCGGCAGCCTATTGGAAAGAATAAAACAAACATACCTCTTCTTTGTGTACTTAAATGATTGTTGTTCGTTTTTCTTGTTAATCCTATTAAATTACTTGTTATTTTGCAAGTTTATTTTTATTATTTCCTCACATTGTTTGAGAAAAGCACTATATAAACCTCGGCGGAACGGGGATTGCCTGACTCGCATTTTTTGCAAGCCTCGCGATGCTCGGCTTGCAAACCACCTCGTCAGGCAATCCCCTACTTTCCGGGCCTCGGCAATAATGTACTATTCCCTGCCTCGGCAGTAATGTACTTACTATTATTTTACCAGTGCGGGCGTCCAGACAGTGTCGCCGGGGGCGGCACGGGAGGCGTGGCGGCGGGCGTGCGAGTCGCCCGCCAAGCGCGTCACGCGGCAGCGGCGCGATCGAATTAGAAAGAAAAAAACACGGTAAGTCTCTTGTAAACTTCTTAATTGTGTCGGTATCCCGGTATACATACAAATTAAGTCCGTTCTTGGCAAAGTATATCACGGTATACATACAAGTTTAGTTGCCTTAGTGACCGTTCTTGGCAATGTATACTGTGAGATACAAACAACTTTAGGCGATTGCAGTTAGTGGCAATTAGTGCAAATCGAAATTAAAATCTGAGACAATCCAAAGACATACATTTACAATACATACATTTATTCATAATTTGAGCCTTTCTGACGTTTTTAGCACAGAAAATTTGTGTTTTTCTCAGTCAAAGACAGTTGCCGAAACGTCAGGAGGCTCAAACAACGAACACACGCGATATTATAATCCATTTAAATCGTCTTATTGAAACAAAATAATTGTTTAGAAGCGATAGAATTGTTCAATTGATACCCTATTCTATGGTGAATAAGTTGAAAAGTCGATGGGCACTATGTTGATAAGTCTAATATCTCACAAAATACAATGATTCCACCAAAATAAGTAAAATAATTGAAATGTTTGCATATAATTATCCTTATCAATTGAGAGATTTCAATTTTATAGAAAAACTGATTTTTAGGGTTTAAATTAAAAAAACATTTTCCCCATTTTGGGCACTTATGTATTGGGAATATCTCACAAAATACAATAATTCTACCAAAATAAGTAAAATAATTGAAAAGATTGCATAAAATTACCCTTAAATCAAGCTATAAGTACGAGTTTTAGTTGAAAACAGATTTTGGAGAAAATATCAAACTTTAAAATCGCCGCCCTGTAAAATTGCCATTTTGGACTTATGAAGTTCTTCACGCCATGCACGGATATATTAGTTCGCTTTACTCTCGCGCGTTGTTACGTTTGTGATGTTTGCTTAGTTTGCAATAGCATGCTATAATAACATGTTCCATAGTTTCCGTATAAATTATCCAAACATTTCCAATCGTGATATTATTATTGTTAGTCAAACTAAAAGGCATACGGAACTTCCTCCTAGCGGAAGCGATTTTATTGTTTTCCGTAGTTCCGACTACACTTAAACAACCATAGTTAAAATCGACCGAATGATGCTCAACCAAACCATTTAGGAATTCCTGAGAAAAAGCTGACTTTTCTAGTTAATTTTGTATTGTTGCTGATGTTCACATTAATACTACCTACATACACTGCTTTGAGCGATGATAATCAGCCCTTTTCATGCAAGAAGGAGAGCCATCTTCAAGATCTTCATTTTGAAAGCAGGATGGCTCATGACGTCATCAATTTCTGTTGGATTTCTACTTTCGAATACGTCCTTAACCAACGAAACAAAATTAAAACAAGACATTTAAAACGGAAACGTACGCAAAAAGTAAAACTCGTCCAAACATAATGGGCATCCAGATTCCAGCTATATTCCCAAATGAGGCTTCGACACCACCGACGAATACAAATGCTGCGAAAAGCATTCCAACGAATACAAAACGGACACGAATAGATACAAATGGACCTGATTTATAAAGGGCGCCACTCTTCAGCAACACCCGAAAGAATGAGGTAACATTTACCTACGAATTTCATAGGTAGTTGTTACCTTTGTCGATTGGGTTGGGCCGGAAATTCGGAAGATTGGAACAATCTGCGTAATGGGTTTTTGGCCTTTTCATATTTGCTGCATAACTCTCGAGTTCGGTGTTTGATTAGGAGGAACGGTATTTCATCGGGTGTTCGACATGTGCTTCCATTGATGATTCCATTTTATTGTTAAGCAACTGAAGTATCGCACTACAACAATCGATATCGACAGAAATGAAAAATGACAATTTGCGCAAAAGGGTCTACCCATATTAACACATGGAGAGAAAATATTAATTATTCCACATAAATATCACACGTTATCGACCGGAACGAAATTGAACCGACACCCTCTTGAAATACCGGGACGAATCTTTGCCAATTTGCCACATATCAAATTATATCGTTGAGTTTAAACTGTTCAACAGTCGCTACCCAGACCAAGTAGGATAAGGTGTAATCACGCCATTTACCGTTTATTTTGAGACACTATTAACCCTTTGTATGCGATTTCAAAACTTTGCTTGATTGAAAAATTGAAATTAACTACTATTTTACAGTAAGGCTCAAACGTCCGGCACGTACGTGCCTGAGCATACGACGGGTTGATTCAACTAAAATCACTCGCTAATATAATTATACAGCAAAAACGAATGATTTAAAAGCAGCATGATGCGAGCGTACATTATACGAAATACTGAAATCAAAATTTATTAACCTATAACGACTTAAGTTCTCCCAAATCCTAAACAACATACGACTTTACATGACCGTGCCATTTACAACGTTTTTCATTCTTACAATAAAAAAAGATAAATAACAGAGTACAAAGCCGTCAAAATAACATCAATAACAAAATAAACGAGGAATTATTCGCTCTTAAAGCAATCGCGGGTGCAACAATGAATAATTTGTAGTTTTTGTATTTTACCTTAAATTGGTAGTTTACAAGAACGCCAACAGCTCTTATATAAAATTGAATCCATAACAATTAATTTAAGGCCTGATCCTTTACATTACCATCAAAATAGTACTTAACAAATATAGCGACATAAAAATTATGTTAATAAGTCGTCTTTAGGGGAATCGCCCAGAATTTACTTAGAAAAAACACATACAAATCGCTCCAATGAAAATTTTTGACAACCAAAAACTGAACTGACATATATAATAAAAAGAACATAAATCTTAGCGGCCAGCTTGCACCAAAGAGGCCGTCGTCTACACTAGTGAAGTTATATTAAACGTTGTTACGTCAATCATTACACACACGATGAGCATTCTGCAGCGGAACAGCCTAATTAGATTGAAATGTATGCATGTCAATATTGTATTAATAGGACAAGGACTTAGGACAGTGGGGCTTAGTCTTCATGTGTTATTCATGGACTACATGACAATAAATATATACACATGCATAACCTTACTAAATTCTATTTACAGTGTTATTTACAAATTTGTATACACAGATATGATCGTGTATTGTCCACAATCTATGATCGTCTGTAGGCTACTTAAGTGAATGCAATTTTTATCTATGGAATGTATAATCTGTGTCTCTTCCCTCTTCTAAGATGTCAGCCATAGCGACAAGTAGCTTTCTGAATAGCTTTAGTAATTTTATACTTTTAACCCTTTGACAAAATGTAAGTGCCTCGTTATTCTGAGTAATAAATGATTTACTTCAATGCTGCATAAAGGTGCGTTATAATTTCCAATCTACCAGCCTCGCCCTCCGCCTCCAGAGCAGTCTCGTGTCGTGCGGTACAAGTGCACACTGCAATCCACGGTCTCCACAACAGGTTTGGCCCCAGTGAATCGAAAAACATCCGGCGCTTGTAAGATCGGCGCGACCAGATTTTATGCGCACAGCATTCTGCTAACATGTCATCGGCCGACAATTCTAATATTGAGGTTATACCGGAATTGGAACGTTCTACAATGACTACGAATTCCTCGGCGGTGTTGTTGGGCGGAGCAGGCGCAGTGGAGAAGCTCGAGGGGGCTGGTAATTATCATAATTGGAAATTCGCATTGAAGATGACACTTAAGTTGGAAGGTCTTTGGGATCTCATCGAAAGAGACGAGTTGACTGAACTCACGGGCTCGGATGTCGTGCGCGATCAACGCGCGCTGGCTCGCCTGTGTCTAAGTTTGAAGCCAGGGCTATACCAATATGTTCGGGAGGCTGCAACAGCTAGACAAGCGTGGAGGAAGCTGTCTGATGTATTCGAGGACCGTGGTCTATACCGACGCGTTCTTCTTTTAAGACAACTCCATCGTATAGAGTTCAACGACTTCAACTCAATGTCTGCTTATATAGAGAAAGTAATGTCACTTGTACATCAACTATCGGATATCGGAAAAACTGTGGAAGATGAAGAAATTGCTGAAATTTTGCTGAGTGGTTTACCTCAGGAGTACGACCCTCTGGTATCAAATTTGGAAACTCTTTGTCTTTCGTCGAAGTTTTCTAGTGAACTAGTCAGAACCAGACTACTCCAGGAGGCACAACGGAAAGATGACTCGAATGGTAACTCATCAACTTCAACGACAGCCTTTGTCAGTAAGAAACAAGTACTGTGCCGTTATTGTGGTAAACCTGGACACTTTAAAGCCAAATGTTTCAAGCTAAAGCGCGATCAGTTGAAGAAGAAGGAGAGTAAGGAGCCGCCCGTTACTGCTTACCTGGCTCATAGCGTCACTGAAGTATATCTGGATAGTGGATCTTCAAATCATCTAGTGAACAACAAGAATTTGCTGTCAAAAGTAAAGGACACTAGTGTGCAAGTGATAACAGCAGCCAATAATCAGCATATGACCAGTACATGTTCTGGGGAAATGCAGATTATTTTTAATGAACAGGTTAGAACACTTAAAAATGTTATGTTTGTCCCCAATTTATCAGTCAATCTCTTATCAGTCTCTAAATTGTGTCAAAGTGGTTTTATTGTTGAATTTAATGAGAATGGTTGTTTTTTATATGATGATAGGAGTTGTAAAAGTTCTGGCAATTATTTTGCAAAAGCTTATTGCTCTAATGGCATTTATAAATTAGATGGTCATGTATGTGAGAGTAACTCGCTCAATAAGATGCACTCTTTGATCCTGCAAGAGAGGCAGGATTCACCGAGCGCAGCAGTCGCTGCCTCTGCCATGTCCAATTTGGATTTGTGGCATCGACGGCTTGGTCACTTAAGCATCGCAGGTATGACTAGGTTAAGAAAGCATGTTTGTGGTGTCGTGTTTCAGGGTGAAGCTCATGACAAGTGTGAGGCTTGTCTTAAGGGGAAGGTATCGGCCGTGCCTGTCCCTGATGCGAGCTCAAGCAGGACAACACAGCCGCTACAGCTCATACACAGTGATGTGTGTGGACCGCTGCCGGAGGCTAGCTGGGGTGGAGCGAGATACTTAGTCGCGTTTACGGACGACTTTACAAGAAAAAGTTTTGGATATCTAATGAAGAATAAATCTCAGGTAATGAGCTATTTTATTCTATTTAAAGCCTTAGTAGAGAAACAACTTAATTTGCCTATTAAATGCTTACGTACGGATAATGGTATGGAATATTGTAACTTAAAGTTTACTAGATATTTGCAAAAAGAAGGCATTATCCATCAGACCACTGTTCCTTATTCTCCATTTCAAAACGGGGTTTCTGAGAGATTTAACAGAACAATTTTTGAAAAAGTGCGTTGCATGCTACAGCATTCGTCGTTGGATAAGCGCTTTTGGGGTGAGGCCGCTATGACGGCTATATATTTGAAGAATAGGTCACCCACAGCGGCTTTGTCTGGACTGATTCCTGAAGAGGTTTGGTCAGGGTCAAAGGTTGACCTCCGCCATCTCAGGATACGGATTTGCTGTCTGATAGTATACGTAAATTTGTGTTTTGAACCTGGCGTCTTTTTATAGCGTTGCAGGCTTCTATTATTCCTACGCATTCTGCCTGGAATACCGTGTTGTGTATACCTAGGGGTTTAGAGATGTGAATACTTAAATCCTCCGAGAATACACCACAGCCCGTTCCATTTTCAGTCTTTGACCCGTCTGTTGTATAGTGAGAGAGAGAGCTAGACAACGCGTTGGCGCCCTCTTAACGGAATTTTGGGAACTGAATCAGAAATGTTCTAAAACGAAAAGTCACACACAAATCTTTGATTATTCCTAAAAGCCGTCTACAATTAAATAAAAAGAATTGCTACCATATGGCAATAAAAATATATAATGCAATCCCTATTTCATGGACAGAACTTCCAAATAGAATTTTCTTCTCAAAATTAAAAAAAAAGCTACTTGAGGAATGTTTTTATTCAATAAATGATTATTTTATTAAAATGGCAAACATTGTAAGGGACATTTAAATATATAATTTTTATTAGTTAATTTATATAGATTATATTATTAATAATAGGTATATGGATTTTTGTGATAATTGGACTTATTTATATTTATATTATTGTAAGAAACAGGATTATTTGTTTTCTGGAAATGTAAAGTAATTAAAATGTATATTGTAGACTTTAACCACCGTCACCAAAATCAAATCACCGTCGCTGACATATATTATTATTGTATACCGTTAACCGGTTTATTGTGACACTCTCCCATGTTCTTATTTAACAGCTTCTGTATATGCACAATCGAACAATAAATGATTTCTTTCTTTCTTTCTTTCTTTCTGCTAATTGTCATCCTGTCATCAGGTTCTTCCGAAGCTGGGCCGTCCGCGTCCCGCAAGACAGAAGAAACTGCATCGAAACAAAGGTAATATAGGGTTTTTTGACGTGACAACGTCTTAATTTAAGTTGCGCTCGGAACGTACGTCTCGTGTATTGAAACACTCGCTACGCTCAGGATTCTATTTTGAACCACTCGCTTCGCTCGTGGTCAATCATAGGATCCTTTCGCTAGCTCGTGTTTCAAATAAACACTCGCGGGTAAAATACAACTTTCCCCCCTTGTATAACAAATAACTATTTCCAACATTAGATCCCAGGCAAAGAGCCGCCGCACCCCAAAAACGCCCATATCTCCTAGGGCGCGGCAAAAGCGGCGGTCGCGGCGGGAGCAGTGCTCCTGCGAAAGAAGTAATGAAAGGAACGCCAACACCAGGGCGATGCGTAAAAGAAGAAAGAACACGAAATAAACGGTAAGTCCTTACTATAAAGTACTATAAAGTGAAAGACATTACATGTTTTATAAAAATGATAAAACAAACAGCGCCCTCTCTCGCTTGCTCGTTCACCGCTGTAAAGTTGTGCGGTAAGATGTGAATATTAACGTATTCACATAGAGGTCGCTAAGGTGTAAAAACCTTTCAAATAAACAATGCAAAGATCGACACACAAAGCATAAGGAAAAAATCTAAATATAATCAAGGTATATGGATTTTTGTGATAATTGGACTTATTTATATTTATATTATTGTAAGAAACAGGATTATTTGTTTTCTGGAAATGTAAAGTAATTAAAATGTATATTGTAGACTTTAAAATCACCGTCGCTGACATATATTATTATTGTATACCGTTAACCGGTTTATTGTGACACTCTCCCATGTTCTTATTTAACAGCTTCTGTATATGCACAATCGAACAATAAATGATTTCTTTCATCAGCTTCCTCCGACGCTGGGCCGTCGACGTCACAAAAAAATAAGGAACAAGATACATCTGAACAAAGGTAATATAAGTTTTTTTGACGTGACAACGTCTTAATTTAAGTTGCGCTCGGAACGTACGTCTCGTGTATTGAAACACTCGCTACGCTCAGGATTCTATTTTGAACCACTCGCTTCGCTCGTGGTCAATCATAGGTTCCTTTCGCTAGCTCGTGTTTCAAATAAACACTCGCGGGTAAAATACAACTTTCCCCCCTTGTATAACAATAGTTATTTGTTATGCAAGGCTGCAAAGTTGTTATTTGGCGCGAGTGTTGAAATTGAAAGCTGAGCGAGCGAAGGAATCTAAGATTGAACCATGAGCGAAGCGAATGGTTCAAAGATAGATTCCTGAGCGTAGCGAAGCTTTCAAGACACGAGAAGCTAAATAATTTTGCAGCCATGCGGAACACACAACTTTTCACCTCACTACAGCGAGGAAAATGGAAGTTCAAGAAAAACAATTAAAACATAAAAATAATCATCTTTAATTTTGCCTTCTACTTAACACATCAAATTTAAAACATTAACACACACAAATCCAAACCAAATAAATATGAGAGAAGCACACATAGTAGAGTTGCTAAGCCGCGAAATTGTGCGCATCGGGTTACAAGCATGAAATTTCTACCACACATAGAGCGTTCCACGGTGATTATTTTCAGATGTGGAGGGAAGTCAGATTCGTCCCCTGTGTGGTGGGAGAGCGGGGTGAAGAGGACCAAGTACTGCTCTTTTTCTTTTTTTTATTACTGATCAGTTAAGGCTATTAGGGCTTGTGTGACATCGTTTTCGTGTTTAATAGATATCAGCTATTCATATTTTATGTTATTTAAGAATAGTTTCATAAAACAATTTGGGTTTATTGCCGAAAAGGTAAAAATCACAATAAGTTTTTTTTATTCAGAACGATAAATTAGTTATATATCCTGAATATTGACAATTTAAAAAAATATTACCAAACAGCAAATTTAATCTTGTTTTTAAAAATGTATACATATTGGGCACATCTGATACAAAAAAAACCTTGAAAAAAATGTTGATGTTAAGCTTAGCCTGCGTGCTCTAGTACATTTTGCTAAGTCGCGAAATTGTGTACATCGGGATACAACCACAAAATTTCTACCACAGATAGAGTATTCTACTAGTACCACAGATAGACTATGTAATGTGGAAATTCAAAATCTGCCGGAAAAAAAAAATGAAAACCTGGTGAATCTTGTAGTAACCCTGGGCGAGAAGATACAATGCACGATCAATCGAAGCGACATAATCAGCGTACATCGTGTGAGGCACGCGACTGAGAACAGTAAACCAAAGCACGTCGTCGTCAAGCTGAGCTCGCGCGTGCTGCGGGATAACGTCCTGGCCGCGTGCCGCGCGAAGAGGGGCCTCACCTCCGCAGACCTCGGAATACCTGGATCCCAGCAAACACTGTATGTGAATGAACACCTGACCCTACGTAGAAAGAAACTTTTTCGTGAGGCCCGTGTGGCTGCAAAACAAGCCAACTACAAGCACAAATGGACCTCTAATGCCACAATACTCGTTCGTGCATCGGATACCTCGCCTATTATCCCAATACTTACTAGAAAAGACATTAAAAAAATTCAAAAATACGACGAACAACCCAGTACTAGTCAATAAGTTATTCTTTTCACACCTAGCTTTACATTACTATAGTAAGATACTCGTACTTCTTTTTTGCCAATTGAAATTGTGTGTATATGTCACTCTGAGTAGTCTGGTAAAAACTTTAACTAAAGCGGTCTATGTCACTGATTATCTGAATAATATTATTGTTAAAAAGGGCATTGAAATTAATTGCTTGAGTAGTGAAAATGATAAGGCTATGGCATCTTATATATTATACATGTTAATTGGTAATTGTCTACTTTATATATATATTAATACACTTACAAGTTTACTATGGCTCAATACATAAGTATATATTATCAGAACTGCCGGGGGATCCGGACTAAACTTCATACATTATATATGAATATTCTATTAAATAATTACGATGTGATTGTGCTCACAGAGACATGGTTGGTCCCAGAAATATATGATAGCGAGTACATTGATCAAAGATACACAGTGTTTCGTTGTGACAGAAATAGAGAATCCACACAAAAAGAAGATGGAGGCGGGGTGCTCATTGCTGTAATGCGCAGTTTAAAACCAACTAAAATTTCACACGCCGACAATAAAGCAAGTAAGACAGAAAGTATCACTATTGCAATTCCCAATATTGGTACAAACAAACAACATATAATTAGCGCAACCTACATATTAAACGCATCACCTAAATCAACTTACGAATATCATTTTAATGAGCTTTCCGGCATTTTAAATGACACAAAAACTGATAGTTATTTCCTTTTAGGTGACTATAACATACCCACAGCAAGCTGGACACCCGACTACCACACGGGCTTACGTCTCACCGGCTCCACCGCTACATGTTCAGTACTGAGTAATTTTATGACCGTCCATGAAGCCTCGCAATTTAATTATATCACAAATCATAAAGACAGAATACTGGACCTCCTCTTGTCTAATAATAAGTGTTCCGTGTTTCCTGTCAGCATCCCATTATTAGCGATAGACCAGCACCATCCACCATTTTATGCCTTAGTTCCGATAGAAATAAGATCAGTATCCCCATTGAGAACTAATGTCGCAATTAAATACAACTATTATAAAGCCAACTATGATCAAATTAATAACGCAATTAATGATTTAAATTGGGACACGACGCTCCAAGACCTACCAGCAGAATTAGCGACAGAAAGCTTTTACGAAAACATATATAGTATTATAAAAAAACATACCCCCAATCAAAACCTAAAAACACCCACTTCCCAATATGGTTCTCTAAAGCTCTTATACACATTTATAAAAATAAAAACAAAGCTTGGATTAAATGGAAAGTTTATGGCAATAAATCAGACTATCAAATATTTTCTATTTACAGAGACAGGTTTAAGACGGAATGCAATAGTTGTTTTACAAAGTATAAGGAGAACGTAGAGAATAGTATGCAAAATAATATAAAATATTTCTGGACATATGTCAAAAACCGTAAAAGTAAAGACGGAATACCATCAGAAATGTTTTATAAAGACCACCGGTCAAACAACCCGGAGGTGATATGTAATCTATTCTCGTCGTTTTTCAACTCCGTGTACGAGCCTACTATGCTAGATAGTAATAACTGGTCTCCACCAATGGCATATTCCGATGGCTGTATTGTTGTCTCAGACCTGTACTTCACTGTCGAACAAGTCGAGCGGACACTAAAATCTTTAGACGCCACGAAAGGACCTGGTCCTGACGGGTTGCCTTCTATCTTTCTGAAACAAACAGCCGAGTCACTAGCAAAACCCCTACATACAATATTTTTGAAATGCTTGCATGAAGGCACTTTTCCTCCGATATGGAAATCTGCTAATATTATCCCCATATTTAAAAATGGGTCGAAACAAGATGTTGAAAACTATCGCCCCATCTCTATATTATGCGCGCTAGCAAAGGTTTGTGAACAACTAGTCCATTCTGCAGTGAGCACTATCATAACTCATCAAATTATACCCGAACAACATGGTTTTACTAGAAATAGATCTACCCTTACTAACTTGATGGCATATACCGAGTATATATTTGAGCATATGGATCGCGCCATCCAAGTCGACGCTGTGTACACAGATTTCCGCAAAGCTTTTGACAGGGTCGACCATAAACTCCTATTAGATAAAATTGCATACAATGGCATCAGAGGGAATCTGCTGCGATGGTTTCTGTCATACGTCACCAAAAGAACCCAAAGAGTCGTTGTAAACGGTTTTCGGTCAGATGTAGTTGAGGTCACCTCGGGAGTCCCCCAGGGGTCAATTCTAGGTCCTTTACTTTTTAACATCTTTATTAATGATATAAAAACCTGTTTTCACACCACAAACTTCTTATTATACGCAGATGACCTGAAAATTTTCAGCAAAATCACAAGTCCCACTGACTGCAGACTCCTCCAGGGTGACCTCGATCGTTTGACTGAATATTGCACATTAAATAAACTACTACTAAGCATACCGAAATGTAACGTAATTAGCTTTACAAAAAATTTAAATAAAGTCGATTATAACTATATTTTGTGTAATCAACATCTTCAAAGAGTCAGTCTAATACGTGATCTCGGAATACTCATGGACTGTAAATTACATTTAGATAAACACATAGATATGATTATATCCAAGGGATACAAAATGTATCACTTTGTCACCAGGGCAGCAGCCGATTTCAAAAGACCCGGCACACTTATTTATTTATATAAAAGTTTGGTCCGCCCGCAGCTCGAATATGCAAGCCAAATATGGGATCCCTTTTACAAAAAATATATAGATGCCATAGACAAATTACAATACAAATTTTTAAAGAATGTGAATTACAAGCAGAACAGAAACAAAAAATTGCCTTATGATAATTTACTTACCAAATATGGTCTACTCACTCTAAGCAAAAGACGTGTTTTCCTGCAAGCGATGTTCCTACATGGACTTTGCCATAATAAATTTGACTGTTCGCAACTTGTTAATAAAATAAGTTACGTAGTACCTAGACGCTCCAGTCGGCGAGGGACGCGCGTGTACCGGCTGTTCGCCACGGCACGGTGCCGTACCAACGCCGGTGCACGCGCGCCTCTGCGTCGACTGTTTGCCACCTACAATCAAAACTTTACTCATGTAGACATATTCCACTTGTCCACCACTAGATATAGAAAAATCATTCTAGAAACCTTGTAAACATTTCACTTAACTAACTACAAATGTAACCTACCTAAAAGCGAGTACATAAAAAATATCAAAAAATGCTACTTAAACCCACGTGTCACTTAAAATTGATGCATTAGTTAATAATAAGTATCTAATATTTTGTAAGAGATATCATTAAGTTAATATTAAGAACTATCTACCTAATTAAGAACTATCCACCTTATTAATCTAAGTATACAACAGTTTGATGTTTGACAACCGTTAACTGTTTCAAAGTACTCCGTGGATAATGTCGTTGATTGTACATAGAGTACCACCTATTGTAACATCGATTGTAATATATTATGTACAGTTGTTTATTGTCCCTAAAATAAATAAATAAAATAAATAATTCTGCGGTGATTGTTTTCAGATGTAGAGGGAAGTCAGATTCGTCCCCTGTGCGGCGGTAAAGCGGGGTGAGTAGGACAAAAGAGTCCTCTTTTTCTTTTTATATTACTGATCAGATAACGCTACTAGGACTTGTGTGGTATCGTTTTCGTATAAAACAGATATCAGAAATTCATTTTTCATGTTATTTATTCATAGTACCATATAAAAATATGGGTGTATTTCCGAAATGGTAAAAATCACAACAAGATTTTTTTATTCAGGGAGATAAATTAGTTATATTTCCTGAATATTTACAACTAACAAAAATATTGCTAAATAGCATATTTAATTTAGTTTCTAAAAATATATAGATGTTGGGCACTCTTCATACAAAAAGTAACTTAAATAAATTGTTGATGTTGAGATTAGCCCGTGTGCTCGTGATACATTAGCAAAAAAATATTTTGTTTTAATTACATTAATTTGTTTTTCTAGAACGTATATAGTAAAAATTATATGTAAAAGCATGTTAAAAATCATTATTTAATGTATTTAATAAAGCGAAATAGGATGCGTTCGGAGATTTACGTTGGTTACGCCGACGTAAAGATATATTTTAAGCTACTGTTTGTATGAGAAGTGCCCAACATGCATATATTTTTAGAAACCAGATTAAACGAGCTTTTTGAAATAATAATAATAAGTTGAAAATGTTCACGAAATTGAACTAATTTACCTCACTGAATAAAAAAACTTCTTGTGATTTTTACCTTTTCGGCCATTACACCCATATTTTTATATAGAACTATACAAATATAACATAAAAAATTAATTTCTAATATTTGTTTTACACGGAAACGATACCAAACACGTCCTGGTACACTTAACTGACCAGCAATAAAGAAAGAAAAGAGGGATACTTGGCCGTATTCACTCCGCTCTCCCGCCTGACAGGGGACGAATCTGACTTCCCTCCACATCTGAAAATAATCACCAAGGAACACTATATCTGTGGTAAAAATTTCATGCTTGTAACCCGATGCGCACAATTATGTTAGAAAACAGCGGACTAACAACTCTACTAACATATTGAAAATATGGCCGTAATTTGTATTATCGTCGTGTATATTTTATCGTTGAGTTTTTCTTAAGCACTGTTATATTATATTTGTATTTGAAACTACTTGACATATTCGTTGTGAATGTGGGAGAATGGCATTCTGGGAAGGATTAGTTGACCACTCGGAAGTATTTTCCATAACACTTGCTTTGGAAGTTATTGGACGATGGGATCCGCACATGATTATTTCGGCTTGATCTTCTTTAAAAACGCCAATAGTTTCGGTAAATTACTTATTGTCTCCAAATATTTATAACAAATCCTTTTTCGTTTTAATGCAGGCTTTTAGCATTGAATAAATACTCCAAATTGGGCTTAACTTTCTTGTTTTCCATATTTCTATAAAGTAAGACAACAGTATGTATTCTCCACAGAACCAATTTACGTTGTTTACGTGAATTGTGAAAAATTCCAACTTTTAAATTATTATTTTTTTCTCGGGTGCGTTCCGAAATTACACTCTTATGTTCCAACTTTTAAAACAAATAAATATTAAAATTGGTGATGTATTTAATATATTTACTAGTCAAAATATTTAAATTAAACTGAAATACTTACTATTAATATATATATAAACATATTCAACATAAAATAAAGTGTAGAAAAAATAAAAACTTAAAAATCTGTAACCACAAACCAGGTTTCTGGACGTGATATTAAAGGTGTATTTTTTTTTAAAAGAAGTATTCAAACGTACATTATGATTTCAGCCGGCCAGACCAGATCGCCCTTTATTAGCGTGCGTTGATTGGTTATTCGAAGATTTATCGACTGATGAAATCAGTCACGCGTTAAAGGAGTCTTAAATATAAAAAAGTTACATGCACCACAGAGAATCAAAATCGTCGTGTTCGAAATTCAAATGACTTTTGCACGCTAGCGGATAAAATAGACTTTTGCACGCAGATTTCGCCCTATAAACGGAGGTTTTCCGAGCGAGTGAGGTGAAAATAACTATTTCCAACATTAGTTCCCAGGAAAAAAAAACCTGCCGCAGCACCCCGAAGAAGCCGATATCGTCAGGCGCCCGGCAAAAGCGGCTGTCGCGGCGCCGACAATGCTCATTTGAGCGTGAACAAGAAACAGAAAAGAATACTAGGGCCATGCGGAAAAGGCGGAGAAAGTAAATAAATGGTAAGTCCTTACTATAAAGTGAAAGACATTACATGTTTCATAAATTTATAGCCCTTATTCCTTTTAAAATGCTGATTGTTTAGACATTTTTCTCTATGATCAAACATGTTTCTTAACATATTATTAATGTTACTACCTAGAACAGGGCTATTGGGATTTATTGGTATATTTAAAACCTACAGTTTGAATTTTTCATTGATAATTTTTGTTCGAAAAACTACTCGAAATTGACAAAATTCACGTGGAAAATTCGTTTTTTCAACTTATTTTCGACTGCACGCAATAAAAGCATGAAATAGCTACGTTACTACCTAGAACTCGGGAAAAAGTATTATTCACTTCAAAAAGTTGGTTGTAATTATCCATATATTTGTCATAATATGAAAAAAAATTTTTTTAAAAGGAATAAGGCCTCTTAATCACTGTCCTATATTTTATTTTTTAACCGGTTTATTGTGACACTCTCCCATGTTCTTATTTAACAGCTTCTGTATATGCACAATCGAACAATAAATGATTTCTTTCTTTCTTTCTTTCTTTCTTTCTGCTAATTGTCATCCTGTCATCAGGTTCTTCCGAAGCTGGGCCGTCCGCGTCCCGAAAGAGCAAGACATCGAAACAAAGGTAATATAGGGTTTTTTGACGTGACAACGTCTTAATTTAAGTTGCGCTCGGAACGTACGTCTCGTGTATTGAAACACTCGCTACGCTCAGGATTCTATTTTGAACCACTCGCTTCGCTCGTGGTCAATCATAGGATCCTTTCGCTAGCTCGTGTTTCAAATAAACACTCGCGGGTAAAATACAACTTTCCCCCCTTGTATAACAAATAACTATTTCCAACATTAGATCCCAGTCAAAGAGCCGCCAAACCCCACATTCGCCCATAGCCACAAGAACGCGGCAAAAGCGGCGGTCGCGACGGGAGCAGAGCTCCCAAGAAAGAGCCAACGAAAGACAGAGTAACACCAGGGCGATGCGTAAGAGAAGGAGCAAGAAATAAACGGTAAGTCCTTACTATAAAGTACTAAAAAGTGAAAGACATTACATGTTTTATAAAAATGATAAAACAAACAGCGCCCTCTCTCGCTTGCTCGTTCACCGCTGTAAAGTTGTGCGGTAAGATGTGAATATTAACGTATTCACATAGAGGTCGCTAAGGTGTAAAAACCTTTCAAATAAACAATGCAAAGATCGACACACAAAGCATAAGGAAAAAATCGTCAGGTCTACGTGAAGCGAGGGTAGCGAAGTGGCCAACGCGCTGGACCGGTAATCCAGAGGTACCGGGTTCGATTCCCGGTCCCTTCCACCAGGTAGCTCCTTTTTCAATTTTTCTTAAAGCTTTGATCTTTGTATTCATGGTTTAAATAAAAATTGTGGTGTACCCACATTAAAAAAAATGAGACATTACATGTTTCATAAATTTATAGCCCTTATTCCTTTTAAAATGCTGATTGTTTAGACATTTTTCTCTATGATCAAACATGTTTCTTAACATATTATTGATGTTACTACCTAGAACAGGGCTATTGGGATTTATTGGTATATTTAAAACCTACAGTTTGAATTTTTCATTGATAATTTTTGTTCGAAAAACTACTCGAAATTGACAAAATTCACGTGGAAAATTCGTTTTTTCAACTTATTTTCGACTGCACGCAATAAAAGCATGAAATAGCTACGTTACTACCTAGAACTCGGGAAAAAGTATTATTCACTTCAAAAAGTTGGTTGAAATTATCAATATATTCGTCATAATATGAAAAAAATAAATTTTAAAAGGAATAAGGCCTCTTAAGATTATTATTGTTACAGAATCAGTATTCAGTCGACATAAAAGTCAACATGCAAATCCATATTATGCCTAAATACACAAATTAAATACTCTAATGATACAAAAGGACAATCTGAATAAAATTGCGAAACAAAATAATTTATAACTATATACTGTTGAGTTTCTTTCGGCGTTTCTTCTCAACAGTGGTCTCCTTTTGAGAAATGCCGGTAGACTCGGACATGTAAAAGTGCCTACTTGCAGAATAAATAGTACATTACGTAACAAGGGTGGTAAACGAGGAATTACAAACGAGTGTCTATTAGAAGCCCGAAGCCGAAGGCGAGGGATTTAATGACACGAGTTTGGAATTCCTTTACCACCAGAGTCACGTACGAAATTTTCATCACACTTTCGAGAAAATAAAACAAAAGTAGTGTATAAATAATGACACAAAGGTAAATTAAGAAAGAAAAATTGAATGCGATCTACTACAATCGAAGCGGGGTTTGAACCCGTTCAGTTGGGAGAGCAATGCGCCGGAAACGCAGAGGTCGCGGGTTCAAACCCCGCTTCGATTGTAGTAGATCGCATTCAATTTTTCTTTCTTAATTTACTTTACCTTTGTGTCATTATTTATAAAAGTAAAAATGTGGTATTACCACATAAAAAATATGAATCGATAAAAAGATTCTATACAAATGTTTAGAACAGCGCCATCTCTCTCGCAGTCTTCACACTTGCTGTAAAGCAATGGGGATTGGGGATCGTGTGTGTAAAACGCACGTCCTAGGGTATGGCTAATGCGCATAAAGCATTTCAAAAACATATGACGCAGAGGGCGCTCCAGTAGCGTAAAGAATTAAGGGATGAAAGATTTGGTGCGATTGACGTAGCGGTCGGATAGCTCAGTTGGGAGAGCAATGCGCCGGAAACGCAGAGGTCGCGGGTTCAAACCCCGCTTCGATTGTAGTAGATCGCATTCAATTTTTCTTTCTTAATTTACCTTTGTGTCATTATTTATAAAAGTAAAAATGTGGTATTACCACATAAAAAATATGAATCGATAAAAAGATTCTATACAAATGAAAAGTAGTAGTAGTCAAAATTACTTACCGCCCTAGGGCGTAACATATGACTTACCGCCCTAGGGCATAATATATGATTTACCGCCCGGTTTTCTAGCATGTAAACTTAAAGTGTGATAAAAATTACTTACCGCCCTGGGGCGTAATTTACGTCTCACCGCCCGCTTTTCTAGCATGTAAATCCTTGTTTACGAGCGAGTGTGATGAAAGTTCATTATTTCATTTCCAGACGACAGTCCCGCCCCCGCCACACTCCTCACCCGAAGACTCCTCGGACTCCGCTGCAGATCTGCGCGTCGGTGCGGCAGGCCGCGCTCGTGGGAGAAGTAGTGTTCGTGCCGAATGCGACCCTCTGTGACACACTTACTTTTTTGTCTGGTAGATGCTTTATTCCTTTTAAATTGTGATTGTTTTAGAAGTTTTTCTCTATGATCAAACATGTTTCTTAACATATTATTGATGTTACTACCTAGGACAGGGCTATTGGCATTTATTGGTATATATTTGAAACCTACAGTTTGAATTTTTCATTGATAATTTTTGTTCGAAAAACTGGCTGCGCTGCTTATTCGCTTGTTCCCAAAAATAAACGGGATAAGCTAGACGCTAAGGGGAAGGAATTTAATTTGTGGGGTATTCTGAGACTTCAAAAGGGTATCGTCTTGCTGATCCCTTGTGCCCTACAAAGGTCATTGTTTCACGTAATGTAGCATTTATTGAAAACAAGTTTAGGCATTCCTATCAGAAACCATCTCAGGCTGACATCGAGGCAGTAAATGTTTTTAATTTTGACTGTGATATACAACAGAACTGTGATAGAAACATTAATGAATTGAATTTTAATAATGATGAATTAAATGTCAGTAATAATAATAATGATGAATCTAATAATGAAAATAATGATTTTAATAGTGATAATATCTCAATTTCAGATGGAGTGTACTGTACGGGGAGCGAGGATGAGTCCGACTTAGACTCTGCTCGTTTGTCTGCAGGCGAGACAGGTGACGAGCCTGTACCTACGCCGTGTGGAACTGCAGCTGGAGACGGTGCTGCGACTGGTCTGGCAGAGACTACAGCTCGGGATGAGACTGGTGCTGCAGAGACTGTCGCTTCGCACACTGGCCGGCCTATCCGCTCTACACGTAATGTACCACCTCAGAGATTTTCACAGTATCATATGTCTGACATAAGTTTCTTAGTTTATGAGAACGCTCTCATCTCTGAACCACTCACTTACGATGAGGCGATGAATTCTTCAAACAGCAAAGAATGGCAGGAAGCCATGAAGTGTGAGTACGACGCTCTTGTAGCTAACAAAGTGTGGGAATTGGTAGACAGGCCATTAGATAGAAATATAATTAAGTGTAAATGGGTTTACAAAGTAAAGTATGATGCATCTGGTAAATTTGATCGCTTTAAAGCTCGTTTAGTTGCCAGAGGTTTTACACAGTGTCATGGTATAGACTACTTTCTTACATTCTCACCAGTAGTACGTCACTCAACTATGCGAATTCTGTTCTCAATTGCTAATCAATTTGATTTAAGTATAGATCATTTAGATGTAGCTACAGCGTTTTTGAATGGCGATCTAAATGAGACAATATTTATGGAACAACCAACAGGTTTTTGTGATAAGTATCCTAACAAAGTATGTTTGCTAAAGAAAAGTATTTATGGCCTTAAACAAGCAAGCAGGATGTGGAATTGTAAGATACACAGTCTATTATGTAAACACAATTTTATACAATCTAAATGTGAACCGTGTGTGTATTTCAAGTGCAATGGTAATGATATAGTTATAATTGCACTGTATGTAGACGACTTTTATGTATTTTACAGTACCAACAGCTCTATTAAGCATGTGCTAGTATCTGTCCTTGAAAAGGAATTTAATGTAAAGAGCTTAGGTATGTTGAAGAGCTGTCTAGGTATTAATGTCACTAGGGATAGAGTTAAAGGCATTTTAAAACTCGACCAAAGTGAATATATACGTAAATTGCTTGTTCGTTTCAATATGCAAAATTGTAAGGCCGTATCTACACCAATGGAAGTCAACTGTAAACTTCTGAAAGCTGAAAATGCTGATAGTTTACAGGATGACATTTACAACTATCGTCAGCTGCTTGGATGCCTGATGTATCTGTCTGTGTGTACCCGGCCAGATATATCATATGCATGCAGTCAGCTTAGCCAGTTCAATAACTGCTTCGATAGGACTCATTGGTTGGCAGCAAAGCGGATTCTGCGTTATCTGGCAGGAACAATTCAGTACTCTTTATGTTTCCATAAAAGTAAGAATTGGTTTTTAAATGCCTTTACTGATGCGGACTGGGCCAATGATGTAACCGATAGGAAAAGTTATACTGGTTTTGTCATCAAACTAGGTAATGATACGGTAAATTGGGAATCCCGTAAGCAAAGATGTGTAGCTTTATCATCAACAGAGGCAGAATATCTAGCCATAAGTGATGTTTGTAAAGATGTTACATTTATTCAAAATTTACTTTCAGAAATATTACCTAGACAGAGTAAGGAAATTGAATATACTGTATTAAATGATAACCAGTCAGCACAAAGATTACTGCATGTTAATGAATACTGTCATAAGCGTACAAAGCATATAGACTTAAGGTTTCATTATGTTAAGGATCTTATCAGTAAGAATATTGTTATTGTAAAGTACATGCCTACTGACAAAATGCTAGCCGATGTATTAACAAAACCTTTAGGTAAATTAAAGCATGAGCGTTTTGTCACAGCTATGAATTTAGTTCCATTTGTATGAATGCTATGTAGAGTCACATATGTAATAATATAGAGTTTGTATTTTATGTCTGTGATTATTTAATTTAATCATTTAGCATTTGTTTGCATGTACATTGTGCACAATAAGGGGAAGTGTTGGATCGTGTATTGTCCACAATCTATGATCGTCTGTAGGCTACTTAAGTGAATGCAATTTTTATCTATGGAATGTATAATCTGTGTCTCTTCCCTCTTCTAAGATGTCAGCCATAGCGACAAGTAGCTTTCTGAATAGCTTTAGTAATTTTATACTTTTAACCCTTTGACAAAATGTAAGTGCCTCGTTATTCTGAGTAATAAATGATTTACTTCAATGCTGCATAAAGGTGCGTTATAATTTATAATTTCCAATCTACCAGCCTCGCCCTCCGCCTCCAGAGCAGTCTCGTGTCGTGCGGTACAAGTGCACACTGCAATCCACGGTCTCCACAACAGATGTTAAGTAACTCATCCATCAGCACAAGGCGCTGAATGCCAAAAGATGAGCAATCAAATAAGATGTGGTCCATGGCTTGAACCTCTCCCATCCCACAGTGATCGCAATAAGGAGAATCAATAATATTTTTCCGATGTAGATGGAAATTTAGGCGACAGTGACCAATGCGCATTCGTGTGAGTGTAGTATAAAACTTCCTATTAACGTAACTTAATCTTGCAAAACCAGGGTATATCATTAACTTACAGATTTATTTATTTACAGATTTACAGATTTATTTATTTATTACAAAAGATACATATCACTTACAGACTAGTCCAATGCGCGATATATACTATTAAGTCAAATTACATGTCATAGAAAAATAAAAATAAAATTAGCGAGAAGTACAATATCAATGAACACAGCGTAAAAAATAAATAAATAGGAACTAACACGAATATAAATGGTCTAGGAGAACCCTTGTGAGCTCGGCCAAATTGCAAATGAACAAATCAATTTTTTCGGATATCTGGTTAAGTATTTTCATGCCTGTGACTAGAGGCGCATTAGCGAGAAGGTTTGTGCGAGCGAGAGGCACCGCGAGTAGTCGCGCGCGCGGTCCGCGCCTCAGTCGACTACGAGGCACTACTAGTCCCAGCGAACCCAGTACATCAGGGTTATGTATTGTTCCACGCAGTACTTTAAAAATGTACGTGGCTAGGGCTAAATTTCTCCTGACTTCCAACCTGTTGTAGCCAACCATTCCGAGAATAAAAAGTGTTGGATACATCAGCGGATACCCCGGATACACTCCATATTCTTTCATATATAGGTAACTTGAGTGTCTTAGCAACGAATTCTGATGTGCTTTATTTTCAACCTCCGTACAGTGATACCAATGCCTACCCCAATGGACAAGCATTCGTTTTTTTAAGATATTTACAATATCTGTGTATGGTAAAGCCACACTAAGGTCCCTACCGTCGGGACAAAGGACGAAACTGTATTGACAATAGTTCGAGGTAAAAAATCAGCTCTTTTATTACCTAAGACTCCTGTGTGAGATGGAACCCAGACAAAATTTACTTTTATATCCATCAAAAATAATTGCAGCCACAATTTTTTAATAACAAAAATTAAATAATTGGTATCTGCTTTAATTTTATTATTTGCATTTTTTTTTAGCACACATGCTATCACTGACTACTACCCATTAATTACAATTTTGATTGTGCTCCTTAATATGTTTCAATGCAAAAAGGATAGCGACAGCTTCAGCTGTAAAGATACTAGCATGCTTACTAATCTTAAAACCAATTCCCTTATCAACATCAGGCTGGTAAATTGCAAAAGAAGTTGCATTGTCATTTTTTGAACCATCTGTATAAACAAATTTACAATTCGACCACCGAGATATACCTCATCCTTAGAGATTAATTTAGGAAGCACAAGATTGCTTTGATGTATTTTAAGCTCATCTAAAAGCTGAAGAAATGAAGAAAGCTCCTTAAGAATGTATACTGATTTTCCAAAAGGGACTGTTCGGCAAGCAATCAAGTTACGGAGAATATCATTATTAGGTAAGCTGTACAGCTTTAAAATAAACCTTTCCTTCAAATAAATATACCTAACACTAAGAGGGGGAAATTGAATTTCAATTTGCATTGCTGCAATTGGACTAGTTTTAAAAGCACCAAGTATTATACGCATACACTTGTTTTGTATTTTGTCTAATCTTCCCACAAGTTTAATATCCCCGGCAAAACAAAGAAAGCCATATTCAAAGTGACTACGGACAAGGGATTTATACATATTCAATAGAACTTTGGGGTCTGCCCCCCAGGAAGTTGCACACAAAGATTTTAAACATTACAAGCTTTATTGGCTTTAGTGATAATAAAGACTGTATTGTTAAGTATAAATACAACTTGACAGTGGTTTCATTCGATTAAAACATAGTTTTTTTTTAATTCAAACTGATGTCAATCTGAAAATTAAATGTTGGATTTGACTAGGATTGTTTCGTTTCCTCGTTAGTTATTGTATTGTAAACTAAAACTGTATGGACTTTCACCAGAAAAACGGAAATCGATTCTGGACAAATGGTGTAGTATAAAAGGAATCACTCTCAGGAAGCTAGCTTAACTCGAAAACGTTAAGTGTTGGTGGAGTCCAAAATGCGATTAAACAGTACGGCCAAGAGTATACTTTCGTTGACAAACCGAAATCCAGCCGAAAATCAGGTCCTTCAAACCCCAATTTGGATAAAAAGATAGTAAAGGCATACACAACCAACAAGGAGGTGTCTGTTCGGGATTTGGCTAAAAAGTTAGGTACATCTATATGTATGGTCCAACGTCTAAAGCAGAGATACAATTTCAAGACTTACAAGAAGCAAAGGCAGCCTAAACAATGCGAAAAACAGCAAAGCTCAAAAATAAAGAGTTTTAAAAATTTTATGACTATTCTTTCAAGGAAAATCTGTATCTTATAATGGACGATGAGACATATAACTGTGAAATTCGATTATAAATCTCTGCCGGGACCGCACGGCAGTATTACACAGTTCAAGATCGATCTGTTATTAGTGAATCTGAAAAGTCAATTTTTACAGAAAAAAATGGCAAAAAAATTATGGTTAGGCAGGCGATCTGCGAGTGTGGCCTCAAATCGACTCCATTTATCACTACGTCTACAATGACAGCATATTTAAAGTAATAATAAAGGAATGTCTTAATAAACGACTTTTTCACCTCACTCGCTCGGAAAACCTCGGTTTATAGGGCGAAATCTGCGTGCAAAAGTCTATTTTATCCGCTAGCGTGCAAAAGTCATTTGAATTTCGAACACGACGATTTTGATTCTCTGTGGTGCACGCAATTTTTTTATATTTAAGACTCCTTCAACGCGTGACTGATTTCATCAGTCGATAAATCTTCGAATAACCAATCAACGCACGCTAA